>OX253959.1:6234684-7544184 GCA_946000675.1 Vitis riparia x Vitis rupestris
GGTCACTCATTATGGAGAATTTTTCTGGGTGATTCTAGAGAATATCGAAGGACATCGCTGTTCAGGCAATCAGAGGGAGAGAATACACCACTGTGGACATCTTCATCCATGGGAGATTCCAGAAAACCGACATATGGAGGACCTCCATGAACAGTTTTTAAACCATTATCGACTTGGAGAGAGGATCATCTCCATTTCTTCTGAAAACTGGAGATCGCCTCAACCTTGGGAATTTTATAGTTCCATGCACCTGATACCTCCATTGGAGAGCTGCAGAGGCTTCACCACTCACCAGTTCACTCATCACAATCACCCGTTCACCACCAGAACAAGAAGCACCTGTGCACCACACCAATTGGAAACTTTCTTTACTTTGGTGCATCATCTGATCATCGGGAGAGCATTTATTAGTTCTGGACTCTTCCTTGATGGGCGAACACCATACACCTGCAATTCTTTTCTCACGAACAGGTCATTAGCAGCATCACACAGGACTTGACTGCATGACCAGCATCATGTCTGATAATCAACTCCTCCATGATCGTCGTCTTCATCACCAATAACTTGAGATCATCCCATAATCACGCACGAGAGGCTCCTTTCAACTAGTTTTACTTCTCACCCATCCGTAACGGTGCATCATTCCTCTATAATTTGCAGGACCTGTAATATCGGTTCATAGGCATTACATCATTTGGATGTCAGATTGATCACTGCATGGATAAGATCATAATGCAATAGATCATTTTCACTGGAACAACCTGATGTCCATTTTCTTCTGATGTTACCATCACACCGACACCATGACTGTTACAGGCGCACATTATCACATAAGCATCACCTGATTTAGAAGCTTCGCATCTTCATGGACACAACACACTGACAGTATTCCTTCATTAATTCCAATAGAGCATGCATTAGTTTCTACCTTTCTCATCAAATCATCATTTACAGTGCGCACTAGTAGATTGCATCAACTGTAGCAATCGCTAATGGCTTCTTTCTCTTCATCAGCACACACTACCAGTTGATCGCCATTATGCCAGCTTCTATACCTCATTCAAAGCACGTGCACACCAACTTCTGCTTTTCCATATTCATCGAGCATTGATGTCTGAGAGGAAATTGCCTTGGAGAAGTCTGATGGTCGAGATGATTTAGGAGACATGGTTTCTAATTTCTACATGGATATTGGTCCCTTTGATACATGGCAGGAAATCACCTCTGATGAATCTAATGCCCTAGATGATGAGTAGCAAATAACAACGGAATGGGAAGATCTCAGAGAGAATTTGGAAATTTTCAGTATTTCAGAGATGGATGATGATGGTAGATTGGAACCAAGTATAGAGTCTGCAAGCAATCCATTATCCTCAAAGTAGCTAGAGGTAATTCATGGCTGATTCTCATGGAAATAATGAAGATATAGCAGATGCATATTGGAAAAAAAAAAAGCCATATTGGAAAAATACTTTATCAGATTTGGAAGAAGATTAAGGTAAATTTGCTGAACTTTAGTCTTAATTTTGTTTTTCTTCTATTTTAAATTCTCATTGATTTCAAATACCTTAGATTAGGTTTGGTTGTGGACAAATCGGGTCACACATGAGTGTTGTTAGAATTTGACATTTAGGAAATTAGGTGATTGAATGTTGATTGTTTGATAAATTAAAGTTGTGGTTAGAGTAATTTTTCTTCAAATTCTTTTACCAATATAAGCCATTGGATAATCAAATGACAATTGGCTTTAGATGAAAATTTTAATTTGATTATGACTCTTTGATTTTGTGTTTTAATATTTATAATTCACTTTCATAGTTCACACACACATACTTACACTTTTTCTTGATAGTTTGTATTTAAAATTTCATGTGTTCTAATATTTTTTTTAATTATTTTTTAAAATCTTTTTTCCAATTAAATCAATCCTTAAATTTCTGTTTAAAATTCATCTTAATTCCTTTAATTATGAAATTTCAATTTTCCAAATGACAATGCAACCCTATTTTATTGGGTATGCATACTAAAAAAAGGTTTTCAAATGAATTTTGATCTTGAATAATACATGAATTAAAATTTTTAGCTCCAATCAATGAAGTCACGCTTAACCTTGGTGAACTTATAGTGATCATTCAAGGTAAAGAATTATGGATAAATTCGTGGAAATTAAAAAGGGATTTGATAGATCCCTACATACAAAGTTTTCCAAAAATCGGTTTCCTATTGCCATTGTTGATTGCCCACTACACCTAAAGACTCCCTAAAATTATTTCAATGCTTGGATATTGCTTTAGACTCATCAAATGTATGATTTTTTTTATTTTTTATTTTTTTAACCTAAAACACTTCTCCAACTAATAAATTTAATTTAGTTTTCTAATAGATATTTAACCACTATTTTGGATACTCGAAATGTCTTTACAAAATTAAATTATTAAATGATATCTTTAATTTCTTTAGATGTTTTTTATTTGATTCGAGAAGTCTTCAAATTATTTTTTGACACATAAATATTGGAAAATATTTTCTCAATCAAAAGATATAATTTTCCCTTTTTGCACCCACTACACTATCCCAATTTTGAACCAAGGGTTTATTGCCTTACCAATATTGTTATTGTAAAATATACACTCTTAAATTGTTCTATGATTTTTTTTATATGATTTTATCACATTTATGGAGTTGTTAAAAATATTGATTTATGCATGCTATAGAATTTAGTCCTGTTTTGGACCTTTCAGGATATTTTGATGAACTGGAATTAATTGGAACTTTATTAAATTGTTTAGTCACTTGGATAATAAACTAAGCATGTATGAGATATTTCCTAAAAAAATTTGTAATTAAATTCACATTCTAGATAAATTTTTTTATGATTTATTTTGTGAACCTTTCTATTCTAATTGCATGTTGAAATTCTCGTACAATGCTTGATTTGTTATTTAATCTAGTGTTGTTTAGCATATCTTTACTTGATCTTGACTTTTGTACTGTAATATAGGCATAATGAGGATGTTACCTAAAATTTTTCATAATGAAATATTGTTTTTAGGTATTTATTTATGATTTTCCTAAAGCAATTGACTATTCAGTCACTTTATTGCATATTTTGACTTAGTCACTAATTTTGGCATTTTTAATCTCTCGTGTGAATTAGATTATCTTCGACAATAAATTTTATGTATATCTTATAGGATAATTGATATTTTTAACATTCTTTTCATTTCATTTGAGCCATACATATGCCATGTAAATTAGGGGTTACTCTCATAGTTATTTACTATCATGATTTATTTTAATTGCTCTAGCTATATGCAGCATATTGAAAGCTATAAATGCGATCAAGGTACGTCCTTTGTTTCCTTTGTTTCTCTCTCTATAAATAGACATGCTGTGTTTGTAAACATCTTTATGCTTGATTATACTTTTCTATGCTCTAATCATTGCTTGGTTTTCTTCAATGATATGAATTGCATGTTGTATTATTTATTAAACTAACTTTAGTGTTTTCATGAAAGCGCTTTGAGTTTTGGCTCAAGTACGCTCATATCCTTTTCTTTTACATGTGATTGATTTCCTTTGATATGTTTGGTTTGGTGTGAATAGAATCCTATAAAGCTTTAGGCATAATCACTTTTATTATCTTTGGTATTCACTAATTTACAAATCAATTATCATAGTTAACTTAACTTATTTAGTATAGACCTGTTTTAAGGCTTAAAGGGATGCTACCTTCTACCTTCTCAAAGTGTAACCTGACCCCCAGAATTGGACTTGATTTTCAAAGATATATTTTTCCAAAATAAGGGGCATTTTTAGGGTTTTATTTCTTATTTTGTTTACCCTTAAAATATATATATATATATATATAATAAGTGGTGACTCCATTTTTTTTTTTTTTAAATAGTTTTTCATGAAAAAAAAAAATGAGTCTCACCCTCAAGTGGGAACGCATGTGAAAAATGTAAGTCCACATATATATTTGGGGATTGAATTCTTAGAAGAAATCAAGTCATGCGTTTGGTCAAATTAAGAACACATCCAATCGATTTGTTCTAAGATCAATGGATTTCTATTTAATACGACATTGTTGATCTACATACAACACAACTTAACTTCCCTTTAATTTGATATATATATATATATATATATATTATTTTATTTGATCATATTTTGTTTTAGCTAATTTTCAACTTGTTTTTTAATAATTAACGGTTGTGAGGTTACATTTCTTTATCAAGGAAAAAAAATGAAAAAAAATTATAAAGAAAAATAATGTTGGTTGTTTACATCTTTTAATTATTTTTCTTGACTATTAATAAAGAGTTATATTGTTTTGAAATTTATTTTATTAGAACATGCACAATTTGAGATTAATATATATACACTTTTAAAATTAAAGGTAATATTTTGAAATCTTATGAACAAAATAAATTTGAAAATAAGGATTTCATTAGGTAAAGGAAGATATGATAAATAATTTGGATAGTTTAATCTTACCTCAACTTTGGAAACTTTTTTCCCATATCACTTCTATAATTAAAAAAATATTAATTATTTCTTAATCTCAGGCGTTTATGGCATCCTTGATAAAATGATAGTAATAAAAAAAATAATAATAATATGAAAATTAAGTTTTGAAGAGAATTAATGTATTATTAGGCCATTTGATTTGTTAGCACTATTAATATACCATTAGTTGTTAATTACATCCACTTCTTACTATTTTTCATATACCTTTCTTATTATCTAAACATGTCATATTTATTTTTGCTAACTAAATATTTGCCTCTTTTTTTAAAAAAAAAAAAAGAAAAAAAGGAAAAAAAATTAGTAACAAAATCACACTTTTTACCCAAAAAAAAATATATTTTTCAAAAGTTTTATCAAATAAACTAGAGAAAATTTACCAAAAGAATTCCTACATAATCGTACCAAACACATAGAGGTGGAAACATTTTGTCAAATAGAATCTTGAAGAAAAAGTCATTCGATTTCGTTTCGTCATGTTAGAAGATCAACTCAGAGATATGATTACAAAGGCCGTTTCAAGTAAAAGCTTCCATGGCTCACTAGACAAGTTGATCATTAGAGACATTTAGTAACAAAATCACACTTTTTACCAAAAAAAAATACATATATTTTTCAAAAGTTTTATCAAATAAACTAGAGAAAATTTACAAAAGAATTCCTACATGATCGTACCAAACACATAGAGGTGGAAACATTTTATCAAATAGAATATTGAAGAAAAAGTCATTTGATTTCCTTGAAGAAAAAGTCATTCGATTTCATTTCGTCATGTTAGAAGATCAACTCAGAGATACGATTACAAAGGTCGTTTCAAGTAAAAGCTTCCACGACTCACTAGACAAGTTGATCATTAGAGACATTTAGTAACAAAATCACACTTTTTACCCAAAAAAAATACATATATTTTTCAAAAGTTTTATCAAATAAACTAGAGAGAATTTACCAAAAGAATTCCTACATGATTGTACCAAACACATAGAAGTGGAAACATTTTATCAAATAGAATATTGAAGAAAAAGTCATTTGATTTCCTTTCGTCATGTTAGAAGATCAACTCAGAGATATGATTACAAAGGCTGTTTCAAGTAAAAGCTTCCACGGCTCACTAGACAAATTGATCATTAGAGACATTTATGCACCAACTTGAGGGGAGTGTTGGCATGATTTGTAATTCCTTTTTTAACTTAGAGTGATTATAGGACTAATTAGTTGTCATATTCATTATAAATCCCTTGTATTTTGTTAGCCTGATTTCTAGCCTAGAATTTCTTTTTCCTTTACTAGTTCTCTATTGGTCTGTGAACTACTTCTATATGGGATGTAGTCTTGTAAATGAAAAATCGAACAAAAATATACTTGCTTCGATTTATCATAGTTAAGATTTATCATATATATTGCTTTATAACTCATAAATTAATTAATATGATTTCATACATATGAGTTCCAATCTTATGGGTGAACAACATTGCATTCTGGTTAGTAAGCATAGAAAATACATAAGAGTTCTAATTTTTTAATATATTAATAAGCTATCAAGCTTTTTTATGTATTTATAATTAAAAAAAAGAAAAAGAGAAAAACCCCTAAACATTAATTAAGTTAGCTTATTATAAGGATTTAGTTTTTTTTTTTAATTAAAAATTTTTAAAAACATCTTATCATCTTCATCTTAATAAATTAAGTGGTTTTTAATTAACAGAAAAGAAAAATAAAAAGTTGGACAAGTAATTTTATTTTGGAGTGTGGAGCCTTTTTTTATTAAACATCGTTGAATAATTTTTTTTAATCATTTTAAAATAAGTACGTGAGTTAAAAATGGGTACTTCAATTATAAGTTCAATTAGATCTCATATATATGTTAATGAAATCGCTCATTATATTCATTGATTAATTTTGATTCAAGCGAATGATGTCTTACCAAAAAGAAATGTATTCTATAACTCATTAAAGGATTCTATTTAGAGAATATTTAAATAAAAGAATTTGGCTAATAACTATTATTTATAAAATCTTTTGCCCCATTCCTTCCAAAAGTTAATCTCTAATCACTTTCTAATAGATTAGTTAAAATTTGCTTTGCCATAAATAAATATATAAATAACATAGAAAAATAATAATAATAAGGAAGGAGCACTCCTTTTGGTATAATAGAGTGATTGGAGCCCTCAAATATTATGCTAGAGATTATCCCATTAAAAAACAACTTGATTGTTTTGAGATTGAACTACAATAAATAGATAACATTTGAATAAAAGTTAATTACCACATTAATCCAAAATGGATACCTCATATAATGTGTTACGTTTCAAGATTTGAGATTTCATGACATCTATTAATTCAAATTAGATCATTGAGCTTTCTCAAAGGATTAATTCCTTGGTGCAAACATATTATAGAGGATAGAAACTATACATAATTATTAAGTCTTAAAACATCTTATGTTTCAACACTTCTTATATCTATATCTTGAAGTATGAAGTATGATTAGTTCCCTCATTCCACTGGATGTTTTCGACTACTCATCGTCACATTTCTATCCATCACGTATAGTCTTCATAAGTTAATCTCTATCCTATAACATTTTCCCACCTGAAATATTTATAAAGATAATTTTAATAATTTTTTTTATATTATAAGAAAATATAATATCAAAATGATCAATTCTCAATGCATGAACAATTCAAAAAATTGATAATAGAGTTCAAGTACTTTGTCTTTTCTAGTTTTATCTTAATTTATATATAACTTGTAATGAAATCTTAGCTTGCAAGATTTCATGCTTTCTCTACTACTCTTATAGATGTTGCCTCCAATAGCCATTCCAACACCATCCAGTGTCACATCAATAATGAGTAAGTTTTACTTTTTTTCTTGTTAGATTGACCTTTTTGCAAATCTCTAGCTATTGCCTTTATGCCAAAAATTCAAGACTATGTGACATTTAGATTAAGAAGAAGAAAATTAGCTTGTATAAATTTTGATTTTCTATATATGTAGAGGTAATGTGACCTTTGAACTAGTCCTAAAACAAACTTTGGGTATACTTATTGATGGAAATCTAAAAAATCAAGTGGATATTGTCCATCTCTACTGCATTTCATGTCAAACTTTTGTTGGGTGGAGTATCATATATGTTGCTTTATATCTCACAAATTAATTAATTTTATTTCATACATATGAGTTCTAATCTTATAGGTGAATAATATCTCATTTAGGTTTGCGAGCAAAGACAACACATATGAGTTCTAATTTTTTAATATTTTAATAAACTATATATCAAACTTTTTTTTTATGTATATGAAATAAAAAAAAAACAAAAAAAATAAATAAAGATTAGTTAAGTTATCTTATTATAAGGATTTAGTTTTTCCGTAAATTATAAAATTTTAAAAACTTCTTATCATCTTAATAAATCAAGTGGTTTTTAATTCACAAAAAAAAAAGTTGGACAAGTATTTTATTTTATTTTTTTTACTAGAGCATACATTTAACAATATTTGTACTTTTTATACCTAAATGTCTTCAATCTAACACATACCTACATTTATACATACATACATATATATAATCCAAAGTGGGTTTTATATGATTTCAATTAATAAGTAATTGATAATTTATAAATGCCATCAATAAAAGGAATTTATAAGACTCCCAATTTTTGAGGAAATATCACCTAAAATATACTCAAATAATATTTTGTGGTGATTTAGATGAAGTATTAGATATGATGAATTTCTCAAATAATCTAATTTATCTTTAATAATAGGATAATAATTTAACCTTTTTTTAAAAAAAATGTTAATTTCCATTATTGATATTTTTTTTCTCTTTCTCTAGTATATTGAAGCAAAAAAAAAAAAAAAAAAAGGACTTATTCATATAAATAGTACTACCTTTAGGATTGAATTCAAATTTTTAGTGGACCCAAATCATATCAAAATACATTCTCCATGTCATATGTGCCAACATCAAGAGCAAGTTTGTAATTACAGAATTCCAATTTTAAATTTTAAATTTTAAAAAGAATTTCAAATATCAAATAAGTAAAATCCTCTCTAAATTTTCCTATCAATAGAGGAGCTTTCTTTTACTTCAAAAGGAGGGAAGGGAATTGGGCAAATTGAGGCAAACCTCATTGTCAATTAGAAGGTTTCCTTATACTCTACATCCTCTCTTTGAATGTAATATTTGGCCATGAGTCAAGCATTATACCTCTCTATTGAACCATCTATCTTGCATTTGACCTTGAGAACCCACTTGCTCCTAATTATCTTAAGCTGAAAGTGGAAGTTCAACCAACTTCCAAATGGAGTTGGTTGTAGCTTTTCACATTTCACAAGTAAAGGAGAGCTTCCTTGAAGTTCCTTGGCATATCATCATCATCATGCAAAGCATACATGAAAACTTCCCCCTTATAGGGAACAACTCCACCTTTGGTTTTACCCAATACTTGTCCAATGCAATTTTTTTAGTCAATAAAATTAGAAATGAGCATTGAAATCACATTCCTTAGTGACTAAATTATTAAAATCAAATTAAATCTAATGGTGAAAATGTTTCACATCTCCAAGTTATGTGGAAAATTATTCAAACTTTAACCATGCAATTTGAGTATAAGATAACAATAATTGAAGAATTGAACGATCATAGTACCATGACATCAAATGAATTGATAGGTTCCTTGCAAGCCCATGAACAACGCTTGGATGAAAGGTCTCAAATTGAGGCGAAAGAAGAACTAAAAAGCCAAGTAAGTCTAAGAAGAGAAAAAATGAGTCTCAAAATAATTCTAAATCAAGTAAGAAAGGTTAGAATTGAAAAATAGACAAGGAAATTCCAAATTAGGCTAAAAATGAGGAAGATGCAATATTTCAACTAAAAGAAATACTAAATCTCATACTAAGAATTAGGCTACAAAATCATTTATTTTTGTTAAATATTAATTGTGGATAATTGACTTTCTTTAGCTCTATAATTGATGATAAAAATTAGTTATTATACTCATGTTTTGGACATTTAAATTTTGGAAGTCTAAAATTACTTGCTACTAAGAAGGTTTTTGGGTTGCCTTCTATTAATTCTCTAAATGAGGTTTATGAAACATGCGTTAGAGCTGTTTTAAAGATTGGCAATCCACCTAAAGCAGAGAAGTTAGAGTTGGTCCGCACAAACATGTGGGGGCCATCACTGGTTTCATCTCTTGGAAGCTCATTGTACTACATCACCTTCATTGATGACTCTACTAAGAAGGTATGGGTTTATTTTTTGAGAAAGAAATCAAAAGTTTATGATGTTTTCAAAAAATGGAAAGCCATGGTAGAGAACGAGATGGGCTTGAAAGTGAAGCAGTTGAAGTCTGACAATGGAGGAGAGTACAGAGATGAGAAGCTTAAAGAGTTTTGTGCAACTAATGGAATTAAACTAGAAAAAAACTGTTCCCAAGACACCTCAGCAGAATGGTGTAGTAGAGTGCCTAAATAGAACTCTAAATGAACGTGTTAGAAGCATGAGAATACACACGGGCTTACCCAGGATGAGGTATTTGGTGTGTTTTGTGCATTTCATGTTATGATTCAAAATCAATTCTTAGCTAAAGTTCAAATTCTTCGATCAGATAATGGAGGCGAGCATGTCAACCAATAATTTCAGGCTATTTCAATTAAATGACCTTCTTCATGAAACTTCTATACTCACACTCCATAACAAAATGACATGGTTGAGCGAAAGGATAAACATATTTTAAAAATGGCACATGCTTGGTTAATTGGAGCAAAACTACCTAGTCGACATTAGAATGATGCTATTGTTAGTGTTGTAAATTTATTGAATTGACTGCCCTAAAAGGTATTGAAGTTTCAGACTCCACTATAGGTTTTATCTAACCATGTTACCTTACCGTCCATACTATTTATTCCACTACACATTTGGATGTGTTACATTTGTTCATCTGCATAAAAAATCAATAAACAAAACTTGATCCTTATGTCGTTCATTGCATTTTTCGGGGTATGCTACAACTAAAAAGGGCTACCATTGCTACAATCCTACCACTAAATTTACCTATCTCACGATAGATGTCACATTTTTGGAAGCTGAATTTTTTTTTTACTTTTCACCGGAATCCACCTATGATCTTCAAGGGGAGACATAGGATGAAAAATATTAGTGGAAGGGTTTTAAGGAAGTTAAGGAAATTGATCAAGAACTTAGATCTAGCAAGATAATAAGGGGAGGAAATAAGGTTGTAGCAATAAAAGAACATAAGGAGAATAGTGTAGAAAATGAGGATGAAAGAAATCGAAATGGTGGCAACAATGTGGAGGAAGGTGAATCTGGACCCTCTAGCAAATAAACTCCTCTCCCTCATGTACCCAACAATTGTTCTCCAAAGAATATTCTTGAGGTAAGTTCCCTTGTATCATCTTCTAGTCCTGTTTTGGATACTCCAACTAGTTATCACTTACCTTTCAACCATAATAGGGGTAAACCTCTAGTTCGATACTCACCAAATGTTGAAGAGAAAGAATCAAAGTACCTGATTGTTAATCACACAACCACCTAGAGACTATTTGAGCCTCTTAAAGCCTTTATGCACAAGTTGTCCTCTTGTCAGGTTCCTTGTGGAGTACATGAAGCCTTAGTAGATTCAAAATGGGCTCAAACAATTTAAGAGGAAATGAAGGCACTACAGATATGGGATCTTGTTCCACTATTGAAAGGGAAGAAAATAGTAGGGTGTAAATCGGTGTTCTCCATCAAGCATAAGGCAGATAGGTCCATTGAGCGATACAAGGCAAGGCATGTAGCCAAGGGATATACACAGACATAAGACATAGACTATCAGGAGACATTCTCACTAGTGGGAAAATTAAACATTGTTAGAGTTTTACTATCTCTAGCAGCAAATTTAGATTCGTCTTTATACCAATTCGATGTGAAGAATGCCTTTCTTCATGGAGACCTTGAGGAGGAGGTGCATCTGGATATTCCACTTGATTACATTGCATCATCAAGAACTGGAGTAGTATGTAAGTTGCAACGAGCATATGGACTGAAATAGTCATCTCAAGCATGGCTTGGTCGCTTCAGCCTGGCTATGAGAAAATATGGTTTTCAACAAAGTGACTGGAATCATACTCTTTTTAAAAATAAAAATAAAAATAAACATGAACAAGGAAAGATTACTACCTTGATAATCTAAGTGGATCATATGATTATCACAAGAGATGACATAAGAAATTTCCCAACTTCAAAAATAGTTGGGACCAAATTTGAGATGAATAAGTTAGGAGGACTAAAATACTTTTTTAGGAATAAAAGTAGCCAGATCAAGCCAAGGTATATTTCTTTCTCAGTGAAATTATGTATTACACTTATTATCTGAAGTAGGGATGGTTGATTGCAAGCCAGTTAATACACTAATTGTTCAAACTCACAAACTTGGGGAACATTCAAATCAAGTGCCAACCAATAAAGGGAGTTATAAAAGATTAGTGGGTAAACTAATCTATTTATCTCATACTTGTCTGGATATTGCAATTATGTTGTCTGCCTAATAAGCTAATTCATGCACAATTCTAGTGAAGATCATATGGGGGCGGTAATTTGGATACTTAACTACTTAAAATTTACCCTTGGTAAAGGACTCATGTTCTTTAAGAATCACCATCTCAATGTTGATGGTTACTCGAACATGGATTAGGCAAGAACTACAACTGATAGAAAGTCGACATCTGGGTATTTAACCTTTGTTGGTGGTAATTTGGTTACAGGGAGAAGCAAAAAGTAGAAGGTGGTAGCATTGTCTACTGTCTAACCAGAGTTCAAAGGAATTCCAAGGGACTTTGTGAGCTTTTTTGGCTTAGGAAGCTGTTAACCAAGATTGGGTTTGCACCAACGATAGAAATGAATTTGTTTTGGGACAACAAGGCAACAATTGAAATTTCTCATAACCCAATTCAACATTGAGGTGGATCAAAATTTTATCAAACAAAATCTTGAAGAAAAATTTATTCAGTTTCCTTTTGTAAGGTCAAAAGATAAACTTACAAATATGCTTACAAAGGTTATTTCATGTAAAAGCTTCCACAGTGCACTAGACAAGTTGGGCATTAGAGACATCTATGCACCAACTTCATGGGGAGAGTTAGCGTGAGTTATAATTCCTTTTCTAATTTAGAGTGATTACAGGACTAATTAGTTGTCATGTTTATTGTAAATCCCTTGTATTCTATTAGCCTAATTTCTAGCCTACAATTTTCTTTTTCCTTTACTGGTTCTTTATTGTTCGATGAACCACTTCTACATAGGGTGTACTCATGTAAACTAAAAATTGAAGAAAAATATAATTGCTTTTATTTATCATAGTAAGGATTTATCATAAAGACTAGTTAAATTAGCTTATTATAAGGATTTTTTTTCCATTAATTATAAATTTTTAAAAACATCTTATCATCTTAATAAATCAACTGGTTTTTAATTTTTTTTTTTAAATAAAAATAAAAAGTTGGACAAGTAATTTTATTTTTGAATGAGAAACCTTTTTTTTTTATCAAACATCGTTGAATAATTTTTTTAAAATCATTTTAATATAAGTAAATGATTTAAAAATGGGTACTTCAATTATAAATAGTTTACAATTCAATTAGATCTCATAATACAAATCTTTTATATATATGTTAATGAATTCGCTCATTATATTCATTGATTAATCTTGATTTAGGCTAACAGTGTCTTACCAAAAAAAATGTATTCTATATCACATTAAAGAATTCTATTTAGAGAATTTTTAAATAAAAGAATTTAGTTAATAACTATTGTTCATAAAATCTTTTACCCCATTCCTTTCAAAAATCTCTTTAATCACTTTCTAATAGATTAATAAAAATTTGCTTTATCATAAACAAATATATAAATAACATTTAAAGAAAAAAGAAATAAGGAAGGAACACTCCTTTTGGCATAATAGAGTGACCAGAGCCCACAAATATTATGCTAGAGATTATCCCATTAAAATACAACATGATAGTTTTGAGATTGAATTACGATAAATAAATAACATTTGTATAAAGTTAATAACCATATCAATCCACAATGCATACCTCATATAATGTGTTAAGTTTCAAGATTTGAGATTTCATGACATCTATTAATTCAAATTAGATCATTGAGATTTCTCAAAGGATTAATTCCTTGGTGGAAGCATATTATAGAGGATAAAAACTAGATATAGTTATTAAGTACTGAAACTACCTATATTTCAACACTTCTTATATCTATATCTTGAAGTATGAAGTATGATCAATTCCCTCACCCCATTGAATGTTTCCTACTACTCGTCGTCACATTTCTATCCATCATGTATAGTCTCCATAAGTTCATCTCCATCCCATAATATTTTCCCACCTGAAATATTTATAAGAAATTTTTAATAATGATTTTATATTATAAGAAAATATAATATCACAATGATCAATTCCCAATGCACCAACAATTCAAAAAATTGATAATAGAGTTCAAGTACTTTTTTTTTCTGGTTTTATCTCGATTCATATATAACTTGTAATGAAAGCCCGACTTGTAAAATTTCATCCTTTATTTGATACTATTGTAGAAGTTGCCTCTAATAGCCATTCCAATATTGTCCAATGCCGCATCAATAATGTTTTAGTTTAACATTTTTGTCTTGTAAGGTTGACCTTTTTGCAAATCTCTAGTTATTGGTTTTGTGCCAAAAATTCAAGACTATGTGACATTCAGATTAAGAAGAAGAAAAGTGACTTGTATGAATTTTGATTTTCTATATATGTAGAGGTAATGCGACCTTTAGACTAGTCCTAAAACAAACGTGAGGTATACTTATTGATGGTAATCTAAAAACTCAAGTAGATATTTCCCATCTCTACTACATTCATGTCAAACTTTTGTTGGTGGAGAATAGTAAGGATTTATCATATATATTGCTTTGTAACTCACAAATTAATTAATTTTATTTCATATATATGAGTTATAATCTTATGGGTGACTAATATTGCATTCAAGTTCAAGAAGACAAACAACACATAGGAGTTCAAATTTTTTAATATATTATTAATAAGCTATATACCAAACTTTTTTATGTATTTGTAATTTAAAAAAGGAAAAATGAAAAGGCCTTAAAGATTAGTTAAGTTATCTTATTATAAGGATTTTGTTTTTCCATAAATTATAAATTTTTCAAAACTTCTTATCATCTTAACAAATCAAGTGGTTTTTAATTAGCAAAAACAAAAAGTAAAAAGTTGAACAAGTAATTTTATTTTGGAGTGAGAAGCCCTTTTTTATTAAACATCACAAAGTATTTTTAATTTTTTTTCACTAGAGCATACATCTAACAATAGTACTTTTTGTACCTAAACATCTTCAATATGCAATATATTGAATATGACCTTGTCCTGGGTGTCTATGGTATCAGAGCCATCGGGAAGGGAAGTTGGGTTTGTTTTGGGTGTTTTGGCCTATCCTAGGATAGGTAGCAATGTGCCTAGGAGCGCGAGCCCTGCCAGTTGAGCCGTTGTTAGCCGTGGATAGGTGTTTGTTAGGCTGTAAGAGGGTTGGGGTGACGTCTCATAAGGTTTGTCAATCTGCTATTAGGCTCTAGATCAAAACCCTAAAATGAGTTCAATTTTCAGAACCATGTCTAGGAGATCTAGTGATTCTCAAGATACTGTTGTAAACAGTGAAGAGATCAATTATCCTAAGATCCAAAATGATTTGGATGATTGGAAGTTACCCAAGGTGTCTAATCAAGAAATTTATAAGAAAGGAACCTTTAAGTTCTTCACAGATTATACCATCAAGACCTCTGAAATGTCAGTCAGCTTAGAACAAAACGACCAAGTCATAAGACTTCTAGAACACAGGTCCATTGAAAAGCATAAGAAAGATGGCTATAATTTCATACACTTTGGTATGATTCAAGTAGCACCTAAGCCTTTGACAAGATTAGGTTTAAACACCTCTATTGTCATGTGTTTAAGGGATAATAGGTATCTCGAATATCGAGATTCTATTATAGGCGTAGTCCAAGCTGGACTGAATGATGGCCCAGTTTATTTCCAGTGTTATCCTAACTTCACAGTTAGAATAAGAGATGCAGATATCTTAGACTCTGTTGTCCTGCATATTAAGACCCATGGCTTTAAGATCAAACCAGGAAACAGTCCTGTTTCAATCATAACCAGGTTTGCCTATAAGAGCATGAACACAAACGTTGAATCTGGGGCTCTTTACACCAGTCCTAAGGGTGAGACCACTTACTTTCACTCAGATATGCTAGATAAGTCAGATTTCATCATTCCCAATAAGATCTTCTGGAAAGATGTTGAGTTTCCTGAAAACTGGCATTTTGCTAATGCTGTTCCAGCCATTGCACAACGATCTGAAAGGATTGAACAAATTGTTCAGTATCCTGATGGAGGAGGAGAACTGGTTTTCTCCAACTCTTTCAAACATTCCAGCAGTCCTAGAGTTTCAGTTTATGAACCCTCTAGAGCTTCAAGCTCTTCTATCCCAATTAGAACCACTAGGGAAGAAGAAGGATCCAGCTCAGGAAATCCTAAGAACATTAACCTAACAGGTGTTAGAAGTCACACCAACGTGGCTGACCATTTTACACTGAGGAAAGTGAGTCTACTCAGGAATCCCAACAGGATGAGTCCCCTGTTATGTCTCCTACCTATTCCCATATGATTAACACTATAAGCCTAAGTGATGAGGACTTTGAGATCAACAAGGATCTCTTAAGAAAGGACTTCTATTCTGAAGTCAATAAGCAAAGAAATGATTAGTTCTTTAGCACTATCCCTAAAGTCATTAGAGCCATTTACCAAGAAGAATTCTATGCCTACTTAGGACAAGAAAAGAAAAATATTAAGTTTTGGATTTGGTTTGAACTCTTCAAACAAGAGGAATATCCAGATTATCCTTATAAGCGTGAGAGCACTGATAAAATTAAGTCTTTCGAATTTTCTAAAGAATTCCAGGAAAATCCCTAAATCAACTAGGTTTTTGTTGATAGGATTAATTAGAAGATTAAGGATAGTCTTGTTGCCCCCTTGACTGTCCAGTCTCATAAGAGAATCAATATGGTTAAAGGTGATATTAGTTCAGAAGAAGAAGCTGATGAACTAATTAAGATGTTTGAGGAACCCCATAATCAAATTATTTCAAAAGATATTAACAACTTGGAAGCCTTTAAGACTAGGAATTACTATCCTAGGCCTACATTTCCTGACATGTAGTTTGAGGAAAGAAATCAGTATACTCATGCCTCATACACCAGTGGTACTATCTATGAATGGAACATAGACGGTATGACCGAATATAACATACTCACTAAGCTTCAAGAAATGACCATGGTAAGTACAACATATAAATTAAACAATAGACTGCCAGATCATGTTGTAACTCAGACCATTGTTGCTGGGTTTACAGGTCAACTTAAGGGTTGGTGGGATAATTATCTCACTTTTGATGATAGAAATTGTATCCTAAAAGCCTATAGGATTAATGAGAATAGTGAAGTTGTTAAGGACGAAGATGGTCAAGATATAGAGGATGTAGTGGCTACTCTAATCTTCTCAATATCCAAGCACTTCATTGGAGATCCTGTAAAAATTAAGGATAAAACTGCAGATCTCTTGACCAACCTTAAGTGTCCTAAACTTCATGATTTTAGGTGGTATAAGGAAGTCTTCTTAACCAAAGTCATGCTAAGATCAGATTGTAACCAGTCTTTTTGGAAAGAAAAATTCATCTCAGGATTACCCAAGCTTTTCTCTAAGAGAATTAGGATTAAGATAAGGGAACAGTATAATGGTCAAATCCCTTATGATAAGCTAACCTATGGTGAGATTATAAGCATTGTCACAGTTGAAGGGATTAAGTTGTGCAATGACTTCAAGCTTAAGCAACAAATGAAGAATGAACAAAAAATCTACAAGAATGAATTTGGATCATTCTGTAGCCAATTTGGTTTCAGCCAAAAGGAAACTATGCCTCCCTCTAAGAAAAAACCAAGCAGGAAGCCTAGCAAAGATAAGTTTTACCACAGTAAGAGAGGTACCTATGACAACTATAGGATGAATGATACTAAGCAGTCAAGACACATCCAAAGAAGGGTCAACAAAGATACCCAGAAAAAGGTAGAAATTCATTTAGATGTCAAGCCAATTATCTGTTTTAAATGTGGCAAAGTTGGCCATTATAAAAAAGATTGTAGAGTTAAGCAAAAGATTAATAACTTAAGTGTCTCAGATGACCTAAAAAATATGCTTTGTAAGGTAATGTTAAACTCCACAGATTTTGAATCAAGGACTGATTCAGATAATGAAGATGACATTAATCAAATAGACAGTAGTGGTGAAGTTTCTAGCCAATCTTCTAGTGACCAAGCAGAATGTATTAAAGGTAATTGTAATTGTCGTCCTAAAACTATAAATGTCATAAGCCAAGATCAGGAATTTATCCTAAATACTTTAAGAAAAGTTGAAGATGAAAAGACTAAGCAAAATCTTTATGAAGTTTTTAAGAAATCTGTTGTTAAGGTAGAAGCCAAGAAGACTGTAAATCCTTATAACCTTAATGATATCTTAAACAGGTTTGACCAACAGTCTCCCAAGGAAATTAGCATTAAGGAACTTCATGATGAAGTTAGGCAGTATAAAAAGGAGATAAAGGAATTAAGACAATTCATAGGTTTAGGTCTCTCTGATCTCCAAGAACAAATCAATAAAATTGTCAACCAAAGAAACCTTATGGATATTCCAGAATCTTCTCATGTTAATGATAATGAGATAGATACTTTTTTGAATACTGTGAGTAGGGTTATCTTCCAGAGGTGGGAAGTCTCCCTTACTATAGTAGTCAAAGATAAATTTGTCCTTGATATTATTGCTTTGATCGATTCAGGAGCAGCTGAAAATTGCCTTCAAGAAGGTCTTGTACCTATTCCTTTATGTGAAGAGACTAGTCAGTCTCTATTTGGAGCCAATGGCAAAAGACTTTCCATTAAGTATAAATTAACAGATGTTCATATCCGTAACCATGACATCTGTATCAAGCAAATCTTTATCCTTGTTAAGGATCTTAAGGAAAAAGCCCTCCTAGGAATACCCTTCTTAAGCTTTATTTATCCATTGTGGGTAGATAACCAAGGTATAAGAACAAAACTTTTTGATAAGGAAATTCTTTTTGAATTTGCTAATCCTGTTGAAAACATCACTCCTTGTGATCAAGAAAATAATCTTGTTAGAATAGATGACCCACCTAAGATATTAGGTACCCAATTCATTCATAATCTCATCATAAATGATATTTTAAGCATTCCTTTATGCATTTCAAAATTTCAAACTGATATTTTGAACCAAGGAATTTTAAAAGTTGTTTTCACATTTGAGAAAACAATTAAGTATATAGCTTTTAAGTATAATTTAACTGATTGGATTATTTTAAACCCTAATTTTCAAATTAAGTTTATTAAAGGAGAAAGTTTCATTCCTAATCACTCAACTCGTGGAAATTGCAAGGTTCACGAGACCATGGCCCCTAAAAAGAATACCCAAGCTCCTAACCAGAAAACCCAATCCAGTCAAGCTCCTTCTCCCCATAAAATGCTATGGAGCCAACAAGTTGAAGAAGAAGAAGCAAGACTTCATTCTTCCAACCCTATGCCTAACAAGATGATGACCTTGTACTATGATCATTCTAATCCAGCTAATCCAGTCAAGGCCACCCAGTACCCAGCCATTTCAGGGTCCCAGACCTTCAAGCAAGTCACTAAGGCTAATCCCTCCCAAAAGGAATTAGCATCAAGCTCCTCTTTTTCAAACAAGCAAATTGTGGTGGCTGCCAACCCCACACCTCTTTCAACAAATCAAGATATTGGCAAAATGATTTAAATCAACCTCTTTTGGTTATTGAAAGAGAATTTTTCTCTGAAAATCCTAGAGAGATTGCTGCAAAAGCTTTTCAAGAAAATTTTCATTATCCCTCTGATGATATTTTAAAAACAAGAGAATTTTATGAAGCAGTCCTTACAGAAACTGGTTCTGTTAAAATTAAGCGTAATGCTGATAAATTCAGCAATATGGGCTTGGCATTCTCCACCTGCCATATCTATAAGATTCTTACTGTCAAGCAATGGGGTGGAAATCCTAATCTTTCAAGAGAATTTTCTGAACCATCAAAGCCAAGGTTTTTTAATTATTGGGATTATCAGAGAGCATGGTTTAATGCTTTTCTGATCTAGAATAGGGACTTCCATCATTCATGGATGTTCTATTTTGCATCTAAGAATTAGCTTTCCTCTTTCCCATTTTGGTTTTACAGTTGGTGGACTTATTATGGTCCGACTATTAAGATTCTTCCTAAGCCCATCCTGGATGGCTTTGAGCTATTCAGAAGTTCTTTTGATATCCCTAGAGAACTTTCAGCTTTTCCCCCTTTACGATTCTTTTTCAGCAAATTTGGCCTTGCTTGGATAGTCCAGTGGGACTATATTATCATTACAGATGAATCAACAGCCTTTCCATCTCTGTAAAGGACTTTTAAAACTAAATGGTGGGATGCCTTGAAAAATGATGCATCTATTGATGCAGTTAAGCAGTATTTCCTCAAGAACCCCACACAAGTCTCAACCAATGATGATATGTCTCAGTTTCTCCTCAAAAAGCAACAATTACAAGCTATGCTTGCAGCAGCTAAGACCCCTCAAGATTTCCAGAAAATCCTTGAAGAAGGAAGCTCAAGCTTCTCCCAAGAAAATTCTTATGTAGAATCTGATGATTCAACAAGCTACCTTCCAGACAATGGTGACGACTGTAAAGGAATCCTTCCTCCAATAAGAAGATCTAAGTAATCATCAGCCTTATGTCTTCCATCAAGAATATTTTACAAGCTTTGCAGTTTTTGCACCAAAAGCAGCAAGCATGTGACTACACAGTCCAAAGCAGCCTATCAGAAGTCTTCTCAACCGAAAGTGGGTTTTTCGGTGGAATTCGGTGGAAAAGTGAAATTTACTATTCACTATTCACTATTCACTATTCATGCACGAGATTACTATTCATGGCAGTTAGTCAAAAAGAAAACAGTGCTTTGTCCCCTCTTTTTGCCTATTTAAGGAGACTTGATCTTCATTTGTAAGCACCCATAATTTTAGATTTGAAATCTCTCCCAAGCTTATGCTCTCCCTTCTCTTTTTTTTTTCTCTCATCATGTAAGCCCTTTAAGCCCCAAGCTTTCTTCCCATTGTAAGATATTTCTCCTTATGTATCTATGTTTTAAGATTTACCTCCTATGATGGATGGTCTTTAAATTATGTAAATTTTCAAGTTTATTTTAAGTTTACCTCCTATCATGGATGGTTTGTTTTATGTTTCCAGTTTACCTTCTATCATGGATGGTTTTATATTTATGAACTAAACAGGTTTAGGTTCCTTCTCTTTTTAAATTTCTTTGGTTATTTATCTTGTTTGGCTTCTAACCCTCTTCTTTGTTTTGAATCATGGCATAATTCCTGTTTTCATTGCATATGACCTTGTCCTGGGTGTCTATGGTGGAAAGGCTGCTGATTCATCTGTAATGATAATATAGTCCCACTGGACTATCCAAGCAAGGCCAAATTTGCTGAAAAAGAATAGTAAAGGGGGAAAAGCTGAAAGTTCTCTAGGGATATCAAAAGAACTTCTGAATAGCTCAAAGCCATCCAAGATGCGCTTAGGAAGAATCTTAATAGTTGGACCATAATAAGTCCACCAACTGTAGAACCAAAATGGGAAAGAGGAAAGCTGATTCTTAGATGGAAAATAGAACATCCATGAATGATGGAAGTCCCTATTCTAGATCAGAAAAGCATTAAACCATGCTCTTTGATAATCCCAATAATTAAAAAACCTTGGCTTTGATGGTTCAGAAAATTCTCTTGAAAGATTAGGATTATATATATATATATAAACCATCATAAATTATATAGTCCATAGTGGTTTTTATATGATTTCAATTAATAAGTAATTGATAATTTATATGTCATCAAATAAGATGAATTTACAAAACCCCCAACTTGTGAGGAAATATCACCTAAAATACACTTAAAAATACTTTGTAGTCATTTAAATGATGTAATAGATATGATGAATTTCTCAAATAATGATAATATTAAAAAAACTTGAATTTGATATTTTAAAATGTAGCCTTTTCTTTTTCAAATGTTAATTTCCATTATTGAATTTGTTTTTTCTCTTTCTCTAGTACATTAAAAAAAAAACTTATTCATATAAATAGTTCTACCTTTAGAACTAAATATCAAAATTTTAGTGGACCCAAACCATATCAAGATACATTCTCCATGTTATATGTGCCAACATCAAGAGCAAGTTTGAGATTAAAGCTTTCCAATTTAAATTTTTAAATTTAAAATATCAAAGAAGTAAAATCCTTTCTAAATTTTCCTATAAATAGATCAAGGATCAAAGCATTATACCTCTCTATTGAACTTTCTATCTTGCATTTTGACCTTAAGAATCCACTAGCTCCTAATTATCTTAAGCCCAAGTGGAAGTTCAACCAACTCTGAGAGTTGGTTGCAGTTTTTCACATTTCACAAGGGAGAGTTTCTTTGAAGCTTCTTGGCTTGTCATCATCATCATTGATTACTACTCAAAAAGTACTATTTGATAGCTTGTAATTAACTCTTTTAAACACTTTTGAGTAGTAGTTATCACCTTTTAACCCAATTAACATATTAAGGACCCTTGCAATCAATTCTAATCAAATTGTGTTAAGTTTTGGTGTTTTGATAGCTTTTTTATCACCAAAGCAATCCGAGATTGAGGAGAGATTCTTTGGAATCCATGGCAAAAGATGTCCGGACTGGGTGTCCGAACACACCATCGGAGGGCGGCAGAACGTGGGCTGTAGCAAGGCTTGCTCACTTCAGTCAATGTTTTCCATCCGGACAACATATCCAGATAGGATATGCTATCATCCAGAGTTGAGCCGGATAGCATGGCACGCGCATGTCCTCTTGGGGAATCCGGATGGAGTTGAGCCGGATAGCATTGCGGCGCATGTCCTCTTGGGGAATCCAGATGGAGTTGAGCCGGATAGCATTGCGGCGCATGTCCTCTTGGGGAATCCGGATGGAGTTGAGCCAGATGGATCCCTACACCTTACACACGCAGACGGTCCCCTTTGCGGCGCACAGGTATAGCTCATTCCACCCGGGTAGGAATTCTGTCCGGCCGATAATTCCATCTTCTCCGGATATTTCACATCTCGATCCCCTGACGCCGGATGGGAAAGGAGGTGTTTCAACTTCCCCGGATAGGCATGTCCAGATCTTCTGATAGCGCTCACCCGGAGAGATCCGCGGCCGACATTTCAGATTACCCGGATTTTGCACAGTGCCGCGGTGTTCTCTTGAAGCTTCCCGATATTTGCCACCGACTAAATTAGATTTTTTCTCTCAAGATATTTTGTGTAAATTTCTATTTTTTCCTTGTAATCAGTCAAAGATATTATTGGGATATTTCTTAGAAAATATCTTCTCTATATATATCTTTGAAACCAATGTAAAAGGGAGAGAAATATATCATATATGAAACCGACGAACAGAGCACTTGCTCTATTTTTCCTATATATTCTTGTTTTCTCGTCAGTTTTCTTTCTAACCAATCAAACTCTGAGGATTTTTCCTCAGAGGATGAGAGGCTAGGCTCTTTGTCTCTTGGAGTGAAGAAAGCTGGATAAGTTTCCTCATGCATAAATTGGAAGTTTTGTTGTTTTAGTTTTTAATGAAGAGAAACTGTGACCCGTTAATGGTTTTTATCTTTTTAGTTAACTTAAAACGCCTTTAAATCACCTGGGCCAACACTTGGTAAGGCAAGTGATCTCCATCCATTGAGATGCACTTGTTTATCTCTTGCAAGCCTTTGGAAGGTGGTTTAAAGGTAGGATTTTCTAGAATAGCCAACACTTGGTAAGCTTTTGGACTCCAAGGAGACATCCATTAGTTATCTCTTGCGAGCTTTTGACGGGTAATCCAAGGTTAAAGATCACCTTGAATGGCAAATGCTAGGTGAGAGGCATGAGCCATTGCAAGTTGCATCAGTGAGAGGGATTTAGTGTTTGAACCCATTAAAGGGAAGCATCTGTACCGCACCGGTTTCGGGAAATAACTATATGTTAAATCCCCAACACGAGGAAAAGAAACAAGTGACCGAAACTCTCCTTTTTTGTATGAGGAACCTGAGCCTAGTGATCTAAACTCCAAGAAACACTTTTCTTAGTAAGTAATTTCCATTACTTTATTTTTGGTTTCATTTAAAAACCAAACCTTTTTCATTCAAACGTCTTTATGTTTTCTTTTAAAGCTAACCTTGAAATGAAAAGGCACCAATTCATCTTTGAATTAATATCAATTGTGAAGTGAAAACCCATCCCAGTGAACGACCCTAGAGCCACTATGCTATGCTAGCTAAGGCTATCCTAGTACATGGTGTAATAGGTTATAAATTTTGTTGATTACTCCCTTCTGAGGACCACAATCAAGGGATACCAGCTGGACACGAATCAGTTGAAACACCAATTAGGAACGAATCAGTTGAAACACCAATTGGGAACGAATCAATCATGCAAAGCATACATGAAAACTTCCCCCTTAATACGGAACAACTTCACCTTTGGTTTTTACCAAATACTCGTCCAATGTAAGTTTTTTTTATCAATAAAATTAGAAATGAGCATTGAAATCACATTCCTTAGTGACTAAAAAGTTATTAAAATCACATCTTCACAAGAAAAAGATAATAGAAATAGTTAATTGAAATAAATTTTAACAAATGTCCTTGGATAGAATAACATTTGTTTAAATAGAACATTTTCCTTATCACATTGATTTAGTTAGTTAGGATTATATTATCAAACTTTGATGAATTTTAATCGTTACTCACACTTATCAAGGGGATTAATATAAATGAGGCAACAGTATGCACTACATATTTTAGCAAGTAGCAATCACAATTGAGATTATATTCACAATCATTGACATCACAATATTTGAGTTTTTTTTTTTCTCTTTCAACTCAATAGAAATCAATAGAAAATTTTACATAGGAAATACAGCCTCTATGCTTGCACCACCACCACATGTGAGTACAAATTGACCTTCAGGGATTACAGGGTGGTAAGCATAATGCTGAATCTATAACATATGTGCCATGATTATCACTCTTAATATCAATTAACATATAGATAAATCAAAGAGAAAATGAATTAATTTGTGAAATATAGAAATCCTTACAAATTTGTGAATTAATTTTGTCTGGCCCAAGAACACTCTTGCTCCAAAATGATTTTTTTCTTTTTTTGTCCATTTTAAAATAAGGTGCACAATACTTAAATTATTGAATAAAGTAAAAAAAAAAAAAACTTTAGGCATTTAGGTTATAGGATGAGGGTAACAATCAAATTTAAGAATTTGCACACACTTTAAATTTTAATGTTGCATTTTTAACTAAAACTGAAATATTTAGTAATTGAATTATTTAATATATATATATATATATATATACATATATTTATCATAAAGTTGTAAAATACTACTTGCAATTTTCTTAGATGCTAAGGCATTAAAATTTTCTTTTCCTAAAAGATCTAGTCAAATATCTTAAATTATATTCATAACTTAGAACATTTTCCCTTGTGTTACACAAGTTGAATTGTTCATGCGCCCTTTTATGTTTTAAAAAATGAACCTACAAAATTATTTTTTACCATGGGTAATAATAGAAATATGAATTTATTTAAGATTACAGTTAAAATGAACCAAAGACCCTAACATATTAAAGCATGAGTTGGTAATGTATGACATCCATATCATTTTTATTTTTTTATTTTTTTGACGTCAATTGTTAACTAGTCATTTTCCTTTTTTTTTTTTTTGTTTTCCTTTTTTCCTTAAATGACAAAGTTGTTATCTTCTTTGTGTTTTTGTATTTCGTCCTTGGTTATCAATTTTTTAATGACCCTACAAAATTAACAAGTTTACATCTGAAGTGTTTTTTAATGTAGCTTCACATGGGGAGAACATTCATGGTATAAGCAGAGTTGGAAATAGGTATGAGTTTAACACATTTAATTTCAATGGTAATTCAAAATAATTTTGACTTAGAGTTTAACTAATAATAAAAACATATTATTCTATTGAACTTAATAAACTAATGTCTCATTGTAGTAAAAATCTATTGAATTATTCATTTCAATGTTATTTATAATTAAATTTGACATTATACTAGTCAATTGTTTATAAAACTTGCAATTTTTTTTCTGAAAATTTATTTTAATTTGTGTATGTATAATTCATAGTTATAATTAGATAAGTAATTTAATGATTTGGAGATTTGGTAATTTAATTCATTGTTAGTCATAAGTAGGAAATGTTTTTGTCCTAGAGAGGTTCATTTTTTGTTGATTCATATTATTTTACATTATATTGGATTTACACACTAATAAATTTGCCAAAATGCATGTAGAAAACTAATAGTGGATAAAACTTATGTAGTATTTGTTATTAGTTGAAAGAACTTGTTATAACATATAGAATTTTCTAGAGAAGCTGAATAGGCAGTTTAAGTAAAAGATTTCTAAAGTTATAATCTATAACTTTATTTTTTATTTGTCATCATAGATACCTCAATAATAAAAATAGATTAATTCCATGCACAACAAAAATCAATTAGGTAATGAATATAAGATTTATGTCAACAAACTACCTAAAAATTATTAGGTATAAAAACCTATGGATGGTCTATCGGCCATAAATAATTCATTAAATATGAGAAGAAGATACATAGGTTTACCTAAGTAGATGTTGCTACTTAGTAGGATTTTATATCGTTAACACCTACTTTCTTCTTTTAGATCATCGACATAACACTCCCTCCCTCATACTCCTTAATGGACTACCTCAAAAATAGTATTGATTCTTTAGTGAATCGAATTCTCAAACTTCTACTTTGCAAGAAGGTATTTAAATAATGTTGTTGAAAGATTAAAAAACTTAGTATTTATACTAAAAACCTAGTGTTAATATTTGAAAAACAATTATTATGTTTAATTTACAAAATCACCTCCAAAAACTATGAAACGCGAAATGAAAATAACATAAAATTAACCTACATTTGAATGTCTTGCAAGGAATGTTTGAATATTGAGGACACTAGGAACACTCCATGAGTTTGAATATTCGTCTCCCAAAAAAATGTTCCAAGTCCAATTTCCATTGGCTTATATAATACTAAACTAGTCTTGGTCATGACGTAGTCAAACTTTGGTTCCCTTAGGATTGAGACTCTAACCAACAATAAGAGATAAAAGCAAGAAAAAGAAAACAAAAAAAGCAAAAAACAAAAAAAAAAAAAAAAAAAAAGAAAACAAAAACAATCGAAAATAGGTTCATTAAGTTTAAATATCCTTTATATTTCTAAAACTATCTTTAGGTTTTGTTATTGTGAGTAAACTTCAACATACAAATATACGAGTGTAAATTAAAAATAGATAAGCTATCATGGAAACAACATATGAGTGTATTGGCCATTTTATGATGGTTAAACTATAAAGATATAGAAGTTATTGTTTTATTGCTCTATTAAATATAATTGGATTTCATCTTTCTTCTAACTAAAAAAGAGTGCATGTTACTAAAATACATGCCAAAAAAAATGATGTTAATGACTTGGATCATCTCAACCACAATTTTTTGTTCCTTATTTCCCTATTCTTTTATTCTTCTTTATTTATTGTATATCATTCACAATTTTCTAAATTGAGAAAATACTAGTGGGGTATGTAGATGATGAAGAACTCTCTATTAGAATCAATGAGAAAATACTATTGAACAAGTATAGGTAGCATGCCAATATATTAATCACAATTGATAAATTCTATTTCTATATGATTTCACACAGTAATGCACATAAAACTCTCTTACTGATTAAATTTGATTATATTTTGAAGTAGTTCTCTTAGTTGAGTTTAGGTTTTTAACACTATAGGAGTAGTTTTTTCTTTCTTTTTTCTTTTTTCTTTTTGAGTTGGTTTTTTGAGTATAGGGATATCAACAAAGTGACTTAATTAATAATAAATTATATTATAATTATCTTTTCTAAATCAAAGTTCATGAAAGGAAAAAAAAATAGTTTAGGGATGTTTTTATTTGCCATTGTATTCATGGGGAACAAGTTGTCACTATAGTTATGGTTATATGTAAGACCATAAGTTCTTCTATTTTAATATTTTTTTATTTTTTTATTTTTATTTTTGCTTTGTGTAAATTACTTCTCATCATGGTATTTTTCACTTTTTTTTTTCTTTGTTTTTTATAATAAGGTGATGAAAACAATATATTTGCAAGAACTATTCTTCAATGGCATTAGTACATGAACAATGCTATTGCACATTCTAAGACTTGAATATTATAAGATAAATTGACAACAAATTAACAATTTTAGTGCTTTTGAAGCAAAAATTTTAAAAAGGATTTTTCGCCTTTGTGTTATGGATTCAAACAATGACAAGAGAAATCTTCTACTTTGTTCTAATTAAGATGATATGAAATGCAATAGTATAAATTAGATATATAGTAGTTTTGACCATTTATAAAGGAGGTTTTACTCTATTCTAAAGATTTGATCCAGATGTTCTTTTATTTTCTTTTTTAGTTTTTGGTAATTAATATATGAGTTTTTTATCCATTCCTAATTAAATCTTTTGCTTACTACCTAGCTTTGTTCACTCATCATGAAATTTTAGTTAGTATTACTATAACATGGTTCTACCCTATACTTGATATAAGGTCTTATACTTAATGAATACTGATGGTGATGAATAACAACCATGAAAATTAATGTGGTGGGTGAACAATGAATGCTCAAAGTGACTAATCATGATAACGACAAAAAAGAACACTAGCGAAAATGAATTGCAATAGCATTGCAATAATTTCTTAAATGGGGAGATAGGGTAGGGATGAATAGGGAATTCTTTATATAATTGTCCAAAAATATTAATTATTATTTGTTTACTTTTTTTTAAAGATATAATCAATCAATGAAAGCAAAGGACAATCAATCACACAAGAGGAAATGAGATTTATGTGGAAAACAACCCACAAAGGCCCTTATAAACTTTGTAAATGTAAAGACCACGGGGTCATACACTACAATGCTAAAATCCACTACCTATATGTGAAGAAATAGGTACACATAGTAGTTGTTACTCCTTCATACTTACACTATGATACACACACCTACTCTCATGTCCATAACACAACATTTTTGTGTTCCTTAGTGGGCACTTCAACACTTTAAGGGAATGTGATTTTTTTACCACAATATAAAAAAAACAAACAATGCTGCAACACTTTGAGAGTATTAGGTTGAAGGCAAGGAATACTAACCTAAATCTTAGGCACCTACAGAGCAAAATTGCTCAATATTAAGTATATATATACATGCACAATCACTCACACATATATTGTGTAAACCCTAGTGTGCTTGTAAATATTTAGAAATCAATTTTTACAAAAATTAGAATTAAAATATCAACAAATTTAGACAAATCCTCAAAACCAAGTAAAATTGATCTCAAGCAGTACTTGAGCACCTTAGAATGTTGCTTGAGTGCAAGGAGTGTTTCAATAGCCTTTGAGGGTGCTTAAGCACTCTCTCTATTTTTTTAAAAAAAAATTTCAATTTCAATTTCCTTTTTTATATAACATAACATCTAATTTAATATTTGTTTCCAAAATAATTATATTTTTTATTTCCATAAGAATCCAATTTATAACTTTTATGTCACTATCCTCAATGAACTTAACTATACTTACATGTTTAATCTAGGTTGATTATAAAAATCACTCAGTATCACTTATACATCAAACAAACATCGTAATCACTAATATGAAATATTTGCAACCCATTTGGAAAATTCATGTGCTATGGAACTTGTGATTTGCATACACTAAAACATTAATACATATGAAAAGTAATGTGTGGAAAGAAAAACAAACAATATCATAATACAATTAGAATCAACCGAATATAACAAACTAATCTAATGATTAAATATCTTGAACTAAAAATAGTGATGCATACTTCTATCACAAAAGTGATAGATAAAAGATAACACAATGATAATTAAAAGATGAATGCAAATATATAGATAGATAATAAGCTCAAAATATCACCATATGATAACCAAAATAACTAGATCATAAGAAATTCAATAAATAAGACTATTATACAATCTAAAAATCCTAACCATAGAGTTAATCATTCTAAAACATCTTGCTAGAGTTGTTTAAAGGTGGTGGTAGAAACGGACTAAAGCTTGAGCCAAGAGAAAACATGATCCATGCTTAAGTAGATGTTAATTGGTCGTTCACGTGCTGAGATCAATCATAAATCTCATCAATCAATGAGTTAAGATGGCTACAAAGTCGGTTAATACAATCATCAACATAAAGGTGAAGTTAATCAATGATGTGAAAACCCAAACCAGAGAATCCATCCATAGGTTGGTATAAACCTATTATAGCTTTAGAACTACTTGCATGATGACCTCGACTCCTAAGCCATGAGTGTGAGGTCTCATGACTTAGTTCCAACTCTTCAATCATATCCTTCTCATCAACAGTCAAAGCATTAATCACAGTTAAGGGTATGACTCACATGTTTGGATCAGGAACTCTCATCAATAGAGCATAATAGTCAAGCACCTAGAAGTCACATAGATGTCAAACACAATATCTACCAATAGATGGGAAATGATGAGTGCAAATTGTAAACTTCTAGGTTGAGTCGACTTTTGATAACTAACCCTAATATCTATCATCATAGTAGCTATATCAATAGGTTGACCACTAAGAATAGAATGGATAAAATGCACTACAAACTAGTGAATCTAATGAGTTTGATTAGGGAAAACATAGGAAGCTCTTGTGCCCCCCTAAATAGGTTAGCAAGGTAGTGCTAACCAATTCTAAGTCTAAATTAACCTCATCCAAGAAATGGAGAATGACCTCTACGAAAGGTTCCAAATGCAAAGCTTAATCAATAGAGTAAGGTAAGACCAGAATAATCTATCATGGTAGGAGAAAAGTTGCATGGGCTAAAAAAATGAATGTTTAAATAGAATATCCAAACATAATGGAAATATGCAACCATAGAAAGCAAAACTAAAGAATCCTAATGACAATCCTAAAAAACTTAAGGGACCATAATATATCTTAAGGATGTCAAGGACGGCTCTCACTCAACCACGACTCGATAATCATGAAAACAACATATTGTAGCTCTTTATGCTCAAAATCAAGAAAAAAGAATAAAAAAAAGGTTATCAACCTCAAATGGTCCCTCAATTAAGGAACTAAGCCTAGATACAAAATTAGAAGATGATAGGAGCGGGAACCTGACACTAGTAGGTAAATTAAGATATACCAAGCAGGTTTGGGGGAATGAAAAGTAAACTAGTCAAAGTACTTAGGAAACCCCTAAGACTAATAATCCTTCGAAATTGGAACATAGAGATTAACAACAATGAAGATAACGCAATAACTAGGCCACTTGAACCCTTTAAAATGTATGAAATGGTGAAAAATGACATGAGAAAGAGATATTTATAGGAAAAGAACCTGTGAGAAAGCTTGATGCAATGTTTAATGCTCTAGATTAGCGCTTCAATGCTTCGAGCATGAGAAAGGGAGTTGGATGGAACCAAGAGAACTTGAGTGCTTGAGGATGGCTTAAAGCAACTTTGAGGGCTTGAGCACCCAAAATGTTCATTCAACTTCTCACATTTCTTCACCCAAATTTCTTTTGTAATGCAAAGCCATGAAAATATCCATCCAAGAAACCTACAATGAAATAAAACAACCAAACACACATGAGCTAACATAAAAATAAGTCTCCAAACATGTTTGAACTGTAATAATAAATAATCGAGTAAAAATTAATGAGACTGAGATCAAATCATGCACCTTTTTCACATACAATTAAGTAGAGAATCAAATTAAGTTTAAGTAGACCATGTAACCATTCAAAAGCAAAAGAGATATAACCAAAGCAAAATTATCCAAGGTAGCTAAAGGATAAAGTTATTCTTTTCTTATGTTTATTTATTTATTCTATTTTTTATACTTGGTTGTTAATTTTTATATTTAATAATCTTATGAAGATAACAAGTTTATATTTTTCTTTTTTTAATGTAGCTTCAAATGATAGAAAATTTATCTGATATGAGCAGAGTTGGAAATAGGTATGAGATTCACACAATTAAAATTATGATGACAATACAAAATAATTTTGACTTAAATTTTAGCTAATAGTCAAAATATATTATTTTATTGAACTCAAGAGTAAATGTTCCATTGTAGAATAAATTTATTGAATTATTGATTTCAATGTTGTTTGCAATCAAATTGAGTTTTTAGCTTTTTGATCTCAAACATATTCTTGTTGACAATTAACATGTCATCAACATATAACAATAAATAAATAAATAAACCATTAGACAATTCGATGAAAACAACTATCCCACTCACTTCTACACTAGTCATTACCCATCATAAAAGTATCAAACCTTTTATACCATTGCCTAGGAGATTGCTTTAAGCCATAAAGAGTTTTTCTTCAAAAAATAAACATGACCTTTATTTCCCAATAATAAATCCCTTAAATTAATGCATATAAATATGCTCTTCGAAATCATCATGTAGAAAAGTAGTCTTAACACCAAATTACTTTGTTTATAAATCAAATAAAGTAGTAATAGAAATTAACACCCTGATTAAGTTATGTTTCCCAACTAGAGAAAACACTTCCTTGATGTCCACACTACCCTTTTATGTGTATCCCTTTGTCATTAGCATCCTCCATTCCTGAAATTCCTTTCCTTAAAGACCCACTTGCAACCTAATAAACTTTTGCTCCTTAGGCTTCTCAACTAGTTTCCAAGTATGGTTCTTTTAAAGATATCTAAGCTTCTCATTCATAGTGATGATCCACTTTGTAGACTTTCTACCAATGAAGGCTTCATGATAAGCATGAGATTTCTCATTTTCAGTGCTTTCTGACATAGTAAGTGCATGAGACACCAAATTTGTATAAGCATACATCTTATGTGGTTTAATTTGCCTCCTCATTTTATCACTAGCCAAAGTGTGTTGTTGCTCTTATGATACATTTTCTTTAGTGTCAAGATGTTATACCTTTTCTATATCTTGATTTACTAAAACATGTTTTCTATAGTTCCTAAAGCTTTAGACTCAAGCTCAACTTTTCTCTCCCACTGAGGTTCTTTTGTCTTTCAGATTGCTCATTCTTAAGTTTCAATATTATAGACTTACAAAGGTCACATCCATAGTAATAAAAAATTTGCAAGATTTTGAATCTGATCACCACAACTTGTACCCTTTTACTCTATTTCATATCCTAAAAATATACACTTCATTGTTCTTGGCTCTAATTTACCTTTATTTACATGATCATAAGAAGGACAATAAAAAATTTTGAACTTTTCATAATTAGTAGAAGAACTAAACCATATCTCTTCAAAAGTTCTATAATTAATAGAAATTGAAGGAGACGTATTTAGAAGATAATAAGTTGAATTAACTACTTTAACTTAAAAGTCCTTCAAAACATGCTCTCTCTAGAAGAGTTCTATTCATCCATTATGCAACATCATTTTACTGTGGATTATGTTTGATTTTGTAATGCATCACAATACCTTCATTCTTGCAAACTCATTGGACTTTTTCCCATAGAATTCCATATCATTGTCAATTCTCAAGCGTTTGATCTTTTTTGTTGTCTGTTTTCTCAATGATAACTTTTCATTACTTCAACTTCTTGAAGACATCCTTCTTATGTTGTAATCATCAATGAAGACCAACATATATATTCAACAACCATGTAATACAAATTGAGAAGGGCCCTAAGATGTAAATGAATGTAATTCAAAGTAATTTTAGTCTCATGAATAGCTACACTAAATTTAAACTTGCATTGCTTCCCATAAACACAATTCTCACAAAAATCAAGTTCTCCCATTTTATGGCCACCAAGCAAACCTCATTTACTCAAAATTGTCAACCCTCTCACTCATATGCCTAAACCACATATTCCACATTTTCATAGTCTGTCAAATTAATTTTAAGATTGAAACTATATTTACCCTTTACAATGCTACTTTATAATGTATAAAGACCATTAGTTTTTTTTTTTTCTCTTTATTCATCACATCTAGAACACCACTTGAGAACGCCTCCATCATTATAGTACATCCATTGGAGTTAAGTGTCCCTAAAGAAGAAGAAAAAAATCTTCAACTCTAGAACATGTTTTCTATCAATTAATGTCCTTATAATGTCTATCAGCATCATAATTCAAATTATGCCTATTCCAACAACCTTACAATCTACGTGGTTTCCTATGAAAACTTCTTGCCATTTATAAGTTTATAGGTACTAAACTAATCCTTATTGGGAGACATATGATAAGAGCACCTTCAATCAAGGATCCACTCATCACCTAAGTTGCTAACAATAACTGAAAGGATATCTATAGTATATGGATTTTCTTCTACAACTATTGCATTACCAAAATTAGAAGCTTTGTATTTTTCTTTTTCTTTATGTTTTGCACAATTTCTCATATAATGTTCTTCTTTGTGGTAATTGAAATATTTGTTGTTTCCCTTGGAATTTGATTTCAATCTAGGTCAACCTTTCTTATCATTGTTATTATTTGTTTTGTTCTCCCTCTAGCATTAAAAACTTCACTATAGCTTTCTCCTCTACTCTCATATGCTCTCTTTTCCAACTCCTTTGAGCTCACCATTGGCCTAACATCCTTTATAGAGAGATTATCTATGCCATACACCATGATATCCATAAAGTACTCATGGGAATTCATTAGAGAATGTATCAAAATTAAGATCTAGTCTTCATCATTAATTATAATATCAATAATCTTTAACTTCATAATAGTTTTATTAAACTCATCAAGGTGGTCTATCTTTAAAAGATGTACCTATTTTCATCTACAAAGTGAAGAATTGTTTCTTTTAATACAAATAATTTGTAAAAGACTTTGTCATATATAAACTTTTTAGCTTCAATCATAACTTGACAATCATATCCTCTTCTATAGCCTCTCATGAAATACCTCATTACCAAGTACAATAAAGTAGCACCACACCCTTTCTCCATAAGTTCATCCCTTTCTTCATCAAACATCAATGTTGGTAGAGCCTTTCCACCTTTCAGTGCTTTGGGTAACCCCTGTTGAACCAACAAGCCTGTATCTTAATGTGCTATAATTAAACATCATTTCTTTCATCACACTTCTCAACCTCAAACTTTGTTACCATACTAGGTCTAATAACATAAGCTTTGACATCAGTTTGTTATGAAAAACAATAATGACAAATAATAATAGGGAGAAGAAAATAATAAAAAAATAAATAAAAAAACACACACAAAGCACACAACAATTTACATGGCTAGTGAAAACAAAGAAGAACTTCTACTATTTTTTAAGGAGATTACAAACCTAGAAATCTAAAATCGTAAGTCTCATGTACACCTAAAAAGAGAGTCTCACTCAACTGAAATCTCTATCTCTCTCTCTTACTTTCTCCTTACTTTATATATATATATAGAGAGAGAGAAAGAGAGACAGAGAGAGAGATTTCATATAGGAAACTAATTGTATAATTATCAAACATATCTATTCCAAGAAAACTATAAGATGTTTCCTTTATAATAATAGGAAACTCCTTTACATGGATATATCCTAGTAGACTATTGAAGTAGGTCTCTACTTGCTTTGTACTAAATATAAGGAGTCAATTTCTATCAAGTTCATATTAAGCAACGTTCAATCACAATAACACATTCCTCCAAATCAAGTTATGTTGTTCTAATTTTATATTTTGATTTATTAATATTTTAATTTTGTTTGTAATTTATTTTCATTTGTGGTGCCAAATTGTTTGCTTCGTTGTAATGTTTTGTTGCATTATGTTATTGTATTTTTTTTTTAATAATATGTTTGATTGAAAATATAAATTGACATATGATTAAACTAAAAAGAAAAGAGAAAAATATATGCATTAATTGAATTTAAAAAAAAAAACAACAATAAGTAAATATTCTAGTAATAATAAACATGATTTAATAGATCATGAAGCATGATGAGTTATCTCATATTTATGGTTTAAATTTATTTTCAGAGTTAAATGTTTTAAAGAAGGTTTTGCAAGTACGAATACATAATATAATTGCAATACTAAATTATATAAAGAAATTAATGTGTTGTGTATATAAGATTATTAAATATACATATGATGGTTGCTTTCACATAAAGAAGTTATTTGAAACTAAAATAAATAAAATCTTATTTGTGATCTACCATGTGAAAAGAAATTTTAAATAGACTAACTATATTATCTATTAAAAAAGATAGTTCAACAAACTCAGAACTAGATGATAGGATTTTTACCTTAAGTGCCTACAAAACTAACTCAAAAAATAGAGAAGTCAATAATGAAGAAGGTGAAGCTATAGAGGATGCAACTGCTACTCCAATTTTCTCTATCTCTAAACATTTCATAAGAGATATGTCCAAGATCAAAGATAAAATAGTGAACCTATTAACCAACTTTAAGTGTCCCGAACTTCAAGATTTTAGATGGTAGAAAGACATGTTTTTTAATGAAAGTTATGTTAAGATCAAACCATAATCAATCTTTTGGAAAGAAAAATTTATCTCAAAATTACTTGAGACTTTTCTAAAAAAATGTTAGGATTAAGATTAAAGAATAATTTAATGGTCAAATCCCTTATGGTAATTGAACATATGGAGAAATTATAAATATTAACACTCTAGAAGGAATTAACTTATGTAATGATGTTAAGCTTAACCAACAAATGAAATCTGAATGAAATATTTATAAGAATGAATTTGGAACATTTTGCAGTTAGTTTGGATTTAGCTAAAATCTCCATTTAACTAATGTAAGAAGGGACAAATAATTAGGACACCAAGGAAAAAAGCTTTCCATAACAAAAAAGGAACACATGGAATATAGAAAAAATAAAACTAAAAGACCAAGACATAACATAAGAAAATCCACAGAAGAACCTCATAAGAAAATAGAAACTTCATTCCTCTCAAATCCAATATGCTTTAAATGTGGAAAAGTTAGACATTTTAAGAAAGATTGTAAAATTAAAAAAAGGAATTAATGATTGAATTCTTTAGATCAAGTAAATAATATGTTATGTGATTCAATGCTAAACATCTCAAAATCTGAATCCATAACTTATCAAATAATGAAGACCATATTAATCATCTTGAAGATACTAACAAAAGTGTAACTCAAATCTCTAGTGATCAAGAAAAATGTATCAAAGGAAAATATGATTGTCAACCTAAAACAATAAATTTTATCTCCAAAGAACAAGAATTAATCTTAGAATTACTTAATGAAGTAGAAGACTCTTTGGTATAATTAAAACTATAAGAAATTTTTATAGTAGAAGATGTTATTGTAAAATTTAAACAAAAATACAAGGGATCATAATACATTGTTGGTAATAAGCACACAACTCACTGATACGTCATTAGCTACATGATAATCCATATAACACAACAAACAATACCAGCTTTGATATACTTTTATTAGTATTCAATTGAATTTGCTAAAATTTAGGAACTTTCACTTAGAGACATATGTTTATGCCCCCAATTATTTAATCCCAACAAGGTTCTTCTTAAGGTATGTTGTGGGTCTTTAACCTAAGGGCACTTTATCTTTCTTTCTTTAAGGGCTCTAACCTAAGGGTCTCAATTGTAACTTTCTCTCCTACTGAGGTAGATAGCCCATTTCCAAAGATAACCCACCACATAAGTCCCTAATTAAAGTCATCTTTTAGTTGAAACTTTCTATAAATTACTTTACTAATTGTATCCCCAATCTATCTTGTGATTTTAGCTATTATTGTCTTCAAAATATAAATTTATTGGTTATATATTATGAAAAACTAAGTAAACAGTTATTATAGGAAGAACAAGAAGAAGAATGAGGAATTGAATTTCATGTTAGTTCCAAAAGACAACTATTTTGTGAGGAAATAGAAGTTTGAAAACCATTCATGATTTCTATTGGTGTTCTTAATATCTACTGTTCTAGAAGACTATTAAGATGACTTGAAGATATTTAATTCTTAAATATCAAGTTGTGTTCTTCAAATTCTCAACCTGATGAGAATTGTTGTTGGTTTTGGTTTTCTACCCAGGTAAACTTCAATGAAATGTTGAAGGAAGAACTAATCATGATACTTTAGTGGAAGAGTGTTGATTTCTTGTTCTTTGATGAGACATCGAAGTTACCATTGATGAGAGGGACCAATGGTGAAAGACTTCATGTGTTTATTAAACCAAACAATCATTTAGATGCTAATTGTGCAGTAATTTGGGCTATTAAGATATCTAAAAATGGCCTCATATAGGCTTTCTGAGACATTACAGAACAACAATTCAAAGCCAAACCACTATCTCTAGGCTCTCTTTTCCATTGTTTTTTGTTATTTGTTTGTTTTTTAGTTTGTTAGCTACAATTTGAGTAAGTATATATGGCAAAGAGAACAAATATCCAGATTAAGATTTATCATGGGATTTAAGTTCTTTTGCATTGGTATACCTAAATAGTTAAAGCTTAGTAGCCTATAAATAGCAAAAAACAAAAATTATTTTTTGGATGATATGCAATAATTATTTCAAATCAACAGTTGATATGCTTGTTTATCTTTTTTCTGTTGACTTCAAATTACTAAAAGTTAGCAACATCTATAAAATATGATGCAGTCGTCAATAAAATAGAAGTTATGGAAAAGTACCTAGAAAGACTAGATATATGATGTAGCAAGTTATAGAGAAGTACCTAGAAGGACTAGACATTGCTATAAAGAAATATCAACATTTAATTCCATCGATGGGTTTTAAAATATTAAAAGATATGTTTATATTGCAAATGTAATTAAAAAGGTTAAATAGTAGGGGAGCTATCGTAGGTGGACACCTAAAAAGGAGCCCTATTGAAGAGGAACCAAATGCTAAACTGCTTCCATTTTTAGATTCAAATGTTCAAAAAATTGAGACCACTAAGGAGGAAAAGAGTTTATTTGAAGAAATACCTAAGATATTGTTACTGCAATTCTAGAAATTATTATTAGCTGTACAGACTAGTGTATGTAGAAGTCAAAGGACCTTTAAGTACCATTCAACAGAAAATAATATTGGAATTGATACAATTGACTTGAATAAATTTTTAAGACCTTTAAGTGTTTTTGTTGTCTAGTTACATTTGGCATTGTTTGAAATGTAACATATTTGGATGTATTATTTGGAATGTAATACCTTTACTAATCTCACCATGTGTTGCAGCTCAATTTGGAAATTCCATGGGACTAGAAAAAGAGAAAGCTGAGTGATACACCAGACATTGGCCCAGATTTCAATATTGCACCCACATGTGGCCAAGGGACACCAAGTTCTTTCTCTTAGCGGAAACCATATGATCTTAACTGTCCAAGCAGTCCAGGAGAAACAAGTACTTTGGTTCTCAGTGAGAAGGGCGGAAGAAAATACCACACCCAAGGACCCATCCTCAAGAAATCAAAGGAATAGCCAGTGGAATTTTCTCAATGGTAGGTTGTAGTAAGCCATTCCGAAACAATTCTTGCACCCTTTAAACAATGGAAGAAGAAGCTACTATAGCAGCATTATGACAATGAAAAGTTCTATATGAACCACTTCATGCGAAAAGTTGCCAACAATGGAAGATGATAAAAAGATAAATCTTGTATACCAAAGTTGCAGTTTGAAGTACTTGTGTCACCAATCAAACACGAGTCTGAAAGCAGTAACATTCCTAGATCATTTGGTGGAGATGACTACCAGAATCACAAATGCATCAGTCATCACCACTCCCAAAGACCAATGTTTCTGCTAACTCAATCCAGTTGAATGATATGTGTAAGTCTATTGAAAAAATTGCAGCAGTCAAAGACCAAAATTTCAGTTAACTTAATACAATCCAACCATATAAGAGGAAGGTTTGCAGAATCTTCTTTCTTATGCTTTTTTGGAAGTACATATGAGAAGGTGAATTCTTCCACTAAATTTCACCATCTATTAAATCAAATATCCTACGAGAATTATTGACTGTATTTTAGCAAGAATTACTAATTGTTGCATTAATGTTCCTACGGTTACATATACTTATTTTAGTGGAAACAGTTAGGTGTTTTAATTCAAGTAGCTTAAATAGGTGTAGTACAAAACTTCCTTGTGCTCCAAGAGAATTCATAAGGCAATGCCCATGTTTTATATGTATATAGAATGTTTTGAAAATCTAGAATTACCTACCCTCTTACATTCTCTATGGGGTTAACCCTCAATATTTGGATATATATGAAAACCCCAATTCTAGGTGACACTAGAACCTCACATGGTAACCTAATGTCAAAGGTTTAACCTCGAGGGTCATACTTTGTCCAAGTTGATAGTCAACTAGATAACCTAATTTTCATGAAATAAATTGAAATATTATTTTAAAGCAATTAATAAATAAAGGTTTAGCTAAGTGAATTCCCCGTAATTAGGTATCACTTGCTCATAAGTATAATTAATTTGCTAATATTTTACCCACATGAGGTAATTATCCAAATTTTACACTAGTCTCTATGCCAAAAATAACAAAATATGGTTGAAGTTACAATCATCCATGTAATCCAACTTAAGACATGCCAAAAAAATTAATATAAGTTAAAAAGACCGTCATTTAGGTTGTTCCTTCATTTCTTGACACTTTCCAAGATTCCCTCTTTGATATTCTTGTAGTAAGAGAAAAACTATACCTTCATCCAAAATAATTCTAGGGGCGTGAGAATTCGCATGTTTCTTGGTAGGGTGCCTTATACCCAAGGAACATAAACATTCTAATTAAGTACAGTATAATCATATAATAATCCATTTCTATTGTCTACATTTGCTAAAACTTCAACCATACAAAGTTAAATCGACTTAGATTGACAATTTTGCTATTCAATCATATATCACATCAAATATTTTCAATTTTCTAACAGAAAATAAATTATTCATGACATGGCAAAATAGATAATGGAGAAACATGATAAAGACTATCTATCAATGATCTTGAGTATATAAATGATATATTTAATTTAATAAAAGCTTGTTTATTAAAAAAAAAACTAATGAATAATTTTCTTTACATGAACTAGAAACCAAAATCAAATTCTTCATATACTAAAGAACATAAAGAGAATCTTTTAACTTTAGAAGACAACTGTCATCTAAGATAAGCGTAATATCTCCCATTGCTTGCACAACAATCCTTGCTTCAAAAGCTATTGTCAGGTACATGTCCCTATAATTCAATCTACTCTTGAGATTGAACCCCCTATGAAGAATTGCAAACATGATTAGTAGCTTCAGAATCTGTCCACCAATAATTAGTGAAATCTAACATTAAACTTGATTCAACTAGAAGAGAATGATGCATACTTGACTGTCTCTTTAGGAATTTAGGGCATTCCTTCTTCCAGTGGCCTTTCTAATAATGAAAGAAACACTTTCCTTGACCTTTTCTCTTTTTCTTCATCCATTTTCCCTTGAACTTCCCATTCTGATTGGTGGTCTTATTGGTGTTCTTCTTCTAGCTAAAAGAAACATTGACTGACATATGAATGCTTCTTTGATCCTTAAGAATCCCCTCAACTGTCTAGAGTTCTCTCATCAATTTAGTTAAGCTCATCACCATCTTATTCATAAAATAATTGAGCTTGAACTGCTTAAAAGAATTTGACATGGTATAGACCTCAATTTTGTCCCTTGACACTTGCATGTATCTTGGGGGTGTCGTCCGCACCCAATTTTTGTATGTCACAGCCATGGAGCCCTTGTTGGGCTCAATTGGTTTTCGAACCTCACGTGGGTTCACCTATGGTTCAATTTAGTGTGAGCATTTGGTCCATTATGAAATGTCGTCATGGCCAATTCCTTGGTTCATATCATGCTATAGGGTAGGGGTTAAGGTCTCCACAAAAACTTTAGTTCAATTGGAGCTCACTGAAACCCATCCAATTGGGAGCACTCTAGCTTGTTTTAGTCATTTCTCCCTCATCCGAGCTCAGAATTGTGTACCATTTGTTTTTGTTGGATTCTTTATTCTTCAAGGAATATTCTTTCAAAATTTTAGAATTTTTCTCAACCGGTTTGACCAGTTTGCAGTCAGCTCAGCCGGTTCATTAGGGCAACTCGCTGAAGCCCGTCCAAATTGGAGCACTTTGGCCTATTTTAGTCATTTCTCTCTCATCTGAGCTTAGAATTGCACACCATTTTTATTTATTTTTGGATTCCTTACTCTTGAAGGAACATTCTATCAAGATTTGAGAATTTTTCTCAACCGACTTTACCAGTTTGCAACTTTCTCAGTCGGTTCATCAGGGCAGCTCACAGAAGCTCGTCCAAATTGGAGTACTCTGGCCTGTTTTAGTCATTTCTCCCTCATCCCAGCTTAGAATTGCACACCATTGTTTTGTTGGATTCCTTACTCTTCAAGGAACATTCTTTCAAAATTTGGGAATTTTTCTCAATCGGCTCAACCGGTTTGCAGGTTGATTTCAGCCCATCCTGAATCCATGTGGATTCTTAATGGGTAAGCAATGGAGGATTTATGAGGGGTAGCTGCCCACCTCGTGATTGGAAGGAGGAGTTGAATAAGCTAGAGTTCTGAGGCTGATAGTGGGAGATTCCAAGTCTGAAGGGGAAGAAGAATGAGATGGTGCAGATGCTGAGGGGAGCTCTTGGTATAAAAGATATTTCAGAGAGAGTAAGGATAAGGTTTTTAAAATTCTGGGTGGGGAGACTCTGCTAGTGGACGATTGAAAGTGTGGAGGGATTCTTGGCATCTCTGAGGGCTCTACATCCAAAGAGAGAATGGAGCAAGAGAAGAGAAAGAAGAAGAAGGGGACATTTTAAGGAGAGAATAAGAGGTTTTCAGTAAGGAAGAGGAGAAAACAGAGTGAGGAGAGAGGGAAATAGAGTAGGGAGTGGGCAGAAAACTAGTTTGAGAAAAGAAGAGGAGAGTCGGTTGGTTCTCATGAATATAAAGGGAAGGAAGAGCCTATCAGAAGCCTAATAGACCTTGCCGGAAAGGAACACTCTTAGGTATATCTATTGTGGCTTTGTTTGTTCATCTTGATTATCATGTGATCTTTCCTTTCTATTTGCTATTTTCTGTGGGTTACACGACTGAGGTCTGATATCATGCCATATGTTTGTTTTTATTGTATTCTTGAGCCATTCTTGGATTGTGGTTGTAAATCTATCTTTGTTCCTTTGGTTTTAGTTTAGAAATAATCTGAATCTATTTTTTTTTCAGTGGTGTGCTTTGTCTGAGAAAAGGTATCCAATTGTAAGATTGTATATTACTTTATATTTGAACTTTTAAGGTTAAATTAGTGGATAGGAATTGCTTGCATGCATTGTAGAAATGGAAACAAAACTCGAAAAGGTATTGAATAGTAAAAGGAGAATTGTGGCTGGCTGGAAGAGGAAGCGGGTGGCTCAGTATGCAGCCTACTTATTTGCTTTGAACTCAAAGAAAAATAGGATTTGCAAGCGGAGAAAATTAAATGGGTACAAAATATGAATAATCAGCTTAATTTTGAAAAATCTTTGCTTAAAGGTTATACAAATTTTATGAAAATTGAGTTGCCACAACACATAATGTTTTATGTAAATAGTGACTAGAATGATTTCCCTCAAAATATCGTTACCTTGGTGAGGAAAGGTTTTCAGGTAATGAAGTCATATGCTGAGGTTAATCGCAATAGTAATTGCTTTATGCTAGACTTCATGCACATGGTATGAGTAGATATGAAAGTAGGTTACAACAACCTATTGTTTAAATTGAGAAGGCTAGTGGTGAATGCTTGACATTTGATCATTTGGCTCTCAGAGCTTCTCTTGGCCAGAACGTGGACCTATTGAGAGGTCCAAAGAATGCTCATGAAGTAATATAACACTTCAGTAAAGCTCTTGGTGTACCACATAGCCACCCATGCAGTCATACCTTCACATTCATCCCATCGCCACCATGGCCACCACATGCAGCCCGTACCTCCCTCACAACACACACATAACCCATAGGTAGCCACACACACCCCATGGCCACCATGGCCACCATGACCACCACATGCAACTCGTACCTCCCTCACAGCACACACATAGCACATAGGTAGTCCACACGCACCCCATGGCCACCATGGCCACCACATGCAGCCCGTACCTCCCTCACAACACACGCACAACCCATAGGTAGTCCACACGCATCCCATGGCCACCACATGCAGGTCGTACCTCCCTCACAGCAAACACACAGCCCATAAGGAGTCCACACGCACCCCATGGCCACCACATGTAGCCTGTACCTCCCTCATAGCACAAACACAGACCATAAGTAGTCCACATGCACCCCATGGCCCCCATGGCCACCACATGCAGCCCATACCTCCCTCACAACACACACACAACCCATAGGTAGTCCACATGCACCCCATGGCCACCATGGCCACCACATGCAGCCTGTACCTCCCTCACAGCACACACACAACCCATAGGTAGTCCACACGCACCCCATGGCCACCATGACCACCACATGCAGCCCGCACCTCCCTTTCATGCACTCACAAAGCCCACACAGCTCACCCATGCAACCCACAGTTCACCCATGCACACCTTACCCTCACATGCTCACCCACATGCAGCCCGCACACCTCATAGTTCACCCATGGCCTTCACGGGTCATTTAAAGCCACCTCATGCAGCCCACATCTCACCACAACTCACCCATGGCCTCCTCACCACCACCATGTACCCACAACCACCCTTAAGGCCACCATATAATTGATCTTTGATAGCTGAAATTTTTTTATGGAGAATTATGAAATTTTTGGCTGTTAGTGGATGAAATTCAAGTGGGAAAGATGTTAATTCCTAGCTGAAAGTCGATGGAATTGGGATAGCTAAATTTTAGCCACATAATGAAGTTTCATGGCTGCATTTTGGTGGCCGTTTGGTGGAGATTAGAGGTTATATATATAGGGTTGGTTCATGGCTGAAAATTATCTTAATTCAAGTAGAAATATGACTAAATTTTAGTAGATTTGGTGGTTGCATATGTTGTGTGCTTGTGCTTATTAACTCACATTTTTTCCCAGTACATGGCTAGGGACCTCAAGTACGCATCATTGTTCTGATTGTCAATTTCTTATGCATGCCGAATACCAATTAGAATTGTATGAGTCTTGTCATCCATGTAGTCCGGGGGGGAAGGGGGGAATTGACTAATCTTTGACCCATATGCTCCAATGTACCCAATTCACTAGTAGAGACCGGATCCTGGGCCTAGAGGGGTGCTACCTCGCATAAGGTACCTTCCTAATAGGTAACCTGATCCCCGGACTTAGAAATCGAGTTTCACGGACCATTTTTTCTTAACTGGAGTCATTGAAGGGTTTTTGTTCTTACTTAATTTTCCCCATTTCAAAAATAGAAATAAAAAGTAAGTGGTGACTCCAAACAAAACCGTCCCTCATCAGGGACGGATTTTCCAAAACTCGAAAACCACTTTTTCTCCACATATTATTATTTTTAATCATAAGTCGCGCCAGTCGGTGGATCGAGGAAGAGTCCACAAATTGGCAACTCCACTAGAGATCGAATCCATAATCTCTGGTTTCATAAGATGATCAAACTTGAACTTGAGTTTGGTATATTGAAGCACATGGTTCATTGACCAGTGGACTTTTGGGCAATTTAGATGATTAATGATCACTTACTTGGTTGGTATTTAGCTTACACTTGTGATTTGTTGTTGTCTGTGTGTTCAGCCGATTGGTTGTAGCATGTTCACTCATTGTTGGTAGGGCTTGGTCTTGTGGTTCATGATAGGCATAAATGATCAGTTTATGTGTAGATTTTTTGGTAGGCCAGCTCTTTGCACATGACTATTTGCTGCATGAATCACTATCTCTTGCTTGATTTCTTGCTGCTTGTCTTTGTGGGACGCACATGTATCCCCTTACATCTGAGTTTCTAGTCTTGGTTGACTATCCCTCATTGGTTTCTTGAGTTGTATGATCATTCCTAATTGTTTGCCTTCAACCAAGATAGGGACTTGGTGTAGGGTCTAGCATAGGGGCTATATCGATGTTTGGAAGCACTATGGAGATGACGGATATCCAAGCAATGAAGACCTGTATAGCCTTGAGCTGGATTTCATAGACACATGCGTGGCTAGTGTGTCACTTTGTTTATTGGTTATGATCTTAGGTTGCGTATCCCCTGTGGGTATGGTCGGCTAGTCTTTAGGTCATGTTTTCGCCTGTCATTAGTTATAAAGCTACTTTACCCTTAAGATATTGCCATGTCAGAGTTCCGTCCCTGCACATAAGGTCATGTGTTAGTTTAGTTGTTGGTGTCACATGACAGTTCATTCCCTCAGAGGATTTATTTGTGGGATTACATTAGTGGTTTGATTTCAAGTTTAATAGTCACGGGGGCTGATACCCTCCCTTTCATCACAGGATTGTTAATTGAGAATACGACCTAGTTTCTGGAGCTTGGATTAGGGTCGGAGGTAGACTTGTGAGAGGATCAGATTAGTACAGCCAGATAGGACAACCATTGGTTCATAGAGCTATGGACGCCCAGTATGCTACTGTTGACCAGCTAGCCGAGTTCACAAACACTATGGCATTGCTCAGAGATGTTATCTTAGGATTGGGACAAAGGATTGACGGGCACCAGACCCAACCAATGCTAATTCATCGGAACACCCCACATGACTTTACTATACCACCACCGCCACCATCTGGCCATACCATATAGCAGGACCACACGGTTCCTCCATCTTCACAACCACCAGTTCAATAAGCTCCATAGGCTGGGGCATTTATTCTACATGGGCAGACTAAGACTACACCACATTCTGTTGTGGCACATGCACAGGTTACAGATGATACTCAAGCCCGCACTGATAGGATTGAGCAGAGGATGAGGTTGTTACATGTTTTAGACGGAGTTATGAATTGGGATGTGTATGATGATTTGCTAGTTGCAGCATTGCCTATTGAGTTCCGCATGCCGGACATTAAGAGATACATGGGGATTGGGTGCCCTCGTATCCACTTGCAGTTGTACAATGTCGTTATGCGTGGACATAGACTAGATAAGGCATAGATGATTATGTTGTTTCCCCTGTCACTGAGCAGTGTCGTGTAGCGTTGGTTTGCTTCACTAGACCCCTCACGGCGCAGGACCTAAGGTGATTTAGCACAAGAATTCCTTAGACAGTACTCCTTTAACACAGTAGTGGGTGTATCATGAAGAGAGTTGGAGGCCCTTAGACAGAGGCCAGATGAGTCAGTTACATCATTCATATCCCGTTGGAGGGAGAAGATATCGTAGATTATTGACAGACCTTCAGATCGATATCATATTGGTATGATTAAGTACAATCTTCAACCTCGGTTTGCCAGACATCTCATGGGTTTTCCTCATACTGATTTTGGCTCACTGGTATAGGCCTCCTATGGCATCGAGAATGGTATAACCAAGGGATTATGGGCAGACTCTTCCTCTTCAGACTCAAAGGGAAGAAACCCAGGTGAGGCCCTAAACCATCAGATGTTGGTATTATTGGCATGATGGGCCACAGGTCTTCACGACACCCTCAAACTCAGGAACAATTTTTAGATACTCCTTATCCGATAGTACAGCATGATCAGTATAGACTAGTTGTCCCCACCAGGCCAGCAAGGTCTACTTACCTGCACCCGCCATCGCAGCCAGTATACACCACTTGGGCGGCTCATAGGCCACCTATGCAGTTCCATCATTAGTATAGAGCACCGCCTCCACTGAGATCCGTTAAACAGTTCTCACAGCTCGGGATGTCCTTGAGTTGAGCCTTTCAAAGGTTTGTTGAAAGGAGATTGATTACTCCATTACCACCTAAACCACCGCCATAGTCGGCCCCACTGGGATACAGAGCAGATCTTCATTGTGCCTACCATTAAAGGGCAAGTCATGACATAAATAGTTGTCCAGCTTTGAGACATTCTATTCGGGATTTGATTGATCAGGGCATAGTTGACTTGGGATGACTTAGTGTGACCACAGACCCGCTTCCCACTCACGATACTAGAGCCATACCTTCACCCCTAGAAGGGATACATTTGATTGAGTCCATAAGGGATGAGATATTTATGATGGGATGGGATGGAGAGGCTCCTCAGCCAATCAGTTTATATGTGGATTCAGACATCATTAGATATACCTCTGACTAGAAGATCCCCAAGCCATTCAAATTAACCCTAAACGGGATACCCAAACAACCTTCAGTATCACTAGTGTATTTGCAGCATATGCCACCCATGACATCTTTCATTCTATTCCCTAAGGGGTATGGGCCCACTCAAGGAGATGTTCAAATAGTTACACGGAGTGGGACAGTAGCCTAGTCTCTACCTGTTGACAGGCCATTTGTTGGTACAACCACTAGAGAGGAGCTTCAAAGAGAGGTTGACAAGATTTTGCGCCAATTGCACACTACATAGGCTTGCACATCCATTTGGAGTCTTTTGGCCTCATCTAGTACACATAGAGATGCATTAGTCAGAGCCCTCAACCAGATCAGGATTGACACCTCTACTACTCCAAAGGAGCTCATACACATTTTGACAGCTGATAGAGCCACATGTATTGTGTTCTCTGATGACAACTTGCCCCTAGAGGGATCAAATCACATTAGTCCCTTGTATATCAGTGTTGCATGTTCAAGCCATCGAGTGTCGTCAGTTTTCCTAGACAATGGCTCTACCCTTAATGTTTGTCATTTGGCTACAACCATTGCTCTTGGTTTTTCTCCATTTGATTTTGGACCTTCTACACAGACTGTTAGAGCTTATGATGGGACTTAGAGGACCGTTATGGGTACACTTACTACATGCGTTATGATTGGGCTAGTAAGATACTCTGTGCTATTCTAGGTATTGAGGATCCAGTCATCCTTCAACCTACTTCTCGGCCGTCCTTGGATTCATGAGGCTGGCGCCATACCATCTTCCCTTCACCAAAAGGTAAAGTTCATACATGAGGGATGAGTCATCTTGATACAGTCTGACAGAGATGTCATCACTTACTCCGAGCCTTTGTTTCAGATTAGCCATAGTGATGATGACTTGCATTTGACTGGGTTCACATTTGATGAGGTTCAGGTAATCAACTTAGAGGATGACAGTAGAGACATGGTGTCTATGTCATTTGATCAATACAACAACACCTTAGTACTTAGCATGATGAAAGGCATGTCCTACTTACCTGGCTTAGGATTGGGTCATCGCCAACAGGGGCCACATGAGTTTATATTCACAATTAATCATGACACGCCATACGATTTTGATTACACTCCTATAGAGGAAGATGCACATTACATGGCGCAACTGCGCATGGACAGGGTAAGGGCTGTTTGTCTGGAATTTCGTTTGATTATCTCCTTCGCTCATATACCTTCCGCTTAGCTAACTACTTTATTAGAGGTTCAGAGCATGTGCCCCGCATGGAGGGGACTGACTATATTTCGGAGACAGTGGAGATTTAGGATATCTAGCAGGCACTAGGTCAGATGCATTTGACTTATGGGATCACCGAGGCATCCGATGTTGTGATAGTTGCACCCTCGTCGTCGGGGTGAGCCAATATGTTCTCTATGGATTGCTCGTAGATTCTGGAGGTGGAACCAATGGAGTGACCCTTGATGATGCCTACACTGACGAGATGGACATGATAGGCATAGGTCGTATTCTTGATGCAACTCCACATGGGTCTCATTCTACTTTTGATATGTTTGGAGTTTCTATGCTTGAGATGGATGGAGATGACTCTATTGCGGATGTTGCTACTCCTGATTTTACTTCTGTTGAGAGAGCGTCTAATCCTGTGGACCCACCTCTTTCTTTTGACTTTATGTCCAGGTTTGTCATCCGCTATGATGTTATGTTTGATGGAAATAATAATGAGATGAGCATTTTTTAGTACTTACCTATGTCACAGCATTTCCCTTTGATCGCACCTCAGGCACCCACAACACAGATACATGATATTGATGATGTGGGAGACCTAAATGGGCCACTGAGTGGTCAATCATATTGTGATTTAGTCTCAGAACAAAGGAAAGTTACACTTGTTTCTGGTAGCACCGAGTTAGTAGATTTCAGGACCTTTGATCAGCCCAAGGAGATTAAGATTGGTTCTTCCTTATCTCTTGATGGGAGGAGCATACTGATTAACCTGCTTAGGTCATACCTGGATGTATTTGCATGATCATATGAGGACATGCCAGGCCTTGACTCCTCTATAGTTTAGCATCACCTGCCCATTCTCCCACATGCTAGACTAGTTAAGCAGAAATTGAGAAGGTTGCACCCTTGATGGAGTTTACAGGTTAAGGAGGAGATTCAGAAACAACTTAGTGTTAGTTTCTTATCTATGGTCGAGTATCCTAAGTGGCTGGTTAATGTTGTTTCCATTCCTAAGAAGAACACTAAGGTTAGGGTTTGTGTCGATTTCAGGGACTTAGCAAGTCCAGTCCTAAGGATGATTTTCCCCTTCCACACATTGATATGTTGGTTGGTAGCATTACAGGGCATTGTATGTTATCATTTATGGATGGGTTTTTTTTTTGGGTATAATCAGATTATGATGGCTCCAGAGGATATGGAGAAGACATCTTTCATCATTGAGTGGGATCCTTATTGCTACAGGGTCATGCCATTTGGGTTCAAGAATGCAGGAGCCACTTATCAGAGAGTCACTACTACCATATTCCATGACATGAAGCACAAAGATGTTGAAGTATATGTGGATGACATGATAGTGAAATCCCGAGACAGGGCAAATCACCTAACAGCCTTATAGAGATTCTTTGAGAGGATCAAACGGTTCAGATTACGATTAAATCCCAAGAAGTGCACCTTTGGGGTTGCTTCTAGAAAGTTCCTGGGGCATATCGTTAGCGAGCATGGTATAGAGGTTGATTAAGACAATATCAGAGCCATACTTGACATGCCTGCTCTGAGGGCTGAGAGAGGGATAAGAGGCTTTCTAGGCAGATTACAGTATATTAGTTGTTTCATTACTAGATTGATAGACATATGTGAGCCTATCTCTCATCTTCTGAGGAAGAACCAGTCTACAGTTTGGAATGATGATTGCTAGCATAGTTTTGAGAAGATTAAGGAGTGTCTCCTTTCTCCTCCAGTTTTAGTGCCTCCCACACTGGGGTGCCCTATGCTTCTATATTTGTCAATTTCAGACATGGCCTTAGGGTGCATGTTAGCTCATCTTGATGATTTAGGGAAGGAGTGAGCCATTTACTTCCTGAGTAAGAGAATGCTTGAATATGAGTGCAGATACATTATGATTGAGCATCTTTGCTTGGCACTGGTTTGGGCCACCAGGAGACTGAGGCACTACTTGATAAAGTACTCCATACGTTTGGTCTTGCGATTGGATCCATTGAGATATCTGTTCAACAAGCTTGTTATGACTGGTAGGCTCATGAGATGGTTGGTACTATTGACAGAGTTTGATATTCAGTACTTCATGTAGAAATCAGTGAAGGGTAGCATTGTCGCAAATCACTTAGCTTCATTACCAGTATCCGATGACAGACCTATTGATGACGATTTCCCTGATGAGCAATTTGTTTCAGTTGCCAGTATTGCGGGATGGCTCTCATACTTTGATGGTGCCGCCAATCAGTCGAGATTTGGCATTGGCATCTTGTTGATATCACCCAAGGGTGATCATATCCCTAGGTCTGTTCGATTAGCATTTTTCGATCATCATCGGTTGACGAATAATGTTGTAGAGTATGAGGCATGCATCACAGGTCTAGAGATTGCGCTTAACCTTAGGGTCAGACAATTGGAGATCTACGGGGATTCCAATTTAGTTACACAACAGACTCAGGGTATTTGGAGGACTCGAGATGAGAAGCTGAAACCCTACCATGCTTACTTGGACTTGTTGATTTATATTTGATGAGTTAAGGTATATACATCTGCCTAGGGCAGAGAATTAGTTCACTGATGTGTTGGCCACCTTGGCTTTTGTGATTGAGATTCCTACAGGGATGACTATGCGACCATTGTTGATTGAGAACAGATCGGCACCATCTTATTGTTGTTTGATTGGAAATATTGAGGATCAGGTTGAGCTACCATGGTATCATGATATTCATCAATTTCTGGCATATGGTGCTTACCTTGAGTCAACCATGGCCAAGAATAGGAGAGCATTGAGATAATTGGCCACCAGATTTGTTATTCGTGGGGATACCCTTTATAGGAGGTCATCAGATGGCATGTTGTTGTTATGTATAGACCGAGCCACAATAGATAGGGTGATGAGAGAGGTCCATGTAGAAGTTTGTGGACCACACATGGGGGGTCACATGCTGTCATGTAAAATCATGAGGACTGGCTACTTTTGGTTGACTATGGAGATAGATTGTTGCCAGTTTGTACAGAGATGTCCAGAATGTTAGATGCACGGAGACTTGATACACGTACCTCCATCTGAGCTACATCCCCTTGGTCATTTTTCAATGTGGGGTGTTGATGTGATCGGAAAGGTCTCTCCAAAATCCTCCAGTGGTCATGAGTACATCTTGGTAGTTATTGATTATTTCACCAAATGGGTGGAGGTTGCTTCTTATGTCAGCTTGACATTTGAGTATTCATAATTGTCTTAAAGGAAGCTTATCTAGTTGACCTACCTTAGTCACCAAACATGTCATGGAGACTAGTAAGTATATCATAAGCTATTGGCATAGATATGTGTTGATGTTGCAACACGTTATCCAAAGACCCAAGTATAATGCACTTAGTCTTCTAATCCGGCATCTACCAACTATGTTATGCATCAGTCACCTCTTGAGTGGAATGTTCATTAGGGGGAGATAGAGCTAATTCTTGAGTTACTCACATTAGCTTCTCTTAAGTGAGTACTATTCTTAGATTTCTTTTCCAATCCACATAGTTTGGTCCCATCAATTTATTAGTAGTGAGAATGAGATTTATCATATTATAAGACATGATATTTGTAATAGTAATTAATTTATTGAGCATACACAACAAACTAATAATTAATTTAGCTAAAATGTAGTGCTCTCAAACTAAATGTCTTTTCTTAAGGTATCCTAGTATCAAAAGAATCAAGCCTACGTGGGGTAGGTCATGATCTTATTACTAGTTAGAGACCATCTCAAATTGATATCCGTACCTTAACCATGAATGATATCTAAAGGCAAGATCAACATACCTTTTCTTTGGTCTATGGACTCTGCAAATGGGACCCCGTAAGGCGATTTGATCGCTTATATCCAATGTTGTGTATATAACCATTATTCTTGAACTATCAATGTCACCAAGTAAGGAACCCCATTGTGGGGGTGGTTGCTCCTACTACAAACATGTCAAGTCTTGTCCATAAGGAGAATCCATGTCAGTTGATTCATAGGGTCCAACTCATCATGAGAATGGTAATGAACCCAAATCAAGATGTGCTCGACAATAGAGGTCATGAGTTTTGCTAATGTCCTCTTCCACTTAATCTTTTGAAAAGAAAGACTTTTAGTAATTTTGGTACCTTTCTTAAAATAAATTCTCTATCATGAAATTTTTCTAAATTCATTATTAACTTCTTAAACTAGGACTCTAGTGTTAAAAGGATTGTTTTCTTATTCTTTTATCCTTGAACTATCTATATCCGTAAAAGTCCTCTTTCTCTCAAGTGTGGAGAGTTTGAAGGACTTGATGGTTTCCTCTTTATCTTGGGGTGAAGAGCTTAGAGGACCATCATATATGTCATTTTACTTCTGTTAAGGAGGACAACTAAGAGAAACACCTATCTAAAAAAATGGATAGTCCAAAAAGGAATTGCAATAATCTTTTAATAATGATCACTTCAAAAAATAAAAAACTAACAATGGAAATTTGACTTCTCATGAAAATTTATTTTCTTAAGTAAAAAAAAAAAGAAAAGTACTTTTCCAATATTTTATTATTCATTTATTATATGCTAAACAAGAAACATAGCATAGAATAAATAATAAAACAAATTAACAACTATCATGGCCTTAAGGAACCTATTGTATAAAATACTTATTTGGATTATAATCCAAATTTACCAAAAAATAAACCTATAACAAAGATTAATGTAGTAAGGGTCACAAGTAAACCCTAGTCTATTACAAAAATACCAAAATATGCCTCTTTTAGCAGTATTTCTTTCTTACTACCAATTTGCTACCACTAGCAGTAGATCGCCTAAAAATTTGGAGGACCGTAAGAAGTAGTGTATCACTACTAAAAGCACTTCTCAATTGCTTAAGCCACTCGAGCACTTAGTTAATTGCTTGAGCACTAGTCTAAGCGCTTAAGTGTTAAATCCTTTCCCTACGCACCCAATGTTGCTAATCCAAACTCTAACAATCATTTACTCCATAAAAGTTGCATCTTTCTGACAAGACAACATCCACAACCACCATGTGATCATTCAAATTCCTTCCAAATGCTCCAACAATTACAAACGATGGTAAAAAAAAAATTATTTTTACAACAAAAACCCATACTCCATCAAATCGGAGTTTACAATAATTCTAAGAAAAATGGGATTTTTACAAACAATAAAAATCTTATGCCTCTTTTAATGAGGCTTACAACCGATTTAAAGCAAAACAACAATCTCAATCATAATAATGAACATCATGTTTAAGAGATCACAATAATTCATGCACAAAGTTTTTATCCTTAAGGTCATGGGATAAACAATAAACTTTAGAAACTAGTCATTAAAACCCTTTAGAAAGGTTTTATCATGCTCTTGTCCAAGCTATGGCTTTGTTACCAATTGTAGGTGATGGGAACCCCAGATTGCTCCATTCTTAGGCCTTGGATCATATAAGGTGCATGCATCTATCCCCAAGGTTCTCTAGATCTAACGCAATAAAAATTAATGGCTTCAAAAACTAATTTAGAATTAAGTTTATGAGATTTGAAGTTCATACCTATGATCTAGATATTCCCAGATTGAATCTAAGCCAATGAAAAAGAAGCTTGTAGTTTGCAAATGTCTCATACACCCAAAGTCTTCCACCTGACGACTTACCACAACCTTGGCACTCCAAATGGTAGGTTTGGAAGGGATGAAGCTTTGGTTCTCTCTCTCTAAAGGTGGAAGATGACTAACTAAAAACCTCAACCTCTAAAAAGGTATTTATAGGGTTCCCTACTGGCTTAAGTGACTTGAGCCCATATAGGCTTGGGTTACTTAATCTAAGCCCCAATCGAGTACTAATTGATTAATTAACCTAACAAGGCTATCTAATTAATCAATTACCCTAATCCAGAGATCTTGTTCACTATCCCTTATGCAACCTTGTGTAATTACACTACAAGAAAAAAGGGAATTAATGACGTTTTTAAGCGTTAAGAAAAGCATAAGATGACGCTTCTCTAAAGCGTCATTTTCTCCCCTGTCATTATATGTTTTAGTCAATAATGACGCTTTTAGGAAGTGTCATCTTTGAATTATACTTTCAATAACACTTAAAAAAGTGTCATCTTTGAATATTTTTTTACTAAATAATTTTTATAGAATTGTCATTGTTGACGCTTATACAAGGCGTCATCTTTGGTTTATTTTTTAATGACAATTTTAAAAGCATCATCTTTGGTTTATGTTAATAATGACACTTAATAGAAGCATCATCTTTAAGCATTTTATTTTAATAATAATATTGGTATTATGTTTTTAAAATAATGAATTTCCTATATAATTAAATAAAAGCAAAAGCATTATAAATCATAAAATTAAATTAAATTGTACAAATTAAAATATCTCCAAATATTAATATACAATGGCTTAGTTTTAATAATTAGTATAATTACTTGTATACAAATTATAAATTTGTTCATTAGATCAAAATATTTCAATGAAAATTTTTAAATCCAATATAAGAACAAATACCGGTGCAATAACTACAAAAAGAAACCATCATCAACAAAAGTCCAGTTCAACCTCTTAAAGATTTAAATGATATCATCTTCATGATTTCCAACATCACTTTATTGTAATGATTTCTCTTCTTCTTGTAAGCCAATTTCCTTTGCAAGCTGTAAATAAATAAAAAATTAAAACTTTTAATTTATACATATAACAACCAATATAATTGAAACAAAGAGGATATAAGAATGGAAAATAATCCAATACGTTAATTAGCTTTTGTTCAAGTAAAGCAATAAAACAAACATGCTAATATTCTTCTTATTGGGTCAAAGGTAAAAAGTTTTACTAGAGTAAATAAATTATTAGTGTTAAAAAATACTGCCACTAAGTAAGATAATTATCTCAATCATTAAGTATACAACCACATGAATATGTCTTAGTTCCCTTAATTATTGAAAAGATCCATTTTAAAATGATTTATACTATGTTGATAGTGAAGAAAAATAAATCTTCATTTACCTTATCATTGGCATCATCCTTGTCAAAGTCTTCTTCATTAGGCTTTTGCTTCAGGGAGGTTATCAATAACATTAGAGTAATATAAATCAAAAGCGGTTAATTAAAAAAATAAATAAATAAACATTGATAGATTTAATTTTTCACAAAATAGCCACTACAAGAAAATGAGAAAATTATAAGAAAAGGAATTCAAAATAATTTACAAGAAAAACTAATGTATATTATGAAGAGTTTTAACCAAATCTAACCGGATGATGAAATTTAAAATTCAATAAAATTTACATAATCATATACTGGCTGATGAATGTTCAAACAATCATACATGAGATTTGAAAATTGATTCATTATCGAGTTCAAACTTATTAATAAAAATAAAAATAGCAGTCAATCAAAAATTGAAGCAAATGAAATATGAATGAATTAAGTTATATATTTGAAAAGCAATGCAATGAACTTGAACTCTCGTTTATTCCAATGTTGATTTATTGATATAAAGTTCATGAAAGAAAAATAATAGAAGAAAAAAATGCACTCAAATATGCCCTTAGTGGATCAACATGAGTATCATTCAACTAGCAAACTTACTTGCATGTTCCCAACAAGTAACGTGAAAAGCATCAATTTTAAGAATTACAATGATAATAGTTGCCTACTTCATAAGAAAGAAACACATAGTTTCTTTCAACATTAACAAATGCAAATCTCAAAAGCTAATTAATGAAGCATAAGAGTTGGGGCAACTCCTTATGGACTTTTAATAAAGAACTCTTAAAACATTATCAAATAAAAGAATAACATAAGACCTACTATGCACAGTTAAAAATAATACCAAGGTCCAAATAAGATGAAAACCATCTTACTATCACTATGTTAATATTAATTTCTTTTTTAATTTCTTATATTTTTATTTTTTATTTACTTGATTAGTTTTTACTTTTATTTTAGTTCCTTTGATTTTTAATTTTATTGAGTTGATAAGAGGTGCTTGTTCAAAGTTTTTGAAAATATAAATCATTAGGTAAGTGTATGATAAGAATCCAAGGATAGGAAAATAAACTTCTTTTTATATTTTATTTCAATAAAACCATGAAATGTATCATTGTCTTGTTTAGGATAACATATAACTCCTATGCAATTATATAAAAGTAAATAATTAATTTGTAAAGTAATAGAAATAAAATTTTATCTTCTATTTAGTCATCCTTTCGAGCTATTCTATCTTTAAGAGAGAAGTTTCTAGTGTAGTGGTGGATTACCTTTATAAATAGAGGAGATACTTGCCTTTAAAAACAATGTCTTATGTGCAACTTGAGAAATAAATAATAAAATTGGTATAATTGGTTTCTTGTTCTTAACACATAATCTAGACTATATTTTACAAACCCACAAACCTTGTCAACATATGACAAAACCTTGCAATCCTGACAAAGAAAAATAAATAAAGTTAATTATATTTATTAAAAAATAAATGATAATGTATACATGCATCAACATCTAGTTTTTAGGTAAATAGGTGGAATTACACATTTTATCTAAATTATTTCATTGAAAAAAAAGATATAAAATGAATAAAAAAATATATGCCAAACTTATGGTATATATCTTAATCCAATATGCCAAATTTAAGAAATTAAACTAATCTAAGATCTACAAGAACACAAATGAAAACTACCAAGTCAAGATTAGTATCAAAATTTGGTTCGATTTTCATATGCCTGTTAGTGTATTAGACAAGTTTTAATTTACTATATTGTAGTTAATATAATTCCTAAAGGGGCAACTTCTTTAAAAAATAAAGTATAAAGACTTATATGACCTTTCGCTTAGAAGCTATTAAAATTTTATATTAAAAGGAAAGTTTAAAGTTGATAAGGTAGTCATGAATGACTTTTAAATTTAAAATTAAATCACTAAAAGTTTCAAACAATAAAATTAAATTTTAAAATTTTGATTTATTTAATATAAAATCAAAGAAATCTCCATAAATAAAAAATATTGTCTTACTTTTTAAACACTTTCCAAATTACCTTTTTGGATAAAATTATATTTTTAAAATTTTATTTTAAAATTTTAAATATCAAATCAAATTAATCTTCATAAATGGAAAAATATTATCTTAGTTTTCAAACGCTCTCCAAATTACATTTCCAAGTTTGATAAGATAGTCATAAATGACCTTTAAACATTAAAATCAATAATTGCTAAAATTAAAAATTTAAAATTTGATAATTTTATAATTAAATCAAATTAATCTCCATAATAGAAAAATATTGTCTTAATTTTCAAACAGTTTACAAATTACCTTTTCAAGTGATAAGATATTCATAAATAACTTTTAAATATTAAAATCACTAATTTTTTTAAACAATAAAATTATTTTTTTAATATTAAAATCATCTAATTCTTTAAAATAAAGTAAAATAAATTCAATTAATATTTTTTTAACTATCATTATGCAAAAAAAAAAAAAACTCCCAAAGATTTATATGAAGAATTCAAGTGGCCGAAGACAATAAGGAGAAATTAGAGGATGACAAAGGGAAAGAAACTAAAAGGATAAACATGAACTGAATTATCAAATAAAAGATACTGGAAAATATGGAAAATATTCTAAGTTTTTGTATAGAGGCTTAGAAGACAATCAGAATACAGAATCACACTAGAAAGAGTAAAAGAATATATTTAAGCTAAGTTGGAAGAAATAGGTAATGAGGAACTTATCACCGTCATCTTTCCAACTGATCACTCTAAGAGCACAATCAGTTTACTCATAGATATGGAATTCCATAGTTTGCAAAACAATTATTTTAACAGAAGAGAAAACTTTGTTCTGCAATTCTTATCTAATACCAAGTTTGGTAAATGCAAATTCAATAATTTTTAATTTGGTAGCCAATAATCTTAAAGGGAAAAAAAAATTACAAGTCTTTTTCACTATAAAAAAAAGCAATCAAAGCTAGCGCAAATTCCAATTCATACCCATTCTATTGATCAAAATCCTTTACACCTCTTATCCCAATCAAAGCTAGCGCAAATTCAAATTCATACCCATTCTATTGCTCTTTTGCTTATCAAAAATTAATAATAATAATAACTACCAATCTAGATATGCATCTTGTAGTTTTAAGGAATCACGTGCCCCTTGCACTGATCTCTTTTCTTCTGTATTTTGGGGGGCTTTTGTGTGAGATGGTGAGATGTCCCATAAAGTGAGTTCAATTAACGACATAATTATGCCAATAAAAAAACTAAATTATGTTTGAACTCAGTTGATGAAGTCATTAAGAGATAAATTTCTTATACTCAGATATCTCTTCACATAGGGCAATGACCAATGGGATATAACCCATTACTTTGGACCTGGTATACCTGGTCATTATCTAGCATCCCTCTCATCATACAAACAAAACCATCAACACGATCGAAACACAACAACATGAAACCCGAAAATCCCCAAAACCCAACACAGAACAGAATATTCTTTCTTATTATTAGGTCTCCAACCTTGAATAGTAATGAAAATTAATAATAATTATTGAGGTGAAGAGGAAGATAAACTTGTCCAGAAATTAGAGAAAGGAGATGAAATGGTTGTTGGCATGAGGTTCAAGCATAGAGAAAATTCAAAAACAATAAACACCATTACAAGAAAATCTTTAAAACATATGGTCATCAAAGTCGATAAAAGCATAGCCTGGTGGTCTGCGTGCAACCCAGACACTGCACATAAAACATTTCAGAAAATTAAGAAATTCTGAAATAAAAATTGTCTGCATAATGGACTCAATGGTGTTACTCTAAACCTTAAACAAAAATTCAACCATTTATTGGACAAGTGAAACATATTTAAACAACTGGCATCATTTTATACACTAATTGCCCCTTCCAGGAGCAACACCAGAGGTGTTAAGTAAAGTGGATCGAGAAACCAAGAAAAAATGCAGTCAATTCTAGAAGCTAGTAATGGATAAAACAAGTGCACCACGAGGTTCCTTACAATGGAGAAAGCCTTAATAATGATTGTTTAAATAGTTAGGGTTTAGGAAAATAGGGCCTCTGCATTTTTCAAATCCCTCTCACGCTTTTCTCAATCAAACATAAAAATCAGAAAGTTTATGGCATTGATTTTAGAAAGTTTATAACTGAAACAATCCAATCAACCAATTCAAGATTTTGGATTCAAAAAATTTCAAGATTTTAGATTCAAAAAATTTAAACCTAATTTATGGTTTTTTCTCTCATTTTCTAGGTAAGCAAACAAACCAAAAATAAATGAAATGAGAGTACCTTCAACATGTTCGTAACATTTTCTCATCGATTAGTGTTGGTGGTGGTTGAAGATGTGGGTGATTGTCCTGGCTTAGGGCTCCAAGGGTTGGGATGAGAGTGTAATGTGTTAGGATGAGGAAAAAGAAAGAAATATATACTAGTAAATTCAATGACACTTAATATAAGTGCCAATGTCTGAACTCCATTTCAATGACACTTATAAAAGTGCCAAGGTTACCTTCCATTTCCAACCATGACACTTCCAAAAGTATCAACTTAAAAAGCATCATTGAATCAAATATATATGGTTTAGAAGCGCCTAGGTTTATAAATATTCTACAAGCGCCAAGGTTGACCCAATTCCTTGACAATTTTTAGAGGTGCCAAGGAATCAAGCGCCATAAATTGCATTTTTTCTACTAGTGTTACTAAAACATCCTTATGCACAAGAGTGAACCTAAGGCCAATCCAACTCTCATAAACCATGTCATCATGATATATGAGCTTAGAGTAGGGACTACTAGGACCCATAAGAGAATTAAATCTCCTATAATCCAATTTTGAAGTTGATTCAGCATCCACTATAGAGAATCAATTGCACTCTAATATCGTATTTAAATAACAACAAGACAAAGCTTGGGTCTGTGACCTACTATCCACTACATGTAGACTCCTTATAAATTGGTGTCTGTAATCACAAGGTAGTACCATCACACATTAAGATTACCTCTCTAATTCTTGAGTTACAAATCCCACTTATTATGTGATCAAATGACATACTCTAGCTCTAAAGGCATACGTCAAATTCCTTTAAAGGAATTACTAGGACCATAGATTTCATGATCACATGTCCTTTGGATCACCCAAGGGGAAACGTTGTCTCAAACTCATGAGATATCATGATGCCTCTATTGAGAATACTTATTGTCACCAACCTCTATCAACATTGACCCAATCTAAAAGGATAGATGACCACTTTAAGGTTTCACCCACAAGTCAAAGCCTCTTGTTGTTTTTAACACAAACTCAATATCCTCTCAAGGTTGAGAGTCCATGCAATATAGTATATTGGTTAATCATGATAATTAATAACCTTACATCATGATTCACCATTAGTCCTATTGAGTATGCATCACATACACTAGTGCACTCACCATGGGAAACTCATCCCGGTGGACAAGACAAGTCATCCATCCAATTATGAGGTAGTGCACTAGAGTTTCTACTAGATTACCCAAATCCATGAATTGATTGTGGACAACTTATCTAATTACAAGGAACCCACCCATGACTTGTATCCTCTAAGAAATTCTTAATGCACCCCAAGTCATGTACAATTTAAGAGATATGGATTGAATATGCAAATCAATGTGAATGCATAAAAAGAATAACAAGGAGACAATCAAGTCTGACTTTTTTACATTATATCTTACTTTTAGGGGCTCAATGCTAACAAACTCCCACTAGCTACAAAAGCAAACTGGACACCATAGAAAGAATTTGCTCTACAATCATGTGACATCTCTTAATCATCTCACAAACCAAGTAGTACTTCCTCTCTATACATTTTCTCTTCTAGTGGTACTTTGGTTCTTTAGACTCAGCCACCAACCCATTGTTACCAAAAATAGGATCTTCGATTATACAGCCAAGGGAGCTATGCTTAAGCCAAACGTCTTCCTTTGTTGTTTTAGAAGCAACAAAAACTAGTTAAAGTATGCACATATCTAGAGGTAGACTTGTGAGAGTCCTCATCAAAGTGAGGGTCTAATTCTCAATACCTTATGAGTACCAGTCATCGCAAAGACTCACAAGAAAATAATCCCTTATTCTCCAAAGATACTTGAGTATAATCCCTAGTTCATGGATTTAGGTAATCCAATAGAGGTTGTAGTCTACCACCATCTAATTAGAGGGATGACTTGTCATAGCTGTCGGGATGGGTTTCCCATGGGAAGTGCATTAGTGTATATGATGCACATTGGACAAGACCTAAGGTGAATCATGATGTAAGGCTCTCAATTGTCATGATTCACCAAGCTACTATATTGCATGGACTCACAATCTTGAAAGAATATTGAGTATGTGCTGGAATCAATAAGAGGCTTTGACCTATAGGTGAGATCCTAAAGTGGTCATATATCCCTATGGATTGAGTCACTATTGATAGAGGCTAATGGCAATAAGTATTCTCAATAGAGGAACCATGATATCTCATGGGTTTGAGATAACGTGTCCCATTGGGTGATCCAAAGGACATGCGATCATGAAATTTATGGTTTTAGTAATTCCTTTAGTGGAATTTGATATATGCTCCTTAGAGCTAGAGTATGTTAGTTGATCGCATAATAAGTGGGATCTGTATGTAGTGGATAGTAAGTCATGGACCCGAGCTTTGTCTTGTTGTCATTTACATAAGGTACTAGAGTGCAATTGATTCTCGATAATGAGATGTTGAATCAACTTCATGATTAGATTTTAAGGGAGCCAATACTCCTATGGGTCCTAGTGGTGCACCCCTTTGAGCTCATATACCATGTTGCCATAGTTTATAAGGCTTGAATTGACTTTTTGTTCACTCTAGTGCACAAGGGCATTATGGTAATTATGAAAAGTTGCATAGGGGATAGTGAATAAGATTTTTAGATTGGGTTAATTGATTACTTAGATGACCCTGTGTGATTGAATAATCAATTAGTACTCATTTTGGGCTAGATTATGTGAACCACCCCCACATGGACTTAAGTCACTTAGGCCCAATAGGGGAGCCCTATAAATACCCTTTGATGGGGTTAGGGTTTCCTAATGGCCTTTTGACTATTGTCTTCCAAATCCAAAGAAAGGGGGAGACTCTAGGCATTTACCTTTCCAAAGTCCACTCTTTAGAGTGCCATGGACATGGTTTGAGTCATCAGATAAAAAGCTTTGGACGTTTCTCATCAGATGGATCTTGATTTGGAAGCATCCAGATCATAGATATAAGTTTTAATCCCTAGATCTGTATTATTCTATAGTTTTTTAAGCCTTTTATTTTTGTTGTGTTAGATTTAAAGATGCCTAAGGATAGATGCATGCACCGCAACCTACGAGATCCAGGATAGGAGTATGGAGTAATTCGAGGTTCCTAACAACTAGTATCAGAGCCCTAGGATAGGATTTTGTATGCTAAATCTATTCTAAGGTGTGCTCACATCCATTTTCTTGGGTATGTTTATTCATTTGATGACCTAAAGGGATGAATAAATGTAATATGATGGTTATTTTGTGATTCATTATTATTTGTTCAATTGAATGAATGAATGTGAAGAGATGTGATATCTACCTTTTATTCTCTATATTAGGTTGTACACCTCGTAAGGGGTATAGGATTTTTATTTTATTCTAAAAATCTTTTCTTTTCAATAGTGGGTTGTAAGCTCCATTATAGGAGCAAAGAATTCTTTTTATTATTGTAAAAAAATTATTTATTTATTTTTATCCATCTGTAGTGACCAAAGAGAAAAGAAAGAATTCTTGAAGTTTCTTGTTTGATATCCTATGGTAATCCAAATATATATATATATATATATATATATATATATATATATATATATATAGGACTCTAGGGATAAAAAGGTTGAAATCACTAGTTATTTTTGTTTATTTTTTAAAGGAGATAACAACCATGCACAAAAGGGGTCAAATTATCAAAAATATACATAGTATCATCAACTGGGCAAAACAAAGGTATTAATAAAATAAAGCCTAAATAAATACCCAAAAGTATTATTTCATCATAATAAGAAAAGGAGAGCCTCTTCAATGTGCCTATATTATAACCCAAAGGCCAAATTATTTAATTACGTGTCATTCAATCTTAGATTTAATAAAACCCTAATTGGTCAATAACAGGTTTGATTTCTAAATCATACAAAGACTAATTTATTTGACTAACTTAGGAGAATGATAAAATCAAACCAAATTTTTTAAAACCTATATAAGATACACAGAACATATTAAAATCAAGGAAACAAACCCTAACTATAAAACCAAGCAAGTGTAGCAGGAGTAGAAAGAAAAACTTATTTCTCCCACTTAGAGAATTATTTTGATTGTCACAAGGTCCTAAGGCATAATTTATGAATTCTAGGTTAAGGGAAACATATCAAAATTAATTAAAGAAATCACCAACTAATTTAATTTTGCAAAACTATTTTGGGTGTCTAGAATAGTGCTGAAATTGGACCTATTGGAAAACTAATTTAAATCTCTTACTTGGAGAAATGTATTGAATACAACTAAAATTTTCTTAATACATTTAAGAAGTTAATAACATTATCCAAGGATAAAAATAATTTTAGGTTTCTAAGTGATTGGATTCCAATTTACAACTTTGAAGGTTCAATGAACTAACAAAAGTGGTAGTAGGGTACTGATTTTTGAAAACTTTAAATGTAGGGATTCACAAAATCCCTAATAAATTTCCATGAATTCATCTATACTTCTTTCTTTAATCTCATGTGATCATGAATAAGCTCACCCAGGCAAGGAATGACTTTAGCATTTGGAGTTATGAATTTAACTCATGCATGAGAAAATCAATGGAAACCTTTACAATTATGCATACCAAATGAAGCATTGTAGCATGATTTTTGAAAATAGATTTCTCTTCACTTAATTGATCTCAGATAAATTTGAAATATGGACTTTGAGGATGAATTTTCATAAGAAAACAATGGAAGGCATTTTAAAAATCATAAAATACACAAATCACAAAAAATACAAACAAAGAATTGTCTAAGATAGAAGCGTGTGTGTGAAAGCAAGTGATCAAATAAGCTGATAGTTGATAGCTGAATCGCTTGTCATTCTTGAATACATTGATGAGACATGGAAGGAAACTCCCTTGTTGCCTGAAGACCCTTACGAGAGAGCCATGGCTCGCTTCTGGGCCAAATGTGGTGACAATAAGGTTGTTCTTGTTCCTTGGTTGAAACGAAATTGAAAAGGCTTCGTATATAGTTTGATCCATATTCATTTGTTTGGTTTTGGATGTAGGTTGCGACATCAATCTTTGAGGGTGTCTTCCTCGAGGAAGGGAAAGAGTAGGAGGAAGCGATGGTTGAAGCCATGGGGCACCTCCAGTTCTTGGAAGACGAGCTGAAGGGAAAGAGGTTCTTCGGCAGAGAGAGGATCGGGTTTGTTGATCTTACGTTGGGATGGCTTGCTAACTTGATCAGCATATTTGAAGAGGTAGCTGGCCTGAAAATAGTGGATGAGGATAAATTTCCATTGTTGTCGGCGTGGATGAAAGAATTTGCAGATTCTCCCATAATCAAAGACAACCGGCCACCCCGAGACAAGATGATTGCCAAGTTCCATGCCCTTCATGATGCCACCATTGCAGCAGCAATAGCATCTAAATGAACCGCCTCACCACGCCTACAACAGCCATTTGGAGTTCATGAAATAGCATGCACAAGAATCAAATAATATTTGTCATGATTCACACCAGTATGTATCTGTTTGCAACTGAACTTGAATTTCTAATACAAAATACTTTCAGTATTGTGTTGAATTCGGCATCCATTAGATCTAAGATTAAAACACCTCAAACAATTTGATATAGCATCAATTTTCTTTCTTTTGGTAGAACATGGCACTGGATAGGGACATCTAAAAGTCAAAGTCAAATCAAACACAATAAAATATTCATAGGATGCAAGAAGAAACAAATCATTGACCACAATATTATTGCAAATATGTAATTTTTTACCAACTGTTGCAGTAGCCACCAATATTTATCAGCAAAGAGTTTTGGCCAACATACTTGATCACAAATTATAATTTTATATATAAAGGACTCATTATCAATATCAATTATCCATTAGTAAGTAAAAAGTGCTTTGATACATATTATTATTATAATAAGTATCAACACGTACATATAAATCTATTTATAGTCTATTTTATTGGACTAAAATATCAGTAACAAGTATCAATATTGACTAAAACATTACAATTATAGGGTGTCTAATGGATGAGTTTCAGTATGCCTAACATTGAACTAATAAATAATTATTGTAAGTTTGATTTATGTAAATGTTGATTAAATCTATTACAAGAAAAGTCAAAGTGCAAAACAAGCCCTTTCTCCAATAAGTGCCTAAACTCTCTTTTCCTTTTCCTTGATTGTTATGCTTGGGGCTTAGTGTAGTTTTGTCACTTAGCTTCAACCCTCTGGTGTTTTTTTAAACCAACAATGCTCAATCCACCCTTTTTTAGACTCTCCAATTGTAGTTTATATGGCACATTACCATTTCTTTGTGTTAGGCAAAAGACCTCCTCTAAGGTGCGCTAAATATCACAAGCAGTACTGTTGCATTTGATCATGGATTTTAACATGCTTATAGTCATAGAGGAGAATATCCATGAGACAAGCAATTGATATTGCCTCTGAAATGCAAGGTAAGTTAAAATTTGATTTTAACTTTTTTATAAAAAAAAAAAATCACTAAAAGTTTAAATTCGTCTCAGCCAACAGAATTGCAAAATGAGTCCATGCAAAAATAAAAAAATAGTACAAATGTGAATATCCAAAGATGTACAAAATTCCAAACAAATATTCAAATCCAAATTCAAATTTCAAATTAGTACCATAAATTTCACCAATTAAAAAAAATATACCCAAATTAACAAATATGCCCCAACAAAAATATCTCACATGCCAATAATCATAGTGCAAGATTTCTCAATTAATTATCAAAATACAAGCACAATTAATCAAGCCCAAATACAATAAATCAAAATAAATTCAATTAAGCCTAAATTTAATATCTCATAATCGAAGCCCAATTTTAATATGCAAACTCGTACCCACAACCAAAATCAACCCAATTTATACTAATCCAATTCACAATCAAAATCAAACTCAATTTAATAAATAAATAGGTAAATAGATTAAACCTAAAATCACAAACCATAACTGCACAGATAAATAATAATAATAATAATAATGGAGGAAGGGGTCGCCGATTAGGAAGAAGAGGAAAAAATGGAGAGGGAAGGGAAATGGGGGTGCCTAACCAGCAGTCTGGGAGTGTGGAGAAACGGCTTGGAATGGGAGTTGGAAAAATGGTCGTCTATAGGAACCAGAGCAAGTGGAGATGGAGAAGAATATGAGAAAAAAAAACTGGGCCGGCCACCATGTCCGTCCATTGGAGGGCGCCCACGAGAAGAAAAAAAATAATGGGGAGAATGGAGACCACCTTATGTCGCCCCACTGCCAGCCTCCAAAGCAGGAGAAAAAATAGAGCCCCCAAAAAATGGGAAGAGGGGCAAGGAGGAGCTCTCAAAACTGTGGGTGTTTTGGGTCCGAAGAAAAAAATGGAGAGAAACTGGCATGAGAGTCATTTCTGGGTATATCAGTTGGAAATGGGAGGAGAGAGAGTGTGGGGAGTGAATGAGAGGAAGAAAATTGCAGAGAGCTGAGCGAATGGAGGGGAAGCAGCCATGGGGGGTCGGACATCTCTCTTTTGGGAATGTCGGTAGAATCAAAACTAAAAAGAAAGAAAGGGAAAAATTCAAGAGAGCTCATCAATAGGGGGGACCAACCACTATGCCTTGAGAATGGGGGAAAAGAAATAAAATAGGAAAGAAAAAAATGTGGAAGAGTGGAGATTGGGGGGGCCTTGGACGTGGGGTGATGGGGGGTAGGTGAGAGTAGGTATGGGAGAGAGATGAGAGAGGAGAGAGAAATGAAGGAAATAAAAAGAAAAAGAAAATGAAATAACGATAATAATAATAATAATAATAATGATAATGATAATAGTAATAGTAATAGTAATAGTAATAATAAAAACTAATAATTAGATAGTGAGTGGACCAAAAATATCACATGTAATTGGGATTTAAAAACTAAGGACAAAAATGGGCTCAAAATTAATGTAAAAATAAAAGTAAGACAAATTTTGGGGTCTACAAATATGCCCCTCTTCGATAGAGTCTACGAGTAAAGTGAGTGCATACACAAACGAAACGAAGTGGACTCTGCCGAAGAAAAAGAAAGACCACCAAATTTGTCCTAGTATGACATGGGCTCTCTTAAACCAAAACAAAAACAAAGAGGCTTTAAGACCCTACAAAAATGGCAAGAACAAAAACTCCTAAGGTGCCCCTAAGGATACACTATGGATCCGAACTCCCTCAGAAATGTCTCTAAAAGTGACTCGAAAATCGATGTCGAAGTCGAATAGCGGTTGACCCACCAAGGAACACAAGAATAAATGTGTACAAAGGAAGAAAACACTCATCTACTATATGAAAGTAGGATGAAAAATGAAGCTGTAAGGACAAGGAGCGCAAAGACTAGTGTCACCTAAAGTATACGGGACACGGTCGCAATGACCGAAATCACCTTAAACATATGAGATGCGGTCGCAATGACCAAAATCACCAAACTAAAGGAAAAGACGAAGATGTGACCAATCGTATAGGTGCGATCTATGCTGGAAATTCAAATTGAACACAGGGTGGATGACTGATCGATATAGGTGAGGTCTCAAAAACTCAAACTAAACTCAAATTGACAAGACAAATGACAGATCGATATAGGTGTGGCCTTGACTTGAACTCAAACCAACAAGAGAATGACCGATCAATATAGGTGTGGTCCCAAAAACTGAAATCTAACACAAGATGATAGAAAGATGGTCGATTGATGTAGGTGCGACCAACTCAAACTGAACGAAATTAACATGAAGATGACCGATCGATATAGGTGTGGTCTCGACTTAAACTGAACACAAAATGATAGGAATACAACTGATCAATATGGGTGCGGCCCCAAAACGTAAACTCAAACTGACAAGATGATGACCGATCGATATAGGTGCGGTCCCGACTCAAACTGAACACAAAATGATAGGAATATGACCGATCGATATGGGTGCGGCCCCAAAACACAAACTCAAACTGACAAGATGATGATCAATCAATATAGGTGCGGTCCCAACTCAAACTGAACACAAAATGATAGGAAGATGGGCAATCGATATGGGTGCGGCCTTGAAACACAAACTCAAACTGACAAGATGATGACCGATCAATATAGGTGCGGTCCTGAGTCAAATTGAACATAAACTAATAGGAATATGGCCGATCGATATAAGTGCGACCCCCAAAATGCAAACTCAAACTGACAAGATGATGACCGATAGATATAGGTGCGGTCCTGACTCAAACTGAACATAAACTGATAGGAATATGGTCAATCGATATAGGTGCGGCCCCCAAAACGCAAACTCAAACTGACAAGAAGATGACCGATCGATATAGGTGCAGCCCCAAAAAAAACTCAAACTGAACTAACAAGATGAATGACCAATCGATATAGGTGCAGTCCCAATTCAAACTGAACGAAACTAACATAAAGATGACCGATCGATATAGGTGCGGTCCCGACTCAAATTGAACATGAAAGTGATAAGAAAATGGTCGATTGATATGGGTGCGACCCTGACTCAAACTGACAAGACAAAACTGACATGAAGATGACCGATCGATATAGGTGCGGTCTCGACCCAAACTAACATAGAAATGATAGGAAGATGGTTGATCAATATGGGTACGGCCCCAAAACGTAAACTCAAACTGACAAGATGATGACTGATCGATATAAGTGCGATCCCCACTCAAACTAAACATAGAAATGACTGGAAGATGGTCGATCGATATGGGTGCGGTCCCAACTCAAACTGACAAGACAAAACTGACATGAAGATGATCGATTGATATAGATGTGGTCTCGACTTAAACTGAACATAGAAATGATAGGAAGATGACTAATCGATATGGGTACGACCCCGAATCAAACTGACAAGACAATGGCCGATCGATATGGGTGCAGCCTCAAAACATAAACTCAAACTGACAAAATGATGATCGATCAATATAGATGCGGTCCCAACTCAAACTGAACACAAAATGATAGGAAGATGGGCGACCGATATGGGTGCAACCTTGAAACACAAACTCAAACTGACAAGATGATGATCGATCAATATAGGTGCGGTCCCAACTCAAACTGAACACAAAATGATAGGAAGATGGGCGATCGATATGGGTGCAGCCTTGAAACACAAACTCAAACTGACAAGATGATGACCAATCGATATAGGTGTGGTCCCGACTCAAACTGAACACAAAATGATAGGAATATGGTTGATCGATATGGGTGCGGCCCCAAAACACAAACTCAAACTGACAAGATGATGACCGATCGATATAGGTGTGGTCCTGAGTCAAACTGAACATAAACTAATAGGAATATGGTCGATCGATATAGGTGCGGCCCCTAAAATGCAAACTCAAACTGACAAGATGATGACCGATCGATATAGGTGTGGTCCTGACTCAAACTGAACATAAACTGATAGGAATATGGTCAATCGATATAGGTGCGGCCCCCAAAACGCAAACTCAAACTGACAAGAAGATGACCGATCGATATAAGTGTGGTCTCGACTCAAACTGAACACAAACTGATAGGAATATGGCCAATCAATATGGGTGCGGCCCCAAAACAAAAACTCGAACTGACAAGATGATGACCAATCGATTAAGGTGCGGTCCCAACTCAAAGTGAACATAAAATGATAGGAAAATGGTCAATTGATATGGGTGCGACCCCAAAAGACAAACTCGAACTTACAATATAATGATCGATCGATATAGGTACGGGTCTCGACTCAAAGTGAACACAAAAATGATAAGAAAATGACTGATCGATATAGGTGCGGTCCCAAAAAAACTCAAACAGACAAGATGAGGATCTGAAAATGGTCGATCGATATAGGTGAGGCCCCGAAAAAAACTCAAATTGAACTGACAAGATGAATGACCGATCAATATAGGTGCAGTCCTAATTCAAACTGAACGAAACTGACATGAAGATGATCGATCGATATAGGTGCGGTCCCGACTCAAACTGAACACGAAAATGATAAGAAAATGGTCGATTGATATGGGTGCGACCCCGACTTAAACTGAATGAAACTGACATGAAGATGACCGATCGATATAGGTGCGGTCCCGACTCAAACTGAACAGGAAAATGATAAGAAAATGGTCGATCCATATGGGTGCGACCCCGACTCAAATTGAAGGAAACTGACATGAAGTTGACCGATCGACATAGGTGTCGTCCCGACTCAAACTGAACATAGAAATGATAAGAAGATGGCCGATCGATATGGGTGTGGACCCAACTCAAATTGACAAGACAATGACCGATCGATATAGGTGCGGTCCCGACTGAAATTGAACATGAAAATGACAGGAAGATGGCTGATCGATATGGGTGCGGCCCCGACTCAAACTGACAAGAAAAAAGTGACATGAAGATGACCGATCGATATAGGTGCGGTCTCGACTCAAACTAACATATAAATAATAGGAATATGGCTTATCAATATGGGTACGGCCCCAAAATGTAAACTCAAACTGACAAGATGATGACCGATCGATATAGGTGCGATCTCGATTCAAACTAAACATAGAAATGACTGGAAGATGGTCGATCGATATGGGTGCAGTCCCAACTCAAACTGACAAGACAAAACTAACATGAAGATGATCGATCGATATAGATGTGGTCCCGACTTAAACTGAACATAGAAATGATAGGAAGATGACCGATCGATATGGGTACGACCCTGACTCAAACTGACAAGACAATGGCCGATCGATATGGGTGCAGCCCTAAAACACAAACTCAAACTGACAAGATGATGATCGATCAATATAGGTGCGGTCCCAACTCAAACTGAACACAAAATGATAGGAAGATGGGCGATCGATATGGGTGCGGCCTTGAAACACAAACTCAAACTGACAAGATGATGACCGATCAATATAAGTGCGGTCCTGAGTCAAATTGAACATAAACTAATAGGAATATGGCCGATCGATATGGGTGTGGCCCAAAAACACAAACTCAAACTGACAAGATAATGACCGATCGATATAGGTGTAGTCCTTAGTCAAACTGAACATAAACTAATAAGAATATGGCCGATCGGTATAGGTGCGACCCCTAAAACGCAAACCCAAACTGGCAAGATGATAACCGATCGATATAGGTGCGGTCCCGACTCAAACTGAACATAAACTAATAGGAATATGGTCGATCGATATAGGTGAGGCTCCCAAAACACAAACTCAAACTGACAAGAAGATGACCGATCGATATAAGTGCGGTCTTGACTCAAACTGAACATAAACTGATAGGAATATGACCGATTGATATGGGTGTGGCCCTAAAACACAAACTGGAACGGACAAGATAATGATCGATCGATATAGATGCGGTCTCGACTCAAAGTGAACACAAAAATGATAAGAAAATGACCGATCGATATAGGTGCGGTCCCAAAAGAACTCAAACAGACAAGATGAGGATCTGAAGATGGCCGATCGATATAGGTGTGGCCCCGAAAAAAACTCAAACTGAATTGACAAGATGAATGACCGATCGATATAGGTGCGGTCCCAACTCAAACTGAACGAAACTGACATGAAGATGACCGATCGATATAAGTGTGGTCTCGACTCAAACTGAACACAAAAATGATAAGAAAATGGTCGATCGATATGGGTGCGACCCCGACTCAAATTGAACGAAACTGACATGAAGTTGACCGATCGACATAGGTGTCGTCCCGACTCAAACTGAACATAGAAATGATAAGAAGATGGCCGATCGATATAGGTATGGCCCTGACTCAAACCGACAAGACAATGACCAATCGATATAGGTGCGGTCCCGACTCAAACTGAACACAAAAATGACAGGAAGATGGCCGATCAATATGGGTGCGGCCCTGACTCAAACTGACAAGACAAAACTGACATGAAAATGACCGATCGATATAGGTGCGGTCTCGACTCAAACTAACATAGAAATAATGGGAAAATGGCTTATCAATATAGGTGCGGCCCCAAAACGTAAACTCAAACTGACAAGATGATGACCGATCGATATAGATGCGATCTTGACTCAAACTAAACATAGAAATGATTGGAAGATGGCCGATCGATATGGGTGCGGTCCCAACTCAAACTGACAAGACAAAACTAACATGAAGATGACCAATCGATATGGGTACGACCTCGACTCAAACTGACAAGACAATGACCGATCGATATAGGTGCGGTCCCGACTCAAACTGAACATGAAAATGACAGGAAAATGGCCGATCGATATGGGTGCGGCTCTGACTCAAACTGACAAGACAAAACTGACATGCAGATGACTGATGGATATAGGTGCAGTCCCGACTCAAACTAACATGGAAATGATAGGAAGATGGCCGATCGATATGGGTGTGACCCTAAAATGCAAACTCAAACTGACAAGATGATGACTAAACGATATAGGTGCGGTCCCAACTCAAACTAAACACAGAAATGACAGGAAGATGGCCGATCGATATGGGTGTGACCCCAACTCAAATTGATAAGACAAAACTGACATGAAGATGACCGATCGATGTAGGTGCGGTCCCGACTCAAACTGAACATAGAAATGATAGGAAGATGGTCGATTGATATGGGTGCGACCCCGACTCAAATTGACAGGACAATGACTGATCGATATAGGTGCGATCTAGTCTCAAACTGAACACGAAAATGACAGGAAGATGGTCGATCGATATGGGTGCGGCCCCGACTCAAACTGACAAGATGATGACCGATCGATATAGGTGTGGTCCTGACTCAAACAGAACACGAAAATGACAGGAAGATGACCGATCGATATGGGTCCGGTCCCGATTCAAACTTACAAGACAAACTGATAGGAAGATGGTCGATCAATATGGATGCAGCCCCGACTCTTACTGACAAGACAATGATCGATCGATATAGGTGCGGTCCCGAAAACTCGAACTGAACACGAAAATGATAAGAAGATGAACATCATATGATTATATATCCCTACATATTAGGTCACTTTATAAACGTTAATGGTTTCCCTCTTGTGTTTTATATTGTTTTTATACTTTTTTTCAAGACGCAAGTAAGGTCTCAATAAGATACCTACCAACAAAAGGCTCAGATAGCTTAATGTTCTTATTCTATAAGCCACTAACTAAAGCATGATAAGTATAGATTTGAGAGAACACATCTCCATCCTCAATCCTTTGAAAATTTCTAACATCCTCTATAACACATTAGGAGGATTTACCTCCAAGGTGAAATAATTAGACTACAAAAATTCAAATGAAGTACTCTCAATATTGAATAGAATTCCTCAATCTCTATTTAACAATTGGTTTAAAAACTAAAAAAAAAAATAAAAAAATGAGGGGGGTGTAGACCCCAAAATTTGTCTCACTTTTATTTTTACATTAATTTTGAGCCCAATTTTGTCCTTAGTTTTTAAATCCCAATTACATGTGATATTTTTTATCCACTCACTATCTAATTATTAGTTATTATTATTATTATTTCTATTACTACTATTATTATTATTATTATTATTATTATTATTATTATTATTACGATCATCGTTATTTTATTTTATTTTTATTCTTTTTCTTTTTCTTTTTCCTTTTTATTTCCTTCATTTCTCTCTCCTCTCTCTTCTTTCTCCCATACCTACTCTCACCTACCCCCCATCACCCCACGTCCAAGGCTCCCCCAATCTCCACTCTTCCACATTTTTTTTCCCTATTTTATTTCTTCTCCCCCATTCCCAAGGCGTGGTAGCCGCCCCCCCACCCCTATTGATGAGCTCTCTTGAATTTTTCCCTTTCTTTCTTTTTAGTTTTGATTCTGTCGACATTCCCAAAAGAGAGGTGTTCGACCCCCCATGGCTACTTCCCCTCCATTCGCTCAGCTCTCTGCAATTTTCTTCCTCCCATTCACTTCCCACACTCTCTCTCCTCCCATTTCCAGCCGATATACCCAGAAACGACCCCCATGGCAACTTCTCTCCATTTTTTTTCTTCGGACCCAAAACACCCACAATTTTGAGAGCACCTCTTTGCCCCTCTTCCCATTTTTTGGGGGCTCTATTTTTTCTCCCGCTCTGGAGGCTGGCAGTGGGGTGACATCAGGTGGTGTCCATTCTCCCCATCTTTTTTTTCTTCTCACGGGCGCCCTCCAATGGACGGACATGGTGGCCGGCCCAATTTTTTTTTTCTCCTATTCTTCTTCATCTCCACTTGCTCTGGTTCCTGGAGACAACCATTTTTCCAACTCCCATTTCGAGCCGTTTCTCCACACTCCCAGACTGCTGGCCAGGCACCCCCATTTCCTCTTCTTCTTGACCGACGACCCCTTCCTTATCTATGCAGTTATGGTTTGTGATTTTAGGTTTAATCTATTTACCTATTTATTTATTAAATTGAGTTTGATTTTGATTCTGAATTGGATTAGTATAAATTGGGTTGATTTTGGTTGTGGGTACGGGTTTGCATATTAAAATTGGGCTTCGATTATGAGATATTAAATTTAGGCTTAATTGAATTTATTTTGATTTATTGTATTTGGGCTTGATTAATTGTGCTTGTATTTTGATAATTAATTGGGAAATCTTGCACTATGATTATTGGCATGTGAGATATTTTTGTTAGGGCATATTTGCTAATTTGGGTATATTTTTTTTAATGGGTGAAATTTATGGGACTGATTTGAAATTTGAATTTGGATTTGAATACTTGTTTGGAATTTTGTACATCTTTGGATATTCACATTTGTACTATTTTTTTATTTTTGCATGGACCCATTTTGCAATTCTGTTGGTTGAGACGAATTTATGACACGTGGAGCACCAGATTTCATGGAAGATTGTGAGAATCGAAAAGCCGTAGGAAAACATTGAGCTTGTTGTAAGCTTATTTGGTACATATTTTATTTCCCACTCTTATTTGGTTTTATTTCTGTAAATATTTATCTATGTATAATTATTTGTTATGTACAGAATTGAATATTGAGCAAATCAGAAATTTTGTTTAAATGAGGGGAAGAATTCAATAAACATATTTTAATAAAATAATAATTTTAAAATATTCTGTTTAATAAAAGGATTTTTTTTATTTTATTTATAAAATTTTGGAAAAATGCATTTAGAAAAATCCAAAAGAATTGTTTTTAATGGAATTTGAAAATTTGTTTTTAATAAAATTGTCCAAAAAAGTGTGTTTTTTTAAATAAATTCTTTTTCCTTAATTAAAATAGGATTAAAAGCAATTTTTAGAAATAAGAGATTGAATTTTTTTCTTCTTTTTAATTAAAAATTCTTTTGCAAATAAAGTTGTTTTTTTTTTTTTTTAATAATTTGTACAAATTACTTTTCTTAAATAAAAACAAATTGAAATACTTTTGTAAATAAAATTGTAAAAATTCATTATTTTCTAGTAAAAGCAAGTAAAAATAATTTTTGTGCCCGAATTGAAATTTTGTAACAAATTCTTTTGATACAATAAGTGTAAATAACTTTTTGTGAAAATTGAATACAAATGAAATTGAGAAAATAAATTGATTTTTTTTTGTAGATAAATAAATTGAAATCATTAATTCAAAAATTATTTTTAATAAAATCCTTTAAAATTTCTTGAAAACTATTTTTTTTAATATTTTTTTTAGTTCAATAAATCATTTTGCATAATTCTCTTATCATTTATTTTGTGTATTTTTGTAATTAGATTTCATCATTATTTTTATATATATTGATTTTCGCCATGACATGTACATACTCATTAGCATGATTTTTTTTCTTGGTATACATGATTAATTAATTAATTTCCATAATTTCCTTAATTTATTTAGTAGAGACCGTGTGTATACGAGCTTAGAGGGGTGCTACGGTTCACCACCGTACCTTCCCAATAGGTAACCTGACCCTCGAATCCAAATTCTGTTTTTGTAGACATGTCTTTTCCAAATAAGGAGTCACATAGGGTTTTCTTTCTTATTTTGTTTTCCCTTTAAAAAAAATTAAAATAAGTGGCGACTCCAAGTCTTTTTCTAAAAATCAAATTTTCCCCAAATAAATAAATAAAAAAGCGAGCTCGCCATTGAGTGGAAGCACATGAGCCAAAATATGGGGTCCACAAAATGGCGACTCCGCTGGGGATGTCTAGAGGGTCAAACTTGAACATAAGCTAAGGCAAATGTGGCGCTTGATTGGTTGATCAGTGAGTATCCACCTCTCTTTGTGTTTTTGTTTGCTTGATTGTTTATCGCACATTGAGAGCCCTTCATATCACTATTCTTAATGCATGATTAGTTATGGTATTCTTTTGAGGCATTGATATGTTGATTATATTGATTGATCATTTTGTTTTTCCTCACATATTGACCCTCCTTGCTGTATGATCACTCTGCTTACCTTGACATGTACATTCTTCTTGTTGCTTATCTCGTTCATCCTGATATGATTAATTCTTCTGCTTATATATTATCTTGATTATCATGGAGCATGCTATCATTGCCAGATATTCTTCTCGATTAACTTGTGTGTAGATTTGGATGTTATATACCTGTTTTGCATGACTATCTGCTGCATGACTTCTCTCATTCCGTGTGATTGCATGAGTTGCTTGTCTATGTGGGACACACACCTATCCTTTTACCTCCAACTCCCTAGTCTCGGTCGACCTTGTTTTCCTTGATCTCGTATTTGATATGAGACTTGTTGCTTTGTTTGCTCTTCGACCGAGCTAGTGATTAGGAGTAGGGTTTAGCGATGGGCTATATTTATGTTTGGAAGCATTCTGGAGGAGGCCGACACATTGAAGCTGATTGGAGTCTGATCTTTGAAGACTTGTATAGCCTAGAGCTAGATTTTATGGATATTTGTGTGATCAATGTGTTTCTTATTTTATGCTTTAGCTTCATAGGATTTTTGAATGCACCCACACCACTCATTGTGCACTTTAGTCAATTACTGAGTGTTGAGAGTTGCAAGATCTTTCACCATAGGAAACCCCCTAGGATGCGAGGTAATGCATGTGTGGAGGTGATGACCACCTTGCATAGAAGTGCCCCGTCTCTTCGGAGGCATGCAGAAGGTTGCGTACCGTCAGAGGGTACGATCGCTTTTGCTAGGGATCCTTTAAAGTCTACCATTTTTTCTTTTTAGAGCCACCTTGACCTTGCAGGTTGAGCCTTAGATCTTTCGATCAGGACTTCCTTCCCTACACATGGGTGCATTTAAAGGCGTTCAAACCCTCTTTAGTTACAATTCGGATCCAGTACTTCCTCATTTGGTCTCTAGTTAAGAGTGCTTAGAGATCTGTGCGAGTTCGAGTATTAGTCGAACCACCCTTTACTGTATGGTTCTGGTTTCTTCTTGTCGCTAGTTGAGTCTAGCACTCTTTCTCACCAGAGCTTTAGATGGTCTTCTTTTCTTGAGTTGACACTTTCTTTCGGTTTGTTGTCACTTTCTACTTGACGTTTTGGGATATGCTCATTGATTATGCTCACATTTTTATATTCTTCACCTATCATGGGCTTGATACTTCATTCTTTGGTTGACTCACCTGATTCTATTTTCAACCCAATATTTTCATTACAGAAAGGTGAAAGGCATGTTTTCACATTCACACCATTTTTTAGATGTTCGCCTTTATCACCTAATCATTTTTCTTTATTGAGCTTGGGTTGAAAGTGAATAAGAGATATTTTGTTATAAATGGAGTATCAATCTCATGACAGTGTTGTTTTTCACACCTCATTCATTTTCTGGATCACTGATAGAAATTCTTTAGTCACATTTGTAGTCATCTCACAGTGGACACCTTCATAACCTTAGAGTTTATGTCATATTTCCAGTTTTAGATTGTCATCACAGGACCATATATCATATGATGTGTTGTACTTTTGACTTGGGACATCTATTCATTTGCACATCATGATCACTTTGGCCTGACCTATCATGGAGGATATTGAACCTATTGACCTAGGATTAGGAGATCAACCTAGGGAGTTCGAGACTGTGACCCATTTCACCTTCTGATCAGAGTAGCACCATATCTATATCCATATCCTGACTTGTAGGCTTGATGACCTACCCATTTTGAGCCTGACATGACACCATCTCTTGGTACCATTATACGACCTTACCATCCCTATTTGCCTTTGTATACTATAGTACCATTGCCTATTCTTTCCATCATTTCTTTGATTTAACTAGGTAGAGTCCGAGATGGTTAGACCTGAGGTGTGCTTTGCACGATGTCTGGTTGACAGATCTAGAAAAAAATCAGTTTTCGGAGCCAATCAATGTGGATCAGTTGAAGAAGTTTTACGTGTGAGATCATGGTCAGAGGATGGGTGGCCATCGTTTTGAGTAGCCATATTCCCTGTTGCACACCCACACATTGATATATCCCATTGCTAGCCCATTGAGCCTCACACGATTCATTATGACCTATTTGTTCACTTAGCCTTGCATATATTTTCTCACCCGAGTTGGGGGGCTCCGCTTGTGCGCTTTGCATTTATTGTCTGGATTAGTGAGTATTGTGAGTCCATTGTGTCATTGTTCATTTGTTTCATTTTTGGGTCATTCATGATTTCTTCTTTCCTACATTGTGCATCTTCACTTTGTCTGTCTTTGAGTTTTGTTTCTATCATTTCAATTCTTTTCTCTTCTATCTCCCCTTGTGTGATAATGACGTGCTTTTGTCCCAAAGTTGCAGGTTAGGCTTGTCACACCCTTCGTTCCACCCTTAGGTTTTGATCTAGGAGTTTTAGTTTGAAGGGACCATTTGGGTTCGAGATTTGAGGTACATTTGTTAGATCATGTTGGTATGGTTATTGGCTTCCTTTGTCAGTTGTTCTGCAAAAAAAAAAAACAAAACTTGTGCTCATTCAATGTTCATGTCATTAATATTTGGGTTTTGACTGGTTTGCCGATAGTATCACGGCTTAATCATCAGAGGTCATTTTGGGTTTGAGAGACTTATTCTTCTTCTGAGAGTCGGTGAGAGCATTGTACGATCCTTTTCTCCATGGATCTGGGAGACATATTGGGAGTGAGGTTTGGGTTTCCTTTGCATTAGGCTCCTTGGATCATTATCTACATCACCACTCCCGTCATACAGTGACTTGCTTCGATTTTGCGTTCTTGGGATGAGTTGCTCATCATTATCACACATTGCTACACTTTTATCCCAACTTGTTTCTTCATTTTCTTCTACACTCATTCATCATTCGTCTTATCCCTTTTCGTCTTCTTTTACCCTCGTCAATCGTCGTCTCACTTCATGAACGATGTGTTCTTCGGTGCACATCACCTGTCATTGGACATTGTTCATTTGGATGTAGGGTTGAGTCACCTTACTCACATGGTCCTTTGATATTTGACATCGCGCACACAAAGGCTTGGCATTATCTATCGAGTATTTGGGCCTTTGTTTTCCGTCGTTTCATTCACATTTTACTCCTAGCCTTTATTACGGTCCGAGTTGTAAGACCACCCTAAGGCCATGAGATCTCGTGTTTGCTTTAACGCATTTCATTCAGACAAGCTCCGTCTACTGATTGAAGTACGGGATGCCGACAGGGTTCTATTTCTTGAGGGATATCAAGGATCGCATATTGCTTCTCCATTTCGTCTCTTCACCTTTGGTCCATGATCAAAGACAGATGATGTAGAGAGTCAAGATTGTCCAAGACCCCTCCGCTTGCTAGTTTGTTATATTCATACTAGGGCATACCCCTATCCTTGCATGATGGCATTAGTTCTTACATTGGGACGCAGGCAGCCCATTTCACCAGGTGACGCTTGGCATCAGTGTTTAAGTAGGCCCTCCGCATTCAACTTGTTTTCTTCATACAGTAGTTTGCTTATGAGAGATGGCCCAAGATCAGATTCATGCGTATTCGTTGACCCAGTGGGTGTTCATACTGGGGCATACCCCATACTTTGTCATGTTCGCTTGTCCAGACGATTGGGTCTTCAGTGATGTATTTTAGAGTTATTTTTTTACCGAGGCACTTGCATATCAGATGTACACACTGGGGCATACCCCCTATCAATTTTTTTTTTGGATATTGGATGTTGCAAAATAAAGTCGATGTTGTTATAGGAATGAATGTTTGTGATGTTTTCAGCTCTTTGACTTTGACCATATGTACGGTTATGGGATTCTGACATGGTATGGATATCTTAGACTGGGGCATAGCCCTTTCTTTTCACCTCTAGTCACATTTCTGAGTTGTCCTACAAGGGTATACCCCCTTTCTTTCCATCTTGTTAGTGGTGTTCTTGTTTTCTCACTTGTCATTTATTAGCATTTTATAGACGTCACACTAAGACATACCCCTTCATCTTTCGTGTTGAGATGTTTGATTTCTCACTTATTCAAATCATTTAGTGGCGTTCTCATGTTCATACTGGGGCATACACCCTCTTTCTTTGTGTTGTTGTGCTTGGCTAGTTTCTTTGGGTTCTCTAGAACTCATTCGGATTCTACCTCTCCGGTACTCGCCTGGACCTTTCCTCGGTACTCGCCCGGACCCCTCTCTAGTAGTTGCCCGGACCCTTCCCCGGTGCTCCCCTGGATTTTACCCTTTTCCGGTACTTACCCGGACTCTTCCCCGATACTCGCCCAGATTTTACCCTTTTTCGCTATTCGGTCGGATTCTACCCTTCCCTGGAACTCGCCTGGACCCTTTCTCGGTACTCGCCTGGATTTTACCCTTTTTCGATACTTACCTGGATTCTACATTTTTGGTACTCGCCAGGACCCTTCCTCGGTACTCGCTCGGATTTTACCCTTTTTCGGTACTCGCTCGGATTCTACCCTTTTCGGTACTCGCCCAGATTTTACCCTTTTTTCGATACTCACCCAGACCCTTCCCTGGTACTTGCCCGGATTTTACCCTTTTTCAATACTCGCCCGGATTTTACCCTTTTCTGGTACTCGCCTGGATTTTACCCTTTTGCCGTACTCGCCCGGATTCTACCCTTCCCCGTTACTCACCCGAATTTTACCCTTTTCTGGTACTCGCCCGAATTTTACCCTTTCCCTGTACTCACCCGAATTTTACCCTTTTCTAGTACTCGTCCGGATTCTACCCTTCCCCGGTACTCGCCCGATTCTACCCTTCCCCCGTACCGGCCCAGATTTTACCCTTTTTCGGTACTCGCCCAGACCCTTCCCTGGTACTCACCCGAACCCTTCCCTGGTACTCGCCCGGATTTTACCCTTTTCCGATACTTACCCGGATTCTACCTCTTTGGTACTCGCCAGGACCCTTCCTCAGTACTCGCTCGATTTTACCCTTTTTCGATACTTGCTCGGATTCTACCCTTTTCGGTACTCGCCCGGATTTTACCCCTTTTTCGATACTCACCCGGACCCTTCCCAGGTACTTGCCCGGATTTTACCCTTTTTCGATACTCGCCCGGATTTTGCCTTTTTCTGGTACTCGCCCGGATTTTACCCTTTTGCAGTACTCGCCCGGATTCTACCCTTCCCCAGTACTCGCCCGAATTTTACCCTTTTCTGGTACTCGTCTGGATTCTACCTTTCCCCGGTACTCGCCCAATTTTACCTTTTTACGGTACTCGCCTAGATTCTACCCTTCCCCCGTACTGGCCCAGATTTTACCCTTTTTGGTACTCTCCCGGACCCTTCCCCAGTACTCACTCGGATTTTACCCTTTTCCGGTACTCATCCAAATTCTACATCTCTGGTACTCGCCCGGATTTTACCCTTTTCTGGTACTCGCTTGGATTTTACCCTTTTCTGGTACTCGCCTAGATTCTACATCTCTGGTACTCGCTCGGACCTTTTCCCAGTACTCACTCAGACCTTTTCCGAGTACTCGCTCGAATTTTACCATTTTCCAGTACTCGCCCGAATTCTACTCTTCCCCAGTACTCGCTCGGATGTTACCCTTTTTCGGTGCTCACCCGGACCCTTTTCCGGTACTCGCCCGAACCCTTCCCCGGTACTCGCCCGAATTTTACCCTTTTCTAGTACTCGCCCGGACTCTTCCCCGGTACTTGCTCGGATTTTACCCTTTTTCGATACTCACCCGAATTTTACCCTTTTGCTGTACTCGCCCGGATTCTATCTCTCCGGTACTTGCCCAGACCCTTCCTCGGTACTCGCCCGAATTTTACCCTTTTCCGGTACTTGCCTAGATTCTACCCTTCCCCAATACTCGCCCGCATTTTACCCTTTTCCGATACTCGCCCGAATTCTACTCTTCCTCGGTACTCACCCGGAGTCTACCTCCCCAGTACTCGCCCGGATTCTACCCTTCCCTGGTACTCGCTCGGATTTTACCAGTTTCCAGTAGTCCCCCAGATTCTACCCTTGCCCGGTACTCACCCGGATTCTACCCTTCCCCGAGACTCGCCCGGATTTTATCCTTTTTCGGTACTCGCCCGGATTCTACCATTTCCTGGTACTCGCCCAGATTCACTTCTTCGGTACTCACCCGGACCCTTCCTCGGTACTCACCCGAACTTGATCCTTTTTCCTTTAGTCTACTCTGGCATCGTGTCTAGATCTCCTGATCTTTTCCAGTATCGCGTCGATTTTCTATAGTCTTCTCTGGCATCATGTCCAGATTCCTTTAGCTTTCTCTGGCATTGTGCTTGGATTCCCTAGTCCATTCGGTCAGCATGACTCATTTCCCTTAGCCTTCTTTATTGTTGTGTGGGGACAAAATTGTTGGTCATTTGAATTCTTCATTAGAGTTCATTTCACTTATTCATTGCTTGCACTTGGCACTTGCATTTCACTCATTCATTCACTCTACTGAAGAGGGGCATATTTGTAGACCCTCAATTTTTTCCTTCAGCACTTGCATTTATCTTAAGGGTGTCACATGCACCCATTTTTTTTTTTGTATGGCACCGCCATGGCCACCCTTTTGGGTTTAATCAGTTTTTGAGCCTTGTGTAGGTTCATCTGTGGTCCAATGTAGTGCGAGTGTGTAGTTCATTTTGGAGTGCCGTCATGGCCAATTCCCTAGTTATTCACATCATGCTAAAGAAAGGAAGTGAGGTCCCCAAAGTTTCAGTTTAGCCCGAGTTCATTGGAGCATGTCTGAATTCGAAGTACTTGGGTTTGTCACAATCATATCTCCCTCATCCGAACTCAGAATCGTGTGCTACTTTTTTTTATGGACTCCCTGTTCTTCAAGGAATATTCTTTCAAATTTTCAAATTTTTTCCTCAACTGGCTCGACGGGTCCCCAAAGTTTTAGTTCAGCCCGAGTTCATTGGAGCATGTATGAATTCGGAGCACTTAGGCTTGTCGCGATCATATCTCCCTCATCCGAACTCAGAATCATGCGCCACTTTTTTATAGACTCCTTGTTCTTCAAGGAATATTTTGTCAAAATTTCAAATTTTTTTATCAATCGACTCAACGGGTCACCAAAATTTCAGTTCAGCCCGAGTTCATTGGAGCATGTTTGAATTCGGAGCACTTGGGCTTGTCTCAATCATATCTCGCGCATCCAAACTCAGAATCGTGCGCCACTTTTTTATAGACTCCTTGTTCTTCAAGGAATATTTTGTTAAAATTTTAAATTTTTTCCTCAACCGGCTCGACCGGTCCCCAAAATTTCAGTTCAGCCCGAGTTCATTGGAGCATGTCTAAATTCGGAGCACTTGGGTTTGTCTCAATCATATCTCCCTCATCCGAACTCAGAATCATGCACCATTTTTTTTATGGATTCCTTGTTCTTCAATGAATATTCTATCAAAATATCAAATTTTTTCTCAACCGGCTCGACCGGTTGGAAACCGGTTCATTGGGCCAGCTTGTATAGAGCACTAATTTTGGTGATTTTGGAGCCCAACTCCTACATGGCTCCGGCCTATAGGCTTCAGATCGCTCTTGGGAAATATTTTGGGTCCATTTTGGGCCTTGGTTCAGGTTCCTTGTAGCCCACCACGAATCCATATGGATTCTTGGTGGTGAAGCAAGGGAGTAAATGTGGAGAGAGAAGCTCACCTCGTGACTGGAGGAGTGTTTATGGGGTTGGTTTCCGAGGTTGATGAGGACGTTTTCCAAGGTTGAAGGAGGGAAAAACAAAGAAGGAAGTGGGAGGAGCAAGGGTTCTGATATAAAAATCTAGAATGAGAAGAGAAAAAGACCCTTGGATTTACATTTCTTCTAGAGGGAAAAATTAGGAAAGGTTTTTAAAGAAAAACAGAGAGAACAAAAAAAGAAAAAAGAAATTTTTGTTTGCTTTGGAAAAGAGGAAAGGAAATCGTGATCACCAATCTTGAGCAGATTTTGTAGAAAAAGAATCCATCTCACTTGGAGCTAAGGAGCACCTCTCAAAGGCTGGTTCCTCAGGTACGTTTCTGGTTACTCACAAAATTTTTGCTTTCCTCTTTCTGGTTGTTTCAGAATGCTTAATTCTTTATTGATTGGTGTAGACGAAAAGGGCCATAAATTGTCATATTGAAATTGGTTCTTTGTGTGTTTGCCATGATCTTCATTCAGTTGATGCCATTGATCCCATTTGATGTTGTTCATGTTAAAAATCTATTTTGAATCATTCTCTAGTTTTATAAACACGTTACATTTTTTCCATCGGTTCTCCCTCATCCAAGCTCGGAATTGAGCTCCGTTTCTTTTGTTGGGTTCCTTATTCTTTGAAGAGTCTGCTGTTAAAATTTCATAATTTTTCTCAATTAGTTGGACCGATTCTGCATGACCAGCCCTGTTATATAAACATGTTACATTGTTTTCACCGGTTCTCCCTCATCCGGGCTCGGAATTGAGAGTCGTTTCTTTTGTTAGGTTCCTTATTCTTTAAGGAGTTTTTTTTTAAAAATTTCATAATTTTTCTCAACTGGTTGGACTGGTTGGGAACCAGTTCATCTGGTTCTGCATGACCAACCCTATTTTATAAACATGTTACATTGTTTCCACCGGTTCTCCCTCATCCGGGCTTGGAATTGAGCGTCATTCCTTTTTTGGGTTTCTTATTCCTTGAGAAGTTTATTGTTAAAATTTCATAATTTTTCTCAACTGGTTGAACCAGTTGGGAACCAGTTCAACTGGTTTTGCATGACCAGCCCTATTTTATAAACATGTTACATTGTTTCCGTCGATTCTCCCTCATCCGGGCTCAGAATTGAGTGTTATTTCTTTTGTTGGGTTCCTTATTATTTGAGGAGGTTGCTGTTAAATTTTCATAATTTTTCTCAATCTTTTGTACCAGTTGGGAACCGGTTCAACTAGTTCTGCATGACCAACCCTGTTTTATAAACGCGTTACATTGTTTTCATCGGTTCTCCCTCATCCGGGCTCAGAATTGAGCGCCGCTTCTTTTGTTGGATTCCTTATTCTTTGAGGAATCTTTTGTTAAAATTTAAAATTTTTTATAAACCAGTTGAACTAGTTGGGAACCGGTTCAATAGCCCCTACATGACCAGCCCTGTTTTAGCATGTTTTGACTCCTAGTTTTGTTATGGCTTGAGCCCTTAGGCTCCAAGGCACTTTTAGGCCTCCTTTAGGGTTTTAAACAGGCCTTGAACTAAATTAGAATGGACCCACTTTAGAGATAAAGGCATTAGGGGACAGGTAAGTTTGGTTTGGTTTGATGTTGGAGATTGGTGAATTGTCGTTTGAGGGAATGTGGAAGGAATAAAATGATTGGCTGTTGTCATTTCCATTCACTTCCTCTTTAAGCATGAATTTTGATTCTTGATCATGAATACCTACTACATGCTTGTGTTTGTTGACTCACTTTATCTACAGTGCATGGCCAAGGACCACAGGTACACATCATTGTTCTGATTGTTGATTTCCCATGCATGCCAAATACTAGCTAGGTCTATACGATTCATGTCATTTGTTTAGCCTAAGGTTGGTTTGATCTTTGATCCATATGCTCCCATATACCCAGTTCATTAGTAGAGACCGAGTTCCGGGCCTAGAGGGGTCCTACCTCGCATGAGGTACCTTCCCGATAGGTAACCTGATCCCCGGACCCAAAATCTAATTTGCGTAGACCGTTTTTTCCTGACTGGAGTCATGCAGGGGTTTTTGTTCTTACTTAAGTTTTCCCCATTTAAAAATAAAAATTAAAATTAAGTGGCGACTCCAAACAAAACCGTTCCTCACTGGGATGAATTTTTCAAAACTCGAAAACCAACTTTTTCTTTCACCTTTTAAAATAGCGCGTCATGCCGGTCGGTGGATGGGGTGAGGGTCCACACATGCGAAAAATGCATCCATACTTTCAAGCCCATTCAATAGTTGTGTTAAATTAATACCTACTATGAAGCATGCTTAACAAGCTCAATCTATCAAGACAGATGTTGCAATGGTCCATGGAACTAAGCAAATATGATATTAGTTGTAAACCACAAACTACCTTGGAAGGATAGGTACTTGCCGACTTCATTGTTGAGTTTACTCATGGGGTACAACCTAATGAAGAAGGGCAACTTCAATAAAAATCCAAGATATGGATACTTTATGTCGATAGTGCCTCCAATCAATAAGAAGCAGGAGTAGGTACACCTGGAAACCCTATGTGGCATAATGATAAGAGTATAACACTGGGTTTTGAAGCTTCAAAGAATGAAGCTGAATATGTGATTACTACTCAAAAAGTGCTATTTCATAGCTTGTAATTAACTCTTTTAAACACTTTTGAGTAGTAGTTATTGCCTTTTAACCCAATTAACATGTTAAGGACCCTTGCAATCAATTCTAATCAAATTGTGTAAGTTTTGGTATTTTTGTTAGTAATTTGATCACCAAAGCAATCCAAGATTGAGGAGAGTTATTTGGAATCCATGGCAAAGCAATGAAGAGCTCAGAAACATGAAGAACCAAAGCTTTGAAGTCCTTTGCCATAAGCAAATCCGGAATGCAAGGAGAGAAGCAAAGAGGAGAAAAGCAAAGAAGAAAACAGAGGACAGCAGCTGCAGTCTTCTTTCGCACTTTTGGAGCACTTTCCGAAGTCCATTTTCTACATGCTATATACCATTTCAAAGCTCAGGAAGTCAAGAATCCAACGCCTCAAACCGTGTACGATTTGGAGCTGAAATGAGGAAGTTACAGCCATTGGAAGCTAATCACTCCAAGCTGAAGGAAGGATTCAGCAAAGTGTTGCGAAATCACCCTTTTGTTGCGGAATGATTTCGCAGCCTTTTTGCACAGTGCTATGGATTTCCCCTGAAGTTTCACGCCGCGATGGAAGCCAAACACCGCAAGATGAAAGCCAATTTCACAGCGGTGCGAAATCAACCGTTTGCTGCGAAGTAATTTCGCAGCCCTTTTTGTACATCTGCGAAATCTCGCAGACCTCATTTTCACCTGCGAAACGGTCCTGAAGCTTCCCGATAGTTGTGCACCGACTCTTTTAGATCTTTTCTTCTGATATTTTTGTGTCTAAATTTCCATTTTCTCCTTGTATTCAGCCACTCATGTAATTCCTTAGCTAGGAAGTATCCAAGGAAGGGTAAATTACCTTCCTATATAAACTCCCTTGCATTCATTGTAAAAGAGATAATCCATCATATAATATATCATATATAGAATCAACGAACAGAGCACTTGCTCTGTTTTTCCTATATATTCTTGTCTTCTCTTTCATTTTCATTTTCTTTCTAGCCAATCAAACTCTGAGGATTTTTCCTTAGAGGATGAGAAGCTAGGCTCTTTGTCTCTTGGAGCTAAGGTAACCGGGTAAGTTTCCACATGCATAAATTGGAAGTTTTGTTGTTTTAGTTTTTAATGAAGAGAAAGTGTGACCCGTTAATGGTTTTTATCTTTTTAGTTAACTTAAAACGCCTTTAAATCACCTGGGCCAACACTTGGTAAGGCAAGTGATCTCCGTCCAAGGAGATGCACTAGTTTACCCCTTGCGAGCCTCTGGGAGGTGACTTGAAGGTAGGTAAGATTTTCTAGAATAGCCAACACTTGGTAAGCTTTTGGACTCCAAGGAGACATCCATTAGTTATCTCTTGCGAGCTTTTGACGGGTAATCCAAGGTTAAAGATCACCTTGAATGGCAAGTGCTAGGTGAGAGGTATGAGCCATTGCAAGTTGCATCAGTGAGAGGGATTTAGTGTTTGAACCCATTAATGGGAAGCATCTGTACAACACCGGTTAGAGAATTAACTATATGTTAATTCTCTAATGCGAGGAAAAGAAACAAGTGACCGGAACTCTCCTTTTTGTACAAGGAATCTGAGCCTAGTGATCTGAAACTCCAAGAAACACTTTTCTTTGTAATTAAAATTAGTTACTATTATTTTTGGTTAGCTTAAAACCAATCTTTGTTCAAACATCTTTATGTTTTCTTTTAAAGCTAACCTTGAAATGAAAAGGCACCAATTCAGCTTTGAATTAATATCATTTGTGAAGTGAAAACCCATCCCAGTGAATGATCCTAGAGCCACTATGCTATAGTAGCTTTGTCTTTGCTACCCTAGTATATGGTGTAATAGGTTATAAATTTTGTTGATTACTTCCTCAATCAAGGAGCACCAGCTGGACACGAATCAGCTGAGACACCAATTAGGCATGAATCAATATGAAGCTTTGTTGCACAGTCTAGAAATGGTCCAATTACTTAGTGCACAAAAGTTACACATTCTATCTTACTCTAAATTGATAGTGTATCAAGTGCATGAGCATTATGAGGCTAAAAATGAACAAATGGGAGCTTACCTCCAACATGTAAGACAAATGATTCAAGCATTCCAAGAATTTTGCATTGAACGAATTCCTTGCAATTAAAACATGGTGGCAAATCTTTTAGCCAACCAAGCAATACATCATTGTGTAATGCAATGAAAAACAATCAATTTAAAATATCAAGACCAACCTTATGTTGAAAGGCTTATAGTTGAGGTAAATTCTAATACCATCACGGATAAAAGTTAGCGACATCCCATCATGGAATTTCTATTGCATGGAACAACTTCCCATGATAAAAGGGAAGCACATAAGTTTCGAGCATAAGGCCTCTTAATATGTAATTATAGATGGACAACTCTACTAACGATCCACCCAAGGGTCATACCTATGGTGCTTGTCTAAAGTGGATTCTTAGTATTTACTTGATGAGATACATCATGGACAATGTGGCAATCATAATGAAAAGAGGACGTTAGCCCATCAGGCCATCAATCTTGGTTATTATTGGTCGTATATGCAAGTAGATGCTACTCATTATGTGTGCACTTGTGATCAATTGCTCCACAACAACATCAGCCTCCACTCATGTATAACATTACTACCTCAGTTTGGCCTTTCGCGCATTGAGGTCTGGACTTATTGGGACCTCTCCCAATATCCACTACTAAAAAATGCTTCTTTCTAGTTTCCATATATTATTTCACTAAATGGATAGAGGCAAAACCCCTTTCTCTAGTAAAAGGGAAAAATATTCAGAATTTCCTTTGGAAAAACATAATCTGTTGATTTGGCATCCTATAGGAGATTACCATGGACAATATAACTCAATTCGAATCCTAAAAGGTTAAAGAGTTGTGTCAAGAGCTACAAATTGAACATCATTTATTTACCCTTGCCTACCCACAAGGGAATGGACAAGCAAAAGCCAATGATAAAACTATCATTATAGTGTTGAAGAAGAGACTAGAGTCATCCAATGCCAAGTGGGTCGAGGAGCTACTTGATGTTTTGTGGGCCAATTGGGTTATCCCGCACAACGCTACAAAAGAAACCTCATACTCATTAGATTATGGGGCAGAGGCGATTGTACCCACAAAAGTAGGGTTACCTTCCCTACGGGTATAAGCATATCATGGTAAAACCAATCATGAGGCTTTGTTTAAAGTTGTTACTTTCCTTGAATAAAAAAGAGAAATGATAGCAATTCAAGTTATGGCCTATCAACAATGGATGGCTTGAAACTATAACCAAAAGGTAAGACCTTGTCCAATAAATAAAGGATATCTAGTACTTTGAGCCATTTTGGATTCAAATAGGTACCCAATAGAAGAGAAGCTGGCTCCAACTTGGGATGGCCCATTCCACGTTTTAAAATTGGCACCCTCAAGTGCCTATTAGCTCACTTACCTAAATGGTACACAATTACCATGCTCATGGAACCAGGCATACCTAAAAAGCTACTATTCTTTACTAAGGCTACTTACTAGCTTCCTTAAGTTTTTTTATTCATATGCATGTTATGTGACCAATAGAATACTCTTTATGTGAATAATGCAATATGCCCTATGTGAATAGTACACCTACACCGCACCTTTTTTAGCTTTACCAAGCTAATGTAACTCTCTTGCATGTGCCCTCAATGGAAATAGCAAGTAACGCAATAAGCCTCGAGGTTGTATGACTGAGCCTATACTCTTTCAGGGCAAGCCTAATTATAAGCCTTAGCTCTATAATGGTGACCCACTACAAGGGGATCAATGCAACTAGTGTGCACCTCGAACAACTAGTGCAATAATTTAATTTTCCTCATGAGCAAAGCCTAACCACAATTCAATCTTCATGCCTGCATAGTATCAAGAACTAAAGAGTTGCATACATGCAACACTCAACATATAATCCTTTGAGCCATATTCAAAAATTAAAGTAAGACATTACAACAAAAAGCTCAACATAGCATTTCAATCATCAATGTTCAAGAACACCATATGAGCAAAAACTTCTTATCTTGTCCAGTGATAGACAACTAAAATTAAGAACTAGAAGGGTGTTCTTCCATCTTGGATGAAGAAGGGTCTAGCACAGGGAGATTTGAAGATGACCCCACTCCTTCTAAAGAGGGTGCATTTGGCCTTGATATATCACTTGCATCTTGTGAAGGCACAACTGGATTCATAAAAGTTGCACCCATAGTTTCACCTGCTTCAAACACTTCTATGGTCACTTCTTTGCTACCACCAGAAACATTGAAATGAGCCCTGACTTGCTTTACTAGCCCGACCTCAAATGGTTCATCCAAATTCAATCCCTAGAACAACACATTGAGATTTGCATCCTAACTAACATACAAAAATACATTTTAAACAAGATAAAATGTCTAAGTAGGTACCTCTATCTCAAACCTAATAAAGTCATCTCCCTTGCCTAATGGCATATTACTAATCAAAAATTGACTTAACGCACCATTAGACTTACTATTAGTCCCGAACTTAGGCGGGTTAAAGGTTTCAACTCCTAGCTTCAAATGGGCCTCGCTCCAACCAAGCACATACCCTTCATTTTGGTTTTGGTCATCGTGGCTAGGAGATCACTTTTCAGTTGGTTAAATACTTTATTATGGATCCCATCTTTCTCCTTCTCCCAATTCTCTTGTAAACAATGCAAGTCAGTTTCAGACATCATCTTAGCACGAGTGTCTTCGAAAAGATCACTCAACACTTCCTACTCTTTGGTAATGGATGTAATTTGAGCCTTTAATCGAGTAACTTCCTATTGAAAATCTGCTTCAACTGAAGACAATTTGCTTGACAACTTACTCGCTAACAATGCAGATTTTCTAGCTTAATCTCTTAAGCTAATCTAAGTTGCACTAGTGGTAACAAGACGACGACACATCTTTGAACTAAATTGAAAGGCCTGTTGACAAAAAATAATGTTACATGAAGAAACCACTCAAAAATGACAAAAACTCATGTTGTGTCATAATTACCTAATAGCTTAAACCAATTGATTTATCCATTATAATCAAATTGGAAATATTGGTGAGAAACTTGATGTCCGTAAGGGAAGATGACTATTTTACAGCCTTAATTACAGGGAAAAGGTATTCGCAATCGTTGGCTCCACCTTGGTCACTCTAGGATAGGCAGAGGTGGGACAGGAGTCAACACCTCTTTCAAACTCCACCCTTTGGCCGCTTATGCCTCCAGAAAATTCGAATGCATATGTTGAACAAGATCTTCCATTTCATCTAATGTATATGTTAGATCAATTAGGGCAGTTGGTGAAAGAGAAGAAAATTTACCTGTTAAAGCACCTGCAGAAAATCTAGTAACACTACCGCTAGATATTTTTTTCTTGGGATATTGTGGTTAAAGATCGAAGAACATGCAAAACTCCGAGCACTAGATTCAACTTTTTGAGACTTCCCTTTTGAAGAGACTCCTGAAGTAGCCTTTTTTTTTCTTTTTTAGTTGATCTACAACCTGAGGAGAGGTTAGAAGAAAAAACTTCTCCTTTAAAGGGAGTCTTTCCTTAGATTTCACAAATGATAGACAAGGCACTATTGAAGTCAACCCTCATGATGCAAACGTCGCATAGAGTTTAGAGGGTTTCAACAACAGTTTCTAGTCTCACAACCTAGCATCTATTTGGAACCACCCCACAATCTCCTCCTAGTGATAATCCTTTAGTGCAGGGGTTTCAACGTCCTTTGACGAGGAAATTCTCATCTGAGATACAAAAAACTCAAACCACAACCAAGAAAAATAGAGATAAGGCGAAAATACCTACCTGGGATGCCATGTACTTGAGACACCCTTGGGAGGCATTTTATTTCAGAAATACCAAATTCCAAACCTCCAAAGACAATGGTTATTTCCTTATTCACCTCTTTGCTCATAGTGGGCCTTCTAGTGATGAAACCACTCATACCGCTTCAAGGAGACAAATACCATTCATATGGGATGTGAGACGTCTTGGCATGATAAATGTACATGATGTCTTTTTTCATAGTCTACAAACCTTTTATGTGGTTTAACACCACCATCAACATTGTCAAGAGGACAATGGTAACACAAAATTTGTTTGGGGCCAACTGTAGATGATGAGTGAGGTCTCTAAACAATGGTGGAAAAGGCAACCTTAACCCCACTTCAAAATAGAACTTCAGTAAGAACAATTTGCCTTCTACAAGGCTACCCTTTGCCAAGTTCATATCTTTCTCTTCTAAAAACCACAACCCAATCGATAAAGAGATATTAAACTCTACTCAAAACTCTTCCACAGAACTTGACGATTTCATGTTCTTTCCTTTCGTTTTCGACATGATTGAAACCAATACAGATATAAGAACCTTAATAGCAATAAATGCACAAAAAATTCGAGTAAAGAGATCCTTATTAGGTTGAAAACACAACGGTTAAAAAGAAAATAGTCACAGGATGAAAAAGAGAGCAACAATTAAAGCATATTTTGAAAAATGATGGTTTTCATTAGGGGTATGATCTATTAGATGGCGTGGCAATGTCTTGACCATTCGATGTGGTTCACCTCATTAACTGCCTCAAGCCTCAAAACCTATCAAGTGCCTTAAGTCGTCATAGAACCTTGACAAAAAACCTAAGTCAAGTGCTCAAATTGAACACCAAACCACAAATCCTAAGAAAACTCACAGCCCTAAGCTTCTTTGTAAAAAAATAAACTTGAGGTTGGAGGGCGACTAATAGTACCAAAAATAAGTACCTACCAGCCAGGTACATTTTGGAGAAAGTAGCCCATTCCAACTCTATATCTCAAAAAAGGCAACCATAGGTACCATGAGTAAAGAGGTACCTCCGTGAACCCCTACCTGATCACTAGAATGTCCATACTGATAAGACTCATGATTCTTAATATGGAATCTAGTAAAAAAAAAAAAAAAACTTCAATCACTACCAAGATTGACTGAAGAAGTCAACATACACCGCTATATAAAAGGTAAACTATCCCATTGTAAATATCATGATGAAATACCAAGTCTAACAAGAAAAATCACCTCCATGGTTCTAAGGAAATTGTAAGCGTATAGAATAAACGACCAACAAAGAAGACTTTCCTCTAAAAAAACTTTATGGATGAATACCACACATCATAGTTAAAGAAGGATAGCACGAATGCATTAAGAGAAAAACTTGATTCTTTCTAGAAAAGAACAAGGAATGCACTATAGGAATGAAGTATTTTCCATGGATGACATGTATGGATGTGAGGGTATTTTTCATGGACAACATGTATGCATTTGAGAGTATTTTCCATGGACAACACACATACACATGAGGGTAATTTACATGTACAACATACATGGATTTGAGAGTATTTTTCATGGACAACAAGCCTGGATGTTAGGATATTTTCATGCACAACACACACATAGTGGGTTGTAAGGAGATTCCTTTTGGTTTTTTTAGAAGTAAAGTCAACACACATGCTAAAGTAAGCTGCAAAGTTATAAGCTTTGTTGTTTTGATTCATTTTATTTTAAGTTTGCAATTGTTTTTAGAGTTTTATTTTTTTAATTTAGTTAATCTCATATTATAATTTTCATGTTCCAAGTTTATTAATTTTTAATCTTTGATCCACCAATATTTATTTTATAGTCGTTTTCGAGTTTTAGTTAATCAAATTATTTTATCATATGTTATTGTTTTTGTGTTTTTAAGTTTGGCAATTTTAATTTTTATCCATTATTATTTAATTTGAATTTTTTGGAATTTTAATTAATCATATGTTGTTGTTTTCATGTTTTTAAGTTCGGTAATTCTAACTTTGATCCATCTATATTCAATTTGAGGTTTTTGGAATTTCAATTAATTATTTTAGTTCATCTCATGTTATGATTTTTATGAGATTGTTAATTTTAACCTTTGATTTATCAATATTAATTATATAGTTGTTTAGAATTTTAGTTAATTAGTTTAGTTAATCTCGTGCTTTTGTTTGCATGTTTCTAAGTTCGTTAATTTAGGTTTTGATTTATCAATATTTAATTTTATAGTTGTTTAGAATTTTAGTTAATTAATTTAGTTAATCTTATGTTATTATTTGGATGTTTCCAAGTGAGAAAATAAAGACTAATCTTAATAGAAAAAACACCCTGGAGGAGGAGGGTGAATTGGAGTTTAAAAAATTATTTTTCAAACACAATAAATTTAAGCACAAAAAGCACAAATATAAAGAGATAAGGTTAGAGAAAGCAAACTCAGATTTTATAATGGTTCGACATTTCGTTGCTTACATGCACTCTCCTCAAGTTCCTAACCGAATGAGGGTTCCACTATACTTGAAGCTTCAACCAAGCTTCTAATCACTTTTACACTTGGATTTTGGCTCCAATGGGCTCTTACACAATTTCTTCAAGTATCTACTCACTTGAAAGTTTTAATACTCAAATAATAAGTTTAAATCTCTCAACCTAACTCAACAATGGCTCAAATAAAACTCAAGGCTAGGATGAATCACAAAGTTGCACTAAAGAATATGTAAATGAAGATTTAATGCAGCAAGAAAAGAATGAGAGCTTTTAAGGCAAGAACAAGTAGCTAAACAAATAAATGCAGGTGTTCTCTTCTTCATAAATGAAGTGGAGCTCTCAATTTATAGGTTTCTAACATCGAAAGCCAAAATGCTAAAAAGCAACCTCGACTGATCGAGCTGAGGGTCGACCAGTTCACTAGTTGTTAGAGCATTTAATGCTTGACAAGTTTGTTATCATCAAAACACAATTAGGAGAACCCTTGGGCTAATAGCAAGTTTATTAATTTAGGTTTTGATTTATCATATTGATTTTGTAGTTGTTTAGAATTCTAGTTAATTAATTTAGTTAATCTCGTTTTTTTGTTTGCATGTTTCCAAGTTCGTTAAGTTAGGTTTTTATTTGTCAATATTTTATCTTGTAGTCTATTATAGTTTAAATTAATTAATTTAGTTAATCCCATGATATTGTTTACATTTTTTTAAGCACGTTAATCTTAGTCTTTGGTTTATAAATATTTATTTTGTGTGTTTACTAGAATTTTAGTTAATTGATTTTGTTAATCATGGGTTATTGTCAAGGATTGAAATATCGGTTTTTACGGATATATCGATACTTCAATTTTACGAATATATCGGACATATCGGAGAAATATCGGTGGATATTTTTTCATAAATATCGGTGAAGTGAAAATTATTTAAAATTAATAGGAATGCTTGAGAAAACTTCAAAAAATGATAAAATAAGTAAGAATACACTTTTTAAAGTTATCTTGTAAGTGTAATTGATATATATATATATATAATTAAGAAGAAAAATATCGTAAATAGAGATATAATGGTAGATTTGATATTTGAATTTTAAAAATAATATATATGAATTTTGAAAGTGTATAAAGTTAAAATTGAGTTAAGAAATATTTAATTTTATTGAATAAAAACAATTTATATACAAATATAATACATATGAGATTGCAATAGTCCTTATACTAAGGAAGATATCGATGTGGTTTCATTATATTATTAGATGAAGGGAGTTTATCTTGTTGAAGATAGTATTTATTTTAAAAATTTTAAAATACTTTTATTAAAACATATTTTATTACATTTTAAATGAAAAATTAAATTAATTTATATAAAATATCTTATTTGAGATTTAATTTTTAAAATTTTATTAAAAATATGTTATAACAATTTTTTCTATTAATATTAATTTATTTAATAATCAAAATAAAGGTTGATAATTAATAATTATTTATATAAAGAGTGGAAAATTGTTCTCATGACTTTTTTATTTTTTATTTTTTATTTTTTATCTCCACTAAATCTAAAAATAAAAAAAAATAAAAAAGGCACCCACTTCTCTCTCGGGGATCAAGAACCATTTTCTGAAGTTGTCCTCCAACGAGAGAATCCCTAAAAAAAAAGTCCTATTTTCCTCTGCTACTCTCAAATCTCAATCCTCGCAGGTACTAATCTAATCATGTTATTATTATTTTTTTTTTGCAACCCCCGTTTGATTCCCAAGAAAATCCATCCCCCATTTGATTTCTGGGAAAATTCATCCTCGTTTGATTTCAGAGAAAATCCATTCAAAACCCCCAAAGAAAACCAAAAAAAATTGCTTTTCTTTTGCTCCCTGTGTTTTCTGGATCTGTTTTAGGGGTCTCTTTGCTGTTGTGCCATTGGATTTAAATTTCACGAACCCTAAATCCACGATTCTTGAGCCAGGCTAAAAAACACAACTGTGCGGGCTGGACTGGGAGGAAATATTGGGAAATTTTCCGAAAAATCGGTAAAAATACCTCCGGTTGCTCCGCGCATCGGATCCACTCGCGATTTTTCTCCAATTTATCGGTGCTTCATCGATATTTCGCCGATATATCGGCGATTTTGCCGATTTTTTGGCGATATTTCTGTGGATCGATAATCGGTGGCGATTATCATTTCGGTCACGACCGATATCCGATATTTCTTCGAAATATCGGCGATATTTCCCGATTTTTCAATCCCTGGTTATTGTTTTCATATTTTTCAAGTTTGATAATTTCTAATTTTTGATCCAACTTGTTTTAGTCCACATGTTTTTAAAATTCCACTAGTTAGTTTTTTATTATTATCATATTATTCTATTTTATCAAGAAATGCTTTGCTTACTACTTTAGTGATCCTTTGTTTAATTTTCTTTTAATAAGGCCTTCAAAAAATAATGAAGTTCAACCTCTATTCTTACCATATCAATTTGGTTAGTTGTCAAAAAATTTCCTTTGTAAGTTTTTGTTGTCTCTTGTTTTTCTTGATTTTTGATTCCAATGATTTGCTGCTTTCAAAAAAAGTTTATTTTCTCTTAAAAAGAAATCTTTTTATCAAAATACTCTTTATTTAAATGCATTTCAAAAAACTCACTTAGGATCCATAGGGTTGAAAATTTTTCTTTTAAAAGCATGCAACTAGATTTCATTCGGTTTACGCCTTCTTTTAATTTTCAGTAAAACTTTGGTTTTGAGTGAAACATGAATCCAAATTTGTAGTCCCAAATAAATAGGAATCCATAGGCTATAGTTGTGTACATCAAATGGGGATTTGGTGAAACTCCTATATGAAAATCATTTTTTAAAAACCTTTTATCATTAGCTTATTCAATTTATTGCGTCCCAGAAAGGAAAATTCAATTTGACTTACATATATTTTTTAAAAAAAAAAAATTCAGTGGTTCCATGGTATTAGAGACTTCTTGAACTTAAATTTAGGACTTTGTTTGAGTTAAAAAGCAATTATAAAATGAAATATATAAATGAGTCTTTTAGGGGTTTTGTTTTCACCTAGTTTTGGATACCCAAATGTTTTTATAAAAATAAATTATTAGATGACTCTATAAATTCATTATGATATTTTTCTTAAATTTTTTTGTTTCCTAAAATTGAATTTTGACACATGAAATACTAAAATATATTTTTCCTATTATGAGATATTAATTTTTGAAGTCATAGCTACTCCACTATCCTAATTTTGAATAGAGGGGTTGTTAGATTGTTTTTAAAATCGATCCGTATGTTTTCTGACCTTGTCTTTATTTTTCTTGTAAAATAGATATTCTAAAATGTTTCATGATTTTGTAGCACTTCTATGTTAGTTTAAAAAATCAGTTTATGCATGTTATTGAATTCTGCCCTAATCTAGACCTTTTGGGATGTTTTTGTAAACTGGAATCAATTGGAATTTTATTAAATTGTTTGGCCTTTTGAGTGAAAATATAAACATATAGAAGAGGTTCCTTGAAAATATTTGTAATTAAATTCACATTCTAGATATTTTTGTAGGATTTATTTTACGAACCTTCCAATTCTAACTACATGTTGAAGTTCCTATAGAATGCTTGTTTATTATTTAATCTAGTATTGTTTAAGATATCTTGACTTGGTTTTGGCTTTTATTATCTAATGTCGACATAATGAGGATGTTGTTTAATTTTTTTCGTGAGAAAATAATATTTTTAGATATTGGTTTACGATTTTTCAAGTGAATGCAACAATTTTGCCCCTTACTGCATGTTTTTGTCCTAGTTACTAATTTTGATACTTATAGCTATCTTGAGTATCAGTTTAAATTTAACAATGAGCATGTATCTATGTCCTAGGTTATAGATGATATTCCTTTGGATTCTTGCCTTTTTTTAGCTATACATATGTCATATTGTAGACCCCCATGTGGGGCTTGTTTTGCTGCAGCATATTTGGCCACGTGTCACTCTCGGGTTGGCTATTAGTGGAATCAAATAGTGGATTTGGAGGACGAATAGGAGAGCGACACCTGTAAAGATGAGGAAGATTCTAGAAGAAGGAGGATGCTTTCTGTTATGGAGGTGGTGGGCTGCAGAGACGGTTGAGGGGGGAGGTGTCTGAGGTGCCATGGGGAGAGATATTTTGGAGAGCATCTTTTTGCCTGGAGTTTTTGGGAAAAAGGAGAAGAGAACGGAGGAGCAAGCTAGAGGTTCAGAGGTTGGGGAGCAGACTGATTTTTTGAGGTAGCTTGGAGAGTTTTCGTGGGAGCTTGAAGTCAGGCGTGCTTTCGTTTGTGAGGAGATTTTTCAGGTATGGACCCTGTTTATTATCTTCTTTATTTTGTTTCTGGAAATCATTTCTGGTTTTGGGTATGTCTCTCTAGGTTGTATTTATAGCTTTCAATGATCTCTGAATTACCCATGGATTTGTTGATATTATTTTATCATCTTCCCTTCTTGGCTTCGCTGAAAAGCAACTTGAATCTGTTTTTTAGCTTCATTGTAGGATATCTCAGAATTTACTCTCCTGTTTTGCGTGAACCCATAGCCCCCCTAATCCTCTTGCAAGCCCGTGGATGAAACAAATGAAACAGGGTTTCACTCATTAGTTTTCTGTTTTTATAAATGCTCTTTTCATGTTTTCCTCTGTTCTTAACTGAATGGGACATGAGAGTGGTGTGACTTGGTTTGGTTTTGATGATGGATTTCCTGAGATGGAGAATTTTTAGCATATTACGGACTTGAAGTCTCGGTGAGTAATTAATCATGCTCATGGTTAGCGAGATTTTCCATGAAAGATTTTGTAGTGATCAAGCTTGTGGTGAAAGAGTCAATGAACTGTGACCACAGAACCGTCATTTGAAGAAAATGTTGTATTGTGTCTGATTGAGTGAAGGAAGGAAGGTAACATGCCGGTTACTTGGTATAATCCTTGAGGGAAGCAGTCCAAAGGAGCTTCAGGCGAAACGAGCAACTGTGAGATCCTCTGAGCCGGAAGTGTTGTTAGAGATAACAAAGTTTTGTGATCTTCATCTCATAGAAAGAGTTTTGGGTGATGAAAGTGAAAGAAAGGTGTTTCTGGCTTTAGAAGATGCTGGGGTTTTCACATCTGGTGGCTTGGTCCAAGACGAGGTTTTTTTTTTGTAGCACAGGGAATGGGTAGTCATCCTTTGTTCGGCAACTTGAACCAGATTGCATCTTCACCACTACCGTCATCACCGCCACGAGTACCACTCATCCATCATCTCACTAGACAACCCGAAATCTCATGGACTTCTATGGCGCGATGGGCTGACTGAGAGTCACTTAATGGATATTTTTTTTATGGTTCTGAATATATGCCGACATACGAAGATTAGAATGAAGGTTCATCCAGATCAAGGCCATTGGGACATAGATAGAGCTCAAGGTTGAGACGAGTGTAAGCTTCACTCCCTGGGCAGTTTGGGTAAAAGTATGGATACAGAATCGCGAGTCTAGCCACTCCTACATTACTCGCTGCAAGTTGCAGGACCCTGCTGCTAGTCCATTTCGGGACCCTGTATGGAGGGGAATTCGGTGACGTTAAGCTCATGGTGGTCTCACGCGACAGCCAACCTCCATATGATACAGCAGTTCAACCTAATAGTCGGTCAAGTCGACGGTTCCACTCTAAGCAGGTATCTCCAAGAGTACCTGCATGTAACTACAGTGTGGCCACCATTTCCTATGAACTCAATGTCCTTCGCACCAGAGGACCTAGGAGAATGCAATGCACCATGCATTCCATTCCTATTTCTTCAATTCAGGAGGGAGGCACTGCCCCAACACCAACATCATTCCCACAATCCTTTGATGAGCAATTTTCTCCTTCACCAGGTTTGAGAAAAAAAGGATCCAGTCACAGACATATGCTCCACAAGCCTGTCAGAGCCATTAGTACCTGTCCAGGGATCAGGAGATCCACTGATTCTTAAAAACAAAGCACCTAGATGGCATGAACATCTCCAGTGCTGGTGCCTAAATTTTAGAGGGCGTGTTACAGTGGCATCTGTAAAAAATTTCCAGCTTGTGGCACCATTGAGACCCATTCTCTCTTTCTCGCCTGGCATGCATGGCCACCTTTGGTGGACCACTGCTTAAACCCACGTGCCACACCCCTGTATTCCCATGCATTTGTTTTCAAAAATTGATTCTAATCATTTTCCACTAATCATGCATCTTTTACTTTATTTTGCTTTTATTCATATTTTCATTTTTTTTTCTATTATTATTATTATTATTCTTATTTTTATTATTATTATTATCTATTATTATTATTATTATTATTATTATTATTATTATTATCTTCTCTTTCTCTTTTCTTTTCGTAACTTTAAATATTTTCTTTTTTTTTTTTAGAAATAAAATTGATTGTCATGTTTATTTTTGGCCAACTTTTTCTTTTTATAAACCCTCATTGATTTTTAATAATTTCCAAATTTCCACATCTCTTTTGTTTTAAAACGTTTTAAATAAGCAATATTTTAATTTTGTAATTCCGAATAATGGAATTTATAAAATTAATTCATGCAAAATAAAACGGGCTTTGGTGGGGGCCCTACATGCATGATTTTGATGATTGATTGGTTGATTAATTGACTTGAGTATCACACTTGATTGATTCATTCTGCTCTATGACATGCTTGAGTTTATTCTTTAATTATGTGCTAACCCTCTTTCTTGATAGCGCATGATGGTTCGTTGCCCAGGTACGCGCTCATTCTCACTCTGGTTAATTCATATGCATTTTCCGACTCTCATACGTGCATGATCAATTTGAGTATTCATTGATTTTCTCATCGGTTGCCATGTCAGCTTCATTTTATTAGTAGAGACCCGATTTTAGGGACTTAGAGGGGTGCTACGGTCTTTACCGTACCTTCCCGATAAGTAACCTGACCCCCGAACCTGATCTGGTTTTTCACAAACCACCTTTTCCAAAATAAGGAGTCACACTTAGGGTTTTTCTTTCTTATTTTGTTTACCCTTTAAAAATAAAACAAAAATAAGTGGCGACTCCAAGTTAGTTTTCTTAATCAAATAAAATCAATTTTTCAAATAAAAATCGAGCTCGCCATTCGAGTGGGAAACGCATTGAGCCAAAATGCGGGGTCCACAAAATGGCGACTCCACTGGGGACTTTTAGAGGGTCAAGCTTGAACTTAAAGTGAAGTAAACGTGGCGTTTGATGAGTCAATCAGTGGGTACTCATCTCTTGATTGCACATTGAGAGTTCTCGAGTTTTCACTTGGGACATTGACGTGTTGATCATGTTGGTTGATTATTTTGGTTGGGGATTATGATATAGCCAGTTTCTTCATGCTTCATTGATATATTTGTATGAGATATTTGACATGCTGATTATGAGATTGATTATCTTAATTGAGGATTTTGATTTTTCTGTGCTTCATTGCCATGTTTGTTGAGTACATTGACATGCTGATTATATTGATTGATCATCTTGCCTTGCTTAGCATAGTCATTCTGATTTTGCCATGATTGTTCTATTCACCTCACATGCATGGATTCACTTTTGTATATCATTTGACTTGATGTGTTGATTCTCTGGCTTGTATATTGCCTTGATTGTCTTTTGAGCATGATGTCTGTATCACTATTCGTCTTGATCGTCATAGTTTATGTGGACTTGAGTGATATACCTGTACTCTGCTTGACTGTATGGTGCATGACTACCCTTCCTTTGTGTGATTGCGTGTTGCTTGTCCGTGTGGGTAGCACATCTATCCCCTTATCTCCGACCCTCTAGTTTCGGTTATTTCCTTCATTTCGGTTCTCACTTTTGCAAGTGTGAGGCCTTGCGTGTACTTGTACTCTGACCGAGATAGAGGTTAGGAGTAGGGTCTAGCGACGGGCTGTACCGATGTTTGGGAGCGTTCTGGAGGAGACCGACATATCGATGTTGATTGGAGTCCGATCATTGAAGACCTGTATAGCCCCGAGCTAGGTTTCATGGATAATTGTGCGACCAGTGTGTTTTCTCTCTTGTTTTAGCTTCTTAGGGTTTTTGGATGCACCCACACCATTCACTGTGCACTTTAGTCGACCGTTGAGTGTTGAGAGTTTGAGAGGTTTCACCATAGGAAGCCCCCTGGGATGTCGAGGCAGTGCATGTGTGGAGGTGATGACCACCTTGCATGGAAGCGCCCCGTCTCTTCGGAGACCTGCAGAGGGTTGCGTACCGCCGGAGGGTACGATCGCTTCTGCTAGGGATCTTTTAAAGTCCACCCGTATCCGTTTAGAGCCACCTTGACCTTGTAGGATGAGCTTAGATTCTTCGATTAGGACTCCCTCCCTACACGTGGGTGCATCTGAGGGCTTTCAGAGCCTCTGAGGTCATAGTTCGGATTCGACACTCCCTCTTTTTAGTCTCTAGTTGAGTGCTCGGAGATCGGTTTGGGTTTGAGTATCGATTGGATCACCTTTGTCATGTCACTTTAGTTTGTTCTTGTCACTCGATGAGTTTGTCATGCTTTCTCCCTAGGGCTTTCGTATTTCTTTCTTGGCTCGACACATCCTTTCACTTTGTTGACACTTACTTGATGCTTCGGGATATGTTCATCGATCATGATCATCTTGTTTTTGCACTGTACACCTATCACGGGCTCAGTACCTCATCATTTGTTTGATCCTTGGTTCGATTTTCAACTCGATGATCATATTTTCATTACGGAAAGGTGAAAGGCGCATTTTCACCTCCACACTTTTTTCTAGAGATTCGTCTTGATCACCTTATTATCTTTCTCTTATGGAGCTCGAGTTGAAAGTTGAATTAAAGATATGTTTATAGATGGAGTATTGATCTCGTGATAGCGCGTTTTTCACACCTCTTTCATCTTGGATTATTGATGGGAATTCTTTAGTCACATTTGTAGCCATCACGCAGTGGATACCTTTATGACTCCAGAGTTCTTGTCATACATCTAGATTTCGGATTGCCATCTCAGGACCATGTGCTTACATGTTGTATTGACGTCTTTTAGAGTTCTATCTCGTGTCCTTCATCCGTTTTGTTTGCATTATAGGGAGTCAGTTTAGGAGTCGGTTGAGTCTGGAGTCACATTCTTGGAGGAGAGTTGGAGGACGATTTATCAGAGCAAATTCATATCCGAGTTCAGACAGTTCAGTTGAGATGTCGGATGAGCTAGCTTCCACACTTGCTTCCATCCAGGAGTTCATGGCCGGGGTCAGTAGACGGTTGGATCAGATAGAGAGTTCTCGCCAGGATCCCCAGCCAACTGGCATGGTCGCTGACGAGACGATTCTTCATGCATCTCAGACAGCGCAGACTCGTCCACCTGGGGTTTCACTTGGTACTCCATTCCATCTGGCAGATCATTATGAGACTATTCTGCCACCTACTATCGCAGTGCCGCCTCCCATGGTTCCTACTATTGAGGATACTCGATTAGCCGAGCAGGAGGCCAGGGTTGACAAGCTTGAGTCCAAGATGAGACAGATCAGATTGCAGGGCGGAGGTTTGACTTGGGATGATAGAGATGGCATACCGGCGGCTAGCTTGCCCACCAAGTTTCGCATGCCAGACATCGAGCGTTACAATGGGTTTGGTTGTCCCAAGATTCACTTGAGACTATACAGCACAGTCATGAGGGCACATGGTATAGATGATGCGCAGTTGGTGGCCCTTTTTCCTATGTCACTTAGTGGAGCAGCTCAGAGGTGGTTTGCTTCAGTTGAGCCTTCGAGACTCCGCACTTGGGAAGATGTGGCTCATGAGTTCCTAACTCAGTTCACTTTCAGTGCCGATATTAATGTATCTAGACGAGAGTTGGAGGCCACCAGGCAGAGGCCAAATGAGTCTATTTCTTCATTTGTCACTCGTTGGAGGGCAAAGGTCGCTGGTATGATAGATCGGCCTAAGGAGTAGGATCAGATTGATATGGTTCTTCGGAACCTACAGCCGAGATTCGCGAGACGTCTTGTGGGCATCCCGTTTCAGGATCTCAGGAGTCTAGTTCAGGTAGCTTTCAGTGTTGAGGAAGCCATTGCTGGAGGATTATGGACAGATGCTACTCCTTCCCCTGACAGTAAGGGGAAGAAGCCGATTGGACCATTTAGTAAATCTGGAGAGGTTGGCGCTATTAGTTATCAGCATCGGAGGCCTACGCATCACTCACTTTATATGCCTCCTACAGTCAGAGCTCCTTTCTCTCTTCCACAGTATCAGTATCAGCTGGATTATGCTCAGGAGCCTTACATTGCTCAGACTAGCATGCAGCCGCGACCACCACATCCGAGAGCCGCCACTCACCCACCGCCTAGACCATATGCACAGAGGCCCGCGAGACAGTTCACTCCGTTGGGCATGACTTTGACTAGAGCTTTTGAGAAGCTCAGGGACGCTGGAGTGATTGTTCCTTTGGCGCCGAGGCCTTTGCCCCATCTTATTCCTCCTCATTTCCGTTCACATGAGCACTGCTTGTATCATCAGATTCCGGGGCACTATACTGAGCGTTGTTCAGCACTCCATCATGCGATACAGGATTTGATCGATTCAGGGGTGGTTGACTTGGCTAGGCCAAGTGTGACCACCAATCCCCTGCCTACACATTCTACACATGCAGTTCCTCCTCCTCCTGGTCATCAATAGATTGATTTGGATATTGAGGGCACTGATGGCATATGGCGTTCTGGGATCTTCCAGGTTGAGGACTTAGTTCAGTCGACGTGGGTACATCATTTGGTAGCAGTTCAGTTCAGAGCATTTTTATTCTGATTATGGTCATCATCAGAGTCATTTCCATTTTGTTGAGTCCAGTTTTCAGTTCGTCAGAGTTGTTTTTGTTTTGTTGAGTCATGTTTTCGGTTTAGGGTCATTGTTTTTAGTTTCATGTTGAGAGTCCAGTTGTTTGTAGTCCTTTATCATTTCACACATGATGTACTCATTGGTTCATTTAGTGATATGATATTTTATCTGAGTATTGTGGCATTTTTCTCGTGAGTGTGTTTTACGCATCTTGTGTTGATGCGTGTTATGCTTTCGATATGATACATCTTTCACTTACATCACGATCACTATGGCCTAACCTATCATGGAGGATATTGAGCCTATTGACCTAGGATCAGGAGATCGACCTAGGGAGTTTGAGATTGTGACCCATTTCACCTTCTGTTCGGAGCAGTACCATATCCATATTCGTACTTTGACTCTGTGGACTTGATGACTTACTCATTTTTAGCTTGACATTGACACCACCCCTTGGTACCATCATACGACCTTACCATCCCTATTCGCCTTAGCATACTACAGTACCATTGCCTATTCTTCCCATCATTTCCTTGATTTGACCAAGCAGAGTCCGAGATGGTTAGACTTGAGGTGAGCTCTACACGATGATATATGGATCATGATGAGAGAGTGGTTTGACTACTTGACGATGTCGATGAGCCATTGCACATGACTTCAAAGAGTCGGGATGATTAGAGATGGTGATTTTATGAGACGATGGTGAGTGACTTATGATGATGGAGTGAGTTGATTTTCAGAGGACATTAATGGTTATCATAGAGCATCAGTGGGAGCTTTCGCGCGATTTCAGTGGAGTCGCCATGACTTTGTTGGATGGATGCCAGTCTTCAGTTTTGACCATGTGAGATCTTGAAAGCACAATGTTTGAGGTTGTGGTCAAAGGATGGGTGGCCATCATTTCATTGAGCCTATTTACTTTATCACCCTCACATATAGAGTTACCCGTTGCTAGCCCTTTGAGCCTCACACGAGCATGTAGCCTTTTCTTTCATCACCTCATCTACCTATTACACCGGGTTGGGGACCCTGTAGTGTTCGCATGCTATGATTGGATACGTCATGAGTTCCAGACCTGACATACATATTCAGGCCTCATTCTTCACTCTTCATTGTGATATTTTCCACTTGGATATCATTTCATCACTATTTTCCGATATCACACATCACCACTTGTGATATTCGTTCTCTGTCTTTTCTTTCTTCATTGGTTACTCGACATTATCCTTGTTTCACCTTGAGTGATGGTTTCTCACACGTCACTGCATGGAGGATTGTCACGTTCCTCTCTCGTTCGCCCTATGGACAATGGTTCAGAGATCTTATTTTGAGAGGTTGTCTTGTTGGTGAGGATTCATGTTACATCAGTACATGGGGAGAGTTTATCCATTTGGCTATGTATTTCATGAGAGATCATTCATTATTGATCAGGGTATGCGCAAAAAAAAAAAAATGCGCATTATTCATTATATTATTCTCCATTGGGCATGTGTATGGACGTGCCAGGTTGCTTCATTGAGTTCATGTGTTAGAGGAAGTTCGTATGAGAGCTTCTTTCTGAGATTCATCTTGATGTATATTTTGGGAGAGAGTATGAGTCGCCCATTCGATTTTTATGAGAGATGCGAGAGACTCTTCTTTAGTATCTCTGGATCCTTGCTCTATCCATCATTCCATCTATTTCAGATGTAACTATTTTCCATGTTTTGATGCGAGTTGACCATCACTCACTTTTCTATCTCTTCGTCTTCTTCTATCTTTATTTTATTCATTCGTTTCACCCTACATCATCTGTTCTCACTCTTTTCTCATTCTGCTTGATGTTTGGCTTAGGTTTGGTACACACACATCATACTTGTTTATTCGATGTGTCCATTCATTTATTGTCACTTTTCGTGTTGAGACCCCTAGGTCCGGGACTCATGACGTTTTCTACGCATTGCATGTCATGCACGAGGGGTATGGGGATTACATCATTGGGATCTTTGATCCTAGTTTCCTTTCATTTCTTTCACCCTATTACCTTAGCCTACGTTACGTCCCGTGTCTGAAGACCACCCTGAGGCCATTACTTCACATTGTGTTTGACGGCTCACACATGGGCAATACTCGAGCTTGGTCGGTGATTACCTCTTGGAGCATGATGGATGTGGAGTTGAGATGATGATTTACACTGGGGCATACCCCTATTATCAGTGATGGATTTTCAGAGGCGTCGTTATCTACACTGGGGCATACCCCGCTCATCGATGACGTTTTCTTTCGGGATGATGCCTTGCATTAAGGTATAGTCAATTCACTTCTTCACCTAGATTATGATGGATCAGGAGTTGTGGGATGACCCTACACTGGGCATGGCCATCTCAGAGAGCACTTTTATTGGAGATACAGTCACTCTACTCGATACTTTGCATTAGGACACACTCTACTCAATGATGGTTGATTTTTTTTTTAGATGACGTTTTATTTTGAGGCGTAGCCCTCTCATATGGTGATGGACTTTGTTTTTTTTTTATTGGAGCATAGTCACTTCAGGTGGTTTATACTAGGGCATAGCCACCTCATTCACATTCATAGAGCCCGGGGATTCTGATTCGTATGGATCATGTTGAGATATTATCATTTTTGGCAGCGGGACTTGAGATTGATTGATTTGATTGACGTATACTAGGCATGATCCCTCAGTAGTTGTTGACTCGGATATATTGAGGCATAGCCGGGATGGAGAGCATTTTTCATCGGAGCATAGTCACCCTATTGGATCCCTTACACTGGGGCATATCCGCCTTTTGGAGGGAGATAAGATTGGTTCTTTACATCGGAGCATCTGACGAGTGATATGGAGATCATTGGATTATTTCATGTTGTCCTCATTGCATACTGGGGCATGGCCACCTAGTTGGATGTTTTGACATCGGGGGTTGACTCCTTGTTTGTGATTGCTGCCTTCGATGGATTATGGAGCTATTGACACCTCGGGTTTAGTCTTCTCGACATACTTGGATGATCTCAGATACTTACATACCTTTCATTTCGTACTCAGACATTTCACCCTGAATACTTTCATACCTTCTATCTTACCAAAGCCTGATCATCACCTTATTTTATCCTACACATCCCACCGTGACACATGACCTCACCATTTTCTCGATTAGGAGGAGATGTAGATCAGTCCTCGATCACCTTGGTTGTGTTTTCATACATCTTTTGGACTTTAGGTTCAACATCTTCCATGATGGCAGGGCCTGACAGATTGTTGATTTATTAGTGACGATGTTTTCACTTTGACAGTTGGCATGTTGAGTATTGTTTTGCTTACTATTTGCATTTTGAGCACTGATCACTATTGTTGTTATTCACCAGTTAGTTTTGTTTTATCAGCATGGTATCACGATACATGGTCCTGTTTGGCATTACCTATTTGAGATTAGACATTTTCATTACATGATGGATGAGCATATTTCATAGCACAGTAGTTTTGAGGCATTTTGCATCTCTGTCTGTTCATCATTACATACTGGGGCATACCCTCCTTCCCTAGATCACTAGACCTTCCACAGGTTTCATTCACCTTTTCGATCTAGTTGTTGACCTCCGAGAGTTGCACACTGGGGCATACCCCCTCTCCGAGAGCATCAGACTTTCCACACTCTTCATTCACCTTTCGATCTAGTTGTTCACCCATGTGAGTTGCATACTGGGGCATACCCTCCTTCCCTAGGATCATCGGATCTTTCACAAGCTTCATTATCTTTCGACCTAGTTGTCGATCTTCATGAGTTGTCATACTGGGGTATATCCCCTCCGGTCGAGTCTGCTGGTATCTTCATCTTAGTATCCTTTGGCTTTGGGCCACTTGATCAGATCATTGTTCTTTTCAGTTTGAGTCGGGGCCGCACCTATATCGATCGGCCATGTTCCTGTCATGTCAGTTCAGTTTCTGGGACCGCACCTATATCGATCGGTCATTTTCCGTGTCAGTTCAAGTTTTTCGGGACCGCACCTATATCGATCGGTCATCATCCTATCAGTTTGTGTTTGAGTCGGGGCCGCACCTATATCGATCGGCCATGTTCCTGTCACTTTTCGTGTCAGTTCGAGTTTTTCGGGACCACACCTATATCGATCGGTCATCTTCCTATAAGTTTGAGTTTGAGTTTTCGAGTCGGGACCGCACCTATATCAATCGGTCATCATCATGTCAGTTCGAGTCTTCGGGGCCGCACCTATATCGATCGGCCATCTTCCTATCAATTTTGAGTTTTTGAGTCGGGACCGCACCTATATCGATCGGTCGTTGTCTTGTCAGTTAGAGTTCGGGGCCGCACTTATATCGATCGGCCATGTTCCTGTCATGTCAGTTCAATTTCTGGGACCACACCTATATCAATCGGTCGTCATCCTATCAATTTGTGTTTGAGTCGAAGCCGCACCTATATCGATCGGTCGTTGTCTCGTCAGTTAGAGTTTGGGGGCGCACCTATATCGATCGGTCATTTTCCTTGTCATGTCAGTTTGAGTTTTCGAGTCGGGACCGCACCTATATCAATCGGTCATCATCATGTCAGTTCGAGTCTTCGGGGCCGCACTTATATCGATCGGCCATCTTCCTATCAGTTTTGAGTTTTTGAGTCGAGACCGCACCTATATCGATCGGTCGTTGTCTTGTCAGTTAGAGTTTGGGGCCGCACCTATATCGATCAGCCATGTTCCTGTCATGTCAGTTCAGTTTCTGGGACCGCACCTATATCGATCGGCTCGTCATCCTATCAGTTTGTGTTTGAGTCGGAGCCGCACCTATATCGATCGGTCGTTGTCTCGTCAGTTAGAGTTCGGGGCCGCACCTATATCGATCGGTCATTTTCCTTGTCATGTCAGTTTGAGTTTTCGAGCGGGGCCGCACCTATATCAATCGGTCATCATCTTGTCAGTTCGAGTCTTCGGGGCCGCACCTATATCGATCGGCCATCTTCCTATCAGTTTGGGTTTGAGTTTTCGAGTCGGGACCGCACCTATATCAATCGGTCATCATCTTGTCAGTTCGAGTCTTCGGGGCCGCACCTATATCGACCGGCCATCTTCCTATCAGTTTTGAGTTTTTGAGTCGGGACCGCACCTATATCGATCGGTCGTTGTCTTGTCAGTTAGAGTTCGAGGCCGCACCTATATTGATCGGCCATTTTCCTTGTCATGTCAGTTTAAGTTTCTGGGACTGCACCTATATCGATCGGTCATTCGTCGTGTCAGTTCGAATCGGGACTGCACCTATATCGATCGGTCATCATCCTATCAGTTTTGAGTTTTTGAGTCGGGGTCGCACCTATATCAATCGGCCATTTTCCTTGTCATGTCAGTTCAGTTTCTGGGACCGCACCTATATCGATCGGTCATCTTCCTATCAGTTTTGAGTTTTTGAGTCGGGGCCGCACCTATATCGATCGGCCACCTCCTTGTCATGACAGTTCAGTTTTCGGGACCGCACCTATATCGATCGGTCATTATCGTGTCAGTTTGAGTCGGGGCCGCACCTATATCGATCGGTCATCTCCTTGTCATAACAGTTCAGTTTCTGGGACAGCACCTATATCGATCGGTCATCATCGTGTCAGTTGAGTCGGGGCCGCACCTATATCGATCATCCATTTCCTTATCATGTCAGTTTAGTTTCTGGGACCGCACCTATATCGATCGGTCATCATCTTATCAGTTTGAGTTTGAGTCGGGGCCACACCTATATCGATCGGTCATCTCCTTGTCATGTCAGTTCAGTTTCTGGGACCGCACCTATATCGATCGGTCATCATCTTACCAGTTTGAGTTTGAGTCGGGGCCGCACCTATATCGATCGGTCATTTCCTTGTCATGTCAGTTTTGAGTCAGGACTGCACCTATATCGATCGGTCATTTTCTATGTTAGTTTGAGTCGGGACCGCACCTATATCGATCGGTCATTGTTTTATCAGTTTGTGTTGAGTCTTGTTCGCCTCCGAGTCGCGCTTACATAGTTGAGTCTTGTTCGATTTTGAGTCACCATCTTTCCGAGTTTTTGACGTTCAAAGTCATTTCTCCTTAGCTGTATCACTCAAGGTCGTAGTTCTTGGTATTCGCATATCCACTGGCATTGTACATCTTACCTTCATGGTTTTGCATTCTTCCTCAGTTTTCCTCACTTCGTTACCCTGTGCTTACCGCATATTCATCATGTAGTCCACATAGGGCAGTCTCCTTTAGACGCGTTTTGTCCGTACTCTAGGGTGGTTCGACCGTTACTCATCTTTGACATCGATCTTTGAGTCACTTTTGGAGACGTCTTAGAGGGAGCTTGGATCCTTAGTGTGGCTGCAGAGGCATTTTGAGACATCATTTCCTTTTAGGATTAGAGTCTCGTTGTTCATCTGTTAGTCTGAGTGAGTTTATATCTCACTAGTGTCCATATGGGGGTCTTCTTGGTTCTTCGGTAGAGTTCACTTCATTGCACTCACTATTCACACTTATTTTTCACTCCAGTGTTCATGTTTTTTACACTCGTGAACTCTACCGAAGAGGGGCATATTTGTAGACCCCCATGTGGGGCTTGTTTTGCTGCAGCATATTTGGCCACGTGTCACTCTCGGGTTGGCTATTAGTGGAATCAAATAGTGGATTTGGAGGACGAATAGGAGAGCGACACCTATAAAGATGAGGAAGATTCTAGAAGAAGGAGGATGCTTTCTGTTATGGAGGTGGTGGGCTGCAGAGACGGTTGAGGGGGGAGGTGTCTGAGGTGCCGTGGGGAGAGATATTTTGGAGAGCATTTTTTTGCCTGGAGTTTTTGGGAAAAAGAAGAGGAGAACGGAGGAGCTAGCTAGAGGTTCAGAGGTTGGGGAGCAGACTGATTTTCTGAGGCAGCTTGGAGAGTTTTCGTGGGAGCTTGAAGTCAGACGTGCTTTCGTTTGTGAGGAGATTTTTCAGGTATGGACCCTGTTTATTATCTTCTTTATTTTGTTTCTGGAAATCATTTCTGGTTTTGGGTATGGCTCTCTAGGTTGTATTTATAGCTTTCAATGATCTCTGAATTACCCATGGATTTGTTGATATTATTTTATCATCTTCCCTTCTTGGCTTCGCTGAAAAGCAACTTGAATCTGTTTTTTAGCTTCATTGTAGGATATCTCAGAATTTACTCTCCTGTTTTGCGTGAACCCATAGCCCCCCCCCCCCCCCCCCCCCCCCCCCAATCCTCTTGCAAGCCCATGGATGAAACAAATGAAACAGGGTTTCACTCATTAGTTTTCTGTTTTTATAAATGCTCTTTTCATGTTTTCCTCTGTTCTTAATTGAATGGGACATGAGAGTGGTGTGACTTGGTTTGGTTTTGATGATGGATTTCCTGAGATGGAGAATTTTTAGCATATTACGGACTTGAAGTCTCGGTGAGTAATTAATCATGCTCATGGTTAGCGAGATTTTCCATGAAAGATTTTGTAGTGATCAAGCTTGTGGTGAAAGAGTCAGTGAACTGTGACCACAGAACCGTCATTTGAAGAAAATGTTGTATTGTGTCTGATTGAGTGAAGGAAGGAAGGTAACATGCCGGTTACTTGGTATAATCCTTGAGGGAAGCAATCCAAAGGAGCTTCAGGCGAAACGAGCAACTGTGAGATCCTCTGAGCCAGAAGTGTTGTTAGAGATAACAAAGTTTTGTGATCTTCATCTCATAGAAAGAGTTTTGGGTGATGAAAGTGAAAGAAAGGTGTTTCTGGCTTTAGAAGATGCTGGGGTTTTCACATCTGGTGGCTTGGTCCAAGACGAGGTTCTTTTTTTGTAGCACAGGGAATGGGCAGTCATCCTTTGTTTGGCAACTTGAACCAGATTGCATCTTCACCACTACCGTCATCACCGCCACGAGTACCACTCATCCATCATCTCACTAGACAACCCGAAATCTCATGGACTTCTATGGCGCGATGGGCTGACTGAGAGTCACTTAATGGATATTTTTTTATGGTTCTGAATATATGCCGACATACGAAGATTAGAATGAAGGTTCATCCAGATCAAGGCCATTGGTACATAGATAGAGCTCAAGGTTGAGACGAGTGTAAGCTTCACTCCCTGGGCAGTTTGGGTAAAAGCATGGATACAGAATCGCGAGTCTAGCCACTCCTACATTACTCGCTGCAAGTTGCAGGACCCTGCTGCTAGTCCATTTCGGGACCCTGTATGGAGGGGAATTCGGTGACGTTAAGCTCATGGTGGTCTCACGCGACAGCCAACCTCCATATGATACAGCAGTTCAACCTAATAGTCGGTCAAGTCGACGGTTCCACTCTAAGCAGGTATCTCCAAGAGTACCTGCATGTAACTACAGTGTGGCCACCATTTCCTATGAACTCAATGTCCTTCGCACCAGAGGACCTAGGAGAATGCAATGCACCATGCATTCCATTCCTATTTCTTCAATTCAGGAGGGAGGCACTGCCCCAACACCAACATCATTCCCACAATCCTTTGATGAGCAATTTTCTCCTTCACCAGGTTTGAGAAAAAAAGGATCCAGTCACAGACATATGCTCCACAAGCCTGTCAGAGCCATTAGTACCTGTCCAGGGATCAGGAGATCCACTGATTCTTAAAAACAAAGCACCTAGATGGCATGAACATCTCCAGTGCCGGTGCCTAAATTTTAGAGGGCGTGTTACAGTGGCATCTCTAAAAAATTTCCAGCTTGTGGCACCATTGAGACCCATTCTCTCTTTCTCGCCCGGCATGCATGGCCACCTTTGGTGGGCCACTGCTTAAACCCACATGCCACACCCCTGTATTCCCATGCATTTGTTTTCAAAAATTGATTCTAATCATTTTCCACTAATCATGCATCTTTTACTTTATTTTGCTTTTATTCATATTTTCTTTTTTTTTCTATTATTATTATTATTATTCTTATTTTTATTATTATTATTGTCTATTATTATTATTATTATTATTATTATTATCTTCTCTTTCTCTTTTCTTTTCGTAACTTTAAATATTTTCTTTTTTTTTTTTTAGAAATAAAATTGATTGTCATGTTTATTTTTGGCCAACTTTTTCTTTTTATAAGCCCTCATTGATTTTTAATAATTTCCAAATTTCCACATCTCTTTTGTTTTAAAACGTTTTAAAATAAGCAATATTTTAATTTTGTAATTCCGAATAATGGAATTTATAAAATTAATTCATGCAAAATAAAACGGGCTTTGGTGGGGGCCCTACATGCATGATTTTGTTGATTGATTGGTTGATTAATTGACTTGAGTATCACACTTGATTGATTCATTCTGCTCTATGACATGCTTGAGTTTATTCTTTAATTATGTGCTAACCCTCTTTCTTGATAGCGCATGATGGTTCGTTGCCCAGGTACGCGCTCATTCTCACTCTGGTTAATTCATATGCATTTTCCGACTCTCATACGTGCATGATCAATTTGAGTATTCATTGATTTTCTCATCGGTTGCCATGTCAGCTTCATTTTATTAGTAGAGACCCGATTTTAGGGACTTAGAGGGGTGCTACGGTCTTTACCGTACCTTCCCGATAAGTAACCTGACCCCCGAACCCGATTTAGTTTTTCACAGACCACCTTTTCCAAAATAAGGAGTCACACTTAGGGTTTTTCTTTCTTATTTTGTTTACCCTTTAAAAATAAAACAAAAATAAGTGTCGACTCCAAGTCAGTTTTCTTAATCAAATAAAATCAATTTTTCAAATAAAAATCGAGCTCGCCATTCGAGTGGGAAACGCATTGAGCCAAAATGCGGGGTCCACACATATATAATAGTGTTTTACATTATAGTTATTTGTTATAATGAATTGTTTAAATCCTATTTCATTGCATGTAAGCACGTCGTAAGTTATGCATGTTATCCAAGTACTTCTCTCACACCTTTTATCCCATTAATTATGCAAATATGCAAACTTTGAGCGTGGAAATTCTAATATATGCTATTGCTTTGTATGCTTTGTTTATTACTTGGTTATTTGAATGAGATTAAATGCATGTTGTATTATATTGTCAAACTAACTCTAATGTTTTCATGGAAGCACTTTGGGTTACAGCTCAGGTACGTTCCTATATTCCTTTCTCTTGTGATTAATTTCTTTGGTACGTTTGTCATGATGAATAGCATGTTGTTTGCCTTTAAACTTGATCACCTTTGCTTTCTTTGGTATTCCTAATTTATTGATTAATTGTCATGCTTTCCTTAACCTAGTCAGTAGAGACTTGTGTTTAGGGCTTAAAGGGGTGCTACCTTTTTAAGGTACCTTCTCGATAGGTAGCTATAGACCCTCCATTTTGTCCTCCTAACATATGTCCTATTAAGTATTTGTCTGGTACTTTACAGCAATTCCCAAGTGGCCCATTACTACTCGTGTAGTCTATCTTTTCTAAGCCACCTTGGGGACTCTGGTTGAGGGATTTATCTAACCCCATTGTGACTCTTGGCAAACTTTATTTAGACTTAGGCCCATTTAGGCACCATAGGCCCATTTAGGCACCATAGGCCCATTTAGGCACCTTTGGCCCATTAAGCACCACCCTAGGCCCATTTAGATCATTTTTTGCATGGATGCATGGTTTGCGTGGCTTGCATGGTTGCATAGCTCGTATGCCTTACATGTGCTTGATTTTGTTTTTTTTTTTTTTCTTTCTCTATTTATTACTTTTATTCATTTATTTATTTATTTATTTTTAGGAAATTGCATGAGCTTAATAATCATATTCATTTTGTTTTTATTTATCTATTCATTAATTTATTTTGATAGAAAGTTGCTTGAGTTAATAATTCATTTTAGTTTTGCATGTGATCTATATTTTTAATTTCATTTAAAATTGCATATTTTGGATTTTTTTTAATTCTTAGTTGCATGTTTCTTTTTTATTATTATTCTAACCCTTAGTTTTCTTCTATTTGTATTTTTATTTTCCTTTTATTTTTTATTTTTTATTTGTTTTACATGAGATTCTACGTGCTCCATATGGGAAAGGAAAAAGAGCATGCATGCAAAGGAAGGGAACACCATTAGAGAAACGAAACTTGGATAGCCAGCTGGTGATTAATGAGAGGGATGGAAAAGAAAAAGGAAGATGATAATCTGAGAAAGGAAGAAAAAGACCATAAGGGAAGGAAAACTAGGATAGCCGACTGGTGATTGATGAGAGGGATGGAGAAAAAAAGAAGGTTGTAATCCAAAAAAAAAAAAAAACCATTGGAAAGGAAAATATTTTTTGATAGCTGCATGAAAGAAGAAAGGTTGAAAGAGCACAAATTCAAAAAGGAAAAAAGAAGAATAATTGGAATAGATTAAGGGTGATCTGGAGAGAAAAGAAAAACCCTCCCTGCTAAGTGATGGATCACGATGAGTAGAGAGGGTCTGACAAAGTGATTGAAAAAGATAAAATAAAAAAAAAAAGGACGCAGATTGAAAGGGCGTGGCAGAAGGATTTTTTTTGTGAGGTCAATCTGTTGTTCGGGGTGAAATCAGTTTATATTTTGGAAGAGATTCGGGCTACTGATCGAGGTAAAATCAGTCCGTTTTTTGGAAGAGATTCAGGCTGCTGTTCGAGGTGAAATCAGTCCATGTTTTGGAAGAGATTCAAGCTACTGCTCGGGGTAAAATCAGTTTGTGTTTTGGAAGAGGTCAGGCTGTTGTTCGGGGTAAAATCAGTCCATGTTTTAGAAGAGATTCAGGCTGCTGTTCAAGGTGAAATCAGTCCATATTTTGGAAGAAATTTAGGCTGTTGTTCAGGGTTGAAATCAGTCCGTGTTTTGGAAAAGGTCTGGTTGTTGTTCAGGGTAAAATCAATCCCCATTTTGGAAGAGATTCGGGCTACTATTTGAGGTGAAATCAGTCCGTATTTTAGAAGAGATTTGGGCTGCTGTTTGGGGTGAAATCAGTCTTTGTTTTGGAAGAGATTCAGGCTGCTATTTGGGGTGAAATCAGTCCATGTTTTGGAAGAGATTCAGGTTGTTGTTCGGAGTGAAATCAGTCTTGATTTTGGAAGGGATTCAGGCTACTATTTTGGGGTGGAATCAGTCCAGGTTTTGGAAATGATTCGGACTACTATTTGGGGTAGAATCAACCCATGTTTGGAAAGGCTCGGGGGGATTGTTGTTTTGAGGAATCAATCCATATTTTTAAGAAACTCGAGTTGTAAAGAAGGCATCTTTAGGGGCTCACTAACCCAGAATTTTTTACGGGCTACAATATCTTGGAATCAAGATACCATTTTGATATAGCAGTGAGAGGCACCATTAAGCATATTTAGGTCGGGATTTTGAGAAGAAGAGGTTGTTGGTTTGGAGATTTGGAGACGTTGTAACCGAGACGAAAGAAAGGGACCACACCACCACATCTTTTGCCACCAAAAGGGCCCACATACTATCAATTAGGAGTGCAAAGAAGCATCACGCACTATTGAATGTTCTGAAAGTCGGAGGCTGCTAGGTTTCTCTTTCTCCATGTTACACAACCAGAGACAGTCCACCTAGATTGCCACTCATCCAATCTTCATTTGCACAACTGCCACTTTGAGAAAGACACAATCCACGCCATTGCTCGAAAAGGTAAGTTAGAATTCGGTTCTATTTAAATCTTGATTTATTACATAAAAAAAAATGTGTTGATCGTCATTGGGTTGAGGCTTCAATTTATTGTGTCAGTTTGATAGAGTTTGGCTTACATAGTTTCAGTTTCGAATTTTTTTAGATTAAATTAGAGAGGTTTGAGTTTAAAGCAAAAAAGTTTGGGTCTAGCTTAGTTTCGATTTTGGCCCTATTCATGCACATGTGTTCTTTAGAATGTTGATAAAGTTTGGGTCTAATTCTAAAGATTTTCGGAATTTTAAAATTTTATTTTTGTAAAATCCTTGTCATGTCATTAAATTGATAAATTGTTTATTTGACTGGTTCCTATTAATTACTAAATTATAATTATTGGTTTTAGATAAAATCCATGTCATGTTCTCAATTGTTTTTTTTTTTTTTTTTTGTTAATTCAGATAATTTTATTCAATCCCTGAGTTTCAAATTATTATGTTCTGAATTTAATCCACACAATTGCCTTAGTTGTTAATGTTCTTAATTGGTCTCATGTTTAATATCTTTTGTTCTTTTAAAAAAAAAAAAAAAAAATTCAGGTGATGTCTTTAGGATTAATTTATTAGTTTGATTGATTCTTGCCAATTGTTAAGGTTGTCTATAATTTTAATTTTAGCCAAAAATCCATAATTATTAAGTTATTTATAATTTTTGTTTTAGTTAAAATCTAGACCTATTTTAAGTTATTAAGTTGCTAGTTTGATCTACCTTGCTATTATTTAGTGTTTAGAATTTCAATTTTAGTTAAATCCTTGCATGTTCAAGTTGATAATTTTATTTAGTTTGATTGGTTCTTATATAATTCCTTACTTTCCAAAGTTTAATATATAATTGTTGATGTTGGCTTTCTTATATTTGATTGAATTGTTGGTTCTTTATCTTTGACACTTATTTTATAGGCACCTTAGGGAATTCTTGAGTTTGAACTTTCCTTTAGAAAATGTTTTCTTTATTAAATTGACATTTTGAGTTGAATCAAATTTTCTTTTTCCAAAAATGAATTTTTCCATCATAAGTTTGGTTCCTTGATCCCAAATGAAAGGTAGCCAAAAAAAGGATCCAATTTAGCTTTTCTTTTATTTTTAGAACCCTCTCAAGTTAGAAATCAAAAATCTCTATTTTATGTCTATTGTATGGGATTTAACAAACCATGGGGTCCTTATTTTTACTTCCCTTAAAGTCATTTTCAAAATCATTTAAATCACCAATAAAAGGTTTTAGAAAACTTTCATTCTAGCTTTAGACAAAGAACACACTTTCTATTAAAATAATGCAATTACTTTCATTTAAGTTGCATTTCATCTTTGTTGGTTTTTCAAAAATTTGGTTTTTATCCACATAGGTTTGGACTTGTGCTCCCAAACTAATGGGGATACACTAGTGAAACTTACGGAAATTGAATGGGGACTTGATGGAACCCATACATAAGAAAATTTTTCAAAACTCTTCCTTGCTATCAGTTTTCACTCAACCACTGACCTTTTAGTTTTAAAATTCCTTTTAACAACTTTAGAATATTTGTAAAAAAAAATTCCAAAACTTGTATGATTTTCCTCACTTCTTGAACTCAAATTTAAGATTTCGTTTGAGTTAGAAAGCAATTCTAGAATAGAAGATATGAATGAGTTTTTAGGGGAGCTCTGTTTTAACCCAATTCTAGACACTTAAGATCTTTTTGCAAAAATAAAATACCATAAGACTTTTTAAATTTGATTAATATTTTTCCTCAATTCTAGGCTTCTTGAAATTGATATTAGACACATAAAATATTGAAAAATGTGCCATTTTGAGGGAGATATGATTTTTTCAAATTTGTACTTATTGTGCATGCTGGATTCTGGACATCTGATTAGCTTGAGTGTTTTAAAAATATTTTTGAGTACTATCCAACTGTGGATTCATTTTTTATGTAATATAGACACTTTAAAATATGTGTGTGATTTTTTGTATGATTTGATGTGATCATTTATTAATTTTAAAAAATTTCGTTTATGTATGTCAGTTTTTCTTATCTAATGTGGACTTTGTAGAGCCTTTAGGTGTCTTTGCTGCAACCTGTCCTTTGAATGAGAGTTTGGTCTTCGGTATGTTGATCTAGATATATAGGAGTTGTTTCCTGAAATTTTTCTTAATTAAATTTCACTCTGAAATGGTTTTTATTTTTTATTTTTTTATTTATTTATTTTTTTTGCTCCCTTTTCTAATTGCATGTTGATGATCTTATACATTGCTTGAATTGGTTATTTATTTTTGGAGTCATTTGACTTACCTTGGCTCAATTTTGGCTTTGGTACTATGTATTAGACATAATGAATATGTTATATAATTCATACTTGTCCCAATCACTTTAGCATTTTTGGAGGAATCTTATAAATCATGCATGCTATCCAAGTACACTCTCTATCACTTACTTTTCAAAATTTTATGAACATGCATCTTGTTTTGAGTCTTATTTATGCTCGATGTGATCCTTAGGTGCTTAGATGTATGCTTGATTTGCTTGGATAAAATACATATATGTTATATTTCCAAACTAACTATTGATGTTTTGTAATAGCGCTTAAAAAGCAACCCAGGTACGCAGCCTAAATCTTCTTTATGATTGTGATTGGTTTTCTTGTTTGGCATGCTATTTTTTTTTAAATCACCTTGTCTACCTAGGTACCCATAATCAACCAAATTAATTGTCATATTTCCCTCAACTTAGTCAATAGAGACCTTTGTAGGGCTTAGAAGGGTGCTACCTCCTAGAGGTACCTTCCCAATAAGTAACCTGATCCCCAGACCTAGACTCGAGTTTTTCAAGACTTGCTCTTCCAAAACTATGGAGTCATTTTTTTTTAGGGTTTTCTTTCTTGTTTTATTTTCCCTTTAAAATAAAAATAAAATAAGTGGTGGCTCTGACTTTTTCCAAACCTATAATTTTTCACGAAATAAAAGCAAGTCTCACCGATTAGTGAGGACGCATGTGAGAAATGTGAGTCCATAGTAGCCTAATCTTTGGACCTAAACTCGAGTTTTTCAAAGATACGTTTTTTCAAAAGTTTAAGGAGTTATTTTTCTTAGGATTTTAGTTTCTTATTTTATTTTCCCTTAAAAAATTAATAAAAATAAATGACAACTCCAGTTTTTTATAAAATAAAAATTTTCACCTTTAAAAGCGAGTTTTGCCAACAAGTAAGGATGCACGTGAAAAATACGGGTCTACATAAGGACAAGATTTTCTATATTTTTGCTAAATAAAATATTTATTTTATAAATCTTATTACATTACCATATTATTTTATTATTTATATATTTAAAAATTTTAAATTTTCATGTGAAAATTCGAGTCGATGATTATGGTCTTAGCTTTTTACTTATAAATCTAACTTGACTGTAGTGTTAACTTTTTTCTTGGTTAAAATGTTTAATATTTTTAATCAAAAAAGATAAAAACTTGGTTTTGATTCTAACATTTTGCTTTGTTAAACTTTTTTTTATTTTTTATTTATATAAAATAAAAATAAAATAATTTTTTCACAAAAAATTGTATTTAATCATTTATATTAATTTTCTCTTAATTTTATTAAAAATTAAAATTTCCATACCGAAGTTGCACATCAATAAACACAACTCTTAAAAAAAAGAGTAACACTCTTTTATGAAAAAAATACAATTATAAAGTATATAAAAATTATCACTAAAGTGTGTTAAAAGTACCGCTATAGTGGGTAAATAACACTATTAAAAGTACAACTATGCTTAAAGAGTAGTACCACTCTTTTATTAAAAAAATATCACTGAAGTGTGCTAAAAGTATTACTAAAGTGTACTAAAAGTACTACTATATTAAAAGTACCACTATACCATTTTTTTTACCACAATGATTCTTTTAACACACTTCAATGGTACTTTTTGAATAAAAGAGTTGTATCACTCTTTTAGTATAATGATACTTTTAATCAATGTTTTCAAAACCAGACCGTTCATTGAACCGAAAAAGTTACTGATTCACGATTCACTAGTTGGATCGGCGGTCAAACCAGTGACATCATAAATATATAATTTATAAATTATTACAATTTAAAATAATTATAAAAATAATAATATATTTTAAATTTTGATTTTTAAAAACAAAATAGTGTTTCCAAATCACATGATGAGGAGGCTCATAATTTGATATGAGTTAAAAGCATCCATGTCTAGAGCAAATTAATTTGTGGATGAAGTTGAAAGGCCAGGATGAAAAGGATGGAGGCCAAACACCTATAGAGCCAAAAATATAATAAATCTTTTTTCTCTTTCTATAACTGAATAAAGATTTGTAAAATCAAGGTATAAAATATAATAACATGTAAATTGGAGGCAAGAATGAGAAAATTAAATTTAATATTTGAAAAGTGGGCCCACCTCCCTCATCTTTATGCCATCTGATACAATATCTATGTGCGATGATATATGTGTACAATATTTGTGTGTTGTCCCTAGTTACATGCACCTCTCTCCTCTCATTCTCTCTCCCCTTCTTTTTCCTCTCCTCTCTCTATAAACTCTTTCTCTTTCTAAGAATTATCTCTCTCCTAAGGAGGCAGGGTTTCTAGATGGGTGGGTGGCTTTCTAGGAGGGTGGGGTCCTGGTTCTGGCAGGGTCACACTTGGGGGGGTAGGGGGCGAAATGTGGGGTTTCCAATGCGGGGGTGGGAAGGTGGCTTTGCAGGAAGGGTGGAGTCCTGTCGGCAGGAGAAGGCGAGGGGGGGCTTTTCCAGTAGGGTTGCAGGGGGCGGGGTTTCTAGTGTGCAGGGGTAGGGGGTAGGGTTCTGTTGGCGGGGAATGACAAAAGGAGGGGTTTTTCCAGTGCGGGATGAGAGGGGTTTCAACGGGGTCACGAGGGTGGCTTTGTAGCACGAGGTGATTTTCCAGCGACGGGAGACGACGAGAGGGGGCTTTTCTAGCGTAGGGTGGGGGTCCTGTTGGTAGAGGACGACAATAGTGGAAAAAAAAAATTTTGAACTGGACGATTCCCTCTGAACCATCTGGTTTATCTGGTTTGCCGATCGGACCACCAATTTAATCAGCCTAATTTCGATTCGAACACTTTCCGAGCTAAATGACCGGACTGGACCAAACCAGACCAAAACCATGACCAGCTAGTGGTCGGACTGGTCAATCCGATCCAGTTTTTAAAACCATGCTTTTAATCATGATACTTTTGAAATAAAAGAGTGGTACACTTTTTCTTAAGGTTCGTGTTGATCGGTGTTATTGTGTAATAACATTTGAATATGTGATAGGTAGTAACATTCTTTAACATAAATCAAAGAAGAGTAGTATATCATTCTCATCATAATAGTACTTTTTTCATAAAAGAGTGACACCATCTTTTCCAAGGGTTATGTTGATTGATGAAGAATTTCAATATGTAAAAATTTTAATTTTTAGTAAATTTAAGAAAAATTAATTTAAATAATTAAATACAATTTTTACGAAAAATGCATTTTATTTTTTATTTTATATAAAAAAATTAAAAATTTTAATAAATAAAAATATTAAAACTACAACTAAGTTTTTATCTTCTTTAATTAAAAATATTAAACATTTTAACCAAGAAAAAAATTAAAACCGCAGTGAAGTTAGATCTATAAGTAAAAAGGTAAAATCATAATCATCAACATTGATTTTCACATGAAAATTTTTAAAATATAAATAATAAAATAATATGATAATATAATAAGATTTATAAAAAAAATAAATATTGTATTTAGTAGAAATATAGGAAATCTTTTACCTTGAATCTCTAAATTTGTTTATTATATATTTATTTTTATATTAAATCTATTTTCATTAATTATTTATTATATATTATTATTTTATATTTAAAGGATTCATAAATAATTAAAATCAATAAATATGAAAAGATAGAATATCGAAAAAAAATAAAATTAAAATATTTCATGAAACCAACACATTAAAAAAAAGTAAAAAGGAGGAAGTATTATAGAGTATGAAAAAAAATTATGTGACATAGTTAGTTGCCATATGTGAATTTTTTTAAAAATGAAAAATAAAAATTGTGATTATTGGTGATAGATTGAGGTAATGTTTTTGTGAAACCAAGGTTTGGTTAATCTCGGTTTTGATGATAACAAAACAAGGTTTAGAACTAATGATTATATTGCAAGTGTGATTAGGCAAGATGATTTCCAAAGTGGCAATCACAAAGACAAATCAAGCCAAGGATAAATCATGAAGAAGAAGACCACCTCAAAGAGAAGTGTTTTTCAAGACACAAGCTTCATAAGATCTCTTTGTAAGGTTGTTGGTGCACTAGGATTTTCATGCATTACATTCTTTACTTATGCACCAAAATCATCCAAGAGTTATTTTGTTTTAAATATTTTAAAAATTGGATGATTTCATGTTTTCAACTAAAACCTTGTGTCAAATGTTTTTCAAACTTGTTTAAAAGGTTTTAAGTTGAAAAAGTTGGTTATTGAGCCAAAAATGGCTCAACCAGTTGAACCGGATGAGGAACCAATTAACCTCCAGCTCAACCGGTCGAGGTCTGAGTCAACCCCTAGCTCAACCAATCAAGGGTGCAAAAAACTTTCTCTTTCTTCCAGAATGGTTGTTTAACCGGTCAAGGTTGAACCTCAATCGGTTGAGGTCTGATCGAGGTTCGGTTGAGGTTCGGTCGAGGTCCAACGGTCACCTACCAAACATTAAATATTAATGGCTAGCCAACCGGTCAACCCCCAACTCGACCAGTCGAACCCCCAACGGCTAGTTTAGTCGTTTTCTTCTATAAAAAGGCTTTAATCTTCATTGTTTCATAAGTTCAACCTTCCTAAACTTTTCTTGAATATATTTGAGCCTTGGAAGAGTGTTTTGAGTGTACCATTGTTCTAAAACTTGCATATCATTAGTGCACCTTTTAATCCTAGTTTTCTTGTATCATTTGAGCTTAAAGTTTTTGAACTAGGATTTTGTGAGATCATTTATTTATAAATCTTTGAGAGGAAGTTTCTCAAGTGTGGGGTATCACTTGAGAGGTTGTTCAAGAGTGGGATATCTCTTAAGGATTATAAAGGGTGCTTGGAGCCAAAAGTCCAAGAGAATGGATTGGAATCATAACCTAATTGTATTGCGTGAAGGCTTGGTTTGGAAGCCTTGAATTAATGGAACCTCAAGCTTGGGATTGAAGATAGAAGAGAGTGGATGTAGGCTGGTTGCGCCGAACCACTATAAAATCTTATGTTTGCATTCTCTCTTCCCTACTTTTTTACTTTATATGTAATTGTTTTTATATTGTTTTATTATATACTTGCATATATTTATCTTTTACATTCACATAGTTAAAATTTGTAAAAAGAGACCATCACCCTATTCACTCTCCTTCTAAGATGATTACCATAGGTTGAATTTGCCTAATTTTTCTAACAGTTTTAAAAATCAGACCAATCATAAAATCAGAAATAACATGCATAATATATATATATATATATATATATATATATTAATTTATAAGTTTAAAAATATTAGATCATTTTACTTATTGAATTTTTGAAATAACATGCATATTTTAACTATTACTTTTACCATTCTTAACAATCACAAACAGTTAGCACAATAGTGTACCTTCCCGTCTATTGAAGGTTCAAGTCCTTCTACATACGTTTAATTTCCTAAGTAGGACCGTACTCATCCCACATCGAAACTTTATAAACTTCATTCAACCCATCAAATTTATTTAACCCCAGCAAATTAAGTCTCTGCAGTTGGGCTAGGGGTCTCCAACTGGCGGGCCGGGCCGGGCCGTAAATAAGAGGCCCGCGGCCCAGCTCGGGCCGGGCCTATGGGCTCGTTGACTGGTCAACGGGCCGGGCCGAGCCGGGCCATGCAAGAATGGTAGGCCCGCGGCCCGGCCTATGAGCCCGCGGGTTGGCGGGCTGGTGGGCGGGCCGGCGGGCTTTTTTATTAAAGCCAAAATGAAACAAGGGAAGGGAGAGGGGGGGATTCGAACCCCTCCCCTTATGCTTAAATCTTAAGGCTTTAACCAACTAAGCTACATACTTTTTATGTTTATTAATGAACTTAGTTATATGTATATAAAAATAAAGTATATTATTTTTTTTAAAAAAATTAAAGGCTCCATCCCATTATTCCCATATGACCGTTGGAGCTAAGCCTCCAACGGTCACATGGTCAATTTTTTTTATTTTTTATTTTTAACCTTCCTATAAATACATCTTCTTCCTTTTCATTTTTTCATCAAATTCTCTCTATTTCTCTCTCTATTTCTCTCACATTCTACAATATTTCAAATTCTTTTATTTTTCTATCAAATTATACGATATTGTTGGTGGTGCAAAACAAGCATTGGTGGCTCCAAGAGTTCAAATTTGCTAGGAATTTTTGCATCGGTTCTCTAATTGAGTAACATACTTCACCCCTACTACTTTATTTTTTTGTTACATTTTTTTTATATTTATTACTTTATTATTTTTGGCATAATATTTTATCAATAATTATAATATGACAAGTGCTTCTTCATCTAGTCCATGTGATGAAATATCATCAAACAAAAAATTTACTTCAAATATATGGAATTTTTTTTTATAGAATAGAAATAATTTTAGAAAATAATAAAAAAGAAATAAAAGCAAAATGTAAAATTTGTAATAAATTTCTTACTGGTGGCTCAAATGCAGGCACAAGTCATTTAAAAAGACATCATGAAAATTGTAAAACTAAAAATAATGTAGATATTAGAAATTATATGCAATTAGGTAAAAATGAAAGTGGAAATTTAAAAACATTTTCTTATGATGAATCTAACTGTCGTGAAGAAATGATTGATTATATAATAAGAGCAGAACAACCTTTAACATGATGGAAACTCATGATTTTGTAGGAACAATTCAACGAGGTATTAATCCTCAATTTAAAGGTTGGTCTGGAAATACAGTTAAAAGAGATATTATGAAAAAATTTTATACACAAAAAGAAATTTAAAAATTTTTTTTTGCAAATTTTGAAGGAAATATTTGTTTAACATCTGATATTTGGACATCTTTAACTCACACTGGTTTTTCATGTATAACTGCTCACTACATTGATAATGAATGGAAATTAAATAAAAGAATAATTTCATTTAAATTAATAAATGCTCCACATAGTGGTAAAAATATAGCATCTTTAATAAATGATGAAATTATAGATTTAGGCATTCGTGATAAAATATTGACAATAACATTAGATAATGCTGCTAATAATGATGCAGCAATACATAGACTAAAACTATATTGGCAAGTAAAAGAAGATCATGCTAAAATATTTCATGTGCGTTGTTGTGCACATATTTTAAATTTAATTGTAAAGGATGGATTAAAAAATGTTGATAGTACATTGGAAAAAATTAGAGGCATTGCATATAGTATTAATAGTTCTCAAGCAAAACATGAATTATTTTTTCATTGTTGCAAAATGTTAAATATGAAAAGAAAAAATATAAATTTGGATATGGCCATTAGATGGAATTCCACATATAAACTTTTACAAAATATTACAAAATATAGAAAAGTAGTCGAATTATATGAAATACAATTAATTAACAATGATTGTGAAGCAGATATTTATGCATTAAATGATTATGATTGGCATATTGCGGATCTTTTAAGAGATATTTTTGAAATTTTTGATACTTCAACAAACATTTTTTGTGGTGTATATTATCCAACTTCAAATCGAGTTATTACGCAAATAACTAATATTTTTCTTGTATTTCAAAAATATTTAAGTTTTGAAATATTTAATGATACAATATTTGCAATGATAGAAAAATTTAGAAAATATTGGGGAGAAATACCTTTAATTTTTTATATTGCTTTAATTGTGGACCCTAGATTGAAATTTGAAGCTTTGGATGAATGGTTAAAAGTTATTTATTTTAATGACCAAATAAAAATTGAAGAAATTAAAAATGAAATAAATTCATTATTATATAATTTATATAACTATTATAAAGAAAAATATGGTAATGAAATTAATACTATTAAATTACCACCTACATCTACAAACTCCTCATCTTTTTATAAAGGAGCTCTAGAAATGTTGAAAAGTCGAAAAAAGACAACAAATAGTTCTCCAAATAATACATCTGATTTAGATAAATATCTTAATACTGATACAATTTTATTTGAAGATCAAGAAGATTTTGATATTTTAATATGGTGGAAATCACATCAACACAAATATCCTGTGCTTTCTATAATTGCTCGTGATGTACTAACAATTCCTATGAGTACAGTTGCATCAGAAGCTGCTTTTAGTGCAGGTGGAAGAGTAGTTAGTAAAAAACGATGCAACTTAGCGCCAGATGTTATTGAAGCAGGGATATGTGTGAAAGATTGGGAAATAGCAGATAAAAGGATGTACGATTCCATTCGAGAAACAGAGATGCTTGCCGATATGGAATCTTTAAAATTATCAAGATCTTCATGGATGCATGATAGTTCGCCATCACCGCCAGAAAATAATGACTAAATGTATATTATATTTTTATTTTTATTTTTTATGGTTGAAAAATACAGATGATTGACAAATAAATAGGTGCCAACCTAGTTGGGATGTATTTATTTTGTAGTGATGTAAACTTTTCCCACGTTTTCAAATGTAATTATACATTCAATGAATAAAATTTTGAAATGAATATTTTTTTTAATAATTTTTATTTTTGTAGTTTTTTTTTTAAGGGGCGGGCCTACGGGCGGGCCGGGCCGGGCCTAAAGCGGGCCGCGGGCTTTTTGGAGACCCTTAAGTTGGGCCATGACAAGTTGTTGCATGGAAAAGCCCATAAGCTGCACATGGAGGTCCATTTTACCAAGTTAAAACCCAATGAGCCGAATCGAAGGTGAACCGGGTTGAGAGGAGGATTAGAGGCTACTTTTGGAATGTTATATATATTGACATATCCTGCTGCCTCTTTACTCCAGCCCTCAACATTCGATTCAGCCTTTCAGCGGCCTGATTTTGAGTGATCAAATAGGGCACCGCCTCCTCCAGGGAACTGTTCAGGTGAAGATTAAAGATTGATTTCTTTTCCATTGTTTGTTTAGAAAATCTTGTGATTGCAGAGAATATTAGGGTTTATATTTTGGTTAGAAATGTGGGTTCATGTTATGGCGGTATAGTTAACTGGAAAAAGGAGATTAGAAATGTGATGGAAAAGGAAAAATTGCCTAAGAAGGTATAAGGATCGCCTGGGAATCAAAATCTGCTCCTTGTGGCTCTTGTCACAGAAAATGAATGGATGGATTTATCTCTTTATTGGATCCGTGGGAGGTGGGCAAAACATAGCAAAATTGTGATGTTTAGTTTGACGGGTATAATCCGCTTCTTGGCTCTTTTCGGAAAATCTGCTCCCTGTCTCTTTAAGTTTCTCACTTTTTGTAGAATTCCTGATGATTCCATTTCCTTCCATTCCCTTCTGTTAAAAGTTTAATAAATATATGGGACAACACATCTGCTGTACAATGTTCTACATAAAAACTCTAATTTTAGATTCTGTAAATCTGATATTTGAAATGAGTGTTGCAAATATGACATAATTAATTATCATATAGGATAAGGAGTCGTCTTTTTTATTATTGAGAAACTATCTAAACAATGGGATGGTGAGAATGCATATACTGTTGATAGGTATCCTTATTACTTATTAGTGGATGATGAAAAAGGGGATCCAGGACCCCAACACTGAGAAAAGTTACAATCCTAACAAAGATTGGCAGTTTGCTACTTTTTAGCTCAATAAGGCATTGTTTTTTTCTCCTTTGAGATGCAAAATTAGGTTCTTCTTGTAAGAATTGATTGTAGCTTATGCGGATAAAAGAACTACAGTGAATCTAGCTGTTACTTCAATGATCTGATTTTTGTTGTCACTCTTCATAGTGAAGCTTCCATTCCCTTTTTTGTTCACATGTTCTCATTCTTTTCTGTTTTTGATCTTCAATTTGAATTTTTAATTGCATGATTTTTTTTTTCTGGGCACTGAATTGAGCCACTTCAGTGGACTTCTTGGCTCATATATTTGTTATGCTCACTTCATTCACTGATTTGGCATGGTGTGTTCTTTCTGTAGTTGTTATAACTCATGATGATTCTCATCAGTCTCATCATAATTGTGTTGATTGAAGAAACAAATCCATGTTCTATAGGTGTAGTGGTAAACCAACTAGCCTTACCCAAGTTTCCTTCCTTGAATGCCTTCCCTATAACAGCTTGCAATCCAGTTTGCAAGGATAATTCTACAAACTGCCTCTAGGGGTTTCAGTTCCTTTCCACCAAGGGACACATTTTATCTGAAACACAATTTTGCAATGGATTGTTTTAGTTCCTTTCCTGTGCTTTAGTCTCTTTGGGTTGTTTATACTCCATCATTGTTGTTTTCTACTGCTTGTATAATTATTTGAAAAGTTAATTCTGATTTTGAACCATGCCTTATCACAGGAATGAGTTGATTTGAGGAGCTATTTGGAGATGGAGATGACAAATAAGATTGAAAGATTTTTTCATTTTGAAATTTTAATGCATCAGCTTGGTTAGCTATCTATTGAGCAAATGTGTTAACTCATTTGTAAGTTTCCTTTTGTGGATTATGTATTATTTATACTAATGAACTATATGGTAATTGAAAAGTAAAACAATATATAAATTATGATATTTATTCGTTTTTCTAAATAAATTCTCTGTAATTAGTTTTTAATTTATAAAAATGTTATATGTTTAAGAAACAACATATAAAATTGTGTTTCACATAATTAAACTTTCTTGATGCAAAGTGCCAAGTCCTTCTTGATGTAAGTTGCATAGCAGCAGCTCAATGAACCATCTCGTGAATCTAGGCATGAACATCTATGCTATTTTTAGTTCTTGAAAATTACTAAGAAAGGGAAAAAAATATTAAGGAAAATGATTCTCTCATGTTTGGTTTTACCATGTAAGATACAAAAGAAAATCAAATATAATTAAAATTAGATAGAAGCTTATGCATTTTCAAATTACTTAAGCTTTTTATAAAGGAAGAAAAATAATTGGGAGTTGGATATGGTAGGGGATTTGCTCCAAGCTTTGAGGGGTCATAGGCCTTCTTTGGAGGAAGACTCTGTTGTTTGGAAGGGAGGAAGAAATGGTCAATTCAAGGTCAAGGACGCTTATAGCTTGTTGGCTTCTCCTAATGATACCGCTTTTCCTTCTAGGCGTATTTGGGTGGGTAGGGTGCCAACCAAAGTCGCCTTTTTCGTTTGGGAGGCGGCGTGGGGGAAGGTGCTTACTTTGGATAGGCTCCAAATTAGAGGGTTGCAACTTCCTAATCGATGTTTTTTGTGCGGTTGTGAAGAAGAAAATGTAAATCATTTGCTTATACACTGTATAGTGGTTAGAGTCTTGTGGGATATTATTCTTGGGTTAGTAGGCGTTAATTGGGTCTTTCTAGAAACTGTAAAGGAGGTTTTAACCAGTTGGAGGGGCCCCTTTGTGGGTAAGAAAAGGAAAAAAGTTTGGAATTCCATTTTGTTGTGTTTTTTTTGAACGGTTTGGAAGGAGAGGAATAGATTAGCCTTTAGGGGGGGAGTATTGAATATCTAGAAACTAAAGAATTTTTTTGTTTATAATTTATGGAATTGGGCAAGATTGTATATAGGTGAGGAGTCTCTCTCCCTTATAGGTTTTCTGCAGTGGTTAGCAACCACTTAAGGGAAGGTGAGTCTTTTCGGGCTTTTTGTTTTTGAGGCCTTAGCTGCCTTGTATACTCCCTGTATGCGTTGTGGCTCTTTACCTCCTCTCTAATGAATTTCTATGTTTCCTTATCAAAAAAAAAATAAAGGAAGAAAAATAAGTTTGAAGAAGCATGTAAAAATAATTTATTAACTTTATCCAATCAAAAAAAAAAAAAAAAAAAAATTTATTAACTTTATATCTACTTTTTATTTTTCTTCATTTTTTCTTTCCTTTTCTTTTTCCTCTCTATTTTTTTTTCTTGCATTTCTCCTCAAATTTTCTAAGAATCAAATATAAGGCTACAATTTTTATAGTGGTACTTGATGTCGGCAAAATCTAACACTAAAGCACATGTAGGCAAGCTTTGGATGGTGCACCGATCAGCCACATCATGCATATATATGTATACGGAAATCAGTAAGAATATATCAGGCAAATAGATCGAGAGAAAAGGAGAAAGGGCAGCGAAGGGGAGAGATTGGGTAAGTCCATTTGACACTACTGATTGAGTTAATTAATATTTCAATAAATTTCTATTTGCTGAATTATGTCTCTTATCAGATTGTTTGCCATTAATTTATTGAGGGGATCATTTTGTTTAATTTACTTTTACGAATGAAATATATGTTATATTTGGGCTATTACTAATTTGGAGATTTTCTTTTAACAGATCCTAGATGATTATCCATAACTCAACCCTATCGATTCACCATGTCATTTACAATGTTGTGGGAATCAACCTCCTAGAACAACAGAATCTCATGTCTTCACTTTGCCACTTTCATCAACAATGTGGGAATCAACCATGGACAACAATAAAATCTCATGCCCACTTGCCTTAGTGCCATCCTCGCCCTTCTTACTTTCATTGTTCCACTACTCATCAACCTCACTGATTTGAAGTTTTGGAAAGAGGCTGACTCTGTATTTCAAGTCCACCCCATAAACACCAAGGTGGTTGTTCTTAGCTTACTAGCATTTCTCTTGGCATTCGGAATTGAGTTAACCTTCCATACTTGTCATCTCTCTCCTACTTGTGCTGCTCTCCTCCATACTACCATGGTGTTTTCCGGTTCCTTCTCATTGGCTTCATTGGCATCGCTCTTGTTTCCTGGTGCATTATGGCCCCTTCTATTTGTTCACTGGTGCATTATTAGCAACGTGCAAAACCTAGTCCAGTAATGGTATCACCAGGTTCACCGTAGAATCATGTACAACCTTGAGACTGTATTAACAGGTATGTGACAATAGAAGCTGCTTTACTTTTACTCCTTAATCATAATGGGTACACATCATAGAGTGCTTATTGCTACAATTTCATGGCTTCTCCCCATCTGATATCTCAAGAACTTTGATTGTAGTTTTTCTTAGCTTGAGTATATAATTAAATAAGTAAAAATAATTGATGCTTAGCGAAAACTAGGCTTGATTTCCAAATATTTAGAACCCAACCCACTAAATCTAGAGAAAGAAGAGTTAATTTCTATAACAAAAATGCAGTAACTTTGTTTGGTTGCTGACATACTACTCCCATGCCACTTCAAATTGTATTTCCTTATTGGTTTGAAAGAAATGTTGGAGTGGTAATGAGATTGTATGTTGTTTTAATGGAGAGTTTCTACTTTTGCATCTAGTCCTTAATGATCCTCGAGGCATAATGTTTGCATTTGTTTTTTTCTTATTTGCTTCCATGATTGGCTAAATTAGATTTATAAGTAGAAGTGTAGTCTAACATAATTGCTTCAGCTTCAATGTTACCACTATGAGATAGAGGCAAAGAGTGTGCAACCTATTGTGTTTAAGTACTTTTGTATGCATCTAAATAAGATCCTAACTACAAGGGTGTTTTCTCTAGCCAAATTTGAGGGGTCTTTTTCAATGCAAGCCTTCCGCTTTTACCTAACAGTAACAGGAACTTCATAGAGAAATGGAAAAATTAATTTAATTTAAATATGAAAACACTGAATGCTTTAGATGGATTGGCAATTCTGGATCAATTCCTATATATACTCTCAATTTAGGTCTTTCAAAATTCTCCATTGGATTAATTGCCTATTTGAAGTTGATTATGCTTAAGGTCGTTAGAGGCTAAGGTAAATGGTTTGAGATTGTAGATGGACAAATTGAATCAACAGTTTTTTTAAATTATGGGTATCTTGGTTAAATGGTAATAAAAGATCAAGAGAGTTAAAAGGTGTCATTTTTTAGCTTAGTCTTTTTTGCTCTTTCTAATTGATCTAGCATCAAAGTTGGATCTATCAACATAAAAAAAATCATTGAAAATATTCTAGCTGAATTACAATATTAGATTGATCTGCAATTTCTACTGAATTACAATCACTAGATTGATCTACAGTTTCTACTATTTAAACCTAAATTCCCAAATTAGGGTTTGAGGAAACAGAGTAGTCATTAAGACTCCCTTTTTGAGCATCTTCTTTTTACCAAATTGGCAGTGTTTGTTTCCAAGAAAATCTACTTCTGTTTGAAGCTGGAAAACATGTTTTAGTTTAGTTTTCTTTCGAAAAGGGGGTTGATTAATCTTGTCATACCATCCTTTGTCTCATTGTTGTTTTTAAATGAAACCCTTTACATCTTGATTGGGCATCAGGAAGTCACTAAGATCAAGCTTGGTGGTAACTCCAAGTTTGTTCCTGATCAAGAAGGTGTATAGTTGAAGTTCACAGGTACTAGTTGTGTAGTCTAAAAGAAGATTGGTAGACTTGAGTTAGGTAATACCTTGTTAAAAGGCTATTGAGGCTTTAGTTTTTTTTTTTTTTTCATAATGGAATTTTTCAATCACTTGTGAGCTCATGCTTTTTTGTTAATTTAAAGATTTTCCACAGAGTGTTTTAAAAGACTATTGAGACTTATGCCTCAAGGCTCTATATAACTTAGCCTTGAGGCTATAGCCTCGGTTAGGGTAGCCTCAAAGCTACTGAGGTTTAAGCCTCAAATATCTAAAATTCAGCCTTTATAGGCTTTTGGTATATATTTTGTAAAAATCTCAATATTCAATGAGTTTGAATGAGTTCTATCATCTTTGCTTTTGTGAGCTTTTGACATAGATTTCATAAATTATGTCTTGGGTCTAACTTGGTTACAAAATGAGGTTAGTTAACTTCCAATTAACATTTTTGAATAGAAGGGAAAAAGAAAGATTGAGAAGCATAGGGGAACTGTTGATTTCCCTAATGGCTGATCTCATGTATAATCATTATCTTATTATTGATAAGTAAAAAATAATAATACCACAATTGGTGGATGAAGAAAAAGAATGGGAAGATATTAACACTGATTGGGAGCATAATATAGCAATTGGATGTGATTATATTCCTTGGGGGATCCTACTAGTGATAATGATAGTAATGTTAACAATTAGTTGATAAAACTATGAAAGAGAATTTGATAAAAAAAAAAGAAAAAAAAGAAAGAACTATGAAAGAGCTAAATTTTATGAGAGAAAAAGAAACTAAATTATAAAGTTTATGCCTTTTTTGTTAACAACAGCAAATAATTAATTTTATCATTATAAAGTTTGTCTTTTTTATTATTTTATTTTCTTACGAATTTATGAGGTTTTTTTTTTTTTTTTTAAATGATAATGTTTTTTTTTTAAAAAAAAAATTGATAATTTTTTTTATTTATTATTTACTTGTTTAAGTTGAGGCTAACACCTCATTCCACCTAACTTACTCTTTGCCTCATTTAGGCAAAATGCCTCAAGACCATCTTTAGCCTTTTGATACATTGCTTCCAAATAAAGCCCTTGTGTCATTATCTCTTTTTGTTCTTCATTTGGTTATCTTTATCTATTTATCTAGGATTATGAATTTTCAGTTGCTACAATGATTTGGATTATTGATGACATTGGTTGAATTTTGTCAATTGTGCTCTAAAATAATTTCATATTTGTCTAATGATCGGTTGGGTATGTGAGTATTTAATGCTTCTCATTGAAAGGTTAAATAGCTCTTGATTGGGGAGTGTTGGTTCATTGCATGTGACTTGCATTGCTTTAATTGTTGGGAGAGTGTTAATACATTCATTCCTGCATGTGTTTTGATTGTTTGCTGAAAATATTATAAGATAAAAACAGGGAAAAAATCAGGGGAGTAATAGCCCTTTCATTGGGAAACATCCCAAAGTTCAAAACGTGCCTATTTACCTCTATCTAGTACACATCCATAGTTGATATTCATCTAAAAAAACCATTGATTGCTAATACTTTTACTTTACAAAAAATTATATAGAAATAGAAAAATAAAAGCAAATGGAACCAAAAAAATATTTAAATAGTAGAAGTTAAAGAAAAGGCCAATCTGATAATTTATAGAAGCTTCTACATTATTGCTGCTTACAAGGTCCAAAGCGACTTGGAGAAGAATGGAAACACTGAAAGAACTCTTCATGTGGAATAAAGAACTTGGAGAAGATTACAAATAGACACAATCTTGTGAAGAATTTCAGTTTTCTCTAAGGGGAGTGAATGTACATGTGTATAAGCTTCTAATCATGCTATCCTTCTACTTTTCTTTAAATGTTGCAAGACGAGCAAAAACTTCATCATAATCCGGTAGCTTTATATGTATGTGGCTCAATCAGTTCAACATGTCTAGTTTAGAGGAAGTTGCATGAATATGACCTTCTATTATCTCAGTTGAACTAGTTGGTCCCAATAAAATCAGTGGTTACTACCAGAGCTTCTAGCCCAAAGTTGTTCAAAGAATGCCCTTCATGAAGGATGTGGTTCTTTAATCATGTGAGTTGACCACCAAAAAGGGATAATTGATCTACAAGGGTGGACGATATTCCTTGGAGGCTACAGACCTTTTATCATGGGAGGTAACCTCCAGAGATGGACCATCGTCAAAAGAATGAGAGTTGAAGCATGGACCAGTTAGATATATCCTAGTCATCCATGCTCATCAACAACATAAAACAAATGAATGACAAACCCTAAGGGGCAAGCATGGCAATGCTCAAACCGGCAAAGAAATTGGCTGAGATAAAGTGATGTTGAGGAATATGCTAAAGGATGACTGGCTCATGGGACTATGCCATATAGACAAGCTGTGAAAGTCAAACCAATTGGGCTTGGTCCATTTTGAATAGATTTGTGATACTACCTCCTGCATATCCCATGAGGTTTGCACCTGCACAGGGAGATTGCTGTCAACCTCTTGACAGATACTACTCTTGATTGACATAGGATACTACTACTCTCGCTGCCACTCTCAAAGTATCTATTGATATTGTTCTTTGACTTATTTAAGGATAAATTCGATTGCTAAAGATGTTTTTCTTGATCACTCTTTTCCTAATCTCAAGTTTCGGGGGTAAAATGGAGCGAGAGAGTGAGGGCGATGAGGGAGATTTTTGAGAAGAAAAGCGAAGAAGGAGAAGAAGGAAAGAGGGGAGCTTTGGGGTGGAGTCAAAGATTTTCGAGATCGGGGTGGAGGAGAAACAGGGCAAAACCCAAATCGTTATTGTGGAGAGCAAGGGAGGGGTTTCATCTTGGGTCCGTATGGGGCCGTTGAGTGTAGAAGTTCTCCTGGATAGCCTGAACCAATGTATTAAGGCAGAGGATAAGAGAAAATGGGAAAGGGGTTGGAGGGAAAATGGGAGAACCTATTCTCTGGTGCGGGATGAGAACCAAGCAGGGTTTTTTATTAGATTAGGGGTAGTCGACCAGGAGAAGAGGAGGTTTAGTATTTTTATACCGAAAGGGAGAGGCGAGAGGGGGGGGGGATGGAACTTCATGGCGGAGATGTTACAGAAGGTGGTAGGAAGTACTGGCAAAAAGGAGAATAAGTAGGAGGAAAGGGTCATGGTGAAACCAAGAATGGATAAGTCGTTCGTGGAAATGGTGAAGGGGTCGAATGGCAGGGGGGGTGAAGTGGTAAGAGTGGAAGTGAGAGGAGAGGAAATCAGTGGTAACCTGCGCAAACTGGAGCATTGCCTTGTAGGCAGCTGGAACTCTAGCTCAACAAATGGAATGGATATGGAGAGATTAGGATGGTTAATGGCGAGGTCCTGGGGGTTGCAGGGTAAGCTAGGGTTGACAAGGTTGGAAAAGGGCAGGATCCTTTTGGAGTTTCAGTATGTGGGTGAAGCCGATCGTGTTCTTTCCTTTGGAAACAGGCGGGTGGGAGGTGTCCAGCTGGGGTTGGAACGATGGAGCCTTAGGTGTGGTTGTGAAGAAGAAGGTGGGAGTAGGAAGGAAGTATGGGTAAAGATTCTAGGGCTTCCAGTTTCATTGTGGGTTCCGTCCATCTTGTGGAAAGTGGGGGACGAGTGTGGAGGTTTTGCAGCCATGGATCCCCAGATGGATAAGATGGTGGACCTAGAATGGGCTCGCATCCTAGTCAAGACAAAGAATGGAGTTTTGCCGACCAGGCTAGACATAGTGGTGGAGGAGGTATGTTATTCTCTATCCCTTTGGTGGGAAGTGAGGCCGGAGATGAGGAAGGTGTCAATTGGCAGCCGTTCGAAAGGAAACTACAGAGAGGAGGTCAGGGGTGACGCTGCGGCACGCGCTACCCCGCGCGTTGGAGAGTTGGAAAGCGCAAGGCCCGAGGCGCTGCTGCTGTCTGCTGACGGGATTGATGGGCAGGTTAGAGGGGCGGGTGGAGATGGGACTGGTAAGCGGGCCAGAGCAGGGTTTGGGGCCCGGGTTTCTCTGGATCTGGATCAGGTGGATGGGCTTCTCCAGTCAGGCCCGTCTGCGGGTAGGCCGGATTTGAAGTTTAAATCCCCAGGGTCCAGCCCATATGCAGAACGGAATGGGGTGGCGACAATTGGGGCCGGGCCTGGAGAGGATCCGCTATCTCCTAAGGCCCAATGGGGGGATAAAATTACAACGAGCCCTTTAAAAGGGTTAAAATTAAAAGGGGCGGTGATTGAGGAGGCTGGGCCTGGGATTGGGCCGTCCTATTCTAAGCCAATTTGGTGGGATGACGTTGGTGCGAGCCTAGAACTGTCTGGGAGAAATGGACTGGCGGGGGAATGTCTAGGCCCATCCCAGCCTGAGAGCAGAAAAGGTAATTTAGAGAGGGTTTCTCTTTGGGCTCGGGCTGATTACAGTTATGGAAGAAATAGTGAAGCTGAGTTCTTCAAAATAAGGGAGAAGGAAGACATATGGAAGCAGCAAATGGCACCGTCTCATTCAGTGACTGATCGGGCTTTAATTGAAGAGGAATCGAGGTATGGGTTTGTTCTGATTCAAAGGGGGGTTAGGGCCTCGGGGTACTCTTCTTCTTCTTCTCTTCCTTTTGATCGGAGTCCGGAGGGGGAGTATTACGATCATTCTGGGGTTGCATGTGAGGAGATCCAAAAGGACACCCCGCTGAGCATGATTAAATCTGTCGAGAATGGTGGTGGGTGCTGGGATTTGGTTGAAGTCAATATTGTTAATAATAACGATAAGGAGTGGGAGAGGGTCAAAGTTGGCAGTGCCTCAAGAAGCCAGAGAGGAAAGGGAGAATGGATGGGAGGATTGCAATCTGGCCAAATTTAGCCAGTTTTTGGGCTTCTCGACAGAAGGGTTGGAGAAGGAAATATTGAATTTCCTGGCAAAAATCAGAAAAAGAAGAGAAAAGATATATAGTAGAGGTGCGTTAGAGAAGACAAAATTTGAAAGGGAACTAAAAAGGCTTGAATGCTCAATCAACTATGAGGGAGGAAGCAAGCAGAGAAGTCCTTTACAGGACAGAGGGTGCCAACTCGTAGAAGTCAATGAAGCTTAAAATTTTGTGCTGGAATGTGAGGGGAGCAAATGATAGCTCTAAAAGGAAATTAATTAAAGCCTTTGTGAGAAGCCAGAAAGTAGATTTACTCTGTATTCAGGAAACGAAAATTCAATTGATGTCTAAGTGGGTGGTAAGAAGCATAGGAGTGGGAAGATTCTTAGATTGGAGGGCTTTGGATGCTTCTGGATCGGCGGGAGGCATTCTGATTTGTTGGGATAAAAGGTTGCTGGAGTTGTTGGAGTGGGAGGAGGGTCAATTCTGTATTTCATGTCGGTTTAGGAAGGTGGAAGATGGAGCTGTTTGGGTGTTCACGGGGGTGTATGGCCCGTTCACCAAAAATGAGAGGGATTGTATGTGGGATGAGATTGGGGCAATCAGAGGATTATGGGAAGAACCCTGGTGCGTAGGGGGGGATTTTAACGTTATCCTTTCTCAAAGTGAAAGGAATAGGCAAGGGAGAATTTCTGGAGCAATGAGGAGATTTGCTCAGGTTATAGATGAGTTAGGCCTGGTTGATCTCCCGTTGCAAGGGGGAGAATATACGTGGAGTGGGGGGCCAAATAATCAGTATTGGGCCAGGTTGGATAGATTTTTGGTTACTTCTAGTTGGCTAGATCAATTCAGTAGTGTGATCCAAAAAAGGCTGTCTAGGCCTGTATCGGACCATTTTCCTGTGGTGCTAGAGGGCGGTGCTGTGAGAAGAGGTCCTTCTCCGTTCAGATTCGAAAACATGTGGCTTAAAGTTGAAGGGTTTCAAGAGCTAATCCATAGCTGGTGGCAGGGAATAGAGGTGAGAGGCAGTGCTAGCCATAGGTTGGCTACAAAAATGAAAGAAGTGAAACAAAAGCTTAAAGTGTGGAATAGGGAAGTGTTTGGGAGATTGGAAGACAATAAAGCTGTTGCCCTTCAACTAGTGGACCACTGGGACATGGTGGAAAGTGAGAGAAGATTATCAGAGGAGGAAACAGTATCAAAAAAGGAAGCAAAGGAAAGTTATGCTAAGTGGGCTTCTTTGGAGGAAACTCACTGGAGGCAGCATTCCAGAGAATTATGGTTAAGGGAAGGGGACAAAAATACAGGCTACTTTCATCGCATGGCGGCTGCCCATCGTAGAATCAATCATATGGATAGAATTAAGATAAATGGGGTGTGGATGACTGAGGAGAAGGATGTGAGAGAAGGGGTTGTTAATGCTTTTCAACACTTACTGAAAATTCAGACTGGAAGGCGGATATAGAAATGCTGCAGTTAGAGCAACTAAATCAGCAAGAGGCAGAGAACTTGGAGCACCCTTTCTCTGAGGAGGAAATCCATAGTGCCCTGATGGAGATGAATGGGGACAAAGCCCCAGGACCGGATGGCTTTACTATGGCATTTTGGCAAAGATGTTGGGTTCTAGTTAAAGAGGAGGTTTTGGATTTGTTTAAAGAGTTCTATGAGCAAAGTGCCTTCATTAAGAGCATTAACAATACGTTTCTGGTATTGATACCCAAGAAGGGGGGGGGGGGGGGGGGGGGGGTGGCAGAGGATCTTGGGGAATTCAGGCCAATCAGTCTCTTGGGAGGGGCTGTACAAACTATTGGCCAAGGTATTAGCCAATAGACTCAAGAAAGTGATAGGGAGAGTGGTTTCCACTGATCAGAATGCTTTTGTAATGGGTAGGCAGATCCTTAATGCCTCCTTAATTGCAAATGAAGTAATTGATGCATGGCAAAAAAGGGAGGAGAGAGGTCTTATCTGTAAGCTGGATATAGAGAAAGCCTACGACAGTTTAAATTGGCAGTTTTTTATGAAAGTCATGAGAAAGATGGGGTTCGGATCAAAGTGGCTGGGTTGGATGTGGAGTTGTATCTCCACAGCCAAATTTTCGGTGTTGGTGAATGGAGTGCCGGCCGGTTTCTTCCCAAGTTCTAAGGGGTTGAGGCAAGGAGATCCCCTTTCCCCTTACCTCTTTGTGATGGGAATGGAGGTGTTGAGCAATCTTATTAGGAGGGCTGTTGAAGGGGGATTTTTGTCAGGGTGTAGGATCCGAGGAGGAGGAAGGCAGCCGGTGCATGTTTCCCATCTGTTATTTGCTGATGATACTATAGTTTTTTGTGAGGCTAGGAAGGAGTATCTAACTTATTTGAGTTGGATTCTGTTTTGGTTTGAAGCCGCTTCAGGGTTAAGGATCAATTTGGATAAAAGTGAAATAATCCCAGTTGGCGAGGTGGAAGAGATGGAGGAGATGGCAGCGGAATTGGGCTGCAAGGTGGGCTCTATGCCTTCTGTGTATTTGGGGCTGCCTTTGGGGGCTCCCAACAAGAGTACCGCCATGTGGGATGGGGTGGAAGAGAAGATGAGGAGAAGACTTGCGCATTGGAAACGTCAATATATTTCCAAAGGTGGGAGACTTATTCTCATAAAAAGCACGATGGCTAGTATGCCATTGTATCAAATGTCTCTCTTCCGTATGCCCAAGTCGGTTGCGCGAAGGCTAGAAAAATTGCAAAGGGATTTTCTTTGGGAAGGAGGAAACTTGGAAAGGAAAGTGCACCTTGTTAATTGGGAGGTTGTGTGTACGGAGAAGGAAAAGGGGGGGCTTGGCTTAAGGAAGCTAGTCCCGTTAAACAAAGCCTTGTTGGGAAAAGGGATTTGGAGGTTTGCTTGTGAAAAGGAAAATCTGTGGAAACAAGTGCTTTTGGCGAAATATGGGCAAGAGGGATTTGGTTGGATGACCAAAAAGGCTAATGGGACGTTTGGAAAGAAATTTTGAAGGAAAAAGATTTGTGTTGGGAAAATATGGCTTTTACTATGGGGAATGGTACCAAAATCAGATTTTGGAATGATCTTTGGTGCGGTTGTACAGTGCTGTCCCAAAGGTTTCCTCACCTTTATGGGATGGCTGCTCATAGGAATGGCACAGTAGAAGAAATGTGGGATCAGAATGTGGGCCAAGGAGATTGGGATTTAAGGTTTATGAGGGGTTTCAATGATTGGGAGTTGGATATGGTAGGTAATTTGCTTCATACTTTGAGGGGGTACAATCCTACTTTAGAAGAGGATGCAGTTTTTTGGAAAGGGGGAAGAAACGGACAGTTTAAAGTAAAAGAAGCCTACAACTTGGTGGTAAATACCGTGGCTAACAATTTTCCGAAGAACAACATTTGGGTGGATAAAGTTCCAACAAAAATTCTGTTTTTTGCATGGGAAGCCACTTGGGGCAAGGTGCTTACGCTAGATAGGCTTCAGAAAAGAGAGTGGCATCTCCCTAATCGTTGCTTCTTGTGTGGCTACGAAGAGGAAACTGTAAATCACATCCTCATACATTGTATAGTGGCAAAAGTCCTATGGGATATGATATGTGCTTTGGTTGGTATTCAGTGGGTCTTTCCAGAAACTGTAAAGGAGGTCTTATTAAGCTGGAGGGGCCCTTTTGTAGGGAAAAAAAGGAAAAAGATATGGAAGTCTATACCGTTGTACATCTTTTGGACCCTTTGGAAGGAAAGAAATAGGCTTGCTTTTAGAAGGGGGGTGGATAGATATTCAGAAATTAAAAAATTCTTTTGTCTGTAATTTATGGTGTTGGGCGAGAATGTATAGTGGAGAGAGGTCGCTGTCTCTTATAGGCTTCTTGGAGTGGATAGCCTCCAGATAAGGGCTGGTGGGGTTTTTTTTGTTTTCTTTTTGGTTGTGAGGCTTAGCTAGATTGTATACTCCCTGTATACGTGTGGCTTTTTGGCCTCTTTTCAATATATTCTGTGCTTACTTATCAAAAAAAAAATTATTATCATGAGTTGCATTAAATAAATGCAAGACATGCGGAGGGCATTGTTTAAGTCATGATTTGCAAGTCTAGGAGACTTGCGCTTGATGAATATGTGATCAAGGATGGAGCAGCATCGGATGGTGGTCACATGAAAATATTCTTGAGCAGAAAGAGATTCCAAGTGCCTTACTGTTTGATTATGGTAGATTTTGTAAGAAAGTATGTCTACGATTTTCTTATTATAGATTTTGTGGGTAAGCATATCTAACAGAGTCCAACCAAGAATGTAAGGATTCTAATAGAGAATATGAACTCTATTTTCCAACCAAGAGGACTGCCATTCATGCAGGATATGTTATGAAGAATTGGAGTAAATATTTTAATAGATTTGCATAGTTAATATGGTTGGAGGATATTGCAAACAACCCATTTTGGAAAAATAAATTACATTTTTTGGGGGTTTTGTGAACTAGGACAACAATTGTCGTGAAGAAGAGTTAGGTAGGAGGTTGGTTTAATTAGGAGTAGTTTAGTTATAATAAGAAAATAGAGGAGAATGCCTTTTATTTATTGTAAGATCTATATTCTTAATATGTTAATTTATTAATGGTAAAAATTATTGAAGTTACTTTTAGCGTAATATGCCGTCATCTTTGCATGTACCCATTCTGGTTTGGTAGGAGGTATTGCTTATTTCCACCAGATGATAAAATACTACAAAATTGAGCACATGGTTCTGTAGTTGGTCTCCAATTCAATCTGGCCTTTTAGCTTTCCATGTCATGGAGGTCAGATTCAAGGATATGGGTCTTTACTTGTGCTTTTTGGGCAAGAGAAGACACCCAGATTGCAGAAAGCTCATCAGAACGGATCAACAAATTGAAAATACTGGGTATTATGTTTTAGTATCAAATGTATATGCAACTATAGGGAAAGGTGATCAAGTTTGCCCTATATGCAAATCAATCAAGGCTAAAGGACTGGAAAAAGACCCTGGATGTGGTTGGATGGAGATACAAAACTGGGTCTATGTTTTGGGTGTGGGGATAAGTTCTTCAAACAGTTTAAAGAGGTCTATAAGTTATTCGGGATATTTGCTGGCTTGATGGCTCAGGAAAGTTATGTTGCCAATTTGCAATTTGTTTTACATGAGATTGAGGACAATGAGAAGAGAGACATGCTTTGCAGGCACAGTGATAGGCTGACCATATCATTTGGAATGTCATACAAAACCAGGTACCACTTTGCAGGTAATGAAAAATATTAGGGTTTGTAGGGATTGCCACACCATGACCAAGCACAAATCAAAGGCTGTGCAAAGGGAGTTATTGGTTAGAGATGCCAATCGCTTTCATGTGTTCAAGGATGGAGCCTGTATTTGTGGAGATTATTGGTAATTTGATTGCTTCACTTAATCACATCTTTTAATGACTGAAAAGGATCTGCATCAGGAGAAACAAAGCTTTCTTTTTTATTTATTACTTTTCCATGTAAGATATGAATGCCAAAATTTATGAGGAAGGTTAGAGTCCTGGCTTGACATCATGCCATTTTTGAAATAAGGAAATATTCTGAGCATCAAAATACAGATTGCCTGTCTTAGTTCCCCTCTAGAGCATACCCTGTGTTGTGCCTATTGCCCAAGTCCAATTATATTTGATGGGACCTTATCCATTTGGTTTCTTAGAACCTGAGTTCTGTTGGAGATGGTAATTACAGTAAGCCACTTCTCAATCCCAAGATAACAGTGGACAATGTAGGTCCTCCAGAGTTTTGGTCTAACAGAACGACTTTGATTTTAATGGAAAAGGAGGCAAAGGGGGAAGATTGTATGAAGAGAAGGGAACTGAAATGGAGAAACTATATAAATAACCACAACACAAACATCCTCTAGGTGCAAAACTCTTTGCATGCTACTTTCACATTTTTGTTCTACATTCACTTGCTCTATTGCATTAGGTTTTGTTGTTCATTTTCTCTTAGTTGTATAATTGAAATGTGTATGTACTTCTAGGATTTGGGCTATTCCACACTTGTGGCCTTGATTCTAATGGAGAAAGCAACTCAATCGGGAAAAGGCAAAAGCAACATACATTTTCTTTACGACCAATGGAACCTGTTTGGTCATTAATTCTGGAGGGGGGAGCCAGTAATGCGACATGTCGCCAGCCCAAAAAGGCACCAACTCAGCTTGAGCAGCATGAGGAACTGGGCTCCTATCCAGGTATTAGATCTATCATCCATCATTATACATAGTATGTGTATTATATTTTAATGGTGATAATAGAAGAAAAAATATCTGATACTGTCCTTGCACATATATCATAATTTTGAGAGGTTTTGTAATCACTCATTTCCAAATTCCAACCAGGTGAATTTAGCTCTCACAAGTCACAACTTAAAAAAACAAGTAAAAAGGAAAATTATTCAGATTTCAAGACAATTAAGTGAAATATTTGCTCTTGGATAAACATTTTTCTTCCACCTCTTTCACTATAGTTTATGTTATCGACTTACATGGTAAGTAGGGATGATAATGGGGCAGGTTTTATTCTGATAAGTAACCTTTCCGCTGTTAGATAGAAGAGTCATAAACATTTTAAGGACAAGTTCAAAATTTTTTATATATTGGGAAACCAATCTTGGGGAACCTGCAACTATATGAAGTCTGTAACATCCATGATGGTTAAGGGTAAAGTTGGAGGGCTTCTTCTCATGTGCCATTGTTGCATTCCTGTGAATAGTCTGTTCTGGCCATCCTATGCAAGGTGCCAACAGAGAGCATGGCATAGGTGACATATAGAAGGGGTCGCCATGCATCTGATGCAAGAAAGCCAGTGAGAGGGAATTTGAAAACACCATGGGAGTGCAGAGGAGAGCAGCTGAAGAAGAATGGAAAATGAAGTCAATTCCCAATGCCAAGACAAATGCTAGTAAGCTAGTAACAGCGACCTTGGTGGTTATGGAGTGGGCTTGAAATGCAGAGTTTGGCTTATTCTGGAACACTCCAAATCAATGAGGTAGTAAAGCAGGTTATGAATAAAAGATTAGAAGGGCGAGAATGTGGTTATGTGAAGTAGAAATGTGACTGTTGTTGGAGGTTGATTCCAAAAAATTGAAAGTAGCATATAGAGAATATGCATGTTGTGGTATGGATACTCGATTTGAATCAGTTGTAATAAGGAGGGACAAAACCAATGGACAGTGAGGCCACTGAATTTCATGGAGTGTTAATGTCTACTGATGTCAACACACTTTGTTACTTTCTCTTTTAAAAGTTTATACTCAGTTCAAATAATAAAATTCATTTACACTCAATTTTTTTCCCATGTGGGATTCAAAAGCTAGTTAACCTGAGACACATAATTTACTTACATACTTATTCAAAACAGGGCCTTTGCTAGCATCAATTAGTGCTCAAAAGTAACAAAATAGGTTAAGACTACTAACCCTATATTTATTATTTAGGATTTTTGGTAAATTTGAAGGAAAATATAAAGGAAAAAATTTGAATGAAAATAGATTTAAAGTTAATAAATTATTTTTATATTTTTTAAAATATTATTTAAAATATTATTATTATTTTTTTGTATAAATTAGATAATTTGAATATGTATGGTTTCTAAGTATTTATTATTATTATTTTTTTATGATAAAAAAATAATTTTTCTTGACTTTTTTTTTTTTCTTTTTAAATCACTTAATCTGACATTTGGAGAGAATACGTGTAATAAAAAAAGCATTAATGTTCTTTTGAGATTTTGCAATTTTAAAGTTTCATTTCTACCTCTGAATTAATTTTTTTTTTCTGTTATTATTTATTTAGGTACTTGTGGAAAACAATTAAGTTATTAATTATAACCAAATTGTAATCATTTTAAAATTGACTTTGATTTAAATCTTGGCCTGGTGTGAAGTTAAATTGAATCCTATGTTAGTTAGAGAGGTTGGCGAACTATTATGATCAAAATGGCTGCATGCACAGCAGCACCAATAATGAGAAATCCACCTATCTACATATGATGTGGACTTTATACCCCATAATTGAGTAAGACCGAAAAGTTTCCTCCCAAGTGAAAAAAGATATAAGTAAAAAGGGTGTTTGATAAAACTTAATATTTATTAGTTGATGATTTAAATTGATTTTAAGTTATTGACTTAATTTTTACTTTTAAGAATTAAGGTTATTTGATAAAATTAACTTAAAATTTATTTTATATCATCAAATTGACACAGTTATCCTCATAAATTATAATTAGGGAAAAGAGGTCGAGTAATAATGAAGATTGTGGAATAGCAAAAGAGATTGAGGTAATTAAAGCAAATGAGTATAAAGAATATAAAATGAAGATGTGAACTTAAGACTAGGTGGTGTTTGTTTTTTTGCTTAATTTTAAATAAAACCTTAATGCTTAATAGTGTTAAATATTAGGTTGTTTGTTTTTGTAGTATTTTATTTCTATTAAGTATTAAAAAGTAAAGAAAAACTAATATGTTATTTTTTCTATTTAACGAAAAGTTTATAATAAGTCATGAAAAAATAGAAAAACAAACAACCTAAATTCTGAAAACAAATTGCTTTCAATAAAAAAACCAAAAAAACAAATACCACCTAAATTAATTGTTTTTATTTATTACTTAAAGTTGTTTTTTACTTTAAGTTTACTATTAAGTTATTTTATCAAATATACTTAATTTATTTAATGACTTAAATTAAGTTATTAAATCACTTTAAGTTATTAAGTTAGTTTACCGAACACCCACAAAAATTGATTATTAATAAAAAATCAAAATTCATATAATTAACCTCTTTTGGTTAGCTCAAGAAAGAAAATGGGATGTATCTAGAATCTCATTCAATTAGATATGGTAGATTAAGATTATGAAGTGTTTCAAATAAGAACATTCTATTTATTGTTTATAATTTTACTTATTGTTTGTGGTCTCTATGATATAAAAGAGGACACCAAATGAATGACTTACCGTTCACTCGGATCCGAAACTACTATGTAGACTTTTGCTTAGTTACAAACATTTATTAGATTTAAAACTAGGACTTTTTATTAACAAGAGTTGTTCAAGTTTTAAAGGGAAATTAAGATATATTGTTATATATTTAAGTTCATCCAAAACTCTCATTCTTAGATTTGTGAAAGGGAGTCTCACCATTCCAAGGAATTTAGGAATCCACTAAGAAGAATAATGACGCACATCGCATATGTGAGATTTGGTGTAGATATTTCAAGGAATAAAAATTGTTAGATAAATCTATGCATCTAATCTTTCATAGTGGTTGTAGGACCTTTGAACTCGAGGTTCTTACATTTGTAAACTCTTTAGAAAGCTTTGTGGATGATTTTATATATATAAATTAAGAAAACAAAAAACACATTGCAAAGGAAAAAAAGGAATAAAAAAATATAAAAATTATATACATTTTTAAAATTATTTTATGATAAAATATTTAAAGATAATTAAGCATTCTACATCCTTTTCTAATTCTTTTAAATAACTCACATGAAAAATTAGACATTTGTTTGTCTTCCTCAAACTCAATATAAAAACATAATTTATTAATTGAAAATTAGAAAAAAAATTATGAAGAAAATCATCATTCTTATTACATAATTATGGATTTTTGTTTTTTTTTAAATAGAAGTAAAAATAAAAATGTGTCCAAAAATAAATTAGGTGTTTTGAAAATATTTTAGTTTTAGATACCAAATTATATCATCACTACATTTAAAAGCCAAAACTTTGGTTTAGGTGCTTCAAATGTACTAAATAATTTTTACCAAGTTGAAGGATATTTATGAAATTTTAGCCCATAATTTTGTTAAATAGCGTTTGAGGAATTTTTCCTCTTTTTATCTTATCTTGCATAAGAATTATCAAAATAGATTACCTTCAGGTCATTATTACCTCTAATCCACTTTATCCTTTTTTAAAATAAAATAAAAAAAATTGTCAACCACTTGATTTTTCTTCAAAAGCAATTTTTTATATTAAAAGTGTCATAAAGTTGTGCAAAATGAGAGTTAGTGGAAGTGTTTTTATTTAAGTGTGTTTAATCAAAGTGCTTTTTCTAAAATTATTTTTGAGAGAATCGCCCTTTGAATACATTTCAAAATGTTTTTATTTGAAGTACTTTTCTATTACAATGCTTTTATTAAAGTTATGTTTGATTCTCGAAAAGTATAAAAGAAAGAATAAAAATGCTAAAAAAAAAAAAATTTTTTTATGTTTGATTATCCTATAAAAAATATTAAAGAAAATTAAATATAATTAAAATTAATAAAAAATTTATATATTTTCAAATTATTTAATTTTTATATCGAAAACTTAAAATAAGTGAAACGAGTTTAAAGTAATATTTTTTATAATTTATTGATTTTATATTTATTTTTTTATTTTTCATCAATATTTCTATCTTTCCCTTTTCCTTTTTATTTTCTTGCCCTCACATTTTCCTCAATTTTTTGGGGAGCCAAACATAGTTTAAAAGTAATTTTTGTGAGAATCACCTATTAAGTGTTTTTTTAGAAAGCATTAAAAGTGTTTTTTCAACATTTTAAAACTATTTTCAAAATTTTCCTAAACATTTAATTTGTCAGTAAAAATGCTTTTTATGCTAGAATTGTTTTCTAAAAGCAATGCTAAAAAAAAAAAAAAAATGCTTTCATCGAGAGGTATCATAAGTGATTTTTATACTTTTTAAAATTCTTTCCAAATTTTATCATACTTTTTAGTTTTTCTCCAAAAATATTTTTTTATACAAGAAGTGTTTTCAAAAAGCAAAGCCGAACAAGCTGAAGTGAGATGACCATGGAAACAAACAAGAGAAAAAGGATGTCCTAATGTTAAGATTTCTGTGAGACAAAACCAATATACCCTTAAAATATTGTCTAGAAATTATACTTCTAGACATCCTTGAGGGGGTTCAAAATGATACTTTTGGACATCGCTAAGGAGGTTCAAAACTATACTTCTAGACGCCCTTAAAGATGTTCCAAAACTATACTTAAGGACATACTTTCGATGTCCAACTTTACAGGTCTAGGTACCCATGAAATCATTTATTTTTTCTTCCGCTTTTTTTAAATTGCTCATTTATGAAACACTTTTAAATTATTCCTAACTATTTTTCAACTATCTTTACAATAATTTTTTTAATCAAAATTTAGATAAATCATAAACCCTAAAGTATATTCATATGGTACATATTATTTGTATGTAGATTAAAAAAAATATAAAAAAAAAATATTGGAATTTACTTTGAACTTATCTCAAAATACTTTATTGTGAACAAATAAACTTTGAAGAAAAGATTTTGTCTTAATAGTTTGTTATTAAGAAAAAAATTAAGAGAAGAAGGTAAATATGGAAAAGAATAATGAGAACAATATTTTAGGTATATTGAAATTTTTCACGTGATTTGTGAGATTAATGTTTTAAATGGATCTATAAATAGGGTAGACTTGTAAAGTGAGACTATGTTTTACAAAAACAGTTAAAAACATGATACAAAATCTCTGCTCCAACTCCTATTTTCTCATGATACGAAATCCCTGCTCCAAATCCTATTTTCTTGTAGATCACAATTATGTGGGCAACACCAACTCCTATTTACTTGCAGATCACAGTTACATGGGCAACACCTCAACACCTGGCTTGAATTTTGATTTGTTGCTACTTCCCTAATCTTAGGCCACTATTTGTGTTTCAGTTGTTTGTGCATCTATAAATGCACTTGCATGAAGTAAATAAAGCATGGAAAAATTCAAAACTTCTATCTCCTATCTCTCTTGTTCTCTCTCAAATTAAACTCATCATTTGGTATCAGAGCCGTGTTTATTCATGGACACACGAGGGAAAACCAATGCTGAGTTTCGCAACAAGGTCAATGAAGCCTTGGCTCGACATGAGTAAAGTTTTGATCAAGTGAATGCCACTCTACAGGCCGTTTTGACGGAGCTCCAAGCTTTGAGAGTAACTTGAAGTGCCAACCACCCCCAACCAGAAATCAACCCCTTTGCACCAAAGTGATCAACCCACCACTCGCACACCGCTACTGCAACCACCAATACTGACCCACATCTCCAACAACATCTCAAGTTGAATGTTCCCAGATTCAATGGGGAAGACCCAATCAGTTGGATCTATAGGGCTGAACAATATTTTGAGTTTTAGAATAGTGCAACTGAAACCCAAGTTCAGTTTGCCTCATTCCATCTTGAAGGCATCTCACTCCAGTGGCACCACTGGTTGACGAAGTTTCGAGGACCCCTTTCTTAGAATGATTTCACCAAGGCCATTCTCCTCGGGTTCGGTCCTATCGAATATGAAGACCCTTCTGAAGCATTGTCCCACCTAAAGCAAACAACTACAGTGCTTGCATACTAGAAGGCATTTGAGAGACTCTCCCATCAGGTCGACGGATTACCTAAGCCATTTCTCATCGATTGCTTTATTGTAGGATTGCGTGATGACATTCGCTTAAACGTCAAGATTAAGCAACCACGCACGCTTGCAGGCACCATTGGAGTGGCAAGACTGATTGAAGAGCACAATCTCTTTCAAAAGAAAACAATAACTCCTAGTCGCATCCTAATGACGGCGACATTGCAGAAAGGACCCAACCCTTCTGCAGGAATTCTTTGACCCCATCCAACCTAACAGTCCAACAATAGCTCAAATCCTTCCTCGGTGCTGGTTCGCCAAATCACCAATCAGGAGGCTCGTGAGAGGAGGAAGAAAGGATTATGCTACTATTGCGACGAGAAATACTTCTAAGGACATCGATGCGAACGACCCCAACTTTTCATGATTGCAGATACACCACCAGAGAAGGAAAAAGCTCTAGACGAAAACCAGCAAGGAACAGAGGGGATTAACACCTTACTCGAGATATCATTCCATGCCATTACTGGGGATGAACACCCGTAGACCCTCCGTGTTCTAAGCCGATTGAAGAACGAAGACCTAACTATCTTGATTGACGATGGCATCACTCATAATTTCATTGATCAAATGGTTGTCTCCAGATTCGGATTACCAGTCGTAAGGGAGAAGAAACTCCAAGTGATCATGGCAAATCAAGAACGGATTGAGTGCATAGGGTAATGTCCAAGACTTACGCTCACCATCTAAGGAATTCTTGTCACTGCAGACTACTACATCCTACCAATGAGAGCTTGTCAGGTGGTCTTGAGGGTCAAGTGGTTGGAGATTCTAGGTCCAATTGAATCAAATTATAAGGCTCTCATTATGTCATTTAAATTGGGAGGTTCTAGGCACACTCTCCATGGGGTAAGACGCATTGTTGGAATTTTTAACATTAAGGCTTTGGATGACAAGGAATGTACAAACCTATGGGGCACATAAATTTTTTTTTTCAAATTATTCATGCCCATAACCAATCCCTTTCACATCGGCGATTGCCAGAAATGGAAGAGCTACTAAACCAATATGCTCGGGTTTTCGAGAACCCAAACAACCTATCTCCCAAACGCCCACACGATCATCGAATTCCACTGCAGCCTAACACTGAACCAGTTAGTGTGAGACCATACCGATATCCCTACTACCAGAAGGCAGAAATAGAGTAGATGGTGGCTGAACTCCTTTGTTCGAGACTAATTAGACCAAGCACTAACCCTTTCTCCTCACTAGTGCTGTTGGTAAAAAAGGCAGATGGGTCTTGGAGGTTCTGTGTCGACTATAGGGCTTTGAATAGTATCACCATCAAGGATAAGTACCTTATTCTAGTGATTGACGAGTTACTGGATGAACTCCATGGGGTTAAGTTCTTCTTTAAACTAGATTTAAGATCAGGATACCACCAAATCCGAATGCAAGCAGAAGATATTTCGAAGACTACCTTTAGGAACCACGAAGGACACTATGAATTCATGGTCATGGTCTTCGGGTTAACCAATGCTCCAACAACTTTTCAAGGCCTCATGAACGATCTCTTTCGTTACCATCTCCGGAAATTCATCCTCATATTCTTCAACGACATATTGGTATACTCCAAGTCTTGGAAGGATCATTTATCGCATCTACAAATTGTTTTTGATATACTGTCCATTAACCAACTATTTGTCAAAGAATCAAAATGTCAATTTGGAGTTACACAGGTCACCTACCTAGGCCATATTATTACAGAAAAAGGAGTATATGTTGATCCAAAGAAAACAGGCAGTATTCATTTGGCCTAAGCCCACTACAGCCAGAGAAGTACGTGGGTTCTTGGGCTTAGCAGGGTACTATCGAAAATTCATAAGCCATTTTAGTGGCATGGCAGCGTCCTTAACCAAACTCATGACCAAGGACTAATTCGAGTGGAGCAGTGAAGCAGAAAGACACCTTCCACAAATTAAAAGAGGTGTTGACCAATCCACCAACCTTACGTTTGCTAGACTTCACTCAATAGTTCTTGATTGAATGTGATGCAAGCAGGATTGGGATAGGGGCAGTTCTCACTCAATACAACCACCCCGTGGCTTATTTCAATGAAGCTTTAAAGGGATCAACTTTGGCACTATCCACCTATGAGAAAGAAATGCTAGCAGTTGTCAAGGCAATCCAAAAGTAGCGTCCCTACTTGCTAGGTAAACCATTTACAGTTCGTACTGACCACCAGAGCCTTAAATATCTATTGGAGCAACAAATTACCACTTCCGTACAGACACGATGGCTGCCCAAAGTCCTTGGGTATGATTATACCATCGAATACAAGAAAGGGCTAGAGAATCAAGCCGCAGACTCTTTATCTCGCAGGGGAGAAGTCCATTCCATCTCAATTTCTATTCCAAGTGCAGAATGGTGGCTAGCACTTCAGAGAGAGGTCCTCTAAGACCCCTTTTACACCAACTTGGAGAACAGGCGTGCTTCACATAAACTTGTGTAGCACGACGGGGTTTGGTTCTATGATGAGAAGGTTTATTTGAGCCCTTCATCTACCCTGCTCCTGTTGATATTGGGAGACAACCACTCCTCCCCAATGGGTGGTCACTTTGGGTTTCATAAGACACTGCATTGAATTGGCAGGAGCTTTGTGTGGCCTAATATGCGGCGAACGGTGAAGGAGTTTCTACAAACTTGTGAGGTATGCCAATAATATAAGGCTGATTGTATGAAACTAGCAGGTCTTCTCCAACCTTTGCCGATTCCAACTCAAATATGATCAGATATTTCGATGGACTTCATTGAAGGGCTACCCAACTCCAATGGTCATTTTGTCATCATGGTTGTTGTGGATCGTCTATCAAAATATGCCCACTTCATCCTTCCCAAGAATCCTTACATGACGGTCACAGTTGCAAAGATGTTTGCCTCTAATGTGGTCCGACTCCATGGCATTCCTACCTCCATCGTTAGTGACAGAGACAAGGTCTTCACAAGCACCTTCTGGAAAACCTTATTCCAATTACATGGGATTAAATTGAATATGAGCTCTAGGTACCACCCACAAACTGATGGCCAGACTGAAGTTGTCAACTGCACCTTGGAGCAGTATATGCGGTGTTTTGCAGGACTATAACTGAAGAAATGGGTAGAATGGATTCTATAGGCAGAGTTCAGTTACAACACCTCCACCCATTCTTCCACCAAATTCAGTCCATTCAAAGCAATTTACGGGATGCCTTCCCCAAGTTTCCTTTCTTACATACCAGGCATAACGCGTGTTTAGGTGGTGGATGAATATCTCCAAGATCGGGATGCACTCTTGAAGGAGTTACGTCACAATCTTCGGATGGCACAAGATAGAATGAAAAGCCATGCAGACTAACATTGACGAGATGTTTAGTTCAATGTTGGGGACTTCGTTTACATGAAGTTGTAGCCTTACCACCATACTTCAATGGCTTTCAGGAAGTCCTTAAAACTTTCTCCCCATTTTTTTGGCCCATACCAAATTCTAGAAAAGGTCGGACCAATGGCTTATAGACTGCTTCTTCCCGCGGGGTCCCAAATTCATGACGTATTTCACGTCAGCCTCTTATGCAAGCATTTGGGGTCAATCACCCCCACATCAGCTCAATTCCCACCAGTTTTGGACGAATCCACACTATTGCCACAACCGGAGTCCATCCTGGCTCAGCTCGTTATTCGCAAAGAGAAGTACAGACCTCACATTGAATTTTTGGTGAAATGGTTGGGCACACCAATTGAAGATGCTATTTGGGAGAACGCATGGCGATTCTCCAAAGCATACTCTGTCACGACCCAAATTCCGGGCGACCCAAAATTTGGCCCATGACCCCAGGTCAAAGGTTTGACCCTAAGGGTTTCTCTTATTCCACATTAGCAGTCAACTAAAACACTCTGAATTTTTTTTTTTTTTCACATATAAGTCCCACTAGGTTCTCACCAACTAACAATATTTCAAACCTTATTCAAACACATCAAGATTTAATAAACATCATTACATTCCAAAATAAAATCTCATAAAAATCCCCTTAATCAAATTAAGGTCTTATTACATTATCCATAATTCACTTATTACAAGGTCTCAATACCACAAACACAATAAAAAAATAAAACACATTCCACTAAACCACTCCAGGGGCATCCTGAAGTCCTCTCTGTCCCACTTGTGGATCCTCAGGAATGATATCTGCATCTAAAAAGATATAAAAAGGAAGGGGTGAGCATTTCCACATTGCTCAGTAGGGTGCCTAACACCCAAAGGGTTAATGGGGGATTACTATATTTCAATAACCCAAACACAACAGTTTACCAATATAAATCAAGTCACACAATTTAACATATAACATTATACTCAATCCCACAACATCCAATCATTAAATGAATGCATATGAATGTGTGACACACAGTCATACAATGCATTATTGTTCTCGGGCTTTCACCGAAGGATACGCGTCCGCACCCAAATATACTCCCCATTCGGAGTCTTCCCGAGGCAAACTTTTGGGTCTTTCACCCTAGGGATCTTTCTCCCTTCTTAATTCGCCTCACACGGGCTTTCACTTTTCATCCTTATTTTATTTTTTTTCCATTTCATACACTTTTCACAATTTTTTTTTCATACAACCATGATGCAAGTGAATGCCACAAACTCCAAAATTCCTCAATAATTTCTACAATTCCAATAATTCCAACATTCTCAATAACCCAATAAAATAAAATTTTCACCTTAAAATTCCCGAAAATACACCAACAAATTTTCAGAAATTCACACATCAATATACTTGAATTTATATCACAATTTCAGAAATTTTCAATAATTTTAATAATTCCCAATATTTGGAAATAACTAATTTTCCACAATAAAATTACCGCAAATATTCCAATCAATTTTCAAAAATTCATAAATCACTAGATTTGAATTCTTGCCCTAATTCCAGAATTTTCCTATATTTCTAATAATTTTTAACAACCTAAAACGATTAATTATCAATTCCAAAGAATTCTGAAAATTACAAAAAAAATCCAGAAAAATCCCAAATCATTCCAGAAAATTCACACAACATCAAAATTATCTACTGAACTCATAATTATCAGATTTATAAATTGTTTTCAATGAAAAATATATTAAATTTGAGTTTTAGGGTTAGTTTTCCCCTACCACAAATTTGAGAAGTTGACCGTCAAAAATGAAATCAGCCACCGTAGACTTGTTCCTCTAGTCGAATAGAGCACTTCCTCCGAATTTGGGCTGAAACGGAGGTCGTTTGGCCGTCCAAACGGCCGGTCAAAGATCCGGTGACTGACCAAATTTCTGCACAGTGCCCTTCTCTCTCTCTCTCCCCGCGTGCTGCCACTTTCTAATTCTCCCCCTTTTCCATTTTTTTTTTCTTTAAAAAAAATTTCACCAGCCACTTAAGCCCAAAACCAAAGGCCCAATTCCATTTCATTTCATTTTAACAATCCATACTACCTTTACATGACCCAACTTTAATAGTCCATTGAATATTTTCATTTCATTTCTTTTATTTTACTTTTCTTTTGTTTATTCTATTTGTTTTATTTGATTTCCAATTCATTTTTTTTAACACACAAATTTATTTATTAACACCAATATAAAAGTAATTTTTTTCAATTTTATTATTCATCAATTTAATTTAATTTTTTTCTTAATTAATTCTAATTAATTTTTAATTAATTTTTTTTTTCGTTTTTGTTTTTCGTTTCCGGAAGTTTTCAATTTCTAAAATCTTAAGAAATTTTCTACCCTAAGGTTGACATGACATAAAATTTCAACTCGTCTAATTGACCGACATAATAAAATGAAATTCACCAATCTGAAATTGACACGTGTTCTCCAAACACTTTTCTTTTTGACTTTTCAACAATCACATAAAATATGACTTTTCAAACTAAAAATGCTAACGTGTCATAAAATACCCGGTCATTACATCCTACCCCCCTAAAAGAAATTTCATCCCGAAATTTAAACTAGCTTACCTTAAAATTCATAGAAGAGTTGCGGATAGTGTCGTCTCATTTCTTCCTCAGGTTCCCAAGTGGCTTCTTCTATCCCATGGTGTTGCCACCACACTTTGACTGTAGGAATCACCTTGTTCCTGAACCTATGCTCTCCAACTTCCAGAATTCGTAAAGGTTCCTCCACATAAGAAGTATATTCACTAATTTGAACATCTTGCAAGTCCACTACCCAAGTTGGATCTGGAGTACACTTCCTTAGCATCGACACATGGAAAACATCATGCACAGGGGACAGCTGCTGAGGCAAAATTAACTTGTATGCCACTGGGCCAACCCTCTTATCAATCTTAAATGGGCCCACAAACCTAGGGGCTAACTTCCCCTTTTTCCCAAATCGAAATATGCCTCTTCGAGGGGACACTTTTACAAATACCCAATCCCCTTCCTCAAACTCCAAGGGCCTTCTCCTTTTGTCTGCATAACTTTTTTGTCTATCTTGGGCAGTCTTAAGTTTTTCCTTGATGAGTTGTATCTTCTCTATAGTCTCTTGGACAATCTCAGGTCCCAATAAACGACTCTCACCCATCTCTATCCAACACAAGGGCGATCTACAATGTCTCCCATAGAGTGCTTCATAAGGTGCCATGCCAATGCTAGATTGGTAACTGTTGTTATAAGTAAACTCTGCCAAAGGTAAGTAATCTGCCCAATTTCCTCCAAAATCCAAAACATAAGCCCTTAACATGTCTTTTAAGATCTGGATCACTCTCTCTGATTGACCATCTGTCTGAGGGTGAAAAGCGGTGCTAAAATTCAGTTGGGTGCCCAAAGCCCTTTGTAAACTCTGCCAAAACTGAGAAGTAAACTTAGGGTCCCTGTCAGACACTATAGATACAGGTATCCCATGCAATCTCACAATCTCCTGTATATACAACTTAGCCAAAGAGTTCATGGAATCAGTAGTTTTCATGGCTAGAAAATGAGCTGACTTAGTAAGACGATCCACAATCACCCAAACTCTATTTTTCTTGCTTCTAGTTCTTGGCAACCCTATCACAAAGTCCATAGTGATATCATCCCACTTCCACTTAGGTATAGGTAAAGGTTGTAACAACCCTGCAGGCCTCTGGTGTTCAGCCTTCACTTGCTGACAAATCTGACAGTTGGCGACAAACTGAGCAATATCTCTCTTCATCCCACTCCACCAAAACTGTCTCTTTAAGTCTTGATACATCTTGGTATTCCCAGGGTGGATGGTATACTTTGCCCTATGAGCATCTGCTAGAAGTTCATTTCTCAACTTCACCTCTTTTGGCACACACAATCTCCCTTTGAACCTCACACTCCCATCTTATACATAGACCAATTTTCATCTATTTCACTTGCTACCAACTGGGCTTTAACCTTTTCTAAAAACTCATCATGAACTTGGGCCTTCACTATTTTCTGGATAACCATTGGTCTAGCTGATATACTGTACAAGCATGGACCATGCCCTTCCAAACCAAGACATAATTCAAAATCCTCAATAACTGCATGCATCTCAAACTCTCTCAACTCCAAGCTAGACAATTGGCCAAAATTCTTCCTACTCAAGGCATCTGCTACAACATTCGCCTTTCCTGGATGATAATGAAGAGCAAAATCGTAATCTTCCAATGTCTCCATCCATCTCCTTTGCCTAGAGTTCAGATCCTTTTGAGTGAAAATGTATTTCAAACTCTTGTGATCAGAGTACACCTCAAACTTCTCTCCATACAAATAGTGTCTCCAAGTCTTAAGGGCAAACACCACTGCCGTAAGCTCCAAATCATGTGTTGGATAATTCCGCTCATGCTGCTTTAACTGTCTTGAGGCATAAGCTACCACCTTGTCTTGCTGCATTAGCACACACCCTAGCCCCACTGTGGAAGCATCACAATAAATTGTAAACAACTCTCCACTAATAGGAGCAGTTAACACTGGAGCAGTGGTCAATTTCCGCTTCAACTCCTGGAAAGCATTCTCACACTCCTCATTCCAATCAAACTTCACCCCTTTTCTAGTCAACCGAGTCATTGGTGCTGCAATTCTAGAGAAGTCTTCTACAAACCTCCTATAATATCCAGCCAACCCCAAAAAACTTCTAACCTCAAATACATTAGTAAGCCTTTGCCACTCCTGTACAGCTTCCACCTTGGAATGGTCTACTACTATTCATGCCTCAGAAACCACATGGCCTAAGAAATTCACTTCAGTAAGCCAAAACTCACTTTTGTCCAACTTCCCCTACAACTGATGTCTTCTCAAAGTTTTAAGGATGGTCACCAAATGCTGCTTATGCTCCTCCAAACTCCTGGAGTAGATCAAGATGTCATCCACAAACACAATCACAAACTGATCCAAGTAAGCACGAAATACTCTGTTCATTAAATCCATGAAAGCAGCGGGGGCATTAGTTAACCCAAAAGGCATGACTAAGAACTCATAATGCCCATATCTCGTTCTAAAAGTGGTTTTAGGAACATCTTCTTCCCTAACCCTCAATTGATGATACCCAGTTCTCAAGTCAATCTTACTAAAATACTTTGCACCCTTCAACTGATCAAACAAGTCATCTATCCTTGGAAGAGGATACTTGTTCTTCACAGTAACTCTATTCAACTTCCTATAGTCAATACATAACCTTAGTGTGCCATCCTTCTTCTTCACAAACAACACTGGGGCTCCCCATGGCGACGTACTTGGACGAATAAAACCCTTACCCAACAATTCATCTAACTGAGTTTTCAATTCCTTCAACTCAAGAGGGGTCATCCTATAAGGGGATACTGAAATAGGATCAGTTCCTGGGTATACTTCAATAGAGAAATCAAACTCTCTATGCGGTGGTAAACCTGGTAATTCATCTAGGAATACATCCTGAAACTTCCTCACTATTGGAATTTCTGTAATGTCCTTCTGGGCTTTCTCCTTACCACGAAGGCAAGCTAGGAAATTTATTGATCCCTTCCTCAACACATACTGATAACACGGATCGGACTGCGAAAAAGGCAAACTAACACACTTCCCTCCAACAAAGCAAACCTCAAATCCCTCTGGTAGACAAAATATTATCCTATGGCGATGACAATCAATAACCGCTCTATATACTGTCAACCAATCCATTCCCAAGATACCATTATACCCAATCATATCCAAAATCCTCAAATCCACATTTAGTGCTCTATCTGCTAAGGTAATAACACACCCCTTGCATATTCTATCAACTCTAGAATTCGTACCCATAAGGGACTCAATAAGTAACAAATTTTCTACCCTTTCTGTTTTCAACGCCAATGCATTAACACAAGATGCAGAAATGAAAGAATGAGTTGCACTAGTATCAAACAAAACATGCACCCAAGTACTATATACCAAAATCATACCTTCCACCAAAAGGGCGTCCTCCTCTGGCTTTGTTGGGGTCAAGGCAAAAACTCTTCCTGCTGCCTGCCTTCCCTTACCTCTAGCATTCGACCCTTGAGAAGAACGGGTCTGACTACTCATACTAGCTGTCCTGGTTCCCTGCGCTGCTGGGGGTAATTGTGGCATCTGGTAGTAAGGTAATTGAAACTGAGGGGGCTGTCAAGACACTACTGGCTGTTGCTGAGAACTTCCCTGAGACTGAGGTCGAGCCTGCTGTACACCCCGCAATGGGCAAGCCCTCCATAAGTGGTCTCCCGCTCCACAACCATAACATACTCTATTAGCAGCCACCCTCTGAGCACTCTGCTCACCTCCTGCATAGAATGAGGAATGCCTCTCAGACTGCTGAGTCCTCTGTCTTTGCTGCGGGCCCTGAGATCTCCCCTGGGAACTTTTCCCCATTCTTTGTTTCCCTTTTCTATCCCCCCTTTGCTCCCGAATTTGGTTGGTCTCCTCAATATCCTGCTCCACCAACAAAGCCCTCTTAACCAACTCAGAATAATCCCTTATTGCCAGTGGGACTAATCTATTCCTAATAGCAGGCCTCAACCCCTGTTGGAACCTCCTAGCCTTTTCTCCTTCCTCACTGATCATCCCCAAAGTAAAACGAGACAACTCTGAGAAACGTGACTCATACTCCAGCACCGACATGGTTCCTTGGATGAGGTGCTCAAACTCCATCCTCTTGGCATGCTTAGCCACCTCCCCAAAATACTTGCCTAGGAAGATTCTCTCAAATTCCTCCTAGGTCATAATCTTAGTGTCATACACTCTTTTCATTGATTCCCACCAGAAATTAGCTTTATCAACAAGCATATATGCTGCCAGACCTACCCTTCTTTCCTCAGGTATGTCCAGTCCCACCAGAATTCTTCTCATCCTCCTCAACCAATGCTCAGCTGCTTCAGTACTGGGCTCTCCATTAAAAGATGGAGGCTGCATCACCATGAACCCCTTCATTGCTTCCATTTGGCTCATTGCTGGCCTTTCAGTGCGGCTCCTCCTATGTGAGTGGCCTGAATCCTCATGGCCCTGGGTACCTCCTGATCTCCTAGAGTCCTGACCTCTCATCGATTGAACAGTCTCTCTCAACTCCCTTCTTACTTCTCGGAGTAGTTCTTCTCTTACCGACTCCAACTGCTCATTTATCTCAGATCTTCCTCTTCTGGTCCTTCCCGCCATTTCAAATTTAACAATCCCTAATTCAACCACATTACCAAGGTGAGCAAAATAAATTCACATGTACCCATTTAACAACCTCAACAACTATCAAAACTTTCACTTTCCTACAATCACAATACATAACTCAACATAATTAACATCATCATGTTCTTATTATCATCTACAAGAACCATCACAAGGCTTTTCAAACATCAAGAATCAACAATTAACTAATTTATTTAATAATAAACTCATTAACTAACACATACAGAAAATCATAACATTACATAACATTATAATACACACAACACCCACAAACATTGACCCCAAGGTATTATTGCAACCTTGGCTCTGATACCACGCTGTCACGACCCAAATTCCGGGCGACCCAAAATTTGGCCCATGACCCCAGGTCAAAGGTTTGACCCTAAGGGTTTCTCTTATTCCACGTTGGCAGTCAACTAAAACACTTTCAAATTTTTTTTTTTTTTCACATATAAGTCCCACTAGGTTCTCACCAACTAACAATATTTCAAACCTTATTCAAACACATCAAGATTTAATAAACATCATTGCATTCCAAAATAAAATTTCATAAAAATCCCCTTAATCAAATTAAGGTCTTATTACATTATCCATAATTCACTTATTACAAGGTCTCAATACCACAAACACAATAAAAAAATAAAACACATTCCACTAAACCGCTCCAAGGGCATCCTGAAGTCCTCCCTGTCCCACTTGTGGATCCTCAGGAGTGATATCTGCATCTAAAAAGATATAAAAAGGAAGGAGTGAGCATTTCCACATTGCTCAGTAGGGTGCCTAACACCCAAAGGGTTAATGGGGGATTACTATATTTCAATAACCCAAACACAACAGTTTACCAATATAAATCAAGTCACACAATTTAACATATAACATTATACTCAATCCCACAACATCCAATCATTAAATGAATGCATATGAATGTGTGACACACAGTCATACAATGCATTATCGTTCTCGGGCTTTCACCGAAGGATACGCGTCCGCACCCAAATATACTCCCCATTCGGAGTCTTCCTGAGGCAAACTTTTGGGTCTTTCACCCTAGGGATCTCTCTTCCTTCTTAATTCGCCTCACACGGGCTTTCACTTTTCATCCTTATTTTATTTTATTTTTTCCATTTCATACACTTTTCACAATTTTTTTTTTCATACAACCATGATGCAAGTGAATGCCACAAACTCCAAAATTCCTCAATAATTTCTACAATTCCAATAATTCCAATATTCTCAATAACCCAATAAAATAAAAATTTCACCTTAAAATTCCCGAAAATACACCAACAAAGAAATTCACACATCAATATACTTGAATTTATATCACAATTTCAGAAATTTTCAATAATTTTAATAATTCCCAATATTTGGAAATAACTAATTTTCCACAATAAAATTACCGCAAATATTCCAATCAATTTTCAAAAATTCATAAATCACTAGATTTGAATTCTTGCCCTAATTCCGGAATTTTCCTATATTTCTAATAATTTTTAACAACCTAAAACGATTAATTATCAATTGCAAAGAATTCCGGAAATTACAAAAAAAAATCCAGAAAAATCCCAAATCATTCCAAAAAATTCACACAACATCAAAATTATCTACTTAACTCATAATTATCAGATTTATAAATTTTTTCCAATGAAAAATACATTAAATTTGAGTTTTATGGTTAGTTTTCCCCTACCACAAATATGAGAAGTTGACCGTTAAAAATGAAATCATCCACTGTAGACTTGTTCCTCTAGTCGAATAGAGCACTTCTTTCGAATTTGGGCTGAAACGGAGGTCGTTTGGCCGTCCAAACGGCCGGTCAAAGATCCGACGAGTGACCAAATTTCTGCACAGTGCCCTTCTCTCTCCCCCGCGTGCTGCCAGTTTCTAATTCTCCCCCTTTTCCCTTTTTTTTTCCTTTAAAAAAAATTTCACCAGCCACTTAAGCCCAAAACCAAAGGCCCAATTCCATTCCATTCCATTTTAACAATCCATACTACCTTTACATGGCCCAAATTTAATAGCCCATTGAATATTTTCATTTCATTTCTTTTATTTTACTTTTCTTATGTTTATTCTATTTGTTTTATTTGATTTCCAATTCATTTTTTTAACACACAAATTTATTTATTAACACCAATCCAAAACTATTTTTCTCAATTTTATTATTCATCAATTTAATTTAATTTTTTTCTTAATTAATTGTAATTAATTTTTAATTAATTCTTTTTTTTTTCGTTTTCGTTTTTCGTTTCCAGAAGTTTTCAATTTCTAAAATCTTAAGAAATTTTCTACCCTAAGGCTGACACGGCATAAAATTTCAACTCGTCTAATTGACCGACACAATAAAATGAAATTCACCAATCTGAAATTGACACGTGTTCTCCAAACACTTTTCTTTTTGACTTTTCAACCATCACACAAAATAAGACTTTTTAAACTAAAAATGCTAACGTGTCATAAAATACCCGGTCATTACATACTCGGAGTTCTGTCCTTGAGGACAAGGACGCTTCGAGGGGGAGGGAATGATACAAAATCCTTGCTCCAACTCCTATTTTCTTGTAGATCACAGTTACGTGGTCAACACCTCAACACCTGGCTTGAATTTTGATTTGTTGCTACTTCCCTAATCTCATGCCACTATTTGTGTTTTAGTTGTTTGTGCATCTATAAATGCACCAGCATGAAGTAAATAAAGCATGACAAAATTCAAAACTTCCATCTCCTATCCATCCTATTCTCTCTCAAATTAAACTCATCAAAACGTTTCCTAAAATCACTGATAAATATATTCTAAGTAGATAGATGGATGCAAGGCTCTTTTTGAAAAATGTTTTCGAAAATAATTTTTAAAATTATTTTATAATGTTTTATAAAATAAAATTCTATTTGGGAACTTAAAATATTTTTAACCTGATTTTTACACATTTTTAAATATATTTTAGAAATAACTATAATGTATAGTGTTTTATATTTAATCATTTTTTATATTCATATAATTATTTTTTTAAATAGTTCTTTAAAAACAAGTGAAACATCCAAATGATATTATTTGAAAACACTTTATTTTTCATAACAGAAAATTATTTTTTAGTAATAAAACATGTCTTCTCTTTTTTATATTTTTTGGAGAAAAAAAAATGTTTTTAAAAACATTTTCAAACAGTAAACCAATTAGTCGGTAACCATTTCCCGTGGGAAACGAATCAGCCGGAAACCCTTTCTTCCATTAAGGTGGGGACGCTAACTAAAAGCCTGGCTGTAGTGTTTGGCAAAGGTTGCCATATTTTAGTAGTGGGGTCAAACAGTAAATTCGCTTTAACCAGGGATTTGTTCAGGAAAAGGTAATCATATTGAAGGGAGTCAATGTGCAAATTTATCACTTTGTGACTCACCCCTATTTTTGTGAAAGAATCATAGTCGGTTGAAAAAACAAAGGCAATTCAGACTGTCGACTTTTTTCCGATGTGGGATTAAAAAAATTTGACCTATGTCACAGTATTTACTCATACAATGTTTTCCAAATTATTAGGCCTTTGATAATATCAATTAGTGCTGAAATTTTATAAAATAGAACATTCCTATTTATTCTATATATTTTGATAATTAATTGAATCAAAGTTATGAGTAGGTTTGATGATAATTTTAGGAAGCGTTTTTAGTCTTTTTAATATTTAAAAAAATAAAAATTTTCATATGTTAAAAATATTAAAAACACTTATATGTCAAACATATTCTAAAACTGAAAGACGATAAATGGTTTTAAGATTTTATAATTTTACAATTTTATTTTAACCTATAAATACAAATTATTAACATCTATTAAAATTAAAATGAGAGAACTTTGTTAACAATAATTCTTAGATTTAAAAATAAAATAAAATATGTCATCATGTGAGTTAAGCAATGTATATTGATGTGTTAAGATGCATAATACTGAAATGGGGATGAATGGAAATCATGTAGATGCGGTACATCCATATAATAATTAAACAAGTGAAAATAGGTTCAATTAGTCAAGATTTTACACCTAAATACAATATATTTAAAATAATATTTGTCATTTTCAAACAATTTTATAAGTCATGTTAAGAATTGTCACCCTTAAATTTCACACAAATAATTTCCCTAAACTAAATTACTTTCAGATTTTAAGTTTGGTTTTTGTTTTTTTGAATCAATAATATATTTACTTATATTAAAGATATTTTTGGTTGCATTTTTATTTTTTAATCTATGTTTTAATTAAAAAATAAAAAATAATTTTTAAAAACATATTTTAAATTTTTATTTTAAAATTTGATAGAAGAAATTCAAAATTTTATTTATACTTTTTTTTTAAAAAAAAAAAACTTAAAATGAGATACTACACTCATAGCTCACCCATCTTTTATTATTTTTGTCAAACTAAAAACATTGATAGTATATGCCTGAATTTTTTAGAAACCATCCACACTCATGGAAAATTTACCAAAAATTAGTATTATTATTACTTCGTGCTGTAATATTATTAAATATGATTTTGTTTTATAATTCTAAAGACAAAGAATAAAAATGAAATTATTGAACATGTATAATATTATTTGAATTAAAAAATCATTTATATTTTCTATTTTGAAAAATATTAAAAATATATTTACCACTTAAATTTCACTTGAATCATTTACCTTAAGTCACTTGACTTATTTATAATATTTATTTTTTATAGAATGGGAGATGAAGAAGGTGAAAGAGCATAAGTTGAAAACTTGAGGGGTATGTACATTGCTCTCACCTTAGTGTGATCCTATCTGTTATATATATAATTTTAATTTAAAAGTCCTAATTTATTTTTCAGAAGATGATTTTTTATTTTTTACTTATTAAATGTTTTAAACTCGAATTTTATTTTATTTTTTGTTTTAACTTGTTAGGGTTAGAGAGAGAATTGAAAAGAAACTCAACAAAAAAGAAAGGGAAGGTCGGGATTTAACGATAATTCATGTTGATGTATCATATCAAACATAGTCCCTATGTTCGGATCTTTTTATCTTTTTATTAATTCGTAATAGAAGAGAATGGTATTGTAGACCCCAAAATTTGTCCAAATTTTATTTTTACATTAATTTTGAACCCAATTTTAAATCCTGATTACATGTTGTGGACCCCGTATTTTGGCTAGTGCGTTTTCCACTCGATGGCGAGCTCGATTTTCATTTGAAAATGATTTTATTTATTAAAAAAATGATTTGGAGTTGCCACTTATTTTTGTTTTATTTTTAAAAAGGGTAAACAAAATAAGAAAGAAAACCCTAAGTGTGACTCCTTATTTTGGAAAAGGTGGTCTGTGAAAAACTGGATTGGGCTCGGGGGTCTGGTTACTTGTCGGGAAGGTACGGTAAAGACCGTAGCACCCCTCTAAGTTCCTAAAGTCGGGTCTCTACTAATAAAATGAAGCTGACGTGGCAATCAATAGGAAAATCAATGGATACTCAAATTGACGATGCACATATGGGAATCAAGACATGCATAGAGAATGATTAGAATGGGAGCGGATGCGTACCTGGGCCACGAACGAGCAATGCGCTATCATAAAAGATGGGCTCAGTGTGCAATAAAGAGCACAAAACATATCACATGCATCACCAAATAGAAATTAAAATAGTTCAAGGGAGAATTGGATTTTTTGAAATTTATTGGAAAATTGGAGTCTTAGAGATTATTTGAAAATTGAGGTTTTAGAGATTATTTGAAAATCGGAATTTTGAAGAATTATTTAAAGAGGAGATTTTAAATAAGTGGATAAGTGAATAAGTAAACGGATGAGATAATAATAATACCGAAAATAATCATTAAATAACTGAATGTAAATAGCTGAGTTTTTGAGATCGGAAATTAAATTGGGAAAACGGAATTTTGAAAAATTGAACTTTAATTATTGAAATTTATAGAATAAATGAATGAAATAATAATAATAATAATGAAAATAATATTTAAACGAATGAACGTGAATAGTGGAATTTTTTAGATTGAAAATGAAATTCGGAAGTCAGATTTTTGAAGAATTGAACTTTGATGATTCGACTTTTTAAAAGAAATAAATAAATAAACATGGAATAATAATAATAATAACCAAGATAATGTTAAAACGAATGAACGTGAATAGTGGAATTTTTGAGATTGAAAATTAAATTCGAAAATAAGATTTTTTAGAAGTTGAACTTTGATGATTGGAATTTAAAAAAAAATAAAAATAAATAAGTATGGAATATCAATAATAATATCTAAATGAATGAAAGGGTATAGTGAAATTTTTGAGATTGAAAATTAAATTTAGAAGTCGGATTTTTGAGAAATTGAACTTTAATGATTGAGATTTTTGAAAGAAATAAACAAATAAATATGAAATAATAATAATAATTGACAAAAAATGATATTTAAACAAATGAAAGTGAATAGTGAAATTTTATTTGAAGACTTGATGTAAAAGAAAATGGAGTTTCGAAAATTTATTTGAAGGTGACATCTTAAAAATTAAATTCGGAATTGTGGAATTTTTGGAATATTAAAATTAAAAATTTGAATTTTGAAAAATTAAATTTAAAGTTAGAGTTTTGGAAAATTATTTTGAGAATTGAATTTTGAAAAATTAAATTTAAAATATTGGAGTTTTGGAAAATGGAATTTAAGATTTGAAGTTTCGTAAACTAAATTTAAAAATTGAATTTTATGAGATTATTTTGAAAATGGTACATGTATATATATATATATATATATATATATATATATATATATATATATATATATATATTCTTAAATAAAGTAATAAATAAATAAATAGATAAATAAAAATAAATGAATAAAATGAATGAATTTGAAACGTTGGAATTTTATGAGAACAGAATTTTCAAAAAATGAAATTTTTAAGTGGAATTAAGAAGATGGCACGTGAGAGAAAAGAGAAAAAACTAATAATAACTCACCTTGAGGCCACTGGACCCATGCCACTAATAAAAGAAAAAAAAACTCATGTCTTTGACATATATATATATATCTCATGTTCACAATCTGAATCTTGGTCATTGTGAAACTAAAGTAGACAACCCACTGTCCACATCTGCATGGACCTCATCTTTGCCCAACCTGAGAACCCCTTGGTTTTACCGAAGCACGAGCGGAACCCTTGAAGTTGAGACGCCATTGAAAGTCTTTTACCCCCAAAGCCAAGGGCATCAGTTGTTGTGAAATAGAAGCCTCCAGAAATTTTCAGAAATTATAGGAGAAAACAATCACAAAAATCTAAATTCGTAAGAAGCAAAACCAATACTATTCTCTTTTCCATTGCTAGTGTCGATGACGGCCAAGAACAAACAAACAAACCACTAAAGCTATAAAAATAAACAGCAGGCATTGCCAGTCATTACCCTAAAAAATAATGAAACTAAAAGAGGATTGGAAGACCAGGAGCAGAGAGCTAAAGGTTCCAAAAAAAAAACAGAGCATCCATGATCCCAACCCGATTAACATCCCTGCTTCCTTCAAGCTGATAGTGGACTCCAGTTGTTTTATCATTTAAGAGAAGCCGATCTATATTTCTGGGTTTCCATTCATAGAAAGAAACTCAAGTATGGAAGCCAAAACAGAGACCCGGATTGGAACACCCACGTACATTATAGAGAGAAACAGAGGATACAATGAAACAGAGCTTTAAAGGAGAATGAACATAGACCAAACACCCAATAAATATGAAGAGACCAGATTCATTCCTCTTTATACTTGGATTTAAAGGTCGGAAAATTGAACCAAGAAAGTATCTTAAGAAAAGAAAAGAAAAAAAAAAAAGAGGATGCAAGAAGTTTTTTTTTTCTTTTTCTTTTTAAATATGAAATGACTAAACAAAGCACAATTAGATTATTCCAAAATGGAGTCCGAGAAACAAAAACTAGCCACCATGACCAACCAATGTGACCTCACAAATAATGCAAAACAATCACCTGAAGAAGTGATAAGAGAATGTGATGACCATTAATAATCCATAAACTTGATCAATCTTACTAGGTAATGCACTCCTCCAACAACAGTTTGTTTGGCTTCTGCTTCCCTTCTTCCCTTAGCTTCCTCTGCCGAATACTCTACCCCTCCTTGACAAAAACCTCCTTTTTTCCGAACCTCTTCCCCCCTGTTTCTATCTGGTCCCTTAAGCCATTACCAGCTCTCCTATTCATCCCTTAGCAAGCATGGCGCCTTCAACCACCAGCATAGGCGGGCAGCTGATGGATCACCACGCGTCCCGTGCTGCTCGTGTCTCTAGAAAGAGGTCCCCCCTACTTCAAAAAAAATGAAAAAAGAATTTTCACTCTCCCGGGTGTTCCCCCCAAACAAAAGAAAGGTCCCCCGCTATTTTTTTAAAAGGGGTCTACACGTGTTTTTTTTTTCCCACTCACCCTTTAATTCTTAGTTTTTATTATTTTGTAAATTATTTTATTTTTATTTTTATTTGTTATTATATTATATTATATTATTTATCTTTTTTATTTATTTATTATTATTTTCTCTCTCCTTTCTCTTCTTTCATTCCCCACCACCCACTCTCTCTCTCTCTTACTCACACCCCCCACGTGAGCTTCCCTATTTTCATTCATTATTTTTCCCTCAATTTTTTTTCACTTCTCTCCATTTTTCTTCCATCTCCACTCTTCATCATTGTTTTTTTTTTTTTTTTATTTAATTTCTTCCTTCCCATTCCCAAGGTAAGGTGGACGGCGACCTCATAGCTTTTTCCAATTTTTTTTTCTTCTCTCACTACAACACTCTTTTGGGGGCCCCTCCACTTTCTCCCGCTGGCTTTTCAAGATTTCCCCCCCATTTTTTCCCTCCAGCTCACCTCTCTCCTCTTTCAGCTAGCCCCCAACTTGGAGAACGACCGTCCCATTTTTTTTAGAGAGTTTTCCCCATTTTTCCCTCTCCAGGGATTCACTCTCACTGGTCGGCACCCCATACGCGGATCTTCCCATTTTTCTTTTTTTCTGCTCCCCTCAAACTACCACACCTCGGCCCTAGATTTTTTGTTTCTTTCCTTCTCCATCTTCTTCCTCCTTTACTCCTGCCGGCGCCTCAGACATCCCTCCATCCCCATTTTTTTCCCTCCCATTTTATTTTTATTTTTATTTTATTTTATTTTTCTTCCCGAAAACCCGTCCACCCTCACTGTCGCCAGTAGGGCCACCGACCAGTAGCTGTCGGCGAGCCATTGCCGGCCGACGACCCCCTTCCCATCTCATCTGTTTTCATTGTTATTATTATTATTATTGTTGTTGTTGTTGTTGTTGTTGTCATTATTATTATTATTATTGTTATTGTTATTATTATTATTATTATTATTGTTGTTGTTATTGTTATTGTTGTTGTTTTATTTTATTTTAATAGTAATTGTTGTTTGTGAAATTTTGATTGTTGAATTAATATGAAATTTGGGGTTAATTTGTTATTGGTAGATTAATACATAATTTGATTTAATTTATTATTAATGAATTAATTTGAAATTTGTTAATTTGGGTTTGCGGGCATATTGTATTTGGTGATTAATTTGAGGATATTTAGATTATATCAATTGCATATTGTTTATTTGGGACTTGGACCTATTGTTAAGTTGTTATTTGTTTAGGCTTATTGGATTGGGCTTGAAATATTATTCCTCTTGACTATGTATTTTTTTTTTATGTGGGCTTGTTAATTGATGTGAATTTCGGGGCCCATAATGTGGGTGAGATTTGTTGGATTATTTGAATATTTGATATGAGCTTGATCAATTTGAATTATTTAATTTGGACATGGGACAATTGTGGTGTATATTAAACTAGGCTTAGATTATAAAATATTAAATTTAGGTCTAGTATAATTTATTTTAATTTATCAAATTTTAGGTTTGGTTAATTGTGCTTGTATTTTGGTAATTAATTGAGAAATCCTACACTATGATTATTGACATGTGAGATATTTTTGTTGGGGTATATTTGCTAATTTGGATATATTTTTTTTAATTGATGAAATTTATTGGACTAATTCGAAGTTTGAATATCGATTGTGAATTTTATACATTTTTAGATATTTATATTTGTGTCATCTTTGTTTTTGCATGGACCCACTTTGCAATCTTGTTGGCTGAGTACGAATTGATGACGTGTGGAGCTTGTTGTAAGTTTATTTGGGTACATATTTTATTTCCTACTCTTATTTGGTTTTATTTCTGTAAATATTTATCTGTATATATTTACTTGTTATGTACAAAATTGAACATCGAACAAATTAGAAATTTTGTTTAAATGAGAGGAAGAATTCAGTAAATATGTTCTAATAAAATACTAATTTTAAAACATTCTTTTTAATAAAATAAAGTTTTTTTTTATTTATAAAAATTCAAAAAAATGCATTTAGAAAAATAAAAAAAAAGTTGTTTTTAATAGAATTCGAAAAATTGTTTTTAATGACATTGCTAAAAAATTTCTTTGTTTAATAAAAATTGTCCAAAAATTGTTTTGTAAATAAAGTGATTCCAAAAATTAATTTTTAATAAAATTGTCTAAAAATATTTTTTCAAATGAATTCTTTTTCCTTAATTAAAATGGGATTAAAAGTGTTTTTCAGAAATATAGAATTTAAATCTTTGTTTTTTGCAAATAAAGTTATGTCATTTTAAATAATTTATAGAAATCACTATTCTAAATGAAAATGAATCTAAATACTTTTGTAAATAAAATTATAAAAATTCATTATTTTCTAGTAAAAGCAAGTAAAAATAATTTTTGTATTAATAGATTTTTTTGAAAATTGAATACAAATGAAATTGAGAAAATAAATTGATCATTTTTTATAAGTAAATAAATGGAAATCATTAATTCAAAATCATTTTTAATAAAATCTTGTGAAATTTCTTTAAAACTTTTTTTTTAATATCCTTTATTTATTTAATTCAATAAATCATTTTGCATAATTCTCTTATTATTTATTTTGTGTATTTTTGTAATTAGATTTCTACATATTAATTTTCACCATGACTTGTATATTGATTATTTTTCGTAGTATCCATAATTAATTAATTAATTGCCACAATTTCCTTAATTCGTTTAGTAGAGGTCGTACGTATACGGGCTTAGAGGGGTGCTACGACTCACCATCGTACCTTGCCAATGAGTAACCTGACTGATTACTACTCAAAAATTGTTGTTTTGTACCTTGTAATTAACTCTTTTAAAAACTTTTGAGTTGTAGTTATTACCTTTTAACTCAATTAGCATATTAAGGACCTTTGCAATCGTTTCTAATCAAATTGTGTAAGTTTTGGTGCTTTTGATAGTATTTTGATCACCAAAGCAATCCAAGATTGAGGAAAGTTCTATGGAATCCATGACAAAGCAATTGGAAGCTCATTAACATGAAGAACCAAATCTTTGAAGCTTTATAGTCCTTTTCCAAAAGTAAATCATGAATGCAAGGAGGGAAAGCAAAGAGAGAAATCTAACATGAAGAATTCGAGAGGACATCAACTGTTGGACACTTTTGGAGCACTTCCTAGAGCTCAATTTATGCATACTATATGTTTTTTCGAATCTCGGGAAGTCAAGAATCCAACACTTCAAACGGTGCATGAATCGGAGTTGAAATGAAGAAGTTATAGCCATTGGAAGCCAATCACACCAAGCTGAAGGCCAATTTCGCAGGCTGCGAAATCAGCCTTTGGCTGTGAAATGGTGACCTTCAGCTTGCGAAATTTTGTAGCCATCTTGCATGCCTGCGAAATCCTCCTGAGTGCTTCCAAATATTTGCGACCGACACTTTTATATTTTTTTTCTTTAGATATTTGATGTTTAAATCCCCATTTTCTCCTTGTAATCCACCAATCATGGGATTCCTTAGTTATTAAGTAAGAACAAAGGGTGAACAACCTCATATATATATTGTTTGTAATTTTCAATACAAAGATATCTCGGGGAGCTTGTTCTTAGAGACAACTTTTTGTACAGTTTTGAAGGAAGTAAAATACAAAGCTTTGCTCTGCCTTACCTACTCATTTTGATTGTATTTTCTTACTAGCCAAACAAGCTCTGAGGATGTTTCCTCAGAGGATGAGTGGCTAGAATTTTTGTTTCTTGGAGCTAAGGTAGTTGGGTAAGGTCTAGAGTGTAAGAATTGGTAGTTTTGTTGTTTCAGCTATTAATGAAGAAAAGTGTGACCCATTAATGGTTTCTATGTTTTTAGTTAACTTAAAACGCCGTTAATTCACCTAGGCCAACACTTGGTAAGGCAAGTGATCTCCGTTCATTGAGATGCACTAGTTTATCTCTTGCAAGCCTTTGAGAGATGACTTGAAGGTAGGATTTTCTAGAATTGCCAACACTTGTTAAGCTTTTGGACTCTAAGGAGACATCCATTAGTTATCTCTTGCGAGCTTGAGAAAGGAAGTCCAAGGTTAATGATCACCTTGAATGGAAATGCTAGGTGAGAGGTACAAGCCATTGCAAGTTGCATCAATGAGAGGGATTTAACGTTTGAACTCATTAAAGGGAAGCATCTGTACCATACTGGTTAGAGAATTAACTATATGTTAATTCTCTAATGCGAGGAAAAGATTCAAGTGATTGGAGCTCTGTTTTTGCATGAGGAGCCTGACCCCAGTGATCCTAAAACTCCAAGAAACGCTTTTCTTTATAAGTAATTCCCATTACTTTCTTTTTAGTTAGCTTAAAACCAATCTTTTTCAACCAAAGTTTATGTTTTCTTTTGAAGCTAACCTTGAAATGAAAAAGCACCAATTCAACTTTGAATTTTTATCAGTTGTAAGTTGAAAACCCTTCCCAGTGTACGATCCTAGAGCCACTATGCTATATTAGCTAAGGCTATCCTAGTGCATGGTGATATAGGTTATAAATTTGGTTGATTACTCCTGTTTGAGGACCAAACTCAAGGTACACCAGCTAGGCACGCAATCACTGACCCCCGAACCCAGACTCGGTTTTTCACAGACACGTTTTTTTTCCTTCAGGAGTCACACTTAGGGTTTTTATTTATTATTTTGTTTTTCCCTTTAAAAATAAAACAAAAATAAGTGGCGACTCCAAGTCTTTTTCTAAAAATCAAATTTTCACCAAACAAAATAAAAAAGCGAGTTTTCACCATCGAGTGGGAACGCATCGAGCAAATACGGGGTCCACAAAATGGCGACTCCACTGGGGATTTTTAGAGGGTCAAACTTGAACTCGAGTTGAGGGGAATGTGGCATTTGATTGGTTGATTAATGGATACCCCTCTCTATGTGTCTTGTATGATTGGTTGTTGATTACACGTTGAGAGCTTTGATATGTTTGTCTGTAATATATGTTTGGATGTTATGTTCATTTGTGATGTTGACATGTTGATTACATCGATTGATCCTCTTACCTACTTTAGCATAGTGACTCTTCTTGTTGTATGATTATCTTGCTTTCCTGGACATGTATATTCTCATTTTTGTATATCTCATTCATCTTGGCATGATTGATTCTATTTGTTGTATATTATCTTGTTTATCTCAACATATTGTCTATTCTTGTTATATTCCTATCTTGCTTATCATATTCTTGCCTAGCTTGTGTGTAGATATTAGTTATATACTTGTTATTTGCATGACTGCTTTGGTGCATGATTGCTATTCTTTTATGTGATGCATGTATTTCTTGTCTGTGTGGGACACACATCTATCCCCTTACCTCCAACTCCCTAGACTCGGTCGACCTTGTTTCACTTGATCTCGTATTTGATATGAGACTTGTTACTTTGTTTGCTCTCCAATCGAGCTAGCGGTTAGAAGTAGGGTCTAGCGATGGGTTATATCGATGTTTGGGAACATTCTGGAGAAGGCCGACATGTTGATGCTGATGGGAGTTCAATCTTTGAAGACCTGTATAGCCCAGAGCTAGGTTTCATGGATATTTGTGTGGTTAGTGTGTTTCTTTTTTCTACTTTAGCTTCGTAGGGTTTTTCGGATGCACCCACACTGCTCACTATGCACTTTAGTTGACCATTGACTGTTGAGAGTTTTGAGAGGCTTCACCATAGGAAGCCCTCTGGGATGTCGAGGTAGTGCATGCGTGGAGGTGATGACCACCTTGCATGGAAACGCCCCATCTCTTTGGAGGCGTGCAGAGGGTTGCGTACCGCCGGAGGGTATGATCGCTTCTACTAGGGATCTTTTAAAGTCCACCCTTATCCTTTTAGAGCCACCTTGACCTCATAGGTTGAGCCATAGATCCTTCGATTAGGACTCCCTCCCTACACGTGGGTGCATCTGAGGGCCTTCAGAGCCTTTTTGATCATAGTTGGGATTCAATATTCCTTCTTTTAGTCTCTAGTGAGAGTGCACCAAGATTAGTACGAGTTTGGGTACGGTCAGATGGTCCGTCTTCGTTTTTGATGCCTTGCTCATTCCAATTCAGACTAGCATTTCTTCCATGTTTTCCCTGTGCCTACCATATCTCGTGCTTCATGCTCTTTAGGATTGGTTCTTCATTCTCAGTGTGGATTTGTCATCTTGGGTCAGAGTAAAGGGGAGATTAGTTCGTTTTTTCGAGAGATCAGACATGGATCAATGGGTTGTCACAGTTGATCAGTTCACGACTGCCATGACTTCTATTTAGGAGGCCATGGCCAGTCTCAGGCAGGAGATAGATAGTCAGCAGAGTAGACAATCCTTGAGGATACTCATTCATGTATGGATCGCATTGAGTAGCGTATCAGGCAGTTGAGAGTATTTGACAGTTCATCAGCTTAGGATGATCTTGATAGTATACCAGTAGCCAGTCTACCGACCAAGTTTAGGATGCTTGACATTGAGAGGTACACAAGCGTTGGTTGTCCATGTATTCATCTTTGACTCTACAGTACTATGATGAGGGCCCATGGGTTAGATGAGTCACAAATGATCACCATGTTTTCTTTATCTTTGAGTGGTGCAGCCCAACATTAGTTCGCATCTTTGGAGTCCTCGCGACGCAGGACATGGGATGACCTAGCTTAGGAGTTTCTGTGACAGTTTTCATTTAGTATTGTTGTAGATGTGTCGAGGAGAGAGATTGAGGGTTTCAGACAGAGATTAGATGAGTCCATTTCTTCCTTCATCTCTCGCTAGTGGGGGAAGATAGCAGAGATTGTTGATTGACCATTATAGAGAGGTGACTTAGTCTTGAGGTTCATTAGAGGATTGATTAGAGATCCTAGAGGGAAGTTTGAACCTAGCTGGAGTGGACTTTATTTCATCAGGGAGTTGACCCCAGAGGGCGTTGCATAGTTGATGGATCTAGATGGAAACCGATTCTCAGAGCCGACCAATGTGGATTAGCTAAAGAGGTACTATGTTTGAGACCATGGTTGCAAGATGGGTGGCCATCATTTCGGTTAGCCATATACCCTTTCACCCTTTTGATACATAGACCGTTGCTAGCCCATTGAGCCTCGCATGTGCATTATAGCCTTTCTTTCTTATCGCCTTGCTCACATTTCTACACTAGGATAGGGGCCCTTTAGTGTATGCATGCATTGTTTGGGAGTCTCATGAGTCTTGGACCTACAGGTGCATCTTTCTCTCATCATTTTTTCCTACCATCACATTACTACATTCCATCGTATCTTAGTGGTTGTGTCCTTCATCTTTTCTTCTTTGTTCTATCTACCGCTTGTTTTGTTTCATATTCTCTCCACCTTGAGTGGCGATCCTCCTCAGTTCATTACATGGAGGATAGTCACATCATTTCCACTATCTATTCTATGGACACTGGTTCAGAGATTCTTAGTTTGAGAAGGTCATATTGTCAGAGAGAGTTTTTGTTACCTTAGTTTTGAGAGTGTGCCTATCAATCGTTGATATCATCTTTGGGGCTTGTTTTGTTCATGTTCAAGGTGTGTACATTTGTATATATGTAAAAGAAAAAAAAATTGAAAAAAAAGAAGAAAATGAATGAAAAAAAAATTTAAAGAAAAAAAAAACGCATGTGTATTATTTTCTATCATTGAGTGTGTATATTGATGTTTGAGGGTCACTTGATTGAGTGTGTTCGTTGATGGGAGTTCGTATGTGAGCTTTCCGAGACCCTCCATGCTTTGTATTCATTTTTATTATATATTTTGAGAGCAAAATGAGTGACCTTCTCTTAGGAGCTCTGGGTCATTGTCCCTTCCATCATTACGTTCATTGTTAATGTGACTTCACTCCATGTCTAATTTGAGTTGATCACTACTTCTCTTTGTGTTGTTTGTTTCATCATCATCCTCGTTTTCGCTTCTGATTCATCATTTTCACTTCATCTTATTCTTTTCTTACAGCAACCCATCTCGGGTTTGATACTCTCTTCGCATCATCATTACACATATCACTATCAGTTCATTTTGCTTCATATGTCTCCTCATCAACATCATATTCACGTTAGGCATCCTCAAGTCCATGACTCACGGGATTCACTATACATGTTGCATTTCATACATGAGGGCATGAGTTTTTGATCATTGGGTATTTGAGCCTAGTTTTCCTTCATTTCTATCACCCTATCACCTTGGCCTACGTTACATCCCATGTCTTAAGACCACCCTAAGGCCATGGGATCAGATTTCGTCTTCGACAGCCTTTACTTGGACAGGTGTTTGAGATCTGGTTAATATTTAGATATCGTCATGCTTCTTCTTCTGAGAGTCGCCTCTTTGATGTTTAGATCTAATTCAGTTATGTTTGGATTACCGGGATCATGCGCTTGATGATGGATGATTTGATGTCACCTGATTTTTCTAATCTATCACATATTAGATGTTATATTGGGGCATATTCCGTTTTGGGCTAGATCTACAGATCTTCACGGAGTTGCATGCTTGTTCCCACTTGCGAGATGTATGCTGAGTTGATTGACTGGTTCGCTATTTTATGATGATCCCTCAGTGAAGCCTTTGTGGAACCATTCAACCAGGCCCACATTTCTCGACATTTGGTTGCCGCCATGCTTCTTATCCTGGGAGACGTTCCCTAGTTGTTTGGATTTGATTTGGATCACGGAGATCACATGTTCGATGATAGATGATTCCATGTCACTTGGTTTTTGACTTACCGTACATTCGACGCCATACTAGGGCATATTTCCGTCTTGGACGAGATCTACAGATCTTCACGAAGTTGCATGCTTATCCCCACTTGCGAGATGTACGCCAAGACGATGACGTGCTCATTATTTTATCATGATCCTTCAGTGGAGCCTCTCTGGATCTATTAAGCCAGACTCACATTTTTTCGGCATTTGGTTGCAGTCATGATTATTATTTCGGGAGACATTTCATAGATGTTTGGGCTTGATTTGGATTACCGAGATCGCGCATTTGATGATGGATGATTTCATGTCACCCGATTTCTGACCTATCGTACATCTGGTGCCATACTGGGGCATATTTTCGTTTTGGATGAGAGTTATAGATCTTCATGGAGCTGTATGATCACCCTCACTTACGGGATGTGCATTGAGACGATGACCTGTTCGCTATTTTTATGATGATTCTTCAGTGGAGCATCCCGGGAGCCATCTAGCTAGGCCCGCACTTCTCAACACTTTGATGCCATCATGCTTCTTCATCCAAGAGGTACATTTTGGATCTGTGGGTATGATTCAGTTATGGATTCGGGTGACCAGGATTGCATAGTTGATGATTGATGATTTGATGTCATTTGATATTTCCGACGTGTCACACATTTGATGTCATATTGGGGCATATTTTCCTTTTCAGTGGAGATTTGTAGATCTCAATGGATTTGCATGATCATCCCCAGTTATGAGATACACTTCAGGTTGATGATTCGATTTCATTTTGTCCCGATTCTCTGGTGGAGCCTTTATTGAGTCTTTTAGTCAGGCTCATATTTTCTGATATTGTCATGATTCTTGGGTGGAGTTACTTTAGGTGCATAGGTTCCCACATCACCATTTCGGTGGAGTACATGTTAGATCTTTTATGCATCCCCATGGAGTTATTCTTGAGTCATCAGGACAGACTGGGTACATTTGATGCCATGCGGAGGCATATTCCTTCCTTTAGCTATGGAGATGATCGTTCTCTCATAGATCTATTACAGTTTTCATCACTCAGACGAGAGATACTGTATTTGCTTTACTGGTCACTATTCCTGTGATTTTCATCGAGATGAGCTTTCGGTGGAGCATGACATTGAGGTTGTGATTGTCCCATGACCCTGCAGTAGATTGTTTTGATGAGATCGTGGTAGTTACCCTAGCGGATTATTCTCTTAAGACTCCCTAGTGGATTACCCATTTGAGATGACGATGGATTCCTCTAGCAGAGTATTTTGAGATAGAGACGTCTGGCTCATTGTGACATCTCGTCAGGCCTCATGATCTAGATGAATGGGTTGCGAGACTATGTTTATAGTCGATTTGATCATTCTGACTCCCTAGCAGAGCATTTCTTGAGGCTCATTGAGTCTCTTTTATACCTTCTCAGAGGATGGAGAGTTATGGCGGCATGTTACACTAGGGCATATTTCCCCCTCTCATCGTTTCCTTGCCGTTTGGCATTCAGAGCCGCCATCCATTCTCGGATATGATGTACAGAGTTGTCCATATTCAGTTTAGTGTTTAGAGCCACCATGTCTTCTCAGTCACGGCGTTCAAAGTCGTCTTTCTCAGCTTGACATTCCTAGTTACAAGTTTAGTTGGGCATTCAGAGCCGTTGTTTTTGCTTGGCATTCATAGCTATTATTTTTAGTTTGGTGTTCAGAGCCACCATTTCTTCGCAGTTTGGTGTTCAGAGCCATGTTCTTAGTTCGACATTTAGGGTCATTATATCATTTTCAGTTTAGCATTCAGAGCCACCACCTCTTTCCAGTTTGGCGTTCAGAGCTGTATTTTCATTTTGGTATTTGGTGACACCACATTTTTATTTTGGCATTCAGAGCCGCATCTTCAGTTTGGCGTTCAGAGCCGCATTTTCATTTCGACATTACCACCTTTTTCGTTTGGCGTTTAGAGTTGTTGTTCATTTTCCGTTTGACGTTCAGAGCCACATTTTCATTTTGACATCTAGATCTTTGTTTTTTTTTTTTTTTGTTCGGCGTTTAGAGCCACATCTTTATTTTGGCATTCAGATCCGTATCTTCAGTTTGGCGTTTAGAGCCACATTTTTATTTCAACATTAGAGCTACCACTTTTTTTGTTTGGCTTTTAGAGCCGTTGTTCATTTTTCGTTTGGCGTTCAAAGCCACATTTTCATTTCTACATCCAGATCCTTGTTTTTGCTTTTTTTGTTCGGCGTTCAAAGCCACATCTTTATTTTGGCATTCAGAGCCGCATCTTCAGTTTGGCGTTCAGAGCCATATTTTTATTTCGGCGTTCAAAGTCACATCTTTATTTTTGCGTTCAGGAGCCGCATCTCCAGTTTGATGTTCAAGTCGCATTCTCAGTTTCGACGTTCAGAGCCATCATCACTTCCTAGTTTGACGTTCAGAGTCGCATTCTTAGTTTTGGCGTTCAGAGCCATCATCGGTTTTCAATTTGATGTTCAGAGTTGTATTTTTAGTTTCGGCGTTTAGAGCCATCACCACTTCTCAGTTTCGGCGTTTAGAGCCATTAGTATCAGCGTTGAGAGCCATCATCACTTCTCAGTTTGACGTTCAGAGTCGCATTTTCAGTTTTGGCGTTCAGAGCCATCATCACTTCCCAGTTTGACGTTCGGAGTTGCATTTTCAGTTTTGGCGTTTAAAGCCATCATCGGTTTTCAGTTTGATGTTCAGAGTCGTATTTTCAGTTTTGGCGTTCAGAGCCATCACCGCTTCTCATTTTCGGCGTTTAGAGCCATCACTTCTCAGTATCGGTGTTGAGAGCCATCCTCATCGCATTTTCAGTTTCGACGTTCAGAGCCATCACTTCTCAGTATCGACGTTCAGAGCCATCACCGCTTCTCATTTTCGGTGTTCAGAGCCATCACTTCTTAGTATCGGCGTTCAAAGCCATCCTCATCGCATTTTCAGTTTTGGCGTTCAGAGCCATCATTGTCACTTCTTAGTTTCGGCGTTCAGAGCCATCACTTCTCAGTATTAGCATTGAGAACCATCATCGCTTCTCAGTTTGATGTTCAGAGTTGCATTCTTAGTTTCGGCGTTCAGAGCCATCATCACTTCCCAGTTTGACATTCGAAGTCGCATTCTCAGTTTTGGCGTTCAGAGCCATCTCGGTTTTCAATTTGATGTTCAGATTTGTATATTCAGTTTCGGCATTCAGAGCCATCCCCGCTTCTCAGTTTTGGCATTCAGAGCCATCACTTCTCAGTATTGGCATTCAGAGCCATCACTTCTCAGTATCGACGTTTAGAGCCATCCTCATCGCATTTTCAGTTTCGGCATTTAGAGCCATCATTGTCGCTTCTCAGTTTGACGTTCAGAGTCGCATTCTCAGTTTCGGTGTTCAGAGCCATCATCACTTCCCAGTTTGACGTTTCGAAGTCGCATTCTCAGTTTTGGCATTCAGAGCCATCATTGGTTTTCAGTTTGATGTTCAGAGTCGTATTTTGAATTTCGGGGTTTAGAGTCATCATCATTCCTTCTCAATTTGACATTCAGGGATGTCAGTTCTCAGTTTAGTGTTTAGAGCCATGCTTTCAGTTTGGCGTTTAGAGCCGCATCTCCGATTTGGTGTTTAGAGCCATCATCCTATCATGATCGGGCATTCATTGTCACATTTTCCATGTTTAGAGCTACATTCCTAGCGTTCAAGGCTGTCAGTTAAGTTTGGGCATTTAGAGCTTCATCTTTAGTATTCAGTGTTATCAGTTTTTTTTGGTTTGGCATTCAGAGCCATGCCTTCAGTTTGGTATTCAGAGTCATCATGTCTTTCTTCAGTTAGGCGTTCAAATCCACCATATCTCTTTCAATTCAATGTTTAAAGCTGCATTTTCATTTTGGTGTTCAGAGTCGCTGTTTGTGTTAGTTTGACATTTAAAGTCGTGCTTTTAGTTTGACATTTAGAGCCATTGTTTAGCTTGGCATTTAGGGCCATCATTAGAGCCATCGTATCTTTAGTTTGGCGTTCAGAGCCATCATTCACAGTTTGACATTTAGAGCCGTTGTTCACAGTCAGGCGTTCAGAGCCACCACATCTCAACAGTTTGGAGTCCAAAGTCATCGTTCATAGTCAGGCATTTCGAGCCATTGGTCAGCTTAGCATTCAGAACCATTATATCTTCAGTTCGACATTTAGAGCCATTAGTCGGCTTGGCATTCAGAGCCATCATATTTTTAGTTCGGCATTTAGAGCCATTGGTCAGCTTGGCATTTAGATTCCACCATATTTCTTTAGTTTGGCATTTAGAGACATTAGTCAGCTTAGCATTCAAAGCCTTGAGCTCATGACCTAGAGTCATTTTTCTCATTTAAGACCTAGAGTCTTTCCAATCCTGAGTTGAGCCTTCATCATTTGGTTGCCCATGAGTGGCATGACATGGAGTTTGCGTATCGCATTCTCTTTCTAGTCGATCAGTCATAGAGCCTGGAGCTCATAGCTCTGAGCTGTTCACCTAGCCCTGAGCCATTCATTGTAACCCTGAGTTACTCATTGCATCATGACCCAGAGTCATTCATGGCATTCCGAGCCCTGAGCTCATGACCCAAAGTCGTTTTTCTCATTTATGACCCAGAGTCATTCTTAGCATTCAGAGCCCTGAGCTCACAACCCAGAGTCGTTCTTCTCATTTGTGACCTGATTCATTCTTAGCATTCAGAGCCCTGAGCTCACGACCTAGAGTCGTTCTTCTTATTCATAGCCCAGAGTCATTCTTAACATTCAGAGCCTTAAGCCCATGACCCAGAGTCATTTTCACCCTTTAGGCATCCAGAGCCACTACTTTCTTTCATGGGTGTTTAGAATTGCAGGCCTTCAGATCTCCCATTGGCATTCAGAGCCACAATTTTCCTTCATAGGCGTTTAGAGCCTTATTTTCCAGTTTTAGGCGTTCAGAGCCCTTCATTTCATCAGTTCTAGACATTCAGATCCACCCATCTCTTCCAGTTTTGGGCGTCTAGAGCCACTATCTCTCCATAGTTTGGCATTCGGAGCTGTCATCATATGTCTTCAATTTGGCGTTTAGAGCCATGTCTTTAGTTTTAGGCATTTAGAGCCTCTTTGTTCTTGTTTTGGTTTAAGAGAGCCCATGTCATATTAGGATAAATTTGGTGGTCTTTCTTTTTCTTCGACAAAGTTCACTTCGTTTCGTTTGTGTATTCATTCACTTTACTCGTGAACTCTATCGAAAAGGGGCATATTTGTAGACCTCAAAATTTGTCCCAATTTTATTTTTTCATTAATTTTGAGCCCAATTTTAAATCCCGATTACATGTGTATTTTTTTTTGCCCACTCACCCTTTAATTCTTAGTTTTTATTATTTTATAAATTATTTTATTTTTATTTTTATTTGTTATTATATTATATTATATTATTTATCTTTTTTATTTATTTATTATTATTTTCTCTCTTCTTTCATTCCCCACTTATCCCACCACCCACTCTCTCTCTCTCTCACTCATACCCCCCACGTGAGCTTCCCTATTTTCATTCATTATTTTTCCCTCAATTTATTTTCACTTCTCTCTCCATTTTTCTTCCATCTCCACTCTTCATCATTGCTTTTTATTTTTTTATTTCTTCCTTCCCATTCCCAAGGCAAGGTGGACGGCGACCCCATAGCTCTTTCCAATTTTTTTTCTTTTCTTTTCTCACTGCAACACTCTTTTGGGGGCCCTCCACTTTCTCCCGCTAGCTTTTCAAGATTCCCCCCCCCCCCCCTCATTTTTTCCCTCCAGCTCACCTCTCTCCTCTTTTAGCTCGACTCCAACTTGGAGAACAACCGTCCCATTTTTTTAGAGAGTTTTCCCCATTTTTCCCTCTCCAGGGATTCACTCTCATTGGCCGGCACCCCATACGCGGATCTTCCCATTTTTCTTTTTTTCTGCTCCTCCCAAACTGCCACACGCCGCCCTCAGATTTTTTGTTTCTTTCCTTCTCCATATTCTTCCTCCTTCACTCCCGTCGGTGCCTCAGGCATCCCTCCATTCCCATTTTTTCCCTCCCATTTTATTTTTATTTTTATTTTATTTTATTTTTCTTCTCGAAAACCCGTTCACCCTCACTGTCGCCGGTAGGCCCACCGACCAGTCACCGCCGGCGAGCCACTACCGGTCGGCGACCCCCTTCCCATCTCATCTGTTTCCGTTGTTATTATTATTATTATTATTATTATTGTTATTATTGTTATTATTATTATTATTATTATTGTCATTGTTATTATTATTATTGTTATTGTTATTATTATTATTATTATTGTTGTTGTTATTGTTATTGTTGTTGTTTTATTTTATTTTAATAGTAATTGTTGTTTGTGAAATTTTGATTGTTGAATTAATATGAAATTTAGGGTTAATTTGTTGTTGGTAGATTAATACATAATTTGATTTAATTTATTGTTAATGAATTAATTTGAAATTTGTTAATTTGGGTTTGTGGGCATATTGTATTTGGTGATTAATTTGGGGATATTTAGATTATATCAATTGCATATTGTTTATTTGGGACTTGGACCTATTGTTAAATTGTTATTTGTCTGAGCTTATTGGATTGGGCTTGAAATATTATTCCTCTTGACTATGTATTTTTTTTTTTTATGTGGGCTTGTTAATTGATGTGAATTTCGGGGCCCATAATGTGGGTGAGATTTGTTGGATTATTTGAATATTTGATATGAGCTTAACCAATTTGAATTGTTTAATTTGGACATGGGACAATTGTGGTGTATATTAAACTAGGCTTAGATTATAAAATATTAAATTTAGGTCTAGTAGAATTTATTTTAATTTATCAAATTTTAGGTTTGGTTAATTGTGCTTGTATTTTGATAATTAATTGGGAAATCCTACACTATGATTATTGGCATGTGAGATATTTTTGTTGGGGTATATTTGCTAATTTGGATATATTTTTTTTAATTGGTGAAATTTATTGGACTAATTTGAAGTTTGAATATCCATTGTGAATTTTATACATTTTTAGATATTTACATTTGTGTCATCTTTGTTTTTACATGGACCCACTTTGCAATCTTGTTGGCTGAGTACGAATTGGTGACGCGTGGAGCTTGTTGTAAGTTTATTTGGGTACATATTTTATTTTCTACTCTTATTTGGTTTTATTTCTGTAAATATTTATATGAGTATATTTACTTGTTATGTACAAAATTGAACATCGAACAAATTAGAAATTTTGTTTAAATGAGAGGAAGAATTGAGTAAATATGTTCTAATAAAATACTAATTTTAAAATATTTTTTTTAATAAAATAATTTTTTTTATTATTTATAAAAATTCAGAAAAATGCATTTAGAAAAATCCAAAAAAAAAAAAAATTGTTTTTAATAGAATTCGAAAAATTGTTTTTAATGACATTGCTAAAAAATTTCTTTGTTTAATAAAAATTATCTAAAAATTGTTTTGTAAATAAAGTGATTCCAAAAATTAATTTTTAATAAAATTGTCTAAAAATATTTTTTCAAATGAATTCTTTTTCCTTAATTAAAATGGGATTAAAAGTGTTTTTCAGAAATATAGAATTTAAATCTTTGTTTTTCTTTTTAATTAATTTTTTTTTTTTTTGCAAATAAAGTTATGTCATTTTAAATAATTTATAGAAATCACTCTCCTAAATGAAAATGAATCTAAATACTTTTGTAAATAAAATTGTAAAAATTCATTATTTTCTAGTAAAAGAAAGTAAAAATAATTTTTGTACCCAAATTGAAATTTTATAATAAATTCTTTTGATATAATAAGTGTAAATAGATTTTTTTGAAAATTGAATACAAATGAAATTGAGAAAATAAATTGATCCTTTTTTATAAGTAAATAAATGGAAATCATTAATTCAAAATCATTTTTAATAAAATCTTGTGAAATTTCTTTAAAACTTTTTTTTTTTTAATATCCTTTATTTATTTAATTCAATAAATCATTTTGCATAATTCTCTTATTATTTATTTTGTGTATTTTTGTAATTAGATTTCTACATATTAATTTTCACCATAACTTGTATATTGATTATTTTTCGTGGTATCTATAATTAATTAATTAATTGTCACAATTTCCTCAATTCGTTTAGTAGAGGTCGTACGTATACAGGCTTAGAAGGGTGCTACGACTCACCATCGTACCTTTCCAATAAGGAACCTGACCCTCGAATCCAGACTCGGTTTTTCACATACCCGTTTTTTTCCTTCAGGAGTCACACTTAGGGTTTTTATTTCTTATTTTGTTTTTCCCTTTAAAAATAAAACAAAAATAAGTGGCGACTCCAAGTCTTTTTCTAAAAATCAAATTTTCACCAAACAAAATAAAAAAGTGAGTTTTCGCCATCGAGTGGGAACGCATCGAGCAAATGCGGGGTCCACAGGTATTTTTAAAGAAAGTAGAATCATAATAGAAGTGGTCAACAAGACCCACGATTCATGAGCATACCATTCTTGTCGATTTCCATTTCCAAACCGAAATGCAAGAACAAAATCCCAAACGGAAAAAAAGACAGACCACCAGAAGCTGTGTAGGTCAGGTTCCGGCCCTGCCACGATAGCGACCACATGCATATATATAGAATGTGGGTAAGAGATTAAGGCAAATATCTGAGGGAAGAAGAGAGAAAGGTGTGTAAGAAGGCAGCAAAGGGAGAGACAGGGTACGTCTCTATATTTGTGCTTACAGAAGAAATCCCAGATCATGATGATTATCCATGAACCAAAAGTAACGGTTCAACATCTCACTCTCAACATTGTGGGAATCAGCCTCCAACAACGAAATCTCATCCCTATTCACTCTGCGGTTTTCATCAACAATGTGGAAATCCACCATGGACAGCACCAGAATCGCATGTCCACTCACCTCACCTCCATTCTCGCTCTTCTTTCTTTCATTGTTCCGGTGCTCCTGGACCTCGTTGATTTGAAGTTCGAGAAAGAGGCACACTCTGTATTTGAAGCCCACCCCACAACCACCAAGCTGGGTATTGCTAGCTTACTAGCGTTCCTCTAAGAATTCGAACTTATGTTGATTTTCCATACTTGTCGTCTCCCTACTACTTGTGCTGCCCTCCTCAGCACTACCATTGTGTTTTCCGCTTCCCTCTCACTGGCTTCATTGGCATCTCTCTTGTTCCCTGATGCATTGCGGCCCCATCTATATGTCCTCTACGCCTTGTTATCACTCGGCAACTTGCATAGCCTAGTCCGAAAATGGTGTCATTGGGTTCACCGTACAATCATGGACAACCTCCTTGAGACTGCATTAACTGGAATGCGACGACAATCGCACATGAGAAGAAGGCCCTCTACTTGTACCCCCTAGCCATCATGGTATAATTTCATAGCTTCCCCATGCCAATTCCCCCACAGGTAACTCTGGTTTAGTCTTGGTATATAATAAGATAAGTGAAGGGATTGATGCTTAATTAGTACTAACTAGGCTAGATTTCTAGATATTTAAAAACTGGGCTTCCAGTATAACTAAGTCCAGGGAGGGAATTTCTAAAACAAGACACAGCTTCTCTGTTTGGTTTGGTTGCTGGCATACCACTCTTTCCCACTTCAGATTGTATTTCCTTTGTGATTAGAAAAAAAGGTTGAAGTAGTTAGGAGATTTTAGGTTGTCTAATGATCCTTATGGACCTTAATTTCTCCATAAGGTTTGCATATCTTCTTTTCTTGTTTGCTTCTCTAATTGGCTCAATTAGATTTATAAGTAGATGTGCAACCTACCCTTTTTAAGTCCTCTGCCATGGACTCAACCAAGAAAGGATAAAAAACAAGACAAAAATACAACAAAAAGGTTGGGACCAAGACCTTAACTACAAGGGTGTTTTTCTCTAGCCAGATTTGAGGAGATGCAAGACTTCAGTTTTTACCCAAAATAAACTTTACAAAAAATAGAAAAATAGAAAAAATTAGTTTAATTTAAATATGAACAAAAACTATGGTGGATTAACAATTCTAGGTCAAAATTTAAAGTCTTTTAAAATTCTCCCTTGGAATAATTACCAATTCAAAGTTGGTTATGATTGAAGGCCATTAGAGGTGAAAGTAAATGGTTTGTGGTTGTAGATGGACAAAATTGAATCAATTGAATTTTTTTTTTTCTTAATTTTATGTATCTTGATTAAATTTTATGATGGAAGATCAGGAGTGTTAAAAAGTGTCACCTTTTAGCTTAGGTGTTTGATTTTTTAACTTTTTACATGAAGTAACTTACTTTTAAATTTCAGATTATTTAAGGTTTTTGTTTTTTGCCAACTTCTTATTTATTTCTTAAATTTTTTTATTAAATAGAAAAAATCAAAATATTTGATTTTTCTTGATGCTAAAAGTAACTTGTCATTTTTTTTAAACTCATGATACTTAATAGAAATAAAATATTAAGAAAATAAATAATTTAATACTTAATATTATTAAACACTATTTAGTTTTAAGTTCTAGAATTAAGTAAAAAAAATAAACACCACCTTATTCTCTTTTGCTCTATTTGTAATTGATCTAATATCATATTCAATTTGTCAATCTTGAGAACTAAGAACTAAGGATCGGCTGTTTAATACATATTTATTTGTCCAAATCAAAGTTCAATCAATTGACATAAAAAAAAGTCTTTAGAAATATTGTAGTTGAATTATTGTTGTTTGTTTTTACCCTTGGTGCTCTGTTTTAGATCTTCCCCTGCTTCTGGTACTTGTCCTAGGTGAGTATCCGTTTTCTCACTTCTGCCCGAGGGAGCAAGGAATTTCCAAGAATGTATTTCAACAGTAATCATATACCTATCGCCATTGTCGTTGTGCCAAGGATGCTTCCTAATACCTGCATTCTGCCATTATGCCTTCTCTGCTCTCTCTCCCCTCTTATCAGAGCCACTCTCAACCTCAATCTCCCTCTCCCTCATCAGCACCCCAACCCTGAAGTTGTTGACGAAGTTCAAAGGAGAGTCCATGTATCCCTATCGAGAAGACAAGTGCTCCATTACTCTTGATGCTTTAAAGTGGGTTGATTGAGGAATTGAGAAAGAAATAAAACAAACAAAGCTATCCTCGAAGACACCGGCGGCGAAACGCCTCCGCCATCACCACCACCACAGCGGTAGCGTGTCTCGCCTTACAATAAAGATGGTACGAGGGGTCTCACAAATTCTGTGAATGCACGAGCCCCAAGGAACATTTCTATATCTGGAAGGAAAGGGAGAGAGACCATGTTTTGTTACCTCATGCTAAGGACCTAAAAAAATGGGTCTGTGCTTCTCAAGTTCGTGACGCCGATGAAGCTTCGGACCTTTCGATTCAGGCAGAAGAATGGAGTAATGATAGCTTGAGGTATTGGTTAGACAAACCAGAACGAAGTGCTGATACATTTGGATATTTGCATGTATTTACTCAAATTGCATAAACTGTCAGTGCAGTACATTCACAGAGAGTATCTATTAATGATGTTTTGATTCTTTGGGAGATGGGTTGAACAGCCATGCTATGGAGACTCCTTTGCTTGATAGTTCGCATCTGCAGAAATCCGAAACTTATTGTATACAATCAAGCTCAATTTATGTATCACGAATGGCATTAGTAGGTGACATAAAAGAACATGAAAGTATGAGAGGAAGAAGGTTGAGGGTCTGGATGAAAGTGTGAACAAAAGTGGCTTTGTCTTTCTGCACCGGTGATGGAGAGTCTTCACATTCTTTTAACTCAGACTTGGCTGCTCAATTAAACAAACCAGACAATGAAATTGTTGATCACTACACATATGTGATACTGGGGGATGGATGTCAAATGGAGGGTGTTGTACACGAAGTTTTGTTCACTTACTGGACATTGGGTCTTGGGAAGCTGGTAGCTTTGTATGATGACAACCACATCTCTACTGATGTTGGTATTGGGATTGCTTTCACGGAGTATGTTGATTTGCGTTTTGAGGCTTCTGGTTGGCATGCTATCTGGGGAAAGAATTATGCACTGCTCTCTGTGAGGAACCCAATGTTTGTGGCATAATATGCTCCAGTTTGCAGATTCTCATTCAACAGAATAAAAGGATTCTGGAAGGAAAAATTGATCTGCATGGTTCTGATACGAGCACTTCCAGACAAAGAGCTATGGCCCATTATACCCCACAAGCTGCAGCTGATAGCTTGAATGCATTAAAGTCCTCTGCCCGTGAATTTTTGTCAGGGAACTTCTTGAAATCTGCACAAGGTGGTGGTTGTTTGCAGTCCACAATCTGCGAGTTGGCTTCTATAGCAGACAACGAAATAGTCACAAGGTTCTTCAGAAATACAATTCAGAAGCTTCTGAAGGTGACTCAAGAGGCTGGCAATGCAGAGACTTCTAGAAAACTCCAATACTATGGAGATTGACAATTCATCAAATGGAAGTTCAATAGCACTTGTGAGGGCACAGCTTTTTGACTTGGCAGCGTCACTTTTGCCTGGTTTGAATGCCAAAGAGATTGATCTGTTGTTTGTTGCAATAAAGCCAGCATTAAGGAAATTCGAGTGGATGATTTGGCACAGCAGAATCAGCGCTTAGTGGTCTTTACCTCTAAAAAGTCCAAGGAGGCTTCAGAGGGGATTGCTTATGAGTGGAGTTACGTGGTGGAAAACCAATATGGAGATGATGGGGTGATAGCAGGCTCATGTCCGAACCGGGCAGAATCATCTCCCATGAACACTATCCAGAACTACTTTCCTGATAACTCCAACTCAACAGAAGCCTGTGCGGATAATTCAGCTCCATTAACCAGCATGATGAAGACCTGCTGTGAATCAGCTGGCGACCGATGGCCAAATTTCATTGTTGTCGATTTCTACCAGAGGAGTGATGGCGGCGGTGTCCCAGAAGCTGTAGATGAAGCAAATGGTCGGCTCACTTGTGGATGTGCCAGCATTTCCTACTGCAAGGAAAACGCAACATTTGGTTCATGAGATGTTCCTGTGCTTTCTCCACCTCCCCCAACATCGATTTCGCCTAGTACCAATGTCCCCAACAGCTCCAACGATTCCAGCTCTTCTCATTTGGATGGCAATCTGCTCTAAGCCCGATGGATGTTGGGGCAATGCTGACTGCAATTCTGTTACTGTGGTTATAATTGCTCCCAATCTGGTTAGTTTTCATTCCTTCTATCTAAATTAGCAAGGCATTGGAAGATGGCTATGTTCAATTGAAGGAACTCGATTTGAGCTCCAATTTCATGAGAAGGGCTGGGGTTAGGTGCTTGGCTCGCGCTGTGGTGCATAAGCCTGGGTTAAAATTGCTTAACATTAATGGAAATTTCATCTCTGATGAGGGCTTGATGAGGTGAAGAATATATTTAATGAATTTCCTAATGTTCTTGGATCCTTGGATGAGAATGACCCTGAAGGAGAAGATGATAACGAATCTGGAGAGGGTGAAGATGAAAGGGATGAATTAGAATTGAAATTGAAGAATCTCAAAGTCCATCAGGAAGACTAGTAAGGCCATATCAGATAATCAATCTTAGGTTCTGACTACAATTCAACCCTTGGAACACTTTATCAAATCCCCATTGATGAGGATCTTGCATGGCCAGCTTTAGCATGGCCATCCTCATGCCACGTGCTATCTCTCATTTCGTTTATTTATTTTTTATTTTTATTTTATTTATTTATTTATTTATTTTTTTTATATTTTATTTTATTTTTGAAAATAATTTTCCTAAACCCCATTTTGTAAATAAATTCTTCAATTTTGGTTTTTAATTAATTTCAAATCTCCAAAAATTTTCTATCCTTAACATTTTTTTTAGGTTCTGAAAACCCGTTTTTTTAATAAAAGTTTTGTTGCCATCTTCCTTTATGGCACCTCCTCTGTTTTTAAAATGTTTTGAAATAAGCAAAGATTAAATTCCGTAATTCCGAATAATGGAATTTATGGAATTAATTCATGCAAAAATAAACAGGCTTTGGTGGGGACCCCACATACATGATTTTATGATCGATTGATTGACTGGATTATCATACATGATTGATTTGTCCTGCTCTCTAACATGCATGCTATTATTCCTTAATTGTGCACTAACCCTCTCTCTTGATAGCGCATTGTCACAAGCTTAGTCCAAATGAGCCTCCCCATGGCCTTATATAGAGCCAGGAAGCTTCTGGAGACTCCTAGAGTGGGAAGGGTGTGGAAGGTTCTAGAGAAGCCTGGAGGAATCCACACAATTCTACACCATGGTGGAAGGCACGAGAGGAGTCCGGGGCTTTCTAGAGAAGTCTAGAAGACTCTTGTATATACTTGTATATAGGCTTGTAACTAGAATGGTGTAGGACATTCTAGAATAGTCTTGAGTTGTAAGGAACCCTCCAAGGTTCCAGAGAGTTCCAATGGTGCCTATAAATAGGTGAGGGCCTCATTTGGCCAAGGCACCAAGCAAGTGAGCTTCCAAGCACTTGTAAGAGCTTCTTTGAGTAATAAAGAGCTTCCATTCTTTAAGGAGTTGCCTACTAAGCTTCCTAAGCTTACGAGTCGCGAGTGTCTTAGCCGAGCAAGCTAAGCATTGGGGAGTAAGGCTGACTTAGCAAGATCAAGCGTCTTGGCTTGTCTAAGTGCCGCACGAGCTTAGTGAACGACTAAGTCCGTGACAGCATGGTGGCTTGTTGCCCAGGTACGTACCCACTTTCCCTCTGATCGTTGTCTATGCATATTTAGACTCTCATACATGCATGATCATTCTGGGTATTCATTGATTTACTCATCAATTGCCATGATTGCTTCACTTTATTAGTAGAGACCCGACTTTAGGGATTTAGAGGGGTGTTGCGGTCTTTACCATACCTTCCCGATAAGTAACTTGACACCTGAACTCGATCCGGTTTTTCACAGACTACCTTTTCCAAAATAAGGAGTCACACTTAGGGTTTTTTTTTTCTTATTTTGTTTACCCTTTAAAAATAAAACAAAAATAAGTGGCGACTCCAAGTCATTTTCTTTTCAAACAATAAATCATTTTTCAAAATAAAATTCGAGCTTGCCATCAAGTGGGAAACGCATGAGCCAGAAATGTGGGGTCCACAAAATTATTAGGGACTTTTTATCATTTATCATTTTTGAAGATCAATTTGATTTTGAATTTCCTCCCAACTCTCTTCCTTCCTTCTTCTTTTTTTTTTATCTTTTTTTTTTTTTTTTGCTGCCAAACACAATCAAGAAGTCATCAATAGCCATGTTTAATAGCTAAACTTCTATTGATATGGAAGCAGATTGTCTTAGATGAAGATCAACATAAGAATACATTAATTCTTAGTTATAATTCAATTCTATGGCAAGATTCCTGATTCTCTCACCTATATTTAAAGATATCTTGAAATCTCTTTTCTTTTTGACATCATTGATTCTTTATAGACATTAATTTTGAATGTTTTCCTATTGAATATATTCCGTATAGTTCATTTAGATTATGTGTGAAAGCTTGAGTGGGTCTATAGATGATCTAGGCTATAATTCAATTAGAGATTTTGAATTTTGAAAGTAATTGTACTTGGAATTGATCTCATTGAAGGTGTAGATATGATCTTAAGCATGACTATCTTCCAATGACAATTCATTCGTATGATAATTTTGTTTTTCATACACATCTTTATAATTGCCTATATTAAGTAGCAATCCAAAATTTGAATCCATTTTTTCATGATATTATTTATGGATCAAATATATCATGACAAATTCTTTAAAAAAAAAATGTCTTCCACAATGAAATTTGATTAGTGAAATTTTGAATAAGTAATGTTTACATAATCTTCTTTTGATCGAAGAAATAATTCATCAAACTAATGAGTCACCTTTGATATCAACACATCTGAGATTGCCAAATGCTCGGGAGTTCTTCTATTCAATCATTTTCGCTCTTCTTGTTTCCTTCTTCTATTCAATCATCTGAGATATCAACACATCTTTTCTTTGTTTCTTGAGCTTATAGTGAGATTAAGATGGAATTTGAAAAGGTTAATTATTTTGATAATACATGATCGAGTTGCAAAAACTTCTGAATAGGTATATTACATCTAAACTAAATTCCTTTTAGTTAGAAAATCTCTTTCTAATTGTTATGGAATAATTAAGAGATTCTTTAAAAGAAATATGGGTTTTACTTCTAGCAATCTTATAAGTATCATACCAAATTTCATCAATGAATCACTTTTTCAAGAAACATGAGGCATCTAAGTAATACAAGTAAAGAGATCTATTCATTGATAAGAAAAAGAAAAAACTTGAATGATGATTGGATTAATGATATAATAGAATCCTATATCATGAATAGTGATCCAATTGATGATGAAGAAAGAGAATTATTGATTCAACTCTCCACCTTATTGACACAAAAAAAAAAAAAAAAAAAAAAGGAAAAAAATGATTGATCAAATTTTGTCGAGTTTGACTTATAGTGATCAATTATAAAAAATGACTCTAGTTATGAATGCTCATTAATTTAATTTTAAGTCAATTTAATGTAATACCAATATGAATCAATATCTTAAGTTTTAAGTTTTAGATGAATAGTTTGTGTGGAGAGGACCGAACACTATATTATACAGAAACAAAAAAGTCAATTGGATAAACTTTGGTTTCCTGGCCTTGGCCTTGGCCTTTTTGTGGGGAATGAATTTCGAACGTTATACTGCACAGCAAGAAAGTCATTTGGGATGAATTTTGGTTTCCTCGCCTAGGCCTTTTGTGTGGGATGAATTTTGGTTTTCTAACCTTGGCCTTTTGTGTGGGATATGTATTTTGGTTTGTTAGGCCTTAGCCTTTTGTGTGGGATGAACAACAACAACAAAGTCAATTGGATGGATTTTGGTTTCCTTGTCTTGGCCTTTTGTGTGGGATGAATTTTTGGTTTCCTTGGCCTTTTTTGTAGGATTAGGTGTGGCTTATGAGAGGGACCTTCACACCTTATTTGATGGCTTTCATTCATTTGGTGCTCATGTTAACGCTTCTTGTCATTTTTGGAAATTCAAATTCCATTAAAATAGAAGGCATTTAGACTATCAACTTTTTTCTGATGTGGGATTAAATAATTTAAACTGTGACCAATGTTGAAAAGTAACAAAATGTTCTCATTTATTCCAGTGTCTTGATAATCAATTAAATTAAAGTTAAGACAGAATCTTCTTAAAACCATGACAACTACTTGCAATAAAAGAGCATAAATGGTTTTGAGATTTTAAGATTTTTAAATTTCATTTTTACCTCTAATTTATTTATTTATTTTCTTTCTAAATAGCTTTTATTTATTTATTCAAGTGTTTTATAAAAAATTTTAAAATGTCACCTATAAATACAAATCACAAGAATTTGATTAAAATTAGAACGACAACTTTTTATTAATCCTAATTTTTTTTTCAAAAAAAAAAATGCTGATATTTGAGTTAAATGAGGTTTGTGCTAATCACGCATTGGTTTGTCAACATGCATAATATTGAAATGAGGATTAATGGTAATCATGTATATGTGACAATAATTAAATACATCAATATAAACATGATAATTAAACAAGTGATAATAGGTTAAACTAGTAGCTAGAAACCTTTCACTTAAACACATCTTTAATATTCATCTCATTTTCATGTCATTTTATAGGTCTATTAATATTCTTTAAGCCAAAATTTGTGAAGAAAATTATTTTAGATTTTGAGTTTTTATTTTTTATTTTTATTTATTATTTATTATTTATTTTTTTTTATAATAAGAGTTACATTAAAGATGTGTTTAGTTGCATTTTTGTTTTTAAATTTATCATTTTAATTAAAATTGAGAAATGTTGTAAAATATTTCCCAATTTTTAGATTATAGGGGTAGGTGATAGTATTATCTTGTTAGATTATAGACTCTAGTTCATAGGGAGTCTACATGGAGTGGATAGTAGGTTACAGACTCGAACTTCATCTCATTGTTATTTACATAGGGCATTAAAGTGTAATTGATTCTCTTTAGTGGAATGTTGAATAACTTCAAAATTGAATTCTCAGGGAGCTAATACTCCTATGAGGTTCTGATGGTCCCTACTTTGAGCTCATATACCATGATGTCACGATTTATGACGGTTGGATTGACTTTTGGTTCAATCTTTGTACATAAAGGCATCTTGGTAATTACGAAAGGTTGCAAAAGAGATAGTGAACATGTTCTTTAAATTGAGATGGTTGATTAATTAAATGACCTTGTGTGATTAACTAATCAATTAGGACCCACTTTAGGGTAGATTAAACGATTCAAGTTTTAGTAGGCTCAAGTCACTTAAGTTGAGTAGGGGAACCCTATAAGTACCCTTGTAGGGGTTGGGGTTTCCATCACTTTTTGAGAAACAACCATCTTTCACCTTCAGAGAAAGAGAGCATAGGATTTCTCCCTTTCAAAGCCTACAACTTGGAGTGCTAAGATCATGATTCGAGTCATCGTGCGTAAAATCTTAGGTGTATGAGACCTCTAGATTCTTTAGGCTTCATCTTCACTAAGTGAAATTAATTTGAGAATATCCAAATCAAAGGTAAATTTTTCTAATGTCTTATCTTTAGATCCTTGAATGTTAAAAATTTATTTTTTGCTTTTGTTGCATAGGATCTAAAGGCCTACGGTAGTTTTACATGCACTTATATGATCCAGGGTATAGGGACGAAGAGATCTAGGGTTCTAACAAGGGAGTCATTCTTCTCTTCTAAAGAAAAATTCCTCACCATGGACTCATCTTTTTGTATCTTAGTTTTCCTTATTTCATCCTTTACTATTATGAAAATCTTTGAAGAAAATGAGTATTACGTTTTTCATTTCTCAATTTTGTGCTTTGTTCTGGGTTAAGGTTTTTTGTGGCTTCATTTTAACCCTACAAATTTGAAGATGAGATTGGATTAAAAGCCTAGATAAATCTTTGATCTAACTTTATTTTTGTCAGGTAGTATGATTCGAAAAAACTATCATCTAAACTCTACTAGGTGGGATCTAAACATTTTTTTTTATCCAAATCCCTGGATTTCAATTGTTGTTTTTGGTCCAAATCCCTAGATTTTAGTGAGTAGTGTTGGGATATTTTTTAAATTTGTTGATTTTCAATAGGTTCTTTAACAAAAACCATGAACCATATTTAATGCCAAAGAACTTAATCCTAGTTAAGTTCTTTTTAAATGAAACTTAACTGCAACATAGTTTAGAAGAATATTTGACTATAATGATTGGAAACTTAATTTAAATTGAGCCTTTTTATAAATAAAACTTAACCACATTACATTATGATACAACATGGAATGAAGATGTCACTTAAATTTGTTTCATCTTGTAATATACTAAAATGAAGATGAAGTCGTGGTGATGAAAGAGATGAATGAGGTTGTGATGTGAGAAAGATCAAGGAAGTTATAATAGTGAGAAACAAACTAATAAAGTCATAATATTGAGAGGAAAACTAAGGTGGTGTTTGTTTTTTGGCTGAATAGAAAAAGCCAAAATATTTGGCTTTTTCTATTCAGCTAAAAGTAACTTGTTGACATCATCCAACATAGCTAAAATGAACTTGTTATCAATAGGTTCAGTTTAGTTATGTTGGATGATGTCAACATGTTACTTTTAGCTGAATAGAAAAAGCCAAATATTTTGACTTTTTCTATTCAGCCAAAAAAAAAACACCACCTAAGTTGGAGAATAAGTGGGGACTTTGATCAGAGAGACTTCCGTGTGTGTGTGTGAGAGAGAGAGAGAAAGAGAGAGAGAGAGAGAGAGAGAGAGAGAGAGAGAGAGAGAGAGAGAGAGAGAGAGAGAGAGAGAGGTGTTACCAACGAGGTGGGTTGGGCTTTAGTATACAATTTTAAAATTAAGGATTGGAAATGTCGTAAAGGAATATGTGATTGGAAATGTAGAGCCTTAGCAATATTAAGGATGTGTTGATGCTTTCTTTCAACCACTGAATTTTGTTATAGTCTGTTAATACAAGGATGAAAGAAAATAACTTGTAGACCCTCAATTTTGTCCCTTTAGCACATGTCTTTAAATTCGTTTTCAGTGCTCCACAGTAGTTCGTTGATGGCCTATTGCTACTCATACTACTTACCTTTTCTGTCACCTTGGAGACTTTGGTTGAGGAATTACTTGATCCCTTATTGTGACCCTTAGCAGGCCTGATTTAGACTTAGGGTTTTCTTTCTTTTTTTAGGATAGCTTTTAGGGTAGCCTACTTAGGCCCACTTAGGCACCCTAGGCCCATTTAGACACCCTAGGCCTATTTAGATACACTTGGCCCACTTAGGCTCACTTAGGCCCACTTAGGTCACCTTTTAAGTATTTTTTTGCATGTTTGCATGATTGCATTTTTTTGTATGGCTTGCATGACTTGCATGGCTCGTTTATTTTAAAGTGGCATGACTTGAATTTTTATTATTTTATTTTTATTTATTATATTCATTATCTTGTCTATTTCTTCATCTATTTTATTTCCTTATTATTTTGTCACTTTTTCCGTAATAATTGCCCTTACTTATCTATTTTAATTTAAAAATTTTATTTATATGTTTTATTTTTATTTTATAACTACTATTATTATTATTACTTTTACTCATTTTTATCATTATTATTATGATTTTTTTTATTTAATCTATTAACTTTGAAATTTTGTAGGAAAAGTATGGAAGGTGTGCACAATCACATTGGGATTGAATAATTGGAGGATTTCCTTGGATGCATGGTGGGATGGATACATTGAAAGGTAGGCGTGAACGTTTTGGGAAGAGTCCTCATTCAGGGAAGTGAGATCATGGCTTCAAATAGGAATCCGGGCTACATATAGAAAGAGGAGATCACGGCTGAATGGAGGAGGGGGAAAAGGAGATTTATATTGTTAAAAATAAAAAGGAAAGAGGGGGAAGATGATTCGAGACTGGAAGGGAGAGTCCTGATGATGCTGGACTGACGTGGATGATTGAGGCTCTCCGGGCTGGTGAGTTGTCTTCCCATGTTGGCAGAGTACTAGAGAGGAAGGTTAGATAAGAAAGGGTGACACCAAACAGGAGGGGAGCGGCTGCACTAAGGAGAATCCGGGTGAAAGGAGCAAGAGGGATTTTCTGGAATGTGAGAGGGTGCAGCCGCACCATTGAGAGATTTTTCCAGTACAACCGCACCATTGGAGGTGCAAGGAAAAGCCGCACCCTTGAGGGAATTTCCAGAACAGCCGTACCGGTGAAGGAAGGAAAGAAAGCTGAGTTCCGGAGACAATCTTGGGTCCAGCCCCTCTCATCGGAGACACCATAGCTGCACCAGAATTTTAAGGAGAGATTCTTCCGTCCGGAGAGCTACAGATCGATTCCGAAGCATGATCCTCCATTGCTTGTGTTGCCGCAACACTTTGCGTGATACCCGAGCATCTCCGACAACATCTTATGGCCATTGGAGATTCGCACCACCTTGTTAATCCCGCCACCTAAACACCAAAGCCGCACCATATTTTCAAAGGAAATTCATATCCACGCAGCACTTTGAGGATTTGCAGTACATAGGTATCCACCACACCATGCATCCTTGGAATTTTTTTTTAATTAAAAAGTCCTACTAGTGGAAAGTAGTCTTCATATTTTGAAAAGGTATTTAAAGAATTTGCTGTGCAAGGGTATCCACCACACTATGCATCATTGGAATTGTTTTTTTGTTGTTTTTATTAAAAAAATCCTACTAGTGGAAAATGACCTTCACGTGTTAAAAAAAAGTAAACTAATTCATCCCATTTCAATTTTGCTCCATGAAACATTCAATTCAATTCATAGTTGTTTAGAATTTTGGTTATTTAGTTTAATTTATTCCAATGTCAATATATTCATGCTGTCAAGTTGTTAAGTTTACCTTTAAATTATTCCTATTTGGCCTATGCATTTTCAAGGTTTATTTTATTACAAATTCATGGTTAATTTAGATGTTATTTATTTATTTATTTTTAATTTTTCTTATCTAAATAAATTAATTATTATTGATTCATTATTCTAGCTTGAAGATTATGATTTTTGTTTAATATAGTTACAATTTATTATTCTTAGTTTGACAAATTAGTTTTTTAGTATTGGTTTGGGCAATTTTTGTTAATAATGGAAAAGTTAAGATTTTTTAGAGTTTAGGTAATTTGTTACGATAGTTAAAAATTTAGAATTTTGATTAGCATTATTTTGGTTCTCAATTAGGAAATTCATAATTTCTTTTAGTTTAGTTTTAATTTATCTTTTAGTTTAGATGTTATTAAAATTCAGTTTATTAGTTCAATTGATTCCATGTCACATCTTTTCATATCTAAAGGTTGTTAAATTTAATTCATGATTCATTCTTTTAGTTTATTAATTTTAGAATTTAAGTTGGTTAATTTATTTCATTCCGCGTTGATATATTCATGTTTAAAATAAATAAAGAAAAAAATTATTTTAGTTTTGATTGATCCTGCTTTAGTTGATATTCTTTAGAGTTTTAATTAATTCGATTGGTTTCATATTGTTTAGTTTATGTTAAGATTTTTCAATTCCATTTTTCTATTAATTCTATGCTTTCAAATTGTAGGCTATTAGTTTAATCTATCCCCATGTTGCCATTTTGTGTTTAAAAATAGTTCATTTTAGTTTTTGATTAATTTTATTTATTTTATGTGTTTGTTTTTTTTATTTTTTTATTTTTTTATTTTTTATTTTTTTTATTATTCATTTGTTTAGTTAGTCGATTAAATTTATGACTCCAAATCGTCAATATTAGTTGATACGTATCGTTTGTACTATTTTAAAGGTCACATAATATTTAGTGCTTGATTAAGTTTATCTTAAGATTAAATGTTGTTAAAGTTTCAGTGCTTGTAAGATCTAAGGTTTCAGTTTATCACTTTGGTCATCCTTTGTCAAATTCAATTTTCGGAGGCTATCGGAAAATAGTGAAGATTGGCCTCCAATCTCACCACTTCAATTTTCTCGGTTGTCAAAAATTCTACCTTGTGATTTTGTTCTCTTTTGTTTTGCTTGGTATTTGATTCATACGTTTTATTGTTTCCAAATTAATCTCTTTCATTTTTAAAACATAACATTGTTCTCAAAAGATCCCTTTAAAAATCCATTTCAAAAATTCATTTAGAGTTCTTAGAATCAAAATCTCATTCCCTTTAGAAATCCATTTCAAAAATTCGTTTAGAGTTCTTAGAATCAAAATCTCATTTTCTTAAATAATGTGCAACCATGTTTTGATCGGTTCGCATCTTTCTCGTTTTTTTTATGAAAATTTTGGTTTTAAATCAGACACGAACCCGAGCTTGTGGTCCCACATAAATGGGATGATTCCAGGTTAGATTTGTGTATATCAATTGGGGAATTGGTGAAACCCCTACATAAGAAAATCTTTTCAAAAATTATTTTTGTTGCCACTTTTGTCACTTGTTGAAATTATGTCTATCTTTTTTTAGGAATTGTATACAAGATGAGTGTGATAATTAGTGTTTTCATATACTTTGATAATTTCTGCTATGCTAATTAGATAACGAGCATGCTAGGATTTCTATATTTTATTATTTATTATCTAACCCCTCATGTCTTATGGAAGCGCATTGTAAGTTATCTATGTTATCCAGGTAAGTCCCCTATCACCTACTTTCTAAATTTTGTAAACAATCATGTCACTGTGAAATATGCATATGTTTGATAATCCTTAGGTGCTTAGATGTATGCTAGATTCGCTATGATTAAATACATGTTGTGTGCTATACTTCTATACTAACTCTGATGTTTTATGATAGTGCTTGAGAAGTGGTCCGGGTACGTATCCTAACCTTCCTTTATTGTAATTTGATCTTGTTTGGCATGCTATTTTTTCGGAACCACCTAGCCTACTTAGGTATCCATAATTAGCCGATTAATTGCCACATTCCCCTTAACTTAGTTAGTAGAGACCTTTATAGGGCTTAGAGGGGTGCTACCTTTTAAAGGTATCTTCCCAATAGGTAACTTGATCCCCGGATCTAGACTCGGGTTTTTCAAAGACATGCCTTTTTCCAAAAATTATGGAGTCATTTTTTAGGGTTTTTCTTTCTTGTTTTATTTTCCCTTTAAAATAAAAATAAAATAAGTGGCAACTCCAACTTTTCCAAAACTAAATATTTTTTCACAAATAAAAAGCGAGTCTCGCCGATCGAGTGGGGACGCACGTGAAAAATGCAGGTCCACATAACTTTTTTTTTTTTATTAAAGAAATTAGAAACAAAAAGTTTAGGTGCATTGTCTGAGCATACAAATTTTATTTTGACTTCAAACTAAGTTTGAATTAAAGAAAAGAAGGTAGGAAAGACTTTTGTCATTTTAAATTTTGAATGTAAAAATAGACCCATGTAAAATAATTGGAGTCATCCACAATTGTAAAAAAATAACGATATCCTTCAATAATGAGGGTGTGGAAAGGACCTCAAATGTCATAGTGAATCAATTGAAATGGTGATTTAGACAAATTATTTGAAGAGATAAAGAGAAAATGTTGTTGTTTTTCTAAATAACATATTGAACACTGATTGGAATAAGTAAAAAAAAAAAAAAAAAATTGAAATATTCAATTCATTTTTCAAGGTATGAAGGGATGACCTAAACGAAAGTGCCAGAGATCATTTTGTGACAAAGAGACCTTATTACAATCTGCTAAAATATCTCAAGACTTAGAAGAACTTGAGAAATAAAAGACATAGTGATTGACTTGTCTTCTACCCATTCCAATAACTTCGCCCTAAGTATGATCCTAGATAATATAAGAGTCGGTGAGGAAATTGACTAAGAATTGATGAGTTTTAATAAGAGCACTAATGGAAATTAGATTGAAATGGAAATCAGGAACAAATAAAACTTCTAATAGAAGCCAATTATCAAACAATTGAACGGAATGTATGCATTGAATGGGAATTGAGTGGCCATTTGGCAGTGCAACAGACAAATTAGTTGCTAAAATTGAGAAGGTAAAAGAACTCAAGGAGCAACAAACATGATGAGTAGCTCTTGAGTCCAAGACCCATACTTTTAAGGAAATGGAAGAATTGGAAAAAGACCAAGAAGAAGAAATTATACCACTAAACCTACAAGTTGAGGATTTGGGTTGTTGCACTTCTAGAGAAGCACGAGGATTTGCCCTATAGTTGTGAGCTCAAAAGTGCAATGAGTTGTTGACATTGTGAGGGAGTTAATAGACCCAAAGAATTTTCAATCTAGTGAAATATTCATTGACATCAAGAGATCCTTGGTTAAGGGAAATAAGTTGCTTCTTGATTTGGAAATTTTGAGGACCATTGCTTTCATGAAAATGATCTAGTTTTTAGAAGCATGCATTGTCTATGTATAATAGACTATCTGCTATTTCTCTAAAAATGACATTAAGAATCCAGGAAATTGCCATGCTATTGCAACGAGTCCAAACATCGAAGAGAAGATGATCAAAGGCTGGTTGAGTGATACTTCCATCAATGAAACCGGTTTTGTTCTTTGTAGTAAGAGCCATGGCATCAAACGACTCCAAGTGTTATTATTAGATCCAATCAAATGGTGTGAAACCAAAACCAAACCTAGATGATCACCATTATGCAGATAAAAAGGACTTCCAAAATCTTCCATTGATGACATATTTGATTAACCCACAACCTGACGATTGCCATTGTTGACATTTTGGTTGCCTCCTCGAGCCATTAGACAAGAAAAAAGAGAATAAAGGGAAGAAAAAAAGATGATAGAGCAAAGAATAGCTCTAATACCATATATATATATAAAAGGATTGCAAGAAGAACTTTCTCAAATTTTTTTAATCTAAATTAGGGAAAATATAAGAAGGTTATATATTAGGAGCATGGTGATGGCTTGTAACCTATAACTAATTTGTAACAAATTTCCTGCTCAAATATTATTTTATTATAAGAAGAAAAATGTAAACAGAAACAATCAGTTTAATAGGTCCAAATATCCCAAAAAAGAATATAAGAGGGATATTAATATATGACCAAAAGTAAAATTGAAATCTAGATACTAAAACATGAGTTTCTAAGTTCAAAATGAGTTCATTGCTAGGCCTTTTGATAGGGTTCTGGTCTAGCTTAGTGAATAAAAGAGTTAGAAATTAGTTTCACATGTGGAAAATAATGTTTCTTGATAGTTGGGTTTTAGTTTTGTTTCTTATGGAATTTTTACTTGGATGAAAAATTGAGCTAGAATCAACTCCACAAGAAATATGGGTGTGTACTCACCTTTCTTTGTTTTTTGTTTTGAATTTCCACTCCATGGGGATTTGTTTTAATTTATTTCGATTTATTTGAGAATGACTATTAATTTATTTTATTTAAAAAAATAGTATCTATTTGTTTATTCTAGATTCGTCATTTATTTTTAAAAAATAAAATAAAAATAAAACCCTAAGTGTATGAATCCAATGAAGTCAATTATTGACTCAAAGTTTCAATAGGTGTATTAGGAATGGTTTTGTATAGGGATGATAAGGTTTAATACGATTTGTCAACATAACTAAAACCCAACATGTTTTTCATGGGTTTGAATTGGATATAATTGTGTTTGGATCAAATTTGTGTTATCTTGAAAAATCCATTTAATCAATAGATAGTTTTTGGATCAATTTGTATAACACAAATTTGATCTAAATTGATCCATTTAATAAAAATCATATTGATTAACATAACTCTAAACCAATTAACCCATATTTGCTTCATTTAAAACTTTCTTTTTGAATAAATAGGTTAATTAAATTATAAAGATATCTGATTACAAAACTATATGATAGTTTCCAGCACTAAGCTTCGAAAACCCAGCCTGCAAAACTCAATAATGAAGAGAGAATCTGTATCTTCTTGTCCAAAAAAATGTACTAGGGAAACATAAAACACGATTATTTAGGAGGGCTCAGTAGTTTGAATGATACAGAAAAAGGACCATTTGCAGAAATCGCTTGTCCTTTTGCAGCAACACAACCATGCGACAAAAAATTCAACCCAAAGTATATGTGCCTTGACAGGCTTGTGAATTGCCCAAGTCTCTAAAACAACCTGAAATGTCCAAGCCCATGTAAACAGCAGCTTTGATTAGAGCCCATTGTGAAACAAACAAGCCAAGCTCAATCCTAATTTGGAGCTCATTAATTTTTTGATGCGAGCCTGAGGAGCCTGCTAGCTAGTCAATGCAACCCAGATATGCCATAGCCTTAACTCTCTCCGGCTGAATTTTGATGCAAAAGATTAGAATGCTCCAATAGCTCACCAGAAGAGACAGGATGCAGAGAAAATAGATCTCATGTAAAAGAAAATTTGTTGGATTCAGGTGAGTGCCCCAACCTTAGTCATGATTTAGAGAATATTTCTAAGTGTTCCCTTACCCAACAGCTTAAAATTTTGGGTTGATGATATCAGAGCTTAAGGTTCAATCCACTAGTCTCTTTATTTCCTGTTGTTCTCTTAATACTATCTCAAATTTTAAACTAGAGGGGAAGTACAGTTTCTAGTAATGGAATGTCTACAACCATAGAAATGGTTACTCTTTGGCCAAACCCACAAAGAATCATTGAAAAATCTACCAAGCAAAACTGATCGGTAAATGATCAGGCAGTGAGAAATTGCAAGGTTGAAATGATTAAATGAGAATCAAACTGAGGATATTAGATTTTTGTCATTTCATGCTTCAAAGGATTTGTCTAATAAAATAGATTATCTGAGATCAATTTGGAAAAGTCATTTCATCAGATCAAGACAGAAGTATAGAAATAATTGAATTTATTCACAAAAACCATAGACATCTTACAAATGACAGTTTAGAAAAAGAGTCCATGCATGATTAGGTTCTTAATCCCAGATCCAAGCTTAACACCCATGCAATTCCATCTTCTCTACCATTTGAATTATAAACAGAACCTCTCTCTCCACAAAAAACCAAAATCAAAGAGTTTTTTGAAAGCCCAAAGTGAGAGGAAGCTTTCACCTTTTCTGACCTTTGTAGCGCCAAGCATAGCCTCACCGGCAACTCTTTTCATTTACTCCCCCCACTTCTCTTCCAAACACTCTAGGGTCGGTTTTGTCATATTTACTGAAAGTTATTTTTAAGTTAAAAAATAAAAAAACAATTTTTTTTAGTGCTTTATAAAAATAAGGGTGTTTCACAGGTTATTTTTAAAAACAAAAAATTTGTTGGGATAAATTGTTTTTAAAATAATTTTTTTATTTTGGTTTTGTAAAAATATTGCAAATTCAATTTGCATAATATAAATTAAATTCAATTCAGGTCTTATTAAAAATGAAAATAGTTGTATAATTACAAATAAATTTTAAAAATATTTTTAGTAAAACATAAATAATAATATTATAATAAAATTATAAATTATATATATATATATATATATATTTAAGTATATGTTAGAAACATAAAGATATTAACATCTTTTTATTAAAAATGAATAATAATAATTTTTAGTAATATTTTATTTAAAATAAATAATAAATAAAATTTAACTTTTTTTAACATGTATTTGAGTATAGTTTTTCATTACTTGTACATAATATTCTAGAATTAACCTACAATTAATTAGGTCAATTTTTTGTATTCAAAATTATTCTCAAAATTAATAAATTAATTCAAAATTTTAAATTATTAATTATGTCTTATTTAATTTATAATTTATTTACCTAAATTCAATACAAAGTATTACTTGATTTGAAGTTCATTTTTATAGTGAGAAAATTCATAAAAATATAATTATGTGCAAAAATAATAATAATAATAATAGAGCCATTATTATGAACCCATTTTCATTCATAAAATTATGATATTAATTAATTTATTTTTTGAGTTTCAAATTATTTTTAAAAATTACTAAACTTATTAATGAATCCAATACATTAAATTTTGTTTAATTTAGAGCTTATTTTCTTAGTTAAAAAAATTTTAAAAATAATAATTGTATGTAGAAAAAAAAAACAAGAGTCATTTTAAACGAACATAAATTTTTTGTATTGATTAGATTAGCGTTTGAGTATTAAGTTATTTTTAAAAATTACTAGACTGTTAATGAATCTAATGCATTTACTCTTTCTTTTATTTGGATTTCAATTGGCTAGTGAAAAAAAAAATTTAGAAAATAATGATTCTATGTAAATAATAATAATAAAATCGTTTTAGACCAATTTTTGCTCGTTAATGAAACCAACGTATTACTTAATTTAGAGTTTATGTGTCTATATATATATATATATATATAAAGAAAAAACTAACCCATATATTTAGAATAAATTTTGGTCGATAACTTATTAATATTATTGAGTTCCATGACTTTTTAGTATTAATTAAATCAGTTTTTGAGTTTCAAACTATTTTAAAAAATTAATAAATTTTATTTATGAAGTACAATTTGATTTGAAATTTATTTGATTAATGAAAAATTTAGAAAAATAAAAAGAATTTCTTAAAAGTACATATAATTAAAGGAAAATCACAGAGAGAAAAATGAAATGATATTATGCTTAATTTTAATTTTTTATGGTTTTTTTAAAAAACTATTGTGGACTCCACATTTTTCTCAATGTGTTCCCACACGATGGCGCAACTTGCTATTTTTATTATTTTGGTGAAAATATATAATTTTTAGAAAAAGACTTGGAGTCACCATTTATTTTTGTTTTGTTTTTAAAGGGAAAACAAAATAAGAAATAAAAACCTTAAAGTATGACTCCTTATTTGGAAAAGACGGTCTATGGAAAACCAAAGTCGGGTTCGGGGGTCAGGTTACTCATCAAGAAGGTACAACGAAAAATCGAAGCACCCCTCTAAGTCCCTAAAAATGAGTCTCTACTAAATATGGTGAAACAACTGTGGAAATTGAGAAGGAAAGTAATGCATACCAATGAAATGATCAAATAATAAAATGAATCATGCATAAGAATAAGCAAAGTGGGAGTGAAATTGTACCTTAGCAGCAAGTAATAGTGCGCTATCATGGAAACAAGATTAGCTCAAGTATGAAATTATCACATGTATATCAAAGGGCAAGACGAAGATCAGACAATATTCATTAAGTATAACAATTGACAATTAGAAGAGAAAACTCATATGTAAGGCCCCCACCAAAACCCAATTTATCTTGCATGAATTAGTCTCATAAATTCCATTATTTTGGAATTATGAAAAATTCATTTTACTCATTTAAAATCAAGAGAAACAGAAAAATTATTTTAAAATCAACTAAAAATTTATGAAGGTGCTTGCCTGAAAGAAAAAGGCAACAAATTCATTAAAAACGGGATTTTTGGTGACCCTAAACCTTAAAGAAAGATGAAAAGTGGTAGAATTAAAGAAATATTTGAAAACTGAAGTGAAATTAAAATTATTTGAAATAAAACTAAGGTTTTCAAATTTATTCAAAAATTGAAAGCTCGAAAATTATTTGAAGATTGGTGTTTTGAAAATTAAATTTAAGAATTAGAATTTTGGGAATTAAATTTGAAAGAAATTGGAAATTTGAAAATTAATTGAGAATTGGAGTTTTGAAAATTAAATTATGAATTGGAATTTTGAAAATTAAATTATGAAAATTGGAATCTTGGTAATTATTTCAAGATGGAATTTTAAAAATAAATAAATAAAAATAATAATAATAATAAACAAATGTGGAAATTGGAATTTTGGAAATTGGAAATTGGAAATTAAATTCGAAAATTAGAATTTTGAAGAATTATTTAAAGAAGGAATTTTAAAAATAAATAAATAGAATAGAATAATAATAATAACAAAAATAATAATGATTAAATAAATAAATGTGAAAATAGGAATTTTAGAAATTGGAAATTAAATTTGGAAATCGGAATTTAAAAGAATTATATAAAGATGGAATTTTAAAAATAAATAAATAAATAAATAAAATAATAGTAACAAAAATAATAATGATTAAATAAATAAATGTGAAAATTGAAATTTTGGAAAATAGAAATTAAATTTGGAAATCGGAATTTTGAAGAATTATTTAAAGATGGAGTTTAAAAATAAATAAATAAAAAAAATAATAATAGTAACGAAAATAATAATGATTAAATAAATAAATGTGAAAATTGGGATTTTGGAAATTGGAAATTAAATTTGGAAATCGGAATTTTGAAGAATTATTTAAAAAACGAAGTTTTAAAAATTAAATTTGAGAATCAGAATTTCGAAAAATTATTTGAGAATGAAATTTTTAGCAATCATTTGAAAATTGGAATAAAAATGAGATGATTCGAGAAACTGGGATTTTAAGAATTATTTAAAAAGAATTTATGGAAATCAAACTTTGACATGTGAAAAAAAAATTCTAACATGAGGCCACAAATAGACCATGTCAATGCCACTTATTTATTCAGGAAAACTTGAAATGCCCGTGCCACTTATGAAAATCCCCATGCCACCATTGACTTGTCATGATTGACAATAGTTAAGTTTGAACAAGAGTTCCACTTGGCATTCCTGTCAAGATACCCTTGATACTTGAAATGAAACAACCATCCCAAGAGAAACCAAGAGTAGTTGTAATCCCAACAAAACCAACCTTGAGCTTATAAACCAAGAGCCAAGTAACAAACACGTGGACCAAAAGAGCCAACCCAGAAACCCAAGCAATCACTACAGTCTTGAGTGGGCACTACAAGAACCTCTACAATGTGAACTGAAAGACAAGGCTAAAGTGAAGTGGTATCAACCATATCGCCACCAATCCAATCTGCTCCGCCACTGCCGTGGGCTATTCGATGAGCTTCAATGTGGGAGCAGCGTACACGAACATGAGCAGTAACAAAATCGAACAAAGAAACAGAAAAATCCAGGATCTCTGCATGTATATACCCAACATACGGTACTGTTTCGCCCTATAAGTTTGGCCACATAGTGTCTCTAACGCACTCACCATACCAAGAAACCAAAGCTGATGGAGATGATGACAGTGGTGGCTATGGAGATAGCGGCGAGATTGAGGTCACCTAGGTGGCTGGAGAATGCTTGAGTTAGGAGTGTCATGAAGGAAATGTGAAGTGGTGGAAACACTGCACGGGTTTGGTAGGTATGAAGGATAAGGACTGGTGGGTATGAAAAGTGTGGGTTGCCATTAGTGAAATGGGTGATGAGAGGAGTGGGTTTGATGATTATGAAAGATGAGGATATGAATGGTGATGGCTATGGAGAATGTGGGTTGTGAGTGATGGAATGGGTGGTCGAAATGGTGGAAAAGATGGAGCTGGGTTGGGTACAACTAAAGAATGTTTAGCTTAGGATTTGGGTTTGATAGAAAGGCTTTGATAGAGGCTTTGCAAAGGTGGCCATGCAGGAGTTATTCACATGCTTATGAATGGTGGGGGAAGGAAACTCATACCAAATTTGAAAATAAGAATAGATTATTCCTAAGCCAAAAGCCAAAGTAAAAAATAAATAAATAAACCAATAACAGCACACCTATGAATGGCTCAGAAATCCAATAAATTTAAACACATAACCTGATGTTCATGCTTAGCAAACAATCCACAAAAAGAAATAATAAGAAAGAAGAAGAACGTATTATGATGAAGCATAATCAAGAAAAAAAAAATATTACCTGAGCAAGTCTTCTCGATTGAAGCTCACCCAACTTCTAAGCTTTTCTCTTCTTTTCTTCCCAAAACAAAATGGATCTCCCCTTAGCTTTTTTCACTCCCTGTCGGTTTCTTCTCCCTGTTATCCCTTCTCCCAAAACCTCACCTGCTCCAAACTCTCTCACACGTCTCTCTCCTGTCCCATCTCCAGACTTCTTCTCTACATCCCTCTTTTCACCATTCTCCTATGTTCTTTCTTTTCATGAAAGCTTCTACTGGCTCCCTGCTACAACCATTATTTCATCTACTTTGTTCTAGCCATTCCCCTCCCCAGATACTCCTCTAAATGAAATGCATAATTTACCTAGTCTCAATGAGGGGTGGTAAAAAAAAGAGAAAAACTTTTTGGTTCATTAAGGGGTCTACAAATATTCCCCTCTTCGGTAGGGTTCATGAGTGTAAGGAATGTGAACTCTAGAGTGAAAAGAAAGTTTAAATAGCGAGTGGAATGAAGTGAACTCTACCGAAGAAAAAGAAAGACCCTTAAAGGTATACAAGTAGAACACAAACTTGCTCAAACCAATAAAGGCATAAAAGGGGTTCTAAAATCCCAAAACAAGAGTAGCTCTTAGTGTACCTCTAAAGCTACGCTATGGATCCAAGCTCCCTCTAAGATGCCTCCAAAAGTGACTCGAAAATCAATGTCAAAGATGAGTAACGGTTGGGCCACCTCAGAGTACAAGAAAGAATACGTCCAGAGGGGACTATCCTATGTGAACTACATGAGAACGCCAAGTGTAGGGTGCCCAACAACATGACCGAAATATGTGTCGTGAACTCAAAGGACTATGTCATGTGCGGTGGAAGGGTAAGTCTAGAAGAGCATGATGAACAAGCGATAAGCACAAGTTGAAGAGGTGAGGAAAATGAGGACAAATGTAAAATCGTGAAGGCAAGATGTGTAATGCCAGTGAATATGAATACCAGGAGCTATGACTCTGAATGATAAGGCTGAGGAAAAATGACTTTGAACGCCAAAATAAGGAAATATGGTGACTATAAATGCCTGAATGAGTATGCATAATGGCTCCGAATGCCAAAACTAAAGGAAGATGGCGACATTGAATTCCAAGCAGGATAATGGCTCTAAATGCCAAGATGAAGACACGACTCTAAACGCCAAACTGAAGACATGGCCTTGAACGCTTAAAACTGATGAAAGTCGCTTTGAATGCTAAGAATGACTCTGAATGCCAAACTAAAAGAAAATGGCAACCCTAAATGCTAGCAATGTGGCCCTGAACACCGAACTAAAAGAGAATGACAACTCTAAATGCTAGGAATATGGCTCTAAATGCCAGGTTGACTAATGGCTCTGAACACCAAAGTGAAGAAATATGGTGGCATCTGAATGCCAAGCTGACCAATGGCTCTGAATGCCTAATTGTCAACAATGGCTCTGAGCACCAAACTATGGAGAGATGGTGGCTTTAAACGGCTGACTATGAACGATGGCTTCGAACGCTTGACTGTGAACAACGGGCTCTAAATGCCAAACTATGAACGAGGGGCTCTAAATGGCAAATTGTGAACAACGACTCTGAATGTCAAACTGTGAACGATGACTCTGAATGCCAAACTAAAAGAGAATGACAACTCTAAATGCTAGGAATGTGGCTTTGAACACCAAACTAAAGGAAAAAGGTGGTAATGAATGCCCAATCGTGATAGGATGGTGGCTCTGAATGCCAAACTAAAGAAAGAAATGACGGCTCTGAATGCCAAACTGGAGATGTGGCTCTGAACGCCAAACTAAAAACATGGCTCTGAAAGCCAAATTGAGAAAATATGATGGCTCTAAATGCCAAACTGAAGAAGATGAAGGCTCTGAACATCATAACTGAAAACTGACATCTCTGAATGTCAAACTGAGAAAGACGACTCTAAACATCGTAATTGAGAAGCGATGATGGCTCTAAGAGCCGAGCTATAAAGAGATGGTAGCTTTGAATGCCATAATTGAGAACTAACATCTCTGAATGTTAAACTGAGAAAAACAACTCTGAATGTCATAACTGAGAAGCGATGATGGCTCTGAACGCCATAACTAAGAAGGGATGGTGGCTCTGAATGCCAAACTGAAAAGAGATGGTGGCTCTGAAAGCCCAATTGAGAAGGATGACTCTGAATGTCGAACTGAGAAAGACGACTCTGAACATCGTAACTAGAAGAGATGGTGGCTCTGAATGCCAAACTGAGAACTGATATCCTTGAATATCAAACTGAGAATGATGACTCTGAATGTCGCAACTGAGAATATATGGTGGCTTTGAACGCTAAGCTATAAAGAGATGGTGGCTCTGAACGCTATAACCAAGAAGGGATGGTGGCTCTAAACGCCAAACTGAAAAGAGATGGTGGCTCTGAATGCCCAAACTGAAAAAAGATGATGGCTCTGAATGTCGAAACTGAGAAGAGATAGTAGCTCTGAAAAGCCAAACTGTGAAGGACGACTCTGAGTATCGTAACAGAGAAGATATGGCAGCTCTAAATGCCATAACTAAAAAGGGATGGTGGCCCTGAACGCCAAACTATAAGAAAATGGTGGCTCAAAGAGCCAAATTGGAAAGAGAGGGTGGGTCTGAACGGCTAAATTGATAAGAGATGGTGGCTTTGAATGCCATAACTAAGAAAATGAGGTGGCTCTAAATGCCAAACTATGAATTGACATATCTGAATGTCAAACCGAGAATGAGGACTCTGAACGTCATAACTTAGAAGAGACAGTGGCTTTGAACGCCGATCTGTAAGGAAATGATGAGAGGAAAATATGCCCCAGTGTAGCGTGCTAGCACAACTCTCAATCTACTGAAATGATTTAAAAGGGACTCCATGAGTCCCAAAAGACGCTCCTCTAGTGAGTCAAAAGGGTCAAATCAACTATAAATATAACCTCACAACCCATCTGACCAAAACACGAGGCCTGATGAAGTGTCATAATAATCCAGAAACCTCTGACTCGAGATGCTCTGTTAGGGGAATCCATCGTCATCTCAAATGAATGATCCACTGAGAAGTCTCAAGAGAATAGTTTGCCAGAGTAACTACCACGATCTCAATCTACTAAAGATTCATGGATGGTAGGACAATTAAACCCCTGAGGTCGTGCTTTGCCGAAGGCTCATCTCGATAAAAATCATCGAAACTGTGGCTAGTAATGCAAATAAATATACCTCAACCAAATAATGGAGATTGTAATAGGTCTGTGAGAAAACAATCATCTCCATAGTTAAAAAAAGGGAAATATGCCCCAATATAGCAACTAGGTCATCTGGTCTGTCCTAATGACTCGAGAATAGCTCCATGGGATGTATAAGAGATCTGACATGTACTCCACTAAAATGATGATATGGGAGTTTATGCGCCTGGGATAACTCCGTCCAAGAATCACGACAATATCATAAAGCACAAGCCTGATTGAATGACTCAAGAAAGGCTCCATTGGAGAATCAAGACAAAATGAAAGAAAATCATCAGCTCAATGTGTATCTCGTAACTGGGGATGATCATGCAAATCAATGGAGATCTACAAATCTCAACCAAAACGGAAATATGCCCCTAGTATGGCATCAGATGTATGGTAGATTGAAAAATTGGACAACCTCAAATCATCCATCATCAAATGCGTGATCCCAATCATCCAAATCCATAGTTGAATCGAACTCACATATCAAAAGGTGTATCTCAAAAAAAGAAGCATGAGGACATCTAAATATCAAAAGTGTGGGCCTAGCTGAATGGCCTAAGAGGGGCTCCACTAGGGGATCATGATAAGATAACAAATAGGTCATTGTCTCGGTGTGTATCTAATAAGTGGGGATGACCATGCAAATCAATGGAGATCTACAAATCTCAACCAAAAAAGAAATATGCCCCAGTATGGCATCAAATGTATGGTAGATAAAGCAAACAAACAACATCGGATCATCCATCATCAAATGTGAAATCCAAGTCATCCATATCCACAACTGAATCGGGTCTAAACATCAAAGAGACGTCTCCTAGAAGAAGTAGCATGATGATATCTAAATATCAACCAAATCTCAAATACCTATCCAAGTAGGGGTTGTCGAAGACAACATCTGATCCCATGGCCTCAGGGTGGTCTTAAGACATGGTACATAACGTAGGCTAGGGTGATAAGGTAATAGAAATGAAGGGAAACTAGGCCCAAATTCCCAATGATAAAAACCCATGCCCTCATATATAAAATACAACATGTATAGAAAATCTCGTGAGCCATGGACCTGAGGGTGCTCAATGTGAATATAATATCAATAATGAGACGATGAAGCAAATCAAACTGATAATGAGATACGTAAGAATGATGCAAGGGAAATATTGAACCTGGAATAGGTCAGTGTAAGAAAATAACAAGGGGGTGAAGTGAATGAGATGAATCAAAAGCAATGACAAGGATGATAGCAAAACAATGAATATACGAAGAAAAGTGATGATCGGCTCAAGTCAAACACAGAGTGAAGTCACATCAATAATGAATGTAATGATGGAAAGGATAATGACCTAGAGTCCCTAGGAGAAGGTCACTCATCTCACTCTTAAAGAAATATGACAAAGTAAATACAAAGAAAATAGGATCTCAGAAAGCTCACATACGAACTCTTAACAACAAAAATACTCGATAAAGTGACCCTCAGATATCAATATACACAGCCAACAATGGAGAATACTATGCACATACACATGTGCTTATTTTTCTTTTCATTTCATTCGTCTTTTTTTTTCTTAGTTTTTTTTTCAATTTTTTTTTCTTACATATATACAAATACACATAGCTTGAACATAAACAAATGAACCCCAAAGATGATATCAATAATAGATAGACACATTCTCAAGTGCTAAAGTAACAAAAACTCTCTTTGATGATATGACATTCTCAAACTAAGGATCCCTGAATTAGTGTCTGTGGGATAGATAGTGGAAATGATGTGACTATCCTCCGTGCAATGAACTAAGGAGGATCATCACTCAGGGTGGAGAGAATAGGAAGCAAAACAAGCAGTGGATAGAATAAAGAAGAAGATATGAAAAATACAACCAATGAGATGTGATGAAATGCAGTAATGTGATGGTAGGAAAAAATAATGAGAGAAAGATGTGCTTGAAGGTCCAAGACTCATGAGAATCCCAAACAATGCATGCATACACTAAAGGTCCCCTATCACGATGCAAGAAAGTGAGCAAGACAATGAGAAAGAAAGACTATAATGCACATGCGAGGCTTAAAGGGCTAGCAACGATTTGTATGTCAAAAGGGAATAATAAGGTATATGGCTAACCGAAATGATGACCATTCATTCTGCGACCATGGTCTCAAACATAATACTTCTTCAACTGATCTATGTTAGTTGGCTCCGAGAATCGGTTTCCATCTAGATCCATCAACCATGCATCACTCTCTAGGGTCAACTCCCTAATGAAGTAAGGTCCGGTCCAATTGGGTCTAAACTTCCCTCTGGGATCTCTGATCAATCCCCTAATGACTTTTAGAACCAAGTCACCTCTCTGTAGCGGTCTAGGCTTGACCCGCTTTTTGAATGCATGGGTCATCTTCCTCTGATAAGCACGAACATGGTCTACTGCCCTCAATCTCCTCTCATCTAGGAGATTAAGCTGGTCTAACCGAGCCTGGGCCTAATCTGCCTCTGAAATTTACTGCTCCAATGCTACCCTCAATGAACCCATTTCTATCTTAACTGGTAGCACTATCTCCATATCATACACCAAGGAGTAAGGTGTGGCTCCTATAAAGGTGCGAAAAGAAGTCCTATAAGCCCACAATGCAAATGGAAGATTCTCTAACCAATCCCGAGAAGTCTCAATCATCCTACGCAAGATCCTCTTAATATTCTTATTTCCGGCCTCTACAGTTCCGTTAGTCTGCGATCTGTATGTAGACGATCTATGATGCTAGATCCCGTATCTGTGTAATAAAGTGTCAACATCTGCTCTACAATGTACTCCTCTGTCCGAAATAAGCTCATGAAGGACTCCATAATGACAGATAATGGGATAATGTGTGATCTGATGAAACTAACGACCCCAGATGATGTTAATCTCGCATATGAAGCAGCCTCCACCCACTTGGTAAAGTAATCAATGGCGACCAAGATGAACTCATAACCATTGGAAGACTTTGGCAAAATCTTCCTAATAATGTTTATACCCTATACTGAAAATGGCCATGGTGAAGTCAGTGCATGTAACTTTGAAGGTGGCACGTGAATGAGGTCCCCATGTATCTAACACTCTGGACATCTCTGAACAAACTGGCAACAATCTGTCTCCATGGTCAACTAAAAATAGCCAGTCCTCATGATTTTATAGGCTAACATATGCCCTCCCATATGTGGTCCACAGGCTCCCGCATGAACCTCTCTCATCACTTAATCGACAGAGTCGTAGTCTAAGCACAATAGCAACATCCCATCAGCTGAGCGACTGTACAATGTCTCTCCATAGATCACAAATCAGGTCACCAACTATCTTAAGGCTCTCTTATCATTGGTCGTGGGGGCCTTTGGATATACACCAAGTCTAAAAAACTGGTATATGTCCTGGTACCAAGGCAAGCCATCATCTAACTTTGCCTCATCAATCAAACAATAATAGGCAAGAACAGATCTCGACTCGATCAGTAAAAGGTGAACAACGGTATCTACAGGAATATCAATCATGGAAACTAGAGAAGCTAAGGCATCAACAAACTGGTTCTGCGCTCTAGGCAGATGCGTATACCTCAAATCATCAAATCTCCCAACCAATAGCTCCAAGTATGCATGGTAAGGCCTAAGCTTCACATCTCTAGTCTTCCACTCGCCCTGAATTTATCTTAATACCAAATTGGAGTCACCAAATACCTCCATCTATCTAATCCCGAGCTCAAGAGCTATCTCTAGTCCCAAGATGCAAGCCTCATAATTAACAATGTTGTTCGTGGCAGGATGTCGATCGGAGAATGCCAAACGAACAAATCTAGGAATGTGGTCGCCATGAGAGGATATCAACAAAACACCTATCCCATATCCAGAATGGTTGGCCGCACTATCAAAGTACATGCGCCAACCCGACAGACTAGTCACAGCAGCAACATTCCCATTTGGGATATCATCATCAATAGTTCTAATGGCGACCATCTCATGAGTCAACCAACCAAAGCGAGCCTGTCAAACAAATATCTCAAGGGATCTAAATGGGATATCAAGTGCACTGAATACTCGGTCATGTAATGTCTCAGTTTGCGAGTAGCCCAAACCAATGCCACGCAGTAGAGCTCAATCATGACATATCTTGTCTCATAATCTAATATCCTCTTACTCAAATAATAAATGGCTTACTTCTTGCCCGAATCATCGAGTTGAGCTAACATGCATCCCAATGCTACGTCTGAGACTTATAGGAATAAGAGTAAAGGACGGCATGCTGTAGGAGGCACCAAGACTGGAGGTGATAACAAGTACTCTCTGATCCTCTCAAATGTGTGCTGAAACTGATCATCCCAAACAGTAGGTTGACTCTTCCTCAAGAGTCGAAAAATGGGCTCACAGATGTCTGTCAATCTGGCAATGAATTTGCTGATGTATTGAAGTTTACCCAAGAAGCCTCTGATATCTCTCTCGGTCCTTGATGTAGGTATGTCAAGGATGGCTCTGATCTTATCTGGATTCGCCTCTATGCCTCTCTCAATGACCATATATCCCAAAAGTTTCCCATAAGTCACTCCAAAAGTTCACTTCTTGGGATTCAGTCTCAATTTGAACTGCTTGACCCTCTCAAAGAATCTTTCCAAAGCTACTAGGTGATATAATCTATCTCGGGATTTCACTATCATGTAGTCTACATAAACCTCGACAACCCGATGCTTCATGTCACGGAAGAGGGTGGTCGCTGCTCTCTGATAGGTAGTTCATGCATTCTTCAACCCGAATGACAAGACTCTATAGCAATAAGTACCCCACTCGATAATGAAGGACGTCTTCTCCATGTCCTCTAGAGCCATCAGAATCTGACTATACCCAGAAAATTCGTCCATAAAGGACAACATCGAATGACCTGCCATATTGTCAACTAGCATATCGATGTGTGGGAGAGGAAAATCATCCTTAGGACTGGCCTTGTTGAGATCTCAAAAATCAACACATACTCTCACCTTGTCATCATTTTTGGGAACATAGACGATATTGGCCAGCCACTTAGGATACTTGACCACTGATAAAAATCCTACATTGAGCTGCTTCTGAATCTCCTTCTTCACCAACAAACTCCAATGAGGGTGCAATCATTTCAACTTCTGCTTAATCGGTCTAGCATAGGGTAGAAGTGGTAAGCAATGTTGAACTATAGATGGATCGAGGCCTGGCATGTCCTCATAAGACCATGTGAAAACGTCCAAATATGACCTGAGCAACTGGACGAGGCTATCTCTCTCATCTGTAGATAAGTTCAATATAATCCTCAACTCCCTAGGCTGATCAGTTGTGCCAAAATCAACAATCTTTGCTTCTCCTATAGCAGGTGAAACTCTTTGATCAATGGGGCCCGAATCATAAGCAGAAGATGAATCATCCTTTGAATCATGTTGTATAATCTCATCATCTATATCAAATATCTATGGTGTGGGTGAAGAGAGTGCAAATATAGAGATATCACAAGGATACTCGAAAATGTTCAAATCCATAAATGAAAAATCATGAACATCGTCAGAATGGGAGACAAATCTTGATAAAACATCAAATGAAAGAGGTGGGTCCACAAAGTCAGACACTTCCTCAATTGGGCCAACAAGGACATTAAACAAATCATCAACTACTATAACATCATCTGTAAACTCCAGAGTGGAAGCTGTCTGGATCTCCTTGGAAACCTTGATGACGAACACCCTAAAGAGATTAAATGGTGAAGCAAGCTTAGACTGAACTATCCCATCGATCTAGCTCATACTCATAGCGAGCATCTCATCAATGTACCCGTCGTTTGGAACAGATCCATCCACCACTTCCCCAATCTTGACAAATGTCCCATGCTCATCGACCTCATCCAGGAAATAGAGTGTTATGAGGCTCATACGATCTGGAGATAATGGGGTAGCCAATACAGAAGTGGAAATGCCAGGAGCTTCATCACTTAACCGCAACTAATGGTTAATGCAGTAAAGCTTGGCCTCTTGAACAGTGTTACATCCATCAATAATCCCACCTGAATGCGTCTATAGCTCCGGTGCCCTCACGAAGTAGTTTGCCAAGCTCATGCTGTATAGGCGAATAGGATAGTCAAATGGCATGTGATTCAATTGGGTTCTCACCCTCTCCTTGCACAATTGCGCTATATATAAAAAATCGGCCTTAATAGGAACAAAACCAAGACCAAAAGGAGTATTGTGATCAACTACGGCAATGAACTCTCCAGAGCCATGCTGACGACGTCCTAAACCTAAGCCAGGTATGAAAGACATAGACCTCATCATGTCCAAAACCACTATATTACCATGCTCATCAAAGGGAAATGCCACATGATCTCTACAAAACTGCTCAACCTCCATAGTCTGTATCTTGTCAAAAGTGAAGCCAGTCAGAAATAGGTCATCGTCTCCATGACTAATCTCCAATGCTGGCTCGAAAGTAGAATAAGTGTCTCCAGTAGACTGTATAGTAATGACTCTACCCTCATGTATGAACTTCACCTTCTGATGAAGGGAAAATGGTATATCTCTGGCTCTATGGATCCAAGGCTAACCCAATAATAGGTTAAAGGATGTGGGAATCCTCAAAACCTGAAATAAAATAGAAAATGTGATTGGGCCTATCTACAAGTCCAACGTCAACATACCCAAAAACTCTTTGTGTGTACTGTCATAGGCTCGAACCGTTTGAGAAGATGGCTCAAAGTTTGAAGGTCCGAAGTCGAGAGCGACTCTTGTAGCTGGTGGGCAAACGTTCAAGGCAGAGCCATTGTCTAGAAGGATAGATGGAACTCGATACCCAAAACAACCAACAAAAATGTAGAGAGGTAGAGTATGGTTAGAACCTCTAGGGGGTAGATCATCAGCAGAGAAGATAATGCATGTGGCCCTGTCAACTGTTAACATGTGGATCAATCCCTTAAGAGAGATCAATGTCTCAACTCGTATCTGGCTCAATGCCTTAACCAATGACTCTTGGTGGGATGTAGATGATGCCAAGAGACTCCAAATAGAGATGCGAGCCTGGGTGCTTTGAAGGTGCCTCAAAATCTCATCATTCTCTCGTCTAGTCTCCTCTCGAGTGGCATCACTCTTTAAAAGTCTAGCAACTATGGGAGGTTTCTATCGTACCACTCTCCCCCCACGGATGACATATTAAACATCCTAAGCAACTGTCTCATCAGGATCTTGACTCAATATAAACGGAGGCTGAATGCTATAGCATCGGTAAATCAATGGCCCAACCGTGGTCAACTGCAATGGTGGCATGTCAGGGACCAGTCTAAATGGTGCAAATGCATGTGAGTCTGAGATCACTCCATCAACCTCATAGCTCTCATCCATTACTATGGGCTCTGGCTCATAATCATCCCAACTCAGCATATGAATATGATCATCAGGCTTAGTGAAATCCATGGAGTGTATGCCATCGGTCGGAGGGGGAACTGTGTGTGTAGTATGGGTTGGTAATGGGTTAGTGGTTATACTCAACTGACCCAAGTGAACCACACCCTGATCAATCAAATCCTATATGGCGTGTCTTAGAGAAATACAACGGTCAGTCTCATGCCCTGGCCCCTGATGATATGCACAATGTAAATCCATCCTGAATTGTGATATGATGAGTTGAGGCAATGGCTTAGGAGCAAGATCTGTCAATAAACCAACCTCTGTGAGCTTCTGAAGAGCCTGGCTCAACGACATACCCAACGGTGAAAACTATCTCTACAACCTCAAAGCAAAAAGAGTTGAAGTATATGGAGCTCTAGGTTTGGGATAGGGTGTTGGAGGCTTCATGGAAAACTGTGTTGCGTAGCATGGCTGTATTGGGGTAGGATATGAAGCCGAAGGTCTCTCTGTGCCATGTGCGGCATAATAAGGCAGTGCTAGTGTGGAAAACAAGTAAGCTTGATCATGCGGCTGAGGAGGTGCTCGTGGCCTATACTGCACACAAGGTGGTAGTGGGTAGTGGAATCTAGATGTCTACCCAACCGTCTGATAGCATCTAGGAGGCCTCAACCCTACTGAACTAATAGCACCCACATCTCCTGGTCTCTGTCCTCCTAAAGGTCTCTCCCCCTTAGAGTCAGTAGGGGAAGACTCATACCATAATCCTCTAGTTATGCCCTCCTCTATACCGTATAAGGCCTGTACTAAATATCCAAAATTCGTATGAAGGCATCCCATCAAGTGCCTAGTAAATCGAGGCTACAAGCTCCTCATAATCATACTAATCTGATCCCTCTCAGATGGCCTATTAATAACCTGTGAAATCTTCTCTCTCTAGCGGGAGATAAATGAGGTGACTGACTCTTCTGGCCTATGCCTCAAAGCCCTTAACTCTCTCCTCGAAACATCAATGACAGTGTTAAATGCAAACTGTCTAAAAAATTCTTGGGCCAAATCATCCCAAGTCTGGCGACGTGATACATCCAATGAAGTAAACCAACGTTGTGTCACACCACTCAAGGACATAGGGAAAAACATAACCATCTAGGCCTCATCCAGTCCATGGGCCCTCATGATAGTACTATAAAGCCTCAAATGGATGCGAGGATAACCAATGTCCATGTATCTCTCAATCTCAGGCATCCTAAACTTGGCCGGTAAACTGGCCGTTGGTGCTCCATCAAAATCCTCCCAAGTATTAGCTTTGTCTGAAGTCCTCAACTACCTCAACCTCTGCTCAAGTTTATCCATACGTGCATGTGGGTCCTCTAAGGTTGGGATAGGCAATGTGACAGGAGGCAGGGCAACCTCAGTCTGACTATGCAAAGTGAAAGGTATAACCTATGCTGCTGGCTGATTGGGTGGAGGGGGTGGTGGTACCGTAGGGTCATACTATGTGCCATCCTGAGGCAAGACCTGCTGGGCCTGTTGCCCATCTATCCTTTAGCACAGGCTACCTATAGCCTCTTGAATCAAAGCCATGGCCGAAGCAAACTGATCAACGGTGACCACCTGTGAATCCATATCTCTTTGATCTGATCTTTGGTCCGACTGGTCAGATACTCTGATCAATCTACCTCTAACTCTGATCCAAGAAGGTGAATCCAGACCGAACGTATCAATACTCCTACAATAGTGGAAATACTAGATAAGATATGGTGTAAGGGAAACTCTATAAGGAATGTCTACCAAATATGCCGAAAGGTAACCTGGAAGTAATCAAACTGATATCCAATTCTGAGCACATATAAAAGAGACTACTACACAGGTAACTAAACCTATCACTACTAAACCGACTCTAAAGGCCCACAGATGCACCCACGTGTTAGGAAAAGAAATCCTTATTGAAGGATCTAAGGCTCAACCTATAAGATCAAGGTGGCTCTAAAAAGAAGAGGGGTAGACTTTAAAGGATCCCTAGCAGAAGTGATCATATTGTTCGACGGTACGTAACCCTTTGCATGCCTTTGAAGAAATGGGGCACTTCTATGTAAGGTGGTCATCACCTCCACACATGCACTACCTCGACATTCCCTGGGTTTCCTATAATGAAAGTTCTCGCAACTCTCAACACTCAATAGTCAACTAAAATGCATAGTGAGTGGTGTGGGTGCATCCGAAGCTAAAGCAAAAAATGAAACACACTAGTCACACAATTATCCATGAAACCTAACTTTGGGCAATACAGGTCTTTAAAGATTGGACTCCAATCAATATCAATATGTCCATCTCCTTTAGAATGCTCCCAACAATCGATATAGCCCGTTGTTAGACCCTACTCCTAACCAACTGGCTCAGTCAGAGAAACAAGCACACACAAGGCCTTACACTTGCAAATGTAAGAACCGAAATGAAGAAAATGACCAAAACCAGCAGATTGGAGGTAAGGGGATAGATATGCGACCCATACGGACAAGCAACATGCAAACACACAAAAGTGAATAGAAACAAGCTAAATGAGAATGTGACAATCAAAATGAATAGCAACAAGGATAGCATGCTCAAAGATGATCAAGATAATATACAAGCAAGATAATCAACACTAAGACAAACAAAATATACAACAATATGAGCATACATGTCAGAATGTGCAGGATAGTCATGGCAAGAGTGAAATCAGTATGCTAAGACAATCAAGAGAACCAATCAATATCATCAGCATGTCAATGTCCCAAATGCATATAGTGGTCAAGCATGGAAAATTGCCACATCAAAATCCTCAATGTGCTATGATCACTCAAGTATAGAGAAGCATAGAGGGAAGGTATCCATCAATCGCCTAATCAAATGCCACATTTGCCTAATCTTAAGTTCAAGTTTGACCCTTTAAACATCCCTAGTGGAGTTGCCATTTTGTGGACCCCGTATTTTTCTCGATGCGTTCCTACGCGATGGCGTAACTCGTTTTTTTTATTATTATTATTTTGGTGAAAATATATCATTTTTAGAAAAAGACTTGTAGTAGCCACTTATTTTTGTTTTGTTTTTAAAGGGAAAACAAAATAATAAAGAAAAACCCTAAATGTGACTCCTTATTTGGAAAAGACGGTCTATGGAAAACCAAATTCGGGTTCGAGGGTCAGGTTACTCATTAGGAAGGTACGGCGAAAGACCGAAGCACTCCTCTAAAACCCTAAAAATAGGTCTCTACTAAATAAGGTGAAGCAAGTGTGGCAATTGATAAGGAAAGTAATGGATACCAATGAAATGATCAAATAATAAAATGAATCATGCATAAGAATAAGTAAAGTGGGAGTGAGATTGTACCTTAGCAGCAAGTAATAGTACACTATCATGCAAATAAGGTTAGCTCAAGTATGAAATTATCACATGCATATCAAAGGGCAAGACGAAGATCAGGCAATATTCATTAAGTATAACAATTGACAATTAGAAGAGAAAACTCATATGTATGGTCCCCACCAAAACCCAATTTATCTTGCATGAATTAGTCTCACTAATTCCATTATTTTGGAATTATAAAAAAATCATTCTTGTTTATTTAAAATCAAGAGAAACAGAAAAATTATTTTAAAATCAACTAAAACTTTATGAAGGTGCTTGCCTGAAAGAAAAAGGCAACAAGTTCACTTAAAAAGAGATTTTTGGTAACCCTGAACCTTAAGAAAAGATGAAAAATGGTAGAATTAAAGAAATATTTGAAAACTGGAGTGAAATTAAAATTATTTGAAGTAAAACTAAGGTTTTGAAATTTATTCAAAAATTGAAAGCTTGAAAATTATTTGAAGATTGGTGTTTTGAAAATTAAATTTAAGAATTGGAATTTTGGGAATTAAATTTGAAAGAAATGGAATTTTGAGAATTGGAGTTTTGAAAATTAAATAATGAATTGGAGTTTTAAAAATTAAATTATGAAAATTGGAATCTTGGAAATTATTTGGAGATGGAATTTTAAAAATAAATGAAATAATAATAATAATAATAATGATAATAATAATAAACAAATGTGAAAATTGGAATTTTGGAAATTAAATTCAGAAATTAGAATTTTGAAGAATTATTTAAAAAATGAATTTTAAAAATAAATAAATAAATAGAATAATAATAATAACGAAAATATAATGATTAAATAAATAAATGTGAAAATTGGAATTTTTGAAATTGGGAATTAAATTTAGAAATATTTAAAGATGGAATTTTAAAAATAAATAAATAATAAAATAATAATAATAATAACGAAAATAATAATGGTTAAATAAATAAATGTGAAAATTGGAATTTTGGAAATTAAATTTGGAATCGGAATTTTAAATAATTATTTAAAGATGAAAATTTAAAAAGAAATAAATAAATAAAATAATCATAGTTACGAAAATAATAATGATTAAATAAATAAATGTGAAAATTGGAAATTAGAATTTTGAAGAATTATTTAAAGATGGAATTTAAAAAAAAAAAAAATAAATAAAATAATAATAGTAACTAAAATAATAATGATTAAATAAATAAATGTGAAAATTGGGATTTTGGAAATTGGAAATTGGAATTCTGAAGAATTATTTAAAAAATGAAGTTTTAAAAATTAAATTTGAGAATCAGAATTTCGAAAATTTATTTGAGAATGGAATTTTTAGCAATCATTTGAAAATTGGAATAGAAATGAGATTATTTGAGAAACGGGGATTTTAAGAATCATTTCAAAAGAGTTTACGAAAATCAAACTTTGACACGTGAAAAAAATAAGAATTTTCCACCATGAGGCCACAACTAGACCATGTCAATGCCACTTATTTATTCAGGAAAACTTGAAATGCCATTGCTACTTATGAAAATCCCCATGCCACCATTGACTTGTCATGATTGCCAATAGTAAAATTTGAACAAGAGTTCCACTTAGCATTCTCGTCCAGATACCCTTGATACCCGAAATGAAACAACCATCCCAAGAGAAACCAAGAGTAATTGCAATCCCAACAAAACCAATCTTGAGCTTATAAATCAAGAGCCAAGTAACAAAAAAGTGGACCAAAAGAGCTAACCCAGAAATCCAAGCAATCACTGCAATCTTGAGCGAGCACTGCAAGAACCTCTATAATGTGAACTGAAAGACAAAGCTAAAATGAAGTGGTATCAACAGGGTTCAAAGTATTAGTCGAGTCCGGTACAACTCGGTCGAGTCATATTTGCCTCGACACTTGCCACGACGAGACCGATACCAAATATAATATAATGCACGAACTTGACTGGGAATAGGTAAGACTTGGCTAACTTAGCTGACTCGTCTGAGTTTTCGAGTTAACTCAATTTACTCGGTTAAGTTACAGAGAATTTCAAATTTTATTTCCAATCATAATAAAATATCAGAACATTTTCATAAAATAAAATAAAAACACACAGATTGTCCTTTCAAAAGCAAACACCTATTCTAAAGTCTTAAACCATCAATGAGAAGATCAAAGAAGACGAAGAAGAAAAAACCCAACCCGTGACCCGTTAGGAAATAAGTAGAGAAACCATCGAAGGATGAGGGCATGATTTAGGATTTACTTACCTGATTTTCCTCAAAATCGAGCATTACCAAAGGGTGAAGCTTTGTCATCGGCAGTGGTAACTCGTCAAGTGGACTAAATCTTTCATCGGTGACATCAACAAGACAACCCCCTTTGTGGACCCTGTATTTCTGCTCATGCGCTTCCACTCGATGACTAACTCGTTTTTTAATTTGAAAAAGATTTATTTTTTAGAAAATGACTTGGAGTCGCCACTTATTTTTGTTTTATTTTTAAAGGGAAAAACAAAATAAGAAAAAAAAACCCTAAGTGTGACTCCTTATTTGGAAAAGATGGTCTGCGAAAAACCGAATGGAGTCCGAGGATCAGATTACTTATTGGGAAGGTACGGTAATGACCGTAGCACCCCTCTAAGCCCTTAAAACGAATCTCTACTAAATAAAATGAAGCAAATATGGCAATTGATTGATCAAGCATGGATACCAAAAGAAAATCAATCTAAAAATAATCAAATGAATAAAAAAGGTAGAGAGTGTACCTGAGTAATGAGTGGATTGCTTCATAGAAAACAAAGGTTAGTGAATGAATACAAAATAATCGCATGCACATCATAGAGTGAGGCAAGTCAATACAACATATCAATCAATCAATTAATGAGAAAATCACACATGTTGGGCCCCACCAAAACTCGATTTATTTTTGCAGAAATCAATTTCATGAATTCCATATTTGAAATTATGAAATTTATTCGCACTTATTTTAAAAATTAAGGAAAATGAAAAATTATTTTAAAATTAAAGAAAATTTGAGAAAAGTGCTTACTTGAAATGAAAGGTAGCAAGTTTATTTAAAAACAGGATTTTTAGTGACTTAAAACCCTAATGAATGATGAAAAATGGTAGAATTAGAAATTTTTGAAAATCGGAGTGAAATTAAAATTATTTGAAGAAAAAAAACTAGAGTTTTGAAATTTATTTGAAAATTGAAGTCTCGAAAATTACTTAAAAATTGGAGTTTTGAAAATTAGATTTAAGAATTGGAATTTTTGAAATAAAATTTGGAAGAAATTGAAAATTTTAAAATTATTTGAGAATTGGAGTTTTGAAAGTTAAATTTAAGAATTGGAGTTTTGGAAATTAAATTTGAAAGAAATTGGAGTTTCGAAAATTATTTGAAAATTGGAGTTTTGAAAATTAGATTTAAGAATTGGAATTTTGGAAATTAAATTTGAAAGAAATCGGAATTTTGAAAATTATTTGAGAATTGAAGTTTTGAAAATTAAATTTAAGAATTGGAGTTTTGGAAATTAAATTTGAAATAAATTGGAATTTTGAAAATTATTTGAGAATGGGAGTTTTGAAAATTAAATTTAAGAATTGGAGTTTTGGAAATTAAATTTGAAATAAGATGGAATTTCAAAAATTACTTGAAAATTGGAGTTTTAAAAATTAGATTTAAGAATTGGAATTTTGGAAATCAAATTTGAAAGAAATTGGAATTTTGAAAATTATTTGAGAATTGGAGTTTTGAAAATTAAATTTAGGAATTGGAGTTTTGAAAATTAATTTTGAAAGATATTGGATTTTTTAAAATTAAATTTAGAAATTGAAGTTTTGAAAATTAGGATTTTGAAAATTATATTTAGAAGTTGAAGTTTGGAGTTTTTAGAATTAAATTTAGAGATTGAAATTTTGGAAAATTAAACTTTGATATAAAAAAAAAATGAATAATTAAAATGGAAATGTGGGTTGCACAGACTTGAAAGAAAGTTGGAAGATATTTAAGTGGAGGAAATAGTGAGAGAACGAAAAATAAATAAATAAATAAAGAATGGGTTTGGTGGTGGAATGAGTGGAGGTTATCAAACTCAATGTCTTATTCATGGCCCAATTTCCCATATTTGTCAAGAATTCATGCAGCATTACTTTGTGCCACCTCATAGCCTAGCTGAACCATCCTACAGTACAAGAGTAACGCCTTCCCCACATCACCTTTTAGGTATGACTCCAGTGCCCATCTGGACAAAGAACTCCATGGTCCCCGTTCTGCAACTAGTTTGTATAATGCAGTAGCCATAAGAAGATTTCTTTACCCAAATCAACTTCAGATCCACCATTGACAGAGAAAACCCATTTTCTGGACCCATCGATGGCATAAAAAAAACCCCTCTTAGTACCAGACACAAAGCCCATAAGAGACTCGAGGTAGTACCCTTTAATCTTGTCCTCCAAATCCTTGCCAAAAAAAGAAACTCTTAGCTGAGAGAACCAGAGTATAGGGACAGATCCAGAACAAAAACTAAGAGAAAAGCAACCAGGAGAAAAAAAAAAAAAAACAACCAATGAAACCTATGAAGCCTCATTTCATACATCTTCCATGGGGTTGTGTAGATGAGACAAACAGAGAGCAACGACATGATTATCAAATATCTGACTCAAAAATAGTCCATGCATCAGTTGGTTATAGGAGAGACTACAGAAACCAAAATGGAACCAAAACGATCAAGTGGCCCTTGATGTCCACACCAATCAACAAATCAAAGCTAAAAAAAAAAACAGTAGAAAAGACACGGAGATTATCGTAACCTCACCTAGAGATCTCCCTTAAGCTGTCTTCTTCATGCTTTGTTTTTCTCTTCCAGCTTCTTTATATGTGAAACCTCCTTCCTCTACAGCTTGTTCCCTTCTGCTCAAGCTACCCCCCCCCCCCCCCCCCCCCCACCAGCTAAAAATACGCTCCCCTTTGTAACCGTTTTAGAATCTTCCCTTCTACGTGTTATTTTCTGATTCTCCCTTCAGCCCACTAATGTAATTCCCCAATGGCCAATCCTAGTGCAACACATGGCCCCCTCAGAACCCTCTACTTGGCAAAATAAAACTTGAAAGAATACACCCCAAAATGGGGGTCTACACCCTCATAATCAGATTGCTCCCCCTCTAGTGTTGGGTTTTGCACTGTTGCAAATTTGTAATTGCAGGTGGTGTTGTGGGTCTTGACAGCAATATCTAGGGATGGGATGATTGAATGCATTTTTCTGGACAAAAATTAGGGCTACGCTCATTCGGCTAATTATGGGTTGAGCATGGGTCAACCCACTTTTTAACTATTAGTTGTAACTGGGCTGTTCTCTGATTTGTGTCATAAATCTCTTCATCTTCATCAAATTTTATAAGTCAGAGATTTTTAATTTATACTCCATTTAATAAAGTTTAAGTCGGTTTCAAGTTTCACAAATTTAATTTTTAAAAATTAAATTAGAAGCTATTGAAAATGACAAATAATTTTGAGCTAAATGTGAAAACAAAACTTGTTTTATTAAAATTTTCAACTTATTCAATTATATCTATTTCTTTTAAATTTATATAATATTTTTATAATTTTTTGAAATTTCTAATTATCTTATTTTGCGTATCGCCCAATACCGAACCAAGACATAGAGATCGATATGCCTCGTGACCCTCTGAGTTAATGACCGATACCGCGACTTTGAACCATGGGTATCAACCATATCACCACCAATCCAATTTGCTCCACCACCACCGTGGGCTATTCGATGAGCTTCAATGTGGGAGTAGTGTACATGAACATGGGCAGTAACAAAATCGAACAAAGAAACAGAAAAATCTAGGATCTCTGCATGTATATACCCAACATACAGTACTGTTTCGCCCCATAAGTTTGGCCGCATAGCGTCTCTAACGCACTCGCCATACCAAGAAACCAAAGTTGATGGAGATGATGACAATGGTGGCTACGAAGATAACGGCGAGATTGAGGTCACCCAGGTGGCTGGTGAATGCTTGAGTTAGGAGTGTCATGAAGGAAAGGTGAAGTGCTGGAAGTAGTGCACGGGTTTGGTAGGTATGAAGGATGAGGACTGGTAGGTATTGGGATTTGAGTTTGATAGAGAGGCTTTGATAGAGGCTTTGCAAAGGTGGTCATGCAGGAGTTATTCACATGCTTATGAATGGTGGGGGAAGGAAACTCATACCAAATTTGAAAATAAGAACAGATTATTCCCAAGCCAAAAACCAAAGTAAAAAATGAATAAATAAACCAATAACAGCACACCTATGAATGGCTTAAAAATCCAATAAATTCAAACAGATAACCTGATGTTCATGCTTAGCAAACAATCCACAAAAAGAAATAACAAGAAAGAAGAAGAACGTATTATGATGAAGCAGAATCAAGAACCGACAACAATCATACCTGAGCAAGTCTTCTCGATTGAAGCTCACTCCACTTCCAAGCTTTTCTCTTCTTTTCTTCCCAAAACAAAATGGATCTCGCCTTAGCTTTTTTTCACTCCCTGCCAGTTTATTCTCCCTATTATCCCTTCTCCCAAAACCTCACCTACTCTAAACTCTCTCACACGTCTCTCTCCCGTCCCATCTCCAAACTTCTTCTTTGCATCCCTCTTTTCATCGTCCTCCTATGTTCTTTCTTTTCATGCAAGCTTCTACCAACTCCCTACTTCAACCATCATTTCATCTACTTTGTTCCAACCATCCCTTTCCCCAGCTACTCCTCCAAATGAAATGCCTAGTTTACCCAGTCTCAATGAAGGGTGGTAAAAAAAAAAAAAAAAAAAAAAAAAATTGGTCCATTAAGAGGTCAACAGTTATATTTTTACCTTTTATATTTTAAAATTAGTGAAACCAATTTCTACTTATTTTTTAAAAAAATTATTATTTATTTCACTTTTTTTTTTAAAATGTTTTTAAAAAACAAAGACCAAATGATATTAGAAAATTTTAAAATTAATTTTTTGTTTTTAAAAATAAAATACTATTTTCAAATCACACCGACAAAGGGCTTAGGATTGGCAACGGGGCGGGTTTGGGCCAGGCCACCCCTACCCCATTCCTGTCCTAATTATCTAATTCTCTTTCCCATCCCCGTCCCAAACCCGGGGCGGGGCGGGTTAATGTGTCCCGTTCTCGTTTACAATAGACTTGATAACCCCGTCCCCGTACCAAATGTGTTTTCGGGGCGGGGCGGGGCGGGGTCATGGCGGTTCGGGTTCGGGTTCGAGTTCGGGTATTGGGTTTTTTCCAGTTTGAAAAATTCTATGACATAGGTTCCATGGTTATTTTCCTGTCTTATTGAACATCACAATGATTTAGATTGCAACTCTTAAAAGCATCAACTATCAACATTCTCTTCACATACTATTCAGCATTTAGTCAATGTAGCAAAACATAAATTTATTTTCAATAAGTATACAATCTTTTGTCCATTGGATATTGATGATACCATTTCATGAATTTGTTTTTTTGTCACAACAAATACAACCACTACATGTGCCCACTCGGCAGCATTCTTCCAGTGATAGTCCCTTCACTAACCCATACAAAAACCCACCTGCAAATAGGTCCCCTGCTCTAGTGGCATCAATTGCCTTTGCCTCCCCTATGGCTGGAACTCGGACCATCTGAAAGAAAAATGGAACATTCTATACGTTACTCAAACTAACAACCAAAATGCAGCCAATTCTCCATAGGGCACATCTAAATACAAGTAAAATGCATTTTATTGGTGACATCAACAAAAGTGCAGTGTAGCTACATTGCACTAACCTTTCTTCCACATTTTGCAAGGCATCCATTATAACCTAGTGTCACCACTGCCCATTGGCAGTGCTTAGCAAGAAATTCAAGAGCAGCCTCAGGACTAGAAGAAATTAGCACCATTTACCACAGATTGCACCAAAAATTTTAAGCTGGATAAGGAGGATTAATTCTCTTTCATGACCGACTGCTTTAGCATGATAGGTCTAGAAAAATCAATTGGCAATCACCTTAACAGCTCTCTTGCTTCATCCTCATTGGCAAAGCAAATATCTATATCCCTTTATTGCAGTAACTCTAGAAGAGGTCCTCTAAAGTTCCGAACCATCTGACCAAGGTAAAAAAAAAAAAAAAAAAACAATGGTTAAAAAAGACAATTCCTCACCCAGCAATTCAGAACAAGTTTATTCCAATGCCTGAGTAGGATACTGCAGTCAAAGTACAACAACCCCTCATTTTTTTTGCTTTTTAAACATGGTATTATGCCACTAGAGGACTGGTGAGTCTTTTAATTGAAAATGACATAAAATTCTTTCTACAAGGTATGATCATTTTAGGGAGTGTAGGAGAACTAATTATAAAGATTATGAAGCTCCATTTCCTTTTCTTTTTTTTCATTAACATTTTGGTGATAATTTCATTTTGTTTATCACAATGCAGAAAACCAAATGGAAGACTTTCTTTCAATCACATGCAAAGAAACTCATACCTCAAAACTGGCCAAATCCAAGGATACAAATACACCCTCTTGTTTAGCCATCCGAATTGCAGCATGAATAACTTCCAAATTATATATTCCATATCTCATTACCAACCACTGTAACAACAGATGGATCAGCAATTAAGTTCTAACAGAACCGCTGAATGATATTTTTTCAGAAGCTATGCACTACCAATAACCAAACAAAGCAATTACATTGCATCTATGCATTTGAAGCTGAGCTATAAATTAAATGTATGGATGCACCTTTATGCCAATAGTTTAGATACTTACAAAGTAGCTAATATCATTTGTTGGAATAAAAATTTAATCCAACTAGTTAATAGTAAGTTAACCTACCATGTCAAGAAGAAAAGGAATAATAAGATAACAGTAAAAAGAAATTCCATGGTCACACTTGATCCATGATATCCTATTTCCATATAGAAATGCCTTACCTTTACCCCTTTAAAATCCTCTTTAGTTAATTCCTCTGCCTGCAAGGGACAAAACAATAATAAGACTCCATGTATGCTCATCTTAATAAGAAAACTATATGAAAAGAAAGACTTGAAGCCTAAACTATTTTAAGTGAAAAGAAAGAAAACCAAAAAAACAGCATGCACCTGAATCTTAACAGCACTTGAGAGACAGGGCCGCATAGTACGATTGCCCAATGCATCAACCATGCAAACACACTGTAATGTACCAGTGTCAATAAATTTCTAGCACTTATTATCTAGAATTCCAATGAAAAAATGTCAAAGAGCTAGTTCATTTATATAGAAGAAATATGAAGCTCACCTGAGCTGTTGGCCCATTCTTTATCCTCAATGTTGAAAGGTTCACTCCACTAGAGCCCATGTTACTTACAAACAAGCCGTCTTGCTCATCATCCCCACATGCTCTGAGTATTCCACAGTTGACCCCAAAGCCTGCAGAGAGGCCTCGAATAGTATTGGCAAGACTGCCCCCGGCCATTGTCCTCATAGGAGATGGATCAAGAGGAGAAGAAAGGATATGGGTCTTCACCTCATTTAAGATATGCTCCAGGTCTCCAATTGCAACCTAATCAGAATACGAGTAGAAAAACTACAGGGTTTAGAGAATGAATCAATTTCCATTATATAAATATTTGTAATTCTCATCAAAAAGAGGAAACCCACTATTGATTACTTTTGGACACTAAAAGACATTATGTGTATGATAAAAGACAAATCAAAGACTTAACTTATACATATGGCAAAACCAATAATAGTAATAGTAATAATAATAACGACGAATGACAAAGTCCCAACAAAAACTAAGGCAGTTAATAAAAAGGGCTTGAAAACTACTAACGACCAGTGAAACCAAGCCAGTGCCCCAAAACAGACATCGATGGATTCAAAATGCAACTGCACCATCCAGAAAGAGAATACATTGACCAAAAACGAGATAGTAATAATAGTATAGATGTCAGTCACTTCTTCAGAAATATTAGCATCTATACCCCGAAGCTTTTGTAGTGAAAGTTTAAATTCTTTCTCATTGCCATCTTTTGCCTACAGCACAAAATTCAGTTTGTACCCAGAGATGGCCCAAAATCTATATTGCTCCCCACAAACACATATATCAATGACTTCATTCAAGTACCCAAAGTATTAAGAATTGGTTTAGAAACCATTTTTAGCCCTCGTCAATATTTGGAAGGAATACTATAATAATGCGGATTATTTGAAAGATTTTCAAATTCATGGAGATTTTTAATAGAAAATGCTGAACAAATCAGAAGGTTTACAAAAATTCAATCAAAATCAGATAAAAATTTTGCAGCTCAGTTGGAATTCACAACTTGATATTGCCAGCCATCTAGGGGACTCTGGAATGAAAAAGAGACCCATGAGAAGAACCATGCATGGGACAATTCCTGCATATTAATCCAAATGCAAGTAAATCTTATGTTTAAGAACTTATATTCATTCTCATTAAACCTTTTTTTATTCTCGTTATCTAAACTGCTAATGGATAATCCTATATGAACATCAATAATTTGAAGAGTTCATGCTTAGCATTCAGCAGGTATAGTCATAGATGAAATTAAATAGTTGAAGTGTTTTTCTTTAACAAGAATAATTATAGAGCATTTGAAGATACCTGTTAAAGCCAATATCCTCCATGTTGCGATTGCACCTATTACATAGGCAATGAACAGCCCAGTGACAATAAAGAGCTGTGAAGCAATTAGATTGCCCGTAAAAGGCTTAACAATGGTGATGAAAACAAAAGCTAAATGCCCACTATAAGCTGTTTAGAACAAGATAGTTTTTGGAAGCAACTTTTAGGAATAGTGCTTCTACTTGAATCCTTTTAGAAGTTTTTGAATCAGGTGACCATTTCAAATTCGAAAAGAATTCTTCTTAGTTTACATGTCCAATTACTTAATTTCTATACTAACTGGATCTACTAATAAATCATATTGAAATCATTCCATCATAAATTATTCTTCAACAAAATTGCTTCTAAAAACAATGCAAACAATAAAATAAAATAAAATAAAAACTTTTACCTGATTTGCTGTTGCTAGTGCTACTCGAAGATTCTTAGGTGTTATTTCAGCGATGAAGACTGGTACCTGTTCATCCAGAGGAAGAGAGAGATGTTTAGTGCTTCTTAAGTTACATAATTATCGAAACTTCATATCCAAGAAGAGAAGCTCCACATAAAAGCATACCACATAAAAAAGAACACCAATTCCATATAAAAAGAAGAAATCTCCCAGAATAAAGGGAAAAAGATCCCTACATTAAAACATCCAGAGGGTAAAACATGAAGAAAAAAATATACAAATATATCAAAATTATAATTTAAAATTGGAGATATTCTACAAAAGATAAGTAGACTGTGAACCATCCTACTATACAGATCATAGATGACATCCTCTTGGCCTGATTCCACCCATAAAGAAAGCAAGTTGTGAGAGAAGGTTTGTGTAGGAAAAATGCTCAAATATGAACAATCTGGATAGAGTATCCTCCATCTTACCCCTTTTCGACCAATAAAATCAACAATCTGCCCACTCGTGATAGCACCAATCATTACCCCTTTTCAACCAATACTGTGGGTTAGGATTCGAATGAACAAGCATAGAAAATAATAACAATAATGCAGTCACTGAAGCGAAAATGATTACAAGCTCTTACCTCAGGTGCCCAGAAGCCCTTGGTTCCAACACAAGGGCCCTCTCTCTTTTGTTTTCCATCTCTTAGGAACAAATTAAATATGATTGACCTTAAAAGAAAAGATAGATTTATCAACCCAAATCATCCAAGTTATTTAGGCAATATACCTTTGTTCTTTAATAATCTAGCACCGGCAACAACAATTCCGAGGGGCATTGGAGAAATATAAATAAATTTCTTGTCCACTTTTCCTCTTTTCCAAGAGGGGCAACAACCCTTTTTCTCTTAGAAGTTGGACCTCTTGATGATTCATGATTTGGATTCTACATTGCTTCATGTGCCAGGTTGATCAACTCCTTCCTTCCTTGGCATGGTAGGGGTTCCTTAGCATCACCTCCAAATTATATTAATCTGTAGCCCCAACAAGCAACCTCAACGTCTTCATTTGCTGCAATTAGGTCAGCACTAATGCCTTCTTTGCCAAAAAATACAGCTTTGATGCTTAATACCATGGATATAACAATATAAAATATAACATTGAGATAAAAATGAAAAAAATTAAAAAAAATAAACATCACAACTACAACATATAAAAATAGAAAATCTCCATGGATGTGGCAACATTAAAAAAAAAACATTAAACATAAAGTATTCCCAACATATTCATACATATAACCACATTAAGATTAAAAAAGAGCATTAAAAAAAAAAGTGTATCTTAGGTCCCAAAATATATCTCCAATACCAACTTCATCTCAAGAAAAGAACCTACAGCAAGAGTGATTCATCATCTTCATCCATGATTGTGAGTTTGCCCCTTGGGTTAACAAGCAAAGAATCACCTAAAAAGTAAGAATAACAAGAAACAACTTTATTAAAAAATTCAACATAGTTGTTTCATAACGTTGAAAATATTTTAGATTAAGTACCTTCCATTTCATTTCCCAACCAACTTTGAGCACACATTAAGGCCTCCAAAGTATTTAGATGGAGTCTACTACGATGTTTTGATACCATCCTACTACCTGTACTAAAGGCTAACTCAGATGCAACTGTAGATACCAGAATGGCATAGATATCTCGAACAATCATTTGTAAAGTTGGATACTTAATACCATTTGTTTTCCACCAACTCAAAACATAAAAATCTGAAATCCTTGGCAAAACAGGTTCTTTTAAGTAGTAGTCTAACTCCGACTTCGCATGACCTTCGTCACTGGTACTATGAACAAATAAGTCAAACTTCGAAAGATGATCTTGTTCGTCATAGGTCAACTCAAAGAGATTTGAAACTGATGAAGCACCATGAGATGAAGTTTGTTGACCCATCTTAGACTTTGATTGGTACTCAGAAAGCAAATCATAACATAATTGACAAATTTTTCCAATCTCGCTTGAAGCTTCAGACCCATACATTATCGGAAAATAAAATTCTAAAATCTTCATCTTGTAACTTGGGTCCAATACAACTACTATTGCCATTACAATATGACATCCACTCCAATACTTGTCAAATTTTTCTAACATACTTGATGCCATTGTGCTTACAACTTCATTTGAGCAAATCAACTAATCATATAATGCTTCTTTAATCTCACACACTTTGATGAAAAAAGTATTCGCAGTGGGATAATTTTGCCCTAAGAACAACTTTGTTATATTATAAAACAATTTCAGCCTTTCACATATTTCTCTTGCTAAATTCCATTCTTCCTCTGATGGCACTGTGGTGTAGAGCTTTTCACGTTGCTTCAAACGTGGGAACACATCTTTATAAGTTATAGCTACTGATAGCATCAAGTATGTAGAATTCCATCGTGTTTTACAATCAAGGCATAGCTTCTTATTGCATGAAATGCGCAATTGGTGAGCTGCATCTTCAAACTTTTCCACTCTTGATGGTGTTGATGACCAATATGCAACACTCTTACAAATTTTTTCAATTTCTACTTTGATGACATCTAAACCTTCCTTCACAATCAAGTTCAAAACATGTGCTGCACATCGCATATGAAAGATTTTTCCTTTTAATAAAAGTGAACCACTTGAAGATAATTTCTCTAAGAGAATATCAATCATGCCATCATTACTTGAGCAATTATCCATAGTGATTGTAGATAGTTGCCTATCCATATTCCAATCCAATAAAAAATCCAATAACACATCAGAAAGAACTTCTTTTGTATGTGGAGGAGGCACATAAACAAACCTACATTAAACAATATATAAAAACATATTATTAATATAAGTGACATCATTAAACGATAATAAAATAAAATAAAAATTGAAAACTTGAAAAAATAATATATCTAACCTTACAATATGATGATGTAGTAACCAAGACTCATCAATGTAATGCACAGTGATAGCCATGTAACCTTTCTTTTGATTAGATGTCCACATATCAGTTGTGATAGCCATTCTAGTTTCAAGCTTTTCCAAGTAGCTACTCATTTTCCCTTTCTCAAACTCATAAATCTTCATTATGTCATCCTTAATCATATTGCGGGAAACCATCTTAAACAAAGGTTGAAGGCTACTAGCAAAATCTCTAAAGCCTGCATGGTCAACAATTGAAAGAGGGTACTCATGCAATATAATTGCACGTGCAAGTTTCTCTCTTGAGATATCTTGATCAAATGTGAAACCACCAATTTGCACTTTTCCATAGCCTTTTCTCTCTACCGCTAAAAATGGTTGCTTAATATCAACATTTCTCCGTTTGGTGCACCTATCTAAATATACATGCAAATGTTTAGTCCCATTCTTACTATCGGCCTTGAGTTTTGATTTACAATGCTTACAAATAGCACAATCTTGTCCATCTATTATGACTTTCTCAAAATCATTCCAAACAATCGAAGTCAGCTTTCTTTTTTTACATGTCAATGATCCATCAGTAGTTGAAGTACTACTTGTAGCTGGATTAGAACTAGTACTTGGCATAAAAAAAATTTCTTCCCCTTCTGATGTCATTTTGCTGAATCCTTAGGATATTCTGAAATAATTTGAAACCAATTTAGCCACAATAAAATTCTATTTTTATGTTTCTGGAAGCATGAATAATATGTTTCCAGAAACTATTAAAATAAATAAATAAATAAATAAATAGGGTTTTCATTTATGAAAAAACAACATGAAATTAGATCATTCTCTTATAACAACTTGTTTATGCAAAAACATGAATACCAAAATTGAACCCTAAAATAATGAAATTATAACAACTTGTTTATGCAAAAACGTGAATACCAAAATTGAACCCTAAAATAATGAAAAACCCATAAATCATCATTCTTATTCATATAAACCCCAAAAATCAGTTTATACGTGGATGAAATTGATTTGGACAGGGTGAAAATTAATGTCAAAAACATGAACAATAAGAGCCAAAGGCGAAAATTGATTCAACTGAAAAATACATATAAGACGAAGACCAAGAATGCATATAAATTACAAATCTACTGATAAACAATTGAAAAAACCTCAAACCCATAAACTAAAACCAAAAAATTTGAAAAACAAGCCAAATTTTTAACAGAGCTTCAAAAGTTAGGGTTTTCTTACCTGGAAGGAAGGGATCCACAAGAACTCTAATAATCACTTGTTTACGAGACTGTAAATCTGGTTTTTAGAGCAAAGATTTTGCTTTTAGGGCAGTTCGAACTGAGAAAACGAAGACTTTCTACCGAGAGAAAAAAATCCCAAAAATCTAGGAAGTAAATTATATATACGGAGGAGATTTTGGGTATTTTGTAATATTTAAGGTAAATTGGTAATTCTAATTCTGGGGCGAGGTGGGGCGGGTAACTACAAACCCATACCCACCCCAAACCTGATTCAAGTTTCACAAATCTTTCCCATACCCATCCCATACCCGATTAATTTATCTCATACCCGTCCCAATAGGGGCAGGGCGGGGCAAGTGACCCGATTGACCTGCGAAATTGTCATTCCTAAAGAGGCTCTTAGCTACAAGAAACCCCTCTCCCTTTTCCAATTCTTTTTTATTTTTTTTTGTGGGTTCTTTTCCTCTTTTTTCTCAATCCCTTCTAAAGCCCCACAGTAGCCCCATTTTTTATATTATCCAATTTGTAAGAATAATAAAGTTATACAATGAAAATGGGGTCCAATGAAAGAGTAGTGGAAAGAAACCTTTTTAGTATATTTTTCCGTTCCTTTTGACTGAGTGCATGCCGAGTATAGAAGAGGATGATAGTGGTTGAAATTTGAAGCCAAGGAATAATGCATGGAAGACAAAATAATAATAATAATAATAATAATAAATAAATAAATAAATAAAGACATGCCAAATCTGAGTGAGAAGAGGTCCAAGGACCATTAAGGCTTACATGCATGCACAGAAACCCTTCCATTACAACAACATAAATTACACTACTACTCAAAACCTTACCCAAATTTTAAGACCACTCATGGAAATACAATCTCAAGTGGCTTGCCAGTGGTACATAAGCAGCCAGACAGAGAAGTTTTAGACTGTCACTCTAGACTTAGTGGGCTGGGGTTTGGAACAACTATAATTACAAGACCAAATTAGCTTTGGAGTACCTGTAGCTGTGGATTTGTACCTAGATGGGCTTTGTGAAGTATATCCCTCATGGTTAAGGGTAAGAGTGGAGCATTTCTTCTCACGCATTATTGTTGTATGCCTGCGAATACCGTCTGGAGTTTGACCATGATCCCCTGGTGGACCCACCTGCACCACTTTCGGATAAGCCCATGCAAGTTGCCAAGCGAAAGCAAGAGGTAGATGAGATATGAGAGGTTGACATGTATTTGGGAACAAGAGTGGCGCCAATGAAGCCACTGAGAGGGAACCGCACAACATTATGGTAGTGCTGAGGAGATGAGAACAAGTAGGAGAGAGATGGGTAGAATGGAAGGTAAAGTCAATTCCAAATGCCAAGGCAAATACCAGTAAGCTAGCAACAGCGGCCTTGATGGTTTTGGGGTGGGCTTGAAATACAGAGTTGGGCTCATTCTGAAACTTCAAATCTAGGAGGGCGAGAAGCACCGGAAGTAGACATGGTTGTGAAACCAATAGACAGTCTGAGATTTGGGAAGAAGAAGAAAGTTAAGAAACTCAAGCAACTCGTGAAACAAATAGACAGTGAGGCCACTCAGAGTAAATAACAAAGAAGGGTGTTTGTCAGAAAAAGGGCAATTTTCTCCTTTCTCACTTTGCATATGGACAGTTGGATGTGCCGATCTCTCCTTTTGGCAGAAAAGGGCGAAGAAGGATGTTAATAATGTTCCTTTTGGCATGGAAGAATGCGGTGCCATTAGACTTTTTGGCGAGGAAGGAAGGGAGGTGGTGGTTCCATTAGACTTTTGGCGAGGAAGGATGTGATGCATTAGACTAATGTTAATGTTTCTTTTGGCAAGGAACGAAGGATGTGATGTAGGAAGGATATGGGGCATTAGACTGATGTGAATGTTCCTTTTGGCTAGGAAGGAAGGATGTGGGGCACTAGAGTTTTAGCGAGGAAGGAAGACTGATGTTAATGTTCCTTTTGGCAAGGAAGGAAGGATGTAGGGCATTAGACTTTTGGCGAGGAAGGAAGACTGGTGTTGATGTTCCTTTTGGCAAGGAAGGAAAGGATGTGGCGCACTAAACTTTAGGGAGGAAGGAAGACTGTTGTTAATGTTTCTTTTAGCTAGCTAGGAAGGAAGGATGTGGGGCATTAGGGGCAATATACTTTTGGCTGATATATTTTTTATTTATTAATATTTTTCTTTATACTTAACCTCTTACAATAATAAATAAATAAATAAATTTTCTACAACAACACATTTTGTAGGAAAAAATAAAATAAAATTAAATAATCACGGCAGTGGGTATTGTTAACTTCTTGGGAAAACTTTTTTTTTTTTTCTTCTCCTGTTATGAAAAATTTTAAATTTTGGAAACACCATCTTTTAGAAAACACTTTTTCACTAAGATAGAAAAATCGAATTGAAAGATTTTTTATTTTTACTTTTAGAAAATGGAAAAAAAAATAAATGCCCATATATGTTTTAAACCTATTTTCTATTTTTAAATAAAGATTAAAGACAACTAATGTTTTTAGATGACAAATTGAATCAATCTTAATTTATGATTCTTAATTCAATTCTTTAAAATAAGACATAAATATAAAAAAATATTCATTATAAAAAAATTAAAAGAATAAAAGTTTCACATTTGGTGAAGAATGTTTCTCGACGGCTGGGTTCTAGCTTTGCTTCTCTCCACGAGAAATATGGGTGTGTTCTCACCTTTCCCTTTTTCTTTTTTCCTTTTTTATTTTTTTTTCATTTTTTTTTTGTTTCCACTCAATCGGGATTTGTTTTATTCTATTTGGACTTATTTGAGAATGACTAGTAATTTATTTAATTTGAAAAATAATATCTATTTATTTATTCTAGATTCCTCATTTACTTTTAAAAAAATAAAACCATACGTGTGTGAATCCAATAAAGTGAAGTACTAAATCATAAAGTTTCATTAGGTGCATTGGAAATCGTTTTACATAAGGGTGATAAAATTTAATACGACGACTCGAATCTGATATGTTTTTCACTAGTTTGGAGTCTGAACTAAGTATAATTGTGTTTGGACCAAATTTGTATTATCCTGTAAAACCTATTTAATCAATATGTAGTTTTTGGATCAATTTCCATCATACGAATTTGATCTAAATCAATCCATTTAATAATTATGTTGATTAACATAATTATAATTCTAAACTAATTAACTCATTTAATTTTTTTAAATTAATTAATTAATTAATTAAGTTATAAACATATTGATTATAAAACTATTTGATGATTCCAGCACTAAGCTTCGAAAACCCAGCCTGCAAAACTAAATTCTGAAAAGAGAATCTGTATCTTTTTGTCCGAAACATGGACTAGGGGAAACATAAAAGAGCATTATTTAGGAGGGCTAAGTGGTTTGAATAACACAGAAAAAGGACCATTTGCAGATACATCTGCCTCTGCCTCCCCCATTCAGCTGCCTTTTTCCATTCATTCAGTCTTCATTTTCACACTCACTACTCAGTTGCCAAAAAGGCCTAGAAATACCCCACAGAACAGAACCGTTCGTCTCTAAAATTACCCAAACACCAAACCCCCACCTCTCCAACAGCGTGATTCCCGCGCCAAAATGTCGTTGCACCAGGTGTCCTACCAGATGCTACCACATTCTAAAATCATTGACCAAATGCTACCAAGTGGTACAACCTAAAATCATATTTAAATCTCTCTCTAAAATCATTGGTTTGATCATTCAATCATGGAAATAAACAATAGCATTAAGGCTTACGCATTCCAATACAACAGTATCAAAATCAGAATCACACTACTACTCAAAAACTCACGTTATTATAAAACCACTTATGAAATACAATCTTAAGTGGCTTGCCAGCAACCAAACAGACCAGCTGTGTGCTTGTTTTACGCTCTTTATCTCTATAGACTTAAAAGGGAAGCTGGACTTTGGCCTGGGCTTTAAATAACATCTGGAAACATCGAAGGCGGAGGCCAACCATATTACAACTATAAGGGTAAAAGCGGAGCGCTTCTTCTCACGTACCATTGTTGTATGCCTGTGCATACTGTCTGCAATTTTTCCATGATCCCATGGTGAACCCGCCCACACCACTCTCGGACTAGCCCATGCAAGTTGATAAGTGAAAGCAAGGCGTAGATGAGACATATGAGAGGTCGCCATGCATCTGAGAACAATAGCGATGACAAGGAAGCCACTGAGAGGGAACCACAAAACAGTATGGTAGTGCGGAGGAGAGCAGCGCAAGTAGTAGAGAGATAACAAGGATGGAAGGTGCACTCGACTCCAAATGCCAATGCAAATACGAGTAAGTTAGCAACAGCGAACTTGATAGTTATGGGGTGGGCTTGAAATACAGAGGTGGGCTCATTCTTAAATTTGAAGTCTATGAGGACAAGAAGCACGGGAAGAATAAAGGTAAGGAGGGCGACAATGGGGTTACTTGCGGTAGAATTGTGATGGTGTTGGTGTTGAAGGTTGATTCCCAGACCGTTAACGTTGGAAGTAGGCATGGTTGTGAAACCAATAGATAGTAACAGTGAGGCCACTGAGCAAAGGAGCTCAAGCAACCCAAATAAATAGAAGAAATGACCAGAGTTTCTGAGGGACCAGCGTTGTAGCCCTACCCTTTTTTCTTCCCCTTTTTGGAGGAATGTTTCTAGGAGGCACAGGAGGTCTCATTTGGCAAAAGAGAGGAATCCGCAGGGGTTTCTTTTTGGATCCTTTTGGATAAGGGTTTTTCTATGGTTTTAAATTCATTAACCATTTGGATGGTCTGGATTGAAAATCTTTCATGCAACGGTCTGAAACTTTTGGAGGTAGGGTCCCTAAGGAAGAATTTTCGTTCGGAAAAAGATGTGTTTTTGATGGAGTCTGACACTCGGAGGCATGTGCATGGCCTTTTGTGTGCTTTTCCGGGATTAAGGTAGGGTATGTACATTTTTTATTTTTTGCTTATTGTAAACTTGGAGCTAATAACGGGGACAAGATCCATTGTGGACGCAAATTTGGGCCCGACATGAAAAAGCGATAAAAACTGATTAGAAAGATATTATAATTTAATGATCACTAAAAGACCTTTATTGTTTAAAAAATAAAACAAAAAGCTAAATTGGAAATCCAAAACTCCACGTGATATGGATCCCAAAAATGCATGATGACGTAAAAAACTGAAATCCTTGAATTTGTTTTCTGAAGCATGAAAAATCCCACATTGAAGCCCTAACTTCGACTTCCGGACATTGTACGTTTCGTCTTTGCTTCACATTACTCACCTTTTCGCTTGCACCCATCAGTGAAAGGTCCACCTCTACTGATAGGTTTGATACGTGGCTGAAGTAATTATTACCCCTACAATCCCTTGTTTTAATTCGTAGAAAGTGAAAATCTGGTGGAAAAATTTGTCACTGCATCAATATTTCTAAGCTTTCGGTTTGTTGACGAGGCTTCACAGAAAGCAAGACCCAAATCGTGATTTTATCTTTTATTTCTCCTATTTTCTTAGTGACCAAACAGGTTTTATTTAGTGTTTTTTTTTTTTTTAAAAAAAAAAAAAGAGAAGAGAAGGGACTCACCTGGGTAGGGATTTGGAGCAACAAAATATTCGATGTCTATCATGATTGATGTCACTAGTATTTTGAATGGTTGCTGAGAAATTTCATAAAATTTTAGGAGAATTTTCATAAATTTTCTAGCCTCAATGATTGCATGTCGGGTGTGGGGACTAATTCGAGGTTTGGGGATTAAGATAATTGTTGGATAAGATTGACCAGACGGTGTCCTCTTGTGTAAGCCCTATTTTTAATTTTTTTTTCACTTTTCTTTTAAATCTAATAGAATTGAGAAATTTTAATAGATTAATTCAAAATATTTTAATTTTTGTTTAATAATTAAAATTAATAATTTTAAATAAAGTGACAAATGGAGATATTAAATTGATTCCATTTGCTCATGGTCCCATAGATTTATACAATTATTTAACAACCTAGATATTATTATATATTTTCATCAATTTGAATCACGTTTAGTAAATAGCAAACAAAAAAGGTGTAATATTATAATTTATCTTCATTTTCAAACATAATTTTCGTATATGATAATACAATACGAATACCATTTGGATGATATCATTGAACAAATCAATTTATAATAAACATTAATTCTAGTTATTTTTAAGAATAAAAAAAGATAAATATTTTAATATAACTTTATTATTTTAAGATTATGAATTTATTGACAAATAAAATAATAATTTATAATTAAAAATAATTTTATTGAAGTAATACTATACTTTAAGTTTAAATATGTCATTTTTTTTATTATTATTAAAGCATTTCATGTAAATAAGAGTATCAATTGAAAATAATAATCTTTAATATATAACTTTTATATATTTATTTGTATGTTTATTTCCTCCATGACTCAACAATCCTGAAGTTTCTTTTTTTATCTAATCAAATAAAATAAGAAACAAATAAAATTATTTTTTTATTTTTGTACCTTTTCATATCATAAAGATTGTTAAGAGCCATGAGGGATGAAAACAAAAAGTTTGTGACTATGAAATGAACCTGGCCATCCATTGAGCCAAGTATCACAACTCCTTCTAACCAATCCTATAAATTGTCCTTTTCTTTCCATGTTGGAATAAAAAATTGATTAGTAGATGATATTTAACGAAAAAATTGTTCAAGATCCATTAGGATCTTTTTCTTTTATAGATGATCAAAACTTTATCTAGGTTCAAATCCTATTAAAAGGTCTACTAAAGATCAAAAATTGTTAAAGAAATAACAAAATATTTCTTTGCTCCCCTACCTTTCGCCCCTTGATGTCAATGCCAACCTAACAGAGTGCTTTTACCATTGGTATTCTTTCCAATCTCTATGCATTTCACTACTTCATTGGAAATTCCATATGTCCCTACTATACTTTAAGTTGGTAGTTTTCATCACCTGTCAAGCCTTGGGATTTGACGATGGACTTAAAAAGCCACCTATAGATGTTTTACGCCCAATCATTATAGATAACATTTGCATCCTCTGTATTACCATGGTTGTTGTAGTATGATACAACATAACATTTTCTTGGTATTTTTCTCTCTATTTGCTTTTTGTGATTTGATATAAGGTACCAAATAAATCATGATTTCAAGAATTGTTTTTTCATTTCTTTAACTCTTACTCTTTCTTTATTCAAGAAATGGTCTCAAATAAGCATAAACAAGCATGGAAGCTATAAGCTCCCAAGTAGTAGGAGGAGACGGGTGCTCTAACCGCATGCCTATTGAAAAATGAGCCAACAACTCATAGACAAAGCTTGATTAGGGGTACCCATTAAAATTGTAGTGAAAATGAGTCTTCATAGGGCAATTGTCCCTTATGGATACAAACCTAGGTGATCTATCCATGATCATAATGAAGCTTGGGTGAAACTTCAAAAAACTCAAGAACAACTATGCATGGAATAGAGAGATCCCAACCTCCCAAGTAGAGAACTATTACAAATAATGAAGAAACTACTTTATGTTGCATGTACAAATAATATCATTAAGTACATAAAAGTTATATATTAAAAATTATTATTTTCCAATTAATACTCTCATTTACATGAAGTTAAAAATATATGCATTAATAATAAGCAAAATATGTATATTTAAACTCAAGCGTCTAAGAGTCTGTTTGGGAATTGTTTTTTAAAAGAATTTTTTATTCTCTTGAACAAAAATACAGAAAATATGTTTGGCAACCAAAACCTGTTTTCTATTTTTTGCTCTTAAAATTAGAAAATAGGATGTTTTCAAATAATATGTTTTAATTGTTTCCTATTGTTTTCACTTGTTTTCTAAGGGTTGTTTTAAAAATTAATTATACAAACATGTAGAATGATTAAAAATAAAATACTAGATATAAAAATTATTTTTAAAACATATTTAAAAATATTAAACACATGTTAAAAATATCTTGAATTTACAAACAGACTTTTTGTTCTATAAAAAATAAAGAACAATTTTCAAAAACTATTTTTAAGAATTATTTTGGAAAACAGTTACCAAACAAACCCTAATTTACTTTAATAAAGATAATTTTTAAAAATAATAATAAAATACTATTTTATTTGTTAATAAATTAATAATCTCAAAATAATAAAGTCATATGAATAAATAAAACAAAATAAAAAAAAATCATAAGAAAAACATATAAAAATGTGAAGTAAAAAGCCCAAAAAAGTTAAAAAAAAATGAAACCACATTTGGCAAATTTGGTTTCAACTTTTTCGGAAAAAAATAATAAATAAAATGAGGTGGCTTCTCTATGGTAACAAAATGTCTACTTTAAACATTAGTTTGTCAAAGCACCTAGAATTGATATATTTTTTCCTATAAGAGGGTTATTAATTTTGGCCCAAAACTACACTCTTTATCCTTTTCACTTGTACATTTATATTCTCAAGATTATAGTTAACACTTATGATTTTGTCATGAGATATTTTTACTTATTGTTATTTATTTATTATATTAGAATTATTATCTTCTTTTTTTCTTCAAGGATAAATTAGTTTTTTAACTTTTATAAAAAAAAATGCTAAAATTTGGAAGGTATGAAGAATGTGAAGAGGGTAGGATAAATGTGAGGATTCCTCACATTCTTCATCCTCCTAACATTACTTGTGCTCTCCCCATTTTTTAATTTTTTTTATTTGAATTTTTTCTAATAATTTATAGCAATTGTAAGTTAAAAATAGTAGTAATAAATTATTTTAGTGCTATTTGAAGTTTAAAAAAAAAAAATCCTTAAATTTTTTTTTTTTAAATGTAAAATTTGGAGAGTATAAAGAATGTAATGATTTTTTTTTCACTTGATTTTTTTTCTCATAATTTCTGGTAATTGTAAGTCAAAATAGTAGTAATAATCTATTTTGGTGATAATTGAAGTAGTAAAAAAAAAAAAAATGTAAAATTTGGAGGGTATGAAGAATGTGAGAAGAGTACGAAGAATACGATGATTCCTTACATTTGTAGTATTCTCTTCAATTTTTTTTTTAAAATTTTCATTTAAATATTTTTTTCTCATAATTTCTAGCAATTGTAAGTGAAAATAGTAGTGAAAAACTATTACAGTGGTATTTGAAGTAAAAAATAAATATAAAATCTTAAAATTAAATTAAATAGATATAAAATTTGGAAGGTATTAACAATGTGACGAGGAAATGAAGAATCTAAGGATTCCTCACATTATTCGTACCCACCTCATATTCTATGTACCTTACCTAATTTTTCAAATTTTGAAAATTTGAAAATTTTTCTCATAATTTATAACAATTGTAAATCAAAATAATAGTAATAAACTATTTTAGTAGTATTTGAAATAAATAAATAAATTTGCTTAAAATTAAAAAAGAAATTGTAAAATTTGAAGGGTAAGAAAAATGTAAGGAGTTTACAAAGAATATAAATTCTCACATTCCTTGTACCCTCATAAATTTTCAAAAAAAAATTCAATTCAATTTTTTCTCATAATTTTTAGCAATTGTAAGTAAAAATAGTAATAATAAACTTGTAGACCCCTCGTGTTGGCCACCTAGAGAAACTGAGCGTTTTTATTTGTTAGAGTGGGGGGGCCTTTTTCTGTTAGAGCAAGCTGCATGGACGCATGTCAAAGACATGACTTGCCATGGTGGTAGTTGGGAGGCTGATAAGAGCAAAAAAATGAAATAAAAGAGGATGATGGTTGGAACAGTAGGGTGGGTGAGGACAGAGAGGTTAAGAGAGGAAAAAAAAATGGTTGGAAGGCGTCTTCATTTTTTTGGGAGAGCTGCAAGAAGAGAGGGAAGACGTTGACAGAAAAACGAAGAAGAGGGGTTCGAAAGGGAGTAGCAGCATAGGTATGTTTTCGATAACCTGCCTATTCTTTCTTTTGCATATTAGTCGATTGATGGATACCTTCCCTTTGTGCTTCTCTATGCTTGAGTGGTCATAGCACATTGAGGATTTTTGATGCGATGATTTTCTATGCTTGATTGCTATATCCATTTGTGAGATTGGCATGCTGATGATATTGATCGATTCTACTCTTGCCATGATTATCCTGTTCACTTTGACATTTATGTTCATATTGTTGTATATCTTGTCTGTCTTAGTGTTGATTCTCCTGCTTATGTATTATCTTGATCATCTTGGAGCATGCTATCCTTGCTATAAATCCATCTCGATTATCATACTTCCTGCTTAGCTTGTGTGTAGATTTGGATGATATGTACATGTGTTTTGCATGACTATCTGTTACATGACTTCTCTCCTTTCGTGTGATTGCATGAGTTTCTTGTCTATGTGGGACACACACCTATCCCCTTATCTCCAAGTTCTTAGTCTCAATCGAACTAGTTTCCCTTGATCTTATATTTGATATGAGACTTGTTGCTTTGTTTGCTCTTCAACCAAGCTAATGATTAGGAGTAGGGTTTAGCGATGGGCTATATCTATGTTTAGGAGCATTTTGGAGGTGGCTGACACATTGATGTTGATTCAAGTCTAATCTTTGAAGACCTGTATAGCCTAGAGCTAGGTTTCATAGATATTTGTGTGACCAATGTGTTTTCTTTCCGCTTAGTTTGATAGGATTTTCGGATGTACCCACACCACTCACTGTGCACTTTAGTCAACTATTGAGTGCTGAGAGTTGCGAAAGCTTTCACTATGGGAAACCCCCTAGGATGTCGAGATAGTGCATGTGTGGAGGTGATGACCACCTTGCATGGAAGCACCCCGTCTCTTCGGAGGCATGCAAGAGGTTGCGTACTGTCGAAGGGTATGATTGCTTCTACTAGGGATCCTTTAAAGTCCACCCTTCCCCTTTTAGAGCCACCTTGACCTTGTAGGTTGAGCCTTAGATTTTTCAACTAGGACTTATTTCCTACACGTGGGTGCATCTAAGGGCCTTCAGAGCCTCTTTAGTTACAGTTCGAATCCAATACTTCCTCTTTTGGTCTCGAGTTGAGAGTGCCTAGAGGTAAGTGTAAGTTTGAGTATCAGTTGGACCACCTTTGGTCATGTAGTGTTGACTCATTCTAGTCTTTCATTGAGTCTAACATACTTTCTCCCTAGGGCTTTAGGTAGTCTTCTTTTCTTAAGTTGACACTTTCTTTTGGTTTGTTGTCACTTCTACTTGACATTTTAAGATATGTTCATCGATCATGATCACCTTTTTGCATTGTACACCTGTCATGGGCCCGATACCCCATTCTTTATTTGTTGCTTGATTCTATTTTCACTCTGATGCTCATATTTTCATTACAAAAAGGTGAAAGACATGTTCTCACATTCACACCATTTTTTGAGAGTTTCATCTTTATCACCTTATCATTTTTCTTTATTGAGCTTGGGTTGAAAATGAATTAAAGATATTTTGTTATAAATGGAGTATCGATTTCATGATAGTGTTGTTTTTCACACCTCATTCATTTTATGGATTATTGGTAAAGATTCTTTAGTCATATTTGCAGCCATCTCATAATGGACATCTTTATGATTTTAAAGTCTCTGTCATACATCTAGATTTTGCATTACCTAAGGACCATGTGTTTGCATGTCACATTGTTGTCTTTAGAGTTTTTTCTTGTGTCCCGCATCCATTTTGTTTATTTTGCATTGTAGAGAGTTAGTAGTCGATTGAGTCTAGATTCGCAGCCTTGGAGAAGGATTAGAGGTCGATTGATCAAATCAAATTCTTATCAAAGTTCAGATAGTTCACTTGAGATATTAGATGAGCTAGCTTCTACACTTGCTTCTATTCAAGAGTTCATGGCAGAGGTCAGTAGACATTTGGATGAAATAGAGAGTTCTCGTTAGGATCATCATCCAGTTGACATTAGCACTGATGAGACAATTCCCCATGTCTCTCAGACAACGCAAATTTTTCCACCTAGGACTTCACACGGCGTTCCATTCTATCTATCAAATCATTGTGAGACTGCTCCACTACCTGCTACCATAGTGTCGCCTCCTATGGTTACTATTACTGATGATACTAGATTGGCCGAGCAGAAGTCTAGGGTTGAGAGGCTTGAGTCTAGGATGACATAGATCAGATTATAGAAGAGAGGTTTGACTTGGGATGATAGGGATGGCATACCGGTGGCTAGCTTGCCCGCTAAGTTTCGCATGCTAGACATTGAGCGTTATAGTGGATTAGTTGTCCTAAGATCCACTTGAAACTATACAGCACAGTTATGAGAGCACATGGGATAGATGATGCATAGTTGGTGGCCCTTTTCCCCATGTCACTTAGTGGGACAACTCAGAGATGGTTTGCCTTAGTTGAGCCTTCGAGACTTCACACCTAGGAGGATGTGGCTCATGATTTTATGACTCAGTTCACTTTCGATGCCGACATTGATGTATCTAGACGAGAGTTGGAGGCTACCAAACAGAGGCCAGACGAGTCTATTTCTTCCTTTGTTAGTTGTTTGACTAACCTAAGGAGTAGGATCAGATTGATATGGTTCTTTGGAACCTACAACCGAGGTTTTCTAGACGCCTTGTGGGCATTCCATTTCAAGATCTTACGAGTCAACTTCATGCAGTTTTCTGTGTTGAGGAGGCTATTACTCGAGGATTATGGATAGATACTGCTCCTTTCCCTGACAATAAGGAAAAGAAGCCAGTTGGATAATCTAATAGGTTTGGAGAGGTTGACACTATTAGCTATCAGCATCAAAGGCCCGCATGTCGCTCACTTTCTAGACCTCCTATAGTCGTAGCTCATTTATCTCATCTATAACATCAGTATCAGCTAGTTTATGTTCAGCAGCCTTACATTGCTCAAACTAGCATGCAGCCACGACCACCACATCTGAAAGCCACTACTCTCTCACCACCTAGACCATATTAACAGAGGCCCGCGAGACAGTTCACTCCATTGAGCATGACTTTGACTAGAGGTTTTGAGAAGCTCAAAGATGCTGGTTTGATTGTTCCTTTGGCACCGCGTTCCTTGCCGCATTCTATTCCTCCTCATTTCCGCTTACATGAGCATTGTTCATTTCATTAGACTTAGGGACATGCAACAGATTACTGCTTGTCCCTACGCAATGCCATACAAGATTTGATTGATGTTAGGTTGGTCAACTTGTCTGGACCAAGTGTGACCGTCAATCCCTTACCTGCACATTCTACGCATGCAGTTCCCCCACCCCCTAGTCTTTAGTAGAACATTATGGATGTTGATGATATTCAGGGATCACTTGACATTTAGACTTTTCTTGTTTGAGGCTTTCTTTCAGTTGATATGGGTGCGTCACTTTGCAAAGTTTCAATGCAGAATACACTTTGGTTTGGTGGTGGAAGTCCTCAGAGTTTTTTGTTTTATTGAGTTTAGTTTTGTTTCAGAGTCTTAGTATATAGTTCATGTTGGGAGTCCAATTGTTCGTATTTTTTTACGTTACACACATGATGTACTCATTGGCTCATTTAGTGATACGATCTTTTTGTTATGAGTATATTTCCTTTCTTTTATTGAGCATATTTTACATCTTTTTGTATTGATGTGTGTTGCATTGTCGATACGAGACATCTTTCACTTGCATATCTTGATCGCTTGGGCCTGACCTATCATAAAGGATATTGAGCCTATTGACCTAGGATCGGGGGATCAACCTAGGAAGTTTGAGACTAGTCTACATCCACATCCATATCCATACCTTGACCTTTTAGACTTCATGGCCTATCCATGATGAGCTTTGTATGGCTTTATTCCATCAAAATTTTACATGACTCTTCCTTCCTTACATATATTATTATTTCCATTCCTTCTCTGTTTCAAAATAGGCATGGTCTAAGATGATTGGACCAATGGTGAGCTTTGCACGTTGATGTATGGATACCATTTTATAGTTGAGATGGGTAGAGGTGTTGTTGTGGACTATCTAGATTGAGCCCTTACATGTGACTTCAGAGAATTGACATGGCCATGCATGATCAATTTTATGAGATGATGATGAGTGGCTTACGATGAGCAGTTGTGCTTGATGAGATTGTCATTTACTTTGCTTCAAGAAGATTATCTTTGAGATTATTATGGAGCTTTTGGAGTACGGTTGGTGTATGATTCTAGAAGGTTGACGTGGTTATATCAAATGAACATCAATCTTTAGTATTGATCATTTAAGGGCTTGAGAACACAATGCTTGAGATCATGGTCGCAGGATGGGTGGCCTTCATTTCGGTTAGCTCACACCCTATTATCTTTATTGACATCTGGACCATTGCTAGCCCTTTGAACCTCGCATGACCATCATAGTCTTTTCTTTCTTATAGCCTTGTTTACCTTTTACACCGAGATAAGGGTTCTCTGGTGTATATGTGCTTTATTCAGAAGTCTCATGAGTCATGGACTTATTGACTCATCATCTTCATTATTTTTTGTTTTTTTTTATTGTCTTACCATTATTTTTCATCATACCTCTTTGTTTATATCCTTTGTTCTATCATTTGTCTTTGTCATCGCATTTCTATCTATGCCATGAGTGATAATCTTTCACATTTCAGTGCATGGAGGATGGTCATGTCCCCTCCCGTTCCTATCTCATGGACACTGGTTCAGAGATCTTTAGTTGAGAAGGTCCTCTTATCAGAGAGAGTTCATGTACATCATTGTTTGAGAGTATGAGTCATCATATTGGACCATACCCCCTTTTAGCGTTCTTCTATTAGGGCATACCCCCATCCTTGAGTCTATCAGATCTTTTGTAGATTTTCTCACTACTCGATCTATTTCTTGATCTTTACGAGTCATTATATTCGGGCATACGCTCTTCTACTGGGGCATACCCCATTTTTTAGGTTTACCACATCTTGTGTTGATTTCATGGTTGTTAGACCCATTTATCCATCTTTACGAGTTATCACCTAAGGCATCCTCCTTCTGTCAATTTGTTTAGGGCATTCCCCTATTTCCTTTAGTTTGTTTAGGGGCATCCTTATTCGTGGTTCCCAATTGGTGTCTTAGCTAATTCATGTTCAACTAGTGTTCCTTGATTGTGGTCCTCAAAAGGGAGTAATCAACAAAATTTATAACTTATATCACCATGCATTAGGATAGCTTTAACTAATATAGCATAGTGGCTCTAGGATCGTTCACTGGGAAGGGTTTTCAACTTACAACTGATACCAATTCAAAGTTAAATTGGTGCTTTTTCATTTCAAGGTTAGCTTAAGAAGAAAACATAAATTTTAGTTGAAAAAGGTTTTGTTTTAAGCTAACTAAAAAGAAAGTAATGGAAATTACTTATGAAGAAAAACATTCCTTGGAGTTTTAGGTTCACAGGAGAGGCTCCTCATGCAAAAACAGAGCTTCGGTCACTTGGTTCTTTTCCTCGTATTAGAGAATTAACATATAGTTAATTCTCTAACCGGTGTTGTACAGATGCTTCCCTTTAATGGATTTCAGCACTAATTCCCTCTCACTGATGCAACTTGCAATGGCTCATGCCTCTCACCTAGCATTTGCCATTCAAGGTGATCATTAACCTTGGACTTCCCTTCTCAAGCTCGCAAGAGATAACTAATGGATGTCTTCTTAGAGTCCAAAAGCTTACCAAGTGTTGGCAATTCTAGAAAATCCTACCTTCAAGTCACCTCCCAAAAGCTCACAAGAGAAAAACTAGTGCATCTCCATGGACGGAGATCACTTGCCTTACCAAGTGTTGGCTCAGGTGAATTGAAGGTATTTTAGGTTAACTAAAAACATAGAAATCATTAATGGGTCACACTTTCTCTTCATTAATGGCTGAAACAACAAAACTACCAATTCTTGCAATTGGGGCCTTACCCAGCAACCTTAGCTTCAAGGAACTAAAAGCCTAGCCACTCATTCTCTGAGGAAACATCCTCAGACCTTGTTTGGCTAGTAAGAAAAATTAAATAAATATATACAATCAAAACGAGAAGGTAAGGCAGAGCAAAGGCTCTGTATTTTACTTCCTTGCAAAACTATACAAAGTTGTTTGTGTACAAGCTTCCCGTCCTCTCCTTTGTAATGGAATTTACAAAACAATATATATGGGGTTAATTACCCTTTTTTCTTGCTTAAAGACTAAGGAATCCTATGATAGGTGGATTACAAGGAGAGTTTGGGGATTTAGACATCAAATATCTAAAGCAAAAAAATCTCAAAATGTCGGTCACAAATATCAGGAAGTTTCAAGAGAATTTCGCAGTCGTGCAAGATGGCTGCAAAATTTCGCAGCATGAAGGACACCATTTTGCAGCCAAAGGCTGATTTCGCAACCCTCCTCTTGTGATTTCGCAGCCAAAGGCTGATTTCGCAGCCCTGCGAAATTGGCCTTCAGCTTGGAGTGATCGGCTTCCAATGGCTGTAACTCCCTCATTTCAACTCTGAATTGCACACCATTTAAAGCATTGGATTGCTAACTTCTCGAGCTTCGAAATGACATATAGTATGCATAAATTGAGCTCCACAAAGTACTCCAAAAGTGGCTGATAGTGATTGTCCTCTAGAATGCTTCATGTTAGATTTCTCTTTGCTTCCCCTCCTTGCATTCTGGATTTGCTTATGGTAAAGGACTTTAAAGCTTCAAAGATTTGGTTCTTCATGATTCTGAGCTTTCCATTACTTTGCCATGGATTCCAAAGAACTCTCCTCAATCTCGGATTGCTTTGGTGATCAAATTACTAACAAAAACACCAAAACTTACACAATTTGATTAGAAATGTTTGCAAAGGTCCTTAATATGTTAATTGAGTTAAAAGGTAATAAATACTACTCAAAAGTGTTTAAAAGAGTTAATTACAAGCTATCAAATAGCACTTTTTGAGTAGTAATCACATCCCCCACCGTAAGTTCTTTTAGGGCACCTCTTTTTCTTCTAGGTTGTTTAGGGCATCCCCTTTTCTTCACTTTGTTTAGGGCATTCCCCTTCTTTCAGTTATCACCACAATAGATCAAACATCTATGGGCATTTCAGATTCACCACCATAGATTGACATCTATGGGCATTTCGGTTTCACCACCATAGATTTTCATCTATGAGCTTTGATCAGTTATCACCGCCATAAATCAAACATCTATGGGCATTTCAAATTCACCACCATAGATCAGACATCTATGGGCATTTTAGTTTCACCACCATAGATTTTTATCTATGGGCCTTGATCAGTTTTCACCACCATAGATCAAACTTCTATGAGCATTTCAGTTTCACCACCATAGATTTTCATCTATGGGCTTTGATCAGAGTTATCACCACCATAGATCAAACATCTATGGACATTTCAGATTCACCACCATAAATTTTCATCTATGGGTTTTGATCAGTTATCTCACCATCATAGATTTTCATCTATGGACTTTGATCAGTTATCACCACCATAGATCAGACATCTATGGGCATTTCAGTTTCACCACCATATATTTTCATCTATGGGTGTTTCAAGTTATTTCACCACCATAGATTTTCATCTATAGGCTTTGATCAATTATCACCACCATAGATCATACATCTATAGGCATTTCAATTATCACCACCACGGATTTTCATCTATAGGTATTTCAGTTTCACCATCATAGATTGTGTATCTATAGGCATTTGTTACAGCTATCTCAATATCATAGATTTTCATCTATGAGCATTTGTTTCAATTATCTCACCACCATAGATTGGACATCTATAGGCATTTTAGTTGATTCACCACCATGGATTTTCATCCTTGGGCCTTCGAGATTATCACCACCATAGATTTTTATCTGCGGGCCTTTGAGAGTTTCACCACCATAGATTGGCATCTATGGGCATTTCTGTTGTATCACCACCGTAGGTCTTCACCTATGGGCCTTCTAGTTTAGCATTTAGAGTTAGCTTTTTGGTTTGGCTTCTAGAGCCATTCTTTTCTTAGTTTAGTGTTTAGAGTTAGTCTTGTCTTTTAGAGCCACAGTCCCTAATATTCATGATCACTAGCATTACATGCTTTGTTCTCACAGTTTCACATTCCATCTTACTTATCTTTGTTGCATATGTACTTTTCACTTCATTATGATATTCTAGAGTTTCTTCTCATCTTTTATGCAAGATATAGCTCTATGAGATCATAGCATGTGTCTTGATTGTATTGTTAGATACTCTACACCTTGTGTCATCGTATGGTACACGTATAGTTTTTCTCTTTGTACTTATTCCTATGATCTTTGGTGGTTCAACTACTAATCGACTTCGATATCGATTTTCGAGTCACTTTGGAGACTTTTTAGGGGTAGTCTGGATCCATAGCACAACTTTAGAGGCATTCTGAGAGTTACTATTCTTTTAGGGTTTTAGAGCCTTTTTTTTGTTCATTTGTTGGTTTGGCCAAGTTTGTGTTCTACTTATATACCTTTGGGGGTCTCCTTTGTTCTTCGATAGAGTTCACTTCACTCCACTCACTACTCACACTTTATTTTCACTTCAATGTTCACATTCCTTACATTCATGAACTCTACTAAAGAGGGGCATATTTGTAGACCCCATTATAAACCAAAGGATTTTTTTTCTCTTTTTTTTTACCACCCCTCATTGAGATCGGGTAAACTAGGCATTTCATTTGGAGAAGTAGGGGACGGTTTCTAGAGGAGCCAACCTGTGTGGGACGTGTGGCAAGGATGTGACCAGGCTATGGCGGTGGTTGAAGCAATGGAGCAGAGGAGTAGCTGGAGAGGGGAATGGTTGGAAGGAGATAGTAGACAACGATGACATGAGCAGGAGCAGGAGCCGGTAAAGGCAGACATGAAAAGAAAGAGTAGTAGATAGAGAGAGCAGGGATGGAGTTAGAGGGAGCTGTGAGAAGCAAAGAAGAAGATCATGGGTTCTTGGGTTCCAAAGAAGAGTGACCTCCAATATCTCTCCTGAAGTAAGTTCTTCATTGTGAAACTTCATTTTTTTCTTTTTTTCTTTCTTCTTTCATTTGCTATTATTGAGATTTATTGCTATTGATCTTTGGATGATTCATGGATTCTTTTTCATAGTTAATGGTTCCTCTTTTGCTCCTGCTAGTGTTCAAAAATTGATCAAACTCATTTTTACCTCCTGTGTAAATATTTAGAAACCCTTTTAACCCATCTACATTTAAGCCCACTAACTAAAAACATGAAGTGTGGCTTTTGATGTTTCATCTTATTTTCTTCATTTGTGCTCTATTTTTGCTATTTTCTCCCTACTCCTGGTGTTTGCACATTCTTGTGTATGGAACATTCACACGAGTGCCTGCCTGAACTCGGTGGAAATTGGCTCACGGGCCAATGCCCTGCTTTGGAACCAGATGAGTGTAAGCTCCTTAGCTCTCACGGCTCTACACAAAATCAACCCACTCTATGGAAGTGCCCATCCATGGTGAAAATGGCAGAGTTTACTCCTCACTCCCCATTGGATCACCACATCCTTATTTGTCATGCCCACTGCCATTAGGTGGTTCCATCACTAAACCCACTTCACCTCACTATCTATAGCCCTACTCAACACCTAACCTTATAAACCCACTTCCTTCACCCCATTTTCCATTCATCCCACCTCCAAACCCATTTTTCTAAAATTCTTTTCATTGCCTCTCATGTGTGTACAACCTACACATGCTAGTACCCATAACCTCAATGTCTCATTCTGCACCGCCATCATTCATAGCCATGCGCTGCGTGAGCAAGCACTAAATTACTATGTTCAGATGCTTACCCAAGGCCTTGAACCCAATGCCTTCACCTTTTTCTTTGTTTGGAAATTATGCTCGAATAGCCTAGAAAAGCGTTGCACTCCCAAACTGTTCAGTCGGTTTTTTACCATGGAAAAGATGCACATTCTGATAGTGAGCTTGATGAGGCACCAGTACCATTTGATGGAATGGAGAAGAGGGATGACGCATGTAGGAATGTGATGGTTATTGGTTATGCTAAAAAAAAAGGATGTCACATGAGGCATTGGTGCTGTTCAAACGGATGTTGAGGACAAAAGCAAAGCCTAACGAAACACAATGCTATCTGTGTTATCTGCATGTGAGAAGCTTAGGGCACTTAGAGCTGGCAGACGGGTTTATCCCTCCATTGAGAACAATGGCATTTAGTTTAAGGTTCATGTCGGGATGACTTTGGCTGATAAGTACAATACATAGGGTAATCTGGAAAATGCTTGCTTGGTTTTTGGTAAGATTGAGGATGAAGATGTGGTTGCCTAGAATTCAATGATTATGGGATACGAGATGCCTTGGAATCAACCAAGAAGCTCTACAACATTTTCAATCAACATGCACTCCACAAGATATTCAAAGTCCAATGCACATGCAGTAGCCACATGCCATCTTTTTGTTTTTTTAAAAAAAATACTTTTAATGTTAAAAGCTTTATTTCATTATTTATTTTATTTATTCTATTTTTTTTATTCTCAACTAACTCTTTAAAATTTCATAAAATTCCAAAGTTCCAAATTTATTTATTTATTTTAAAATACCATTTTCGAAATAATTTTCTAAAATTTGATTTTAAATTTAGTTTACAAAACTTTAATTCTCGAAATTCAATTTTCCAAAACTCCAAATTTTTTTTAAATTTAATTCTTCAAAATTCAATTCTCAAAATAATTTTCTAAGATTCTAATTTTAAATTTAATTTTCCAAGATTCAAAATTTTAAATTTAATTTTTCAAAAATTCCAAAATTCCAAATTTAAATTTTAAAATGTTATCTTCAAATAAATTTCTGAAACTCCAATTTCTTTCAAATTTAATTTTCAAAATTTCCATTCTCAAATAATTTTCCAAAATTTAAATTTTCATATTTAATTTTTAAGAAATCTCATTCTCAAATAATTTTTTCAAGTTCCAATTTTCATAACTTCTAGTTTCAAATTATTTTTCCAAAATTCAAAATTTCAAATTTAATTCTTAAAAATTCCATTTTCAAAACTCCAATTTTCAAATAATTTTCAAAACTCTAGATTTTCAAATAATTTGGATTCCATCCTAGGCCCTACTTCCGCATGAGAATGCATGGCCACCTTCAGCATGCAATCCCCAAAGGCCACGTGTTCTCATCCTTTTGTAGACCCTCAATTTTGTCTCTTGCCACTTGCATGTATCTTGGAGGTGTTGCCCGCACCCAATTTCTGTATGTCACGGCCATGGAGCCCTTGTTGGACTTAATCGGTTTTCGGACCTCACATGAGTTCACTTATGGTTCGATTTAGCGAGAGTGTTTGGTCCATTACAAAATGTTGTTGTGGCCAATTCTTTGGTTCATATCATGCTACAGGTCTGGAGTCAAGGTGTCTATAATGATCTCAGCACATTTTCTTCAATCACTTGGACACCTCCTTGGTTTAGTTTCCACTTAGGTCACCTAGATCACTTAGATATCTTTTGTGGGCTTAATTCCCTAGGATTAATTTCTTAAATGATGGTTTTTTTTAGATTAGGTGAGTTTTTAGCTTGATATTTTTATTTGGGTTGCTCGAGAGGAACTTTCGATGTTTAATTGTGTCAATTGGGTATTTTGCTTTATTTTCATTTTTCATTTGTATTTTGGCTTAACATTTAGGCTATTGTTACGTGCATGCGATATTTATTTATGTTTCCTATTTTATTCATTTATTCATCCACTTATTTATTTTCAGAAAATTGCATGTGCTTGGAAACCTGATTGTCCTATTATTATTATTATTATTATTATTATTATTATTATTATTATTACTAGTATTGTTAATTCGTATTACCATTACCATTATTATTATTTTTCGTATTATTATTAGTATTTACTTACTGCATGTGTGTTTATTATTATTTTACTCTTTTTATTTTATTTTTAGTTTTTTTTTTGGCATATCTTTGTTTTTTTTTTTTTTCATTTTCTTATCTTATTAACTAATAATAATAAGAATAAAAATAAAAAATGAAAAAAATAAACAAATGAAGAGGCGTGGGAGCCAAGCAGCTGCATGAAACAAAAAAAGAAAAAAAAATTGAGAAGTCGGCAGACTGCATGGGAGGAGAGAGAGAGAGAGAAAAAAAAAAAGACTGGCTTCTTTTGCTGAAAATTAAGAGGCTTTAATGGAAAATGAGAAGAAGTGAGATTATAAGAAATGAAAAATGGGAGTTGGTTGAATATCTTAGTAGGGAAGAAAAAGGAAAAATAATAAAAAATCTAAAAAAGGGGGAAAGTCCACAAATTGGCGACTCCATTGGAGATCGAACCCAGAATCTCTGGTTTCATAAGAGGATCAAACTTGAACTTCAGTTGGGTATATTGGAGCACATGGTTCACCGACCAGTCGAATTTTGGGCCATTTGGATGACTAATGATCACCTACTTGGTTGGTATTTGGTTCACACTTGTGATTTGTTGTTGCCTGAATGTTCGGCTGATTGGTGATAACATGTTCATCCATTGTTGGTAGTGCTTGATCTTGTAATCCATGATAAGCATAGATGATTAATTTGTGTGTAGATTTTGTGATAAGCCAGCTCTTTGTGTATGAATGTTTGCTGCATGACTCACTATCTTTTACATGACTGCTTATTGCTTGTCTTTGTGGGGCGTACATGTATCCCCTTACATCCAGGTTCCTAGTCTTGGTCGACTATTCCTCCTTGGTTTCTTGAATTGTATAAAAACAATTCCCAATTGTTTGCCTTCAACCAAGATAGGGGCTTAGAGTGGGGGTCTAGCATAAGGGCTATATCGATGTTTGGGAGCATTATGGAAATGACGGATATCCGAGCAATGAAGACATGTATAGCCCTAAGCTGGATTTCTTGGATACATGTGTGGGCAGTATGTCACTTTGCTTGTTGGTTATGATCCTAGGTTGCGTACCCCCTGTGGGTGCGATCGTTTAGTCTTTAGGTCATGTTTTCGACTGTCATTGGTTATAAAGCTACTTTACCCTTAGGATATTACCATCTCAGAATTTCGTCTCCGCACATGAGGCCATGTATTGATTAGCTATTGGCATCATATGACAGTTCATTCCCTCGAAGGATTTAGTTGTGGGATTACATTAGTGGTTTGATTTCAAGTTTGCTAGTCACAAGGGCTAATACCCTCCCTTTCATCACAGGATTGTTGATTGAGAGTACAACCTAGGTTCTGGAGCTTGGATCAAGGTTGAAGAGAGACTTGTGAGAGGCTCAGATTAGTACAGTCAGATAGGACAACCATCAGTTCCTAGATATATAGACCCCCAGTATGCTACTGTTGACTAGCTAGCCGAGATCACAGATACCATGGCATCTCTCAGGGATGTTATTTTAGGATTGGGGCAGAGGATTGATGGGCAGCAAGCTTAGCCAGTACCACTTCAGGGGAGCACCCCACATGACTCTGCTATACCACCACTGCCACCATCTGGCCATACCATACAGCTGGATCACGTGGTTCCTCCATCTCCACCACCACCAGTTCAGCTAGCTCCACAGGTTGGGGCATTCGTTTTGCATGGGCAAACTGAGACTACACCACATTCTGTTATGGCACCTACGTAGGTTATAGATGATACTCAGGCCTGCATCGATAGGATTGAGCATAGGATGAGGTTGTTGCATATTTCAGACGGAGTTATGAGTTGGTATGGGTATGATGATTTACCAGTTGTAGCATTGCCTACTGAGTTCCGCATGTCGGATATTGACAGATATACAAGGATCGGGTGCCCCCGTATCCACCTGCAGTTGTACAACGTTGTTATACGTGGGCACATACTAGATGAGGCACAGATGATTATGTTGTTTTCCTTATCATTGAGTGGGGCCGCATAACATTGGTTTGCTTCACTAGACCCCTCACGGCCCAGGACCTGGAGTGATTTAGCACATGAATTCCTCAGACAATATTCTTTTAACACAGTAGTGGACGTATCACGGAGAGAATTGGAGGCCCTTAGACAGAGGCCAGATGAATCAGTTACCTCATTCATATCCTATTGGAGAGAGAAAATATTGCAGATTATTGACAGACCTTCGGAGCGAGATCAGATCAGTATGATTATGCCAGCCTTCAACCTCGATTTTCCAAACATCTCATGGGTTTTCCTCAGATTGATTTTGGCTCATTGGTACAGGCTCTCTATAGAATTAAGGACGATATAGCCAAAGGATTATGGGTAGACTCTTCCCCTTCTTACTCAAAGGGGAAGAAACCCGGGTTAGGCTCTAAACCATCAAACGTTGGTACTATTGGTATGATGAGCCACAGATCTCCATAACGTCCTCAGACTCCGAGATGGTTTTCAGATACTCCTTATCCGACAGTACAACATGATCAGTACAGACCAGATGTCCCCACTAGGCCAACAAGGCATGCTTATCTGTACCCACCACCGCAACCAGTATGCGCCACTCAAGCAGCTCAGAGGCCACCCATGCAGTTCCATCATCAGTATAGAGCACCGCCTTCATCGAGGTCCATTAGACAATTCTCACAGCTCGGGATACCCTTGAGTCGAGCCTTTCAGAGGTTAGTTGGATGGGGATTGATTGCTCCATTATCGCCTAAGCCACCACCGCAGCCAACCCCACTGGGATATCAAGCAAATCTTCATTGTGCTTACCACCAAGTGACAAGTCATGACACAGATAGTTGTGCAACGTTGAGACATGCTATTCAGTATCTAATTGACCAGGGCCTAGTTAACTTAGGGCAGCCTGGTATGACCACAAACCCACTCCCCACTCACGATACTAGGGTTGTACCTCCACCCCCATGAGGAGTACATTTGATTGAGTTTGTAGGGGATGAGATATTATGATGGGATGGGATGGAGAAGTGTCTCAACCGATTAGTTTGTATGAGGGTTCAGACTTCATTGGATATACTTCTGACCAGCAGATCCCTAGGCCATTCAGATTGACCCCAGACAGGACTCCAAGATGGCCATCAGTACTACCAGGGTATTTGCAACACGCACCACCCATGATGTCTTTCCTTCTATTCCCCAAGGGGTATGGGCCTGCTCGTAGGGATGTCTAGATAGTTACACAGAGTGGGAGAGTAGCCCAACCTCTACCCATTGATAGGTCATTTGCTGATGTAGCCACTAGAGAGGAGCTTCATAAAGAGGACGATGAGATTTTATGCTAGCTGCGCACTACACAAGCTCTCATATCCATCTGAAGCCTTTTGGCCTCATCTAGTACGCACAGAGATGCATTAGTCAGAGCACTCAGCCAGATCAGGGTTGATACCTCTACTACCCTAGAAGGGCTTATGCACATTTTGACAATTGACACAGCCACATAGATTGTGTTCTTTGATGACGATTTGCCTGTAGAGGGATTAGGTCACATTTGCCCCTTGTATATCAATGCTGCATGTTCAGGCCATCGAGTGCCGACAGTCCTGCTGGACAACGGCTCAACCCTGAATGTTTGTCATTTGGCTACAACCATTGCTCTTGGCTTTTCTCCATCTGATTTCGGGCCTTCTACACAGATTGTTAGAGCTTATGATGGGACTCATAGGACTGTTATGGGTACAATTACTGCATGCGTTATGATTGGGCCAGTCAGATACTCCGTGCTATTCTAGGTTTTGAAGATCTAGTCATCCTTCAACCAGCTTCTCGGTCGCCCTTGGATTCATGAGGCTAGCACCATACCATCTTCCCTTCACCAGAAGGTGAAGTTCATACATGAGGGATGAGTCATTTCGATACAGTCTGACAGAGACGTCATCGCTTTTTCTGAGCCTGTGTTGCAGATTTGCCACAGTGATGATGACTTGCATTTGACTGGGTTCACATTTGATGAGGTTCAGGTAATTAGCTTAGAGGATGATAGTAAAGACGCGGTGCCTACATCATTTGATCAGTACAGTAGCAGTTTAGTACTCAGCATGATGAAAGACATGTCCTATTTACCTGGCTTGGATTGGGTCATCGTTAGCAGGGGCCACATGAGTTTGCATTCATAATTAGTCATGCGGTTTGGGTTATACTCCTATAGAGGAGGACACACATCATATGGTGCGATTGCACCTAGATAGGGTAAGGGCTCGTTTGACTGGCATTCCATTTAATTATCCTCTTTGCCCGTATACCTTCCGCTTGGCTGACTACTTTATCGGAGGTTCAGATCATGTACCCTGCATGGAGAGGATTGACTATATTTCAGAGATAGTGGAGATTCAAGATATTCAAAAGACACTAGGATGAATGCACTTGAGTTCTGGGATCACTGAAGGGTCTGGTGCTATGATAGTTGCATCCTCATCACCGGAACAGGCCAGCATGTTCTCTATGTGTTTCCCAAATGAGGACTTTGATTATGGATTGCTCGTGGATTCTGGAGGTGGACCCGATGGAGTGACCCTAGATGATGCCTACACTGATGAGATGGACATAATGGACATAGGCTGTATTCTTGACGCTACTCCACATAGGCCTCATTCTATTTCTGATCTGTTTGGTGTTTCTATGCTTGAGATAGATGGGGATGACCCTATTATTGATGTTGCTACCACTGGTCTTATTTCTGTTGAGGGAGCGTCCGATCCTGTGGACCCGCCTCTTTCTTTTAACTTTATGTCCAGGTTTGTCATCCGCTATGATGTTATGCCTGATGAAAATAATAATGATATGAGCCTTTTCGAGTACTTACCTATGTCACAACATTTCCCTTTGATTGTACCTTAGACACCCACAATACCGATGCATGATATTGATGATGTGGGAGACCTAGATGAACCATTGAATGGTTAGTTAGACTGTGATTTAGACTTAGAGGAAAAGAAAGTTACCTCCGTTTCTGGTAGCATCGAGTTAGTGGATTTCGGGACTTCTAATCAGCCCAGGGAACTTGAGATTGGCTCTTCCCTATCTCTTGACGAGAAAAGCAGATTGATTGACTTGCTTAGGTCATACCTGGATGTATTTGCATAGTCATATGAGGACATGCCAGGTCTCGACCCCTCTATAGGCTAGCACCACCTTCCCATTATACCACATGCTAGACCAATCAAATAAAAGTTGAGAAAACTGCACACTTGGTGGAGTTTAGAGGTTAAGGAGGAGATTCAAAAACAACTCAATGTTGGTTTCTTATTTGTGGTCGAGTACTCAAAGTGGTTGGCTAATGTCGTTCCGGTTCCTAAAAAGGAAGGCAAGGTTAGAGTCTGTGTTGATTACAAGGATCTTAACAAGGTCAATCATAAGGATGATTTTCCCCTTCCACACATCGATATGTTGGTTGATAGCACTGCAGGGCATTCTATGTTATCATTTATGGATGGGTTCTCTAGGTATAATCAGATTTTGATGGCTCCAAAGGATATGAAGATGACATCTTTCATCATTGAGTGGGGCACTTATTGCTACAGGGTCATGCCATTTGGGTTGAAGAATGCAGGAGCCACTTATCAGAGAGCCGCTACTACTCTGTTTCATGACATGATGCACAAAGATGTTGAGGTATATGTGGATGACATGATAGTGAAATCCCGAGACAGGGCAGATCACTTAGAAGCCTTGCAGAGATTCTTTGAGAGGATCAGACAGTTCAAATTGCGGTTAAATCCCAAGAAGTGCACCTTTAGGGTAACTTCTGGGAAGCTGCTAAGACATATCGTCAGCTAGCGTGGTATAGAGGTTGATCCAGAGAAGATCAGAGCCATACTTGACATGCTTGCTCCGAGGACTGAGAGAGAGATAAGAGGCTTTCTAGGCATGTTACAATATATCAGTCGTTTCATTGCTAGGTTGACAGACATATGCGAGCCTATCTTTCGTCTTTTGAGAAAGAACCAGCCTACAATTTGGAATGATGATTGCGAGCACGCTTTTGAGAAGATTAAGGAGTGTCTAATTTCTCCTCCAGTTTTAGTGCCTCCTACACCGGGGACCCCTTCTGCTTCTATATTGGTCAATTTCAAACATGGATTTAGGGTGCATGTTAGCTCAGCTTAATGACTCAGGGAAAGAGCGAGCCATTTACTACCTGAGTAAAAGAATGCTTGATTATGAGTGCAAATACATTATGATTGAGTGTCTTTGCTTGGCATTGGTTTGGGCCACCAAGAGATTGAGACACTACATGACATAGTACTCCATACACTTAGTCTCACGATTAGATCCATTGAGATATCTATTCGACGGGCCTATTTTGAATGGTAGCTCATGAGATGGTTGGTATTGTTGACAGAGTTTGATATTTAGTACGTCCCGCAGAAATCAATGAAGGGTAGCATTGTTGCAGATCACTTAACTTCATTACCGGTATCTAATGACAGGCCGATTGATGACGATTTCCTTTATGAGCAGTTTGTTTCAGTTACTAGTATTACATAATGGCGCTTGTACTTTGATGGTACCACTAATAAGTCGGGATTTGGCATTGGCATCATATTAATATCACCCTTAAGTGATCGATCATATCCCCAAGTCGATTCGATTAGCATTTTCTGATCATCATCGGTTGATGAATAATGTTGTGAAGTATGAGGCATGCATCACAGGCCTAAAGACTGCACTTGATCTTGGGGTCAGACAGTTGGAGATCCATGGGGATTCCAACTTGGTTATACAACAAACTCAGGGCATTTGGAGGACTCGAGATGAGAAGTTGAAACCCTACCATGCTTACTTAGACTTGTTGATTAATAGATTTGATGAGTTGAAATATATACATCTGCCTAGGGCAAAGAATCAATTCGTTGATGCATTAGCTACCTTGGCTTCTGTGATTGAGATTCCTGCAGGGATGACTATGCAACCATTATTGATTGAAACCAAATCCGCACCAGCTTACTATTGTTTGATTACAGATATTGAGGATCAATTTGAGCTACCATGGTACCATGATATTCACCAGTTTCTGGCGTATGACGCTTACCCTGAGCCAGCTACAGCCAAAGATAGGAAAGCATTGAGACAGTTGGCCACCAGATTTTTTATTTGTGGGGATGCCACAACAGAAGGCATGTTGTTTTTATGTATAGATTGAGCCACAACAGATAAGGTGATGAGAGAGGTCCATGTAGGAGTCTGCAGGCCACACATGGAAGGTCACATGCTGGCACATAAGATCATGAGGACTGGCTACTTTTAGTTGACTATGGAGACAAATTGCTGCTAGTTTGTACAGAGATGTCTAGAATGTCAGATGCACGGAGACTTGATACATGTACCTCCATCCGAGCTACATGCACTTACATCCCCTTGGCCATTTTCAGCATGGGGTGTTGATGTGATCAGGAAGATTTCTTCGAAATCCTCTAGTGGTCATGAGTACATCCTAGTAGCTATTGATTATTTCACCAAATGGGTGGAGGCCGCTTCTTATGCTAGCTTGATGGCTGCCAAGGTGGCCAAGTTCATCAGATCACATATTATCTGTAGATACGGGATTCCTCACGAATTGATCTTAGACAGAGGGGTACATTTCAAAGGTGAGGTGGATACACCAATTCAGGAATATGGTATTTGGCACCATCGATCATCTGCATACAGGCCGCAGACCAATGGGGCAATTGAGGCCGCAAACAAGAATATCAATAGGATTATATGAAAGATGGTCGAGACATCTCGAGATTGCTCAGAGAAACTTCCTTTTGCACTATGGGCATATCGCACATCATTTCACACGTCCACAGAGGCCACTCCTTTTCATTAGTGTATAGCATGGAAGTTGTCATTCCTATTGAGATAAAGATGGGTTCACTAAGAGTAGCTTTGGAGCATCAGATTGATGAGACGGATTGGCTACGAGCCAGACAGACCAGTTGAATTTACTTTATGAAAATAGATTGAGAGCTGCAGATCACATGCATGCTTACTAGAGGAAAATGGTTCGTGCATTCAAGAAGAGAGTCAAGCCTAGAAAATTTCAGAAAGGTGACCTAGTATTGAAGGTCCTTAGAGGATTGATCAGTGACCCTAGAGGTAAGTTTAGACCAAGTTGGAGCGGGCCTTATGTTATCCGAGAGTTGACTCGAGAGGGAACTACTTGGTTGATAGATCTAGATGGAAATCAGTTTCATGAGCCCGTTAACGTAAATCAGCTGAAGAAGTTTTACGCTTGAGATCATGGTTGAAGGATGGGTGGCCATCGTTTCAAGTAGCCATATCTTTTGTGTATCCATACATCGATATATCCAGTTGCTAGCCCATTAAGCCTCACATGGTACATTACGACCCTTTCGTTCATTTAGCCCTGCATACCTTTTCTGCCCGGGTTGGGAACCTCTTATGGTGCACTTTGCAGCTACTACCTTGATCGGAGAGTATTGTGAGCACATTGTGTCATTGTTTGTTTGTTCTTTTTTTATAGGTTTTTCATGGTTTTTCTTTCCTCCATTTGGCATCGCCTATCTGTTCGTTTTTTAGTTTGGTTTTTATCATGTCGTCTTGTCCTTCTTTTATTTTCCCATGCGTGATGATGATGCACTCTCGTCCCAGTATTTCAGGTCGAGCAAATCACTCCCATCATTCCACCGTTATATTTTGATCCAGGAATCTTAGTTTGGGGGGAACCGTTTGGGTTCGAGGTTTGAAAATCACTTGTTAGATTGTGCTAGTGTAGCCCTTAGCTTACTTGGTTTGCGGTGTCATTTCAAAAAAAAAAAAAAAAAAGGAATAAGCTTGCTCGTTGTTCACTTCGTTGATGTTTGAGTTAACCTTATTAACTTTTAGTATCACAGATCAGTTATCAAATGTCTTTTTGTGTAAAAGGAATTTTATTTTTATTCTAAGAGTGGGTGAGAGCATTGTATGATCTATTTCTGCATGGATTTGGGAGATACGTTGGGAGTAAGGATTGGGTTTCCTTAACGCTGGGTCCCCTGGTTCATTATCTACATCACCATTCCCACCCTATAGTGGCCTACTTCGACCCGTCATTATTAGGGTGAGTTGTTCGTCGTTCTCACGTGTTGCCTTGTTTTCTATCCCGATTGTTTTCACTATTTTCTTCTACACCTCTTCATCATTTGTCTTATCTCTTTTTGTTTTCTTCTACCCTCGTCAATCATTGTTTTGCTTCTTATACAGTGTGTCCTCTAGCGTTTTTAACTCGTCAATCAGCATTGTTCATTTATATGTAGGCTGAGTCACTAGGCTCAATGATTCTTCGGTATTTGACATCACGCACTCAGAGGCTTGGTATTATCTTTTGGGTATTTGAGCCTTGTTTCCCCATCATTTTATTTACCTTTTACCTTGACCTACATTATGGTCTAAGTCGTAAGACCACCCTGAGGCCACGAGATCTTGTGTTCGCTTTGACATATTTCATTTAGACAGGCTCCGTCTACTGGTTGAAGCACGAGATGTTGCCCAACCGCCATTTGTCGAGGATATTAAGGAGTCTCATAATGTTTTTTCCATTTTGTCTTCTTACCCAAGGGCCACTATCAGAGGCAGATGATGCAGAGAGTTGGGACCATCGAGGACACCTTTACTTGTTGCTTTGACATGTTCATACTAGGGCATACCCCCTACCTTTGCATGAGGACATCAGTTCTTACATGTATACATATGATCCATCTCACCTGAGGAGGTTTGGTATCGGTATTTGGGATATACTCCACACTCAACCTGGATTCTTCATACAACAAAGTGCTTCCGGGGATTGTCCAAGTTCAAATTCATCCATATTGATCGACCCAGTAGGAGTATACACTAGGGCATATCCTATGCATTGGCATATTCATGTATTCCAATGGATGATGGTCTTCGGGGATGTGTTTTCGTAGTTGGTTCACTGAAGCATGCATATGTTAGATGTACATACAAGGGCATTCCTCCCAGCAGCTTTGTGAACACTAGAAGTTGTTGAAAGCATGATTTGTATGAATGGCTATATGTGATGCTTTTAGCTTTTTGATTTTAATCGCATGTGTAGTTACGACTTTTTGGCATGGTACCGATATCCCAGACAGGGGCATACCCTCATTTCCGACATAGTACTAATATCCTAGACTAGGGCATACCCCATTCTTTCATCCTGATTTAGGTGTTTGATTTCTGGCTTATTCGAATCATTTATGGGCATTTTCTAAACACTATACTGGGGCATACCCCCTATCTCTTTGAGTTGTTTGACTCCCTATCGTTCAACGGCTCTTCAGTATCGTGTTCAGATCCCCTATCGTTTCAGCGACTCTCCGGCATTGTGTTTGGATCCCCTATCTTTTCGGTGGTTCTCCGACATCGTGTTCGGATCCCCTATCTTTTCAACGGCTCTCTAGCATAGTGTCCGGATCCCCTATCTTTTTAGCGGCTCTCTGACATCGTATTCGGATCCCCTATCTTTTCAGCGGCTCTTCAGCATCGTGTCTGGATCCCCTATCTTTTCGATGGTTCTCCGGCATCGTGTCTGGATCCCCTATCTTTTCGATGGTTCTCCGGCATCGTGTCCGGATCCCCTATCGTTTCAGTGGCTCTCCTACATCGTGCGCGGATCCCCTATCTTTTTAGTGGCTCTCCAGCATTGTGTTTGAATCCCCTATCATTTCGACGGTTCTCCAGCATTGTGTCCGGATCCCCTATCGTTTCAGTGGCTCTCCTACATCGTGCGCGGATCCCCTATCTTTTTAGTGGCTCTCCAACATTGTGTCTGAATCCCCTATCATTTCGACAGTTCTCCAGCATCGTGTCTAGATCCCCTATCATTTTGGTGGCTCTCCGACATTGTGTCCGAATCCCCTATCTTTTCAGTGGCTCTCCAGCATCGTGTCTGGATCCCTTATCTTTTCGGCGGCTCTCCGGCATCATGTCCGGATCCCCTATCTTTTCGACGGCTCTCCGGCATCGTGTCCGGATCCCCTATCTTTTCAGCTGTTCTCCAACATTGGGTTCAAATCCCCTATCTTTTCGACAATTCTCCGGCATCGTGTCCGAATCCCCTATTGTTTCGATGGCTCTCCGGCATCGTGTCCGAATCCCTTATCGTTTCAATGGCTCTTCGGCATCGTGCCTGAGTCCCCTATCATTTCAGCAACTCTCTGACATCGTGTCCGGAACCCTTAGTCCTTTTTCATTGAGACCCAAATCCTTTGGCCTTCGGTATTGTTGTGCAGGGACAAAATCATTGGCCATTGATTTCTTCACTAGAGTTCATTTCTACTCATTCATCGCTAGTGCTTCGTGCTCGCGAACGATTCATTCATTCACTTTACTAAAGAGGGGCATATTTGTAGACCCTAAATTTTGTCCCTTGCATGTATCTTGGAGGTGTCGCCCGCACCCAATTTTTGTATGTCATGGCCATGGAGCCCTTGTTGGGCTTAATCGGTTTTCGGACCTCACATCAGTTCACTTATGGTTAGATTTAGTGCGAGTGTTTGGTCCATTACAAAATGCCATTGTGGCCAATTCCTTGGTCCATATCATGCTACAGGTCTAGAGTTAAGGTGTCTATAATGATCTCAACACATTTTCTTCAATCACTTGGACACCACCTTGGTTTAGTTTCCACTTAGATCACCTAGATCACTTAGATATTTTTTGTGAACTTAATTCCCTAGGATTAATTTCTTGATTGATGGATTTTTTTAGATTAGGTGAGTTTTTAGCTTGATCTTTTTATTTAGGTTGCTCGAGATGAACTTTCGATGTTTAATTGTGTCAATTGGGTATTTTGTTTTATTTTCATTTTTATTTTTATTTTCCATTTGTATTTTAGCTTAACATTTAAGCTATTGTTATGTGCATGCAATATTTATTTATGTTTCCTATTTTATTCCCACTTATTTATTTTCAGAAAATTGCATGTGCTTGGAAACCTGATTGTCCTATTATTATTATTATTATTATTATTATTATTATTATTATTATTATTATTATTATTATTACTAGTATTGTTAATTTGTATCATCATTACCATTATTATTATTATTTTGTATTATTATTAGTATTTACTTACTGCATGTGTGTTTATTATTATTTCACTCTTCTTATTTTATTTTTCAGTTTTTTTTTTTTTTGCATATCTTTGTTTTTATTTTTCATTTTCTTATCTTATTAACTAATAATAATGATAATAATAATAATAAGAAGAAGAAAAAATGAAACAAATAAACAAATGAAGAGGCGTGGGAGCCAGGCAACTACATGAAACAAAAAAAGAAAAAAAAAATTGAGGAGTCGGCAAACTGCATGGGAGGAGAGAGAAAGAGAGGCTAGCTTCTTTTGCTGAAAATTAAGAGGCTTTAATGGGAAATGAGGAGGGAGATTACAAGAAATGAAAAATGGGAGTCAGTTGAATATCTTATTAGGGAAGAAAAAGGAGAAAGAAGAAAAAATCTGAAAAAGGGGAGGGTCCACACCTTTTTTTTTTTTAATCTCTCACACTTATTTTCAAAACTTGATTTTCAAAAATTTGTCTTTCAAATGGTTTTAAATCTTTTAAATTTATTTATTAATTTGTTTATTAATTTAATTTAATTATTTTATTTATTCATCTTTTATATAATTATTTATTTATTTATTTTATTATTTAATTTTATTTATTTATTTATTTGTCATTATTATTATTATTATTATGGTTATTTTCTTCTTTCTTTCTTTTTCTCTTTTTCATTAAAATCCTGGGTCACCAAAACCTAATTTTTAATAAACTTGTTACCATATTTTATTCGAGCACGCATTTTGTGATTCTCTCTGGTTTCTAATAATTTTCACGTTTTTCACTATTTTTAATAAGCATGAAGGCAATTTTCATAATTCTAAAATAATGGAATTTGTGGGACTAATTCATGCAAAATCAATTAGGCTTTGGTGGGGACCCTACATATAAGTTTTCTTTTCCGATTGTCAACTGTTGTACTTAATGAATATTGCTTGATCTTTGTCTTGCTCTTTGATATGCATGTGATAATTTATACTTGAGCTAACCTTGTTTCCGTGATCGCACACTATTACTTACTACTAAGGTACGATCTCACTCCCACTTAACTAATTTTTATGTATGATTCATTTTATTATCTGATCATTTTATTGGTATCCATTGATTTCCTTGTCAATTACTACACTTGTCTTACCTTATTTAGTAGAGACCCATTTTTAAAAGGCTTAGAGGGGTGCTACAACTCACCACCATACCTTCCTGATAAGTAACCTGACCCCCGAACCCGACTTTGGTTTTTCAAAGACTATCTTTTCCAAATAAGGAGTCACACTTAGGGTTTTAATTTCTTTCTTATTTTGTTTTCCCTTAAAAAATAAAACAAAAATAAGTGGGTACTCAAAGTCTTTTCTAAATATTTTTCACCAAATAATAAAAAAAAAAACGAGTTTCGCCATGAGTGAGAATGTATTGTGTGAAATGCGGGGTCCACAAAATAACTTTAATCTAAGAAAGAAATACAGGAAAGAAGAAAAAAAAAACATTTTTTAAGGGATAAAATTTAGAAAGGGGCAAAGCAGCAAAATGTGGGAAAATAGACTACCTCAGTTTCATTGGACCTTTAATATTTTGATTTTAATTATTTAAATAAATTAGGTAATAACAAATGTGGCTTCTTCAAACTATAAAAAGGAACATTCCCCAAGTAAGCTCATTCCAGGGGTCTCTGTTTTTCTGCTTCTCTTTCAAACAACTTTAAACATTTGTGGAATTCAATCATAAGGGCCCTCACCCAAAATGGGTTTTTCTCTGGAAAAAGCTCTTAGTTTAGACTCTCGAATGCAGACTCTCTCATCAATGTCTGGGTTGGGTTGTTGGATTTTGGAGATGGGTATGAAAAAACTAATAATCTTAAATCTAATTTTGGTTATATAGGCTTGAAGTTGCCATTTTTAATTTGTCAGAAATCAAACTTTTATGACAGTTCATCGATATCAAATATCAATATGATGACCATTTTGCTTTTTGAAATGCACATTTTGTTGCAGACTCAAAACAGCGGGAACTAACGAGTCATGCAAGGGGCCCCAGAGCCCTCCCTTGCTGGTGCACACAAACGCACACTGATATGAATCTTATTCTCATTCATTCTAGTTTATTAACTCTTAAGAGGTTCGCAGCAGGAGTAACGAGCTGGTTCATTTAGATGCTGCTGCGCAGCTGGCATCAATTAGGGCTTGCCCATATTCTGAAAAACTTCACTTCTTCTGTTATGTTTTGATACATATAAATGAAACAGCTGCTCAGGTCCCTTCTTCTGTTATGCATAGTATTTTCCAATATTTTACCATACATATCACATCTCCCTTACGTTTTCTCAGATTCTCAGTTCTCCTTTAGTTTGCTGTTTGTATTTAGACTATGGACAAAAATAAAAATAAAATCCCATTTTTCCAAGGTATGATCTGCACGTTTGAATGTGCCGTTTGAACAAGTGTTTATATTTTGTATAAAGAAAATAATCCTCAATTAGGATCAGCATGTGATCAAGGATTTAGACAGTTTTAAGGTCTTAAGTACTCCACACAACAAATATTCTTTCATTTGCTTTTCCAAAGAGATTTGAGAAATAACCAATTTAGAGATAGATCAAGTGTCCAGAACACAACCATGCTATTCACTCAGCTACTTTGACCATTCTGGGAATTAACCTCCAACAACATTACAGCAACATTATCCCCCCACCCCCGAGCAACATTACAACAACATAATCATATCTCTACTGCATCATACCTTTATTCTTCCCATGTTTCTCAACCTCATCGACTTAAAGTTCCAGAATCAGCCAAGCTCTGCATTTCAAGCCCACCCCATAACCACCAAGGTGGCTGCTGCTAGCTCACTAGTATTTGGCTTGACATTTGGAATTGAGTTCACCTTCCATTCTTATTCTCCTGCTTCCCTCCATACTGCCATGCTGACTTCTGGTTCCTTCTTACTGGCTTTCTTGGCATCACTGTTGTTCCCGGATACATGACCACCACCCGTTCTATATATATGTCACCTACGCCTCTGCTTTCACTTGGCAGTTTGCATAATGATAGTCTGAACTGACTGTTCACAAGAATACAAAAATGGAATATGAGAAGAAATTTTAACACTTTCTTAAGCACAATTGATGAAAATTCCACCAATGTCATCAATAATCCAAACCATTATGACAGTTCAAAATTCACAATCATAGATAAACTGATAAAGATAACCAAAGGAAGAAACAGGGAAAAAAGAAAAAAAAAGCCAAAAAAAAAAAACAATGATAAATTTTAAGTGGTAGATCTTAAAATTAATAAAATACCATGGGCCCATAAGTGATAAAAAAATTCCATTCTGAAGAAAAATAACTGCATACAAGGTTTTACCAAACTCATGTCTACCAATCCTCTTCTAGGAACTTAACTAGTACCTTCCAACTTCAACTATACACTCTCTTCATCAGGAATAGACTTTGAGTTACCATCAAACTTGACCTTAGCAGCTTCTTGATGCCCAATCAAGAAGAAAAGGGTCTTATCCAAATCACAAGACAACAATGAGAAAGGGATGGTATGACAAGAATAATACATCCTATTTTTGAAAGGAAAATAAATTAAAACATGTTTTTCAACTCCAAATATGAGTAGATTTTCTTGGGAAACAAACATTGCCAATTTGCCAAGGAGGAGCACAAAGAGAGTGTCTTAACAACTTCTTTATTTCCTCAAACCTTAATATGGAAATTTAGGTTTAAATAGTAGAACTATAAATCAATCCAACGTTGTGATTCGACTAAAATATTTTCAAAGAAATTTTTTTGAAGATTGATTGAACTTTGATTTGAACAGATGGATACATACCAAACTGCCAATCCTCAGTTCTTAACATGGATATTGAACTTGAGGTTAGATGAATTACAAATAGAGAAAAAAGACTAAGCTAAAAAAATGACACTTTCTAACACCCTTGATCTTTTATTACAAAATTTAACCCAGATACCCATAATTAAAAGTTAAAAAACAAACTCAATTGGTTCAATTTTGTCCATCTACAACCTCAAACCATTTACCTTCACCTCTGACAACATTCAAGGATCATTAACTTTGAATAAGTAATTAATCCAAGGGAGATTTTGAAAGAACTAAACTATATATATAGATAGATAGATAGGAATTCTGACCCAGAATTGCCAACCCACTTGAAGCACGTGCAGTTTTCATATTTAAATTAAACTAATTTTTTGATTTCTCTATAAAGCTTTCGTTAGGTCAAAATCCAAAGCCTTGCATGAAAGGGAACTCCTCATATTTGGCTAGAGAAAGACACCATTGTAGTTAAGATCTTGGTTCCGACCTTTTTGTTGTATTTTTGTCTTGCTTTTTGTCTTTTTTTTATTGTATGCATACAATAGGTCGCACACTCTTTCCCTCTAGCCCACAGTGGTAACATTGAAGCCGAGGGGATTGTGTTAGAATTCCATATCTACTTATTAAGCTAATTGAGCCAATCATGGAAACAAATAAGGAAAATAGATATGCAAACATTATGGAGAAATTAAGGTCCTAGAAGATCATTACGGACTAGATAGATAAGTAGAAAAAATCTTCATTAAAACAACATAATAGCTGGGTTTTGGGGTTTAAATGTCTCGAAAACTAGCCTAGTTTGAACTAAGCATCAATTCCTTTGCTTATTTTGTTATATACTAAAAAGCCAACAAAAACTAAAATTAGGGTAACTTCCGGGGAAATAGACTAGAGGAACTTGTGAAATGTAGCAATATGGACTCTATAATGCGTACCTATTATGGTCAGGGGATAAAAATACAGGGGGTTCTTCTCATGTGCCATTGTCGCCTAACTGTTAGAATCCGGCGATGCCAAAGAAGCCCGTGAGACGGAGGCCGAAAACACAGACGGCAGCACAAGTAGGAGAGATGATAAGTATGGAAGATTAACTCAATTCCGAATGCCAAGACAAACGCTTAAGCTAGCAACAGCCACCTCGGTGGGTATGGGTGGCCTTGACATACAGAGTGGGCCTATCAAAGAGGTCGAGGAGCACTGCTACAATGAAAGTAAGAGAAGGGCGAGAATGGGGATAAGGTAAGTGGGCACTAGATCATGTTGCTGTCTTCCTTCCCACAATGTTGATGAAAGCGGCAGCGCGGATAGACATGAGATCCCGATCTTGTTAGAGATTCATTCCCACACATCGATACAGTTGGGTTATGAATACTCATCTCGGATCTGTTCCAAAAAAAACTCAAGAAGGAAAACCCTAAATTAGAAACAGGTCGATCTCCTCAAAGAATCAAGGAATGGTAAAGAGTAAGATAGAGATATAATTCAGCATATAGAAATTTATTCAACCAATAGTTTCAGATAGACCTACCCGATCTCTCCTTTTGCCGCTCTCTCACAGTCTCACACCATACCTTTCTCTCCGCTTCTCCCCTCTCAAGATATTCGACTCTGAAATTAATGAGTCCAACATATTAAAGGTAAATTAATGAATATCATGTGTATATTCATTTTATTTTATTTTTATGTAAATGTTAATAATTATTCATAAATCGTAGTAAAAGAGCTTAAAAATACGTGTTTAATTAATAAAATGTAAATATTTTTAATTTCAATTTCATTAAAATTATATATAGGGGTATAAGTGAAACTTTAAAAATCAATCAAACCTAACCAAATCGACTTATTTGATTTGGTTTTCATTTGCAAAATGTTTGCTCTTGTTTAAAATTTTGAACAATTGAGTAACTCGGTTCGATTTTTGATTTTTTTTTGAAAAAAAATCATAAACAGAACCTAACCGAACCTATGTGCACATCCACATGAGGAACAATAAGTATTAAATTTTTTTAATAACAAATACACCCACATCATGTTGTTAGCTTCTCTCGTTATCTAATGCAAAAAAAAAAAAAAAGGTTTACAAACCTATTTTTATTAATATAATTTTTTTTAAAAAAAGACTCTAAAGGTCTGTTTGGTTGCTATTTTTGAAAACTATTATGGAAAACGGTTTTTGAGAATAATTTTTTGTATTTTTAGAAAAAAAAAATTGTGTTTGGGAACTGAATTTTGGAAAACGGTTTTTATTCTCAAAAAAAAAAAAAAACATGTTTGGTTGAGTTAATAAAAAAAAAAATTAGAACAAGTAAAACAAAAAACATGTTTGAAAGTTGTTTTCTTTCCAATTAATAATGTGTTTTCTTCAAGTAACTTGATATTATAAATTTATAAATAATTTTTATGTACACAATTCATTTAAATTAAAAAAATTATTTCATTTAAAAATTTTTACATTAGTTGATAACTAGTTGTTGAGGTTGTTGTAGATTATAATCATCAACCCATATAAAACAATGAGGATGTTCCTATAATAGATAAATTATTAAAAATAAAATAAAATATGACGTATGTATTTCACTAATATCAATATTTTTTCACGTGATAATTAAATATACTTACATGATATAATGGACGATGATAAAACCAACAACCATTGTTCTTCTGTGTTTTCGACATGAAAATACGCATCCGTCCACACCCACAATAACACATGGGTCTTTTGTCCATCCTACTTTTACAATTATAAATTAAATTTATGAGCAATATTTAATCATTAGAAATTATAACAAACATCACATAACACTAATGAGAACTAGTTAAGTTAAAAAATATATATATAAATTCTAACAAAACACCTAAAGACCTTGCCTAAGTGTTAGAAAAGAAAATAACAGAAAAAGATAGGTTTTTGGGGCCAAAATGTTGAATCGGTCAAGGCACTGGGCCAACCGACTAAGATACTGGTCGAGGAGTGCAAAAACACTCTCTTTCTTCCAAGAGCCTTCCTTTCCCAATCGAGGTATCCTTCTTCTTGGTCGACCATCGGTCGAGGTCCAATTGAAGCAACGATAACCTGCCAAAGCATTAAATGCTTCAACAGCTAGTGAACATGTCGACCCCCAAATTGACCGATTGAGGCTGTTTTGGTTTTTCTTGGCTCCCGAAGTTAGAAACCTATAAATTGAGAGCTCCACTTCATTTATGACATAGAGAACACTTGTTCTTGCCTTAAAAGCTCTCATTTCTTTCTTGGTGCATTAAATCTTCACTTGCATATCCTTTAGTGCACCCTTGTGATTCATCCTAGCTTCGATTTGTATTTGAGCTAGGTTGAGAAAAGTTTATTCTTGTAAATTGAGTGTTAGAGCTTTCAAATGAGTTGAATCTTGAAGAGATTGTGTAAAAGCCCATTGGAGCTAGAATCCAAGTGTAAAGGAGATTAGAAGCTTGGTTGAAGCTTCAAGTTAGTGGAACCCCCACTCAGTTAGAAGCTTGAGGAGAGTGGACATAGGTAAAGAAGTGTCGAAGCACTATAAAATCTGAGTTTGATTTCTCTAACTCTATCTCTTTATAATTGCTTCTATTGTGCTTGAATTTGTTGTGTTAAAAAAGAATTTAAAAAACCCAATTCACCCTCCCTCCCCCCCCCAACCCCTTCTTGGGTGTTCTTATCATTTAAGATTAGCCTTTATTTTCTCAAATATAATTTTCCCACATCACTTGAGAAATTTGATCTCTACAACCTTCTATTGCTGTTGCACTCTCATCTAATAAATCAATTGAATGGTTTGTGCTACTTGTGCTATCTTCTTCACCTTAGACTGAAAGGTCTTCTACCTCATATTCTCTAAACAATTGATCATTCCAAGTTGATAGACGAATCCAATTATGAGGGATACAATATGCAACAACAATTGATGGTTGCTTACTTGGCTTATAACAAGGCATCATCCTTAATATTGGAAATCGGGTCTTCAAAACACCAAAACATCTTTCAATAATATTCTGAAGAGATGAATGTCTATAATTAAAAAGTTCTTTATACCTGATAGGTTGATTACATCTACCCCGATATTCTTGTAAATGATATTGCTCACCTCAATATGGTGGCAAAAATCCAGATATACAAGGATAACCAGAATCAACTACATAATATTTTCCTTCACTTGGCCGAGGAAAATTGACTTACGGTCTAGTCAATGCATCCAAAAAGACATGTGCATCATTTGTTGTTCCTTCCCAACCAGCATAAACAAATGTAAACATCATGTCAAAATCACATGCACACATAACATTTTGTGTTATAGTTGTTTTTCTACCCCTAAAATTGGTTTGTCTATTAGCTGGGACCCATGCACTAAAATGAGTGCCATCAATTGCATCAATGCAGTCCTACAACAACAAACATTTATTATTATTAAGGTAATAAATTAAATAATGGTCATGAAAACTATTTATGTACATGAAATTCACATTTATAAATATTTTTTATAAACTCTTACCTTAAACCATATAAAATATTTAGGATTACCAGCAACATATGAAGACAACTCATTGGTCATATTGTTAGGATGTATGATAATTTTTCCTAGTTGACATAATGCATGTCTAACTTCTTTAAAGTGTCGAGCGATAGTCTCTGCGGAGTGTTGAAAGCAGTCTGCTACAACCCTCATTCTCACATTATGTCCTATGATTAGTAAGAACATAGCAATTGCCTCTTCAACTGTGACTAATCGTGTATCCTATAAGTTTTCATGTCTCTTAAGATGATCACAAAGGTTCATAAATGTTTCTTTATCCATCTAAAATAGTTCATAGCATGTCTGAGGATGACTTTCTATCATATATCTGACAAATTGTGCACCACTTAACATTGATGTCCTTTGAGGCATCTTGCATAAAAATATTTCCTCATACTCATTCATTATGTGAGCAATAAAAATTTCATCTAAATCATCTCCTCTTCAAAAGATGAAGTTGACTCATATAGTGAACCACTGCATGTGCTATTATCATCCATTTCTTACTACACAAAACAAATTAACTCACAATATAAAATAACACGAAATGACCATTGAAGTATCTATAATATAAGTTTCATAACCATAAATAACATCCATACAATGAAAAACTAAAGAGCATGGTAAAAGATTATAACCAAAAGAGAAATAGTACATATTACAATGTCATCATAATAGTTATTCATCCAAACATTCATATTTAAAGCCTATCAAGTCATGCCCTTTTCCTCTCATCAGGCATATTCATAAATATATCTCTCCACTCCAGCATTGTGAATTTCTCAACAACTTTTAAATATTTGTCATTATCCAACAATTCAATGGTTTGTAAGGCTGTCATGCACCTTGTTATGCTAAAATCAGTAGTACATGCACTAGTAGCTTTACTACTAGTTCCACTCTTATATCTTTCCACTCTAGCCAATAATGCCTCAGTTCTAGCTCGAGATGTTTCTGTTCTAGCCTTTAATGTCTCAACCCAAGCTTTCAAAGCATCTCTCATTTGATTTAATCTGGATTCTTTCTTACCTTTATGCTTTAATAGAGAATCAGTTGCACGCTTTCCAAAACGGGCGGTCACTCCTCCTATCATCTCTGGTCGTAGAGGATCATTAGGGATCTCAGTATCTACATCCACATGCACTCCACCATGTTCCAAATTGTCATCCATTTCATCCTCATCATCAGTGTTTGGTGGATCTTGGGTGGAAGAGCAGTGGAGGGCATCGGTTGCTATTGATGGATTAAAGATCAATCCTAGCAAGTTGTAGTTTGGGCATCCCTTTGAGTGGAATCTTTTTACATTTAGGTGTACTTAATAGAGGGAAAAAAACTCACTCTTAGTGTATACCAAATATTTAAATTAAAAAGTAATTAGTTTAAAAGTTATTTTTACTCGAATGCAATTTTGCCAGGTTTCCTCTAGAGCATGCACCGTATTAGTTTTAGCATCCCAACCAAATCTAGTATGCTTTAAAAGATTAGAGAACTCACTGTGCATTGCACGTAGTCTATTAAACTTTTGTTTAAGCTGTTTCAAATTGAATTTTCTTTTCCTTTGACTATTGACCTCAAGTAAGATCCTTCTCCATTTGTTGGTATTAAATGTACCACTATCCATGTTACCTTTATTAACTTCATTTACCATGATGTCAATAAAGATTTTCTCTATATTACCTCTCTATGTTCCTGCATTCTCAACATCTGTTATCTCAGTTGTCATCTGTACAATCCCATCACAAATAAGAACTCTATGAGGAGACAACTTTTAGAATCACCAATAGAACTTAAGGGTATGTTTGAATGAGAATTAAGAGTGTTGACGTATAGTGTATAAAAATCTAAAAGAAAAAAAAATGATATTAATTAGAGTTTAAATACTTTTTTTTTTTTTTTTTTTTTATAAAATTTGAAACAAAAATTGGGGAAAAAAAATGAAAGAAAAGTAAATAAAAATGATAATAGTTTGATTAATTTTAAAATAAAAATATTTTTTATATTTTTTTAAAATAAATCAAACATGATAAAATCATTTTTATTAACATTTTTTTCTTGATTTAATCTATAATTTTATTAAAAATTATAGTATATTCTATTAAGATGAGACAAAAAGTTTTTAAAAGAATTAATTTAATTTTTACAACAAATTTTCACCCAACAAGCTTGTTAATAGAATATATAGGACATGAAAATAAATGCAAATATGTCCATTTGAGATGTAGAAAAAAGAATGCAAAGAAACCATCAAAATAAGTTTTAGTTTTCATATAAACAAAATTTTTATTCTAAATTTTATTTTTAGTAATTAATCTACATATAATTTTTATTTGGATGATTGAAGTCAAAACAACCAAGTTGTTATTTTAATAAATTTGCTTTGGCCAATAATTGCTTACAATGACACTTTGTTCATTATTGTTTGAGTTATAACTAAGGTGAAGTTTGAAGGTGGTCACTTTCCAAGGGATTCCCACGACTGAAGATGGTGCTATATCTGTGAAGTTTGAAGTTTGAAGATGCTTTGACCAATATATTTTGCCAACCAATATGCTTTGACCAATATATTTTCTCTTTATGTATGAATTTTATTTTACCAATCATTTTATCCATACAAAGGACCCTCATGTTCCTTAAAAATATCTCTGACCGTTCCAATCTTGAGAAAAGTCTTTACCTAATATTACCTTCTTATTTACATATTACTATCATCACTCTCTCTTGTCACTCATCTTCTTCAAAACTGAGAAAAAAATCATCTGCAAAACCCTCTCAGTAAATATGAATTTCCCAACAACTCATTTTCTTTCTCTTCCATGTCCTTAAGTAGGTTTTTTGTTTTTCTTAAACAAAACAACTCAAGAAAAATCAGAACTAAGAAACGGAAAAAATTAGAATTTTTTTTATTTTTTGTTTTCTTTCTCATTCCCCACTTTTCTTAGCATGCAAATGAGAAAATACAAACGGGAAAAATAAAAAAACTAAAAACACATGATAAAAAAAAAAACTCAGATCTCATTCAAATAACAGAACTGAGAAACAATCCCATTCCAAACAAAAATAGATTTCAAAACAAACAAAATAGCTTCTACAATACCAAAAAAAATTATCTTTTTACCTAGATCTAACATTTTTCTCAACAAATGTTACCAAAATAAGCCTATTTTACTAGATCTACCAAAAATAACTTCAACATATGCAGAAATAAAAGGAAAACACAAATATGTTGGTGGAGTTACCTTTGTTTCGTTCTATTGGAGATGCCGCCACTGTGCTAGAGAAGAGGAAATGTGAGAACAGGGAGAAAAAAACACGGAGAACAACTGTTCTCTTATAGTTTTTTTTTTTTTTTTGTAAATAGTAAAAAAACAGGGAAAACAACATTTTTTTTGTTCTCTAAAAAGTGTTATTTTGAGAACACAGAGAACAAGAAAAACAAAAACAACTTTCTCAACTAAACAAGTTTTTAGTGTTTTTTGTTTTCAAGAACAGAAAACAGTTCTTGAAAACACCAACCAAACAGGCCCTAAGTTTCAACTCATGAGTACTTGTCCTTAGTCATTACTCTTCACCACAAGTAAACACCACAATATCAACTATGGTCTTCTCATTTTTCCATAAAAACAACCTCATAGCCCCCACACTCCATAAAATGGAAGATTTGTGATTCACACATCATCTGCAAATCTCAACCAAAATGTCATTAGTTTTATTTTTATCTTTTTTCTCGTTCTCCATTCTCCACTATCACTTTTTTTTTTCAAATTGATGTCGGCTTGTTGTTGACATTCCCATTCCACTGATGGCAATGCAAGTTCTAAGAGTCGATGAGATTTCGAGGCTCTGTGGAGTTGGATCCAACCTCGATCGTCATGGTGGTTGTGAGGGTGATTATAGGTTGATAGTGATGGTCATAGTATCAGTTATTATAGTGTTGCAAGAATCAAGTTCTATAAAAGTTGGTCTTGGTTCCTCTCAAACATTGCCCATTTTTTCTCTCTCAACCTACCACTATCAACATTTCTCTCATTTATGTTCTTATTTCCGTTATAATACTATTCATTTTTTATGAATTATTTCTTTCATTACAAGTTGAGTTGTGATTTTTCATTGAGAACTAATAAGAAAAAGGCACATTTTTTTTTTATGTTCCATTTTCCTTTATTTGTATTCGTTTGGTTGCTTTTATGGTCATCAATAGAGGAGGTGTGCATGAGAAAATCCTAGGGTTTCAAAAGTTAAGACAAGATATTCCATTTTTTGATTTGTATAGTAATGGTTTGCAAAGGTTGGGCTTGTTTGTAGGAGCTTAGTTCATTTTCATTTAAAAGGCTTTGTTTTTATGGGTGTAGCACAATTCCTTAAATGAGTTTCTTTTAATTGTTTTCTTGGAGGTTGTTTGAAGCCTAAAATTAGGCCCAAATCAATTCCTTCCAACCAAACCAAACCAAACACAATATGTTTGGTTTGGTGAGGTTTTCCTACCCACATAGGTATGGTTCGGTTTATTACAGACATGTCTCTGTGTGTGTGTGTGTGTATATAACATTTTTATAAGATAAACTTAAGAGATTTTGATAAGATGTAACTGTAGACCTGCATTTTTCTTGTGTATTCCCACTCAATGATGAAAATCGCTTTTATTGTGAAAAAAAATGATTTGTTGAAAATTAGAGACAACAATTATTTTTGTTTATTTTTAAAGGAAAAACAAAGTAAGAAATAAGACCTTAAGTGGCTCTTTTTTGAAAGAAAAACATACTAATGAAAAATTTGAGTCTAAATTCGGAATCGGGTTGCTTATTAAGAAGGTATGATAGGGTAGCACTCCTCTAAGCATTAAAGAGATCTCTACTAAACAAATAGAGGAAAATATGATAATTGACTAGTAAACTATAGATAATTAGAAACAAGAGCAAAAATATACAAGACCATAAAATAAGGACCTAATAGATAAAGAGCACTCAAAGCATAGCATGCATATCAAAGAAAGCAAATTCAATAATGCCTAACACAAGGGCAATGAGCTTACATAAGAAAAAAATGGGTTGGTTTACTAGCATAAGAAATGATATCACACCATAGCAAGGATCAAACAACATATATAAGATATATATATAACTTAAAATCAAAGGTCAAGGATAGCTAATACCAAGAGGGACTAATTTACATAAACATACAAAGGAGCAATAATAGGACCATGCACTTACAAAATGAAATCAATTAGAAGGGTTTAAGGGGGATCATGCTAGAGGCCCTAACGTATTTAACAAGCACAAGATGTCTAGAATGCAAATCAAGAACCAAAAAAGGCTAAAAGCATGTCAAAATATATAAATTCAACAAGACATACAAAGGATGTGAAAACAAGGCAACATGTTAGTGTGTGAAAGGTGGACTTATTCAACAAGGCTAAAGGTGAGATAACAATCAAGGTAAAATTTCCTTAACATATATAAAGTGTTTAGAACACATTTCAAAACCACAAAGAGCCTAGAGAGCCCAAACATACACCCAAAGTTACAAATTTCACTAAACACACTACAGCTCAAAAATAGGACAATACAAAGAGATTGAATTATTTAATAAGGCTAGAGATTAGATAAAAATCAAGGAAAAAATTCTATAGCATATAAAAATGATCTTGAACACATTTCAAAATCTCAAAGAGCTCAAGCATACATCTCAAGGTACAAATTTCATTAAACATCCTATAACTTAAAAACAGGATAGCATAATGAACCCTTAAAAGTCAAGGAAAAATTCTATAGTATATAAAGATGTCTATAGACACCAAAAAGTGGCTTTACAACCCCCTTTGAAAACCCCACTTTCTTTCAAACCCACTCTTCTCTCTTTCTTTCATATGTTTTTCTTTTTTATCTTTTCTCTTTTCGATTAACCTCTCTTTAATAGCCCTACTACCCACCCCATTCTCCCTATCTAAATCTCTCACATTTTCCCAATTTTTTACTCTCTCCCATCTCTCATTTTCTCACTCTCTCCATATCTCCCCCCACTCATCCTTCACTCTCCTCTCACAACCCACACACTTCACCTATAACTCCCGACCATGGCCATACTCTTCTCCCATCCTTGACGCACCGCAGGAGTAGCATCATGGCCATTACGTCATCCCATGCCATCTACCACTATTTCCCACAATCATCATCCCTCTTCCTAAGGCTTCTAAATTGGGTGAGTTTTTCTTTATTTTTCTTTATTTATATACTTTTTTTTAATCTTAATTTCTATAGTAGAGTGTTTGTGGGCCTTGATTTAGGTTTGGTTATTAGATTAATTTGGGCCTTTGAATTTGATTGGGCTTTAGATTATGGGCTTTTGTATTAGGTTATTTGGATTGGGCTTGATTTATTCTATGGACTTGGAACTTTAATTTTTAGTATTTGCATTTGGGCTTGGTTTTTTCTAGATTTAATTTGGTTGTCTTAGGCTTGTCTTTTTTTATTTATTTATTTTTTTATATCTTGTATGTGTATTGGTTAAGGGTTATTGGAAGAAGCTATGGATACATGACATGTGGAGGGCTAGATTTTGAACAGAAAGGGACGTTCAGGAAGGCTATTTAAGGGCACAAAATCCTAGGTATTGGAAGAGGACAGTTAAGTTTTCACTAAGATTTTTCTTTCTATTATTTTTTAGGTTTCTTGCATTTTTTTTCTAGTTCTGGTATTATTTTTAGTGGGTAAGAGTGCACTACTTTGTATCACTTGGGTATTATTAGAGCTTCATTGATAAGCTATGGGAGCATCCATCGTATTTAGGTGCACTTCCCTTTTCTTACCTCTTTGTTTATTTTTGTTCTTTAAGTTGTTCATAGTTTCAATTTGTTGTATATTTATTAGATGTATATTCTAATAGTTGTTATTCTATATTTATTATAGTTGTTGTTGTATATTTATTAGATATATTTTCTAATAGTTGTATTATATTTATTAGGTGTATATTCTTATAATTGTATTTTCTTTCTCTGTCTTCTTTTATTAGTTCCATAAATGATCCGTTCATATATTTCTACTTAAGTTTTCTATTCAGTGTGAATATTTGCTCACATGTTCATATATTTAAGTTTCCTATTCACCTACCTATTTGTTGTAATTTCCTTGTATTTTCTATTCTCATATTATTTTGTTTTAAACCTTTGTTCATTGCTAATTTGCATTAGATTATTTGTTAATATATCAATGTTGTATATCCTTTTTATTTCCTTTTTCTTTTTCCATTTTAGCTATTCATTTATTTATGCTATTAATATTCTCATGCATTTTTTTTATTGTTATTATTTAACAATTTGTCTATATTTTTTTATTAATCAAAACTATCCATAAATTTTTTTCTATTAAATAAAACCATCACAAAAATTATTTTTAATAAAACTATATCTTAAATTTTATTATTTAACAATCTGTCCATATTTTTTTCTATTAATCAAACCTATATATCCATATATTTTTCTATTCAATAAAACTATCCCAAAAGTACTTTTCAATAAATAAATAAATACTATCCAATTTTTATTTTTTTTACAAAAAAATAAAATTATCCAATTTTTTTTTTCAATAAAACTATACTCAAATAACTTTTAAATAATAAAACTAACCAAAAATGTCCTTTTATAAAAAAAAAATGTCAAAAATGATTTCTAAAATAAAAGTAAAATGTATAGAAGGCCTAATTAACACTCAAATTTGAAAATGGGATTAAAATGTATATAAAAACATCTATGGAGAGGTATTCTCTCATGTGAATCCAAGTCATGTTTTCAAAGACAAGTAACAACCATTAATAGCCATAAATTAACCATAATCTCAAGCCCCTAATGACTATGAAAAGGTACTCACAAGGGCTGAAAAATGGCTCTCTAGAATTAGTTTAGAAAATCCTTTAAAAACCATAAAAGAATGAGAACAATAATCATCATATTCTCATTGGTGAAACATCATTTTTTAAATTAATAGTTATGTGTTGTTTTCCATATAGTCAATCCCCATGTCCATTCAGGAAAACGTAGTGGATTTACAATCACTTACTAGATTTGAATCTCTTATTGGTAATTATGTTTCCAATAAATCATTATCAAGAAGGTTTCTAATGTAATAACATTCATAGATGTATTTTAATAAATTTATGTCACAATTTTGCATGTGTCATTAATTTTATATTTCAATGAGCTTTTTGTTAACTTTGATCATGAACATAGAGTTCAAGGGGATTTCAAGTCTTTACGTCTAAGAGAAAATTTGTTAGATGCAATAAGTATTTATTTCATGCATTCATATAAACATAGTGCTTTATTTTATTTTATTACTATTACTAAACTTATTATGAACCACGGGTAATAAATCTTGAAGCATGCAAACTTAATATTTTTTAGAGGTAATTTAAAGGGATATGGAGTATAATATGCTATCTTCCAACCATATTTTCATAAGCTCATTTCTTTGTTGTTGTTAAGATAGATATAAAATATAATAAAATAATATTTGTCTTATTTGTATAATTAGCAAATGATTTTGCATGGCAAGCAGAAAGATCACTTTAATAAAAAAATCATCCATTGCAAGTAAGTACATTGTCAAATCAAATGACTGTGAGAAAGTCAATAATAATTTCTAATATCTTATTACATATATCAAAGTTGGTACACATATCCTAGTACATAGAAGGGAGTTTGACAATATAAAAATTTTCCCCCATTTTAGATATACATTTTATTAGCCTAAGGGTTCTCCTAATCAGGTTTTGATGATAACAAACCATGGTTAAGTTACTAATTGGTTTGAATTATAAAGAATTTTAGGTATTAATTTGGAAATCCATCAAATGACCTAATGAATGCAAGATCAAGACTTTTGGAAGACTTTTAATCATAGGAAACAAACGTAAGATGAATGCATGGGTGCACTTAGGATCTACATATCATTTCATGCATCTTTGAAAAATTCGATTTATGCTTTAAAGTTACATTTCCATCAAAATCCGAGATCTATCAAATGAACCTTAGGCAAAACGTTTCAAAATTGACATATAATTTTACCTAAAGACCTTGCCTAAGTGTTAGAAGCAAAAAGACCAGAAAAAGATAGGTTTTCGGCTAAAAAAATGGTGAACCGGTCAAGGCTCTGTCCAAATTGGCTAAATCGGCCAGGCTATCGGTCGACCGGTTCCCTCTTTCCGGTTGAGGTCTGTTCGAGAAGTGCAAAAAGTACTCTTTTTCCTCTAATAGCCTTTCCTTCCTAGTCGAGGTTCGGTCGAGGGTAACGGTCACCTGCTAAGCATTAAATGCTCCAATGACTAGTGAACCGATCGACCACCAACTCAACCGATTGAAGCTATTTTTTGGTTTTCTTATCTCCTGAGGTTAGAAACTTATAAATAGAGAGCTCCACTTCATTTATGAAAAAGAGAACACCTGCATTTATTTGTCTACCCACTTGTTCTTGCTTTAAAAGCTCTCATTCTTTTCTTGGTGCATTAAATCTCCATTTGCATACTCTTTAGTGCACCTTTGTGATTCATCCTAACCTTGAGTTGTATTTGAGCTAGGTTGAGAGATTCATACTTGTCAATTGAGTGTTTAAGCCTCCAAGTGAGTTGAAACTTGAAAAGATTGTGTATGATCCCATTGGAGTCAGAATCCAAGTGTAAAGGTGATTAGAAGCTTGGTTGAAGCTTCAAGTTAGTGGAATCCTTACTCACTTAGGAGCTTGAAGAGAGTGGACGTAGGCAAGGAAGTGTTGAACCACTATGAAATCTGAGTTTGAATTCTCTAACTTTATTTCTTTTTATTTTCTCTTCTTGTGCTTAAATCTGTTGTGTTTAAAAAGATTTTTTTTAATCCAAATTCACCCCCCTCTTGGGTGTTTTCTCTTTTAAATATTAGCCTTTATTTTCTCACATTCCAATGCATGACAATTGTCCCGATCATTGATATTTATGTGTAATTAATGTTGAAAAAGGTAATATCTAAAGTTTTTATTCTTTAAGATCAAAACAAAGGGACATCATTCAATATAATAAGATGAAAACAATGGTATGTTTTTTGCTATGTTTTTTCCTTTTCTCCTTGCATATTACAAAAAATCTTTACTTTATTTATATTGCACATTCTTATACATTATTAACACTTTAATTTTAAAACAAGTTGAATTCTATCAAACCTTTTTTAAGGTTTATGAAATTGGGAAAGATGTCTTGGAGTTCCCCATTGATTGGCCATCTTGGGTTCCAACTCAAGATAACGGGTGAGTCTTAATATGTGAATGACTATAGTACTATTTATTTTAGCTTTAATAATCATATTCCTTTACTAAGATCTTCTTCATTTCTTTTATTTGTATTAAGTGGGATTGCGGAATCTACATCATTAAACACATGCAAATATTAGAGTATTTGGATCCCATGAGGGCCTTTACCATAAGAAGTTCCTAAAACATGCGCTGTCAAATAACAATTGATTTAGTGCTACATGATGGAAATAAAGAAAAAGAACAAATTTTGTCTAATATACCCAAATAGAGCAAGAACATGAGTTTTGTGTTGGGATTAAGCTCCTAAAAGCAAGACATGATGTAACAAAGTTATTCTTAATTGTCTCCTTATTATGCTTTTGGTGTATTAACATTGATTTGAACATTCAAATCATATCTCTTACATTGTACATGACTTGGGTGTATTAGGAGTTAAATAGAAGATACAAGTAATGAGTTTTTTTATAAGTAGATAAGTTTCCTACAATTAGTTTATAGATTTGGGCAATCCAGTAGAAACTATGGTGTACCATCTCCTAATTAGAGAGGTTACTTGTCTCGGTTGTCGTGATGGATTTCCTATGGTGAGTGCACTAGTATGTGTGATGCACATTAGACAGGTCCTACGATGAATCATACCACAAGACTATCAATTTTCATGATTCACCAAGTTATTATATTGCATGGATGGGATATTGAGTCTATGGAAAAATCAATAGAAGGTTTTGACCTATGGGTGAGACCCTAAAGTGGTCATATATCCCTATGGATTAGGTCAATGTTGATGGAGGTTGGTGGCAACAGGTATTCTCAATAAAGGTACGATGATATCTTATGGGATTGAGACAGTGTGTCCTATTGGGTGATCCAAAGGACATGTGATAATGAAATATGTAGTCACAATAATTCATTTAGTGATATTTGACATATACACCTTGGAATTATAGTATGTTAATTGATCACATAATAAGTGGGATCTATAACTCAAGGATTTGGAAGGTAATTTTGATAGGTGATAACACTACCTTATTAAATTATGGACACCAGTTCATGGGGAGTCAACATGTAATATGGACTCAAGCTTTATCTCATTGTTATTTACATAGGGTATAGGAGTGAAGTTGATTCTCTTTAGTGGAATGTTGAATTAACTTCAAAATTGAATTCTAAGAAAGCTAGTACTCCTATGAGTCCCAATGGTCCCCACTTTGAGCTCTTATACCATGATGACATGGTTTATGAGGGCTGGATTGACTTTGTATAAGGGCATTTGATTAATTATGCAAGGTTGCACAAGGGATAATGAACAAGGTCTCTAGATTGGACTAATTGATTAATTAGATGACCATATGTGGTTAATTAATCACTTAGAATCCATTTTAGGCTAGATTAAGTGACCGGAGCCTTGATGGGCTTAAGTTACTTAAACCCAATGGGCAACCTTATAAATACTCCTTTATGGGTTAGGGTTTCCTAATGAATTTAGTTAGTCATCTTCCACCTTTAGAGAGAGAAAGAGAGAGCTAAAGTTTCCACTCTCCCAAAGCCCACACTTTGGAGTGCCAAGATCATGGCTTGAGTCATTAGGCGAAAGATCTTAGGTGTATAAAATCTCCAGATTATTTAGATATATTCTTCGCTGCAAGGAATTGATCTAGGAACATCTAGATTCATGTATGAGCACTTATTTTCTAGATCCTTATCTTAATATGGTTTTTATAGTTATATGTTTCCGCTATAATAGATTTAGAGCAGCCTAAGATAGTTTACATGCACCCTACGAGATCTAGGGATAAGAAATAAAGTAATCTGGGATTCCTAACAGTTTAAAATATAGTTCATGTAATATTCAAAGCTTTGTGTTTATTATTTTTAATTACAAATTTTCTATTTTACGTTCTACAATGACACTTTATGGAATCCATGACTTTTACATTTAAATCCACAAGAGCAATGAGAAGATTATTTATATACTTAATTTTTGTACAAATGTTTAAGGGTTGTCATTTTTATCAAGATGGGTACATGAAATTGTTGTAGGTTTTGAAGGAATGAATTGCTCAAATTCTTGATTCCTCACTTTCCATGCATTCAATTTTATTTATTTATTTTGTTCAGTCTTACAAATTTTCATGGGAGCATCATCACTATTAAATTTGGGATCATTGACAAATTATTTAAATAGATTGAATTAATTTCATAATTATTCTATACCTCCATTCATTTTTAAAAATAACAAAACAAACCAATTTCTTTCAATGTGTTTCTCCATGGTAATTTCGTTCCTTCCAAAACTATATCCTCTTCAAGAGTGGTAGTAGGCACTAGTAGAGTTTTTAACTTGACCGCTTGCCATTGCCAAAATAATGTTTTAAATAGTGGTTGTACCAATCGATTAATAATGGTATATGAGTCTACTAAAAAATTTGAGCAGTTGAGGCACCAGTGGATTGGTAAAGCATGACACTTAATTGCTACACACTATATGATTTTTTGTACTACTCCTATGTGTATCAGTCAATTGCTTAGATTTTATAGGCCCATATTTCTAGTCTAGTGGTTGAATACTTATAAGACCAGTGGACTCAATTATCAACTAGTATCTACTGCTACTTTTTAGGAACCTTTATTTTTGGAAGGCTAAAAATGATAGGGAGAAATGTCTTCAATTGTTACATGTTCTTCCCATTGAATCAGAGGACAAGAGATGGAGATATTTTGGGTAAGAAATGACCAAAGTGTTTGCTTGGCCATGACATAAGTGACTTTAACAAACAATAAATGAAATTCCAGGTGTCAAAATGAAAATTTACACTTGAATGAATTCATCATATTCACTAAAGAGAACTTGTCTATTAGTTTAGATTTGTGTAGTAAAAATTAAAGGCAATGAAAAATAATTGAATATTTAGTCCTCATTAAGGTACTTCTTTAAGGATCTATTAAGCCCTCCTAATGACTTTGAATCACGACAAAAAGGTTTTCTGACAATGACCTTTGTTGATCCACTCATCGAAGAAGCTTTGAGACTAACACATCTAATCACATCCAGAAAGTTGTTTGAAGGTATCGACAAGTAAAATAACCTATTAGGTGTTTTTATATTCTGAAAACACTATTTAAATATGAACATAATTTGGTTTTTTTTTTTTGTGATAAAAAAATCCCATATCCTACAATGAACGTGAAGAAACTAATTTATGCAAAGTTTGCATGTGCTTAATTGATACTAATGTGACATTCTGAATTTAACATGAGTAGATCATCTATAGGTCTTATGTTTCTTAAAGGCATCACATTAGACTTCTTATAATACTTCTCTCAAAGTGAAATATCTTTAACTTTCTCAAAATTTCCCCAATTGACCATCAAGTTTGAAGTACCAATTGTTCTAAATGGAGTTAATGTTGGGAACTTCGGATTAGTCCATTTCCATGCCCTAGATCATGTAGGGTGCATGCAAATCTATCCTACGCACTCCAAATCTATCGCAATGGATAAACATGTATTAAAAAACAATAATAATACCATAGAAAACATAGATCTAGAGAATAAAGCCACCACATACCTTTGATCTGAATGTTCTCGAATCGATTCCAATCAATATAGATAACTCCAAAGTCAGAGTAAATCTCGTAAACACAATGATCTTCCGCTCGATGACTCTTCCTTATGTCTAAGCACTGAGATGATGGAAATCTCAAGGGTGGAGGCTAGGGTTCTCTCGCTAGATTGAAGAGGAGAATGACAAGACCTTGAAACCTTAACCCCTAAAGGGGTATTTATAGGCTTCCTACTAGGCTTATGTCACTTAATCTAGCCCAAAAAGGTTGCTAATTGATTAATTAACCATACAAGCCCTAATTAATCAATTAGCCTAGTCTAAAAATGCCACTCACTTATCTTATGCAACCTTACGTAATTACCAAAATGCTCTTATGCACAAAAGTGAACTAAAAACCCATCAAACCCTCATAAACCGTGCCATCAAGGAATATGAGCTCAAAGTGGAGAGCAATGGGACCCATAGGAGTATTGGCTCCCTTAGAATCAAATTCTGAAATTGACTCAACATCCCATTATAGAGAGTTAACTACACTCTAGTACCCTATGTAAACTATAGTAAGACACCAAGTGCTCAGGTCCGTGACCTACTACTGCATGCAGACTCCCTATGAGCTGGTGTTTGTAATCTAATAAGGTAGTGCTATCACCTATCAAGATTACCTCTTAAATCCTTGAGTTATAGATCCCACTTATTATGTGATCAATTGACATACTCTAGCTCCAAGAAGCATATGTCAAATTCCATTAAAAGAGTTACTATGGCCATACATTTCATGATCTCATGTCCATTGGATCACCCAAGGGGACACACTATCTCAATCCCATGAGATATCATGGTGCCTCTATTGAGAATGCATATTGCCATCAACCTCCATCAATGGTGACCCAATCCATAGGGATATATGACCACTTTAGGGTCTCATCCATAGGGCAAAGCCTCCTGCTGATTTTGGCATAGGCTCAATATCCTCTCAAGGTTGAGAATCCATGCAGTATAGTAGCTTGGTGAATCATAACAATTGATAGCCTTGCCTCATGATTCACCGTAGGTCCTACCTAGTGTGAATCACATACACTAGTAAACTCACCATAGGAAACCCATCCTGACGGCTAAGACAAGCCATCCCTTCAATTAGGAGGCAGTGCACTACAATCTCAACTAGATTGCCCAAATCCATGAACCAACTATAGACAACTTATCTTATTACAGGAAGCCCATGGCTTGTATCTTCTATGCAACTCCTAATTCACCCAAGTCATGTACAATATAAGAAACATAGGTTGAATACTTGAATCAATGTCAATATACCAAGGGGATAGCAAGAAGATAGTTAAGTCTAACTTTTTTACATCATGTCTTACTTTTCGGGGCTCAATCCCAACAGTTAAAATGTCATAAGCATTCACAACCCAATTCTTACCTATTTGAAATTTTATAAACCTAGTGGATAATAACTCATAATGGTATCCATTTCTTTCTAGTTTTGATTTCGAAGTATCATGTTATTTAAAAATAAATAAAAATAGATTCATCAATTTTTTTCCAAATTAATTTCTAAGTATTGTGTTTCATTGTATATAAGGCTAGGAATAGTTGTGCAAGTCTTATTTAACAATAAAATGGTAACATGGAGGATGAATCTAGTTTTTCACCAATTATCTTTGTTACAGAAAAATACTTAAGCCTAATACGGAGTAGCTTTGGCAAAAGAAAAAAAAAGAAGAGAAAAAACTATTATGACTTTTTCAGTATTCTAGGTATCGTCCTCAAGGATTGGCTTATGGGATTTGTCAATACTAGGATAAATGAATCACTTTTATTTAAATCCTAAAGTGAAAAGCAACTTGGGAATTAAATTTTATGAAATGAAATTAAAAATAATAATAAATTAATAACAAAACAAATATTGATTTTAAATTTGATTGATTCAAATCTAGGGCTTTCCACAATCCAACTTAAGGTATAAAAATTAGAGAGAACAAGGGTCTTTTAAGTAATATGATCTTAGGATTTTAGGATCCTTGGCTACCCGCGATCAACCCGAGCTCTAAAAAACTAATTTTCCTTTTTAAAACAAACTCCTAAAACCATCAAATAAATGAGATGAATTATTAGTTTAAGATTTAGGTTTTTAACTCTTCCTACTTCCTATATCTTTGTTATGAGGCAAATAATGATAGGAAAAACCATAATAACTAATGATCAAGAGTTACCAAGAATAAATAGTATTGGGTAATAACCCATTGTATCATTCCCTAAACTAACTCACAAGGATAAGGTAAAAACAAAATTGATAAATTGAACCAATAATTAATCTTATTATTATAATGATTTACCCATTGTCCCTATAAGTTTCCTAGCCCTTAGGTTTTCATGCTTTAAGCCCTAAGTTGGATTTTTAGCCTCTCATGGGGGTGATGTCACATTTACAATTCATAATAGAGTAAAAATCCATAATTTGATTCAAAATAAACTAAAAACAATATATTTAATAAAGAAGAAAAGAAAAAAACTGAAGTTCTTGTCTTCTTCCCCACAAAAATGTCAAACTCCCAAAAAAAAAAAAAAAAAAATCCCTAAACCCTATAACTAAGAGAGTTTATAAAGTATCATCAATGATCTAACATGTGGCCCACTCTCATTGGCCACTTATTACAAGGAAAAGTCATAAACAATCTAAAAAGCTTTAAAAATTACAAGTTCTAAATGAGTACAAGGCATTTCAAATTAGATGGAGGCATTTGGAACTCATTTTTATTGGAAAATTGGTGAATGAAAAGAATATGAATTTTTTACTGTTAGAAAATCAAAGAACATGTCTAATGAAGGAGACACAACCTTTGGAGGAAACACAACACTTGGTTTGCAAGGATATAGATAGGAGATTGCCCTCTCTTTATATCAGTTTGAGAGTTGTATCTTGAAAGACAGACACCATTTGCTGTTGCAATCAAGAACAGGGTGTCAAAATTCTGTCTTTAAGACATTGCAATTTGCAAGCCTCTAAACAAACGAATCTCTTTTTACTTCCATTTGAATTTTTCTTGTTTTCTCTTTTGAATTACTGCAGATTTGTTCCATCATCACCCCAACGATATAAACATAGAATTTTGTTTAGTGGTCATGGAACAAACATTCAAGTTAGACTCTACCTTACCAAACACTAAAGTTCCTATTCCTATTAAGGTAGGAACACACCATAAAAAACCAGAAAAATTCAATGGAGATGACTTTAAAAGGTGGTAACAAAAGATGCTCTTTTGTCTCACCACCCTCAACCTTGTTCATGTCTTGAAGGAGGAATGCCCCAAAGCACTAGAACAACCAACAAAGGAGACATCCAATGCTATAGAGGCTTAGAAGTATTCAAACTTCTTATGTAGAAACTACATTCTCAATGGCCTGGTTGGCTCCGTTTACAATGTCTACTTTTCATTCACTACAGCAAGAGAATAATGGGAGACACTTGAAAAGAAGTACAAAACTGAAGATGTTAGAACAAAGAAATTCATTGTTGGTAAGTTTTTAGATTTCAAAATGATTGATTCTACTACTGTTATTAATCAAGTTGAAGAACTTCAAATCCTCATCAATAAAATCCATGCTAAAGGAATGATGATTAATGAAGCATTTGAAGTTGCTTCGATCATTGAAAAGTTGTCTCATTCATGGAAGGACTTTAAGAACTATCTGAAACATAAATGCAAGGAATTGTCGATGGAGGATTTGATAGTAAGGCTTAGGATTGAAGAAGATAACAGAAAGAATGACAAATTGGCAATTCATTCATGGAAGCCAAGGCCCATATTGTGGAAGGAAAGTGCTCTAAGAAGAGGAAACTTCCCTTCAACAATGGAAAGAGGAAGAAACTTGCCTACAACAAGCCTGATAATAAGAAGATCAAAAGGGCTTATTGGGTTTGTGAAAAATCCAGCTATCGTGCTAAGGATTGCTGGTAGAAAAATGATGAGAAGAAACTTGAAAGAAAGGGAAAAGCTAGTCAAGAAAACATGGCAGAATCTGAAAATTTTGTTGCTGTAATCCTAGAGTCAAATGTTGTGATGGACTCTAAGGATTGGTGGTTTGAAATCGGAGCCACTAGACACATTTGTGGTGATAGAAATTCCTTTATGAATTTCCAGAAGATTGAAAGTGGAGAAAAAATCTACATGGGAAATACTTCTTCATCTATGGTGGATGACAAGGGTGATGTGGTTTTGAATCTCACTTCAGGGAAAAAACTCACCTTGATGGATGTCTTCTTTGTACCTAAAATTAGGAAGAACCTTATATCTGCTTCTCTTCTTAGTAAGAAGGGATTTAAACTTATATTTGAGAGTGACAAACTTGTGTTGACTAAGGGTGGAACCTTTGTGGGAAAGGGATACATGAGTGAGGGCTTGTTCAAACTCAATGCATTCAATGACAATGTAATTGCTTCAACCATTAATAAAAGCTTTATGTCTTCTACTTACATTTTTTAGTCTTGTGAATTATGGCATTCTTGGTTGGGACATGTTAATTATCGTTCCAGGTATAAGATGGCAAACTTAGGTTTATTGCCTAAATTTGATATCAATAAAACACATAAGTGTGAAATATGTGTTGAATCAAAGTTTGCAAGAAATCCATTTAAATCAATTGAAAGATCTAGTGAACTACTTGAATTAGTTCACAGTGATCTTTGTTATTTGAAAATGACTCCAACTAGAGGTGGCAAAAAATATTTTATAACTTTTATTGATGACTATAGCAGATTTTGCTATGTTTATTTGATATATAGCAAAGATAAAACCATTGATGTCTTTAAGACATGCAAGAATGAGGTTGAAAATCAGAAGAATAAGACTTTGAAAATACTAAGGTCAGATGGAGAAGGAAAGTATGAGTCTACAGTTCTCTTTGAATTTCATGCATTAAATGGTATAGTGCATCAAACTACAGCACCATATAAACCACAACAAAATGGTATTGCTGAAAGAAAGAACTGAACACTTAAGGACATGGTTAATTCTATGTTAAATAGTTCGGGGTTACTGCACTACATGTGGGGGAAAGCATGCTAATACCATTTTAAATAGAATACCTCATAAGAAAACATCAAAGTCTTCTTAGGAGTTGTGGAAAGGAAAACTACCTATAAAAAGCTAAAAGTGTGTGGGTGCCTTGCAAAGGTGCAAGTTCCATTACCTAAACAAACAAAACTCGGACCAAAGACAATTGATTTATCTTCATTGGATATTCTTCAAATAGTTCAGCATATCGATTCCTAGTGATCAAATCTAAAGTTCCCGATATTAATAATAACATCATTATGGAATCCATAGATGCTGAATTCTTTGAAGAGATATTTCCTTTCAAAGAAAGACACAATGAAATCATCAAAAGAAAAATTGATGATAGCTTGCCTAGAACTCAACATAAACAAAGGGATGATGTTGAACCTAGGAGAAGCAAAAGAGCTAGAACTAGCACGTCTTTTGGACTTGATTTTATCACCTTCTTGATAGAAGCGGAACCTCAAACATATAAATAAGCTATGTCTACACTAGAAGCTCCTTATTGGCAAGAAGCAGTAAATAATGAAATAAATTCTGTTATGCAAAATCATACTTGGGAATTGGTTAATCTTCCTCCGGGACATAAACCAATTGGTTACAAATGGATATTTAAAAGAAAGCTATGGAACTAATGGTACTATTCACAAGTACAAAGCACGTTTAGTAGCTAAAGGATATTGACAAAAGGAGGGTGTAGATTTCTTTGACACTTTCTCTCCTGTATCAAGAATTATATCTATTAGGATGTTAATTGCTATAACTGCCATCCATAAATTTGAAATTCATCAAATGGATGTCAAGACGACCTTTCTAAATGGAGATGTAGATGAAGAAATTTATATGGAACAACCTGAAGGGTTTGTGGTAAAGGGACAGGAAAAGAAAGTTTGTAGACTTATCAAGTCCCTTTATGGGTTAAAGTAGGCACCCAAATAATGGCATGAAAAAATTGATCACACCATGTTATCTAATGGTTTCAAGATAAATGAGTGTGACAAATGTGTGTATGTCAAGAGCACTAATGACTCACATGTCATAGTATGTCTATATGTAGATGACATGCTCGTAATGGGAACAAACAAGAACATTATAAATTCTACTAAGAAAATGTTAAGATCAAAATTTGACATGAAAGACTTAGGTCTTGCTGATGTGATTCTTGGTATTAAAGTTAAGAAAAATCATGAAGGATATGTTCTTACCCAATCCCATTATGTAGAAAGTGTGCTCAAAAGGTTTGGTCATTATGATAGCAAACCATGTGCTACACCTTTTGATCCAAACTATAAATTGAAAAAGAATATGGGTGATAGTGTATCACAACTAGAGTATTCTGGGTTGATTAGAAGTCTGATGTATATTACAAGTTGTACTAGACTTGATATTGCCTATTTTGTAAATAGACTGGCAAGATACACTAATAACCTAGCCAAAGAGCATTGGTTTGCTCTTGTTAGGGCACTAAGATAACCTATCCATTTGTTATTGAAGGATTTAGTGATGCCAATTGGATTTCTGACATTTTGGAATCTAAATCAACAAGTGGATGTATATTCAATTTAGGTGGAACAACTATATCATGGAAGTCTTCCAAACAAATGGAATCAGAGTTCATAGCCTTGGATAAGGCGGGAGAGGAAGCTAAATGGCTTCAAAATTTTCTGGAAGATATTCTAATGTGGCTAAAGCCTATAACGGCCATATGTATTCATTGTGATAGCCAAGTAGCATTAGCAAGGGCTAAAAATGCCATTTATAATGGTAAATAAAGGCATATAAGACGCAGGCATAATACAATCAAATAGTTGCCCTCGAATGGAGTGATCACTATCGACCTTTGTGAAGTCAAAAGATAATATAGCAGATCCACTTACAAAGGGACTATCTATAGAGTAAGTTGTAGTTACTACGAAAGAAACGAGTTTAAAGCCTATAAAATGATCAACTCGAGTGGAAACCTAACCTAGTTGACTGGAGATCCCAAGATCTAGGTTCAATAGGCTAACTAGCAAGAGTTGATCATGCTAGAAAAACACACTATTCTCATTCCTATATATGTAAATAAGTGTGTTGCCTGCGAAAGGTTAGGGTATGTTATACATTTAATGACATCGGTATCTTGCACTAAGAGAAGTATAGCAGAATACTTTTAACTGATGTCACCTATATGAGGGTAGAAGTGGGGTCGATTCTATGAGAATGTGAAGGTTTCATTCTCTAAAGCTCTCATGAAGTCAAGATCTATTTAGGACCAAAATGAACACAACCATATAAACCAAAAATGTGTTTAGATGAGTTATGTGTGATATCCACTATCTTGACTATTACTAAGGCATACAAGTTTAAGACTTAAGTTCACTTTTTCGCCGAGCAAATCCGATGGATATTCACTAAGGTAGGTTTAAGTCCAAAAGACACCTTACCTGATGCATTCTCATCTGTCTTTCCAATAATGTTCTAAGTCCTTTCATTCATATGGGGGATTGTTGAAAAATTGGTGAATGAAAAGAATATGAATTTTTTACTGTTAGAAAATTAAAGAACATGTCTAATGAAGGAGACACAACCTTTGGAAGGGACACAACACTTGGTTTGCAAGGATATAAATAGGAGATTGCCCTCTTTATATCAGTTTGAGAGTTGTATCCTAAAAGACAGACACCATTTACTATTGCAATCAAGAACAGGGTGCCAAAATTCTATCTTTAGGACATTGCAATTTTCAAGCCTCTAAACAAACGAATCTCTTTTTACTTCCATTCTAATTTTTCTTGTTTCCTCTTTTGAATTTCTGCAAGTTTGTTCCATCATCACCCCAACGATTTCAACACATCTCGGGGCTCCAAATCAATCACCAGTGGTTGAGTTCTAAATTTAGGTGAGTTCTAAGTCAATTTGGAACTCATAAGTGGAAGAAGGAGGTTCAATTTGAAATCTAGGGGCTGAGTTCAAAATGCATAATGAATTTCGAATTCATCATTCTTCTTTGACCAGTTTACTTCAAATGCACATAACTTTCTCGTTTTAGCTCCGATTTGTGTGTTGTTTGAAGCACTAGATTCTTGAATTTTAGAACTTTGAAAAAATATATAGCTTATGCAAAATGGAATTTGGAAAATACTCCAAATTTTGCCTCAAAGTTAGAGTACATGTTGCCACTAGATTTTGAGTTCCAAATTTTCATGCAAACTTGATAAATTTGCTTAATGCCTCATCATCCATGTTTATGTGCCTTCTTTGTTACTTTATAATGATCAATTGTCATCTCCCAAACTCATGACATCCTCTTCTTACATTTTATCAAATTCCATGAGTCTTGACATTTAACCCTTTGATATTTCCAAATCTAAAATAGTTTCAACTTGCACCATTTTCTTCCTTTAAATCTGAAATAAATCTCCAAAATAAAAGTTAAACTCATAACTAGGGCCTTATCATCAATTTAGGTTAATTGGGTGATTTGAGTGTCCTTTGGTACACAAATCATATCGAATATGTGCCATTAGAGCACATATTTTAGCTCTAATTTGTTTTCCATTAAAGAAAGTAAGGTATAATTATAGTAGTTTGAAACAAACATTCTTGAAGGCAAAACATCTGTGTCAAAGGCATTTCATGCATGTCATTTATAGAGCCCAAAAAAAAAAAAAATCTAAACCTATTTTAGATATTATCATTAGTTGATCCCTAAATGAAAGTCTTTAATGATCACTAGAAGCCAAGTTCATGTTCATGGATAAACTATTTTGAATAAGCAACATTACTTAGGCCTTTACTTTGATCCTGGTTTTTCGTCAGTATATTTAAGCCATTTTCAAACCCTATAACTTTGTTTATAAGCTTGTACTACTTTTCCCTCAATACTATAAACTGCTATAAGGCAACCATAATGTCTGAAGAATAACATTAAAAAAAAAAAAAAAAAGTCTCTTCCTTGTTATCTAAGAGAGGAAAAAACTTTACTTTTAAAAACCTTCAAAACTAAATCAGAATCAGTATTTACAACTATTTATAGAGCTTTTTTTTTTTCAACATGTTAATGTGAACATCAAATATAGAATAATTTTTTAGTTGGAATGTTTATCATCATTATCTCTGTTGCCATTTGCTATGCACGGGCTTACAAAAATGGAGCATGGAAAAGAAAAAAAGGGCTTATGCTACATACATGAGGTCCACGTCCATTGGGTTTCTCCATAGACCCTATAGAGACTAATTGATTATTTAACATGCTTTACATTTCAAACAACAATCCCTTTTAAACCAGAAATCATTATTCTTCCACCAAAACTACAAATTGTACATCCACATAGGTTATAGTTGAGAGTTACATTGAAGTTACTAGAAGACATAACTACTTTATCATTCTCATTATCTAGGACTTAGTCAATTCAACACATTTGAGGGAATAAACGCATAAGATAAGTCAACACATTCACATTCAATACAACATAAAAAAAGATGTACCAAGAACATTACATTTCCAAAATGTTACAAAACAACTTAGCAAAATAGATCATCCCCCTACATTTTCAGATAAGTCAAAGCGGGGGCTAGTCATGAGGTGGGAATTGAGCTTGGAGAAATGCCTTCATCTCATCATGTTGACCTCTTAAAAACAAGATATCGAAATTGAAATCCTCATAGAACCTATCAATTCATGCCTTTAAAGATGTTAGGTGAACATTAGTAGCCAATGTCATCTTCCAAGTGCGTACCAATAGAGCTGATCTTGGTAGATAGGTTATCCGATAACTAAGAATCATTCATAGGTGGAGGTATAAATTCTTCGGCAAAGGCCTCTATTCCAACCCATGCTTTAGGGATTGTATGCTTTATTTCAATATTGAAAGCTGATTACTACTCAAAAACCACATATTTTAGATACTAACTTTCATGAGTTTTACACCTTTTGAGTAGTAATTATGCCTAATTTGCCCAATTAATACATTGCTACCCTTACAAGAGATACTAATGGTTTTTTGTTGAGTTTTGGAGATATTCTAAGGTGATTTTTGAAGCATGGAGTGACAAATGGAAAATGAATGGAGGAGGGTATATAATGTGGTCATGAGGAAGAGGAAATGCACTTGAACCAAGCTTTGAAGCTTAATTGAAGGTGGTGGAGATGGATTAAACATGAAGAAATGAGAGAAGTTGTAAAGAGGACCCGGAATAGCATAATTGTCGGTTTCGCATGACCATGCGAAATTTTCGCACAGTCATGCGAAATGAGACAGAAAGGAGGTGGCTGCAGCATAAAGGGAAATTTTGAGAAAGTGATTTCGCATGACCATGCGAAATTTTCGCACAGTCATGCGGAACGCTCCAGAAGAACGAAAAGGAAGCTGTTGCATTCTCCACTTCGCACCATCATGCGAGATTGCTAGGGGCTCGTGCGAAAATGCATTCTCTCCAGCTTCCTTGATGAAGAAGCATCCGGAAGACCTCTAGAATGTTGACAAGTGTCATTTTTACCTTGGCCTATAAATAGAAACGAGATGGACTCATTTAAGAACTTTTAACTTTTACTTTTTGGATACATTTTCCAATTGTAGAACTTTTCATACTTCTTCTCTCTATATAATTCTCCACTTTCCTTCAGTTTCTCTTATTTTCTCGGTAGCCAAACATGTCTTGTGAGATCAAATCTCCAAGCATGAGTGGCTAAATCTCGTTTTTCTCAGAGGAGGGAGGATCTAAAGGCAAGATCTATGGTGAATTAGAGAATTGAGCCTGAATTGTAAAGGTAATTAGATCCAATTGATTGATTAATCGAAATTTGGGGATTTTTCTCTTCAAATTGTCTTGGATGATTACTACAATGCAAGGTAGGTAGATTCATCAAATTCTTAATGCTAGATTTGATGAAATTGAATAGTTGCATTGTGTGAATCATTGGAAGATAGTTTAAGATGAATTGAATTTATGATTCAAATTGATCTCTTGGATTAGATTACCTAATTTTAAGAGAAATTAGATCTAGACCTAAAGTTAAATCAAAAATCGGTTTAGATGAAAATTTAGGTTTTCAATCTAACTTGATGAAAATTAGATCTCAACATCTATTCACCATGGAAATTGCTTTCTAGAAAATCCTAACTCCGAGAATCTCACATCTTATTAATTTTCTTCTCTTTTACACTTCATTTTCCTCTAAATTTGAATACATTGTTATTTTGGAATTTTATCATGTATTTTCAAATCAATTTCATTTGATCACAATCATTTCTTATCATCTCATTCAAGCCTTAATTACCAAGAATAATCCATCCTTGTGGACGATACCTAAAAACCACTATACTACAGTAGTTTGTACTAAAACCACTTTTTGATCGGGTACAAATTGCTATAGAATAGTGAATTAGGTTATAAATTTTGTTTTGATCCAATAAACGACAAAATCTGAGCGATCAAAAGCTATCTCAATGTCCTTTTCAATTTTAGTGCCAATGCCTTTTTGGGTAGTCCCTTTCATGATTCTCATCATCCCCTTCTGAAGGCACCTTTGTTGGCATAATCTCCATAGAAGACTTTTTTCCCCATGTACCATCCTTCTTATGCTCAAAGTGCATATGAAAAAAGAGGGTGATGTTGTATGTGTCAAACAACTTTAAGCTTTGAGTGTTAAGCACTTAACGTAAATCCACACTGAAAAACTTCATGATCTTTGTAATAAACATCCCATATGAAGACAGAAGTAGCGCTCTCTGAATAAACTTTCATATGTTGGAAAATAATATAACTCATGTTAATTTTTCATTGAGTCAAGATACAATCAACCATAAATGCCTCCAAAAATGATACATCCTCTTGATGACCACCCTTTGGAATAAATATGTAATTGATCATGTGTTGGAGGATCCTACTCAATACTATCAAGTTGCGACTTAGGGATCTATTTGTCATAATAGCTTTTAGATACCCACACATCCTCCATACTACTTTTGCAGGTTTGAAACCTTGTACCTTGGGCTAATTTTTTATTTTTATTTATTGAAATAAACACAAATCACCATTTGGAATTTCTAAGATACTACAAAGTTCCTCAATATCAAACTTAATTTCTACACCATTGACACTTGTAATAATAGGACCCTATTTATCATATTTCATATTGCTATAAAAGTATATAATTAGCCTTGGATAAACAAACTTTTTCAGAGACATAATAGATAGTCATCCCATATCCGCAAAAAGACGATCAAATATGAAATAAGTTAACTCAACAAAATATATGCTCTTACTTGAAATGACATGTTGGTGGGAGAAAATAAGAGAAAATATCCTCACCAACTCAATTGTGTTGAACATATGGATATCAAATGTTGCCTTTCTATGAACCTCAACTCTACCACCAACCATCGGTCTCTTCCTTTTACCAGAGTCTTTTTCTGTGTCGAAGCTTGTTTCAATGCAATGGTAACAAAATTTAGGTTAGGGCTTTGTTTTTTGTATAGGGCGTGTAACTACTTTGAGATTGAGGGGGTTTTAAATGAAGAATAGAAAAAGAAACTACCAATCTAAGTTTCCAAAGCAAAATAGCTCGAAGACTAGAGAGAAAATAATAAAAAACAAAGTGGTTGGCCAACCATCAAGCGAATCCTCACATGCTTCTAGTAGGTCACCCCACAAAAAATAATTTATGCCATCAAAATGGCTACAACAGGATGGTTGTAGACCCCCTTTAGAGAGCAAGGACGTTTAGTTTTTTTTAAGGGATTTTTTGATGGCATTGGGGGGGGGGGGGGGGGGGGGGGCCCTTTTTCTGCTGGAGGGAAGCCGGATTAGACGGGCAAGCATGGATGGCCAGATTGGTAGTTGAGGAAGCCATGATACTGATGAGAGGAACAACAAAGGGAAGCCATGCTGCTGATGTGAGGAACAGCAAATGGAGGAGTGGCTTGCCAAGGAAGATAGGAACAGGGGATGAGATAGAAAAAAAAAAAAAGGAAAAAAACCAGGGATTCGAGAGAGGTTCTGCGGAGGAGGAGGTTCTGGAGAGGAGGAGATCGGGTGAGAGTTGGAGGGCTTGGGAAGAGATAACTGGCTAGAGAGAAGGAGAAATGCGCATAAGGATCGCATTGATAGGAATCGATACAGGCATGTGTTCCTACAAGCTATCGGTTTTTCCATTTCCATATCATTTTGTTGAGTTTTTCTTTAGTATCATTAGGTTCTGTTTTGATGTCCAGATGTGTTCATTTGTATCTCTAGTTTGTTTCTATGGTATCCGGGTTTGCTTTCACTTGATTCATCCTTGACTTCTAGCCCATTTTGCATCCTCTGTTTTGGGATTTCATATGGAACATTGGCATTCACGTTTTAGTCTCGTTTTAAAGCTCATTTGAAATTTGCTTCAGCCCATTCCTGAGCTCATTGATTTATATGTGAAATGAGGTTTGCGGGGCTCCATTTTGGTTTCCCATTGTTTTGCTCTCCTTGTTGCTTTTCCCTGTCTTTGGTTTTTGATCCAAGTCGTGTCTATTCTCCCATTTCTACCTAAGAAGTCTAGGTAGAGATGTCTTTTTCTGGAGGTCGTATAAGAGTTTCCCCGGGTGTGGTTTTCTGCCTACCTTGACAAGCCGACATCACTACCCGCACACCCATTACCATATAGCTATGCACCATCAGTTCTTCCAACATCTACCATGCTCATCACCCCTATTCTCACTCTTTACTTCTGTACCCATACCCATCAAATCCACTTTCCCAATACCTCTCACTATACACCTCTCTCACCACCGTTTTCACCATCCCAAACCCACTTACCCATTCTTCTCACCACCATTCTCATTCTATACCCCTCATGCATGTCACCTAAACCTTCACAATACCCATAAACATTTCACCACATTTTCTCTCTCTACACCACAACCCTTCACACTCATGGTACACCACTCTATGCCATCCAAGCATGTACGTACCCTCCAAGACACCCCCTTACCCGTCCTGCCATGCATCATCGATCCCATGTGCTGGATTGCGAGTTGTCTCATCAAGAAGAGATGGACCAAGCGCTTAAATCAGTTGGATAATGGCAAAGATCAGTGCTGTCGGTTTTCACTCTAAAAATCAAGGCTTCATTGTCACGGTTGCAAGGTGTAGAGATGCCATTGTCGTGCTCCATGATAGGCCCGAGCATGAGACTGGAACACACACCCAGCTTGGTGGCTCCATTGCCCTAAGTTTGAGTTTTCCTCTGACACGCGCATGCGTCTTGTAGCATTGGAAGGTTCCGTTGTGAATAGTGAAGGTCAGGGGGATTTCAGCAGGTGGGGCAATGTCTCGTGGTGCTGGCTGGAGACTTGGGAGCCCAAGTTGTAGATAAGATGCAGGGCCACCATCATTGGTCCACTTCCAAAGCCCTTTTGATGATGGGCTTGGATTTGGGCTTGAGGTTTGCTGATGGACTTGGACTAGACCAGGGTTGCTAGGATGATTTTATTATTATTATGGGCTTGAGGTTTGCTGATGGACTTGGACTGGACTAGGGTTTTATTATGACTAGGGTTGCTAGGGACTATTATTGTTATTATTATTATTATTTCTATTATTATTATTATTATTATTATTATTATTATTATTATTATTGTTGTTGTTATTATTATTGTTATTATTGTTATTATTGTTATTATTGTTATTATTATTATTGTCATTATTGTTATTATTATTATTGTGATTGTCATTATTATCATTATTATTATTATCATTAAAAATCTATATTTTCGCAGTTTAATCTCCTAAAGTTCATCTCTTATTATTATTATTATTATTAATTCAAACTTTCAAAATCTTATTATTATTATTATTAATTCAAACTTTCAAAATCCTATTATTATTATTATTATTATTAATTCAAACTTTCGAAATCTTATTATTATTATTATTATTATTAATTCAAACTTTCGAAATCTTATTATTATTATTATTATTATTATTATCATTAATTAGAACTCTCGAAATCTTATTAATATTAATATTATTATTATTATTATTAATTCAAACTTTCAAAATTCTATTATTATTATATTATTATTAATTCAAACTCTCAAAATCTTATTATTATTATTATTATTATTAATTCACACTTTCAAAATCTTATTATTATTATTATTATTATTAATTCAAACTTTTGAAATCTTATTATTATTATCATCATTATTATTATTAGTATTAATTCAAACTTTCAAAATCTTATTATTATTATTTTACAAATTCAACTTTCAAAAGTCTATGGTCTCGCAGTTCAATTTCCTAAAGTCCGTTTCTCATTTTCTTTAACAAATTTCAATTTAATTATCGGAGCTCTAATATTTTAAATTTAATTCCAAATACTCCAATTTTCAAATAAACTCCAATAATCCAGTTTTCACTTGAATAGTTTTAATCCCATTTCAGTTCCTAAATAATCTTCTGGTCTTCTTGATTTTACATAAGCAATAATGATTCCTTCATAATTCTAAAACACGGGATTTGTGAGATTAGTTCGTGGACAATAAATCGGGCTTTGGTGGGGGGGGGAGGGCTATGTTTAATCCCTATTGACTGTCAACTGTTGTGCTTAATATATTTTGCTTGATCTTCATTTTGCACTCTGATATTCGTGAGCTACAATTTGTATTCGTTAATTGTGTACTAATCTCGTTTCTTGATAGCGCATTGTGACTCGTGGCCCAGGTATGCATACATTTTCGTTTTGATCATTCTCTATGCATGTTCCGATTTTCATATGTGCATGATTTGACTTAGGCATCCATTGACTTTCTTATTGATTGCCACGACGGCTTCATTCTAATAGTAGAGACCCGACTTTAGGGACTTAGAGGGGTGCTACGGTCCGTACCGTACCTTCCCGATAAGTAACCTGACCCCCGAGCCCGATCAGGTTTTTCACAGACCACCTTTTCCAAAACAAGGAGTCACACTTAGGGTTTTCTTTCTTATTTTGTTTACCCTTTTAAATATAAAACAAAAATAAGTGGCGACTCCAAGTCATTTTTAATCAACAAATCAAATTTTCAAATAAAAATTGAGCTCGCCATCGAGTGGGAAACGCATGAGCCGAAATGCGGGGTCCACAATGGTATATTGTATTTTCCAAAAATTGTGCATTTTAATATGAACATAATATTGTTGGAAATATATTTGCTTTAGTATATCTTACAATTCAAGAACATCAATTATTTACATTTTCTAATTTGAAATAATTTTTTTTTATGAATTTTACTTACATTGGGAATAATTTATTTATATACCTATGCAAATAGATAAATGACAATATTACTTGCATTATTCAAATTTAATGATGATGGCAATATAGCTTAATAATGTAATGGACAAAGCTAAAAATAAATTATATATATATATATATATATATATATATATATATATATATATATATATATATATATATATATATATTAAATAACATTCTAAGTATTGTGTTGCTTTGCACTATAACAAAAAGTAAAAATAAAAAAGGCCACACCATTGCCTTAAGTTATTTGAATAAAGAATAATAATAATAATAATCATGCTAATCATTTTCATAGTGAATATTATGTGGCTTTGCACCATGACATTCTCTTCCAACATTTTTTTTTCAAAATGTTCAAATTTCGCCACCAAATTTACATAGCTATTAAGATACCAAAAGACAATCTCACTTGACTAAAATTCTTAAACATGTCACGTCGGTGATTCCATACATACATGTGTCTAGTTTATTGCATTTTCATATTTTAACTCATGTAAATAAAATTTCTTCCACATGGAACGCTTACCATGGTTAAATTAATTTATATTTAAGTATTGTAAAACTTGTTAAATCAAAATGGACGGCAATCACATAGGACTTATGGTTGAAAACATGTCATATGAGCAATTCCATGGAGCAATATATTCCATTTGAACGTCATATTGAGGGGACAAATTTGTTTCCTGCACTAGAAACATAATTCATTCCAAATCATTAGTTTAGTTAGAGAGCTAACACACAAAAATTTAAACATTTATGAGAAAGGCATAGAAGATCTTCTATACCATTTTCTCATCATGAATAATAAGGTTCCTTAATTGTTAACACTTGGAATAGTATAACCTGGTTTTACATTGACTATAATGTCTTTCTTTTTCAATATTTGATGCATGCTTGCCTAGATTTCATTTAGCCTTGATGATATTTGGATCATAAAATTTTCGGGCTTGTGCCTCCATCTATTTCTATATTTTCCCCCTTAAAATTAATATTAAAAATCTTCTCCTTTTTCATTGTTAAGATTTCAGTTTCACTTTTTGCTTGTTGAAAATCGATAAAAGATTGTGAAGTATAATAACAAAGTTAGTGCACATAGAATTCAAGGAACCACATTATACCATGTGAACCAAATCATTTTCAATCCCATTCACAAGTTGTGACTCTGTTTGAGATTTTGCTAACTTTGTCCACCTCTTCAAAATACTCGAACTAGAAATCTCTTACAAATGTTCAATCTTCATAACACCAACAATGTGAGCACAAGGGATGCTAATCGACTTAAACATCATGCAGGAGCATTTGATAGTTACTATCTCCATCTTAAAATGGACTTCCTACCTTAATTTTGGTTGTCTAAACTTAAAATGTATCATTGCATATCATACTAACCACAAAGAATAACTCTACATTCTATATGTTTTCATGAAATTTGAAGAAGGATTCCTTAGTGAAGGCACTGACAAAATTTTTTTTTTCAAGTATATTGAGTTTGGTTGAAAGAACAAGTGAAGAATTGTTAGTCTTGAACTCTGCCTTTACCTTATTATGACAAACTCTTATTAGCATTCAATCAAAATATTGTACAAACTCATACAACTTCAGATGAATTTTCAAGAAATGATAAACTCTCATACCTTTGTGTGGTCCTCATCCTTAGAAAGAAATTTCCCTGTAAATATGTCTCAGCCTACCTTTTTTATTTGTCATAAACCTCCATAACCCATCGGTTTCCATGATGTCCAAATTTTTCCACCATATCATGCCAGACATGTTCGAAAACTTTTGGATTCTTTGTCATGAACATGCACCTACCAAAAGATGTGGTGAAGTCCTTTTTAAGATGGTATTCACATAAACAATGATACACATTGGAGAAAACTTTTTTTATTGCTTTATCCCCATTGGTTACAACTAAGAGACGCTTCTTATTCATCATTGCATGAGGAAATGTCTCCAATACCCATTCATATGTAGCAATAGTTTCATCATTCAATAACACAACCAAATAATAGTACTATTTGATGATGATGATTAACACCAACCAAAACAAGTGGCTTCTTATAAGCATTGGTTCATTATGTTGTATCAAATGCCAAGACATCACCAAAACACGCATAATCCAACCAAGATATAGAATTTGCCCAAAACAAGTTTGATAGTCGACCTTCTTCATCAACATTGAATTTATGATAAAAAGAAAGGTATTTTTCTGACTTTTTGCACAAATAAGACAAAGCCACTTTCACTTAACCATCCTTAATTTCGAATCTACACATTGCATCAACATGATTATATGGATCTTTTGATGTGAAATCAATATTTTTCATGTCCACCCAATTGTTGCACCATATAATCCATAATTTGGCTAGTTTGACACCAACTTTACCTATTGCATAAAGCTAAGTCTTATCCAAAATACTTATTACCTAATAAGACAGAAGAAATCGTGTATCAATTGCTTTGACCAAAGGATGATTATGGTCCCCCCCCCCCCCCCCCCCCCCCCCCCCCAAACTCTTTAACAATCCACTTTTCCAATTTTCTACCAAATCCAATACAAAATGCAGCTTTATAACCCACTCTAGTAAATGGTCTTGGCTCCCTTGTAGATTTTCATTTTTAAAACACTTCGGCACTTGATTTATTTCCTTAGAACAAACCCACTTTTGAGATATAATCTCTCCATTCTCATTACGTTTCAAATCATATTTTTGAACACTAAATACAGTCACTTTAGCATACATGTTGTAAAATGCTTCTGCTTCATTTAATTTCCAATTTTCAAACTTCTTTGATTGAAATACCATGCAACAACTTGTCATAATTAATTTGCCAATTGAGGTTAGAACTACCGTCAATATTAGCATTTTCATGAATTTCATCTCCAAGGTTAATGATAAATTCTTTGACCTTCCCTTTCTCCATGTCGTCCACTACCAAATTTACATAAAATGATATAAAAACAATATTAATTTGTCTTTGTATGGCATAATTTGAAGACATGAAAATGTTCTAATTTTTAATTTGAAGGCATACAATACAAATCGATGATAATAAGTTAATGTTTTATTTAATTTTAAGAATTATTTTTTGACTTCAAATCACAATAAAATAATCATTTGAGTTACTATTAATAGAAGTTTTGAAAAAAAAAATTAAATTAAAACAAACATTAACTTGTTGGTACCCTAGCAATTAGTTAGATTTCAAATACTTTAAATTTAAACACCGCAATCTTGACTGGAAACAACAATATAATAATTTTATACTAGTCATTTCAATTACTATTGAGATGCATTTTGATAATAAATTTTAAAAATAAAAATGATTTTTTTGACATGGTCATTAGGTTATAACTTTCTTCATTATAAATAAAATTTAAATATTAATTTCTAATTTTTAACAATATTAATTTGTTAAAAATAAATACCAATATTAATTTCTCCATGTCCCCATAATATAGGGATTGCTTTTAACTTTAAGAAATATTGTTCACGTCAAATTATTGATAGAAATTGTAATAATAAATTATAAAATTATAAATGATTATTTTGACATGGTTTTAGGGTTATAAGTTTATATCATTAAATAAATAACAATTACAATTACAATTTTAATAAATTTTTATTATTGGATAATCACTTTAGAAATGTTTTTTGTTTTAAAAATACGTTTTTTTTTCTATAAATAAAATAAAAAAGAAAAGAAGATAAGATCTTTGTCAAATATGTTGATAAAAAATTTATTCTTCAACAAAATATGAGTTAGAACAAGGATTTCCACAAGTATTGAAAAGATAACATGATTTAATAAATAAACTTTCATACCTTAATAATAAAATTTTCAACTTTGGTATGATTTCATCACCACAAAATTCTTCTAATTTCTCCATTCACCACTTCATTCTCAAACCTTCTTCTTTTACATGCTACTTTCAACTTTGGTATTTTTTTTTTTTTAATTTTCCAAACTACTTATAATTTTTAATTGACAGTGAATTAAATAGTATTTTTAATTTTTTACCACATTTAGCAAAAATATTTCTTAATAGGTACAATTAGTTGTTGTAAATACTATTTTTAAATGGTTTGGTTGGTCACATTAAATTAGAAAGATTAACAAATGAAAATTCATTTGTAATGACAAATAAAGTGAGAAACATATGATTGCATCCATAGTACTATTTTCACTCATATTTCATAGAAATGTTCAACAACATATTTTCACTTACATTTTATTATATTTTCACATTCATCCTTTGTACTCTCCAAATTTTAATTTTTTTTTAATTTCAAGAATTTTTTATTTCAAATACAACTAAAATAGTTTATTACTACTATTTTTTTTTATTTTTTTTACTTAAAATTGCTAAAAATTATGAGAAAAAAATTGAATTGAAAAATTTATGAGAGTACAAAGAATGTGAGAATTTGTATTCTTCGTACCCTCCTTACATTTTTCATACCCTTCAAATTTTACATTTTAATTTTAAGCATTTTCTTTTTACTTCAAATAGTACTAAAATAGTTTGTTACTATTATTTTGATTTACAATTGTTAGAAATTATGAGAAAAAAATTTTCAAATGAACAAAATTTGAAAAACTAGGGAAGGTACGTAGAATATGAGGTGGATATGAGTAATGTCAGGAATCCTTAGATTCTTCATTCCCTCATCACATTCTCAATACCCTCCAAATTTTATATTTTTAAAATTTTAATTTTTTTTTTTTTTTTTACTTCAAATACCACTAAAATAGTTTTTCACTACTTTTTTCACTTACAATTGCTAGAAACTATGAGAAAAATACTTAAAATGAGAAAAAAAAATTAAAAATTGAAGAGGGTACAATAAATGTGAGGAATCCTCACATTCTTCATACCCTCCAAATTTTACAATTTTTTGTTTTTTTTTTTTTTGTTTTTTTTTTTTTAACTTCAAATACCACTAAAATAGTTTTTCAGTACTTTTTTCACTTACAATTGCTAGAAACTATGAGAAAAATAATTAAAATGAGAAAAAAAAATTAAAAATTGAAGAGGGTATAACAAATGTGAGGAATCCTCACATTCTTCATACCCTCCAAATTTTACAATTTTTTTTTTTTTTACTACTTCGGATATCACCAAAATAGTTTATTACTACTATTTTGACTTACAATTACTATAAATTATGAGAAAAAAAATATTCAAATGAAAAAAATTTGTCACATTCTTTATACCCTCCAAAATTTACATTTTTTAAAATTTTAAGATTTTTTTTTCTTCTTCAAATAGCACTAAAATAATTTATTACTACTATTTTAACTTACAATTGCTGGAAATTATGAGAAAAAATTCAAATAAAAAAATTGAAAAAATGGGGAGGGCACAAATAATGTAAGGAAAATATGAAGAATGTGAGGAATCCTCATATTTATCCTACCCTCTTCACATTCTTCATACCCTCTAAATTTTAGAATTTTTTTTTAATAAAAGTTAAAAGACTAATTTATCCTTACTCCAAAAAAAAAAAAAAAGATAATAATTCTAATATAATAAATAAATAACAATAAGTAAAAATATCTCATAACAAAATCATAAGTAGTTAACTATAATCTTGAGAATATAAATGAATAGGTGAAAAAGATAAAGAGGGGAGTTTTGGGCCAAAATAACCCTCTTATGGGAAAAAAATATATCAATTCTGGGTACTTTGACAAACTAATGTTTAAAAATTTTGTTACCATAGAGAAGCCACCTCATTTTATTTTATTTATTATTTTTTTGAAAAAGTTGAAACCACATTTGCCAAATGTGGTTTCACTTTTGAACTTTTTTGGGCTTTTTTACTTCACATTTTTATATGTTTTTCTAATGATTTTTTATTTTGTTTTATTTATTCACATGACTTTATTATTTTAATATTATTAATTTATTGATAAATAAAATAGTATTTTATTATTTTTTTAAAAAAATTATCTTTATTGAAGTAAATTAGGGTTTGTTTGGTAACTATTTTCAAAAACAATTCTGAAAAATAATTTTTTAAAATTGTTCTTTGATTTTTATAGAACAAAAGTCTATTTGTAAATTCAAGATGTTTTTAACATATGTTTAATATTTTTAAATATGTTTTAAAAATAATTTTTATATCTAATATTTTATTTTTAATCATTCTACATATTTGTATAATTATTTCTTAAAACAACCCTTAAAAAACAAGTGAAAACCATAGAAAACAACTAAAACATATTCTTTGAAAAAACCCTATTTTATAATTTTAAGAATAAAAAATATAAAACAATTTTTGGTTGCCAAACGTGTTTTCTATATGGAGAATAGAAAATTGTTCTAAAAAACAATTATCAAATAGACCCTTAGACTCTTGAGTTTAAATGTACATATATTTTTTTATTATTAAAGCGTATATTTTTAATTTCATGTAAATGAGAGTATTAATTGAAAAATAATAATCTTTAATATATATAACTTTTATATAGTTAATGATATTATTTGTACACACAACATAAAGTAGTTTCTTCATTATTTGTAATAGTTCTCTGCTTGGGAGGTTGGGATCTCTCTATTCCACACATATTTGTTCTTGAGTTTTTTAAAGTTTCACCCAAGCTTCATTCTGGTCATGAATAGATTACCTAGGTTTGAGTCCATAAGTGACAATTGTCCTATGAAGACTCGTTTTTGCTACGATTTCGATGGGTACCCTTAAGCAAGCCATTATCTATGAGTCGTTGGCTCATTTTTCAATAGACAAGTGATTAGAGCACCCATCTCCTCCTACTAGGGAGCTTATAGCTTCCATACCTATTTTTGCTCATTTGAGACCATTTCTTGAATAAAGAAAGAGTAAGAGTTAAAGAAATGAAAAGACGATGATTGAAATCATGATTTATCTGGTACCTTATGCTAAATCACAAAAAGCAAATAGAGGGAAAAATACCAAGAAAATGTTATGTTGTATCATATATACTACAATAACCACGGTAATACAGAGGATGCAAGCGTTATCTGAAATGATTGGGCATAAAACATCTATGGGTGGCCTTTTAAGTCCATCGTCAAATCCCAAGACTTGACAGATGATGAAAACTACCAAGTTAGAGTATAGTGGGGGTAGACAGAATTTCCAATGAAGTAGTGAAATGCATAGAGGTTGAAAAGAACACCAACGGTGAAAACACTCTGTTGAGTTAACATTGACATTGAGACATGAAAGGTAGGGGAGTGAAGAAATAATTTGTCGTTTCTTCAATAATTTTTGCTCTTTAGTGGACCTCTTAATAGGATTTGAACCTAGATGAAGTTTTGATCATCTATAAGAGGAAAAAAGAACTAATGGATCTTGAACAATTTTTTCGTAAAATATCATCAAATAATCAAGTTTTTATTCCAACATGAAAAGAAAAGGGCAATATATAGGATGGGTTAGAAGGAGTTATGATACTTGGCTCAATGGATGGCCAGGTTCATTTCAGCATCACAAACTTTTTGTTTTCATACCACAAGGCTATTAACAATATTTATGATATGAAAAGGTACAAAAATAAAAAATAATCATATTAGTTTCTTATTTTATTTGATAGAGGAAATAAACATACAAATAAATATATAAAAGTTGTTTATTAAAGATTATTATTTTCCAATTGATACTCTTATTTACATGAAATGATTTAATAATAATAATAATAATAATAATAAATTGTATATTTAAACTTAAGAGTCTAGTATTACTTTAATAAATTTATTTTTTAAAAATAATAATAATAATAAATTACTATTTTATTTGTCAATAAATTCATAATTTTAAAATAATAAAGTTATATTAAAATATTGTCTTTGTTTGTATTCTTAAAAATAGCTACAATTAATGTTTATTATAAATTAATTTGTTCAATGATATCATCCAAATAGTATTTGTATTGTATTATCATATACTAAAATTATGTTTGAAATTGATGATAAATTATAATATTACGCTATTTTTTTGCTATTTACTGAACGCAATTCAAATTGATGAAAATATATAATAATATCTAGGTTGTTAAATAACAATATAAATCCATGGGACCATGATAAGAACAAATGAAATCAATTTAATATCTACACTTGTCATTTTATTTAAAATTACTAATAAAAACTAAAATATTTTGAATTAATCAATTAAAATTTCTCAATTCTATTAGATTTAAAAGAAATTTTTTTAAAAAAATTTAAAAAGAAAAAAGGGCTTACACGAGACACTATCCAGTCAATCTTGTCCAACAATTCTCTTAATCCCCAAACCTTGAATTACTCCCCACATCCAACACTCAATCATTGGGGCTAGAAAATTTATGAAAATTCTCCAAAAATTTTATGAAATTTCTCAGCAACCAATCAAAATACTAGTGACATCAATCATGATAGACATTGAATATTTTGTTGCTCCAAACAAGGATGAAAATATCAGTAATCACGGATATATCGGTACTTCGATTTTACGGATATATCGGAGATATATCGGCGGATATTTTGGAAAAAAATATCGGTAGGCTTAAAATTGTTAAAAACTCATGGAAATGCAAGAAAACCCTCATAATAATATAATTAGAAGTATAATAGACATTTTAAAGTTGTTCTATTGAAGAATTTGATATACATATGATATAATTTGTGATATTAGATGTAATTATATCATGTCGATCTATAAGAAATGTTAATTTTGTAGTTGTTCTCATTATAAAGTCACATAAAATACTTCATTTTATTAAATATCAATAATTTTTACACATTACATTGCAATGTCCCTTTAGTACCAAAATGAGAATCGATATGGTTCAATGGGATTGATAGATGAAGGAACCCTGTCTTGCTGTTGGAGACAATATTGGTACCAACTCAATGAGTCTCGATAATATTGGTTAAAAATTCTAACATGCCATGCATATATCTCTTGAGTCCTCCCTACTGCCTCTACATGGATAGGATACTCAAAGTTCACCCATGTGTTAATGCCAAATCCTCTTTCCATCTGATATGGAACTTGGTATGACATTTTTCTGGAAGGGGAACAATGCGACATACCATACTCTTCATCGGTTGAACTTGAAGGTTGACCAAAACTCATCACATGAGGAGGGTAGACGTTTGCCTCATTCGAGGAGTCACTAAATTGAGTCCCTATACTCATAGATTCAAAACTCTCTGAAAGTAACTCCTCGTTATATGGTTCCATCGTTCGTTCTCTCCCTCTATAAGGCTTCCCAATAGCTCCTATGCCTAGACCAGCGCTTTAAGAACCATGGTCTTCATCTTGTGTGTAGTGTGTGAAATCATTTTTCACAGGTAAATTGACTGATTGGATATTGACTATGTTGACATTCATGAATATCTCCTCCCGCATTATTACCTTCATCATTAGTTCCACTTCTTGAACCATCGTAACTAGAAGCAGAAGTACCTACAGCACTAGGTCTACTACTATGGCCAGCACTTGTGGAGTCAATCTCTTGGTGGGAATTCAATGCGGCCTGAACTGAATCATCAATATCTTTGCTAAAACTTTCAGAGTGAACTTCTTCGGACAACACACGTTCAACATTAACTCCAAATTCTCGAGCATGAGCGGCAATTCGTGGATCAAGATTTCCAACTTTGTCATCCAAGTGTATAGGCCTAACCCATTGGAACAACTGATTATCTTCTTCTTCACCCACCTTGGCTAAAATGTCAAGAAGATCAAGGTAATCTTTTTTAGCAACTCGATCATTTTCTGCCTCCATATCACGTAAATTTAGCCTCATATTATAGTAACAAAAAACTAATTGCTCCAATCAAGGGTAAGCCAAATGATTTTGTTGCTTTGTGTAGATGAGAGCAAACATGCTCCAATTTCTCTCACAGGTAGAAAATGACATAGTTTTTTAGAGAACTTTAATGGCTAACTTTCTCAATGTAGGTGTTTGATTCCCATACATAAACCACCATTCAGCTGCAACCAATTTGATAAGCATATAAATACTTATGTGGTGAATTTACAATAATGATAATCAATTTTTTCCTATAAAGACTCACCGGGCACCATGGTTGACCTTGCTACAATTGCCGCTTGATCACCGAATCCTTTTTTTGCATCTCGAAAAAGCACAAGCTATGTATTCAACAATTAATTTGTTAATATCATATTTGTTAGTAAACATTCAAATAAATTGATGAATGAAATTATTGTTTTATTGACAAAAATAACAGTTCTTTATTCACCTCATTTCCAAATTGACTAAGCGTTTCAGCAGTTGGATCTAATTTTGTAAAAACATCATGGACAGCTTGAAGTAGTTTCGGATCACTACCAACTCCATGCCTATATTGAAATCTTGGATTCAAGAAGTATGCTACAATAAAATTAAGTAGAGTTAGCATTTTTTTTAAAGAAAATTGAATACAGAGTAAAAACTTATAAAGATATATAGTACTTAAGTACCTGCTGCATGAAGTGGATGTTTTAGCGTTTTCTCCCAACGATCTTGTATTATTTTGAAGATCCAATCTCTAGTTCCTTGACAAATAAGGTTCTCTTTCATCACGTGCATAAGCTCGCACACAAATCACATTGTGGAAACAACTTCAGAATCCACAAGTCGAAGCACCATGTATAACGGCTCATATAATGAAACTATATTTGTCAATCTGTCCCAATACGTATGTGTTAGAAATTTGAGGCTAATCCAACCTATGGTAATCACCCTAGAGGGGGGGGGGGGTGAATAGGGTGATGGTCTCTTTTCCCAAATTTAAACAAGTGAATGCAAGAGACAATTATATGCAAGTATATAAGAAGCAATGTATAGACAATTGCATACAAATTAAAGAGTAGGGAAGAGAGAAAGCAAACACAAGAGTTTATAGTGGTTCGGCGCAACCCGACCTACATCCACTCTCCTCTAGCTTCAATCCCGAGCTTGAAGTTCCACTAATCCAAGGCTTCTAAACCAAGTCTTCAAGCAATACAATTGGATTATGGTTCCAATTCACCCTCTCGGACTTTTGGCTCCAAGCACCCTTTACACTTTTCAAGAGATATCCTTCTCTTGAACAACCCCTCAAGTGATACCTCACACTTGAGAAACTTCCTTTCAAAGATTTACAAATAAAATGATCTCTCAAAAATCCTAGCACAAGAACTTTAAGCTCAAATGATATAAGAGAAACTAGGATTGAATGGTGCACTAAAGATATGCAAGTTTTGGAATAACGGTGCACTCAAAAATACTATTCCAAGGCTCAAATATAATCAAGAAAGATTTGGGAAGGTTAAGCTCTTAAAACAATGAAGATTGGAGCCTTTTTATAGAAGAAAAAAACCAAACTAGCCGTTGGGGGTTCGACCGGTTGAGCTAGGGGTCGATCAGTTGACTAGCCGTTAGCATTTAATGCTTGGTAGGTGACTGTTAGGCTTCAACCGGACCTCAACCAGTTGAGGTTCAACCTTGACCGGGAAGAGAAGGCCACTGGGAGAGAGAGAAACTTTTTGGCCTTCCTCAACCGGTCCTCGACCGGACGAGCACAACCGGTCCTCGACCGGACGAGCACAACCGGTCCTTAACCGGACGAGCACAACCGGTCCTCAACCGGACGAGCACAACCGGTTGACCTGTTGAACTGGTTAAGCCATTTTTTGGCTCAACACCCAACCTTTTTCAACTTAAAACCTTTTAACACAAGTTTAAAAATCATTTAACACGAGGTTTTAGTTGAAAACATGAAATCGTCCAATTCTAAATATATTTAAAACAATATTACTCTTGGATGATTTTGGTTCATATATAAAGAATGAAATGCATGAAAGTCCTAGTGCACCAACAACCTTACAAAGAGATCTTATGAAGCTTTAGTCTTGAAAAACTCTTCTCTTTGAGGTGGTCTTTTTCTTCATGATTTCTCCTTGGCTTGATTTGTCTTTGTGATTACCACTTTGGAAATCGTCTTGCCTAATCACACTTCAAATATGATCATTAGTTCTAAACCTTGTTTTGTTATCATCAAAATCAAGATTAACCAAACCTTGGTTTCATAGTATGGTCAAACAATAATTGCTCCAATTCTCGTCCAAGTTTTGTTCGACTGAGCTTGTGTTGTGCTCATTCATCACTCATAAACAATTTTTTCAAATCAACCTTTTTTTTTTTAGAAGACTATTAAGAGCAATATAATTGGTAGCAAACCTTGTAGTTCCTGGTCGAACAATGTCTCCACCACAATACTTTCACATTTTTGCTAGTAACCAACCATGATTGTAAATGAAGTTAGTTATCTTGCGAGCATTGTTTATCACATCGATAACACTGGGTCTTTTACTGATGTCTTCAAAGATTAAGTCGATGCAGTGCGCCACACATGGAGTCCAATATAAGTTATGCTTTTTCATCAATTGTTTCCCTGCTTTCATGAACGTCGACCCATTATCTGTGACAATTTGGACCACATTTTCTTTACCGACTTATTTGATAATAGTCTTCAATAGCTCATATATATACTTGTGGTCTTTGATATAGTTCGATGCATCAACTGACTTAAGGAACATTGTGGTCCCTTTCGAATAAACCATGAAATTAATAATACTTAATTTCGTGGGCCTTGTCCATCCATCTAACATTATTGTGCACCCATATGTCTTCCATTTTTCTCTTTATTGGTTCACATAAGCTTCCATTTCTTTGTATTCCATTTCCAAGTACTTGTTCTTTATTTTAAATGGAGATGAAGGTTTGATTCCTGTTCTTGCACTTCATATATAAAAAATATGCAAAACATGTCACAAAAGACTATACTTACTAAAAGTGTAACACAATATAACATTTCAAAAATTAGTAACTACCTACTTGTTGTGCACCAATAATCATATTCTTGAAGTGATGAGACTTTGCTTTTGTCGGTGTGATGCTCTCATAAATGAAGAATTTGCTTATTAAGCGTCCCATCATTTCTTTAATTGCACCACCCTTGAATATATCTTTGATATTTTTTTGTCTTGCTGTAGAAGACTTGTAAAGCGAAGGGGCAATAGGGGGTGATTGGTGCGAATGTCGCATACTCTGTGATTTTCGCATCGTCGACGGTATACCAATAGACCGTGAAGACTCTCCCATTTTGCGTTTGCTTCCTACAATGTTCTCATGTTGTTCACGTTCCCATTCAGATGCTTTCGAGGCATGAACTGCAAATCGACATGCATCCCGCTCATCTGGGTGCATATATGTCGGATACATACACACATCTTCATCCTCAACATCTTCATCATCATCTTCGTTTACCAAATGTGTATGATGAGTCCCTATTGTGCCACGTAATTAAGCACGAATGTCTTCAATATTAGCATTTTTCGTTGCTTTTTTGTCATACACCAGCAATCGTATCTCTTCTTTCACTTTGGGCGGCATTCTTGGACACTTTTTAGTGTTGTTATGTGGGTCATTATGCGTTAAATGGAACTTGAATCACGTGATGCTTCCACTTTTCATCACCAACCCACAGAAATTACAAATTGTTCCATTTCGGTTACCCTCAATTGGTGAACAATACTTCCAACCCGGATCTTGCCTTGGCATGGCAGAACCACCTTCACTAGCCATGCTAAATCTATTGCAAGAAAAATACACTTGAATGTGATTTCAATGTAAAAAAAAATAAAGTCAACATTTAAATTTAAATCTATGAGAAATGTACAAAATAATCATAAAGAATGAACATAGTTGATATTCCATATATAGTAGTTCATGTTAATTAAACTAATTAAATAATTTAGCTAAGTTAATTTTTTGAGTCTAAATGTAATTCTATGATAAATTTACTAAATATAGAAATTAATCATAATTGAATATGAAAATAAATCGCGATAATAAAAAAAAATTGAACATATTTAATTTTCCATATATAGTAGTTCATGTTAATTAAATTAATTAAATAATTTAGCTAAGTTAATTTTTTAAATCTAAATGTAATTCTATGATAAATTTACTAAATATAGAAATTAATCATAATTGAATATGAAAATAAATCGCAATAATAAAAAAATTGAACATATTTAATATTCCATATATAGTAGTTCATGTTAATTAAACTAATTAAATAATTTAGCTAAGTTAATTTTTTGAATCTAAATGTAATTCTATGATAAATTTACTAAATATAAAAATTAATCATAATTGAATATGAAAATAAATCCCAATAATCATAAAAATGAACATATTTCATATTCAAAATATACTAGTTCGTGTTAATTAAATTAATTAAATAATTTAGCTAAGTTAATTTTTTAATCTAAATGTAATTCTATGATAAATTTACTAAATATAAAAATTAATCATAACTGAATATGAAAATAAATCCCAATAATCATAAAAATGAACATATTTCATATTCAAAATATACTAGTTCATGTTAATTAAATTAATTAAATAATTTAGCTTGTTAATTAAACTAATTAAATAATTTAGCTAAGTTAATTTTTTGAATTTAAATGTAATTCTATGATAAATTTACTAAATAAAAAAATTAATCATAATTGAATATGAAAATAAATCCCAATAATCATAGAAATGAACATATTTCATATTCAAAATATACTAGTTCATGTTAATTAAATTAATTAAATAATTTAGCTTGTTAATTAAACTAATTAAATAATTTAGCTAAGTTAATTTTTTGAATCTAAATGTAATTATATGATAAATTTACTAAATATAAAAATTAATCATAACTGAATATGAAAATAAATCCCAATAATCATAAAAATGAACATATTTCATATTCAAAATATACTAGTTCATGTTAATTAAATTAATTAAATAATTTAGTTTGTTAATTAAACTAATTAAATAATTTAGCTAAGTTAATTTTTTGAATCTAAATGTAATTATATGATAAATTTACTAAATATAAAAATTAATCATAATTGAATATGAAAATAAATCCCAATAATCATAAAAATGAACATATTTCATATTCAAACTATACTAGTTCATGTGAATTAAATTAATTAAATAATTTAGCTTGTTAATTAAACTAATTAAATAATTTAGCTAAGTTAATTTTTTGAATCTAAATGTAATTATATGATAAATTTACTGAATATAAAAATTAATCATAATTGAATATGAAAATAAATCCCAATAATCATAAAAATGAACATATTTCATATTCAAAACATACTAGTTCATGTTAATTAAATTAATTAAATAATTTAGCTAAGTTAACTAGTTTAATCTAATTCTAAATGTGAATCTAAATCACAAATAATCATCTAAAATAAACATATCAATTTATAATTAAATAATCAAATTAACCTAAGTTAATTCAATAGAAATATACAAATTAATTACAATTGAATATAAAAATGACATTAAACCATCCATATTGCAAACATACTAATTAATTTAAAATACATGAATTAATTACAATTGCAAACAAATATACCTTAAAATGATTGAATAATTGAGCAACCTTAGAAAAAATTGGAGTAATGAGAGAGCAAATGAAGAATGAAAGCAAAAATGGATGAAATTGATGCAAAATGGGCTATTTATAGACGAAATTTGGGCCAAAATAGTCGTTGGAACATTAATTTACCGTCGAAATTCAATTTTGGTTGTTGGATCACTTTATTACCGTTGGAATCGCATCTGGGCCCTCAGATTACGCTGGAGAGAGGAGCGATATATTGCCTAAAAATCAGCAATTGAATGCCGTCACAGGCAATTTTTCATTAAAATCACCGATTTATCGCCATTCGCCAATGTATCGGCGATTTGTCAACAATTTTTCGGCCATTTTTTACGAAATATCCCCCCTTCGATTTTTCTTCACGAAATATCATGTCGACCCCTCCCATACACGATATATCGGTCCAACATTTTCCCTACCCAGATGAGTCTCTTCTCTTCTCTTTGAAAAAAAAAAAAAAACTAAATAAAACTTGTTTGGTTACTGAGAAAATAAGAGAAATAAAAGATAAAATCATGACTTGGGTCTTGCTTTTTGTGAAGCCTCGTCAACAAACAGAAAGCTTGGAAATATTGATGCAGTGACAAATTTTTCCACCAGATTTTCACTTTCTATGAATCAAAATAATAAAATGTAAGTTTGGGGATTGTAGGGGTAATAATTACTTCAACGATGTATCAACCCTGTTCTTAGAGGTGAGTCTTTCACCAATGGGTACGAATGGAAAAGTGAGTAAGGTAAAGCAAAGACGAAACATACAATCTCCGGATGTCGAAGTTAGGGCATCAATGTGGGATTTTTCATGCTATAGAAAACAAATTAAAGGATTTCAGTTTTTATGTCTTCAGTAAAGGCAACATATTTGGGATCCATATCACCTATTCCAATGTGGGGTTTTGGATTTCCAATTTAATTTTTTGTTTTATTTTTTAAACAACAAAGGTATTTCAGTGATCATTCAATGATAATATCTTTCTGATCAATTTTTATCGCTTTGTCATGTCCAGGCCCAAGTCCAATTTCCCTCTAAGTCTATAGAGATCAAGAGCGTAAAACAAGTACACAGCTTGTCTGTTTGGTTGCTGCAAGCCATTGAAGATTGTATTTCATAAGTGGTTTTATAATAAAGGTGAGGTTTTGAGTAGTAGTACTGTGATTCTAATTTTTATACTGCTGTATTGGAAGGGTTTCTGCAGATGCGCGTAAACCAATGATTTTAGTATTTGATGGATTGGATGATGCAACCAATGATTTTAGAGAGAGATTTAAATATGATTTTGGATGGTACCACTTGGTAACATTTGATCAATGATTTTAGAGAGAGGGAGAGTAACACCCTTGTCTCTAAATATGATTTTAGAATGTGGTAGCATCTGGTGGGACACATGGTCACTACAAGGAAAATGTAAAAAGATGACGTTTTTTAAGCATCAAGATAGATATAAGATGACGCTTTCCAAAAGCGTCATATCTTAGACTGACATCTTATGAATTTCCAATTGTTGATGCTTTTCAAAAGCGCCATCTTCTTTGGCGGTTAACCATGACGCTCATAGAAAGCGTCATTATTCTAAACCTTGGTGCTCTATAAGTGTCATTGTAAGTCTGCAATTTCATTCATCTCAATATTGACACTCGATAAAGCATCATTGTATAGGTAGGAGCAACATCGACACTCATGATAAGTGTCATCTTATAGCATTTTTCAACCTTGACGCTAAAAAAAAGCATCATGTTCTTAAATCTTCAACCTTGATGCTTATGATAAGTGTCATCTTATAGCAATTTTCAAGCTTGACGCTCAAGAAAAGCATCATGTTCTTAAATCCTCAACCTTGATGCTTATGAAATACGTCATTGTATATTTTAAAGTGACGTTGACACTCATAATAAGTGTCATCTTCTGCCTTTATTATCCTATGAGAACAAAGCATGACGCTTTAAAAAAAGTGTCATCTTATCTCATTCGAAATTTTAATAACCCATAAAAGTCCTAATTATGCCCTGTTTTATAATTTTTCACAAACAATGAATGAGTAATAAAAAGTTAATTTAAGAAAGTCCTAGGAGAAAAAGTACTAATTGTGGTGTTTCTCTTTCACTATTAAAATTTACTAATAAATAGACATAATTAAATATGAATTTGCTTAGCATTAAATTTAGTTGAAATTGTTCAAAAAACTAAAAAATTTACAACTTCTTTTTCAACTTTGAGTTGTTCATAATCTTTTGCTGCATCTAGTTCTACATCATCTTTCTTCAAAATGGATAAGGATGGTTACAAGTCACGTTCTAGATGCTCAACCTGCAAAAATAATTGAGAGGTTACATATAACTAATATTGACAAATAGTAAAATAAAAAAACAACTCTATAAATGAAATGTGTATATACCAATTTTTTAAATTTCCATGATATATTTCTTCCACTGCAATAAATTTTAACATGTTGGAAGAACTAAACAAACCCCAATAATTTTGTTACACCAAATTTCTAAATATTCCTTGAACTCTTGTTATGTGTTTAAGAAAGCAATCAATAAACCACTTTCTAGTGTTTTCCCAAATGCAATATTTGATTTTGTCTAACTTGGGTTGAATGCAATAATTAAATTTGTCCAACTCATATTATCATTCATATTGTAATCATGAGTGAATGATGACTTGCATCCATGGTTATCAAAATATGTTATAAGTATATCTAACTTGGGTTGAATGTAATAATTAATTTTTTTCAACTCATGTTATCATTCATGTTGTAACCATGAATGGATGATGACTTCCACCTATGGTTATCAAAATACGATATCAACATATTGGGTCTTGCCATAAGTCCAAGTAAGTCTTAAATTTAAAGCATGTATACACTTAATCATTTTCTTAGACTAACTTATTATGGATAGAATTAAACCAATTAAATAACTAGGTTAGGTGGTTTCCCTTCATCAATGAAGATGGTATATCCATGTGGTTGCCTTCCTCCTTAATTAGGCATTACTATGAATTACAATTAGCTAAATGACCCATTGTTCATCAACTATCTCCATTATATAATGGTCTTTTAGCCCTTCCACCCAATTGGCCTTTACAAGTCATCAATTATATGTATAAACAAATGTCTCTAACTCTTAAAAAACTCAAAAAAAGAAAAGTCTTGATCTTAGTGACTATTTTGGTATGATTTATATCTTATATATGAAACTTCAACCATTAACATCTTTTCATCCTTCTTATAGGTCCTACAAGACATTGGATGTTTCGCAGAGAAAGCAAGTAAGGAATTAAAAGGAAAAAACTATAAGTTTGAAAAATTCTGAAATTATAAGTTAAAATATCTATGTTCTTCCTACTATTAATATCTATTATACAAGAAATTTACAATTCATTGGTTCTATCTATTTAACCAATTAATGTAGTTGGTATGAAGTATAATGTCAAGAGAAGAGCTAGCTTGCATGGGTACTTTAACATCTAATCATGTGAGGATATCTATTATCCTAAGTATACATCCTAAATATGAAACTTACATGAAATGATTTTGTAAACATGGAATTTATTCATAAAACTAACAATAACCTAAGCATCTTACCTCAATATTCTTTTATGAAAATTTTCAACTATTGCAGGGAGTCCTTCATGTCATTGAACATGTTTCTGAATAAGCAAGAGTAGTAATGACGTACTTAAGAGAATGACCTATGTCTTTCAGTACAACCTGAAGAATATACAATAAACAATTTAGCAACAAAATTAGATTCTTAAAATTTTTAACACATTAAATTCAATAAGCTCATTAATTTCAAAGAAGGTTGGTAGCCAAAGGTAGTAGAATAATTGAGATAAAGAAACTAGGAATGAAGAAAAATTAATTTGAGGTAAAACATTATAATTAAATTGATATTTTAACTTGACATGTTATGAATCCATGAAAAATAATACATTGGCAATACTTAATTGATTAAAAGAGTAAAATAACACCAAATATAGCAAAAAACTACATGATATGGACAAATGGTTTATTTTTGTAACAGTCATCAGCAGACTAAAATTAAAAGGGCCTTGGTGGAGGAAAAAACTATTATGTCAAAATGACTAGTTTCTTTCCTTAGAATTGCATTTAGATTGAGGAGCTATTATTCAAGTTGATACCCTATTTTAGACAACAAGGCTTTGGAGGCCTATTTAGGGAGAATGAGGTGCTCTTTTTTTTTTTTTTTTTCCTTAGGCTTATTTGTAAGAAGTCTTAATCTAATTTCCTATTTTTTTAATGTCAAAGAAAATATAAGTATAAGATATTTTAAACTTTAAGCCCATTACTTTAGGAGGAGGCCTCTACAAATTTAAATTGAAAAAAGTTATACAGCAAGTGATCTTAAGGATCTAAAATGTTTTTTTTAGGATAGACATATTCCTAATGCATGCACATGTAATGAGACTAAAGACTTTCCTAAAAACAATTTGAAAATGCATGAATTTTCATACCATTACAATACTAGGATTTCAACAAATCCAACTAATAAGGATGTATACAGGAAATACACAAAGGGTGTGACACCTACCATGTCTACTAGGCTTCACCTCTCAATTTGCCAATTACACATCCATCAAAATAGAGCAACCATTGGATGATCCATATTGAAAACACTGCCAACTAGGAGTACCAAGATATATATTAACAAATCATGACTAAGAATAAATTATAAAATTAACATTAACAAAATATTCACTAGATCTTTAGAATAATATGAAGTTATATTAGAATATAGGTCATACAAGGTACCTTCAAGCATGAGTAATGATTAATTGAGTCATTAACATAACCCAATTTGAGCGAAGTTCATTAATTTCCATTTCACTATATGTTTTTCTCCCATTAAACTGAAATGGAATAACATACATCTTCACTAAGTTGAATTGGAAAATCAAGTGCTATAGTAAAATGACCAACCATATGAATTGCATTGCATACAAACCTTTGATGTTAGTTGGTTTGGATTAGCAATGATTTCTTTCATGTATCTCATCACGTAATACCCACATTCCACACTACCTGGTTGTCTTGGACACTATGGCAAAAGTATCAACAATTACAACAAACATAGCATGATGTTCTTACTTCTTTAGTATCTAACTGATCATCATATTAATCATCGCCCATTTCCTAATTGTGTAGTGAATTAAGTGGTCAAACAATATATTTTAATCTAAAGGAATAAGTACTTACAACCACTTTCACCCAAGTCGGCTCTCTCTTTGATGTTTTCTGTTTTTCTGGTGGGTTGATTCTAATTGCCCTATAAAAAAGAAATGATGTTCTATAGATAATATGCATTGTACTAAAATATGAAGTACACACTTACATGTTAACTATCTCCCTAAGATCATCACATGGTTGACAAGCCATTGGATCAAGGTAATATGCAATCATTCTCTTCATCTCCAGTGCCACTAAGACCCAGTGGAAACTAAAGAAAAAAGAAAAAAAAAATTGTAATATAATATCCACAAATTAATACATCACAAACTAACTTATATACACTATATCGAGATTTGGGATAAAAGGTTACTCTGGATTGTATGGAATAAGCATATATTCAGCATGTTTTGCATTCCTTAGTCGATCCGCAATGACCCTTGACCTATTTTCTTTACTTCCCTCTCCCATTCCAGCTTTTGAAACCAATGCTGGATTGACAAAAACATATTGTTCAACCTGCTTTCCATCAATCAACTTTCTATGCAGGTGCCTAATTAAATCCCACATAATAAGTTATCAACAATCATTATAGGTCATTAGCAAATAACCTTTTACCTAAAAAAAGTGTGAAGAGTAATTAAAAAAATTATAAAATCCCTCACCAGATGTAGTATAAGATACAATTGGATGACACTTCTTTTGATGATATAATCATGTCCATATCTTCTTTCATTAGGAAGGTCTTGAAACTCTCACCAAAAACATCATTTGGGAAGTCAACAGGATGTACTCTTGAGGTACTCAGCATGAGGCCAACCAATGCCTCAAAATTCTTGATATCTTGTGCTTTCTCACCCTTAGATTTGACTTCAACTTCATTTTCTTTTTGTTTCTTTCCTTTCTTGGATGTCTATACAATTAAGAACCATGATACAAATCAAATCAACTAGTTGAATATACAAAAAAAATAAAAAATAAAATAAAATTTAAGGTTATCATAAAGCTTGGTAAATAAATTTACTCACCGAGAGAAGAGTATGAATGATGACTAAATGAGCTGGCCACAAAACTTGGTAACCAATTGCAGCCCCAACAATAGTAGTTTGTCCAGGAATAGGAATGGGAAGGGGTGCACTTGAATCATAAGAAGCATTAACAACTACTAGATAGTTAGGACCACATTCAAGTATAATTGTGCCACCGGCCACTATATTTTCCTTGGTCTCCACAGCCAACTCACATTTTCTAACCTACAAAATGAAGTTATATTATTAGATATGAGCCAATATTCTATATTTCATTCTTTCAAGTCTACATCTTCAAATTAACATTGGTTAATATTGAAAGCCATCTATAAGGTACAAGCAAAAATGTGAGATATGAAGTAATTTTAGATCACTTTGGAAAGATTGAATGAAGGCATGCGAATTATTATGTGTTTATATAAAGAATAGCTATTCTTAAAATAAAAGAGGTTAGCAATGCATAATCAATCAAAATAATTATTGAATATTAAAAAGTTTCATAATATATGAAATAAAAATCCCATATGATCTAATTATGTAGACAACAAAATTATATTATCTATTTTGTAAATGCCCAAAATGCTAAAAAAAAAATTTGCCAACTTTTTGATTTTCTTATATTACACCACATAAAAGAAAACCATATATGTTCCACCAACAATTAAATTAAATTCAAACAACAAAATTTACCTAAATTATATCTCCTATTACAACAAAAATTATCATCAAATTAACTAGATAAATACCTTGTTCTTTGGTTCTATTGGCACTAGTGGACCTGCATCTTCACCTCTACGGATTGGCTTCTCCACTACTTCTGGTAGGAGAAACTGTTTTTGTTTCATGTTCGAACTGCTAACATCAGATTGGGGAGTGACTACTCCCACTTGAGACAGTTTTGCTAGCACTTCTGCTTGAAAGTTTCTTTGCTCTTCTTTAGATGCTGCTATAAAATCCCTAACAGCACGATCTACAGCACTATTAAAATATTGACGAGGTGTGTGGTGCTTCCCTTTGGCTCTAACTCGACCACTATACTCAGGAGTACCCAATGCTTCTACAAGTATATCATTACTCCCATTGACACTCCTACCATTCTCTTGAGACTCTTTCAACAGCTTATCCTTAAAAAAAATGTTAATTATGAAGTTCAATTATAAATTTGTTATCATAAATTAGCTATTATAAATAAATGAAATTGAAGTTGAAAATATCCACTTACTATTTTTTCAATCACTGGTATGGCCACTTCATCAAAGGTGCCATCTTTTTTTTCTCTTGCTTTCTTCCATAATATGCTTCGATCAATACTTTCAGTTGACCCACTTGCAACCATCTTTTAAAAGGAGACAATGTATAATGTAATAAGCATATAACACTATTATGTATTATGTATAAAATAAATAAATAAACTATAAATTAGTATAAACTTACCATCTCTTCCTCAAGACCAGCATATCCTTTCCTACTTAGATGGTGATTATAAATGTGTTTCTTTCTTCTTTCTTTTTTAACTTCTCGATATTCCTATAAATTAAAAATGTATAATTAATGAATGTGAATACAAGATATGTAAAGAGTTGTAATTATACCTTAAATCTATCAGACAATCGATCTTTAACAAACATTGTCCAATTTTCATCCTCAATAAAAATATATTGAATTGGCGGTTTTTTGAGGAGCTCCGGTTGGTCTTTGAAAGGAAGAATGTACTTCACTGTTAGCATGTTCTTAAATGATCGAAAACATTTTCCAATTGTTAGCATACAATTCCTCATACTTTTGGGATTTAATGAAAAAGCACCCTACACATTAATAGTATACATGTTAGTGACTTAATGTGGTTAGGAATGATTGATGTTTTGCATAAAGGTGATGTAGGTAAGAATGTGTTACCTCAATGCTATCCCATAACTTATCCTTCAACTGTTTAGGTACAACGTGCCACGCTTGATATCTTATTGGCACCATAGTGTGTGCTAATACGCCTAAATAGCTTGTTAGATGAACTGTTGATTCTCTTATGAAAATGCTATCAAGATTGTACTTAACCTGCAACTTGATCCCTTTGCTTCTGTTCTTGGTAATCATGGACTTCCGTGTCATTCCTCTGTACTTCCTTTTTGTGGTTTTTTCTCCTTTCTCTGGATCCATTCTGGTAACAAAAAAAAAAACAAAAAAAAAAAAACAAAACAAAACAAATAAAGATTAGTTAACATTATATTAGATATAACTGTGTTAGAGAAGAGTTGTAAAAAGAAAATTTTACACAAAACAATCCCTCATAATTGCATAATGAAATGCCACCAATGAAATGGCCTTATCTATTCTCAGTTTCTTATTCACTTGTGCCATAAAAGTGAGACAAAGACAGTCTTTAATTAAGTTCATTTAGTTGTGTGCTTCAGTTATTTAGACCTTTTGTTGTTTCAAATACTTTTTTTTTAGTGAATTGTATGTATTCAGATCATACATTTCATGGACCTTTTTTTTGGAATGGTTCATCACATAACGAAGTTGACATTTCAGTTTAGCTATTTTTTCTCCCTCTTTCTTGCTCATTTGATTTATTTTAATTTAAATTTGTTTTATTTTATGAACTTTTATATTCTAGTATGTGTTTCTCTTATTATTTTTGCTAATCCATTGTCATTTTCTTTTGCATTTTCCTATGAGAGCCTTTTAGAATTGCATATTTAACTTATTAAATTGTTAACTAGTTCATATCAAAACTAAAAATTACATATAACTGAATGATTACATTTTATTTTGTATAAACAAGAATTTTACAAGAATCATACTTGATATTTGCTTTAGTATATCAAATTTTAATAACAAGAAATGTCAAATGTAGAAGCAAAATAATAATAATAAGAATAATAAAAAATAATAATAATAATAATAATATCAAAATGGCATCAACTTAGGCAATCAACTTGATGTTCTTTGGAAACAAAAAGAATTAAAATTACCTGTTTTGTGGGATCTGCAACCCACTCGGCATCCTTTATTTGTACATCATTATTATAAGTTTACAATTCAGCTACACAGAGGATTTGTTCTCAATCCAAATCCCCTCACAATCACCTCTTATACATATTGCATCTGAGTCATCCATTGCATCAAACGCTTCAACTTCTGGCAATGTCCCCATAAAGGGATGGTGTTCAATAGAATTGTCCACAAGGTCATCACTTCCTTCCTTATCCAATAAATCTTTTTGAGGAGTTGACAAAACAACTGACCATCTTGGATCAAGTTGGTCTTGCACATAAAATACTTACTTGGCTTGAGATGCCAAAATGAAAGGATCTAATTTATGAGCAATTTTGTTAAAGTCAACTAATGTAAAGCCAAGATCGTCAACTTTTATGCCATTCTTATTATCAACCCAATCACACTTGAAAACTGGTATCCTAAACATGGTATAATCAAGGTCCTTGATCTTGTTAATAATCCCGTAGAAACAAAGCTCACCAAACACTGGCTTTTGATCCTTGGCACTTGCAATTTGCATTGTTGAAGCTATAATACTAACTCTGCTATTTTGGGTAGCTCGTAAGTCATCACGCTCCTTGCTATGGTATCGACATCCATTAATGACATATCCATGATATTTCGAGACATAGTGGCTAGGACCATGAGCTATCCACTTAAGGGTCTCAGATATAGGTTCATTGTTACCAATTGCAACTTCAATCTACAATTATAAATAATAGTTACTATGTATGTTCAACATTAGTAAAAAGAATAGTTCAAATTTGAGCACCAATTCGATACCTTTTTTCGAAACCAATAAGTAAATGTTCGCATGTGTTCATTCTGGAGCCACTTTTGTCTTTTAGATTGACGAGGATTTTTCAATTTCAACCATTCCATGTGCTCTTTATGCAATTATTTATAAAAAGTTCAAAGTTATTGTCCTGTAGTTAATTTAAGTATAACAAATAAATATTAAGTGTTAGTAGTTCTTACTCGATATAAGGTTGGACAATAGTTGTATTCTCTAAAACATAATGATGTGCATGCAACCACAAATTAGAATCAACGATCACAACTTGACCTCCAGGTATCGGTGCCCCAACTTTTTGGTTAATGTTTACACTAATAGGAATCCTAATTGCATCTACATTTGATAAGTACTCTGTACAAAATTCAATAGCTTCCTACGCAATATAGCATTCGACAATGCAACCTTCGGGTCGGTTACGATTACGCACATACCCTTTCAAAACTTTCATAAATCTTTCAAAAGGGTACATCCACCTTAGGTAAACCGGTCCACAAAGTCTGACCTCTTTTACAAGATGCACAGTAAGATGGAGCATGATATCAAAGAAGGAAGGTGGGAAGTACTTCTCAAGTAAGCATAATGTCACCACTACATCATTTTGTAACTTATCCAATGCAGGCACATCAACCACTTTGCTACAAAGAGCATTGAAAAAAAAAACTCAATCTACAAATAGCATGTCTTACATGCTTTGGCAAAACTGATCGTAATGACACTGGCAATAACTGTTGCATTAATGCATGATAGTCATGGGATTTAAGACCATAAAGCTTCAAGTCTTCCATTGACACAAGGTTTTTCATGTTAGAGCAATAACCTTCAGGAACCTTTAATTGTGATAAAGTTTGGCAAAAGAAGCTTCTTCTCCACTTTAGATAGTGTGTAACATGTAGGTGGGAGGTAAGTTCGATTTGATTCAAACCTTGGCCCTAATTCACACCTTAAGCCCATCTCTAGAAGGTCTAAACGAGAATTAAGTCCATCATTTGTCTTACCTGGAATGTTAAGTAAGGTACCGATGATGCTTTGACAAACATTTTTCTCTATGTGCATTACATCCTAGTTATGACGAACATGTAGGTATTTCTAATACTCATGATCAAAGAATATAGACTTTTTCTTCCAACAATTTCTAGTTTTGACATTCAACTTACCTCGAGTCATCTTATTTTTTCCCCATGAATTACAAATGACATCAATTTTCCTTAGAATTTCCTCTCCACTCAATGGTTGTAGAGGTGACCGAAACTCTTGTTCCCCATTAAATGCTTTTTTTTGTTTCCTAAAAGGATGATTGCAAGGAAGAAATCGTCTATGACCTGTATATGAGTTCTTTTTCCCATGTTTCAATCTATGAGAGTAGGTATCTTCCCCACATATGGGGCATGCAAAATATCCTTTAACTGTGCAATTAGATAAGTTTCCATACGCAAGAAAATCATTGATTGTCCACAGTAGAACAGCTCTTAATGTAAAGAGCTCTTGTTCATGTGCATCATAAGATTCAACCCCCACCTCCCACAACAATTTTAGGTCATCCAATAATGGTGCTAAACAAACATCAATGTCATTTCCAGGTTGTCGTGGACCCGATATTAACAAAGACAACATCATAAACTTCCTTTTCATGCATAACCAGGGAGGAAGGTTATAAATTACCATTATAATAGGCCAACAACTGTGACTACTACTCATTGAACTATGAGGATTTATACCATCTGCTGAAATAGCAAGTCTAAGGTTTCTAGGTTCTGAAGCAAAATCAAGCCATCTGTGATCAACTAGTTTCCATGATGGGGAGTCGGATGGATGACGTAATTTTCCATCAAATTCTCTTTCTTGGGCATGCCATATGAGGTCTTTTGCAACTATTGGGGACCGAAACAATCTTCTAAATCTTGGAATAGAAGGAAAATACCACATTACTTTTGCAGGGACTCCCTTCCTCTTTTTAGTTTTTGTTTTATCTAACTTCCATCGTGAAGTTCCACAAGTTGGACATGAAGATGCATCCTTCAAATCATTCCTATACAATATGCAATCATTCGGACAAGCATGTATTTTCTCATATTCCATTCCCAATGCATTCAATGTCTTTTTTGCTTCATACATAGACAAGGGTAACTCATTGTTTAGAGGTAACATATCTCCAACAATTTCTAAAAGCTCTGAAAAACTTTTATCAGACCATCCATACCATGCTTTCAGGTTGTATAATTTCACCAATGTAAACAACTTTGTAAAGTTTCTACAACCAGGATATAAACGTTTTTGGGCATCTTCAAGCAATGTTTCATAAAATTCTGGGTCATTCTTACAATCATCATGTGCAGCTTGAACCATTTCTACTGTACTATCCACATCAGTAAATTGAACCGTATGATGACATTCTGCCCAACTAGTTGGTGGTCCACTTAGAGCGGCATCTCCATGCCAATACCATGTATGATAACTCTGATCAATTCCATAGAAAAATAAATGCTCTCTAATTTTTTGAGAAGTATGGAATATCATATTACCACATTGAAGGCATGGGCATTTAATGGAGTTTTTATATGCAGAATGTTTTAATGCAAATGCGATAAAGCTTTCTACCCCATCCGCATAATCCTTTGATCTCCTATCCTTTGTCATCCAAGAGTGATCCATTTGATGTACAAGAGAGAAACAAAGCTCCTAGATACCACCAACCATTAAAGTTATTAATAACTATCCTATTAATAACCTCAAAATATATGATCCACCAATTTCAAATTTCAAACATTGTCACAAATACTTTTACCAATCCAAAAAACAATAATGTGTAAGTCATCTAACTATAAGCAATATGACAACAAATATAATTAGTATATTAGGTTATTAAAAAATTAGAATAAAAAATGGATCTGAATTCCATCATTATGTTTGGTTTGTGCATGAATAGGAATCAAAAGTTAGATGTAACTCTCAATCTTGTGTTCTATTCTCAAGTACACCAAGTTTGAAATTTTAAAAAGTTTGAAAAATACTAAAACATATAATTTCTGTAATGCCACAAGATGAGCAAGACACATGGATGGAAATATCTTTTTAATTATGGGTTGAAAATCATTTCTTTTAAATCTAAGTATCTTCTTAACATCATCTTGATTGTTGAATAGTATCAAACATAGACATATGAAAGAGTAATAATTGAGATAATACCAACTAATACATAAATATCACTATGGAAAACAACAAAAGTTTCCAAATGTTTCAATTAATAGGAAAAAAATGGGTTTACTCCATCAAAATTTGATAGAGTACTTAAAATGAGACTTAAAAGTTCACTTGTTAGATGAAGCACAAAATAAGAAAGGTAAGTAGAAGGATGATACTCAATGATAAAGCTTTCATCAATTTCATTGAATTTGTTCCTAGAGGAGACAATGACAACATGAACTAAAAAAGTGAACTAATATGGCTAAGCTTTCGATGAGTACAAGCAAGTGATTTATGCATGATTTATGCATTCTAACATCTCCAACATCCTTAATTAGGTAGTGGTTCCTATCCCATATAGGAATACATAATCCCTATGTATCAATTGCCTTGTACTCAATTTAATTTTAAAGAAATTTCGGCAGCATTTTCCTATAGTTCTCCAAGTACACAAAATGGACAAGGCACAATATGTAACCTTGTCCAAATATGCACCCAGAGAACAAGAGGAAAGACTACCAAACTTTCTAAAAATTGAATTAAGAACAAAGAATTAACTTCATAGATATTATGTTTTCATATACTGTCCAATTGGACAATTCAAGCATCATTTGTAGAGAAAAGAACTTTATCACAAGCTAGACAAATTTAAAAGTTGTCAACTTGAAAATGGCCTAGATAGACAATTTTCACCATTTGACAACTTAAATGTCTTTATTATGTAATAAGAGAACCTTTTGTCTTCCAATGATACTTGAATGGGAACTCTAAGGTTTCATGCATGCATGTTTGATTAAAATTAAAACATTATAATGATTTATTGAATTATTATAACATAGCAACATAACTCTCATTCTATCATGTTTATCTCAAATATATAACATTTAAGATGGAGCCATAGGAACCTTTTCACAACTTAGACCAACATCTTCTACAAAAAGGGTTCATAGTAAATATAATCAAATTAATATGATTTGACAATTTTAAATGCACAATAAGTAATTATCTTACAAAACAAATAATAAGAGAACTAAAAGAAAACCATGGTGACATGATCATGCAAATGAATTGCACCTAGAAAACTAGTAATATGAATGCCACTACTTATAATAGAATATAAGGTTCAAGAGGAGGTGGATAAGCATGCAAAGGAAAAGTCATGACTGATAACCCATTTGTTGGTTTTAGTAGCCCATTTGGACACTCTTAGACCCTTTTAGGCACATTTGACCCATCTAGGCTCAATTAGTTTAATCTAGGCACACTTTGGATCACCTAGACCCACCGTAAGCATACTTAGGTCACCATTTAGGCATTCTTTACGTAACTTGCATGGTTGCATGACTTGCATGACCCTCAATTTATTTATTTATTTTTATTTTTATTATTATCAATATCTTATTTTTATTTATTTATTTATTATCTTGTCTTTTCTTTATTATTATTTTATCATTCTCTAAAATTTTTATTCACTTATTTGATATAGTAAATATGATGCTCTTGCAAGGAAACTTACCAATGAAGAAAAATTGATGTTGGAATATTTTATTTTATTTTAATAAAAAAGAGGAGATTTAGCTTTATTGTTATTATTATTATTATTATTATTATTATTATTATTATTTTATTTATTTATTGGAAAATCATTTTTTTAAATGGAGAGATTAAGTTTTAAATATAAAAAAATCAGGATATTTTTTAAAGGGAGGCGTTGACACTTAAATGTTTTTTTTTTTTAAATAAAAGATTAAGTTTTTAGATTTGAAAATCAGATTTTTTTTTTTTTTAATAAAAAATGAGATTTTATTTTTTTTAATAAAATCAATTTTGTAATAAAATATTGAAAAATTGATGCCATAATATTTTATTTTTTTAATAAAAAAAAAAGATAATTAACTTTATTTTTATTATTATTATTATTATTATTATTATTATTATTATTTTATTTATTGAAAAATCTTTTTTTTTATTGGAGAGATTAATTTTTAAATTGAAAAATCAGGATATTTTTTAAATGGAGGAGTTGACACTTGAATTTTTTTTAAAAAAAATAAAAGGTTAAGTTTTTAGATTGGAAAATCAGAATTTTTTTTTAATAAAAAAGAAGATTTTTTTATTTTTTTTAATAAAAGATTGAAAAATTGATACCAGAATATTTTAATTTTTTAATAAAAAAATGAATTAGCTTTATTGTTATTATTATTATTATTTTTATTGAAAAATCATTTTTTTATTGGAGAGATTAAGTTTTAAATCGAAAAATCAGGATATTTTTTAAACGGAGGAGTTGACACTTGAATGTTTTTTTTTTTTTTTTTTGGAAAATAAAAGATTAAGTTTTTAAATTGGAAAATCAGATTTTTATTTTTTTTTAATAAAAAAGGAGATTTTTATTTTTTATTTTTTAATAAAATCAAATTTTTAATAAAAGATTGAAAAATTGATGCCGGAATATTTTATTTTTTTAATAAAAAAAAGGAGAATTAGCTTTATTGTTATTATTGTTATTATTATTATTATTATTATTATTATTATTATTATTATTTAATTAATTTATTTATTTATTGAAAATTTATTTTTTTTATTAGAGAGATTTTAAATCAAAAAATCAGGATATTTTTTAAACGGAGGAGTTGGCACTTAAATGTTTTTTTTTTGGAAAATAAAAAATTTAAGTTTTTAGATTGGAAAATCAGAATTTTTTTTTAATATAAAATGAGATTTTTATTTTTTTAATAAAATCAAATTTTTAATAAAAGATTGAAAAATTGATGTCATAATGTTTTATTTTTTTAATAAAAAAAGGGAGAATTAGCTTCATTGTTGTTATTATTATTTAATTATTTATTTATTTATTGAAAAATCAGTTTTTATTAGAGAGATAAAGTTTTAAATCGAAAAATTAGGATATTTTTTAAACGTAGGAGTTCACGCTTGAATTTTTTTTTGAAAATAAAATATTAAGTGTTTAGATTGGAAAATCAGATAATATTTTGAAAAAAAAAAGAGATTTTAATTTTAATTTTAATAAAATCAATTTTTTAATAAAAGATTGAAAATTTGATGCCGGAATATTTTATTTTTTTAATAAAAGAAAAAGATAATTAGCTTTATTGTTATCATTATTATTATGATTTAATTTATTTATTTATTTAGTGGAAAATTATTATTTTTTTAAATGGAGATATTAAATTTTAAAGATCAAATCATCAAATGATTAGCCATAAGGTTTTAAGATGAGATTCACTGTACATGTACACGTATAAAAGGGCCACAAATATGGAAGTTGTTTGTTGTTTACAGTAAATCAAAATAAGAATGAGAGATATAACAAGGAAAAAGGCAAAGAATATGAATTGTAGCTCTTAACTCCTGCTAAGTGCTGAATAACATAATAGTATCAACCTCATTTCATGGTTAAGGTTTCTATCATGGCATATTCACAGTTTCTGTCATGGCATATTCACAATGATCCAATGTGGATATAATGGATACACCACCATTATGCTTTTCATGGCTCATTTAGGACTAAGCAATGCATGGGTCTCTTGGAGTGTCATGGGAGGGACTATGAGGAATCAAAGCATGGAGATACAATGGTGCTTGTGCTTCTTGGCAGCTACCTAGTAGTTGGTGTATTTGTATCCAGAAATATTTAGTGATGAATGCATAGGAAAACCTTTTGATTTGCCAAATCATGAGAAACAATTTAACCATCACTTGATTTTCAAAGTGGAATTTCAAACTAGCCTTGAGTTATTTCATCTTATACACAATTACTTTTTGCATATTATAAACCAAGGTTTGGGTAATAGAATGGATAATCTGTCTTGAAAAACTAACCTGTAAACAAAAGTCAAATGTGTCTGTATGCCCTTAGATTCCAGCAACCTTGAGGCCTCTATTCCCTGAATTGAAAACCAACTATTAAGGGACCATAGTGGGATGAAAGTTATTAGCTTCTATATACCAAGCACTAAATTCAGATACTCACTTGCCAAGTTGAAGGAATTTTAAATAAAAACACTTTGGAGGGACATCAATTTCATTGTATAGGGTCAAAAGGTCATGCACTTGCAGATTATGATAAACTAAATGCATCAGACTACATAAAAATGTAATTACTGAATAAAGAAAAAGGTCGGTGTATCATAGTTTGAACCATCCATCTAAATTCCCAATATTGTCTATGTATCACCCAAAAAAGATCTTAGTGGAACATGCTCTCTTTCTCTCGCATACACGGGCACAAAAGCAAATGCTTAGAAATAGGCAGTATTTTTGTTTGAAAGAAAATTCCCAAGAAAGAGAATTGCTACATTGAGCTGCACATTTTCAACTTGGATCAGCCTTCAATAACCAAAAGGGCCTTATACATTGGTTTTTTTAAAAAGAGCACCATAAGAAGGAAAGGAAAAGTGAGACCAGTCATCACCAAACGCACAAGCAAAAATCTCCAGCAGCCATTATGAGTCACTTTTCCTTGAAATTGCTTCCAAATGCAACCAGCAATACTATACATAAATTCAACATATACTTCCTAAAAGCATAAACTAAATAGGTGTCACATAGATGGACATTTGACCCTTTATCCTCTATATGATCCTCCAACCCACTCCATCATTTCATAGAAACGTGTTTGATTGCTATTTAAAAATTTTCTTAGTACCTAAATATCTCTGTTGCAGCTGGCATGGATTCATCATACTCCTTGGCCCCACTGGCTACTGTCAGGTCAAGATGTGTTTCATTACCAAAGCATGCCTTCTTACAAGAACTATAGTGGAAACTAGACCCTCACATAGATTCTCTGTCCATAACCATCCAATATAAACATTAAACTAAGTAAATGAGAATGACTAGCTTGTAACTTGACAAAGAATAAATCAAAAGGTAATTTAAAAGGACATGACAGAATATCAATTAGTATATAAAAGGTGGAGGGTTTAGAAGAATTATCAGAAAAATAAAGACACGTCTTCATTCTAAGGCAATAATAGATATGGCTTACACTGATAAACCTAGATTACCATTCCATGTGAATGGTTGATAACAAATAGGACAAGCTAAAATGATCTTGCTGATGCTAACCTCCTTTTCAACTGAAATAAAATCCTGAACATAAGAAATAAGATACAATTTATTGTGTCATGACAGGAAAAATTAATTATTTTGTAATTCCTCATGTGAACTGATTGTAATTGAAAAAATAAAAAGACATCATCTCATTAGCACCATATGATAATTTTCCTCACTTTTTCCCTCAAAATTTCCAAACACCAAACATAGGGAAAAAGAAAAAGAAATTAAAGCATAAAAGATGAATTTGGTTGTATAGAATTTGCAGCCTTGAAATTGATAATTTTCCCCTTTTGTGTCAAGTCCACCATTTGGTTGTTTTCTATACCAACTGGATTTCCAGTTGAATTTAAAAGCCATAAACCCAAATTCCCCAAGAACAAGTAAGCAACTCCAAGATAAAAGCCGGTTCTCCAATTCCGTAAAAATTAAACTTTAAACCAAATCCAATTCTACCCAACCAAATGCAGCCTAATTCTTCAAGAACCATAAAAGAATAATGAATGAATCAAGAATGGACAAATACATTGAAAAAAAAAATCAGGAGCAGTACAAATTCGCAAAAAAAACTAATCATAAAGAATCACATATGAATTAAAACAATTCCTATGAATCTGTTTTATGCTCGATTGACCAAAAAAAATATAACAGTAGAACTTGCTTTGTCTCTCACGTACATTCATTGCACATGCGCACACAGTTACCAATTGACACAGCCACTAATTGCAATGGAAAATGGGGGCTGGTGGTTTTGGAGAGTGGAGGAATTTATTTTAAAAGGGACTTTCAACATGCACAGAAGGAAATGGGAATAAAAAAAAAATTAGAAAGATAAGGGGTGAGAAGACACAACCGAGAAAGAGGATGTCTTTGAGGGTGGAGAAAACACGCAGCTGGAACTCTCCACTACCAGCCACAAGAAAAGTAAAAAAATGTGACCAGAACAGGGCATAAAGGGGTAAATCAAAATGAACAAAACCCACATTTCATGCCTAATCAACAAATCAAGAACAGAGTAGAACAGAGCATGTACACGTGAACGGTGTTTCTTCTCCACTATAGCCCATAAAATTAGGGCACGATTTGAAACTCGACCAACATCAGAACACTTGCAATAAATGATGAATATGGAGTTGAAAGAGTGGAGAATCACCTGATTTGTCACTCGTTGGTGGAATTTGTAAGAGAAAAATGGAGTTTCAGTGCTTATTCTCTGTTATGAGAGTCACAAAATGGAGATTCAAAAATGATCTCCAGTTTTTAATACTCAAGATCTCATACTAAGGCTTGGAAACACACCATCTAGCTAGATCTCCAATGTCAAGAGCCTCATCTGGAGTCATTGATCGATGTTGATTGCGGTTAACTGGGCTCTTAAGGTTTGTCGGGGTTTAACAAAAATGGAGGGAATGTTTGGCACTATGAGGTTGTGGGTAAGAATGGGAAATTTTTGAGCCATATATAAAGGTGTTATTTTAATGTCACTTTTATAGAGCGCCAAGGTAAAAATTGATAAATGAAGACGCTTATATAAAACGTCGTGCTATAGGAAGCGCCATCATCCTTCAACATAAAGCGCCATGGTCTAAAATTTTCCTTTTAAGCGCCAACTTCGACCACTTATTTACTCAACTGTCACTCTAAAAGCCAAGTAATGACGCTTATTTGAAAGCGCTAAGGAATCAAGCGCCATAAATTGTGTTTTTTGTAGTAGTGGGTACAGCGACATTGTGGTGCGGGGATCAAGCTGTTGCAGGGGTGGGGGGTTGTTCTTTGTTGGGGGTATTTGGGCAATCTTAGAGATGAAGGGTGCAGTTCTGTGGGGTTTTTGTGGGCCTATTGAGAGTGAAAATGAAGACTGAATGAAAGGAAAAAGGCAACTGTATGGGGAGGCAGAAGCAGATGTATCTGCAAATGGTCCTTTTTCTGTATGATTCAAACTACTCAGCCCTCCTAATTAAATAATGGTGTTTTATGTTTCCCCTAGTCCATGTTTTGGACAAAAATATAAAGATTCTCTCTTCATTATTGAGTGTTTTGGACAAAAAGATACAAATTCTCTCTTCATTATTGAGTTTTGTAGGCTGGGTTTTCGAAGTTTAGTGCTGGAGTCATCAATATGTTTATAACTTAATTATCCTATCTATTAAAAAGAAAATAAATGAGTTAAATATGAGTTAATTAGTTTAGAGTTACAATTATGTTAATCAATATAATTATTAAATGAATCGATTTAGATCAAATTTGTATTATGCAAATTAATCCGTAAACTTCCTATTGATTAAATAAGTTTTGTAAAATAACACAAATTTGATCCAAACACAATTATATTTAATCTAAACTAGCAAAAAACTTATTGGGTTTGAGTTGTATTGATGAATCGTATTAAACTTTACCGCTCCTATGCAAAATATATCATTTTCAATGCACCTACTGAAACTTTATGAGTTAGTACTTGACTTTGATTCATATCCCTAGGGTTTTATTTATTTTTAAATGCAAAGCAGGGAAAAAAAAAAGTGAGAACACACCCATATTTCTCATAGAGTTGATTCTAGCTCAATTTTTCCTACAAATGCGATGTTCTAGAAAATTCAATTTTGTTTTAATCGTAGAGATTAAGTATAAAGAAAAATATTAATTTAGTGATATAAAATAAAAAATATATTTATATATATATCAACCAAAAGTCTAATGTCCCCAGTGCCCCACATCCTTCCTTCCTAGCCAAAAGAAACATTAACATCAGTTTTCCTTCCTTGCCAAAAGGAACATTAACATCAGTCTCCTTCTTAACCAAAAGTCTAATGCCCCACATCCTTCCTTCCTTGACAAAAGAAAAGGAACATTAACATCAGTTTTCCTTCCTCACCAAAAGTCTAATACCCCACATTCTTCCTTCCTTTGCCAAAAGGAATATTAACATCAGTCTTCCTTCCTTGCCAAAAGGAACTTCAATACCAGTCTTCCTTCCTTGCCAAAAGTCTAATGCCCTACATCCTTCCTTCCTTGCCGAAAGGAACATTAACATCAGTTTTCCTTCCTCGCTAAAAGTCTAATGCCCCACATCCTTCCTACCTTGCCAAAAGGAACATTAACATTAGTCTAATGCCCTATTTCCTTCCCACAGCACATCCTTCATTCCTTGCCAAAAGAAACATTAACATTAGTTTAATGCATCACATCCTTCCTCGCCAAAAGTCTAATGGCACCACCACCTCCCTTCCTTCCTCGCTAAAAAGTCTAATGGAACCGCATCCTTCCATGCCAAAAGGAACATTTTTAACATCCTTCTTCTCCATTTTTTTTTACCAAAAGGAGAGATCGGCACATCCAACTAGCCTTATGCAAAGTGAGAAAGGAGAAAATTACCCTTTTTCTGACAAACACCCTTCTTTGTTATTTAATCTCAATGGCCTCATTGTCTATTTGTTTCACGAGTTGCTTAAGTTTCCTAACTTTCTTCTTCTTCCCAAATGTCAGACTGTCTATTGGTTTCACAACCATGTCTACTTTCGACAATGTGGGAACCAACCTCCAACTGTTAGGCTCCCTCGCATGTGAGGGAGTGGACCCCATATGCTTGGGGACCAAGTTGGTTGCATTGAAAAAAAAAAAGGAATCGGGAAAAAAACAGAGATAAGATAAGAGAGAAAAAAAGGCAACTCATTGCTCAGATTTCATCAATGAGCCGATCTTGTTTCATTTGTGGTCCAATTGAATTGAAATTTAGAGGAGAGGTTTGAAACTCAAGTAGCTAGAATCTGAACGGTGGAAATCAGATTTTGAGCTCAAGAACTGATGTTACTACTCATGAACAGTAACTACATTTTTGGTATATTTTCTCCAATTTTCTTTATTTTTGCCAAGAGAGATTATATAATCCAAGGTTATATGTATTCTTGATGTATTTGGCAACCTCTAGAGATTATTCTAGAAAATACAGGTGTAACCCATTATTGTTGATAGTGGAAGATTGAACTAGACTAAGTCCCGTGGTTTCTTTCTTTCGCATTGGGAGTTTTCCACGTAAAAATTCTGGTGTCTGACTTATTTTTCTATTACATAAGTTTATTTATTTATTGCTACTAGTTGATATTTCCTACTTAGTTTTGCACAAAGAAATAGTAGAAAAATTTTGGTGTTTGTTGGAATATTGTGAATTCACCCTAACAAGTGGTATCAGAGCCAGGTTGATTATCAGTGGGATCTCTTGTGTGAATTAAATGGAGGAGGTTGATAGTGAAATGATTAGACTCACAGCTTCCAATGATTTAATTTGGAATACTAGGATGGAGGATATTCTATATTTCAAAGAGTTGTTTAAGCCCATTGAATGCAAGGGTTATAAGCCAGTTACTACAACTGAGGATGAGTGGAAGAAATTAAATAGGAAAACCATTAGACAGATTAGGCAATGGGTTGATTAGAGTGTCTTCCATCATGTAGCCAAGGAAGTTGATGCATATAGCCTTTGGTAGAAATTAGAGTCTTTATGAGAGAAAAACTACATAGAACAAAGCCTTTATGATAAAAGGACTTGTGAATTTAAAGTACAAGGATTGTAATAGTGTTATAGAGCATCTCAATAATATTCAGGGACTATTGAATGAGTTGTCTACCATGATGTTTGAGATAGATGATGAGGTATAGACTTTACTTTTGTTGAGTTCTTTACCAGATAGTTAGAAAACTTTGGTGGTATCCTTGAGTAATTCAGCCCCAAATGGTATGATAACTATCAATATGGTAAAAGACAACATTTTTAATGAAGAGGCAAGAAGAAAAGAGTTAGATATTTCCTCTAATAGAGAAGTACTTGTTATAGAGAGGCAGGGGAGAAGTAAAAGTAGAAAACCTTCCAGTGATTATAACCGTGACAAGCCAAGAGGAAAGTCAAAGTCCAAAAAGGAGATAAAGTGTTTTTATTGTGGCAAACCAAGGCACATTAAGAGAGAGTGCAAAAAATTCAGAAGAGGACAATTTAAAGGGAAATGTGAAGAACAGAAAGAGGACAAAGACAGTGTAGCAGTTGCATCTGATGGTGATACGATCATTGTTTGTGATGATGCATGTGTAAACCTTGCATGATAGGATTCCACTTAGGTGGTTGATACAACAACGTCGTTTCAAATCAATGCACATGGAGATTTCTTCTCTTCCTATACCAGTGGAAGTTTTGGTTGGGTTAAGATGGGAAATGAAGAAAAATGTAAAATTGTTGGCATGGGAGATGTAGAGGTAGAAACTAGCATTGCGTGCAAATTGGTTCTAAAATATGTTAGACATGTTCCTGAAATGCGCTTTAGTTTGATCTCTGTTGGGAAGGTTCATGATGAGGGCTACCATAGTCACCTTGGAGAGGGTAAGTGGAAGCTTACTAAGGATTATCTTGTTTTAGCTAGGGGAAAAAAACAATACTCTCTACAAGACAGATGCAAGACTAGTCAAGGAAGAGGTGAACATTGTTGAGAAAGAAGCCTCTACTGATCTATGGCATAAGAAGATTGGTCTCATAGGTGAAAAGGGACTTTAGGTTTTTGCTAGAAAGAAGCTTATACTAGTTAAAGGTATGTCACTATTACTTTTTATACATTCTCTATCTGGAAAGCAAAGTAGAGTTGCATTTCGTAGATTTCCTTCACGTAGAAAACCAGATATTCTTGATTTAGTTCACACTGATGTTTGTACTATGCAAAGTAATACTCTTGGTGGTGCACTTTATTATGTGACTTTTAATGATGATTGTTCAAGAAAGGTGTGGCATATGCTTTGAAATCCAAAGACCAGGTACTTGATATATTCAAATATTTTCATGTGAAGGTTGAGAGGCAAATTGGCAAGTAGTTAAAATATGTCAGAACGGACAATGGTGGTGAATATAGGGGGCCATTTGAGCAATATTGCAAAATTCATGGCATCAGGCTTGAGAAGACGATTCCTAAGACCCCGCAGCAAAATGGCGTAGCTAAGAGAATGAATGAACCATCTGTGATAGAATCAGGTGTATTCTCTCTCATACAAAATTGCCTAAGTCTTTTTGGGGTGAGGCCATGAGGATGACCATTGATTTGATTAATTTGTATCCATCATATCCTTTAGAGGGTGATATTCCAAAGAGGGTTTGGATTGAGCACTTGAGAGTGTTTGGTTGTAGGGCATTTGTTCATGTTCCTAGAGATGAGTGGTCTAAGTTTGACAACAAGACTAAACAGTGTATCTCCCTATGTTATTCAAATGAAGAGTTTGGGTACATGTTATAGGATCCAACTACCAAAAAGATTATAAGAAGCAGAGATGTTGTCTTTTTCAAAAATCAAACCATTGAAGACTTGGATTGGGTTAAGAAGCTAAAGCCTTTCAGTGAAGAATAGGTTGATTTGGGTCCAATCTTTCCTAACTCTGTGGGACATAATGAACACAGGGAAGTTGTGCAAGAAGAACAGGTTGATACAATTGATAGAAATGATGAGTCTACAGCTGATGATGTAGAAGAAAATCCTACGATTTAGAATGATGGCCTAGAACAGCAGCAAGAACAAGCTACTTCAGAGTTGCCTATTGAAACATAATTAAGAAGATCTACTAGAGAGTGTTAACCTTGAAGAAGGTATATTAGTGATGAGTATTTGTTGCTTTCTGATGAGCGAGAGCCAAAAAATTATCAAGAGGTTTTGCTGCATGACGAGAAAAAATAATGGTTGAGCGCTATGCATGAAGAGATGAAATCCTTGCATAAGAACAACACTTATGAATTGATGGAGTTGCCTAAAGGTAAACGAGCATTGGAGAATAAATGGGTACTGAAAAGAAAGCATGAACCAAACAGATCACAGCTAAGGTACAAGGCAAGATTGGTTGTGAAGGGTTTTAGTCAAAAGAAAGACATTGACTCTGAAGAGATTTTCTTGTATGTGGTTAAGATATCTTTGATCTGAGTTGTGTTAGGCTTGACTGCCAATATGAATCTAGAGATTGAACAACTTGATGTAAAGACTGTTTTCCTCCATGGTGGCTTAGAGGAGAAAATATATATGGAGCAACTAGAAGGGTTTACAATCAAATGCAAGGAACACTTAGTGTGTTGACTGAAGAAGAGCTTGTATGGTCTCAAGTAGGCACCGAGATAGTGGTACAAGAATTTTGATTCCTTCATGGTTGAGCATGGGTATGATAGAACTGTTTCTGACCATTGTGTGTTTGTGAAGAAATACTCTAATGGAGAATTTATTATTCTCTTGTTATATGTGGATGACATGCTAATTGTTGGTCGTGATACTGGTAAAATTGATAAACTAAAAAGGGAGTTGAGCAATTCCTTTGAAATGAAGGACTTGGGATCTACAAGTCAAATTCTTGGTATAAAGATTTCTCGAGATATGACAAATGGAAAATTGTGGCTATCTCAAGAAAGCTATATTGATAAGGTTTTAGACAAATTCAACATGGGTAAGGCAAAACCAGTGAGTTCTCCACTTGGAAGTCATCTAAAGCTAAGTTCCAAACAAAGTCCTTCAAGTGAGAAAGAAAAAGAAAAAATGTGAAAGGTGCCCTATGCATCAACCATGGGTAGCTTGATGTATGCCATGGTGTGCACAAGGCCTGATATTGCTCATGCTATTGGAGTTGTCAACAAATTCCTTTCTAATCCTGGCAAAGAACACTAGGCTACAGTGAAATGGATTCTTAAGAATCTAAGGGGTACTTCTAAGACATGTTTATGTTTTGGGATTGACAAACCTGTGCTTGTAGGATGCAAAGATGTAGATATGGCTAGGAATGTTGATTCCCAAAAGTCTACTTCTAGTTCTTTGATCATTTTTTCAGGGAAAGCAGTGTTATGGCAATCAAGGTTGCAAAAATGTGTTGCTTTGTCGACCACAGAGGCTGAGTATATTTCTATCACTATAGCTAGCAAGAAGTTACTGTGGATAAAGAAGTTCCTATAAGAATTAGGTCTACAGCAAGAAAGGTGTCTACTCTATAGTGATAGTCAAAGTGCTATTCGTCTTAGTAAGAATCGAACTTTTCACTCTAAATCCAAGCATATTGATGTGAGATATCATTGGATTCATGATGCACTAGAGATAAAATTGTTTTGCCTTGAGAAAATCCATACTGATGAGAATGGATCAGATATGATGACAAAACCAATACCTATAGAGAAGTTACAATTCTATAGAAAGCAAGCAGGCTTGATAGAGCCCCTCACATAGTCAGGAAGGAGAGATTTGTTGGGCTCCCTCGTATGTGAGGGAGTGGGCCCCATATGCTTGGGGACTAAGTTGGTTGCATTGAAAAAAACAAGGAATCGGGAAAAAAATAGAGAGAAGAGAAGAGAGAGAGAGAAAAATGCATCTCATTGCCAACGAGCCGATCCCGCTTCATCTGTGGTCCGATCAAGTTGAAATTTGGAAAAGAGGTTTGAAACTCAAATAGCTACAATATGAATGGTAGAGATTAGATTTTAAGCTCAGGAACTAATGTTACTTTCCATGAATAGTAATGACATTTTTGGTATACTTTCTCCAATTTTCTTTGTTTTTGCCAAGAGAGATTGTATAATCTAAGGCTATATGTGTTCTTGATGTATTTAATAGCCTCTAGAGATTATTCTAGAAAAGATAGGTGTAACCCATTATTATTGATAGCGGAAGATTGAACTGGACTAGGTCCCATGGTTTTTCCCTTTGTATTAGGGGTTTTCCATGTAAAAATTCTGGTATCTAATTTATTTTTTTGTTGCATGAGTTTATTTATTTATTTCTGCTAGTTGATATTGCCTATTTAGTTTTGCACAAAGAAATGGTAGAAATTTTCTGGTGTTTGTTGGAATATTGTGAATTCACCCTAAAACCAACCATAACCCCATCACATTTCCAATGCAACTAACCCTATTCTCGCACTTCTTACCTTTATTCTTCTGGTGCTTCTCGCCCTCCTAGATTTGAAGTTTTAGAATGAGCCTAACTCTGTGTTTTAAGCCCACCCCAAAACTGTCAAGGTCGTTGTTGCTAACTTACTGGTATTTGCCTCAACAATTATAATTGACTTCACCTTCCATTCTTCCTATCTCTCTCCTACTTGTTCTCATCTCCTCAACAATACCATAATATTGTGCGGCTCCCTCTCAGTGGCTTCACTAGCGTTACTCTTGTTCCCAGATACATGTCGACCTCTCATATACCTCATCTACCTCTCGCTTTTGCTTGGCAACTGGCATGGATTTTCTAAAAGTGGTGTAGATGGGTTTACCAAAGGATCATGGTCAAACTCCAGACGGTATTTATAGGCATACAACAATGGTGCGTGAGAAGAAATGTTCCATTCTTACCCTTAACCATGAGATATGTACTCCACAAAGCCCATCTAAGTACAAATCCACAACTACAGGTACTCCAAAACTAATTTGGTCTTATAATTATAGTTGTTCCAAACCCCAGCCCACTAAGTCTAAAGTGACAGTATAAAACTTCTCTGTCTGGCTACTTATGTACCATTGGCAAGCCACTTGAGATTGTATTTCCATAAGCGGTCTTAAAATTTGGGTAAGGTTTTGAGTAGTAGTGTGATTTATGTTGTTGTAATGGAAGGGTTTCTATGCATGCATGTAAGCCCTAATGGTCCTTGAACCTTTTCTCTCTTAGATTTAGCATGTCATTATTTATTTATTTATTTATTATTATTATTTGTCTTGTGTGTTTCCATGTATTGTTCCTTGGCTTCAAATTTCTAACATTATCATTTTCTCCTAGTACCCAACATGCACCTAGTCAAAGTAATGGAAATATATAATAAAAAGATTTCTTTCCACTACATTTTCATTGTATAACTATAACACCCCTAAATTAACTCTAGGGGCAAAATAGTAAATTAAAAAGTAATTAATTAATTAATTAATTAAACTCATTAAAGGTGAAAGAATCCTTTTACAATTAATAATCCTAGGTATAAATTAGATTTTCCTCTTGCCTTTTTTATTCAGAAAACCCTATTAACCAAAATTAGAGAATTAAAGATTATAGGGTTGAAGGTTTAGATATTCAGAGTTTGATGTTCATATTTTTTTTAGGTAAGATTCTAACCCTAAATTAATATATTATATTCGTTAGTTAGTTCTAAACACGCTAGATATTCTTTGAATTTTTTTTTAATTTAAATTAGTAAACAATATTAATAATAAATGAAGACATGTACGGAGTGTGTGTTTGGTGGTTAATATATGTATATATAATTATATTAACAATGATGGAGAGTTGTTGTGTATACATGTTATGTTTGGTGGGAAAAAAAGAAAAAAAATTGAAAGTGATACAGAATATATAAATAAAAGGAAGTGAAGTAAAGTTTTTGGTACTATAATTATATTAATGATAGATGTAAGTTAATAAATAGCATAGAATTTAATTAGTGAAAAAATTATAATTTAATTAAATTATGTTGTGTCCCAAGAAATAAAATGAAAATAAAATTTAAGCTTTATATGAATTAAAAATTTATTAATTCTTCTAAAGTAGGAATAGATTAAATTATTTTTCATAATTAAAAATATTAATTTGAATGCCTAAAAGTTTTAGGATTGTCAAACCTATCTTTTTAGATAAATAGTAATAGTTATTTCTTTTATGTTATGTTACGTGAAGAGTAGACTTTTCAGAATTACTTTTCTCCAAAGATTTTGAGAACTTCCTTTGAGGTAAGGGAAATTAATGTAGATTTTGCAAAAGAAAATAATTTATATATATTGTTTGAAATGTCTAATTGATATTTTTGTATGGAAAAATATAACATTTATTTTGCTTATAACGAAACACTTGGAGATATTCTACTTTTGTAAGTTAGAATAAATAAAATAAAGAATTCGACTTTGGTTTCTTCGACCCTTATCAATGGGATATAATAGTTGACTTTTCGACCCTTGTCAATGGGATATAATAGTTGACTTTTACATTTTTGTAGTGGGAAATGTAATTGATTTGGACCCCAGCCTCTAAGGGTTGGGTTAGAGGTTACTAGTACTAGTAATATTTGGTTCCATCCCCCTTAAAAATGAACATTTGAGGCTAGCCACCCATTTGTGAAGTCCCTCTTAACTGGATACTATTTGTTATTTGATAACCAGAGTGAAAACAATTGAAATATATTTGATTTGAAATGGATATGAAATGATTTTTATATATATATGAAAATGTTTGTTGAATAGTTTAAATGTATTAGCATGTTTAACTCAAAAGTTTTATAAATCGAGTATATGTTATATCTACCGTTTGTAAGTATAATTGAAAATATTTGATCCATGAAATTGTGTTAATGTTCCTGGTTAGGCTTTGAGCTCGTCCCCCTTTGTTGATAATTTTCCAAGTACCCTCAATTCGGGCGAGGAGTGATGGTTAGGAGCAAAAATTGGCTTGTTAGGACATTTGTCAAAACTCTCTTTATTTTGAGCATTGTTTAGATGTTAATTTTTTTTTCCCATTTGAATTATTTGAGTTTATAGTTATTTGGACAATAACACTTGGTTTGATGTGTTAGTTTTTAAACTTGATATCTGGAGATTTTAGAATATTTATTCTACTACCCTGAACAACAATTTGGTAATTGGAAATTTCTAGTTACAAGATGAATGTTTATGTTGTTTCTACTTTGAGCCTTTGGGCTTGAAGTGTGAAATGACCATCATGTCCTTGGAGTGTGTGTGGACCCTTATTTCTCACGTGTGCCCTCACTCGGTCGGCGAGACTCTGTTTTATTTAGTGAAAAAATAATTTTGGAAAAAAAAAGTCAAAATCGCCACTTATTTTATTTTATTTTAAAAGGGAAAATAAAACAAGAAAGAAAACCTTAAAAAAGTGACTCCATAATTTTTGGAAAAACATGTTTTTGAAAAACCTGAGTCTAGGTCTGGGGATCAGGTTATCTATTGGGAAGGTACCTCTAAGAGGTAGCACCCCTCTAAGCCTTAAAGGGGTCTCTACTGACTAAGTTGAGGGGAATGTGACAATTAATTGGTTGATTATAGATACCTAGCTAGACTAAGGTGATTTCGAGATTCTATCAATACTAGCATGTCAAATAAGAAATCAAATTACAATCATAAAAGAGAGTTAGGGTGCGTACCTGGACTGCTTTTAAAGCGCTATCACAAAATATCAACTGTTAATTTGGAAAATAAAACACAATATGTATTTTACCCTAGTCTCTTATTCAAACATGGCAAACTAAACAAACAATCAGAAAAATATGCTGAACAGGTTGAGAATCGCATACAAAGCAATGCATAACGATCATACATAAAGTAATACATAATTTATGGGATTAAGATATGATGGTAAGAAGCGTACCTAAATAGCATAGGTAACTTGTAACGTGCTTCCGCGAGGCATGAAGGGTTAGACAATAAATAATAGAATAAAGAAATCCTAGCATGCTTGTAATCTAATCAGCATAGCAAAAATGATCAAAGTATATGAAATCATCAATTATCACATACATCTTATATATAGTTCCTAAAAAAATAAATAGACATGATTTCAAGAAGTAGCAAAGGTGGCAACAAAGATGAGTTTTGAAAAAAGATTTTAAGTAGGGGTTTTACCAATTCCCTTATTGATATACACAAATCTAGCCTAGAATTATCCCATCTATTTGAGATCACAAGCTTGGATTCGTATTCCATTCAAAATCGTAGTTTTTATTGAAAACTGAGAAAAATGCAATCCGATCAAAATATGGTTGCATGTTATTTAAGAAAATGAGATTTCGATTCTAAGGACTCTAAATGAATTTTTTGAAATGTATTTTAATGAGGAACACTTTGAGAAAAGGTTTCTTCTTAAAAGGAAAGAAATTATTCATAAACGACAATGCACAAAGATCAAACATAGGCAATCCAAAAGAAGACAAAATCACAAAATAAAATTTTTTTTAGTAATCAACAAAACTGATGAAGGTGAGGGCAGAGGCCAATCTTCAGGATTTTCTGATGGCTTCTGAAAAGTAAATTTCATAAAGAATTATCAAAGTAATAAGCTAAATGACTTAAAACCAAGTAAAATTAGGAGATATTAATCAAGAATTAAAAATGGTGAATCAAACACATAAGTTGAGAGGAATAATAAAGAACTAACATAAGATCTACCAAACACATAAATATGTGAGTATAATAACATGGATATAGTAGCAAAAGCGCAAAGAATTCTAAAACACGTGAATTAAATAAGGCTTAATAGAAAACTAGAATTATCCATTTAAGAACATGGGCAAAGGGAGAAAAAAACATAAGATCAGGCAAGCTAATTAACTAAAGTTTTAGACAAACATATGACCTAAACTATGATCAACCCACGAATGAAAATTTATATACTTAAGATAGAAATAATATAACTTAAGATCAATTAAACTAGTTATCTAAAGCTTTGAAACACATACAAACTAAAAGTGGATCAACCAAGAAATAAAATTAACAAGTTTAAAATATGAAATTGACATAGAATCAATCAACTTAAACAATTCAAGTCCTAAAAACTCATGAACTAAAAGGATAAATAAAAGAATGAGATTAATATTTAAACACCCGAATTCAATCACATAGGATCAACTAAACTAATAATCTAGAATTCTAAAAAAAACTTATGAATTGAAATTGGACCAAAGAAGAATCAAAGTTAACATATTAAAGAAAAACAAATAAACAACTTTGAGTTGACTAGACTAACTTATTAAAATTTCAAAAAAAAAAAAAAATGAAAGTGAAAATTATATCAATTAAGAATTAAGGTTAACTAATAACCTGACCTTCTTTCTAATATTTATGAATCAAATCTAACAAGAAAAATTCTAACTTTTAATCTAAAAAATAAAATCTAAAATATAAAAAAATTCTACTTTCATTCCAATTAAAAATTATAACCGAAACCTAAACCTCTAACTTTCATTCCGATTAAAAATTAAAACTGAAACTAACAATTTTAAATCTTGAATAACATGGATCGATTAAATTAATACCCTAGACCTAGGAACGTAAAGTAAAAATAAATAAATAATAAAATGGAGTGCAACAGTGAGGACTGTAGGGAATTGGAATTTTAAAACAGAAATATGTAACACATACACTAACACCAACAAAGCTTTACTGCTGCTTTTTCCGGCATGTTGGGCTCCATGCAAGTCCAAGATGGATCTAGCCGATCTGAAGAATAGGTCTTCTTGTAATATTTGTGCTGTCAACAACCTTGAACCACTGACTCCCAGGATCACACATATCATCTCTACCCAAGCACTTGCAGTCATTTGTGACGATGTTGCTGCTGGAGTCTACATCCAAGCAAACAGTGGTGCCATCCCCCAGCTTAGTTGACAGGTACATCTTTGAATCTGAAATGATATCCCAATTTGACCCAGGTTTACTCTTCTGATCGCTTCTTTCAGGAATGACTGCAATTGACTTGTATAACACTGATCTTCTCTTGGACAAATTTAAATCTGAGTGCCGGTTCTGGTCCATGGAGTTGTGTATAATCTCATGTAAGATGGGTGAGTCTTCTTCATGATATTTTCCAAAAGCTCCTTTCCCTTCAGCATTTGGGGTTTGAACCATTTCAGTAGCCACTTGTATGGACACCATGTCAGTCGGTGCTTGCACAATTTGGAGATGGAAATCCAGAAACTGATCAAAACAGGCGGCTGGAGGTGCTGGTGGTGTAGATGATCCAGGAATCTGTGCACCAAACTACCTTAACAACGGAAAACTAATGGGACAGGCCCAGTAATTTCTTCTCCAACCTTACCACTCACAGCCATCAAGTTGGAAGTTCCTTCGGAATCTACATACAAAGCGCGCTCACCACCATTGGCAAAGGAAAAGCCACATCAATTTCAATCTCAAATCTTTATGTGACTTCTACGGAACAGTGCTAGTTAAGGAGCTGGCCAACTTTGTTAATCGAGAACTCCGGGAAATTTCAGTGGAGCATGAAGCGCTTTGTTGGAGGACCGACCAGAGGATCCAGTCGTTGAGCATCACCAGGTTGTGATGCCCCAAGTGTATAGTACAAAGGACCTGCGTATCTCCACGTGAAAAGAGTGATGATCCATGCAGTATAGGTAATTTGCCAGATTCACAATACAAAAGCCTAACTTCGTTGAGATGCCTTCTTCAATTTTCATCAGAAGGAGTTAGCTAGGCATGGAGAAGATAGCTCTGGTTTTAGTGGCTTTCTCACTGGCCGTGGCCATGGCCATGCCACTGGTCCACAACGCCATTGGAGACCCCAAAGAGGTTGATGAATGGCTGCACAAGATCTAGCATGCAAAACAGAAAATGACCCGGTTCCACTTTTACTTGCATGACACAGTTACAGGTCAAAACGTGACTGCAGTGAGGGTGGCTCAGGCCTCTATCACGGATAAATCACCCACCTTGTTCGGCCTTGCAAATATGATGGATGACCCTTTAACCGAAAGACCCGAACTCACCTCCAAGCAAGTGGGTCAGGTGCAAGGGTTGTATGGCTTATTAGGATTGAATGAGATGAGTGTTCTGATCGTCATGAACCTTGCCTTCACAAGTGGAGAGTATAACCGCAGCACTCTAACCATTCTGGGTCAGTACAGAACGTCACAGACGATCCAATAGACGCCCATAGTTGGTGGGAGTGGGGTTTTCCAACAAACACGCCACTGACCATATGGTTTGCACCAGATTTTTACATAAAGAAAAATCCATTCGAACATCAATCCCCCAGTAAGCCATTTTCTTAATTTTTTCTGCCTCTGCCAAAACATACTGGAGTGCGTCATCGATAGCATCAAAACCAATAGAGTGGGGACCCATTTGAGTCAAGGCGCGGACATGTTATCGAATTGATAGTAATGAACATCCCAAGAGAAATTTATGGTAAGGACGAATAAGGCCAGCCATACGAGCGCTGACCTCTTAGCGTACTTCACACTGGACGAATTCACCACTTGGGCATTGCCTGGTGGTAGATTTGGAGGGGGCATGATGGCAGAGTGTGAAACGGAGGCTGGGGCTCCGTGGTGAATCCTTCGTGGCTGTCTTCTCCAAAATCTGCGTGTGCTGTCAGACTTTATCTTCAGCAAAATTCAATGGTGCATCTCCTTCTAACCATGAAAAATTTGGTGATGATCACCTTTAACAATTAACCATCTAATCATGTTCTGCTTCCAAAATTAAATATTCAGCTTTATTAGTGAAATTACGAACAAATAACGTTCTGGAAAGGATGCCTCCTACATGGGTGTTCCTTTTTCCACCAGAAACTTCAATCGGAACAATTTCCCATGCAAAGGAACCACCATCTTGGGCAGCAATACCACGCTCAAAGCTCTGAATAGCATAAGAATCCTGCTCCTCCCATGATATTACATGATTATCTGATACATTAGAGACATAGCATCCTGAAACGTAAGCCAAACCAGGCCTCTACTATAGAACACCTTTCTTGCAACCTTTCTCCCATTCCTTCCCTTCCAGAATGCTGAATCTCCATGGAACATGTCCAGAATGCCTACTGGTTGTGTGCTTGTTTCTGAAATTAATGATTTTGATTTCAAGTTTCAGTCACCGGAGTTTCTGAAATTGAACTTGCAGGTAAACACCGGCTTCCGGACGTTTCCCTGAATCTGAAACACACCACAATATCCCCCCTCCCCCCCCCCCTTATCTATAGCTTTATAGCTTTTACGACCAACCAGAAAAAATTCCCCGCTAATCCTCCCGATGTCTCATTCGAGATGTGTTGAAAATTTTTCCTCTCTCGACTAGCGTGATTCTTTTTTTTTTTTTCCCAAAAAAAAATGGGTCAACCCTCTTATCTTCCTTTTGCAGCCTGTGCTCTCTTCCAAAACCCTCACACATACATCTCATTTTCCAGAATAGCAAGTCCAACCTCCCTTCCAAACTCTCCATGATATCTTCCTAAATGGAGCCTCCTTATCCAAAAACAATCTCAAAGTTTCCAAAGAGATTCTTAAACCTTCCAAAACCAAAAAAATCCCTTTTTGTACATGAATATCCCCAAAAATTGCTCTCCGTCTGCAACTGACTTTCACTTGTCTTCCTTTTTGGAGAAGATCCTTACACAAATATAAAATAAAATGAATCAAATAGAAATCATGCAAATAGTAAATAAATAATAAAATTAGAAAACATGCAAATTTAAACAACGACAAAAAAATAAGAAAGATCAAACACATACAAGAAAATAAATAAATAAATAAATACCACATACGTAATTCAAAATGCAAAAATTAATCTTGTGAACTCAAAATCAAAATCAAAATCAAGCCAATACTCACCTGAACTCAAAATCAAGCAATCAAAATCAAGAAATCAAACCTAAGTGAACTAAGCTTGGAAAACATCTAAGTGGAACCTATCATCAAAAGGATCTAAGTGTCCTAAATGGGAAGGTGACTAAGTGACATAAGTCAATAGGTGCCTAGGTAACTTAGGTAGTATTTAAGTGGGCCAGAGTGTGTTTGAAATATATAGGTGTGCTTAACAGACCAAGATATTTAAATGGGCCTAGGGTGCCTAAGTGGGCCTAGGGTGGTGCCTAATGGGCCGAGTGTATCTAAATGGGCTTAGGGTGCCTAAGTGAGTCTAAAGTTGTGCCTAATGGGCCAAGTGTATCTAAATGGGCCTAGGATGCCTAAATGGGCCAAAAGTGGTACCTAATGGGCCATGTGTATCTGAATGTGCCTAAGTGGGCCTAAAGTCTAAATAGGGCTGCTAAGAGTCACAATGGGGTTAGGTAAATCCCTCAACCAAAGTCCTCAAGGTGACTTAAAAAAAAAGGCTACATGAGTAGTAATGGGCCACTAGGGAATTGTTGTAAGGTATTGAACAAATACCTAATAGGACATGTGCTAAGAGGACAAAATGGAGGGTCTACAAATATGTCCCTCTTCGGTAGAGATCACGAGTGTAGGGAATGTGAGTAAAAATACGAATAATGAGTGGAACAAAGTGAACTATACTGAAGAAATAAAAGAAAAAAACTAGAGATTTTGTCCTAGCATATTACGAGAGTAAGCTCGGAATATGGGGTCTTAATCACAAAAATGGAATAACTCTATGTCATGATCTCAAGGCTCTATGTGGAAAACGATGACTCTAGGTCATAGATGAGAAAACGAATCTAAGTCATGGGCTCTGGGCTCTAAAAGGAAAAGAAATGACTCTAGGTCATAAATGAAAAAAATGACTCTAGGTCGAGAGCTCAGGGCTCTAAATGAAAAACAAATGACTCTGGCTCATAAACGAAAATGACTCTGGGTCGAGAGCTCTGGGCTTTAAATGGAAAAGAAACCACTCTAGGTAATCAATGAAAAACGACTCTAGGTCAAGAGCTCTAGGCTCTAAATGAAAAAGAAATGACTCTAGGTCATAAATGAAAAATGACTCTAAGTCGAGAGCTCCGGGCTCTAAATAGAAAAAAAATGACTCTAGGCCATAAATAAAAGACGACTCTGGGTTGAGAGCTCTAGGCTCTGAATGGAAAAGAAATTACTCTGGGTCATAAATGAAAATCGACTCTGGGTTGAGAACTATGGGCTCTAAATGAAAAAGAAATGACTTTGGGTTATAAATGAAAAATGACTCTGGGTTGAGAGCTCTAGGCTCTAAATGGAAAAGAAATGACTCTAGGTCATAAATGAAAAATGACTCTGGGTCGAGAGCTCTGGGCTCTAAATGAAAAAGAAATGACTTTAGGTCATAAATGAAAAAAATGACTCTGGGTTGAGAGCTCTAGGCTCTAAATGAAAAAGAAATGACTCTGGGTCATAAATGAAAACCGACTCTAGGCTTTAAATGGAAAAGAAATTACTCTGGGTCATAAATGAAAAACGACTATGGGTCGAGAGCTTTGGGCTCTAAATAGAAAAGAAATGACTCTAGGTCATAAATTAAAATCGACTCTGGGTCGAGAGCTCTGGGTTCTAAATGAAAAAGAAACGACTCTAGGTCATAAATGAAAAAATGACTCTGGGCTCTAAATGGAAAAGAATGGACTCTAGGTCGAGCGCTCTGAGCTCTAAATGAAAAAGAAATGACTCTAGGTCATAAATGAAAATTGACTTTGGGTTGAGAGCTCTAGGCTCTAAATGAAAAAGAAATGACTCTGGGTCATAAATGAAAAATGACTCTGGGTCGAGAGCTCTGGGTTTTATATGAAAAAGAAATGACTGTGGGTCATGAATGAAAACAATGACTCTGGGTTGAGAGCTTTGGGCTCTAAATAAAATAAAAAAATGACTCTGGGTTATAAAAGAAAAATGACTCTAGGTCGAGAGCTCTAGGCTCTAAATGGAAAAGAAATGACTTTGGGTCATAAATGAAAATCGACTCTAGGTCGAGAGCTCTAGGCTCTAAATGAAAAAGAAATGACTCTGGGTCATAAATGAATAATGACTATAGGTCGAGAGCTTTAGGCTCTAAATGGAAAAGAAATGACTCTGGGTGATAAATGAAAAACGACTCTAGTTCGAGTGCTCTGGGCTTTATATGAAAAAGAAATGACTATGGGTCATGAATGAAAACAATGACTTTGGGTCAAGAGCTTTGGGCTTTAAATAAATAAAAAAAATGACTCTGGGTTATAAAAGAAAAATGACTCTAGGTCGAAAGCTCTGGGCTCTAAATGGAAAAGAAATGACTTTGGGTCATAAATGAAAATTGACTCTAGGTCGAGAGCTTTAGGCTCTAAATGAAAAAGAAATGACTCTGGGTCATAAATGAATAATGACTCTAGGTCGAGAGCTTTGGGCTCTAAATGAAAAAGAAATGACTCTGGTTCATAAATGAATAATGACTCTAGGTCGAGAGCTTTGGGCTCTAAATGGAAAAGAAATGACTCTGGGTCATAAATGAAAAACGACTCTAGGTCGAGAGCTATGGGCTCTAAATGAAAAATAAATGACTCTAGGTCATAAATGAAAAAGAACGACTCTAAGTCGAGAGCTCTGGACTTTAAATGAAAAAGAAAATGACTCTGGGTCATAAATGAAAATCGATTCTGGGTCGAGAGCTATGGGCTCTAAATGAAAAAGAAATGACTCTAAGTCATAAATGAAAAACAAATCTGGGTCGAGAGCTTTGGGCTCTAAATGGAAAAGAAATTACTTTGGGTCATAAATGAAAAACGACTCTAGGTTGAGAGCTTTGGGCTCTAAATGGAAAAGAAATGAAGACCAACTTGAAAATGGATAGAAAGCAAATGGGATCAAAGCCATATACTCAAAATGCCAAGGGTTGGACTACTAGGCTTAGGAAAGGAAATATGCCCCAATATCCGAGGTGCTCACATTGTTGAAACAACCAATAAATCAATTATGCACTGAAATCAATGAGTCAGAAACTGATGCATCATGACAAACATCTGAAAATCTAAACTAAAAGAACTCTTTATGTCTCACAAGCTGCTCTGGCGACAAACCTCAAAATGTAAATCTCAGAGTGTGTATTGCAACTCATTTAAAATCATATCTCAAAGTGCACAAAAAATACTGCTCATCTGGATAACCCAATCCATGAGGTAATCAATGATGAAAGCAATCTATCTTATGAGCATCTGGTTAAAGGATCCACCTATGCGCCTCGGGTGAAACCTGATGTGATCCATTTCTATCTCAAAAAATCCATGTAGGGAGGTCCTGATATAGTTGATCGTCGGAAACCCCATATTAGTGCTCAGTCTAAGACTAAGTTGGTCGTTGTCCCAATCCCAAGGATACTCAAAGAAAATGGAGAAATATGCCCCAATATAAGACCTAATGTCAAAGTCATGAGGTAAATAACCCACATAAATCATCCGTCCTCATACCACTGTGCAAACAAAATCTCGACCAGGAGAGGGGAAATATACCCCAGTATGGATATTCGATACATAACAAAGAATATGACATCGCCAGCTAAACATCTATCATCGTCAATCAACCATCTGCTAACATCAATCAAACATCTCAATAATCAAGATCAAGGATAGCCATACAACCCAACCACGACTAAGGATCTCGGAGAAAGGGAAAATATGCCCTAGTGTGGATATCTGGTGCACAACAAAGAATGAATCTAACATCATCAATTAGCTATCCCCAGCTCAATAATAATCCATAGTCCATCTCAAAAATAATCCGCAAATGAAACCTAGAGTCATGAAAACCGTCAATGAGCTCAATAATGCTCCACTAGAACTGATGTCATTTCAACATACTCCATTAGGGATCTCCGATCGATGAAAATGCCTAGGCTCAAAGTAGGGGCTCATCTCAACCAAGTGAAAGGGGAATATGCCCCAGTATGATAGTTGATACACAATAGAATGGGGAGCCGACAACATCAAATATTATCCATAAGATGAAGCAATTGTCTACATCCATCACTAAATCACCTCATAGCATCAAAGAAGCATCCCCCAGAAGAAGAAATAGGATGACGTCCATATGTCAACCAAATCCCAAACACCGGCCTAAGTAGAGGTCGTCAAAGATAACATCTGATCTCATAGCCATAGGGCGGTCTTAAGACACGGGACTTAACATAGGCCAAGGTGATAAAGTAAAAGAAATGAAAGGAAACTAAACTCAAATACCCAATGATCAAACCCATACCCACATGTACAAGATGTAATGCATAGAAAAATCTCATGATCCATGGACCTAAAGGTAACCAAAGGAAATGTTGATGGTGGAACGAGAGAAAGGATAAGTAGTCAGACCATCAATGAAACATGCGAATGATATGTAAAAGGTATCAAACCAAAAATGTGTATCAATATGTAGGAAATGGATAAAAGGTGGAATGAAGATCTGGAAAGAGGTGATGAGATACAAAATAAGGCAATGAGAAAGTGGAATGAATGATGATCAACCCATATTAGTACAATAAAGGAAAGTTATATCACCAATGATGGAATGGTGGATAAGACCATGATTCGGAGACCCTAATAAAAGGTCACTCATCTCTCATACCTAATACAACCATGATCCAAGAAGCATAGGATCTCATAAAACTCTCATATGAACCCTTGACACTTCTAATGCATAACAAGAGTAGCTCAAGGAGTGGAAACTCATATAAAAATCTCACAAGAACCCATAATGACAAATATACCTAATAAACAGACCTCAAAAGGTGACATAAGTGCCCAATGGAGCAAGATACCATACACAAACATATCATTGCGCTTTTTTTTTATATTTTTTATTTTTTATTTATTTATTTATTTTTTTAATGCGTGTGCTCTAATCATCAATAAATCGAACTCCAATGGGAAAGATACAAGGAGTGAACAAACTCTCTCAAATCACTGATGAATACATGAACCTCATCCTATGAGACAACCTCTCAAACCAAAATCTTCGAATCAATGCTAAATGAAGGGATGAATGGAGTGATATGAATGTCCTCTTTACATTAAGATGTGAAGAATCATCAACCCAAGGAAGAGGAGAGGAGAGATAAGATGAAACAAATAATGGTAAAAGCAAGAAAGAGAATGAAAATGTGATGATAGTAAAATAGAACAATCGAGGTGATAAAGAGATGGTAACAAGAATGAGAAGATAAGCCTATAAGTCTAAAGCTCATGAGGCTTTCCTAGCAAAGCATGCATATACATCAATGGGTCTCAACCTAAGTGTAGAAATGGTAATCAAGGTTATAAGAAAGAAAAAAGGCTTTAACATACCACGTGAGGCTCAATGGGCTAGCAATGGTCAAATATATATATATATATATATATATATATATATATATATATAGAGAGAGAGAGAGAGAGAGAGAGAGGAAATAAAGTGTAAGGCTAATCGAAATGATGGGCACCCATCCTGCGACCATGGTCTCAAATGTAATACTTTTTCAGCTGATCCACATTGGTAGGGTCTGAGAACTGGTCTCTATCCAGATATGTCAATCATATTTTCTCTTTGGGGTCAACCCTTTAATGACATGTGGTGTACTCCAAGTAAGTCCCTAGGGTCTCCTAGAATAAATGAATCTCCATGACCATAATTGGGCTAACATCATCCTCAAACATATCATCAACATAAGCGGGATGCCTTAACATAAATGAACTGAATCTCTCCTAAACTCTCAATGATGAAGATCTCAAGCATATCAAGAGAGTAAACTATCTTTGGCTAATTTGTGTTAACCATCCAACTATCATCCAATATGTCCATCTCATGCTCGTTATGAAGAAAATTATGTCAGCCAAATCTCCCATCTTATAGAAAAACTAACATCCTCTATAAGAACTCTCATATGATAAACTTTGACTCAGTATACGCTAAACTCATCATATGTATGATATCACCCTCAACAATGTCACTGGCTAACTAGGTGGTGGGGATGGAAGGCAATGAATCACATGACATCTCATCCTAAACTGGATGCTATCTATCTCACCGTCCATCAATCCTCTGGCTCAAACTTGCTAATGCCTCCTGAATAGAGTCATGCTGACAGTAAGTCAATCAATTGTATCATGCTGAGAATCCATACCTAACTGCTTTAAAACCCTGATCAATCTATCTCCAACTCTGATCTAAGAAGTCGAATCTAAGCCAAAACGAATAACACTCCTATAAGGTACAAAGGCACGAAAAAAGAAATGACATGAAGGAAACTTTGAAAGGGTGGAAACATACTAATCACAATGCAGAAAGGTGGCCCAACAAAAACTCAAACATGTACCAATCTCTTAGCACACCAAAAGGAGACCACGAAGAGGATAACTGAACCCAATTGTGACCAAGGCAACCTTGAAGGTCCACAGATGCACCCACGTGTAGGAGTGAAATCTTAATTGGGTCTAGGCTAACTTACAAGGTTGAGGTGGCTCTATAAGATAAAATGGGTGGGTTAAAGGATCCCTAGTAGAAGCAATCGTACCCTCCGACAATACGCAACCCTCGGCACACTTCCAAGGAGATAGGGTGCTTCCATGCAAGGTGGTCATCACCTCCACACATGCACTTTCTCGCGTTCCCAAGGGGTTTCTTAACAGTGAAGGCTCTCCCATCTCTCAACACTCAGGGATAATCTAAAGTGCATAGTGAAGGATGTGGGTGCATCCGAAAAACCTAAGATCTAAAGTGAGATAGTGAACAAAGACAAGCAATCATACAATCATGCAAGAGAAAGGGTTGTCACGCAATAAGTAGTCATGTAAAGCAGATAAGTATCATACAAACAAAACCCTATCAATCATATGTGAGAGTGAATCATGCTAAAGTGAACAAATAATTCATGTGATCATGCAATGATATAAAACATGTTAAGATAGCATACCAATCAAGCAAGCAAACTAAATCACTTTGCCTAAAAAAATGAGGTACCCTCTAATCGACCAATTAAATGCCATATTTTTATCAACTAGTGTTCAAGCTTGATCCTCAAAATCCTCAGCGGAGTCGCCAATTTATGGACCCACATTTCTCACATGCACCCCCATTTGGTCGGTGAGACTCGCTTTTATTTAGTGAAAAATTAATTTTGGAAAAAAAAGTTGGATTCGCCAATTATTTTATTTTATTTTAAAAGGGAAAATAAAACAAGAAAGAAAACCTTAAAAAAAGTGACTCCATAATTTTTGAAAAAAGCGTGACTTTAAAAAACCCGAGTCTAGGTCCAGGGATCAGGTTACCTATTGCGAAGGTACCTCTAAGAGGTAGCACTCCTCTAAGCCCTAAAGAGGTCTCTATTGACTAAGTTGAGGGGAATGTGACAATTAATTGGTTGATTATAGATACCTAGCTAGGCTAAGGTGATTTCGAGATTCTATCAATACTAGCATGTCAAATAAGAAATCAAATTACAATCATAAAGGAGAGTTAGGGTGCGTACTTGGACTGCTTTTTAAGCGCTATCACAAGACATCAACGATTAATTTGGAAAATAAAACACACATGTATTTTACCCTAGTCTCTTATTCAAACATGGCAAACTAAACAAGCAATTAGAAAAATATGTTGAATAGGTTGAGAATCGCATACAAAGCAATGCATAATGATCATACATAAAGCAATACATAATTTATGGGATTAAGATACAATGGTAAGAAGCGTACCTGAATAACATAGTGTAGACCCCCCTGTTTTAAACCAAGTGTATTGGTTCAATGATTTGATTTTTATTATTATTGCCATCTTTTATTATTCTTATAAGTTGAAGCAAGGTGGCATTTCAAGGATGATCCAGGAGTGGGATTTAGGGGGCCTCCCTTTCGGCATGAAAGCAGCTATGAGAGATGGGATGTGCAGCAAGTCAAGATGGCAGGGGCCATGCTGGTGATTGGAGGGCCATGCTGCTGATGTGAGGAACAGTAGGGCAAGTAGTGGCTTGCCAAAGAAGATAGGAATAGGGTAAGGAGGAAGTAAAAAGGAGAAGAAAAAAAAAAAGAAAAAAAAGGTAGTGGAGGGATTTTCAGGGGAAAAAGCTTGGAGTCCTGCTGGTCTTGCTGGAAAAGACTTCCTCAGGTATGAATGTAACAGGCTATAGTTTGTTTCGGATTCTTGCTATCCCTCTGCATTTTCTTGTTGATATTTTGAATGTTTGTTGTTTTGCTTGGGGTGGATTGTTGTTTGTTGAGATATAACCTTGAATCCATGCTTGCCATCGTCAATCTTAATATGCTCTGTTTCTATTGTGATTGCAAAATGCCCGAGAACCCCTCCAATACTTGCATTTGATGCTGTTTTTTCCCACCTAATAATAAGGTTCACTGATGATTCATGATGTGAAGCCTCCTTTGAGAACCTTTCTATTTGTTTTCTTCTATGCTCTGTTCCATGCTTTTTCTACCTTGTTTTGGGCTGCTCTTTGGTCCTGGACCGTGTTAAATGCACGGACTGTGAGAGAGGAAATCTGGGTTTGATTGCAAACTTTTGCAAGGATAAATGTTCTCAAAGGCTTGATGTCAGTAAGCATGATGAGAAGACTGGAGTTTTTTTTTAATCCTTTGTTCAATGTTTGATCACTGTTGAAGAGGATCATATTCGAATGCTTGGTGGGGAAGCTTCTGGTATTAGTTCATCAACAAAAGAGTCAAAGTTTTCGTCTGTTGATGCTGAATCTTTTGTTCAACGACAGCAGTTGAAGATGATCTAACTAAGGTGCTTGGCAGGAATGGTTCTGGTGTTAAATCAGAGGTATTGCAAGTGGAAGGTGATAACAATATTATCAATAGACAGCACGGTGTTTTGCCAATTGAAGTTTCAATTGATTCAGGTAGCTAAACTGATAGTTTGGAAGGCAACTGGGGTTCGGTTTCAGTTGGAACAAGCCTCTCAACTCAATCAGATGCACTTGCGGTTGTCGACACTGAAGCATTGCAACTGACTGGTTCCAAAGCACCTCCCGAGTCAGAGAAAGATGCCTTGAAAAAGCCAAAACATGCGTCCATGTCTCATGGTTTTGACGAATCGGATGTCTCATATAAAATGAGGTTGGAGGGAATAATGATGAATTTTGCTACAGTTGTTAGCATTTTTCCGTTCCGAATGCGTGTTAGAGTTCTACAATGAAGTATGAGAATCCAAAGGTGGGCTCCACAGTATATTTGAGTTGTCGTATGGGTGAAAAGAGTTGATATTTCGAAGTGTCGGCTGATGCATCTCTTCCTCACTTTCAGCTATAGTGCTCATCTCACATCCTCACCATCGTCTATCTCACATCCGCTCACCATCCTCCACGTTTTTTCCCATTCGGCCACCACCTACAACCTGTTCCTTTCATGTACACCACATGCCATTTTCCAAGCTTCCAGCTTTGCATGGCTACACATGGCCGAGCTAACCCCCACTACTTGTTCCAATCAACCCATAGCCCGTCTCTTGCACCTGGCATGGCAGTCCAAGACTCATCCATAGGCTTCACTGAGGTTCCAAATCCACTCACCCACGTGCATGGAACCATATAAACTCAGCCATCATACCCATACCCATTTCCCATCAACCTCCATGCACCTTGGTTCCCATGCACGTCATCGCTCTTCTTAGTCTCATACCCATCTTTTCTTGCTTCCATACACACCGCCACTTCTTGAATATCACCAAACCCATTCTTTCTCTCACTATCCGGTTCACTAAAGCCACCCATATCTTTTAAATCCCATCATACCCACGCTCATGTTCACCACCTTCACCCATCCATATCTCTCATACTCATCCAATCAAATAACCACACCCATTTCTTGTTCTATAGACTCACCAAGCCCGTTTTCCTTCACTTTCACTCACCACCTATCCATCATCTGTCCACCTCTCATCTAAACCCATTTTCTTATCACCTTTCCCATGCGCATGTGACCACTATGCACGAGAACGGCTAACCCATTTCCCCACTCGCTCATAGTCCTCTTCTATGCCCAACCAGTTGCACCACAACCTCCTTCCCATACTCTTCTCTGCGTGACATGCACGGATGATGATGCTCCTCCGAAGTGTTGCTTCTTCATCCAGGAAAGCTGAGGATGCTTGGTGAGATAAAAAAAAAAAAAAACACCTTGATGGACTCGGGAGCAGCCGTTTTATTCTTTGATGACGAGGGCCTTACCCTACTCATGCATGCTGCCAGGCTCGGCTACACCGATACCACCAAGATTCTGCTGGAAGTTGGCGTTCCTTGGAACGCGTTCTCTCCGTCCAACCTCTTTACCGCCAGCTCCGCCATGGATTCCGGCCACCAAGAAGCGTTTGAAGCCCTCCTCGACGCCGGGACCCAAGCTGAAATTGCTCCAGAGAACAGTCACCAGGAGAGAAAACAAAAGGTGGTGATTCTGACGAGGATTGTTCGGGAGATAGAACTGCTTTTGGTGTGGATAAGCTGGTGGGTTCCGATAGCAAAGCTATCATGATGGCTTGGGAGAAACCATTGGTGGACGCCCATGCAAAAGTCGTTTACTCAAATAGTGGTCACATGCTGAATATTGGCTGACAAATGGGTCTTGAGCAACATGGGTTTTGGCACGTTTCGAAGTGCAATATGGAAATCTGACACATCCTAGGTTTTTGGGGGTCGTCGGGCTTAACCAACCGAAGCTGAAGTTACTCATGAATTGATCTTAGCGCCTCAAGCTAGCATGCATAGGCCAGGAAATGATGTCACTCAAGCAGAAGTTGTTCCTCATCTAAATTGGGGACGACAAGAGAGGACTGAGGTGTTTGGGGAATTGGAAGGCTAAAATTTCTGACACGTTTCATGCAATGGTCAGCAGGAAGTTGACGAAAGGATAGCAATTGGTGGTGACAATGATGACCATGATGATGTATTGATAACTGAAGAAATGATGCAATTGGATTTTGCTCCTCATATAGACAATTCAGATGGTGTATGTGATAGATGAGGGACTACTGAAGCTTGAAAGTACCTTCGGGGGGACGCCTTTTGAAGTCCACGTGTCTCACCCTACATGTCTTCATGCATGCATTCAAAATTGACTTTCAAAGGAAGCCTTATTTTCAAATGTTTTAGTTATTTAACCATTTTTTTATTTCTTTATTTTTATTTGTTTATTCATTTATTCACTTATTATTATTATTGTTATTATCATTTTATTTGTTTATTTCTAAAAAGAATTCCACCTTCAATTCGAACGATTTCCAAATATTCTAAGTTATATAATAAAATTTTCACAGTTTCCGCTTCTCAAATAATTTTCAATTCCAATTTCTTTCAAATCTAATTTCCGAATGTCCAATCCTTAAATTTAATTCTCAAGAGTCCAATTTTCAAACAATCTTCTACTCTTCTTGATTTTAATAAGCATGAATGAATTTTTCACAACTCCAAAATGATGAAATCTGTGATATTAATTCATGCAAAATAAATTGGGCTTTGGTGGGGGCCCCGCTTGGGTGACTTTATGATTGATTGATTGATTTATTGTTTGATTGGATTATCATACGTGATTGACTTATCCTACTCTCTGACATGCATGAGGTTATCTCTAAATTGTGTACTAATCCTCTCCATTGATAGCGCATGGTGGCTCGTTGCCCAGGTCTGTACCCATTTTCCTCTAATCGTTGTCTATGCATGTCTCGACTTTTATGTGTGCATGATCATTTAGGATATTCATTGATTTTACTCGTCAATTGACGCGTCAGCTTCATTTTATTAGTAGGGACCCGACTTTAGGGACTTAAAGGGGTGCTACGGTCTGTACCGTACCTTCCCGATAAGTAACCTGACCCCCGAACCCGATCCGGTTTTTCACAGACCGCCTTTTCCAAAATAAGGAGTCACATTTAGGGTTTTTCTTTCTTATTTTGTTTACCCTTTTAAAAATAAAACAAAAATAAGTGGCGACTCCAAGTCATTTTTCTTAATCAATATAAAATCATTTTTCAAATCAAAATCGAGCTCGCCATCGAGTGGGGAACGCATGAGCCGAAATGCGGGGTCCACACATAGGTAACTTGTAATGTGCTTTCGCGAGGCATGAAGGGTTAGATAATAAATAATAGAATAAACAAATCCTAGCATGCTTGTAATCTAATCAACATAGCAAAAATGATCAAAGTATATGAAATCATCAATTATCACATGCATCTTATATAAAGTTCCTAAAAAAATAAATAGACATGATTTCAAGAAGTAGCGAAGGTGGCAACAAAGATGAGTTTTGAAAAAAGATTTTATGTAGGGGTTTCACCAATTCCCCGATTGATATACATAAATCTAGCCCAGAATTATCCCATTTATTTGGGATCACAAGCTTGGATTCGTATTCCATTCAAAATTGTAATTTTTATTGAAAAATGAAATCCGATCAAAACATGGTTGCATGTTATTTAAGAAAATGATATTTCAATTCTAAGGACTCTAAATGAATTTTTTGAAATGTATTTTAATGAGGAACACTTTGAGAAAAGGATTCTTCTTAAAAGGAAAGAAATTATTTGTAAACGACAATACTCAAAGATCAAACATAGGCAACCCAAAAGAAGACAAAATCACAAAGTAAAATTTTTTTTAGTAATCAACAAAACTGATAAAGGTGAGAGTATAGGCCAATCTTCAGGATTTTTCGATGGCTTCTGAAAAGTAAATTTCACAAAGAATTATCAAAGCAATAAGCTAAATGACTTAAAATCAAGTAAAATTAGGAGATATTAATCAAGAATTAAAAATGGTGAATCAAACACATAAGTTGAGAGGAATAATCAAGAACTAACATAAGATCTACCAAACACATAAACATATGAGTATAATAACATGGATATAGTACCTTAAGCACCAAGAATTCTAAAACACATGAATTAAATAAGGCTCAATAGAAAACTAGAATTATCCATTTAAGAACATGAGCAAAGGGAGAAAAAAACATAAGATCAGTTAAGCTAATTAACTAAAGTTTTAGAGAAACATATGAACTAAACTATGATCAATCCATGAATGAAATTTTATATACTTAACATAGAAATAATATAACTTAAGATCAATTAAACTAGTTATGTAAAGCTTTGAAAGACATACAAAATCAACCAAGAAATAAAATTAACAAGTTTAAAATATGAAAATGACATAGAATCAATCGACTTAAACAACTCAAGTCCTAAAAACTCATGAACTAAAAGGATAAATAAAAGAATGAGATTAATATTTAAATACACGAATTCAATCACATAGGATCAATTAAACTAATAATCTAGAATTCTAAAAAAAACACACCAATTGAAATTGGACCAAACAAGAATCAAAGTTAACATATTAAAGAAAAACAAATAAACAACTTTGAGTTGACTAGACTAACTTATTAAAATTTCCAAAAAAATGAAATACAAAATGAAAGTGAAAATTGTATCAATTAAGAATTAAGGTTAACTAATAACCTAACCTTCTTTCCAATAGTTATGAATAAAATCTAACAAGAAAAATTCTAACTTTTAATCTAAAATATAAAAAAATTCTACTTTCATTCCAATTAAAAATTAAAACCGAAACCTAAACCCTTTAACTTTCATTCAGATTAAAAATTAAAACCGAAACCTAAACCCTCTAACTTTCATTCCGATTAAAAATTAAAACTGAATCTTAAATAACATGGATCCATTAAATTAATACCCAGGACCTAGGAATGTAAAGTAAAAATAAATAAATAATAAAATGGAGTGCAACAGTGAGGACTGTAAGGAATTGGAATTTTAAAACAGAAATATGTAACACATACACTCACACCAACAAAGCTTTCCTGCTGCTTTTTCACCGGCATGTTGAGCTCCATGCAAGTCCAAGATGGATCTGAAGAATAGGTCTTCTTGTAATATTTGTGCTGTCAACAACCTTAAACCACTGACTCCCAGGATCACACATATCATCTCTACCCAAGCATTTCCAGGCATTTGCGACGATGCTGCTGCTGGAGTCTACATCCAAGCAAACAGTGGTGCCATCCCTCAGCTTCGTTGACAGGTATATCTTTGTATCGGAAATGATCTCCCAATTTGACCCAGGTTTACACTTCTGATTGCTTCTTTCAGGAATGACTGTAGTTGACTTGTATAACACTGATCTTCTCTTGGACAAATTTAACTCTTGAGTTCCGGTTCTGGTCCATGGAGTTGTGTATAATCTCATGTAAGATGGGTGAGTCTTCTTCACGATATTTTCCAAAAGCTCCTTTCCCTTCAGCATTTGGGGTTTGAACCATTTCAGTAGCCACTTGTATGGACACCATATTAGTCGCTGTTTACACAATTTGGAGATGGAAATCCAGAAACTGATCAAAACAGGGGCTGAAGGTGCTGGTGGTGTAGATGATCCAGGAAACTGTGCACCAAACTACCTTAACAACGGAAAACTAATGGGACAGACCCAGTAATTTCTTCTCCAACCTTACCACTCACAGCCATCAAGTTGGAAGTTCCTTCGGAATCTACATACAAAGCGCGCTCACCACCATTGGCAAAGGACAAACCACATCAATTTCAATGTCAAATCTTTATGTGACTTCTGTGGAACATTGCAAGTTAAGGAGCTGGCCAACTTCATTAATCAAGAACTCCGGGAAATTTCAGTGAAGCATGAAGCGCTTTGTTGGAGGACCGACCAGAGGATCCAGTCGTTGAGGATCGCCAGGTTGTGATGCCCCAAGTGTATAGTACAAAGGACCTGCGTACCTCCACGTGAAAAAAGTGATGATCCATGCAGTATAGGTAATTTGCCAGATTCACAATACAAAAGCCTAACTTCGTTGAGATGCCTTCCATCAACTCTTCAATTTCCATCAGAAGGAGTTAGCTAGGCATGGAGAAGATAGCTCTGGTTTTAGTGGCTTTCTCACTGGCCGTGGCCATGGCCATGCCACTAGTCGACAACGCCATTGGTGACCCCAAAGAAGTTGATGAATGGCTGCACAAGATCCAGCATGCAAAGCAGAAAATGACCCGGTTCCACTTTTACTTTCATGACACAGTTACAGGTCAAAACATGACTGCGATGAGGGTGGCTCAGGCCTCTATCACGGATAAATCATCCACCTTGTTCGGCCTTGCTAATATGATGGATGACCCTTTAACCGAAGGACCCGAACTCACCTCCAAGCAAGTGGGTCGGGCGCAAGGGCTGTATGGCTTATCGGGATTGAATGAGATGACTGTTTTGATCGTCATGAACCTTGCCTTCACAAGTGGAGAGTATAACCGCAGCACTCTAACCATTTTGGGTCAGTACAGAACGTCATAGACGATCCAAGAGACGCCCATAGTTGGTGGGAGTGGGGTTTTCCGACAAACAGGCCACTGACCATATGGTTTGCACCAGATTTTTACATAAAGAAAAATCCATTCGAACATCAACCCCCCAGTAAGCCATTTTCTCAATTTTTTCTGCCTCTGCCAAAACATACTGGAGTGCGATATCGATAGCATCAGAACCAATAGAGTGGGGACCCATTTGAGTCAAGGCGCGGACATGTTATCGAATTGATAGTAATGAACATCCCAAGAGAAATTTATGATAAGGACGAACAAGGCCTGCCATACGAGCGCTGACCTCTTAGGGGTACTTCACACTGGACGAATTCACCACTTGGGCATTGCCTGGTGGTAGATTTGGAGGGGGCATGATGGCAGAGTGTGAAACGGAGGCTGGGGCTCCGTGGTGAATCCTTCGTGGCTGTCTTCTCCAAAATCTGCGTGTGCTGTCAGACTTAATCTTCAGCAAAATTCAATGGTGCATCTCCTTCTAACCATGAAAAATTTGGTGATGATCACCTTTAACAATTAATCATCTCATCATGTTCTGCTTCCAAAATTAAATATTCAGCTTTACTAGTGAAATTACGAACAAATAACGTTCTGGAAAGGATGCCTCCTACATGGGTGTTCCTTTTTCCACCAGAAACTTCAATCACAACAATTTCCCATGCAAAGGAACCACCATCTTGGGCAGCAATACCGCGCTCAAAGCTCTGAATAGCATAAGAATCCTGCTCCTCCCTTGATATTACATGATTATCTGAACCATTAGAGATATAGCATCCTGAAACGTAAGACAAACCAGGCCTCTGCTATAGAACACCTTTCTTGCAACCTTTTCCCCCTTCTTTCCCTTCCAAAATACTGAATCTTCATGGAGCGTGTCAAGAATGCCTGCTGGTTGTGTGCTTGCTTCTGAAATTGATGATTTTGATTTCAAGTTTCAGTCACCGGAGTTTCTGAAACTGAACTTGCAGGTAAACACCGGCTTCCGGAGGTTTCCGTGAATCTGAAAAACCTAAGGGCTGTACCCCCTCCCCCCTCTATAGCTTTTACGACCAACCAGAAAAAATACCCCTCTAATCCTCTCGATGTCTTATTCGAGATGTATTGAAAATTTTTCCTCTCTCGACTAGCGTGATTCCTTTTTTTTTTTTCCAAAAAAAAAATCAGTCAACCCTCTTATCTTCCTTTTGCAGCCTGTTGTCACAAGCTTATTCAAATGAGCCTCCCCATGGCCTTATATAAGAGCCAGGAAGCTTCTGGAGACTCCTAGAGTGGGAAGAGTGTGGAAGGTTCTAGAGAAGCCTGGAGGAATCCACACAATTCTACACCATGGTGGAAGGCACGAGAGGAGTCTGGGGCTTTCTAGAGAAGTCTAGAAGACTCTTGTATATACATGTATATAGGCTTGTACCTAGAATGATGTAGGACATTCTAGAATAGTCTTGAGTTGTAAGGAACCCTCCAAGGTTCCAGAGAGTTCCATTGGTGCCTATAAATAGGTGAGGGCCTCATTTGGCCAAGGCACCAAGCAAGTGAGCTTCCAAGCACTTGTAAGAGCTTCTTTGAGTAATAAAGAGCTTCCATTCTTTAAGGAGTTGCCTACTAAGCTTCCTAAGCTTCCGAGTCGCGAGTGTCTTAGCCGAGCAAGCTAAGCATTGGGGATCAAGGCTAACTTAGCAAGATCAAGTGTCTTGACTTGCCTAAGTGCCGCACGAGCTTAGTAAACGACTAAGTCCGTGACAAGTGGTATTAGAGCACGGTTAAGAGGTGGGCATATCAAAGGAAGCATGTCGGGCTCTAACGTGGAGGAGACTAGCGAGCAAACCCGTGGACGGGAGATGGAGCATACTACACGGGGCCGAGGCAGGAAGGATAAGTCTCGTGACGCCTTAGCCAACATGGAGGCAAGGCTAGCCAAGGTGGAGCTAGCCATGGCGGACACCCGGGAAGGGGTGGACTTGATCGTGCAAGGCATGGAGAAGGGATTAGAGGATCTAAGGGAGCAGATCCAAGACCTTCGCGAGGGCGTGCTTGGTTCACAAGTTCAGCCGGTGTCACATGAGGAGTTCATGTCCTTCCAAGACAAGGTCATGACCATGTTCGCTAGTGTGGAGTCAAGGATGGAGGCCTTGGCTGCACGCATGGATGCCCGAGACCAAGAAATCCATCAAGAGCTGGCCATATACAAGACTGCGGTGTCAGCACGAGTCATGGCCACTCATGAGGCACCAAGGGTGGAGGTGCCCAAGCCACACACGTTCAGCGGCAAGAGGGATGCTAAGGAGCTAGACAACTTCTTGTGGCACATGGAACGTTACTTTGAGGCAATAGCATTGACGGATGAAGCCACTAAGGTACACACTGCGACCCTTTACCTCACTGATAATGCTACTTTATGGTGGCGTCGACGGTTTGCCGACATAGAGAGAGGGACGTGCACCATAGACACATGGGATGCCTTTAAGAGAGAGATCAAGAGGCAATTCTATCCCGAAGACGTGGCTTACCTAGCAAGGAAGAGTCTCAAGCGTCTCAAGCACACGGGCTCGATCCGTGAGTATGTCAAGGAGTTCTCTACTCTTATGCTTGAGATACCTAACATGGCCGAGGAGGAGCTACTGTTTAACTTCATGGACAACTTACAAAGTTGGGCCGAACAAGAGTTGAGGAGGCGTGGTGTCCAAGACCTAGCCACAGCCATGGCAGTAGCGGAGTCCTTGGTGGATTATAGAAGGGGAGACTCCACCAAGCCCAAGCCACCATCCAAGGGGAACCAGGCCAAAGGTGGGGGAGACAAGAGGTCGCTAGGCCATACTTCTAAGGAAGGATCAAGCAAAGGCCCTAGTGGCAAGGATGGCAAAGGCAAGGACAAGAGGAAGGAGTTCACGCCCAGGACCAATTGCTTCCTATGCGATGGTCAGCACTGGGCACGGGACTGCCCTAAGAGGAAGGCCTTAAATGCTATGATTGAGGAAAAGGAGCAGGAAGGCGATGCTAAGGTGGGATCGTTGCAGCTCCTAAATGCCCTTAAGGCCAAGCCGCTGCCTAAGACGCCTCAAAGCAAAGGGTTGATGTATGTGGAAGCCCTTGTCAATGGGAAGGCCACCAAGGCCCTGGTGGACACAGGTGCCACTCACAACTTTGTCTCAGAGGATGAGGCAAGAAGGTTGGAGCTCCAAGCATCCAAGGAAGGAGGGTGGCTCAAGGCAGTCAATTCAGCTGCCAAGCCATCACATGGAGTAGCTCGCGGGGTGACTATGCACATTGGCTCGTGGGAAGGAAGGGTCGACTTCACAGTGGCACCCATGGACGACTTCAAGGTGGTGCTAGGAATGGACTTCCTACAGAAGGTTAAGGCCGTGCCACTACCTTTCCTACGCTCAATGGCTATCCTAGAGGAGGAGAAGCCATGCATGGTCCCTACGGTCACTGAAGGTACGCTCAAGACCCCCATGCTATCCGCTATGCAAGTAAAGAAGGGGTTAAAGAGGGAAGAGGTGACCTACCTCGCGACCCTGAAAGAAGAAAAGGACGATGGGTCGGGAGAACCCATGCCTAAGGAAATCGAGGGAGTCCTTGATGAGTTCAAGGACGTGATGCCGCCCGAGTTGCCTAAGAGACTTCCTCCTAGGAGAGAGGAGGATCACAAGATTGAGTTAGAGCCGGGAGCCAAGCCCCCTGCTATGGGGCCATATAGGATGGCACCACCCGAGTTGGAGGAACTAAGGAGACAACTCAAGGAGTTGCTAGATGCGGGGTTCATCCAACCATCCAAGGCTCCCTATGGCGCGCCGGTCCTATTTCAGAAGAAGCATGATGGGTCCCTACGGATGTGCATAGATTACCGAGCACTCAACAAGGTGACGGTAAAGAACAAGTACCCTATTCCGCTCATTGCTGACTTGTTCGATCAACTTGGAAGGGCAAGGTACTTCACAAAGCTGGACTTAAGGTCGGGCTACTACCAAGTCAGGATTGCGGAGGGAGATGAGCCAAAGACTACATGTGTGACCAGGTATGGCTCATATGAGTTCTTAGTGATGCCGTTCAGACTCACCAATGCCCCAGCAACGTTCTGCACCCTCATGAACAAGATCTTCCACCCATACTTGGACAAGTTCGTGGTGGTGTACTTGGATGACATAGTCATCTATAGTAACACTCTAAAGGAGCATGAAGAACACTTGAGGAAGGTCTTTAAGATCCTGAGACAGAACGAGTTGTACGTGAAAAGGGAGAAATGCTCATTTGCTAAGGAAGAGGTGAGCTTCCTAGGGCATCGCATCAAGGATGGCAAGCTGATGATGGATAATAGCAAGGTGAAAGCCATCCAGGAATGGGATCCACCAACCAAGGTACCTCAACTCCGATCTTTCCTTGGTTTAGTTAATTACTACCGGCGGTTCATAAAGGGTTATTCGGCAAGGGCCGCACCACTCACTGACCTTCTTAAGAAGAATAAGGCATGGGAGTGGGATGAAAGGTGCCAACAAGCCTTTGAGGACCTAAAGAAGGCTGTGACTAAGGAGCCAGTGTTGGCACTACCCGACCATACCAAGGTCTTTGAGGTACACACAGATGCCTCAGACTTTGCTATTGGGGGAGTCCTTATGCAAGACAGGCACCCAATCGCATTTGAGAGTCGCAAGCTGAACGACACGGAGAGGCGTTACACGGTGCAGGAAAAGGAGATGACCGCTATCGTCCATTGCTTGCTCACTTAGAGGCACTATCTGCTAGGGTCTCACTTCATAGTGAAGACCGACAACGTGGCCACTAGCTACTTCCAGACACAGAAGAAGCTGAGTCCTAAACAAGCTAGGTGGCAAGACTTCCTGGCCGAGTTTGACTATACGCTGGAGTATAAGCCAGGAAGTGCTAATCATGTGGCCGACGCCCTAAGCCGCAAAGCCGAGCCCATGACGAGTCAGCCCCAAGGAGACATAATGGATCTTCTAAGGGAGGGACTGCAACATGATCCAGTGGCTAAGAGCCTCATTGCCCTGGCTCACGAAGGGAAGACTAAGCGGTTTTGGGTGGAGGACGGCCTACTCTACACTAAGGGGAGACGACTCTACGTGCCTAAGTGGGGGAATATAAGACGAAACCTGATAAAGGAGTGCCATGACACCAAGTGGGTTGGGCACCCTGGGCAACGACGCACAAGGGCACTACTCGAGTCGGCTTACTATTGGCCTCAAATACGGGATGAGGTTGAGGCCTATGTGAGGACTTGTCTTGTGTGCCAACAAGACAAGGTGGAGCAACGACAGCCTAGAGGCCTGTTGGAGCCACTACCCATAGCGGAGCGCCCATGGGACAGCGTCACCATGGACTTCATCATCGGGCTGCCCAAGTCGGAGGACAGTGGGTCGATCATAGTGGTGGTGGACAGGTTCTCTAAGTATGCAACCTTCATAGCAGCCCCGACTGACTGCACAGCGGAAGAGACAGCGAGGCTATTCCTTAAGCACGTAGTCAAGTATTGGGGGTTGCCTAAGTTTATCATCAGTGATCGCGACCCGCGCTTCACTGGGAAGTTTTGGACGGAGCTCTTCAAGCTTATGGGTTCGGAGCTTCACTTCTCCACAAGCTTTCACCCACAAACGGATGGGCAGACCGAGAGGGTGAACGCGTTATTGGAGCTATACTTAAGGCACTTCGTGAGTGCCAACCAGAGGGACTGGGCTAAGTTACTAGACATAGCCCAATTCTCATACAACCTACAAAGGAGTGAGGCGACCAACAAGAGTCCGTTCGAGCTAGCCACAGGGCAGCAACCATTAACTCCTCACACTCTAACAATTGGCTACACAGGGAGAAGTCCAGCGGCTTTCAAGTTCGCAAAAGGGTGGCATGAGCAAGCTGATATAGCACGCTCATACTTGGACAAGGCCGCTAAGAAAATGAAGAAGTGGGCTGACAAGAAGCGACGACACACGGAGTATAAGGTCGGGGACATGGTGCTTGTCAAGCTCCTTCCTCAACAATTCAAGTCCCTAAGGCCGGTGCATAAGGGCCTTGTGAGGAGATATGAAGGACCCTTCCCCATACTTGGGAAGGTTGGCAAGGTGTCCTATAGAGTCGAGCTGCCCCCGAGGTTGAAGATTCATCCTGTCTTCCACGCAAGCTACTTGAAGCCCTATCACGGAGACAAGGATAATCCAAGCCGAGGGTTATCTAAGAGGGCACCTACAGCGGTCGTGACCTCCTATGATAAGGAGGTAGAACACGTCCTCGCAGATCGGGTCATCAGGAGACGAGGGGTACCTCCTGCTACGGAATACTTAGTGAAATGGAAGGGACTACCAGAAAGCGAGGCTAGCTGGGAGCCAGCAGAGGCACTATGGCAGTTCCAGGAGCAGATCGAGCGGTTCCGGGCAGAAGGCGCGACGAGGACGTCTGCGGCATAGGTGGGGGAGAGTGTCACAAGCTTATTCAAATGAGCCTCCCCATGGCCTTATATAAGAGCCAGGAAGCTTCTGGAGACTCCTAGAGTGGGAAGAGTGTGGAAGGTTCTAGAGAAGCCTGGAGGAATCCACACAATTCTACACCATGGTGGAAGGCACGAGAGGAGTCCGGGGCTTTCTAGAGAAGTCTAGAAGACTCTTGTATATACATGTATATAGGCTTGTACCTAGAATGATGTAGGACATTCTAGAATAGTCTTGAGTTGTAAGGAACCCTCCAAGGTTCCAGAGAGTTCCATTGGTGCCTATAAATAGGTGAGGGCCTCATTTGGCCAAGGCACCAAGCAAGTGAGCTTCCAAGCACTTGTAAGAGCTTCTTTGAGTAATAAAGAGCTTCCATTCTTTAAGGAGTTGCCTACTAAGCTTCCTAAGCTTCCGAGTCGCGAGTGTCTTAGCCGAGCAAGCTAAGCATTGGGGATCAAGGCTAACTTAGCAAGATCAAGTGTCTTGACTTGCCTAAGTGCCGCACGAGCTTAGTAAACGACTAAGTCCGTGACACTGTGCTCTCCTCAAAAACCCTCTATTGCAGACACATACATCCCAATATCAAGTCCAACCTCCCTTCCAAACTCTTCATGATGTCTTCGTAAAAAGAGCCTCATTATCCAAAAACAATCTCAAAGTTTCTAAAGAGATTCTTAAACCTTCCAAAACCAAAAAATCCCTTTTTATGCATGAATATCCCCAAAAATTGTTCTCCGTATGCAACTACGGACTTTCACTTGTCTTCCTTTTTGGAGAAGATCCTTACACAAATATAAAATAAAATGAATCAATCATGCAAATAGTAAATAAATAATAAAATTAGAAAACATGCAAATTTAAACAACACAAAAAAATAAGAAAGATCAACCATAAAATAATGATCAAAATGAAATTAGGATTCTACATCATTTTTTTTTCTTTCCCTTTCTCATCTATTCCAAACAAAAATATCAAACATAATGAAACACTATAAATATAAATCATTATATGATTTATGATATATTTCAATTATTTTTATAATTATATTTGTTTTAAATATTTGATTAAAAATGCATGCAAGTATAAAAACTCCTTTACAAGTTAATAGCCATAGAAGTTACTATTTTGCCGTATAATTTAAGATTTTATTCTTAATAACTAATCAATTTTGATAAATTAGTAATTAATAATTAAAAATAATAAACATATAATTGATCAATAAAAAATAAAATAACCAATTATTAATAAAGATGTGGTTGAAAACTTTTAAAAAAACTTTATATTTATATAGAATTTCACATGTGCTATATATATTAGACATTTTTTATTTTGTAAATATGAAAATAGAGCTAGATATATAGTACTTGCAATATATTATATCATGGAATATTTAACTTATACTTATTTATTTATTAATAATATATGATACCTTCATACACATAAATAATATTTGGAATTTTATGTAGGTAGAATGTTTTTATAGACACTAGACAATTTATTTGAGAAATTTAATTCTGATCAATTATTTAAAAACCAAGTAATAATGAAAAAAAAATATCTTTTAATTTAAACTAGGTAACTAAATGTTAGTATAAATTTACTTCTTGAGTGGATAAGGTATGATTTTGAATGAGAACAAATTAGAGGACTATAACTTATTCATAGCTAACATAAATTTAATATTACATTGGACTTGTATGGATAACTTTTACCTAATATAATAAAAATCATTTAGTAGTATTTATGTATGTGTAGCACCATATAATAATATTGAAATTTAAATAAATTTATAACATAGGATGTAATCTTACCTATCTTGGATTATCTATTGTTATTATTTATATATATAAAAATATAAATAACATATTACACTATAAATATTAATTGCTTAAATAATTTACATTTTTGTTATTTCATAACAATACTATTATTACATAATAGAACATTTAAATATAAATAAATCTACATTCTAGTATTTAATTTTATGGATCCTTAATTTTTATTATTATTTATATAAATAAAATATTATAGTATAAATATTAAGTGTCAACAAATATATATTATATTATTTCATAGTATAAATCATCTACTTATTTATTAATATTCTTTATTAATATCACAATTTAATAACATTTTTTGGTGACAAAATTACTCAATTTGTCAGGAAATAATATAATTACCATTGAAACCATTTTGTAAGCAAAAATAGATAAAAGTGTAACTTTTAGTGAGGAAATTATTTTCATCACCAAAAATTATAATTAGTGATAAATATTTTTGTAGGGAAATAGTTTATTTTCGTCACAAAAGTGTTTGTGCCAAAAAAAATGCGCCAAATTTTCCCGCCACATCTTTCAATGACAAAAATTTCAAATTCATTAGGAAAAGTTTGTAGAAAATTGGCATTATTGACAACATCTAAAATTTCATCGGTAAAAGTTACTTTTAGCAACAAAAGTAGAATTTGTCCCTAAATTTTTGTCACGAAAAGTACATTTTCTTGTAGTTAATTACTACTTCAACTTTTCTTTCAAATCACTAAAGGAAATACAATTTGAAATGGCAAATGAGTGGTATGCCAGCAACCAAACAGAGAAGTTGTGTATTGTTTAAGAATTCCATACCTAGACTTGGGTGGTGTTTGTTTTTTAGTTAATTTTAAATAAAACTTTAATGCTTAATAGTGTAAGTATTAGATTGTTTGTTTTTGTAATATTTTATTTATACTAAACATTGAAAAGTAAAGAAAAACTACTATGTTATTTTTTTAATTCAACAAAAAGTTCATAATAAGTCATGAAAAAGTAGAAAAACAAACAATATAAATCCTGAAAACAAATTGCTTTCAACAAAAAACCAAAAAAACAAACACCCTCTTAGTTATACTTTTAAATAACTAGAAATCTAGCCTAGTTAGCACAAGCATCAATTCCTTTACTTATCTAATTATCTACCAAGACTAAACCAGAGTTACTTGTGGGGAAATAGACATGGAGAAGCCATGAAATTGTACCATGATGGCTTCGGGGTACAAGTAGACGGCCATCTTCTCATGTGCCATTGTTGTCGCATACCAGTTAATGCAGTCTCAGGGAGGTTGTCCATGATTGTACGGTGAACCCAGTGACATCATTTCCAGACTAGGCTATGCAAGTTGCCAAGTGATAACAAGGTGAAGAGGACATATAGATAGGGCCGCAATGCATCAGGGGACAAGAGAGATGCCAATGAAGCCAATGAGAGGGAAGCGAAAAACACCATGGTAGTGCGGAGGAGGGCATCACAAGTAGGAGAGACAACAAGTATGGAAAATCAACAAAAATTCGCATGCTAAGACGAACGCTAGTAAGCTAGCAATAACCAGCTTGATGGTTGTGGGGTGGGCTTCAAATACAAAGTGTGCCTCTTTCTCAAACTTCAAATTAACAAGGTCTAGGAGCACCGAGACAATGAAAGAAAGAAGAGCAAGAATGGAGGTGAGGTGAGTGGACATGCGATTCTGGTGCTGTCCATGGTGGATTTCCACATTGTTGATGAAAACCGCAGAGTGAATAGGGATGAGATTCCATTGTTGTTGGAGATTGATTCCTACAATGTTGAGAGTGAAATGTTGAAACGTTACTGTTGGGTTATGGATAATCATCATGATCTGGGTTTTCTTCTATAAAGCCTTAATCTCTTACCCACATTCTGTACATTATATATGCATGTGGTCGCCATCATGGCAGTTACGGGCGAAGAGTGATCCGTGAAAAGGTGGCCCCGCAACCTGACCTACGCGGCTTCTGGTGGTCTGCCTTGCTTTCCCCTTTTTCGGTTTGGGATTTTGTTTTTGCGGCTTCTGGTAGTCTGTCTTGCTTTTCCCTTTTCCGTTTGGGATTTTGTTTTTTCATTTTCCGTTTGGGAAACGGAGATGGACAAGAATGGTATAGTCATGAGTCATGGGTCTTGACCATGACTTTCTCCCTCTCCACTTCAATCATATTTCTATTTTCATTAAAAAGAATTAATAAAACATTCATACATCAGTACTATGTTTGATACTCATCCTTAATTATCATGGGAGAATTGTGTTTTGGGCCCAGTTGGGCCCAAAAATTAACAAATGGTCCATATATCTAACAAGATTAATAGAAAGGCTATGAGATATTAACTGACCAATATGCCCTTCATTATTTCCAAGTCAGATGGTTGTAAATTAAAGTGGCTTCATAGGTGTTAAACTTGAAATGCCATGTCATCTGACTGAAAAATCTCAAATAAATGGTAAAAAGGGTCACCACCCTCCTACCCCTTTCTCTCCCTCCGTAAACACCATGGTCAAAGACGAAGCCAACTATGAATATCCCCCAATCATGTAGCCGAGGATTGTGAGCAACTCAAAAAAGCCTTCGCATGTATGTGATCATCATCATTCCCAAATCGAAATGAGGGTGGGTGTGAATTAATTTTTCTGACATTTTGATTTCATCGTGTTGGTTCCTTTGATAATGTGGTGGATGTTTGTTTACAAGGTTTGAGGAAAGACATCCATTTTGATCTCATGTTGGGGTGTTCTTAAAAAATTTTGAACTTAATAACAGCGTGTTTTAGGGTGCAGGGTGGGGTATAAATGAGGCTTTGATCATATCCATCTTGGCTTATACGAATGAAGCACAAGCTAAGTAAATGAAAGAAACTTCCAGTTAATCCTTCGGAAAAGATCTCCTAAAAAATGGCATTTCAGTTGTTTGAAAATTCTTCACTTTATAATCTGGTTGTTAGGTTTATTTTCTAGAGAATAAATGGGTATGGTGCAGACGATGAGCTGTGGGGACTAGTTAGTGCACTTGGGATGAATAAGAAACTAAATTGGGTTTCACTTTCCCCCTTTTCACTGAGCCATGACATTGGGAAGTGGTTAACCGGCCCATATGCACTTGTTAAGTTGTACCGAGGTTGATTTCCTGCAACTGTACAAGGCCAATGTACTAAATGTACAAGAGTGTACAAGGGTGTGTATCTTAAGGGTTTTCAAGTGATTTTGAAGAACTTACTCATTTACTTTTTCCAATCGTCGGGGACATTCCTCACACATATTGCTTGAATGGTGCCTCATTGCACGCATTTTATCCGATGGCTACCATTTAATTCATTCTATTAGCTCCCCTACTAATGATGCACATGAATTGAAATGAGGGTTAACTTGTTCCTCCTTTTCCCTTATCCATGAGAGTGGAACCATTGTTTTCCCACCCATATGCACTTGTTCGATCGTCCCTATTATGGATTTCTCCAACTGTACAAGGCATTTACACTAAGTGTACAAGGCCAATGTGCTAACTGTACAATGGTGTACAAGGATAGCTAACTTGAAGGATTTCAAGTGATTTTCAAAAAATTCGTTGCTCATTTCTTTTTTCATAGGGGGACATTCCTCGTATTCCCTCCTCATTTCCTTTTGTACACATTCATTCCTCGTCTACAAAAACATTCCCCAACGAAAATTCTTTCGTGCCTTGTTCGTCGCCCTAGACCCGTCGGTAAAAGTTTCGTGACAAAAATCTTATTTCGTCGCCCAAAGTTTTCCTTGATGAAATAAAATTTTGTCACTGAAGGTGTTTTCCAACGAAACATTTCATCGACAAAAGTAAGAATTTTTGTCACGAAAAAAATAAAATTTGTCCCAAAAGTCGTCAATATTTAATGCCGACGAATTTTATTTTTATTGCCAAATATTTTTGGTAACAAATTAATTTCGTCGGTGATAGTCTACCGTCTTTGTTAGTTGTCTTGGCCACGCCCCAGGCCTTCGCCATTCACCCACAGTGCTAGCTCACCCGCCAAACATGTGACCATGCTCTGATACCACTTGTAGATCGAGGTGCTCCATATTTCCCAGTGGGTCACTCATCCTAAGATTTCTTTGACTGCAGCACGCTTAACCACAGAGTATTTTATGACAAGGCCCCCATTTGTTCTGAAAACCAATTGGTGATCAGAATTGGGACCTTATATTATTTAAGGTCACTCTCCATAGTCGACATGAATTTGACTTGAACTCAATTATACTCAACCCAAAATCATGAAAGGGTGTTAGATTCAAGTCATATTGACAAGTCATATCAAATTTTGTCACCTCTAAACAAACCTAATGTTGAATGAGAACAAATTAGAGGACTATAGTTTATTAATAGCTAGAATAAATTCAATTCCAGACTTATGGATTAAAGTGATAAATTTGAAATATAAAATAAAAGTATAATTGAAAGACAATGTTAGGAGAATGCCAAAGTGTAATACTCATATTGACATTAATAAAATAATGATCAAAATGAAATTAGGATTCTACATCATTTTTTTTTCTTTCCCTTTCTCATCTATTCCAAACAAAAATATCAAACATAATGAAACACTATAAATATAAATCATATAATAATTTATGATATATTTCAATTATTTTTATAACTACATTTGTTTTAAATATTTGATTAAAAATGCATACAAGTATAAAAACTCCTTTACAAGTTAGTAGCCATAGAAGTTACTATTTTGCGGTATAATTTAAGATTTTATTCTTAATAACTAATCAATTTTGATAAATTAGTAATTAATAATTAAAAATAATAAATATATAATTGATCAATAAAAAATAAAATAACCAATTATTAATAAAGATGTGGTTGAAAACTTTTAAAAAAACTTTATATTTATATAGAATTTCATATGTGCTATATATATCAGACATTTTTTATTTTGTAAATATGAAAATAGAGCTAGGCATATAGTACTTACAATATATTATATCATATAATATTTAACTTATACTTATTTATTTATTAATAATATATGATATCTTCGTACACATAAATAATATTTGGAATTTTATGTAGGTAGAATGTTTTATAGATACTAGACAATTTATTTGAGAAAGTTAATTCTGACCAATTATTTAAAAACCAAGTAATAATTAAAAAAAAAATCTATTAATTTAAACTAGGTAACTAAATGTTAGTATAAATTTACTTATTGAGTGGATAAGGTATGATTTTGAATAAATTTACTTATTCATAGCTAACATAAATTTAATACTACATTGGACTTGTATGGATAACTTTTACCTAATATAATAAAAATCATTTAGTAGTATTTATGTATGTGTAGCACCATATAATAATATTGAAATTTAAATAAATTTATATCATAGGATGTAATCTTACATATCTTGGATTATCTATTGTTATTATTTATATATATATAAATATAAATAACATATTACACTATAAATATTAATTGCTTAAATAATTTACATTTTTGTTATTTCATAACAATACTATTATTACATAATAGAACATTTAAATTTAAATAAATCTACATTCTAGTATTTAATTTTGTGGATCCTTAATTTTTATTATTATTTATATAAATAAAATATTATAGTATAAATATTAAGTGTCAACAAATATATATTGTATTATTTCATAGTATAAATAATCTACTTATTTATTAATATTCTTTATTAATATCACAATTTAATAACATTATTTGGTGACAAAATTACTCAATTTGTCAGGAAATAATATAATTACCATTGAAACCATTTTGTAAGCAAAAATAGATAAAAGGTTGTAACTTTTAGTGAGGAAATTATTTTCATCACCAAAAATTATAATTAGTGATAAATATTTTCGTAGGGAAATAGTTTATTTTTGTCACAAAAGTGTTTGCGCCAAAAAAAAAAGCGCCAAATTTTCCCGCCACATCTTTTAGCGACAAAAATTTCAAATTCGTTAGGAAAAGTTTGTAGAAAATTGGCATTATTGACAACATCTAAAATTTCATTGGTAAAAGTTACTTTTAGCGACAAAATTAGAATTCGCCCCTAAATTTTTGTCACGAAAAGTACATTTTCTTGTAGTGTGTGCTAGCACACTTATGATGAATGGGAACCTAAATTGGGTTTCATTTTCCCCCTTTTCACTAAGCCATGACATTAGGAAGTGGTTAACCCGCCCATTTACACTCATTCAGTTGTAGCTATGTCGGATTTCTCCAACTGTACAAGGCATTTACACTAAGGGTACAAGGCCAATGTGCTAACTGTACAATGGTGTACAAGGATAGCTAACTTGAAGGATTTCAAGTGATTTTCAAAAAATTCGTTGCTTATTTCTTTTTTCATAGGGAGACATTCCTCGTATTCCCTCCTCATTTCCTTTCGTACACATTCATTGGAATGTGCTAGCACACTTATGATGAATGGGAACCTAAATTGGGTTTCATTTTCCCCCTTTTCACTGAGCCATGACATTGGCAAGTGGTTAACCCGCCCATTTACACTCATTCAGTTGTAGCTATGTCGGATTTCTCCAATTGTACAAGGCATTTACACTAAGTGTACAAGGCCAATGTGCTAACTGTACAATGGTGTACAAGGCTACCTAACTTGAAGGATTTCAAATGATTTTCAAAAAATTCATTGCTCATTTCTTTTTTCATAGGGGGACATTCCTCGTACTCCCTCCTCATTTCCCTTTGTACACATTCATTGGAATGTACACATTCATTGGAATGTGCTAGCACACTTATGATGAATGGGAACCTAAATTGGGTTTCATTTTCCCCCTTTTCACTGAGCCATGACATTGGCAAGTGGTTAACCCGCCCATTTACACTCATTCAGTTGTAGCTATGTCGAATTTCTCCAACTGTACAAGGCATTTATACTAAGTGTACAAGGCCAATGTGCTAATTGTACAAGGGTGTACAAGGTTACCTAACTTGAAGGATTCCAAATGATTTTCAAAAAATTTGTTGCTTTTTCCCACTCATGGGGGACATTCCTTTCACATATTGGTTGAATGGTGACTCATTGCACGCATTTTATTTGATGTCTACCATGTTAATTGAGCTTATTTAAGGGTGCTATCAAGTCCTGAAAACTTCTAAAACACTGTGATGTACCTTTTTTTTTTAATTAAAGCTATATTCTTTCAAACCTCCCTTCTTCCTATGTTCATCCTCCTTACCTTCGATGTCACATAATGTTGCCTACCATGACAAACTAATTTCGAGTGACATAGTAACTTCAAAATGCCTTGATTTATGTAAGTGTTGTATGTGTGCATAAACAATGGCAAGAAAACATCCAAGTTGTGACAGTATGCCATATTAATTTATTATGAGTCAGTTATTGCTACTGTTTCAAGGCACTTTGGAGGATGCGAGACTGACATTACCCTCTTTGTTTTATTCGCTTTCAAATTGAATTTTTGGTTCGAAAGATCGAGAACTTTGATGAGTTGATGGTTGCTACAACTGAGGAAAGGGAAATTGGAGACTACAAGGAACAAAATTGAATTAATATGTTCTTATCATACTTGTGTTAGGAGTTTTTAATTAAATATAAACAAAAAAAATATCAATTGATATACAAAATTCATAATGTTTTTTGAATTATTACCATTACTTAAGTCTTCACATTTGCTTTATAAATAAAGCTTCAGTCCCACATAATGGACATGTTGATCAATTACTTGTTGTATTTATAATCTTGAAAATTTATCCAAATGCATTATATAACCATACTATAACTGGATATAATTGGAAGGACGTCTTCCATATATGATTGCATAATTAAAGTAACTCGTAGCCTTTGTGTGAGGGCAGTGATAACTTTCAAATGGTGCCTTGTATTATCCCTTTCACCGGCCCTGTGTTAGGCCCTTCGGACATGGATCCAAGGCAAATCACATTGAAAACTTAAAAATCCATGTCATTTCAACAACCAATTACTAGTTCATAATTTAACCCAATATAATGCAAAACCACGGTCATAAAATATTGACTCTCCAAGATGCAACCAACTATGTGAGAGATGGATCAGTTGAAAGTTGGAGGTTTTACTTTAACTTCATACATACTGTTGGTCCATGTTTCCGCAAGTTTAACTTTTGGGGCACAATGATCAAAAAAAGTGTATAGAAGGCATAACTTAGCTTACAAAATTACCAGGATTGTTCAATAAATACCTCAATACTCTTATTTGGATCTTCACTTCACTTGTTACCTTGGAGTGAAGATGGTATTCCAAGGATAGCATTAAATTGGTTAAACAAATTTTTTGAAAAGCAAATTATCTTGTTGGTCCAAATTAAGTGCTCAATTAAAAAAAGTTTTTTTTTAAAAGAAGTGCTTAACCAAAGTAGAAAAAGTGGCGCAGGTCTATGTACTATGTAGTTTATATGTCATCAAAGGTTCATGCCTTTCAATAATTTATTTTTATTAATATTTTTTTTGTATAAGTTCCTTTTCTTGTGTTATAATTATTTAACACCCACATAATTTATTTTCACATATTTATTATTTTGATTTTGGAAAAAAAATAGTGAAATAAACCTTGTAACAGAAGTTTTAAAAATATTACATTTGAAATTCTATATTTTCTTTTATTTTTTATTTTTTTATATTGAGGGTTTTTTATTTTTTTTTAATATTCTCAACCCTTTTCCATGGTTGGAATAAAAATAAAAAATAAAATAATGGAAATTCATTTCATTTCCCATTAAATACCCCTTTATAATTTGTAAAATAAATCAAATTTAGGACTTCTTTGTTATATGTCAATAGCGGACCATAAAAATAATTTGCCTTTTGAAGTTATGTCACATTGTATACTACTTTTGAATAATTTTGATTAGTATCTTGTTTGATTTTTGTAAACAATGAAAAAAAAAACATCCATTATCAAAAGATAAATAAATAAAAATAACTATTAACATCTCATTATCACGATTTTGATTATTGTGATCATATCCTATCAACCTTTGATCATCGATCCTTATTGGTTATTAGATCTTTATAGATATTTAATTATTGCGAATAATTCAAATTTCCTTACCATTTTAAACTTAAAAATTTGAGAAATCTTATTAGATTAAAAAATATTTTCTTTTCTTTTCTTAATAGTAACTTCTAGGAACCAGCCATAATCCATAATTGGGTGTTACTCACCTTTGTTGCAACTTCTAAGAACCAATCATAAACCCATTTAGGTGTGACTTTTTTTTATCCCCCAGCTTTCACTACTCTAAAATTTAAACTGAAGTACGTGTACCACGTGTTCCCACCCCTATAAATTATTTTCCCCATATTTAGTGCAAACCTATCCATCCCATCTCCCTTTTTTGACAAACATGAAAAGCCCAACTCATTGTCACACAAATACCACTTTTTATAGCTGAAAATTTCCATTAGTTGGGCATGTGTTATTTTTTAAGTACACATGAGTCCCAAATTATCATCATAAAGTCAAAAGAAAATGTTGAACATCATTAGTCTCTCTCTATATGACTATATAGTTTTTGGGACCTCTAGTTAGGTCAAAAGTTTGCAGTCGTTGACACATTCATGAACCATTGAAATTTGATGGGAAGACAATATCTTGCACTTATTTTGGACGCATGTCCCTTATATTGTGATTTGACAATTAAATTAATTAGGTTAAAGCGTCCAAACTATATTGTTGGTCCAAAAGACAAAGTACCCTCCAACATTAGGAATAAATTAGGAAGTTCGTTGAGTTTAGTACCAATAAAAGATTAAGCTCAAACATTGGTTAATTGGGTGTAATTGATGACAATCACTAAACTTTAATAATGTCGATGATAAAATATTACTCGATCATTTCCCAACATAATCATGACTTAGTATCTTTTTTGTTAAGCATATATGTTAAAAGTTGCCAAGGCCTAGAAAATAGCGAGACTTTTTCACAAAAAGGTTTCACGTATCAAAGTCAAATATAGCCTTTTCCTTTAAACTTCCCCCATCTTAAGACATTTGTGTCCAATCATATAATTCACATAAGACAAAAGAATCATATATATATATAGTCAAGTCAAATATAAAGGAAACATAGACATATGAAACAAAGATGGCAATGATCTGCATCTACGTATGCTAATCCTAAATATCTCTTGTTTTGCCAACAAAAAAAATAAACAAGGGGGTCTCGCTGGTATCAAGGCTAAGGAGGTGGTGGTGGAAACACGGATCGGAGGTAAGCCATCATGTCCTCATGTTGACTCTCTTGGTGATCAAGCCTCTGGAGGATATGCTCAAACGTAGCCTGCTACTGATCCATGCGATCCTCAATACTCTGAAATCTCCGCTGCATACATTGGAATTGCTTGATGAAGCCAGTCTGATAATGATCCATGCGATCCTCCATAGAGTAGAATCGCGTATCATTGACAACTGCAAGCTCCTCCATCCAAGTGCCAAGTGAGCTGATTTGAGCACCTAAATCCATCCAAGGCACCTGACTAGGACTGTATGGAGCTTGATGAAGTGATGTATGCGCGTGAGGTGGCTCAGTGAATGATGGCTACCAAGATGGTCCTGCCGTGTGCACTAGCTCAGACATTATCCCCCCTAATAAAGTCGTCCCCATATGGCAACCCTCGAACTGCTGTGGATGGATATCAAACTTAGTCTGTGTATGCTCATAATCTCTCTGAGGGGCGACCCCACCCTCCATCTCCCGAATCTCGGCCTCCTCCTCAACTGCAGGATGCACCTCTTCCTGTCCCCCAAGATGTGCTATTGGTCACTCCGCTTTCCTAATCCATGAGCCATCGGGGCCCTTCTCAAACTTCATATAGCCCAACGATTGCTCATCATATGTATCATAACTACTCGAGGCCTCGAAGTCTTGTTCCCTACTCAAATCAACCCCCGCATCCTTGAATACTTGTGTCAAAAAATGGTCATAGGGGAGAACGCATGTGGAGCTCTCGCAGCATGCCATCATGTGCATCATCATCACATATCCAACGTCAATCTGTCTCCCTGTCATAATCAAATCAATGAGGAATGCCTCGAGATAGGAGACCTCATCTCGGTGGCAGCCTCGTGGCAAAAGGATGTACAAGATCATGTGGTGAAGGATGCGGCATCTCACTGTCAGGCTATGTGCCGACGGTTTGCCCATCCCCTGCACATCAGCAAGGCTGCACATCCTCTGTATCGCCTCTCTTGGCTCGAAACCCACCAGAGTGGGCCAAGCCTTAAACTCATAGACCCTAATTCCTACTAAAGCGATGTCTAAAATGCAGTATATGCTCTCCGAGTCAAGCTTGATCTGCACACCTCTAACAGTGGAAACAATAGGACCTCTATGTCCATATGTCACTCGTGAATAGAATGCCCTCACTAATGTTGGAAATATCGGCTTTGAAATAGTCAATAAGGGCAGCCACCCCATACGTGCCAATAGTCCCTCAAAGCCGAAATGTTGTAGTTGGGAGAAATTAATATTTCTCCTCAGAACAACCTTTCTCTAGGCAAACTTCTACTTGTACCTTTGATATTCCTCCATGGAAATGAAAAGGCTGGTGTCAAACCTCGCCTTTCGGCGAGCCTCCGCCTCACCGAGTTGAGATGGCTCAGCAGAGCGCTTGCCTTGTGCCCTAGAGGCAGCTGTATCTCTCCTAGGCACCATCAAAGAGTCAAACTAAAGGGAACAAGGGTGGTAGAGAAATAAACGAGTAGATCAAAGTGATAACAAACCCAATCTAAGCGGATTGGCACGCGGGAACAGGTGAGAAACCGCCTATGACGCGCGCAGAATGAGGAGCACTTCCAATACACACGGCCGACGTCCCAAATATCAGTCCGCATCCTTCAAAACCCACTCCGAAGCCATGAAATAGCTGCAATGCCGTTCAAAGTAGGTTTCCCAAGCCGAATACCCAAAACCCTTGAAGCTTGAGAGGAATCCACTGTCAAAATGACGCGCGGGAGGGGTATTTCAAAAGACAACCCCACCAATAGCTCTACTGGTCTACCACCGGTTGACCGCCTCTGTAAGTCACAAGTCGAACAGTCGATTTGGCTTGAAAATTGTGAGAGTTGATTTGTCTATTGGAATTCATATAATCTATAAAAATTAAATGAAAATGAATTTAACTTTCATTTGTAATTTATTTGTTTTCAATTGATAATAACATTTTATTTTTCAATTAAAATTATGATTTGCCTCATGTAAAAATGGTGAGTTTAATTTTATTTTATTAATTTTTTTTTTTTAGGTATAGAAACTTAATATTTTAGCAAATATTGTCCTCTCAAAACATAATCAAACAAGTTTAGTTAAATTAATTTATTTGGACAAATAATTTTAACTTATTAGAAAAATTAGGTTATTATAAAAAAGAGAAAAGAAAAAAACAAAGAAGATATTAATACAACAAAATCATTGAAAATATGCTTTTATTCTTATTAAAAGTGAGGGGGAAAATGGTATCTTCCACTAAAACCATCAACTCAAGAAAGTGACATACAATTTAATATTATTTATATACATAATTTTAAAATTGTATAGACTTCATTATGACCATTAATTTTAAAAAAAAAAAAATTGTTAAGAATTTATTAAAATTAAGAAAACTGTAATATTCAAAGAAAATTAACAAAAATATTAGCATAAAAAAATTGAATTTAAAAAAAAAAATTGGAAGCTATGAGAAAGAGGAAAAAGATCAGTATAAAAAAGTGATTAATTTTCAAACACGATATTCTAAAGTTTTGTTTTTTAGTTTTACTTTTAAACTTTTAGTGTAATCAAAGAATATTTCAGGTAAGCAACACCATTTGGAGGGGAAGAAAAGAAGGCAATTACCCTACACTTTTAAAACCAACTTTAATCACCACTTGACCATCTTCACCTTTATTTCAATGGACATACTTTGCACTCCAAATTATATAATGCAGTGGGGAAGAAAGTGGGCTTCCTTTGGATGAAATGAACAGTTTTAATCATATATATATATATATGAACCATATGAAGTAAGCTCAGCCTTCATCAAACATGCTTCATTTTCATGTGAATACAATTCCACATCCCCACCAACTCTCCTTTTCCTTCAATCCTCAGCCTCAAATCTCACTCGCTTCACTTTCTTGACACACACATGACATCTAAAGGGGCGAATTGCTGAAGGCCTTTCATGTTTTGTCTATACACTTGTTGTCCTCTCCATGACTCCTCTTTGATTCCCTAAATTCACTCCTTTCAGTACATGAAGTACTCTTCTGTTAGACCATTAGCTTTTCTATATGCAGACGAGATGTGTGTTAATCAATGTGAGACTATTGTTCGAGACACGTCACGATGTATTATTTTAGGAACCTAATGCATGGACCGAGGGTATAGTAGAATTCAAAAACGGGTAAAGAGGAACTCCAAATCAAATACTAGATCCCAATACAATCAAAATAATTTATATATAATGACGACTTTTGTTGTTGCTTTTGATGGCTAACGACTCATCTTAGATTCTCTTTTACCAAAGGAGCACCAAACAAAATACTCTTGTAATTAAGCATTTAGCCTTTTCACATTAAGACAAGAATTGGGTGTTAATTTGAAAATTAAAACTCATTTTGCCCTTGTAAAAATATGAAAATTTGGAAAATCACTTACCATGATTCGTAAATAATTACTTTATAAATTATTTTCCACAAACTTATATGGAATTTTAGTAAAAGCACTTTCACAATATATTTCTTTTTTTACTATATACTCAATTTAAAAATTAATTTCAAAACCTAAAAAGCTTGGCTTTATAAAATAATTTTAATAGTCAATTTAGTTAACAATTTTTAAGTCTCCATGATCCTTTTCAAGAAATTTTGCATTTAATGTGAAAATTATTATTATTTTCTAATTTTTAAAAATAAATAATAAAAATTAAAAAAAATATATTCAACTAAACTATTCACTTTGAAAATTTATATATTTTGCCATTATTTAATCTTTACATTCAAAATTAACATAATTTAAAAAAAGAATTTATTAAATTTAAAAATAAATAATATATATATATATATATATATATATATATATATACACATATATACATATATACATATATAAATATTTATTTATAGAGACAAAATAGCAAAAAAAAAAGTAAATAAAACAAATTAAATTTAATAAATTATTTTGATGATATTTAAATAATTTAAATATATATCAAATTTAAATTAATTTTAATTATATCTTATTTTACCGCAATTTTATATTACAAAACTAAACTTGTGAAAATGATTTTACCTTATTAGATTTTTTAAAATTGTATACTTATATAATTAGTTCTTTATATAATAAAAACAAGTCCATTATTTGATTTAATAGTGAAACTATAAAGAGAGTATGTGATTTGGACAAATTAGGTCGACGATCGAAGGTCATCGCGGCCTGTTAACTTCAACCGATTGACCCCCGGTCGAGGGTTACTAAACATACTCTCTCTCTTCCAGTGGCTGTTTGTTCCCGGTTGAGGGCCCCGCCTTACTGATCGTGTGCCGGTCGAACACCGATCGAGAGAGTGGTTTTAACACTCTCTCTCATCCAGTGTCTATGTGTTCCCGGTTGAGGGCGTAGTCTTACCAATTGTGTGCCGATCGAATATCAGTCGCGTACCGATCAAGAAAGTGTTTTTACACTCTCTCTCATCCAGTGGTTGTGTGTTCCCGGTTGAGGGCGCCCCCTGACCGTTCGTGTTTCAGTCGATGACCGGTTGAATACCAGTCGAGAGACTGTTTTGTAACACTCTCTCTCATCCAGTATTAAAAATCAACCGATTGATGTTTTATGAACCGGTCGATCGGTTCCACATTCCCAGTCGAGTACCAGTCGAACACCGGTCGACATCCGGGCCTTTAACATAAAATAACAAATTCTGTCCTCTATGGCCGCTTGATGTACCATGCAGACCGGTGAAGGAATATGGAGGATGTGTTCGAAATAAGATGTGATTTAAGTAAAAATGTAAACTGAAGTAGTAATGTTTGATCCATGCGATGACCAATCAAAGTACGACTCCTCTTCCTACTCAATTTTGTATAATGTATACATTTGAAGTACCAACCTTATTTCATTTGTGAATACTTTTGAAGCCAATGGCTTTTCCACGCGTAATGATGCGACTCATGGTAGCTTAGCTTTAAAGGCGTATCAACAAAATTTATACCTTAAATACTATTACTAAAGTAGCCAAGCTACTATAGCATAGTGGTTCTAGGATCGTTCACTGGGAAGGGTTTTCGCAAACACAAGTGATATTCAAATTAGGAAAATAGGTGATTTTCTTATGGATGTTAACTTTAAAAGAAGATGTAAATGTTTTAGAAAGATTTAAACTAATTTAAGCTAACATTAAAGACTATAATGAAAGGGTGTAAAAACAAGTTTCTCAAAGATAGGATAGCTATGCTCTGGCTCTTATGCAAATTGGAAATCTCAGGATAGGCTCCTCGCGTTGGGGTTGCAACTATGGTGATGCTTGCTTCCCGAACCGGTATGGACTTAGCAAATCAAGTTTTAATCCTTTAAAATGGCAAAACAGATGGTAATGAATTTCATCAATGGTTATTCACCTTAGACTTCCTTTGAATGGCTCGTAAGAGATAACTAATGGTCTAAAGCCAAAAGCTTACCAAATATTGGCAACTCAAAGTCATTCCAGGTGATAAACTCACTTTTCAATGGCCATTGAAATTGGTTTCAATGGATTAATGCAAAACTTGGAATTGAAAACCTCACCTTCCAATAGCTCGTAGGAGATAACTAATGGATAGAAATCCAAAAGCTTATCAAGTATTGGCCGTTGGAAGTTGTCCAAAGGAAATAAAAACCAAACTTTGCATTAATGAACCATTAATGAAAAACGACTACCTTACCTTCCAGGTGCGAGAAATTTCCATGGGATTGCATCCAAGCCATCACATAACATCCATACTTTGAGAAACTTAAAGGTTTTAGCCTCTCATCCTTGGGGATTTCATCCTCCAAGGATGTTTGGCTACTAAGAAAATGAGAAAGAAAAGAGAAAAGAAACGTATGAACAAAAGTGCTCTTATAACTTATAAAGTTACAGGTTACAAGCTTTCTTTGTCTGAGGCTCTTCACCTCTATTTAAAGACAATAACAAGCTAAATTACAAGAGCTATTACAAAAGCAACCTTTTCATTGGTTGATTACAAGGTTACAAAAGGAATTTACACGAGAAAATATCAAGCTAAAAATATCTGGGAAGTCGGTGGTGCGTGCATGGAGAAACAGAGGAAATTTGGCATTTTCGCAAGGTGCCTAAATCCTCCTTGCGAAATTTCGCAAGGTGGTTTCTTCATGGTGCGAAATGGCAAAATTTCGCACCATGAGGAAAATCCCCTTGCGAAATTTCGCAAGGAGAAATTCACCTTGCGAAATTTTCGCAAGGTTTGATGCAGTTGTCTTCCGAAGGCCATATCTTCCTCATTTCAGCTCCAAATTGTACACGGTTTGAAGCGTTGGATTCTTGACTTCCTGAGCTTTGAAATGGTATATAGTATGTATAAAATGGACTTCAGAAAGTGCCCCAAAAGTGCAAAAGAAGACTGCAGCTGCTGTCCTCTGTTCTCCTCTTCTCCATTGTTCTTGTTTGTGCTCGTGTTTCCACTTGAAATTCAAGCCTGTAAACTTCCAAAATCCTTCCTTTAACTTGTCCAAGTAGCTCCTCCATCATTTGGCATGCTTGAATTGATTCATAAGCTGATAAAAACATGTAAACTTGCCACAAAATGGTTAAAACCAATTACTAAGGACCTTAATGAATTAATTGGGTTAAATGAATATGATTACTACACAAAGGTGCTTAAAACCATTATAATTAGGTCTACAAAATAGCACTTTTTGGTAGTAATCACGTAACTTGTTTGGTTTAAACATGAATCATATTGTTGTTAACCTTAGCTATGAATTCATCACTAACTTCTATAAATAAGTCGTAATATGTGCAATACATTGAAAATAGTTATGTTTGACGAAATAATGTACAATCAAATGAAAATATCCTTAGCACATCCAATTTAACAGTGTCCCTCAATCCACGAGAAAGCGATGTTGATGTGCATTATGTGATGAAAGCAACAATCTCCCCAATATCTTCAATCTATACTTCTTAATCTTGCCCTGCATTCATTAATGTTTAAAAGGCATATTAGGAAATGTTAAATATTTTGGCCATGGAATGCAACTTTGATATAATGATGGTATATTAAAATCATGTATGGACATACCACATCAATGGATTTCGAGAGTCCTCCATTTGACCAGTTGTCCATGAATTTCACAACAAATACTCCGCAGTCATTGCTAACACACAAAGTAACGGGCAATTATTTATTAGGTGTGACATGGCAACTATAATATACATAAATTGCCTTGCAATCAAATTTAAATCTAGTTATGGATTGCAAAGTAAACACTAACTCATTTGACTGACATGGTACGTCTGGCATGACAAAACGAAACATCTTCAAGTCTACATCCACCATTTGTTTCTTGTAGCCAACAAGCCATAGAACAACCTTGGCCTTAAATAATGAATGTAGATGAATTCAACTTCCCATCTTAGGTACAATGGAAGCAACAAAGATTATGGAACTAGGAGCTACTTTACCAAATTTTGTTGTATCCCACTGTGGACCCGCATTTTTCACGTGCGTCCCCACTCGATCGGCGAGACTCGCTTTTTATTTGTGAAAAATTGATTTTTGAAAAAAAAGTTAGAGTCGCCACTTATTTTATTTTTATTTTAAAGGGAAAATAAAACAAGAAATAAAACCCTAAAAAATGACTCCATAATTTTTGGAAAAGCGTGTCTTTGAAAAAAACCTGAGTCTAAGTCCGGGGATCAGGTTACTTATTGGGAAGGTACCTCTAAGAGGTAGCACCCCTCTAAGCCCTATAAAGGTCTCTACTGACTAAGTTAAGGCAAGCGTGGCAATTAATCGGTAAATTATAGGTATCTAAATAGGCTAGGTGATTTCAAATATATATAGCATGCCAAACAAGATTTAATCACAATAAAAGAGGGTTAGGATGCGTACTTGGATCACTTCTCGAGCGCTAACACAAGACATCAAAGATTAGTTTGGAAATATGACACATAATATGTGTTTTGTCAAAGATGATCAAACAAGCATCAAGGCAATCAATCATGCCATCAAACAGGATCATAGCTCATGATAACGTACACATTCATAGAATTTTAGAGTTGTAAGGTGAGAAGAGCATACCTGATTAGCGAACATCCACACGTCTTATGGGAACAAGGGTATCTCAACAATAAATATTAAGTGAATTCAAATATTTTATCAAGAAGAATAAAAAATCAACATATCAAGCAAACAATATTGAAGAAGGTATCATGAATGTCGGGCCCCCACCAAAGCCCTAATTAATTTCGCATGAGTTGATTCCATAAATTCCATGAGTTGGAATTATGGAGTTTGTTCATGCTTGAGAAAATTGAGAAAAATCAAGAAAATCGGTTGAAAATCAAATAAAATAGTGAAAATGCATGCCGGAAGGAAAATGGCAGCAAGAGTGTGTTAGAATATGGATTTTATACCTAGAAAAGACCTAAGATGAATTTTTCAAAGCCGGGAATGTTTAATTGAACAATGGTTCGAAAATTCTATTTAAAACAGTAAGTTCCCAATCAAAGAAGCGAATAGAGGAGAAGGTGTGTATAACAAGGTTGCCATGAAGTGAAGCCGGGAGATTCTGGATAGAAGGGACCAATTCACTACAAAAGTGTTCAACTGTCAAATGCTTCAACTTAAGAGACATCTTGATTTGTAAGCTCAACTGGATTCTCCTCAACATAAGCCAAATACTGAATAGAAGGTTCAGAATTTCTAGTTTTCTGCATTGAGAGGTTTTCTGTATTCTGCTAGTTTTCAATTGATTAAGCCTTTCAACTTTTACCTCAATCTGCCATAATAGAGTTCGATTCATGTGGCTTGTGGTCATTTTCTGCATACTTAAGCTTCCTGTGTGAAGACTTCATTACTTGGAGAGACATCCTGACTACTTCGAATACATGATTCAAATTCTGTTGTTTGCTGAGGAATTCCAATAGAGAGCAAGAATGTTTAGATACCGTTCTTAACTTCTGTCACACACGGAGACTATTTTCTTTCTGTCTTAAACAATCTGCACTGAACTTGGTTTTCATCTTTAATGATGGTGTTTGATCTGTATTTCTATTAAAAGCTCTACCAATTCCATAACAGTTCCAGAATTCTGTATCAATTGGTCTCTTAGCTGGACAAACGAATAAAGTCTGTATGTGCTTCCTATTTATTCATCAAGAGCAAACTAAGGATACCCTTGATGTGATAGGCAGCTAGATCAGTTTCAATCTCCACAGGTACAGAGTCCTTTTGCTGTCCTGAACCCCATTGCTTTGAGGTCAATATGCTTGATAGCATTTGATTTGGCTGTAACTCGATTTTCGAGTTCTTAGTTTTCTTTTGCTGAAGCCAAAATTCATCCGCTTCTCAAGTGTCTCTAGAAATTAATCATGCAATCTTGAAGCTCCAGTTTGTCGTGTGTCTTACTCTTCCCACTCACGAAGATTTTAAAAAAAAGTCTGAGCTACTTGAAGAGCCTGATATCTGTCAAAGTATGTCAAAAGGTCATGGAAACAAGCCAATACCCTCCCCCTTCTCTTACTCTGCTTCTGCCACAAATCAGTCGTAAACAAAGTCTGTTCGGTTTCATAGAGTACTAATAACCAGTGTGTCTAGGTGATGCTGGATGCTTTTTGTAGACCAGGGTATCATATAGAGCAATAGGCACCATTCCGGAAAACTGGGCAAAATTAGGCCCAAGCAATAGCTTGAGTAGAACTTCAGTCCCTGATTTTTCCACAAATAATCAGCAAGTTTCATGACATTCTAATATTCTGTTAACTAGAGTAGTCACATGAAAGATGCAAAGTTGGACGAGCTGTTTATTATTGATGTTTACTACAACTGAACCTATCAAAGCACTACAGCAAAGGCCATCCTCTTTTCCCCCATTTCAAGCAGCATAGCTATCCTCTTTGCGATAGTAAGGCCGAATTCTTCACCAGTTTGCATTCTCACAAGAAGTGTTGACTAGTATAGAACCTTCTCAACTATGGAATCTTCAGGAGAATGACCTAGACTCTGCACAAGCCGAGAGAATTTCAATAACACAAGCATAATATCGCAAAGAGCGACAGAACTTCTGATTCCCTAGCATCAGGTACATTCCTTGTGTAGTCACCAAGAACAGGATCCATCATTGGAGAAACAAGTTGCTTTCCAATTTGTGACTGATCTTCAGCCTTGTCCAAAAATATCTCAGTGAGCTTGAGAGTCTCTCCCTTAACTGACGGCAAAAGCTTTACGTAGGACGTTTTAGAGGCAAAGGGCCCTCCTCCAGCAATGCTATTTGATATAAGCTCACTGTACATTCTGCATACGTTAAGCATGTCCAAAAATATCAGCGTAATTTGTGATAAGAAATATGTTCCAAGTGAAGTGGCAACACTTGCATTTGTTTGCAATATATTAAGCATAGTCCGGATCACATCTTGATCCTTCAGGAAATCAACACTTTGGCGTGCCTGTCCAACAATTTCAGCCCATTTCTGATTTGAGAGTTCCATCAACTTCTGTAGACACTCATCCTTCTTCTGGGGATCAGATTCTGCTTGGATCATATGACCAACAGATCTATAAAAAGTATGGATCTGGTAAGGCTCAAGATCTGGAATAGTTAATGGAAGGCTTGATAGTAATTCAGATACAAATGGTTCATTCTCACCAACCTGTACAATAACAAATTTACGTTTGCGCTTCTGGACAGTTTTCAAGAATGTATCGCAGGCCATGTCCTGAGCATCTGGATGTGTTTCGTGCATGAACTCAAATAACTTATTCACAACAGTTTTCGAGAATTTCCAATGGGCCCTCAGAAATTTTAGGTATTGTTTAACAACATACATGATATTGCTTGCAATGACGTCCTTCTTATTTTTTTCCTTTTGTGATTTCTCATAAATTCAGTAAATCATGGATGATCATCACCAGAAATCTGTTTTCCTGTTCTTCCATCATGGAACTGGATATGGATCCTATTGCTCAGCATAATGTATTTAAGTTATTCCATATCTAATCCTCATCTTTCAGCTGCTTGCTTACATCCTTCCAGAGATCAGCACACTCTGTCACAGTTCTACATGCATGTTCAAGTGTAGACCATACTTCTCTCCAGTGTTCCAGGTACACAAGACATGATTGTGGTGAAGCTAAGTCCTGTTGGGTGGTATTCTCAACATCTTGAGCATCCTCAAAACACAAAAATGGGATGTTAAATTCAGGTGTCTTTCCCAATTGCAATGTTTGCAAGGCAAAAGCTACTTTCTTTCTCCAATCTGGATACCATACAGATCTGTTTTTATCACTAAACTCTGTCAGATCAGTAGCTGCATTCAACTCCTCTCCATGCTTGTCAGGAAAATCCCCAAGGACCTTCAGCTCTTGTATAGATTTAGTTTTTATCCCCCTTTGCGTGGCTTCCAGGTTAAGAATAAGCACTAGAGGTTGTTGCAGTAGATCAGTGTATTTTTTAATAAGCTTCCTCTGTATACCAGGTCCAGTTCTGGATCAGGTTCCTTTGCTGCCATTGACATCCAATTTTTTTTTAAAGACGTCAATTTAGTTAAATGCCGTGAGATGGTACCAGTCAAATTGTTTCCCCCAAGTCTAATTTCTACCAGTGATCCTAAGTTCTCAATTAAAGGACTGAGAGTACCATTGAGCTTAAAGTTTGGCAGATTCAGGATAGAAACCTTAGAATTGGGATTGTGGCCCAATTCCAAACATGGCTATTCATATGAAGCATTACCAGATCATTCAGAAGCGAAACCTAATGGGCAATTCACAGTAGCAAGAAAATCAGAGCAAGCTAACCTTGTATCATCTTCATTGGGGCCATTCTCAGCCTTACTTCCTGATTTTGTACCACCATCTGGACAGAAGACAACATTTGCACCGTTGATTGGGGACTAAAAAAAAGAAATAAAACCAAGAAGAGCAACACAGATTTGCTTCTGGTTCATTGAGGCACTTGATGCTACTCCCAAAAGGTCTCATAGAGTGTATTCATCCAAATCAATATCATCATTGTGCATGGCGTGACTATACATGGCAGCATCTTCATTACGAATGATCGGGTTGTCGAAGCCAGCATTCCCCTTTCCGATGAGCTGACTGTTGATTCCGGGACTGCCATTAACAAAGGCTTGACTGTGGGAACTAGTGCCACTATTAGTCAAACACTGATTATAGATGGTGTTCCTACTTGCCAAAACCTGACTCTGAGTGCTGGTACCACCACTAGTCAATGGTGTAAACACCCCTGAAACCACTTGGCCCTTTTCTCATATAACGTTTACAAAATCGGTATCTGCATTCAGGTTGCTCTCAGAGCATGATTCATTTTGGACAGATTTCGATGTAACATTGGAAGATTCTAACCTGGAAGTTATAGCTTCCAGTTCTCTCTTTGATCTTTATTTGAAACCGGAGAACAGCAAGCTTCCCTTCAAGCAAATCTAGCAGTCAATTGTCAGTGGTACCCCGGACAGAACCTACTAGACTGTCATTGTTGCTTTAGAATTCTGATTGTCACCTCCATGTGCTGAATGCAGAGACTTGCCTGAAGAATTCGAATGGAATCCGACACTGCAGATGATTATAATGGTCAGTGAAATCAAACAAGGAGAGAACTTTCGATAAGAGGTCTTGATGGGGTTCTGAGTCTTAGAGATGGAATTATTCTCTCAATGTGAACCTTGGCGAAGATCCCTGCTTCCATTTCATGTCCAAAAGGTGAATTTGACAAATTGCTTGAAGCAGATACTTTAGTTTGCTTCAATCTCTCATCATCAAAATGTTTATCACCAGTACCAAACTTCAAAAATTCAGTGTTAAAAGGCTGCAACAATTCTTTTGTACTAATATTCATTTGAGAGAGACCTGTAATAGTGAAGTTCCTGGATCCAGCAGTTACTTCTGTAGGGCGAGCACAAGCTGCCATTAAAAATTAGTTATCCCAGATTCATAAAATAAGCTCCAGTTATGGAGTGTTAGCGGGACCCAAAGCTGAAGAAATTCAGACCACATATTCACCACTTTTCTAGTAACCCATGTCTCAACCAATGTAAAGCTTCCAAACTTTGGTATCAAAGTTTCAGCAGGCATTATCATTTGGTGAAGCACTTATGATTATGCACCCAAAATCCCTCATGAAGAACAGAGGGATGCAACCGAGAAAACAGAGTATAAAGAACGAAAACAACACAAAGAAAAAATAAATAAATAAATAAAACTGAGGAACTCATGAAAGCCTTATTTCAAATTTCATTCAACAGGCTCGGATCGGTGGGAGGATGATCAGGAACAGATTCGAGGCAAACTAGCAAATAACCAATATCAACAAACAATTTTGTGGCCCTCTTCGTCCACACCAAAGAACAGTATATTAAACATTAAAACAAACATACAGAAAAAAAAAATCAGATATGGGTAAGAATTCCAAAAGTAACGAGAAAAATACCTGGATGAACTCGGTTGCACTTGCTCCTTTCCTACTCCTTTGTGCTTTCTCCAACTCCTCTGTGCTTTCTCCTCAAAAATCCTCAGAATTTCTCCCAATCATCCAATGCGTGCCTCTTTTTTCCATCTTTTCTTTTTCTCACCTATATATATTACCCCCTAAAACCTAAATCTCTCTAAAAAAAGGCTAATTCTCCTATTTCCCCTTTTCTTTTCTCCTTTTCCTTTTTTAAATCTTCCAATTCAAAAGCAATCTTCCCAATTTCAAATTCCCCTCCAAAACCTTCCAAGGAGAGTCTCACTTTCCTTAAACTCCAATGGTAAGTTTCTTTGCAAAAGCATGAAATTTTAGAAGTTAAATAATTGAATGAATAGATAGACAAGTAAATAAATTAGAAAATGGTAAAAATAATAAATAAATAAATAAGTTAAGGAAAATAATATAAAGAGGAAGATAACCAATAAAAAGTGAATGATAATCATAAAACTAAAACTAAAAATAAAAAAAAATAATTAAAAAAAATAAAAATAAACAAATTAAATGAAATTGGGCCCCACGAGCTGTGCAAACATGCAAGTCATATAAGTCATGCTAAAAAAAAAAAAAAATCTTAATAGACCCAGTGTACCTAAACGGGCCTAAGGTGAGACTAAGTGGGCCTAAGGTGGTGCCTAATGGGCCAAGTGTATCTAAAAGCTATACTAAAAAAAGCAAGAAAAGCCTAAATCTAAATCAAGACTGTCAAGGATCACAATAAAGGGTCAGATAATCCCTTAACCAAAGTCTCCGAGGTGACTTAGAAAAAAGGTAAGTTGTACGAGTAGTAATGGGCCACCAAGGAACCACTGTGAAGCACTGAAAACAAATTTAAAGACATGTGCTAAAGGGACAAAATTGAGGGTCTACACCCACTCATACAGCTCTTTCTCCTTCCTGGTCGAGAATCCAAGAGCTGGATTCGTTTGTTATGCAAGTCATACACATAAAGTGTCCAATGGTTTTTTAGAAGAACCGTTAAGTAGACCTGCATGATGCCACTAACAATGGATTACAACATATATTGGGTGAAGGAGATGACAAGTGTAGAAACATCAAACAATGTATTTAAGTTGACCTCATTAACATTCTGATACGAAACATCTAAGGGATACAAATATGGCTGAAAACGGGCAATTATTGTGTCGTGCATCAAATGTTTTTCGTTGGAACGCATGACCATTTCCTGCATATGATATGAAAAAATTTTAAGCTTTAAAGGGTAGGGAAACTTCTCGACATGTTATAACAACAAATCATTGAATTGTAGTGTCCATCAAAGCCCTCCATTACAACTATGTATGGCAAAAGAAAGAGTTTGGTCCTTGATACATCATTGAATTGCAACATTCTACAATACGCATCCATGACCTAAGACAAGAAGTGATTAATATGTAAGCAATATTCAGAGCGACTAATGACAAGATGTTACATGAATATTAAATTAAAAATATTGCAAAGTAATAGAGAAATTGATATATTAACATGCTTGCCAATCTAGCTGTCTCCTTGGAAAGAGGCAAGGTTGCCTCTGCTTAAACTCGTGTCATGCATTGAAACAAGTTCCTTGCTGTCAACAAAACCATAAATGTTAGGGTAATACCAAATATTTGGAGGTGAATACATTTGAAAGTGGACTATTATATGCTATGTCAAACCTCGACTCCAAGTCCCCATAAAAAACAATTGCAGCTGCTTGTTTGAGGTCCATCTTGATGGCAGACTGGCGGGTTTATGGCTGCACTATGAATGGCAACAATAGATGGGGAGCCAACCAACGCACTCTTCATCACCTCCCACTCCTATCAGATGGGGCCACAACCATAGAAAGCAAAGGCAACTGGTCATAAACGACTATTTCTTCATCAGCTGTTAGTTTGGAGTAACAACAGTTAAGTTAAATGAAGGGTAATATAATATGAGTTATTATGTATACATTCATGCAGTAATGAGTGTCCCCCATACTGTTACCAATAACTGTTGGATGCCGAATTGGTGTGTCAGGTATGTCTCTAGTGTCATGGGATGCTATGTCATCTCCACCATAGTCTGAATGCGGTTCGGCCTCCGAAAATTCATAAGCTGCATAACCTGAGTGACCAGCAGCAAGCGAAGGTCAACTTCGTTATTTTCGGCCATCCAATATATGCATCAGACCACGCATGATGCCAAGCTGCTACTGAATGCCCTTTTGATATGCATGTATTGTGCGTTCTACTGCATAGTATTTCTCCAATAGTTCCTGTGACATGTTAACGAATAGCTTGAACATAAATTACTATAAAAATATTGAAGAAAATATTTATAACCAATGATTTAAAACATCGCAATCAGTAAACCTAATTGTAATGGCATTCAGACGGAGTTAATTTGTAAAGTAACAAACAATATCCGTACATGACTACTTGTCGGGCCACTCTCAGACTCCACATGTGTACGGGGCAGTGACGAATTATCAAACCCCTACAATTGAGAATATGACGCAAATTAAGAATGTATAAACCTTCAAGGTATTCAATTTCCATGTCATCAAATTACATAACAAAATGAATGTAGAGCAATTTCAATCTGGACAATGTAAAATACAAAACCTGGAGTGTATTTCACCCAAAGTACATTCTTCATTATTGAATCGGAGTCTATAGTTGTCTGACTTTCATTTCTATATCATCTAGAGAATCAATCTATCCCTACTAGCCAGATGTCTAGAGAAAGGCTTGAGATGTAACTCCAGATTAATGGCAGTTGACAAGGCCCATCAATTTGATGGAGAATATAGTGAAATGTAACTGTATTAAGAGAACTAAGCATGCACCACCTTCTTACAAATTGAGAATAAGAACACAATCACAGGACCAGTTCTAGAAAAAGTTTCTTGTGGAGTTTTTGAAAATGCAATAATAATCAATTATGAGCCAAATTGAAACATAAAAACTCCAAAAATTCTTGCAAAGCCATTTATAAGGTGATCTATATAGATTAATAATGGAAACTTTAGGTTGCAGAATATCATAGTTTCGAGGACTTCTTACTAAAGGAACAAACAAAATTCATACCATTCTTCTAGCTAATGAATGTAGAATTTCCCAAAATAAATAGTTTATGGTCAAAATAAATTTCCCCAAACACCATGAAAATTGACAATTACCCAACAATGTCTTATAAAAAAAAGACTTCAAATCCATATGGAAGAGTTGCATGTATGCATTACCCTATTCTTGTAAATCAGGGTACACGAGGTAAGTTAGGACAACTAAAAGTATTAGACAGTAGGGCCTTATTTTTCCTTCCTCATCTGATTCGAAGTTGATGTCCTTAATAGAATACTCAGAGGTTGAACCTATTTGTTAGCCAAGGGCTCTCCTAATCGGGTTTTGATAATAACAAACCATGGTTAAGTGACTAATTGGTTTAATGGTTAAGAATCTCAGGCATAAACTCGAAAATTCGTCAAAGGACCAAATGGATACAAGATCAAGACTTTTGGAAGACCTGTGATCATAGGAAATGAATGTAAGATGAATGCATGAGTGCACTTAGGATTTTCATACCGTTTGATGCAACTTAGAAAGCTCGGTTTATCCGTTAAAACTTTTTTTTTCTTTAAAGCCCGAGTTTTATCAAACATACCTTAGGCAAATTGACTTAAAATTGGCATATTAATTCACCTAAAGACCTTTAGGTGTTGGAAAAGAAAGAAATTGAAAAAGATAGGTTTTCGGGGCCAAAAGGCTCAACCGATCGAGGCGATGGCCAACCGGCTCAATCGATTGGGGAACCGGTCGAACGATTGCCCTTGTCCGGTCGAGGTTTGGTCGAGGGAGGCACAAAATCTTCTCTCTCTCCCAGTAGCTTTCTCTTCCTGATCGAGGCCCATCCTTGTTCAGTCGAGGTCCAGTCGATGACCGGTCGAGGCAACAATAACCTATCAAGCATTAAATGCTCCAACGGCTAGTGATCCGGTCGACCCCTAGCTCGTCCGGTCGAGGTTACCTTTTGCCTGTTTTTGACTCCTGAGCTTAGAAACCTATAAATTGAGAGCTTCACTTCATTTATTAACAAGAGAACACTTGCAATCAATTGTCTACCTACCTGTTCTTAACCAAAAGACTCTCATTTCTTTCTTAGTGCATTAAATCATCACTTGCATATCCTTAGTGCACTCTTGTGTGTCATCCTAGCTTTGTCGTGTATTTGAGCTATCCTTAAGCTAGCTTGAGAGTTTCATTCTTGTAAAAGCTGAGTGTTGAAGCCTTCAAGAGGTTTAAATCTTGAAGAGATTGTGTAAGAGCCCATTCGAGCCGGAATCCAAGTGTAAGAAGATTGGAAGCTTGATTGAAGCTTCAAGTTAGTGGAACCCTCACTTGGTTAGGCGATTGAAGAGAGTGGACATAGGCAAGGAAGTGCCGAACACTATAAAACCCGAGTTTGAATTCTCTAACTCTATCTCTTTATTTTTTTTTATTGAGCTTGAATTTGTTGTGTTTGAAAAGAATTTTGAAAAACTCAATTCACCCCCCCCTTTTGGGTGTTTTCCTTAATTTAGCATAACTTTTATTTTCTCACTATTACCTTGAGACAGGGTTTTCCCATTTGCAAAAAGTAGTCATCTGTTCCATCTCCAACAAAATTCCAATACTTTTGAAGTTGCTTAAATGAGCTGTAGCAAGCACTACTTTAAAAGCAACATTTTAAGTAAATTTAAAGTTGCAATCCAAAAATATCTTAAACCCAATAAAAATCCAGTTTCCAATTCCCAGTGACAGCATCATATACAAACCAAACTCAACTTCCTTCCTAAAAAAAAAACAAAGTACATGCAATTTATATTAGTGAAGACATCATCCAACATGCATTCACAGCTAACACAAAATAACACCCTAGACGCAAAATGAACTCACCCAAGGCTATGAACACAAGATAAATCAAATTATTCTATTGCACCAAATTTTCATTGTAGTAAACATAGAAATAATTAATGTAGAAAAGTGAATACTTTTGCACACTTCAACCATGTACTTCATCACATTAACACAAGGAAAAATGAGAGAGAGAGAGAGAGAAGGCTTACTTTTAAAAGTTCATAGAGGTAATATTGAATATCATGGTCTGAGAGAGTTGGATAAAGCACTTTAAAATCTGTACTATTCATGTATTCAAATTTTAGACTTGGGGTCTTTGGTTACTGATCTCAGACAATGATCAGCTCTTCATGACTTTTGATGAATGTCTACAAGAAGTAGATCAATTTGTAAGACAATAAATCATTGTGATTGCATGGAGAAAAAGGGTTGATGCATAGTAAAATGAGGGAAACTTTGATCTAATCAAGAACTGTGCCATCATACTTAGCTTAGAAGGTGCTCTACCTCCCCTGAATTGTGGAAACTGATTTTCTTACCATTTATGATCCCTAAAGTTAAGACATCAAAAATGAAAACATCTATCTTCACAGAGAATTGTCCATTCTTGACATACACCAGAGGCATATAGCCATTGTACAATATCATTACTAAAAACAGCTTCAGCTTAAATGCAGAAAAAAAAAAAATTCTTCTAATGGCAGTATTATGTCAATTCTTTTCTAGATCTATTGCTTCCAATACTTAGAAGGTTCCCACAATTCTTTTGGTTAGGCCTTTACTTTGATCAAGACAAGCAGTGAGCAAAAACTCATATATCAGAAGCCTTTCTCTTCCTTCCAAGCAAAAGCCTTGGAGCCTAACAAGATTTGTATGCTGCAGTCTGGCCATTAACACAATTTCATTCTTGAATTCTATATCACCTAGTCGGCAACTTCACACTAGCCTCTTAATAGCAATTTCTTGCCCATTTGAAAGCCTACCCTGAACATATATCAGAATGTAAAGAAAAAAACCAAAAAAATCATGTTAAAATGGTTCAAATCACTTCAGAGAAAATTACATCCTAAGTTTTAGCACTCATGGCAAATGAACAGGGCATTTATATGTCCCACAGATGAACCCATTAAACCAGGGAGCTTGGGAAAATCTAAATGTCCCCTAACTATCTTCTCTCATTAGGAGAAGGTTTAGTTACCTGGTAGACTGGACCAAAGCCACCTTGTCCAAGCTTATTGACATCACAAAAATCATTTGTTGCTGCTCTTATTTTGGCAAAGTCGAATCACAATGACTTCTTTTTTCCATTTGTAGCATCCTCATCGTCACAAAAAGTAACTTTTTAGAAGAAATGTAAACATGATTCATGTGCTTCAAAGAAGTAATTTTCTTGTAGGGAAGTTCTTTTAAAAAGTTTCTAATTAATTACAATGGTCTGTTCAGAAGTTCCTGTATTGACAACAGAGGATTTTGTTTCTTCCCTTCATGTTACCCATTACTATCACAATAAAAGCACATATTCTCCGGTCATGCCCTTCTACAGAATTGCAAGTAATCTTCTTTGTGAATGATATACCTAAGCATCTTTTACATTTTTGAATAGAGATAAATGGAAGCAAAGGCATAATTTAAACTTACTTTCATTAACATCAACAACATCCACCTTTGGCTTATTCTTGTGAGCAAAGGCACAAGTGAGGGCAGCCATAAGTGTGAATAAGAGGGCCAAGGGGACTATAACAATAACAACATAATATATGCAGGCTAATCTGCTTACCTGTACAAACATAAACATGCTTGAATTAAACAAATTGAATGCTGAATTTAGAATTAATTGATAGAAGCATGTTGGATCTTCGTTTTGGTTCATTTTCCATATAGGATTTAATGGTACAAGTTCATATGCCAAAACAGAACAAAGCAAAGAAAGTGGAGACATCACAAACCTATTGAAACAATATTACTTAATAACATCCTAGAGGATGTTTGTCAAACCATTAAATTGTTGTATTGGCTTAATTTTGTATAAGTACTGCATTCTTTCTTAGGGATGGATTTCTACCACTACATTACACTTATTTAATGATTTCATTTCTACCTGGTTTAATTAAGTTATAATAGTTTCATATCAGAAACCATTAAACACTTTCGTAAGAGAGAGTAATTGAGCTAATAAACCTAGAGAGAAACACAAGCTGACATTTTTTAAACAAGAGAAGATGTTTCATAACGCTAGGAATCCAAACAAGCTGGATGAAAAAAAAAAAAAAAAACCTAGATAGAGAAACAGGAGGATCGGACCTCAGATATGGTGTTGAAATGGCTGACTAAGCAGTGACACTGGGTGTTTCGGCTATATTGTAGAGTGTGAAATTGGAGACGAGAGGGTTGAGCTTCATAAGCAGCAAAATGAGGAATTTCTTGTAGTGTCTGGAGCCAGATAGCCCCAAGTTCCTCTCACCACAGTGACAACATGTGAATGCTCTCTGCCCATCAGCTTTGCCAGTCCAAAGTCTGAAACTTTTGGACATAAATTCTCATCTAGAAGTAAGTTTTAGGGCTTGATATCACAATTGATCATTCGGTTCTTGCACTGCTCATGAAAATAAGCAATCCCTTGTGCAATAGCAATGGCTATATATAAATGAGTTCCCCAGTCTAGCAGTCTGTCCCGGCAATGCTTTGAGGGGAATATCCACTTGTCCAAGTAACCGTCTTTCATGAACTCATAAACCAGAAGCCTGTAAAGAATCATCAAATTCCAACCCCATTATAAGCTTGAAAATATGGTATGCTTGACCCCCAAAGACGATGATAAGAATTTAAATATGATTAGTGGTAATGGGTATTAGGCGATGAAATGAAATGCATACCGGTGACAGCCTTCCGAGCAGTAGCTGCAAAGTTGAACCAGGTTCATGTGATTCATAGAGCCATGAGGCAAAACCTTGTCAAGCTTCTTCACTGCAACCAATGTCACATCTGAAAGACTTTCCTTGTATACACTCCCAAACCCTCCTGAAAAATGAGAAGGCAACATTAATCCTCATTAATCAAGTCTAATTGGCTTTGTTCAAACAATTTCATCCCTTTCAAAGTCTATATATGTATATGTACATGCTGACCTATGCCGAGCAATTGCGAAAAATTACCGGTTCTGCACTGTAAATCGCGGTAACTAAAATTAAATGGAGCGTTGGACACAATCAAGGAGCTTTCCAGGGCTCTTTTCAAAGCCCTCCTTCTATACACACTGTGATATAACAAGCAGAGGAGTGTTTGGGAGAACCAAGACCTTGTCCCGGAGGCCATAAGATGAATCCCCATATCCTGTTGCTTTGCCTTCAGGTAACCCATTAGGCCCAACCTTCACAAACAAGGTTGAACTCGTGCCCTTGAACCCACCAAACTCCAAGTTGTTCAGCAGCCAACAGTAAGGCTTTTCCTCATTCAGCCCATACACGGAAACAACACAATCACAGTCTGATAAACAAGCATCCCCGCACTTTGATAATGGGGAGATGTTACTATAATTTACTATAATCGAAGATTCAAGGTAATAGTAGTTAGTTTTCTGTACTATCGGCATCTTCAACTTGGAAGCAGTCGAATTTTGATGATTATTATCACATTTCCCAGCTGACACTGACGAATTCTCCGAGCACTAGCCACTGTCTCCCACCTTAGAAGCCCCCGGCAGGTATGTCTAGGAGGCATTAGTCTTTCTTCTGTCCAAGCTGGAGCCCCACTTCCGCAAACCCCAACTGTTGATGCGGGGATCTCCTAGAGGCACTGTAGCTCACTGAGGTTTTCACCTCTTCAACTAAGAACGATGCTTTCTTCCATTCTTCTACAAAAGATGTCCAGACAGGTGGTCTGGACACACCCTCCGAAGCTTTTGGCAGATTGACGATCAAGCATATGGATATTCTTTTGTTTTTTCTAATGAATGCTTACCCCTTTTGACTGAGTCGTCGAGCTTCTTATAGCATCTGAAGCCTCGTCATCTTGAAAATGGGGAGGCTCTTTGACTTTCGTAGTCATGATGGTTGCTCAGAGGGTAGCAGAGCAATCATCATTCCGTAGGCGGCGAATAGAGATTGTTGGTGGGATGACTTGTCATCTCACTTGTCCTTTCATTCTACAGGCGGCGTAGGACAGGGCGTAGTAGGTCATCTAAAAAGACCTGGGGATGTCATATCGAGTATGTTTTTGGAGAGATGAATAATGATTGTCCGCAAAATATGGTCAGGGGTCTTGTTTGGGACGACAATCACCGGTCCGGACTGAACGTCTGGACAAAGGGTAGGACGTGTCACGTGTCCATCGGAGGAGTGCCTTGTGAGGCCAAGGTGATCTGCCATGTGTACGCTTAGGGGTGGTCCCTGCACCAGCAATATCACATGGGTTAGAAACTGCAGCCCATTCAGGCACCCATCAGCGAGTGACGTTCACATCATCGTCCCAACGATGCAGCCTCAAATTCTCATTTATCTTAGAGTATCAGTCGTCGAAGAACTAATGGCCTAACTGTTTGATTCACAGACGAAGATAGCCCTTTCTCATCACTATAACTTTTGTAAACATAAACCGCCCCATCAGATGGAGACCCATACATGATCCCAAAGCTTCCCACCTCGTCCAAAACCACAACAACATCACCTGTTACGTTTGATATATCGGGTCCAGACCAGTAGGAGTAGTCGGTATAGGACTGCAACGAGGTGATGTAGGAGTCGAGCAAGTTGTAGATGAGTCCAAGGCTGAGGGAAGTGGGCTGCTGCAGCATCTGGAGAGTGTAGTAGCTACCATGCGCTGAGGAGGATGTGAGCTGCATTGAAGCTGTAAGAGGTTGGTTTGGGAGGAGAGTATATGAAGGGTGAGGAAAGCTCTTCCATAAAGGGCAGTTGGTGTCATTGTACAAGACGAATTGCCGAATTCAGACATGTAAGCCGTCTCAACGCCTTCGGCGGAGGTGTTTGACGTCCAAATTGTGAGCCTCCGTCGAGCAGGAGAAGGTTTCCGGTGGAGTCGAGCTCTAGGATTGCATCTTTTCCGACGGGGGAGTTTCTATATATATGCAGATGATTGACAGAAAATGAAATTGTTGGCTAAGTAGTGATCACATTCACATTCACATATATACCTGCAAAAGCTTGGGTTAAGACTAGAGAATGTTTCTGAATTCAACAACATTGACATCTTCTTTATAAATAGATAGAGTTGGAAAAAAAAAAAACGCAATTTCCATTACTTCTTTCAATATAGACACTACAGCGGATCTCATGGATAAACATCATTCATTTTATTTAATAATAATATTAATTTTATTTTTAAAAATAAATTATATATGTTATTTAATTTTTTAAGGGTAAGATTTTCTAATTTAAAGTCAGCCTAAGCAGTTATCCTAAGTTATTTTTGTTATGATTTTTATAAAAATTGATATTAATTATGAAAAGTAGGGAGTGTAAAAAAAATAGAAAGAAATCTTTTGATATGTTTGACAGAGGTTTTGTAAAAATAATTTTTTAAAGATTGTTTTTTAAGAATAATTTAAAAAAAATGTTTTTAATTACTTTCATGAACAGAATTTTATTTGGAAAGTCAATTATATGTTTATACATAATAACTCAATCAATTGATGTGATATTTTTTACTGACATTTTTTTTTACTATAAAATAAGGTTTTTGTCATATACATACGTATGTATTTATGTATACATATTTATTAAAAAAATTTTAAGAAAATATTTTTAAAAATAATTCTTAAAAACAATTTTTGAGCATAGTTGTTAAAAATAGATTTTACGAACAAAATTTTGTTTGAGAATTCACATATGAAAAATAATTTTTTGACAATACTTCTTGAAAAGAAAAGAAAAATTTGAGCATAGCTCTTAGAAAATAGTTTATGAATAAAATTTTGTTTAAAAATTCAAATATGAAAGATAATTTTCTCAATTTATTCTTTATATAAATGAAAGTTATATCTATAATGGAAATTTTCCTAAAATATTCTTTACATTTTTTATTGTTTCTCAAAATATTTTACAAAAAAAAAACCACTTTAAAAATAACATGTTTTTTAGAATAAATTCTCAAAGAAATTATTTTCAATATAAAATTCCAAATATGTTTCTAAATTAGAAAACTATTTTCTAAAAAACAAAAAATTTTAAAATAGTTCCTAAATAAATTATAGGCTTTTAGGTTAAAATGATATCTTAATATGTTGTTAGTGTTGATCAATGGAAGGTTAAGTCTTGAAACGTTACTAGTGTTTCTTCTCTTTTTTTTCCCATTCCTTAGGCTTTAAAAGCTCTGAAGGGATTTAGAAAAGGCTAACCCATGAGGGGATTATAAGTCTTGTTCAATGCTAATTGCTTTGTTTAAAATTTTGAAAAACAATTAAAATAAACTAGTCCTTCACACCAAGAAGATGTTTCTAATTTTCCAACAGAGAATTAGAGTATTTGTGGTCTCTAGCAACTCTAAGGCTTATTAATACAGAATTATATACTAAGCCCTTGTATAGCTATGCAAGGGTTTATTGATGATTTGAACCAAACCTAGACAAAGGAATTTATAATCCTCTTAAGCTTAATCTATTACTATTTTAGGTAATAATTTGAACGACTTTGATTCCTTGGTAATAGGAAGTTCTTCCATTGTTTTAATATGATAATAGACCAAAACTCAAAAGTTTCTCTATTATAGGCTAAATGAAGTGGTGAACCGAATGCAAAACCAAATGAAGTTGAAGAAACTCCATAAAAAAAAGTGAGCAAACAAACCAAAATCTCCTAAAAGATAAAATTATTGATACAAAAGAGTAGGAATTCATTCTTGACTTAGACATGTGTACTATAAATTTATCTTCTTGAATGTAAAATTTTCATGAGGCTGAAAACGTTAAATCATTTTATGGAAACAATATAATGGAATTAATGCCTAAACTTAATGATCAATTAGATATAAGAACTAGTTAGATTTTTAGAGCAATATTGATGAAGGTGGTGTATTTGTTAGAAATAGTAGTTGAAAGTTTGAAAATGGAAGAAAATATGATCTATAAAAAGCCTTTGCTTTTGAATTAACCTTGAATAAAAAAGAATAATACTTGCCTTTGCATATTTTAAAGATATTAGTTTATACCAAATGAATTAAAGAAATCTTTAATGGAATTTTGGATAGGTAGACTTTTTATATATATATATATATATATATATTATTTTGTAATAAGAATCATTCTAATTGACCTATAGAATGATCTTAACAAGTAAAGATTTTTCGGAATTTTTCATAAAGTGATTTTAGTTTTTCTAAATGTTCTTAAGCCATGCAAGTCTACAACCATGACAAAGAGTATATATGAAAATAATGTTACAAACGTACTGATGCAGATAAATACTCACAAATAGTGTCTCACTAAACTTCCCTCTGAATTGTCTGAGCAAACAAGAAGAGAACTTTCTTCTCCGACAGCTCTAGCTTCTTCCATAAGTTGATTACTTCTCATAGAGATCCTTAATGTTTTGCTCCACCTCAGCACTGGAAACAGGCTTCCCTTTCTTTCCAGATTCATATTCCATGTAACGCTCCACACTGCAACAAAGAAGAATCCACCATTTACTAGACAATTACTTGTTATAAGATTCTGGGTAATAACTAGGATCAAGTCTGTCTCATTCTCATGGAACAACAGTTCCAAAAAATCTGTCTCTCCCAGATAAAAATTGACTGGATGACTCATGAGAAGGGAAGAAAACTTCCTATAAAGTTTGCTTACCATTCAAAATTTTCCATAGTTGGTCTTAGCATGGCAGATCCAATTCCTGTCATCATCGTCCCCTGAAGATGATTGATGGCCAAAGTGACTTGCTGCAATCTGCATATCGAGCACCTTAATTTTTCCAAGATCTCTCTCTGTTACAGTAGCTTTCATGCTTGGGCACCAGAAAAACAGAGTGCTCTGTTTTCAGTAGTAGCATAACCCATTTCATACTAATGGGTATTATCACATTGCATTTCCCCAAAAAGAAAGGCCTTTAATATTTGATTTAAGAATGCTCACCAACAATATTAGGAAGGCTGCTATTCCTTCCTTGCAGAAGGAATAGAATAAGGCCTTTCGAGCAAGATACAAAAATAACAAATAAATTGTAGAGCAACAAAATACCAAGCCATATATATAATAGCAAAAATTAATAGGTTTAAAAAGCTCTAAATAGAAGATAACACAAAAAACTTAAAGTCATGCTAACCATCAAATAAACAAACTTAATACATGCCGACATTATTTATTGGATGGCAAGCTTTTGCATTAAGGCATGCAACTATCCCATAGTAGATACACCTGTTACTCAAAAGCATATATCACCTATTAATCCTTGAGATGCAAGCCGGCTGACGTTCTGCAATGCAAAGATGAAATGAAATAATTTGGAATCATTTCTTAGTTGTGGAGTTACTCTTCTTGATTAGTAAAAAGGAAGGTTTTAGAATGTTTCTTGCAATTGAACTTTGAATGTAGTTGTAATATTTGAAGACAACTAAGCAAATTAACTTAACATTGTAAAAGAAAAAATTGTAAGTCGAAGCAAGATAGAAATAAAAAATACCGATAATCATAATTCTTCAACCATGATCCTCAGCCAACAATATTAATCTTTGCACAATGAAAGCTAAATATGCACAGCTATTATAACGAGCATATTAAAATCTTCTAGGCATGCTTATTTAAATGATGTTTCTATTTGCAAAATCTAAGCTTTCCTCAATATATTACGGGAGGTCAATCAAATAATAGAAGAGGGACTTGAGTAGTAGTATAAAGTGTCCACTTTTTATTTTTAATTGTTGGCTTATAAATATAAGGTAACACCTTTTACCTAGAAAACTAAAAAGAGAATTTGAGAAGTCTTACCATTTAACTCTGGAGGTTCCTTCGCATTCTATTCATATTTACTGTTGCTGTCACGTACAACCAATCTTTTATCTTGCTCAAGAACCGGAAATAGGCATATCTCCATGAGCTATTGAGTAGTAAAGTGCCGCAAACACCCCAAAATCCGACCATGAATCCAAGAACAATACTTCCATAAAACCATATATCATCTTGAATATCCTTTGTTTTACTACTAAGACCAATGAAGGAGACTTCCCCAGGTTCATCTTCTGGACAATTTTTTAAAAGAGGTGGCCCACAAAGCCCATGATTTCCCTCATATGTGGAGGCATTAAAACTTTGTAATTGAGTACCTGATGGAATTTTACCCGATAAGATGTTATTTGATAGGTCTAAAACACTTAGACCAGCTATCTGAGAAAGGCTATTCGGAATTCCACCATTAAGCCGATTTTGAGATAGATCAAGAAAATCCAATAATTTCAATTGACCAATTGTTGCAGGGATTGGTCCAATCAAATTGTTTCTTGATAAGTTCAATGACACCAATTCTACCAAATCGGTTACTTCTATAGGAATTTCTCCAAATAATTTGTTGCTTGAAAAATCAATGCTTTTGACGAGTCCAAGAGTTTTCTCGTACTCTTGTTCTTTTCCTTTCCATTGAACCAATGTACTATCAACATAGAAAAGATCCATGAAATTGTGAAGTGTTTCGTAATAAGAAATGACCAGACTTCCTTTTTTAGCCATGGCAGTTAAATTTTTGAGACATTTTGGTATCTTTCCTGATAGATTGTTGCTAGAGAGGTCCAACATTTGAATATTTTTCAGTTGACAAAGAGTTAAAGGTATGCTTCCATTAAAATCATTGGATCTTAGGTTGACAACGATCAAATTTGACAAGCTTCCTCCTATCCATGCGGGTATTTTTCCTGACAATTTATTTTTTCCCATATCTATAAGATGCAGATCTCTACAGTTCTTTAAGGATGAAGGCAACACTCCGGTTAAACTATTGTTACGTAAATGCAATGTTTGCATATGATGTAACAAGCCGATCGAATTTTTAATTTTCCCAGAAAAATTATTATTTGCTAAATCAAGAACAATTAAATCTTTCCACTGCTCCCAACATTTGGGTAGTTCTCCTAAAAGTTGGTTATTTGAGAGATCAAGATGCAACAAACCCGGACTAGACTGATTAGTAATCCCGCATGATAAAGAAATTGAGCCTGAAAACATGTTCTTGGAGAGATCCAACCAAGCAGCATGGAAAACAGATTGTGGTATTGAACCTTCCAAGCAATTTGAACTCATATCCATTCCCAAAGCAGAAGTTGCTTGTAAAGTGGGCAAAGTGCCTGAGATGTGATTGTTGGAAATGTTTAACCAATATAAATCTGAAGTTAAATTCCAAAACCAACTGGGAATGACACCAGAAATTCCAGAAGCAGAAATGTCAAGAAGAGACAAACTTTTTTGATTTTGAAGCCAATTAGGAAAACGTGGGCCTAATGTGCAAGAGGCCAACAATATATATTGGGCTTGAAACCGGGGAACTTGCTCAACGCTTATGTTGACTGTAAGGGAGTTGAAAGATAAGTCCAAGTACAACAGTTTGGAGAGACCAAAAAGGTGATTTGCCGAGACAGTGCCTCGCAATGAATTTGAAGGAATGGACAACACTTCAAGTTGAGATAGTTGTCCAATACTTTCAGGTAAAGTTCCATTTAGTTGATTGATATCAAGATATAATTCTCTCAACTGTGAAAATCCTGAAAGATGGGGAAATGACCCTCTGAATTGATTCTCAGATAAATCTAATTTCTTTAATGTGTTATTAGAGCATGCTAGAAAATCTTTTCCCAGCAGTCCAGTGAGATTGTTCTGAGACAATAATAATTCCTGTAAATTACATAAATCTTTGAAGGATTTCAGAATCTCACCGTCAAGTTGATTTGCAGAGAGATCAAGATATTCCAGACTAGTCATGTTTCCAAAAGCATCCCAAATTGAACCATGCAGCTGGTTCAAAGAAATATCCAAATGAACAAGGCTGATACTAAAGGATTTTGGAATCTCACCTTCAAGAGTATTCCAATAGAGATCAAGATATGCCAGAGTAGTCATGTTTCCAAAAGCATCCGGAATTGAACCACTAAGCTCGTTCTCAGAGAGACCAAGATATGCCAGAGTAGTCATGTTTCCAAAAGCATCTGGAATTGAACCATTTAGACCATTATGAGAGAGGTCAAGATGAACAAGGCTGGTACTGAAGTTGAACAACCATGGGTATATTGAAGAAGTGAGACCATTCTCGGAGAGATCAAGCACAACAAGAGAAGTGGAAGAATTAATATCGGAAATGGACATTATTGGAGTAATCCAAGGAAGCTGAGTATAGTTCAAGTATAACTCAGTTAGGGAAGGCATTTTATTAATTGCTTGGGGCCAATGGATTGCTTTACTAAGATTAACCCCACTCAAGTCAAGGTGTGTTAACAAAGGAAGGTGAGAAAGCCAGTCAAGGTTTTCACAGGTCATTCTACTATTATAGCAGCCGAGATCAAGGGATTGCAAGTTGGAAAGATTTCCGAGTTGAGTGGGAAGAATTCCTGTAAAATTGGGAAAAGAGAGAATTATATTCTGCTGAGACAAACTGATGAATTTTCACAAGGTATATATGTATATAATTACCTTCAAAACCATTCCAGCTGAGGTTCAAATGCTTCAAGTGCTGCAACTCTGCCAATGAAGGACCAATCTTACCTCCCAAATATCCGTTAGAAAGATCAAGCATGATCACATGACCCGTCTGGTTGTTACACTCCACTCCTCTCCATTTGCAACAATCTCTTTTGTCTTCCCCATTCCCCCACGACGAAAAAAGTCCATAGTCATCAAGAACACCTTGTTTGAAGTGAAGGAGAGCCTGTCTCTCCCTCTCTATGCACCAAACTTTAGCATCGCCCACCCTCAAACAGGCTTTGAAACAGAGCAAAAGCAGAAAAAAGGAAGTAAAATATTGAAAGGGGCTTCTATGCATGTTCAACACAGAGCAAGGATAGTGTGTAATAAGAAGGATTAGCAAGTTTTGGTTTTTGATTTGTGAGCAAACTAGGCATTGACTTATATACAATTCCCAGCAACATGTTGAGTATTTTTGACAGATATGATGACCTTTAATTATGACTAAAAATATGAAAAAAAAAACAAATATATATTATTTTTAAGTTTATAAAAATACTATTTTTTTATATTTTCATTTACATAATATTTTGAGTAAATATTGTGTTTACATTATTATTGCTATTTTTGGAGAAAGTAATGTTTTGAAATCGTTTTTTAAAAATAATTAACAAATATAGCCTCCACTTTTAATTTATATGGTAATTATTTTTACCTTTTATAAAAATGGTTATTAATGAATAATAATTTTTAAAATAAACAATATAAAGATAAATTTTGTAAATAACTAATCCTTATCATTTATTAATGTCACCAAGCATTATCAATAATAACAATAACAACAACAACAACAACAACAACAATAATAATAATAATAATAATATTATTATTATTATTATTATTATTATTAGGATAAAGTGGCAGTTAAGTGATAATATGTGGTTAAAAATTTAAAGAAATTATTATTATAGTCAACTCATCCTCTATGTTGGATCCATCTATAGAGATGTTGCTTTTAGTTAGTAGAAATACAAGTTCCAAAAATACTTAATGTAATGTCTATTGGAGTCAAGTCATATGCTATATTGGACCCATCCAGAAGGGTTGCTTTAAGCTTTACAAGTATGGATTGGGGACCACTAACCCAATTTGTCCAAAATCACTTTGAATTTATATATGCTAAGAAAATTCCTTATCTATCCTTATCAATGATACATCATTCAAAACATAATTTGAATTTTTTAATAAATAATTTTTTTTTTATCCCATCTAGCTAAATGTTGAATGGTATTTTTCTTTAATCAACAAGAAATCTAACTTAAGATACCTACAATTTACTTCATGTTAATAAATTCAAAGTAGACATATATTTATTTATTTTAATAAAAAAATTATTTATTAGAAGATACATTTATTTGTTTTTTGAGTGTATAATTATTTTTATAATATTCAAGAGTAGCAACAATCTCTTTTATAATTTATTATTAACATTTTTGAATCATTAATCAAGACATCTTGATAAAAGAAATAACAAAAAATGTATTATAATATTTCAACTTTAATTAACAAGTCAATCTATAAATATCTAAACGAAATAGGAGAAAAAATAAAATAAAACATTCTCCATTGATTTTAATTTTCCAATAACCAATGAATTTTGATTGTTACTTTTTATTTTCTTTCACATAAGATGCTAGGTTATATAGTAAATATGTGGATAGGAAATACATAAATACTCAAATTTAAACTACAAAAAGTAGTGACAAACTTTTGATATTTTGCAAAGTACTTTTAGTTCATTTTTTAAATTAGTCAAAGTTCTTAATTGTAGTGATAAGGGTATGACATTGCTAAAAGTCTTGAATATTTTATGAGTAACCAAAATTTTAAAAGATATGATGAGTAGACTTGAAAATTTTGTGAGCATCGGGTCTTGCAAGGCATGATGACTAGAACTATCATTGCATGTGAAAAAAATAAAGAAAAAAAATAATAATAAGGTATAATGACTAAAATTTTATGTTGGAAAATTAAAATTGAGATATATTTTTTTTGCTTTTTTTCCTACTTTGTTTAAATATTAGCACATAGATTAACTTGGCTTAATTAAAGTTGATATATTTTAATTCTTTATTGGTTCTTTCATCAAGATATCTCAACTTATAAATAGAAATGTCAATGATAAAGATAAAAATCTGGTAGTGTTTTGTGATGTCATGTCTATATGATGATATTATTTAAGGAACATAGAGCCATTATTTTTAGAAGAATGTAATCAATGTTATTAATCAAATACAAAATATATTGGTACTAATTTAAAAAGCTAGAAAGAGTTTCTATATTTATAAAGTAAATAAATATAGTTTTTAAACTAAAATAAAATCTATTAAAGAGAATAAAGTTGCATCCCCTTTGAGTTTCTTAACATGAAGTAGCATATACTCATCCAATGACCAATCATTAAAAATCAAAGGACTAAAAAACCATCCAATATTTATTTAGATGGAAACAATTATTTACAACAAAATTCCAATATATCATAAAATGTAAATAACTAATAAAAGTAACGGTAAAAGTTGGTTTAAAAAATCATAGTCGATTTATTGATTTGACTTGAAAAAATTAAGATGCAATAAAAAATACTATAACATTGATTTTTAAGTCATCTACTAGAGGAAAAGTACAATAATGAAAGGCTTATTATTTCTCAAAATTTTTAAGTCGAAGTCAATGAATTTAGATATTACAAGATCTAAGTGGAAGATGTGCCCCAGAAACAAGACTCACCCCTTATTTTTCTTTTTAGCTCTATTAATTTTAATGTAAAGAACCAAAACAAATTCATTAGATGATTTTATTTTTCATGGTATAATCGATGATCATATGGAGTTTAGACTTAAGAAAAGAAAACTAATGTAATTTATATTGGAATCAAGTCATTCACTATATCAAATCATCTCTAGAGGTTGCTTTATGTGAGCATAGTGTAGAGCCCGATTTTGAGAAAAAGCACTTTGAAATTTATATAGACCGAAAAAATTCCTTTGCCTATCTTCATCAATAATTCATCATCCAAAAAATAATTTATAATAAAGAAATATTTTTTATACCTAATGAAATATTGAATGGTCTTTTTCTTTTATAATCCTTAAAAAAATTATAGCGACAATGTACTTTAGATTAACACATTCAATGTAGACTAATGTTTATTTATTTTAATAATTTTTTGTTTAATAGAAGATATATTTATTTGTTTTTTAAGTGCATAAATGCATTGTTATTTTAAAGACTACTAAAGTGCATAAACTTTTTATAATTTTGAATATTAGCAACAATCTCTTTTGTGATTTATTAATAGAATTTCTGAATAAAACATTTTCATAAAATAAATGACAAAAAATATTACAATATTTCAACTTTAATTAACAAGTCAATATGTCAATATCCAAACAACATAAGAGAAAATAAAATATTTCATAGCAATTTTAACTTTTCCACAAAAATTAAATTTTTATTACTACTTTTTGTTTTCTTTCACATGTAATGCTAGGTCTAAGTGTCATAGCTTGTTAGACCCAAAATGCATAAAATTTTCTAGTCTAGACTCCATATGGTCGGTTATGTAACCAAGGGTAAAATCAACTAAAAAATATGCTTTGGTTCTTCTTTACATTAAAATGAGTAGAACCAAAAGGGAAAAGAAAAAAATGAAAAAGGATGAATTGATTGTGATAAGCATGTTACATAGCTCAACCATCCTAGGTTATATGGCAAATATGTGAACTAGCAAACACATTACACTCACATTTAAGGCAAAAGAGATAATTACAAACTTTTTATGTTTTGCAAAGTATTTTTGGTTCATTTTTTAATAGGTCAAAACTCTTATAAGTTATAGTTATAAAAATATGACATTATTAAAAGTATTAAACACTTTGAGTGACTAGAATTTCAAAAGATATGATGAGAAGACTTTAAAAATTTTGTGAGCTTAGAGTCTTGAAATGTATGATGACTAAAGCTACCATTGTGTGTCAAAGGAACAAAGGAAAAAGAAGAAAAAGAAGAAGAGAAAGAAATAACTAGGTGTAATGACTAAAGTTATATGTTAATTTGTTGGAAAACTAAAATTTAGGTATTGTCTCTTTTTTTTTTCCTCCAACTTTGTTTGAATATTGATAGATTAACTTAATTAAAGTTGAAATATTACAATCCATTAACTTGTAAATAAAGTTAGATCCACTTCAAAATTTCTTAACACAAAATGGTTTGTATTTAAAAATTCAAAGGAAGAAGAAATAATCCAATATTTAGTCAAATGGAAATAATTATTTATAATAAATTTTCAAATTATCATAATTTGAAAATAACTAATAAAAGTAATCGTTGAAGTTGGTTTAAAAAAAGAAAAGAAAAGAAAAGAAAAGAAAAAGCTTCAAATTTGATTTATTGACTTGACTTAAGAAAGGAAGACCTCTTACATGGATTTTTAAGTCTCTTGCTACAAGATAAAGTACAATAATGAAAATTTATTATTTCTTTTAATTCGATTTATCGACTTGACTTAAGAAAGGAAGACTTGCTATACATGGCTTTTTAAGTCTCTTGCTACAAGATAAAATACAATAATGAAAGTTTACTATTTTTTTGTAAATTTGATTTATTGACTTGACTTAAGAAAAGAAGACTTGTTACAAGACAAACTACGATAATGAAAGTTCGTTATTTCTTCCACTTCCATTTTGTTGACTTGACTTAAGAAAGGAAGGCCTCATACATGGATTTTTAAGTCTCTTACTACAAGACAAACTACGATAATGAAAGTTCATTATTTCTTCCACTTCCATTTTGTTGACTTGGCTTAAGAAAGGAAGACCTCATACATGGATTTTTAAGTCTCTTACTACAAGACAAACTAAAATAATAAAAGTTTCATTATTTCTTAGATTTTGAAGTTAAATCAATGAATTACATATTACGATATCACAAGGAGTATGGACCATAAAAAAAAAAAAAAAAAAAAAAAAAAAAAAAAAAAAAAAAACCAAACCCTCTTAAATAAAGATAAAAATATGCAAATTAAATTAGAGTGATTATCAAACAAAACAAGAAACTTGAAATATGTCAAATTCATTTAAGGATAAACAATTAAAAAAAAAAAAAGGGAAGTGACCAAAAGCTTTTGTCTTTTTAGCAATGTTTTCAAAAATAATTCTTGAAAAATAGTTTTTTAAAACAAGTTTTAATTATTTTTAGCAACAAAATTTTATTTAGAAATTAGTATATAAAAAATAGTTTTCTTAGTTTAATATTGTTTGTGAAACTAACGTGCACAAATCTAAAATACAAAGGTTCTCTAAACATTTTTCATATTTTCAACTATTTCTTGAAATATTCTACAAAAAAAAAAAAAATTAAAAGTATTTGTTCCAAAATAATAACCTATTTTCAAAAACTTATTTTAGTGAAAATTTACCAAATATAGTTTTTAAGGTACAAAACAATTTTCCATAATAATAATAATAAAAAAAAAAAAAAGAAGAAAACTATTTTCAAGAAGGGTTTCTTAAGAGATCTTACCAAGAAAGAAGTATTCTAAAAATAAGTTGAAGTTCTTTTGCTTGCTTAATTATTTCTCTCTCTTGCTCTTATGTGCATTCATTGTTTATTTCCTTCTTCTTTGTCACTTTTGCAACAAAAACGAGGAGACAATTCATTGATACTGTTGATTAGATATCCATTGTATGCATGACTCACATCCATTTACTCTTATCTTGATTTGATAGAATTTATGAGTCGTGTTTTTTCCCACACAATGTTTTAAGTCATCTATTAGAGGACAAAGAACAGTAATGAAGGGTTCACTATTACTAAGTCAAGTCAATAAATTAAGACATTACAAGATTTAAGTGGAAGATGTGCCACACAAACAAGACTAACCCCTTATTTTTGTTTTTGGCCCTATTCATTTTAATGTAAAGAACCGAAACAAATTCATTAGATGATTTTACTTTTCATTATATAATTGATCATATGAGGTTTAGACTTGTAAAAAGAAAATTAAAGTAATTTATATTGGAATCAAGTCATCCACTATATTAGCTCATCTCTAGAGATTGCTTTATGTTAGCATAGCCTAGAACCCGATTTTGAGAAAAAGCACTTTGAAATTTATAAAGACCGAAAAAATTTCTTAACCTATCTTCATCAATGATTCATCATCTACAAAATAATTTGGAAGAAATAAGATTTTTTATACCTAGCGAAATATTGAATGGTTTTTTTCTTTAATCCTTAAAAAAATTATAGCTACAATGTACTTTAGATTAACACATTCAATGTAAACTAATGTTTATTCATTTTGTTTCTTTTAAAGTCTTAACGCTTTATAATTTTGAAGACTAGCAAAGTGTATAAACTTTTTATAATTTTGAAGATTAGCAACAATCTCTTTTATCATTTATTAATACTGTAAGGACCTCCCTGGACACGTGGCAGATTGCCTTGACCTCACAAGGCACCCTTCTATTGGACACGTGGCATCCCTTTGCCACTATCCGGACATCCAGTCCGAACCCAATAGTTGATAGCCCGTCACCTCATGCTCTTCCAAGGCTGCATAACGTGTCCCAAACAAGACCCCTGACCATATTCTGCGGGCAATCATTCCTTGTCCCACCAAAAGCATGCTCGATGGGACACCCCCATATCCTTTCAGGCAACCTGCTACGCCCTGCACTGCGCCGCCTGTAGAATAAAGTGACAAATGAGATGCCAGATCGTCCCACTAGCAATCTCAATCAGCCGCCTGAAGAATAATGATTTCTCTACCACCCTCTGAGCAGCCATCATGGCTATGAAAGTCAAAGGACCTCCCCAGCGTAGGTGTGACAAGGCTCCATACAACATAAAAGCCTCCCATAACTCAATGGAGAGGAGAAGGTGAGATAGCCACTTCTGGATTTCCAGAGATAAGATACTTTCTACAATTGTCAATTTAACTAGAGATTTGGAGGGTGTGTCCGGACAACTTGTCCGGACATCTTTTGTAGGAGAGTAGAAGGAAGCATCACTCTCAGTTGATTGGGCGATGACATCAGGGAGCTACAGCACTTCCAGCAGGTCACGCCATCAACAAATACTATTTTTTAGTCACTACCTAAGACACCTTGATAAAAGAAATGATAAAAAAAATATTAGAATATTTCAACTTTAATTAACAAGTCAATCTATATCTAAACAACATATGAGAAAATAAAATATTCATAACAATTTTAATTTTCCAATGAGAATTATATTTTTATTATTACTGTTTTGTTTTCTTTCACATGTAATGCTAGGTCTAAGTATCATAGCTTGTTGGACTGATAATGCATAAAATTTTCAAGACTGGACTCCATATGGTCAGTTGTGTAACCAAGGGTAAAATTAACTAATAAATATGCTTTGGTTCTTCTTTACATCAAAATGAGTAGAACCAAAAGGGAAAATTAAAAAAAAAAAAAAAAGGATGAATTGATTGTGATAAGCATGTTACATAGCTCAACCATCCTAGGGTATATTGCAAATATGCGAACTAGCAAACATATAACACTCACATTTAAGTTAAAAGAATTACGAACTTTTAATGTTTTGCAAAGTATTTTTGGTTCATTTTTTAATAGGTCAAAACTCTTATAAGTTATAGTTATAAAAATATGTCATCATTAAAAGTATTAAATACTTTGAGTGAGTAGAATTTTAAAAGATATGATCAAAAGACTTGAAAATTTTTGTGAGCTTAGAGTCTTGAAAGGTATGATGACTAGAGCTACCATTATGTGTCAAAAGAATAAAGGAAAAAAGAAGAAGAAGAAGAAGAAATAACTAGGTGTAATGACAAAATTATATGTTGATTTATTGAAAAAAAAATAGAAGTGTCATTTTTTTTTTCTCCAACTTTGTTTAAATATTGATAGATTAACTTAATTAAAGTTGAAATATTATAATTCATTATTTATCCCTTAATCAAGCTATCTTGTAAGCAAAGTTAGATCCACTTTAAATTTCTTAACATGAAATAGTTTGCACTTAAAAATTGAAAGGAAAAAGAAAATATCCAATATATAGTTAAATGGAAATAATTATTTATGATAAATTTTCAACTTATCATGATTTGAAAATAACTAATAAAAGCAATCGTAGAAGTTGGTTTAGAAAAAAAAAAAAAAAAGGCCTCCAATTCAATTTATTGACTTGACTTGACTTAAAAAAGGAAGACCTCTTATACATGGATTTTTAAGTCACTTGCTACAAGACAAAGTACAATAACGAAAGGTTCATTATTTCTTAATTTTTGAAGTCAAGTCAATGAATCTAGACATTACAATATACATGGATTTTTAAGTCACTTGCTAAATGACAAAGTACAATAATGAAAGGTTCATTATTTCTTAACTTTTGAAGTCAAGTCAATGAATCGAGACATTACAACATCACAAGGAGTATGGACCAAGTTAAATATGCCAAAGTCATTTAAGATAATCAATTAAAAAAAAATAGAAGTGACTAAGGGTTTTTATCCTTTTAGCAATGTTTTTAATCTCCTCAAGTGCTAAGTGGTCCCATGAGTGATCAAGCGCTCTGTGGACCCTGCATTTTTCACATGTGTTCCCATTCGACGACGTGACTTGTTTTTTATTTATTTTGTGAAAATTTGATTTTTTGAAAAAAGACTTGGAGTTGCCACTTATTTTTGAAGGGAAAAAAACAAAATAAGAAAGAAAAACCCTAAGTGTGACTCTTGAAGAAAAAAAAAACAGGTTTGTGAAAAACCGAGTTTGGGTCCGGGGGTCAGGTTACCTATTGGAAAGGTACAATGGTGAGCCGTAGTCTAAGTCCCTAAAAACGGGTCTCTACTAAATAAGGTGAATCAAGTGTGGCAATTGATAAGGAAATCAATGAATACCAATGAAATGATCAAATAACAAAACGAATCATGCATAAGAATAAGCAAAGTGGGAGTGAGATCGTACCTTAGCAGTAAGTAATAATGAACTATCATGGAAACAGGGTTAGGTCAAGTATAAAATTATCACATGCATATCAAAGAGCAAGACAAAGATCAAGCAATATTCATTAAGCATAGCAATTGACAATCAGAAGAGATCATATGTAAGGCCCCCACCAAAACCCAATTTATCTTGCATGGATTAGTCTCACAAATTCCATTATTTTGGAATTATGAAAAAAAATTCATTCTTGCTTATTTAAAATCAAAAGAAATAGAAAATTATTTGAAAATCGAAGAAAATTTGTACAAGTGCATTCCAAAATGAGAATGACAGCAAACTTATTAAAATCGGGATTTTGGCAACCTAAAAACCTTAATAAATGATGAAAAATTGTAGAATAAAAAAAATCTGAAAACTGGAGTGGAATTAAAAATGTTCGAGAGAAAACTGGATTTTTGAAATTTATTTGAAAATTGAAGTCTTGAAAATTATTTGGAAATTGGAGTTTTGAGGATAAAATTTAAGAATTGGAATTTTAGAAATTAAATTTGAAAGAAATTGGAATTTTGAAAATTATTTGAGAATTGGGGTTTCGAAAATTAAATTAAGGAATTGGAGTTTTGGAAATTAAATTTAAGAATTAGAATTTTGAAAATTATTTGAGAATTGGTTTTGAAAATTAAATTTATGAATGAGGATTTTTAAAAAAATAAAAATAAATAAAATAATAATAATTAAATAAATAAATGTAAAAATTGGAATTTTGGAAATTAGAAATTAAATTTGGAAATTGGAATTTTGAAGAATTATTTAAAGATAGAATTTTAAAAATAAATAAATAAATAGAATAATAATAATAATAATGAAAATAAAAATAAATAAATGTACAAATTAGAATTTTGAAAATTGAGAATTAAATTTGGAAATCGGAATTTTGAAGAATCATTTTTAAAAATAAATTAACAAATAAATATAATAATAATAATAACGAAAGTAATAATGATTAGATAAATAAACGTGAAAATGAGATTTTGGAAATTGAAAATTAAATTTGAAAATCAAAATTTCGAATAATTATTTAAAGATGGAATTTAAATAAATAAATAAATAAAATAATAATAATAAATAAATAAATAAATAAATAAATAAATGTGAAAATTGGAATTTCGGAAATTGGGAATTAAATTTGGAAATCGAAATTTTGAAGAATCATTTAAAAATAAATGAACAAATAAATAAATATTATAATAATAATAATAATAATAATAACGAAAGTAATAATGATTAGATAAATAAATGTGAAAAATGGGATTTTGGAAATTGAAAATTAAATTTGGAAATCGAAATTTCGAAGAATTATTTAAATGGAATTTTAAAAATAAATGAAAAAAAAAATAAATATAAGAATAATAATAATAATAATAATAATAATAATAATAATAATAATAATAATAATAATAACGAAAGTAATAATGATTAGAAAAATAAATGTGAAAAATGGGATTTTGGAGATTGAAAATTAAATTTAGAAATCGGAATTTCAAAGAATTATTTAAATGGAATTTTAAACAAACAAACAAATAAATAAAATAATAATAATAACAACAACAAAAATAATAATGATTAAATAAATAAATGTGAAAAATGGAATTTTGGATATTGGAAATTAAATTTGGAAATAAATAAATAAATACGACAAGGCTTGGAATTGCATCAAAGAATATACACCCAAATCAATTAAAATGAGGCAAAACCTAATAACAAATGAAAAAGTGAACACCCAAATCAATATAATCAATCTCAAAAAAAAAAAAAAAAAAAAAAAAAAACTACACAGAATGACGTGCAAAAAAAAAAAAATCAATTTTATGTATGGAGTAATTACCCTTAATCCAAAGCCATGGTTCTTGGAAGTCTAGAGCTCCGTTTTTCTTTTCTCATAACTGGTACCACCCCCTATTTTTCTTCCTAGCTCTCTCTGGCTCTTACTGAAAAAGAAAAAAAACCTTCTCCTTGCTCACTCGTACTCACTATAGCTAGCTCATCCCAAAAAGTCTCCACCTCACTCCCACCCAGCCAATTACAGATCACAACCCCTCACAAAACCACCACAAAAATGAACTTAAACCCATACTATAACCAGAAATCGAGCAACGCCCACTAGAAAAAAGATTGAATTTTTTTTTTTTTTTGAAGATGGATTCAAGCTTAGAGAGGAAAAATGAGAAAGAATGAATGAGAAAAGCATAAAGAAAACCCACCTGAAATGTTCCTTTGTCCAGAATACTCGCAGACCTCTCCATTTGCTTGTTTTTTTTTTTTTTTTTTTTTTTCTAGCTCTGTCTCCAATGCTCCCAAAAATCCTCACAAGCAATCATTTTTCTTCCTTTTTTTATTCCCTGGAAGCCTAAAAACAGCTCACCCGTCAGTCCTATGGTCACCTAAAACAACTCACCCATCAATCTTATGACCGCCCAGAATAGCTCACCCATTAGTCCTGTTTGGCTACCCAAGAATGGCTCCTTCCTAGGGTAGCAAAATAAAATAAAATAAAATAAAATAAAAAAATAAGTAAATAAAAAAAACCTCTCTATCTGAGGGGGTCTACAAATATGCACTAGGGATCCAAACTCCGTTTGATATTTCTCCAAAAGTGACTCGAAAAACCATATCAAAGATGAGTAACGGTCGAACTACCTTCGAGTATAGGAAAGAATGCGTCCAAAGGGGATTGCCCTATGTGAACTACATGAGAATGCTAAGTGTAGGGTGCCCAACAACATGATTGAAATATGTGCCATGAACTCAAAGGATTATGTCATGTGTAGGGGAAGGGAAAGTCTAGAAGAACATGACGAATAAGTGATAAGCACAAGGTAACGAGGTGAAGAAAACTGAGGACGAATGCAAAACCATGAAGGTAAGATGTGCAACGCCAACTGATATGGATGCTAGGAACTATGACTCTGAATGACAAGGATGAGGAGAAATGGCTCTAAACGCTAAAAATGAGGAAATATGGCGACTCTAAATGCTTGAATGAGTATGCACAATGACACCGCACGCCAAAACTAAAGGAACATGGTGGCACTAAATGCTAAGCTGGATAATGGCTCTGAATAGTAAAATGAAGACACGGCTCTGAAGGCCATATTGAAGAAAATGATGGCTCTAAATGCCAAACTAAGGACATGGCTCTGAACACTTAAAACTGATGAAAGTGGCTCTAGATAGTAAGAATGACTCTGAATTCTAAACTAAAAGAAAATGGCAACCCTAAATGCTAGCAACGTGGCTCTGAACACCGAACTAAAAGAGAAAGACAACTCTAAACGCTAGGAATGTGGCTCTAAACACCGAACTAGAGGAAAATGGTGGCATCGAATGCTAGGCTGATTAATGGCTCTAAATGCCAAATTGAAGATATGATGGCTCTGAATGCCAAGTTGACAAATGGCTCTGAAAGCCTAACTATGAACAATGGATCTAAGCACCAAACTAGGGAGAAATGATGGCTCTGAATGCCTGAATGTGAACTATGGCTCTGAACGCCTGAATATAGATGATGGGCTCTAAATGCGAAACTATGAACGATGACTCTGAGCACCAAACTGTGAACGACGGCTCTGAACACCAAATTGTGAAGAGATGATGATGGCTCTGAATGACAAACTATGAACGATGGCTCTGAAAGCCTAACTGTGAATGACGACTCTAAACGCTAAACTGTGAACAATGATGGCTCTGAACACCTGAATGTGAACGATGGCTTTAAATGCCTGATTGTGAACGACGATAGCTCTGAACACCTGAATGTGGACGATAGCTTTGAACGCTTGACTGCGGACAACAGGCTCTAAATGCCAAACTATGGAGAGATGATGGCTCTGAACGCTTAACTAAAGACATGATGCCTATGAATGCCAAACTGTGAATGATGGCTCCGAACACCAAACTATTAACGACGGCTCTGAACGATAAACTGTGAACGATGATGGCTTTAAACACCTGAATGTGAACGATGGCTCTGAACGCTTGACTGTGAATGATAGCTCTGAATGCCAAACTGTGGAGAGATGATGGCTCTAAATTCCTGAATGTGGATGATAGCTCTGAATGTTTGAATGTGGATGATAGCTCTAAATGCCTGACTACGAACAACAAGCTCTAAATGCCAAACTATGGAGAGATGATGGCTTTGAACGCCTAATTGGGGACATGATGACTCTGAATGCCAAACTGAAGACGTGGCTTTGAACGCTGAACTAAAAAAACTAATAACACTGAATATTAAAGATGAAGCTCTGAATGCCCAAACTGAACTGACAGCTCTGAATGCTAGGAATGTAGCTTTGAACACTGAAAAGGTGGCAATGAATGTCCGATCATGATAGGATGATGGCTTTGAACGCCAAACTAGAAATGTGGCTCTGGACACCAAAATAAAGAAGATGAAAGCTTTGAACACCGTAACTGAGAACCGACATCTCCGAATGTCAAACAGAGAAGGACGACTCTAAACGTCGTAACTGAGAAGTGATGACGGCTCTGAACACCAAGCTGTATGGAGATGGTGGCTCTAAACGCCATGCTGGAGATGCGGCTCTGAACACCAAAATGAAGAAGATGAAGGCTCTGAACACTATAATTGAGAACTGACATCTCTAAACGTCGTCACTGAGAAGCAATGAGGGCTCTGAACACCGAGCTGTAAAGAGATGGTGGCTCTGAATGCCATAACTAAGAAGGGATGGTGGCTCTGAATGCCAAAATAAAGAAGATGAAGGCTCTAAACGCTGTAACTAAAACTGACATCTCTGAATGTCAAACTGAGGACAACTTTGAACGTTGTCACTGAGAAGCGATGACGGATGATCTATATGTCAAAAGGGAATAACAAGACATATGGCTAACCAAAATTATGGTCACCCATCCTGCGACCATGGTCTCAAACATAATACTTCTTCAGCTAATCAACGTTAGTTGGCTCCGAGAATCGGTTTCCATCTAGATCCATCAACCATGCAGCGCCCTTTGGGGTCAACTCTGTAATGAAGTAAGGTCCGCTTTAATTGGGTCTGAACTTCTCTCTAGGATCTCTAATCAATCCCCTGATGACCTTCAGAACCAAGTCACCTTTTTATAGCGGTCTAGGCTTGACCCACTTTTTAAATGCATGGGCCATTTTCCTCTGATAAGCATGAACATGGTCCGCTGCTCTCAATCTCCTCTCATCTAGGAGATTGAGCTAGTCTAATCTAGCCCAGGCCCAATCTGCTGCTCTAATGCTACCCTTAATGAACCCATCTCTATCTCAACTGGTAGCATTGCCTCTATACCATACACTAAGGAGTAAGGTGTGGCTCCTATAGAGGTGCGAAAAGAAGTCCGATAAGCCAACAATGCAAATGGAAGCTTTTCTGACCAATCCCGAGAAGTCTCAATCATCCTCCGTAAAATCCTCTTAATATTCTTATTCGTAACCTCTACTGCTCCATTAGTCTGCGGCCTGTATGCAGACAATTTGTGATGCTGAATCCCATATCTCTGTAATAAAGTATCAACATCTACTTTGAAATGTACTCCTTTATCTAAAATCAACGCATGAAGGACTCCATAGCAGCAGATAATATGTGATATGATGAAACTAGCAACCCCAGTTGATGTCAATCTTGCATATGAGGCGACTTCCACCCACTTGGTGAAATAATCAATGACGACCAAGATGAACTCATGTCCACTGGAAGACTTCAGCGAAATCTTCCCAATAATGTCTATACCCCATACTGAAAATGACCAAGGTGAAGTTACTGCATGTAACTCTGAAGGTGGCACATGAATGAGGTTCCCATGTATCTGGCACTTTGGACATCTCTGAACAAACTGGCAACAATTTGTCTCCATAGTCAACCAGAAATACCCAGTCCTCTTATATATGGTCCACAGACTCTCGCATGAACCTCTCTCATCACTCGATTGGCAGGGGCGCAGTCCCATAGCAGCAGATAATATGTGATATGATGAAACTAGCAACCCCAGTTGACGTCAATCTCGCATATGAGGTGACTTCCACCCACTTGGTGAAATAGTCAATGACGACCAAGATGAACTCATGTCCACTGGAAGACTTCAGTGAAATCTTCCCAATAATGTCTATACCCCATACTAAAAATGGCCATGGTGAAGTCAGTGCATGTAACTCTGAAGGTGGCACGTGAATGAGGTTCCCATGTATCTGGCACTTTGGACATCTCTGAACAAACTGGCAACAATCTGTCTCCATAGTCAACCAGAAATACCCAGTCCTCATGATCTTATGAGCTAACATATGTTCTCCCATATGTAGTCCACAGACTCCCGCATGAACCTCTCTCATCACTCGGTTGGTAGGGGCGCAATCTAAGCACAATAATAACATCCCATCAGTTGATCATTTGTACAGTGTCTCACCACAAATCACAAATCGAGTGGCCAACTGTCTCAATGCTCTCTTATCTTTGGTCGTGGTAGCCTCAGGATATGCACCAAGTCTCACAAACTGGTATATGTCATGGTACCAAGGCAAACCATCATCCAACTTTGCCTCATCAATCAAGCAACAATAGGCAAGAACTGATCTCGACTCAATCAGTAAAGGGTGAACAACATTATAGGAATATCAATCATGGAAGCTAGAGTAGCTAAGGCATCAGCAAACTAGTTCTATGCTCTAGGCAGATGTGTATAACTCAAATCATCAAATCTCCCAACTAGCAGCTCTAAGTATGCATGGTAAGGCTTAAGCTTCAGATCTCTAGTCTTCTACTCGCCCTAAATCTATCTCAATACCATATTGGAGTCACCAAACACCTCCATTTGTCTAATCCCAAGCTTAAGAGTTGTCTCTAGTCCCAATATGCAAACCTCATACTCAACAATGTTGTTCATGGTAGGATGTCGATCCGAGAATGCCTAACGAACAGATCTAAGTATGTGGTATCCATGAGGGGATATCAACAAGACACCTATCCCATATCCAGAATGGTTGGTTGCACCATTGAAGTACATGCGCCAACCTGACAGGCTAGTCACAGTAGCAACATCCTCATATAGGAAATCATCATCAATAGCTCTACCATCAGAAACCGATAATGAGGCTAAGTGATCTGCAACAATGCTTCCTCTAATAGACTTCTGAGTGATATAATGAATGTCAAACTTAGTCAGAAGTACCAACCATCTCATGAGTCAACCAACCAAAGCAAGTCTGTCAAACAAATATCTCAGGGGATCTAGACGGGATATCAAGTGCACTGAATACTCGGTCATGTATGTCTCAGTCTCCGAGTAGCCCAAACCAATGCCAAGCAGTAGCGCTCAATCATGACATATCTCGTCTCATAATCTAACATCATCTTACTCAAATAATAAATAGCTCGCTCCTTGCCCGAATCATCGAGCTGAGCCAACATACAACCCAAAGCTATATCTAAGACTGACAGGTATAGGAGTAGAGGACAGCTTGGTGTAGGGGGCACCAAGACTGGAGGCAACAACAAGTACTCTCTGATCCTCTCAAATGTGCGCTGGCACTGATCATCCTAAATAGTAGGTTGACTCTTCCTCAAGAGTAGGAAAATAGGCTCACAGATGTCTGTCAATCTGGCAATGAATCTGTTGATGTACTGAAACCTACCCAAGAAACCTCTGATGATCTCTCTCTCAGTTCTCGACGTAGGCATGTCAATGATGACTTTGATCTTATCTGGATCTGTCTCTATACCTCTCTCACTGACCATGTATCCCAGTAGCTTCCCAGAAGTCACTTCAAAAGTGCACTTCTTGGGATTCAATCTCAATCTAAACCGCCTGATCCTCTTAAAGAATCTCTCCAAGGCTACTAGGTGACTTACTCTATCTCGGGATTTCACTATCATGTCGTTTACATAAACCTTGACATCCCGATGCATCATGTCATGGAATAGAGTAGTCGTTGCTCTATGATAAGTAGCTTCTTTATTCCTCAAACCAAACGACATCACTCTGTAGCAGTAAGTACCCTACTTGGTAATGAAAGACGTTTTCTCTATGTCCTTTGGAGCCATCAGGATTTGACTATACCTGGAAAATCCATCCATAAAGGACAACATCGAATGACCTATTGTACTATCAACCAGCATATTAATGTGTGGGAGGGGGAAATCATCCTTAGGACTGGCCTTGTTGAGATCTCAAAAATCAACACAAACTCTCACCTTGGCGTCCTTCTTGGGAACAAGGACGACATTGGCTAGACACTCGGGATACTCGACCATTGATAAAAATCCCACATTGAGCTGCTTTTGAATCTCCTCTTTCACCTACAAGCTCCAGCGAGGGTGCAATCGTCTAAACTTCTACTTAACTAGTCTAGCATGGGGCAGAAGTGGTAAATGATGCTGGACGATGGATGGGTCAAGGCCCGGCATGTCCTCATAGGACCATACAAAAACATCCAAATACGATCTAAGCAACTGAGCGATGCCATCCCTCTCATCTGTAAACAAATCCAATCCAATCCTCAGCTTCCTCAACTGGTCTACTGTACCAAAATCAACAATCTCAGATTTCCTCTGGTAGATGAAACTCACTAATCACCAGAACTCAAATAAGAAACAAAAGAAGAGTCCTCATTTGAATTGTGTTGTACAATCTCGTCATCTATATCAAATATCTGTGATGTGGGTGAAGAGGGTGCAGATAAAGTGATATCACAAAAGAAGGCAGATACTCGTAAATGCTCAAATCCATAAATGAAGACTCATGAACATAGTCAGAACGGAAGACAAATCCCGATAAAACATTAAATGAAAAAGGTGGGTCCACGAAGTCGGACGCTCCCTCAATTGGGCCAACTGGGTCATCAAACAAATCATCAACAAGTATAACACCATCTGAAAACTTTGAAGCTGGAGCAATCCGGACCTTCTTAGCAACCTCGATAGCGGACACCCCGAAGAGATTGAATGGCGAAGCAAGCTTAGGTTGAACTATCCTATCAATCAGGCTCATGCTCATCACGAGCATCTCATCAATGTACTCGTCACGTGGAACAACTCCATCCAATCTCGACAAATGTCCCATGCTCATCGACCTCTTTTGGGAAATAGAGTGTCATAAGGCTCACACGATCTGAAGATGATGAGGTAGCCAACGTAGATGACGAAGTGCCAGGAGCTCCATCACTTAACTGTAGCTGATGGATGAGAGGCTGAAGCTCAGCCTCCTGAACAGTGCTAAGTTCCCCAATGATCCCATCTGGATGTGACTGTAGCTCTGACGCCCTCACAAAGTAGTTCGCCAAGCTCATGGTGTATGGACAAACAGGATAATCAAAAGGTGTGTCAGTCAGCCGGGCCCTCACTTTCTCCTTAAGCAATCACACCATATATTGATAATCGACCTCAGTAGGGATAAACCCGAGTTTGAACGGTACATCGTGATATGGGATAGCTACAAACTCACCAGGCCCGTGCTAACGTCACCCCAACCCCATGCCAGGTAAATAAGACATGCTCCTCATCATGTCGAGTACCACTTGGCTGCCATGTTGGTCAAACGACATAGCCACGAAGTCTCGAAGTCTCGACAAAAATCCTCCATCTCTAGGGTCTGCACCTCATCGAATGTGAACCCAGTAAAAAATAGGTCATCATCATTGTGACTGATCTGAAGTACTAGCTTAGAAAAAATAAACATATCTCTCACAGACTGCACTGTGATGACCTGGCCATTGTGAATGAACTTCACCTTCTGATGAAGGAAAAAAGGAATAGCTCCAGCTCTGTGAATCCAAGGTCGACCCAATAACAGGTTAAAGGATGTAGGAATCCTCAAAACCTGGAACAAAGTGGGGAAAGTGGTCGGACCTATCAACAACTCAATCTCCAAAGTGTCCATAACCTCCCTCCTAGTGCTATCATATGCTCGGACCGTATGAGTAGAGGGACCAAAGTCAAAGGGCGCATAGCTGAGGGCAATGGCAGTAGCTAGAGGGCAAGCATTCAAGGTCGAGCCATTGTCTAAAATGACAAATGGGACTCGGTGACCTGAACAACCGACTGAGATATACAGTGGACGTGTATGGTCCGGACCATCGGGTGGCAAGTCATCATCAAAGAATACTATGCAAGTGGCTCTACCAGCCACCACCATATGAATCAATCTCTCTAAGGTGGTGGTAGTCTCGACTCTGATCTAGCTCAAGGCTCGAATCAATGCGTCTCTGTCAGTTCTGGAAGATGCTAGCAAGCTCCAAATAGAAATACGAGCTTGGGTACTCTATAACTGCCTCAAAATCTCATCATCCTCTCTCCTGACCTCCTCATGGGAGGATGTCCCCTTCAAGGGTCTAGCGGCTACGGGGGGCTGCTGACGTACCACCCTACCCCCCGTGAATAACATACTGTACATCGGAAGTGTGAACATCATCAACATATGGAGTCCGAACCTCATCATAATCCAGAATCAAAACAAACGGAGTCTGACCACTATAGTGTGGGAAGGTCAATGGCTCAATAGTGGCCGTCTGTACTGATGTCGCCTTAAGGACCAATCTGAATGGTGTGGACATCTGAGGGCCCAAAGTCATTCTGCTTATCTCATAAATCTCATCTGGTACTATGGGCTCTGGCTCTGACTCATCCCAGCTCAGCATGTGACTGTGATCGTCAAACTCAGCGAAGTTAATGGAGTGTATGCCATCGGCCGGAGGGGGAACCATGTGTGTAGTGTGGGTTGGTAATGGGTTTGTGGTTATGCTCGGCTGACCCAAGTGAACCACACCCTGATCAATTATCAATTAGATCCTATATAGCATGTCTCAAAGCAGTACAACGGTCAATCTCGTGTCCTAGCCCCTGATAATATGCACAGTGTAGATCCATCTTGAACTGAGGTAGGACGGGTGAGGCAATGGTATGAGAGTGAGAGCCGTTAACAATCCGGCCTCTGTGAGTTTCCGAAGAGGGGCTCAACGGCATACCCAACTGTGAAAACTACCTCTGGGTCCTTAAAGCAAAATGAGTAGAGGTTTGCTGAGCTCTAGGTTTAGGATAGGATGATATAGGTCTCGCAGCAAACTGTATTGCATAGCATGGCTGCTTTGTAGCAAAATATGAATCAGGAGGCCTCTCTGTACCCTGAGCGGCGTGGTAAGGTAGTGCTAATGTAGGAGGCATATAGGCCTGATCATATGATTGAAAGGGTGCCCGTGGCCTATACTACACACGAGGCGTTGGTGGGTAGTAGAATCTAGAACTCTGCCCAACTGTTTAGTAATGTCTAGGAGGTCTCAACCCTGCTGAACCGATAACACCCACATCTCGTGGTCTCTGTCCTCTTAAGGGCTTTCTCCCCTTCGAATCAGAAAGAGAAGACTCAGACCATAATCCTCTAGCTATGCCCTCCTCTATACCATATAAGGCCTATACCAAAGATCCAAAATCTGTATGAGGAAATCCCATCAAGTGCCGAGCAAATCGAGGTTGCAAGCTTCTCATAATCATGTTGATTTGATCCCTCTCAGATGGTCTATCAATAAACTGTGAAATCTTCTCCCTCTAGTGAGAGATTAATGAGATGATCGACTCCTCTGGCCTCTGTCTCAATTCCTCTAACTCTCTCCTCGAGACGTCAATGACAATATTAAATACAAACTGTCTCAAGAACTCCTAGGCCAAATCATCCCAAGTCCGGCGGCGTGATACATCCAATGAAGCAAACCAATGTTGTGCCGCGCCACTCAAGGACATAGGGAAAAGCATAACCATCTAGGCCTCGTCTAGTCCATGGGCCCTCAAAACCGTGCTGGAAAGCCTCAAATGGATGTGTGGACCCGCATTTTTCACGTGCGTCCCCACTCGATCGGCGAGACTCGCTTTTTATTTGTGAAAAATTAATTTTTGGAAAAAGTTGGAGTCGCCACTTATTTTATTTTTATTTTAAAGGGAAAATAAAACAAGAAAGAAAAACCCTAAAATGTGACTCCATAATTTTTGGAAAAAAGGCATGTCTTTGAAAAACCCGAGTCTTGGTCCGGGGATCAGGTTACTTATTGGGAAGGTACCTCTAGGAGGTAGCACCCCTCTAAGCCCTAAAAAGGTCTCTACTGACTAAGTTGAGGGAAACGTGGCAATTAATCGGTTAATTATGGATACCTAAGTAGGCTAGGTGGTTCCAAAAAAATAGCATGCCAAACAAGATCAAATCATAATAAAGAAAGGTTAGGATGCGTGCCTGGATTGCTTCTTAAGCGCTATCACAAGACATCAAAGGTTAATTTAAACAATATATCATCCAACATGTATTTTATTAGAAATAATCAAACAATGAAACATGTATATCAGAACACTCAAGCATTATTGGACATAAGCATTATTTCACAATGACAAACATATTCACATAATTCAGAAGGTAGGTGATAGGGGACATACCTGGATAGCATAGATAATTTGTAACGTGCTTCCTCAAGTTGTAAGGGGTTAGATAACAAATAATAAAATATAGAAATCCTAGCATGCTCATTATCTAATTAGCATAGCAAAAGTGATCAAAGTATATAGAATCATCAATTATCACATACATCTTGTATATAATTCCTAAAAAAAATAGATAGACATGATTTCAACAAGTGTCAAATGTGGCAACAAAAATAAAATTTGAAAAGATTTTCTTATGTAGGGGTTTCACCAATTCCCCAATCGATATACACGAATTTAGCTTAGAATTATCCCATTTGTTTGGGACCACAAGCTTTGATTCGTGTTTTATTCAAAACCGTAATTTTATTTGAAATATGTGAACTGATCAAAACATGGTTGCACATTATTTTAAAAAAATGAGATTTTGATTCTAAGAACTCTAAATGAATTTTTGAAATGGATTTTTAAGGGGATCTTTTGACTCTAAGAAACTCTAAATGAATTTTTGAAATGGATTTTTAAGGAAAATGAGATTTTGAGAATAGTGTTATATTTTAAAAATAAAAAGAAATTAATTTGAAAGCAATAAAGTGTATGAATCAAAATACCAAGCAAAACAAAAGAGAACAAAATCACAAAGTAGAATTTTTGACAACCAAGAAAATTGAAGGTGATAATGGAGGCTAATCTTCATGAGTTTCCAAAAGCCTCAGAAAAAGAAATCAAATTAAGTGAAGGATCACTAACAGGCAAGACATTCTAAATTAGACAAACTAACAAAGTATCAATTCATGATCTAACAGCTAGGATTTTAAAAGCATATAAGTTAAGATAGGGATGATCAGGAACTAACATTAATGATTTTGAAATAAAAACTAAAAAAAGGATCAATTCGGGTAAGGAACTAAAATTATAGAAGTGTCTAAACTAATTAAAACGAGTTTGACTAAATTAAACTAAAAACGTGAAGAATTAATTTTACTAATGAACTACAATTATAAAAGTGCTTAAGCTAATTAAAATGAGCCAAACTAAATCAAAGCAAACTAAAGATATGTACTTTCAAGCATAGAATTAATTTTATTGATGAACCAAAAATTATAAAAGTGTCTAAACTAAATAGATGAATTAAATTAAATCAAAGTACACTAAAAACATGAACTTTTAAATAAAGAATCAATTTTATCAATAAATAAATAAAACTATAAAAACACATAAACTAATTAAAAGGAACCAAATTAAATCAAAGAATACTAAAAATATGAACTTCCAAACATGGGATACTAAAAATATGAACTTCCAAACATGAAATCAATTTTATTAATAAACTAAAACTATAAAAACACCTAAAATAATGAATATAAATTATTAAATCAAAGCAAACTAAAAAAACTGAAACTTTCAAACATGGGATCAATTTTATTAATGAACTAAACTATAAAAATATCTAAACTAACTATAATGAATCAAATTAAATTAAAGTAACCTAAAAACGCAAACTTTCAAACATGGAATCAATTTTATCAATGAACTAAAACTATAAATGTATTTTAACTAAATAGATGAATTAAACTAAATCAAAAGTAAACTAAAGACATGAACTTTTAATATAGAATCAATTTTATTAACGAACTAAAATTATAAAAGTATCTAAACTAATTAAAATGAATCACACTAAATCAAAGAATACTAAAAATATGAACTTCCAAACATGGGATACTAAAAATATGAACTTCCAAACATGAAATCAATTTTATTAATAAACTAAAACTATAAAAACACCTAAAATAATGAATATAAATTATTAAATCAAAGTAAACTAAAAAAAACTGAAACTTTCAAACATGGGATCAATTTTATTAATGAACTAAACTATAAAAAATATCTAAACTAACTATAATGAATCAAATTAAATTAAAGTAACCTAAAAACGCAAATTTTCAAACATGGAATCAATTTTATCAATGAACTAAAACTATAAATGTATTTGAACTAAATAGATGAATTAAACTAAATCAAAAGTAAACTAAAGACATGAACTTTTAATATAGAATCAATTTTATTAACGAACTAAAATTATAAAAGTATCTAAACTAATTAAAATGAATCACACTAAATCAAAGAATACTAAAAATATGAACTTCCAAACATAGGATACTAAAAATATGAACTTTCAAACATGAAATCAATTTTATTAATAAACTAAAACTATAAAAACACCTAAAATAATGAATATAAATTATTAAATCAAAGCAAACTAAAAAAAACTGAAACTTTCAAACATGGGATCAATTTTATTAATGAACTAAACTATAAAAAATATCTAAACTAACTATAATGAATCAAATTAAATTAAAGTAACCTAAAAACGCAAACTTTCAAACATGGAATCAATTTTATCAATGAACTAAAACTATAAATGTATTTGAACTAAATAGATGAATTAAACTAAATCAAAAGTAAACTAAAGACATGAACTTTTAATATAGAATCAATTTTATTAACGAACTAAAATTATAAAAGTATCTAAACTAATTAAAATGAATCACACTAAATCAAAGAATACTAAAAATATGAACTTCCAAATATGGGATACTAAAAATATGAACTTCCAAACATGAAATCAATTTTATTAATAAACTAAAACTATAAAAACACCTAAAATAATGAATATAAATTATTAAATCAAAGCAAACTAAAAAAAACTGAAACTTTCAAACATGGGATCAATTTTATTAATGAACTAAACTATAAAAAATATCTAAACTAACTATAATGAATCAAATTAAATTAAAGTAACCTAAAAACGCAAACTTTCAAACATGGAATCAATTTTATCAATGAACTAAAACTATAAATGTATTTGAACTAAATAGATGAATTAAACTAAATCAAAAGTAAACTAAAAACATGAACTTTTAATATAGAATCAATTTTATTAACGAACTAAAATTATAAAAGTATCTAAATTAATTAAAATGAATCACATTAAATCAAAGAATACTAAAAATATGAACTTTCAAATATGGGATCAACTTTATCAATAAATAAATAAATGAAATACAAGTAATTAAAAGAGTAGCAAATACATGAATAAATGAATAAATAAAACTCAAATGTTTTCAATCTGATGCAATCAATCAAAAATAGGGATTAAATCATTCTTTTTTTTTTCTAATATATGAATCAAAATTAAAACACACAAACTCATTCAAGCCAAACTAACAAATAAATTAATACTAAATTAAATTGGAATTAAAAAAAAAAAAAAAAGATATCTAATAAAAAAAATGAAAACTCTTTAAAAAAACTAACTTGTGTTATGGAAAAAATCCGTCTTTGATGCGTTAAAGTAGCCCCTCCTCGAAAATCCTCTGTTCCTCTCTATTTCAAAAAGAATATCACGACCCTTTGCTCCAAAAATTCTCTCTTGCATGTTCTCTAAAAAAAATCCCTTTTAATTTCTCCCAATCCTCCAATGCGTGCTTCCACCTACCATTCTTTTCCTTTTCCTCTATATATATCACCCCTCAAGACCTAAATTTGTTTCCAAAAAGGAAAATTCTCCTATTTTCTCTCTTCTTTTCTCCTTATCCTTTTTTTTTTAAAATCTTCCAATTCAAAAGCAATCTTCCCAATTTCAAATTCCTCTCCAAAACCTTCCAAAGAGAGTCCCATCTTCCTTAAACTCCAATAGTAAGTTTCCTTGCAAAAACATGAAATTTTTGAAGTTAAATAATTGAATGAACGGATAAGCAAGTAAATAAATTAGGAAACGATAAAAATAAAAAATAAAAAATAAAATAAAATAAAATAAAATAAAAATAAAATAAAAATAAAATAAAAATAAACCAATAAACAAAAGCCGAGCCCAAAAGCCATGTAACCATGCAAGTCATACAAGTCACGCTAAAAATGTCCAAATGGGCCAAGTATGCCTAAACGGCCTATGATGAGACTAAGTGGGCCTAGGGTGGTGCCTAATGGGCCAAGTGTGTCTAAAAGCTATCCTAAAAAAAAAACAAGAAAAGCCTAAGTCTAAGTTAGGGCTGCCAAGGGTCACAATAAGGGATCAAATAATCCCTCAACCAAAATCTCCGAGGTGACTCAGAAAAAGGTAAGTGGTATGAGTAGCCATGGGCCACCAAGGAACTATTGTGGAGCATTGAAAACGAATTTTAAAGACATGTGCTAAAGGGACAAAATTGAGGGTCTACAAATATGCCCCTCTTCGGTATAGATCACGAGTGTAGAGAATGTGAGTAGAAATACGAGTAATGAGCAGAATGAAGTGAACTATACCGAAGAATTAAAGAAGGACCAGAGATTTTGTCCTAGCACATGAAGAGGTAAGATCAAAAGATGGGGTCTCAATGACATGGATGGGACAACTCTATGTGGGGGGAAATGACAATAAAGAGAGAAGACATGTGACGAGTAGCACAAAAATGGAAAGAGGTGAAAAGGGTGATTCAAAGTCATGGACGATATGAATGACTCTGGATCATGGACAAGGTGAACGACTCTGGATCTAGAATAGGATAAAAGACTCTGGGTCATGAGCTCAGGGCTTTAATTGGAAAGAATGACTCTAGGTCAAGATGGAAAACGACTCTAGGTCGAGAGCCCTAGGCTCTAAATGGAAAAGAAATGACTCTGGGTCATAAATGGAAAATGACTCTGGGTCGAGAGCTCCGGGCTCTAAATAGGAAAAAATGACTCTAGGTCAGGATGGAAAATGACTCTGGGTCGAGAGCTCTGGGCTCTAACTAGGAAAGAATGACTCTGGGTCAAAATGGAAAATGACTCTGGGTCGAGAGCTCCAGGCTCTAAATAGGAAAGAATGACTCTAGGTCAGGATGGAAAATGGCTCTGGGTCGAGAGCTCTGGGCTCTAACTAGGAAAGAATGACTCTGGGTCAAAATGGAAAATGACTCTGGGTCGAGAACTCTGGGCTCTAAAAAGAATGACTCTGGGTCAAAATGGAAAATGACTCTGGGTCGAGAGCTCTGGGCTCTAAATAGGAAAGAATGACTCTGGGTCAGGATGGAAAATGACTCTGGGTCGAGAGCTCTGGGCTCTAACTAGGAAAGAATGACTCTGGGTCAAAATGGAAAATGACTCTGGGTCGAGAGCTCTATGCTCTAAATAGGAAACAATGACTCTGGGTCAAGATGGAAAATGACTCTGGGTCGAGAGCTCTGGGCTCTAAATAGATAGCCGATCAGGATACTTTCCGACTCAAGGTGCCGGGTCGAGGCCACTCACAAGTGGCTAGAATGATGAAAACAAAACATCTCAGGGATGTGAATGATGCAAATGACTCTGGGTCGTGAGCTCAGGGCTCGGGGTGCTATGAATGACTCTGGGTCAAGATGAAAAATGACTCTGGGTCGATGAATAGCTCAGGGCTATGAGCTCCGGGCTCTATGACTGATCGGCTAGAAGGAGAATGCGATACGCAAACTCCAGGTCAAACCACTCATGGGCGACCAAATGATGAAAGCTCAGCTAAGAGCTGGAAAGACTCCGGGTCTATAGGAAATGATAGCTCAGGGCTAGCGGGCTCAGGGCCTAAGGGAAAAAGGATAGCTCAGGGCTATAAGACTCAGGGTCTAGAAGGAATGGATAGCTTAGGGCTATGAGGCTCAGGGCCTAGAAGGGAATAATAGAGAAGACCAGCTCGAAAGTGGACATGAAATAAATTGACTCAAAGCCAAATACTCAAAAATGTCAAGGGTCGGACTACTGAAACCAAGAAGGGAAATATGCCCCAGTATCCAGGGTGCTCACACTGCTGAAACAACCAATAAATCAATCATCTGTTGAAATCAATGGGTCAGGAACCAAATACGTCACGACAAACCTCTGAAAAGTCAAAACTGAAAGAACTCTCTATGTCTGAAAAGCTGCTGTCTACGAATCTCAAAAGGTAAATCTCAAAGCATGTATATCGTGGCTCATCTAAAAGCAAATCTCAAAGTGCACAAAATAGTGCTCATCCAGATAACTCAATATGCAAGGTAACAATGGCGGAAACAAATCTGTCTCATGAACATCTGGCTAAAGGATCCACCCGCGCTCCTCGGGTGAATCCTGATGCGATCCATCTCTATCTCAACAAATCCATGTAGGAAAGCCCTGATACAGTCGATCGTCGGAAGCTCTGGGCTAGTACTCAATCTAAAACCAAACTGGCCACTGTCTCAATCTCAAGGATACTCAAAGAACATGGGAGAAATATGCCCCAGTATAAGATCTGATGTCAAAGTCGTGAGGCGAACAACAAACAATGATCATCCATCCTCGTACCACTGCCCAAACAAATCTCGCAAAGGAGAGGGGAATATGCCTCGGTATGATATCTGATGTCAAAGTCATGAGATAAACAACTAACAATGATCATCCATCTATATACCGCTGCCCGAACATAATTTCATCATGGAGAGGGGAATATGCCCCAGTATGGATATCTGATGTACAATAGAGAATCAGTCAAAATCAATCAAATGTCTCTATGACCATGGATAAGAATAGTCATATCATCCACCAACAACTAGAAACCTCAGAGAAGAGGGGAAATATGCCCCAGTGTGGATATCTGACGCACAATCAAAAGGATGAATCCAACATCATCAATCAACTGTCTCCAACTCAACAATAATCCGCTAAGAAATCAAAATGAAGTATCAGCCAATACCTCAAGGAAGACTCTCTAAATCTGATCTCAAATGAATAACCAAAATGATGAGGAATATGATAATCTCGAGAGTAGAAGCATGTCTCTGATGAATCCCTAACTGAATCTTATAGGAATCTGGTAACCTCAAAATGGGGAAATATGCCCCAATATGCCAAATCTATACACTGCACTGAAAACTGCCTCTAACTCAGTAATAATCCACTAGTCTATCTCAGGAATACTCCGCAAATGGAACCTAGAATCATGAAAGTCGTCAATGAACTCAACAATGCTCCACTAAAACTAATGCCATCTCAACATACTCCACTAGGGATCTCGGATCAATGAAAATGTCCAGGCTCAAAGAAAGTGCTCCACTAGGGGCTCATCTCAACCAAATGAAAGGGGAAAATGCCCCAGTGTGGATATCCAATGTACAGTAGAAGCCAGACAACATCAAATATCATCCGTAAGATGAAACAATCATCCACATCCATCGCTAAATCACCTCTAAGCATCAAAGAAGCATCTCCCAAAAGAAGAAACATGACAACATCTATATATCAACCAAATCCCAAACACCAACCTAAGTAGAGGCTGTCAAAGATAACATCTGATCTCATGGCCTCAGGGTGGTCTTGAGACACGGGACGTAACGTAGGCCAAGGTGATAGGGTGAAAGAAATGAAGGGAAACTAGGCTCAAATACCCAATGATTAAACCCATACCCTTGTGTATAAGATGTAATGCATAGAAAAAATCTCCTGAGTCATGGACCTAAAGGTAACCAAAGGAAATATCAATGGCGAAATGAGAGAAATGATGAATAGTCAAACCATCAATGAAATATGTGAATGATGTGAAAAAGGTATCAAATCAGTAATGGGTATCAACATGTAGGGAATGGATAAAAGGTGGAACAAAGATCTGGAAAGAGGTAATGGGATACAAAAGGAAGCAATGAGAAAGTGGAACGAGTGATGATCAACCCATGTTAGTACAATAAAGGAAAGTCATATCACCAATGATGGAATGGTGAGTAAGACAATGATCCAGAGACCCTAGTAAAAGGTCGCTCATCTCTCATACCTAATACATATCAACCATGATCCGATAAGCATAGGATACCATAGAACTCTCATGTGAACCCTCGACACTCCAAATGCATAACAAGAGCGGCTCAAGGAGTGAAAAACTCATAAAAACTCACAAAAACCCATAATGACAAATATACCCAATAAATGAACCTTAAAAGGTGGCATAAATGGCCAATGGAACGAGATACCATACATGAGCATATCATTGCGCTTTTCTTTTCTTTTTTTTTCTTTTTTTTTTTTGATTTTTGATTGATTTTTTTTTTTTTTTTTTTTTTTTTTTTGCGCATGCTCTGATCATCAATAAATCAAACTCCAATGGGAAAAATATAAGGAATGAACAAACTCTCTCAAATCACTAGTGAATACATGAACCCCATCCCATGAGATAACCTCTCAAACCAAAATCTCCGAATCAATGTCAAATGATGGAATGAATAGAGTGATATGACTGCCCTCTTTGCACTAAGAGGTGAAGAATCATCAACCCAAGGAAGAGAATAGATAAGATGAAGCAAATAATGATAGAGATAAGAAAGAGAATGAATATATGATGATAATAAAATAGAACAAGTAGGGTGATAAGAGGATGGTAACAAAATGAGAAGATAGACCTATAAGTCTAAAGCTCATGAGACTTTCCTAGCAAAGCATACACATACATCAAAGGACCCCAACCCGGGTATAGAAATGGTAATCAAAGCTATAAGAAAGAAATAAGGCTATAACATACCACGCGAAGCTCAATGGGCTAGCAACGGCCTAATATATAGAGGTGATAAAGTATGAGGCTAACCGAAATGATAGCCACCCATCCTGCGACCACGGTCTCAAACATAATACTTCTTTAGCTGATCCACGTTGGTAGGCTCTGAAAATTGGTTTCCATCTAAGTCTGTCAACCATGCAGCCCCTTCTGGAGTCAACTCTCGGATAACATAAGGCCCACTCCAACTAGGTCTAAACTTTCCTCTAGGGTCTCCAATCAAACCTCTGAGAATCCTCAAAACCAAGTCCCCTTTTTGCAATGGTCTAGGCTTAACCCGTTTCTTGAAGGCACGAGCCATCTTTCTCTGATAGGCCTGAACATGATCTGCCGCTCTCAATCTCCTCTCATCTAAAAGGTTAAGCTGATCAAATCGAGCCTGAGCCCACTCTGTCTCAGAAATCTGCTGCTCAAGGGCTACTCTCAATGAGCCCATCTCTGTCTCGACTGGCAAAACAGCCTCCATACCATACACTAGAGAGTAAGGCGTAGCTCCTGTAGAAGTACGAAAAGATGTACGATATGCCCACAGCGCAAAAGGAAGCTTCTCTGACCAATCTCGAGAAGTCTCAACCATTTTCCTCAAAATCCTCTTAATATTCTTGTTTGCAGCCTCTACTGCCCCGTTGGTCTGTGGCCTATATGCTGAAGATCTATGATGTCGGATGGCATACTTCTGTAACAAAGTATCTACCTCAGCTCGGAAGTGCACCCCTCTGTCGGAAATCAACTCATGAGGAACCCCATAGCGGCAAATGATGTGTGATCTGATAAAACTGGCAACCCTAGCAGATGTCAACCTCCCATATGACGCGGCTTCCACCCACTTGGTGAAATAATCTATGGCAACTAGGATGAACTCATGACCACTGGAAGATTTTGGTGAAACCTTCCCAATAATATCAATACCCCATACTGAAAATGGCCATGGCGAGGTCAAAGCGTGTAACTCTGATGGCGGTGCATGAATGAGATCACCATGAATCTGACACTCTGGGCATTTCTGGACAAACTGACAACAATCTGTCTCCATAGTCAACCAGAAATAGCCCGTCCTCATAATCTTACGGGCTAGCATGTGTCCTCCCATATGCGGACCACAAACTCCTGAATGAACCTCTCTCATCACTCGATCTGCAAAGGCTCGATCTAAACATAATAGAAGCATACCATCAGCTAATCGTCTGTACAAGGTATCTCCACAAATGACAAATCTAGTGGCCAAATTCCTCAGTGCTTTCCTATCCTTGGCAGTGGCTACCTCAGGGTATGTGCCAGATCTAAGAAACTGATAAATGTCATGATACCAAGGTAGATCATCCTGGACCTCTGTCTCTCCAATCAAACAACAGTAGGCGGGTGCAGACCTCAACTCAATCAGCAACGGATGTATAACTACATCAATCGGAATATCCACAGAAGAAGCTAGGGTAGCTAAGGCGTCGGCAAACCGGTTCTGCGCTCTAGGTAGATGAACATATCTCAAGTCATCAAATCTCGCAACCAACAACTCCAAATAGGCGTGATATGGCCTAAGCTTCACATCCCTAGTCTTCCAATCCCCCTGAATCTGTCTAAGTACCAGATTGGAGTCACCAAATACCTCCATCTGTCTAATGTCAAGCTCCAATGCAGTCTCTAAACCAAGGATACAAGCCTCATACTCAACTATGTTATTCGTGGCAGGATGTCGATCAGAAAATGCCAAACGAACGGACCTCGGAATATGATCACCTTGAGGGGATACCAACAGAACACCTATCCCATATCCTGACTGATTGGCTGCACCATCAAAGTACATGCACCATCCTGATAAGCTGGTCATAGCAACAAACTCCTCATCTGGAAAATCATCATCAACTGGTCTATCCTCAGATGTCGGTAGTGAGGCTAAGTGATCGGCGACAATACTTCCCTTAATAGACTTCTGAGAAACATACTGGATATCAAACTCTGTCAAAAGTACGAGCCATCTCATCAATCTACCAGTCAATGCAGGTCTATCAAATAAGTATCTCAATGGATCTAGGCGGGATATCAAATGCACTGAGTACTCTGTCATGTAATGCCTCAATCTCCTGGTAGCCCAAACTAGTGCTAAGCATAAGCGCTCAATCATAACATATTTCACTTCATACTCCAGCATCCTCTTACTCAAGTAGTAAATAGCCCGTTCCTTCCTTGAGTCATCAATCTGAGCTAACATACATCCCAAAGCCATGTCTGAAACTGACAAATATAGAAGAAGTGGACGTCCTGGCGTAGGAGGCACTAAAACAGGAGGGGAAAGCAAATACCCCTTGATCTTCTCAAATGCAAGCTGACAATCATCATTCCAAACTGTTGGCTGGTTCTTCCTTAAAAGACGAAAGATGGGCTCACATATGTCTGTCAATCTGGCTATGAAACGACTAATGTACTGTAATCTGCCCAAAAAACCTCTAATCTCTTTCTCAGTCTTTGGTGCAGGCATGTCAAGTATGGCTTTGATTTTATCTGGGTCGACCTCTATGCCCCGCTCACTGACCATATGTCCCAATAACTTCCCAGAAGTCACTCCAAAGGTGCACTTCTTGGGATTCAACCTCAATCTAAACTTCCGGATCCTCTCAAAGAATCTTTCTAGAGCCTCTAGGTGATCTGCTCTGCCTTGGGATTTCACAATCATATCATCTACATAAACTTCAACGTCCCTATGCATCATGTCATGAAACAAAGTAGTAGCGGCCCTCTGATAAGTGGCTCCTGCGTTCTTCAACCCAAATGGCATAACCTTGTAACAGTAGGTACCCCACTCAGTAATAAAGGCTGTCTTCTCCATATCCTCTAGAGCCATCAAAATCTGATTATACCCTGAAAACCCATCCATGAAAGACAACATCGAATGGCCTGCAGTACTATCAACTAACAAATCAATGTGTGGGAGAGGGAAGTCATCTTTAGGACTGGCTTTATTAAGATCTCTGAAGTCCACACAAACTCTAACTTTACCGTCCTTTTTGGGTACTGGGACGACATTAGCCAACCACTTTGGATACTCAACCACTGATATGAATCCAACACTGAGTTGTTTCTGAATCTCCTCTTTCACCTGCAAACTCCAACGTGGATGTAATCGTCTCAATTTCTGCTTAACTGGTCTGGCATGTGGTAGGATAGGCAAGTGGTGCTGAACTATAGAGGGATCAAGACCAGGCATGTCCTCATAAGACCATGCAAAAACATCCAAGTATGCCCTGAGTAAATGAATAAGTCTATCTCTCTCATCTGTAGATAGGGGTGAACCAATCTTCAGCTCTCTAGGCTGATCCTCTGTGCCAAAATCAACAGTCTCAACATCCCCTGTAGCAGGTGAAACTCTCTCATCCACGGGATCAAGGTCATGATCAGAAGAGTCCCTATCCGAATCGGGCCATGCAACCTCATCATTTATATCAAATATCTGTGAAGTGGGTGAGTGGGGTGCAGATATAGAGGTACTATCACAAGAGACAGGCGAATACTCAAAAATGCTCAAATCCATAAATGAAGCAATAGAAACATCGTCAGAGCGGGAGACAAATCCCGATAAAACATCAAAAGAAAGAGGTGGGTCCACAAGGTCGGACGCTCCCTCAACTGGGCTAACAATGCCCTCAAACAAGCTACTATCATCCTCTGGAAGCTCTGGAACAGGAAGAGTCTGAGTCTCCTCAAAAACCTCAATGGTAGACACCCCAAACATATCAAATGCTGAAACAGGCTGAAGCTGAACAATACTGGTAATCTGGCTCATGGTCATCATGTCCATCTCATCTCGGTACTCATCATGGGAAACAACTCCATCAATCATCTCAGTAGAATCAACCATCACCCCATCACCAGTGATCTCCTCTGGAAAGCATAGAGACAACATGCTAGCTCGATCTGGAGACGTGGGAGTGATCGTCAAAGGGAAAGAAGAGTCGGGAACCCTGTCACTCAACTGTAGCTGGTGAAATAGATGCTGAAGATCGGTCTCTCTATCTGTATGAACCACACTATCAATCTCCTCTAGACGAGGTCGAGTCTCCGATCCTCTGACAAAGTAGTCAGCCAAACTCATCCTATAAGGTCGAATAGGATAATCAAATGGTGTGTGGGATAAACGGGCTCTCACTCTCTCCTTGCGCAGCCGCGCCATGTGACGGTAATCGGCCTCAGTAGGGATGAATCCAAGTCCAAATGTCGTATCATGGTCAATGGCAGCTATGAACTCGCTCGGTCCCTGCTGACGTCGTCCTAACCCCATGCCAGGTAGAAAGGTCATACCCCTCATCATGTCAAGGACCACTGTGCTACTGTGCTGATCAAATGACATAGCCACAAAGTCTCTACAAAAATCCTCAATCTCGAGAGTCTGTATCTCATCAAAAGTAAACCCAGTCAGAAGTAGGTCGTCCTCACTGTGACTGATCTGAAGTACTGGCTCAGAAGCGGCAAATATATCCCTGGTAGAGTGCACTGTGATGACCTGCCCATCATGAATAAACTTCACCTTCTGATGAAGGGAAGAAGGAATAGCTCCAGCTACATGAATCCATGGTCGGCCTAGTAGCAGGTTAAAGGATGTAGGAATCCTCAAAACCTGGAACAAAGTGGAAAATGTGGCTGGACCAATCTGCAAATCAATCATCAAGGTACCCATAACCTCCCTCTTGGTGCTATCATACGCCCTGACTGTCTGAGTAGAAGGACCAAAATCTGAAGGCGCGAAACCAAGGGCTATAGCAGTGGCTAAAGGGCAAACATTCAGGGCTGAGCCGTTGTCCAGTAGGACAGACGGGACTCTACGGCCTGAACATCCAACTGTGATGTATAGAGGGCGTACGTGGTCTAAACCATCAGGTGGCAAGTCATCATCTGAAAATACAATGCAAGTGGCCCTGCCAGCCGTCATCATATGAATCAATCCCTCTGGAGTGGTGGTAGTCTCTACTCTGATCTGACTCAAGGCTCGAATCAAAGTGTCTCTATGAGTACTGGATGATGCTAATAAACTCCAGATGGAAATGCGAGCCTGAGTGCTCTGTAGCTGTCTCAAAACCTCATCATCCTCTCTCCTAACCTCCTCATGAGAAGCTGCACCCTCAAATGGTCTGACTGCTGGTGGTGGTGGCTGAGCTATCCTTCCACTACGAGTCACAATCTGTATCTCCCTCCCCTCCGAGTCATCATCCTCTAGCCATAAAGTGAATGGGACGAAAGTATCCTGACATCCAATGATCAAGGGTGTGGGACGAGTCAACTGGAATGGTGCCTCGTCTGGGATCAAACAGAATGGTGTAGGGGCCTGAGAACTCAATGAAACCCCATCAATCTCATAACTGTCATGCAAAACAATCGGCTCGGGTAATCCATCATCCCAACTCAACATATGTATAATGTCATCCTCTATAAGGTCTATGTGATGAATATCTCCTGAAGATGGAGACACTGCGTGTGTAGAATGAGCAGGAAGAGGGTTCGTAGTCACACTTGGCTGCCCCAAGTTGACCAAACCCTGGTCTATCAAATCCTGAATAGCATGTCTCAAAGCAGTGCAATGGTCCGTGTCATGCCCTAGTCCCTGATGGTAGGAACAATGTAAGTCCATCCTAAAGCGAGGTGGTATGGGCTGGGGTAAAGGCCTGGATGCTAATGGAGTCAATAACCCACCCTCTGCGAGCTTCTGAAAAGCTCGACTCAAAGGCATACCCAACTGAGCAAACTGACGTGGTGGCCTTTGCACATAAGTAGTGGTCTGTGGAGCTCGAGGTCGAGTATATGGGGCAGGAGGCCTTTCTGCGACGTGTGCAGCAAAAACAGGATGTGAGTCCGAATGCAGATAAGTAGGAGTCATAGGCCTGGAAGGAGTAGGTGGTCTGTAATGCGCATGAGGTGAAGGTGGATAGTAGTACCCAGGAGTCTGCCCAACTGTCTGATAGCGTCTAGAAGGTCTCATCCCTGCTGAACTGATAGCACCAACATCTCCTGATCTCTGTCCTCCTGAAGGCCTCTTCCCCTTAGAATCAGTAGGGGAAGACTCAGACCATAATCCTCTAGCAATGCCCTCCTCTATACCATACAAAGCCTGTACCAAAGATCCAAAATCCGTATGGGGAAATCCCATCAAGTGTCTAGCAAATCTAGGCTGCAAGCTCCTCATGATCATGCTAATCTGATCTCTCTCTGAAGGACGGTCTATAATCTGTGAAATCTTCTCCCTCCAGTGGGAGATAAATGAAGTGATTGACTCCTCCGGCCTCTGTCTCAAAGCCTCCAACTCTCTCCTCGAAACATCAATGACAGTGTTAAATGCAAACTGTCTCAAAAACTCCTGGGCTAAGTCATCTCAAGTCCTACGGCGTGATACCTCCAATGAAGCGAACCAACGCTGTGCAGCACCACTCAATGACATGGGGAAAAGCATAACCATCTGGGCCTCATCCATTCTGTGGGCCCTCATAACTGTACTATAGAGTCTCAAATGAATGCGAGGGCATCCTATGCCTGTGTATCTCTCAATCTCAGGCATCCTGAACTTGGCCGGTAGACTGGCCACTGGTGCTCCATCAAAATCCTCCCAAGTAATAGCTCCCTCTGAAGTCCTCATCTGTCTCAACTTCTGCTCAAGTTTATCCATACGAGTATGTGGGTCCTCTGAGATCGGAGTAGGCACTATGGCAGGAGGTGGTGCAACCTCAGTCTGACTATACAGAGTAAAAGGTATAGTCTGTGGTGCTGGCTGACTGTGCGGAGGTGGTGGTGGTACTGTGGTATCAAACTGGATATCCTCCTGAACTGGGACCTGTCGGGCCTGCTGCCCATCTATCCTCTGGCCAAGGCTAGCTATAGCCTCCTGGATCGAAGCCATGGCCGCGGCAAACTGGTCAACGGTAACTATCTGAGAATCCATATCCCCCTGATCTGATCTCTGGTGTAACTGGTCTGATGCTCTGGTCAATCTACCTCCAACTCTAATCCACGAAGGCAAATCCAGACTGGTCACGATAAACTCTCCTACAAATATGGAAACACTGGATAAGGTGCGACTCGAAGATAACTCCGTATGAATCAACTGACAAATACATAGAAGAATAGCCCAAATATACTCAGTCTGATACCCTCTTCTGATTACACCAAAAGAGACTACGGAAGGGATAACCAATCCCAATCGTGACCAAGGCAGCTCTGAAGGTCCACAGATGCACCCACGTGTAGGAATGAAATCTTAATTGGATCTAGGCTAGCCTACAAGGTTGAGGTGGCTCTATAGGATAAAATGGGCGGGTCAAAGGATCCCTAGCAGAAGCGATCGTACCCTCCGGCGGTACGCAACCCTCTGCACGCCTCCAAGGAGACGGGGTGCTTCCATGCAAGGTGGTCATCACCTCCACACATGCACTTCCTCGCGTTCCTAGGGGGTTTCTTAATGGAGAAGGCTCTCCCATCTCTCAACACTTAAGGATAATCTAAAGTGCACAATGAAGGATGTGGGTGCATCCGAAAAAACCTAAGATCTAAAGTGAGATAGTGAACGAAGACAAGCAATCATACGAACATGCAAGAGAAAGGGTTGTCATGCAACAAGCAGTCATGCGAAACAGATAAATATCAAACAATCAAAGTCCTATCTAGCATATGTGAGAGTGAATCATGCTAAAGTGAACAAACAGTTAAGTGATCACATCAAACAGTCATGCGAAGCATGTAAATATCAAACAAACAAAGTCCTATCTAACATATGTGAGAGTGAATCATGCTAAGTGAGCAAACAGTTAAGTGATCACATCAAACAGTCATGTGAATCAAATAAATATCAAACAAACAAAGTCCTATCTAATATATGTGAGAGTGAATCATGCTAAGTGAGCAAAACAATCAAGTGATCATCCAAGGTAATCAAACATGTTAAGATAGCAAACCAAACAAGCAAGCAAGTCAAATCACCTTGCCTAAAAAGAGGTACCCACTAATCGACCAATTAAACGCCACATTTTCCTCAACTAGTGTTCAAGCTTGATCCTCAAAATCCCCAGTGGAGTCGCCAATTTGTGGACCCGCATTTTTCACGTGCGTCTCCACTCGATCGGCGAGACTCGCTTTTTATTTGTGAAAAATTAATTTTTGGAAAAAGTTGGAGTCGCCACTTATTTTATTTTTATTTTAAAGGGAAAATAAAACAAGAAAGAAAAACCCTAAAATGTGACTCCATAATTTTTGGAAAAAAGGCATGTCTTTGAAAAACCCGAGTCTTGGTCCGGGGATCAGGTTACTTATTGGGAAGGTACCTCTAGGAGGTAGCACCCCTCTAAGCCCTAAAAAGGTCTCTACTGACTAAGTTGAGGGAAACGTGGCAATTAATCGGTTAATTATGGATACCTAAGTAGGCTAGGTGGTTCCAAAAAAATAGCATGCCAAACAAGATCAAATCATAATAAAGAAAGGTTAGGATGCGTACCTGGATTGCTTCTTAAGCGCTATCACAAGACATCAAAGGTTAATTTAAACAATATATCATCCAACATGTATTTTATTAGAAATAATCAAACAATGAAACATGTATATCAGAACACTCAAGCATTATTGGACATAAGCATTATTTCACAATGACAAACATATTCACATAATTCAGAAGGTAGGTGATAGGGGACATACCTGGATAGCATAGATAATTTGTAACGTGCTTCCTCAAGTTGTAAGGGGTTAGATAACAAATAATAAAATATAGAAATCCTAGCATGCTCATTATCTAATTAGCATAGCAAAAGTGATCAAAGTATATAGAATCATCAATTATCACATACATCTTGTATATAATTCCTAAAAAAAATAGATAGACATGATTTCAACAAGTGTCAAATGTGGCAACAAAAATAAAATTTGAAAAGATTTTCTTATGTAGGGGTTTCACCAATTCCCCAATCGATATACACGAATTTAGCTTAGAATTATCCCATTTGTTTGGGACCACAAGCTTTGATTCGTGTTTTATTCAAAACCGTAATTTTATTTGAAATATGTGAACTGATCAAAACATGGTTGCACATTATTTTAAAAAAATGAGATTTTGATTCTAAGAACTCTAAATGAATTTTTGAAATGGATTTTTAAGGGGATCTTTTGACTCTAAGAAACTCTAAATGAATTTTTGAAATGGATTTTTAAGGAAAATGAGATTTTGAGAATAGTGTTATATTTTAAAAATAAAAAGAAATTAATTTGAAAGCAATAAAGTGTATGAATCAAAATACCAAGCAAAACAAAAGAGAACAAAATCACAAAGTAGAATTTTTGACAACCAAGAAAATTGAAGGTGATAATGGAGGCTAATCTTCATGAGTTTCCAAAAGCCTCAGAAAAAGAAATCAAATTAAGTGAAGGATCACTAACAGGCAAGACATTCTAAATTAGACAAACTAACAAAGTATCAATTCATGAACTAACAGCTAGGATTTTAAAAGCATATAAGTTAAGATAGGGATGATCAGGAACTAACATTAATGATTTTGAAATAAAAACTAAAAAAAGGATCAATTCGGGTAAGGAACTAAAATTATAGAAGTGTCTAAACTAATTAAAACGAGTTTGACTAAATTAAACTAAAAACGTGAAGAATTAATTTTACTAATGAACTACAATTATAAAAGTGCTTAAGCTAATTAAAATGAGCCAAACTAAATCAAAGCAAACTAAAGATATGTACTTTCAAGCATAGAATTAATTTTATTGATGAACCAAAAATTATAAAAGTGTCTAAACTAAATAGATGAATTAAATTAAATCAAAGTACACTAAAAACATGAACTTTTAAATAAAGAATCAATTTTATCAATAAATAAATAAAACTATAAAAACACATAAACTAATTAAAAGGAACCAAATTAAATCAAAGAATACTAAAAATATGAACTTCCAAACATGGGATACTAAAAATATGAACTTCCAAACATGAAATCAATTTTATTAATAAACTAAAACTATAAAAACACCTAAAATAATGAATATAAATTATTAAATCAAAGCAAACTAAAAAAACTGAAACTTTCAAACATGGGATCAATTTTATTAATGAACTAAACTATAAAAATATCTAAACTAACTATAATGAATCAAATTAAATTAAAGTAACCTAAAAACGCAAACTTTCAAACATGGAATCAATTTTATCAATGAACTAAAACTATAAATGTATTTGAACTAAATAGATGAATTAAACTAAATCAAAAGTAAACTAAAGACATGAACTTTTAATATAGAATCAATTTTATTAACGAACTAAAATTATAAAAGTATCTAAACTAATTAAAATGAATCACACTAAATCAAAGAATACTAAAAATATGAACTTCCAAATATGGGATACTAAAAATATGAACTTCCAAACATGAAATCAATTTTATTAATAAACTAAAACTATAAAAACACCTAAAATAATGAATATAAATTATTAAATCAAAGCAAACTAAAAAAAACTGAAACTTTCAAACATGGGATCAATTTTATTAATGAACTAAACTATAAAAAATATCTAAACTAACTATAATGAATCAAATTAAATTAAAGTAACCTAAAAACGCAAACTTTCAAACATGGAATCAATTTTATCAATGAACTAAAACTATAAATGTATTTGAACTAAATAGATGAATTAAACTAAATCAAAAGTAAACTAAAAACATGAACTTTTAATATAGAATCAATTTTATTAACGAACTAAAATTATAAAAGTATCTAAATTAATTAAAATGAATCACATTAAATCAAAGAATACTAAAAATATGAACTTTCAAATATGGGATCAACTTTATCAATAAATAAATAAATGAAATACAAGTAATTAAAAGAGTAGCAAATACATGAATAAATGAATAAATAAAACTCAAATGTTTTCAATCTGATGCAATCAATCAAAAATAGGGATTAAATCATTCTTTTTTTTTTCTAATATATGAATCAAAATTAAAACACACAAACTCATTCAAGCCAAACTAACAAATAAATTAATACTAAATTAAATTGGAATTAAAAAAAAAAAAAAAAGATATCTAATAAAAAAAAATGAAAACTCTTTAAAAAAACTAACCTGTGTTATGGAAAAAATCCGTCTTTGATGCGTTAAAGTAGCCCCTCCTCGAAAATCCTCTGTTCCTCTCTATTTCAAAAAGAATATCACGACCCTTTGCTCCAAAAATTCTCTCTTGCATGTTCTCTAAAAAAAATCCCTTTTAATTTCTCCCAATCCCCCAATGCGTGCTTCCACCTACCATTCTTTTCCTTTTCCTCTATATATATCACCCCTCAAGACCTAAATTTGTTTCCAAAAAGGAAAATTCTCCTATTTTCTCTCTTCTTTTCTCCTTATCCTTTTTTTTTTAAATCTTCCAATTCAAAAGCAATCTTCCCAATTTCAAATTCCTCTCCAAAACCTTCCAAAGAGAGTCCCATCTTCCTTAAACTCCAATAGTAAGTTTCCTTGCAAAAACATGAAATTTTTGAAGTTAAATAATTGAATGAACGGATAAGCAAGTAAATAAATTAGGAAACGATAAAAATAAAAAATAAAAAATAAAAAAAATAAATAAAAAATAAAAAATAAAATAAAATAAAATAAAATAAAAATAAAATAAAAATAAACCAATAAACAAAAGCCGAGCCCAAAAGCCATGTAACCATGCAAGTCATACAAGTCACGCTAAAAATGTCCAAATGGGCCAAGTGTGCCTAAACGGCCTATGATGAGACTAAGTGGGCCTAGGGTGGTGCCTAATGGGCCAAGTGTGTCTAAAAGCTATCCTAAAAAAAAAACAAGAAAAGCCTAAGTCTAAGTTAGGGCTACCAAGGGTCACAATAAGGGATCAAATAATCCCTCAACCAAAATCTCCGAGGTGACTCAGAAAAAGGTAAGTGGTATGAGTAGCCATGGGCCACCAAGGAACTATTGTGGAGCATTGAAAACGAATTTTAAAGACATGTGCTAAAGGGACAAAATTGAGGGTCTACAGGATGCGAAGGCAACCAATGCCCATGTATCTCTCAATCTCGGGCATCCTAAACTTGGTCGGTAAACTAGCCACTGGTGCTCCATTAAAATCCTCCCAAGTAATAGCTCTGTCTAAAGTCCTCAACTGCCTCAACCTCTGCCCGAGTTTATCCATATGAGTAAGCGGGTTCTTTGAGGTCAGGGTAGGCACGGTGATAGGAGGTAGGGAAACCTCAGTCTGATTACGCAGAGTGAAAGGTATAGCCTGTGGTGCTGACAAATTGGGTGGAGGGGTTGGTGGTACTGTAGAGTCATATTGTGCGCCATCCTGAGGCGGGACATGTTGGGCCTACTACCCATCTATCCTTCAGCCGAGGCTAGCTATAGCCTTCTGAATTGAAGCCATGACCATAGCAAATTGGTCAATGGTAACCACCTGCGAATCCATATCCCTCTTATCTGATCTCTGGTCCTACTGGTCTGATGCTCTGATCAATCTACCCCTAACTTTGATCCAAGAAGCTGGACCCAGATCGAATGTATCAATACTCCTACAATAATGGAAATACTAGATAAGATACAGGGTAAGGGAAACTCCACAAGGAATGTCTATCAAATATGTCGAAAGGTAACCTAGAAGTAATCAAACTGATATCCAATCTTGAGCAAATATATAATAGACTACTACGAAGGTAACTAAACCTATCTCTACTGAACCGACTCTAAAGGCCCACAGATGTACCCACTTGTTAGGAAAGGAAATCCTGATTGAAAGATGTAGGGCTCAACCTACAAGGTTAAGGTGGCTCTAAAAAGAATAGGGGTGGACTTTAATGGATCCCTAGCAAAAGTGATCATACCCTCTGGCGGTACGCAACCCTCTGCACGCCTCCGAAAAGACGGGGCACTTCCATGCAAGGTGGGTCATCACCTCCACACATGCACTACCTTGACATCCCAGGGGGTTTCCTACGATGAAATCTCTCAAAACTCTCAACACTCAATGGTCAACTAGAGTGCACAACGAGTGATGTGGGTGCATCCAAAAACCTTATGAATCTAAAATAGAAAAAAAAACACACTGGTCGCACAAATATCCAGGAAACTTAGCTCTGGGCTATATAGGTCTTCAATGATCGGACTCCAATCAGCATCGATATGTCGGTATCCTCCAAAATGCCTCCAAACATCGATATAGCCTGTCGCTAGACCCTACTCCTAACCACTAGCTCGGTCGAAGAGCAAATAAAGTAACAAGTTTCATATCCAATACGAGATCAAGGAAAACAAGGTCAACCGAGACTAGGAAGTTGGAGGTAAGGGGATAGATGTGTGTCCTACACAAACAAGCAATACATGCATCACATAGAAGAATAGTAGTCATGCACCAAGCAGTCATGCAAATAACAGGTATATCACTCATATCTACACACAAGCTAGGCAAGAATATAATAAAAGATAGGTATATAACAAAATTAAACAATATGTTGAGATAAACAAGATAATATACAAAAAATAGAATCAATCATGTCAAAATGAATGAGATATACAAAAATGAGAACATACATGTCTAGGAAAACAAGATAATCATACAAAAAGAAGAGTCACTACGCTAAAGTAGGTAAGAGAATCAATTAATGTAATCAACATGTCAACATCTCCAATGAACAATAATAACCAAACACGCATCACAGATAAACATATCAAAGCTCTCAACGTGTAATCAACACCCAATCATACAAAGATACGTAGAGAGGGGTATCCACCGATCAACCAATCAAACACCACATTTTCCTCACTTGAGTTCAAATTTGACCCTCTAAAACTCTACAGTGGAGTCGCCATTTTGTTAACTCCTCATTTTTCACGTGCGTTCCCACTCGACGGCGTGACTTGCTTTTTATTTATTTTGTGAAAATTTGATTTTTTGAAAAAATACTTGGAGTCGCCACTTATTTTTGTTTTATTTTTTAAGGGAAAAAAAACAAAATAAGAGAGAAAAACCCTAAGTGTGACTCCTGAAGAAAAGAAACAAGTTTGTGAAAAATCGAGTCTAAGTCCAGGGATCAGGTTGCCTATTGGGAAGGTATGGTGGTGAGCCGTAGCACCCCTCTAAGTCCCTAAAAACGGGTATCTACTAAATAAGATGAAGCAAATGTGGCAATTGATAAGGAAATCAATGAATACCAATGAAATGATCAAATAACAAAACGAATCATGCATAAGAATAAGCAAAGTGGGAATGAGATCGTACCTTAGCAGCAAGTAATAGTACACTATCATGGAAACAAGGTTAGCTCAAGTATAAAATTATCACATGCATATCAAAGAGCAAGACAAAGATCAAACAATATTCATTAAGCATATAGCAGTTGACAATCAGAAGAGATCATATGTAGGGCCCCCACCAAAACCCAATTTATCTTACATGGATTAGTCTCACAAATTTCATTATTTTGGAATTATGAAAAAAAATTCATTCTCGCTTATTTAAAATCAAAAGAAAGAGAAAATTATTTGAAAATCGAAGAAAACTTGTACACGTGCATACCAAAATGAGAATGACAGCAAACTTATTAAAATAAGGATTTTCGGCAACCTAAAAACCTTAATAAATGATGAAAGGTTGTAGAATAAAAAATATCTGAAAATTGGAGTGGAATTAAAACTGTTCGAAAGAAAACTGGATTTTTGAAATTTATTTGAAAATTGGAGTCTTGAAAATTATTTGAAAATTGGAGTCTTGGGAATCAAATTTAAGAATTGGAATTTTGGAAATTAAATTTGAAAGAAATTGGAATTTTGAAAATTATTTGAGAATTGGGGTTTTGAAAATTAAATTAAGGAATTGGAGTTTTGGAAATTAAATTTAAGAATTGGAATTTTGAAAATTATTTGAGAATTGGAGTTTTGAAAATTAAATTTATGAATGAGGATTTTTTAAAAAATAAATAAATAAAATAATAATAACTAAATAAATAAATACAAAAATTGGAATTTTGGAAATTGGAAATTAAATTTGGAAATTGGAATATTGAAGAATTATTTAAAGATGAAATTTTAAAAATAAAAAAATAAATAGAATAATAATAATAATGAAAATAACAATGATTAAATAAATAAATGTGAAAATTAGAATTTCGGAATTTGGGAATTAAATTTGGAAATCGGAATTTAGAAGAATTGTTTAAAGATGAAAATTTTAAAAATAAATAAATAGAATAGAATAATAAAAATAACAAAAATAACAATGATTAAACAAATAAATGTGAAAATTGGAATTTTGGAAATTGAGAATTAAATTTGGAAATGGAATTTTGAAGAATTATTTAAAGATGGAATTTTTAAATATAAATAAATAAATAGAATAATAATGATAACAAAAATAACAATGATTAAATAAATAAATGTGAAAAATGGAATTTTGGAAATTGGAAATTAGATTTGGAAATCGGAATTTCAAAGAATTATTTAAATGAAATTTTAAACAAACAAACAAATAAATAAAATAATAATAATAAAAAATAATGATTAAATAAATAAGTGTGAAAAATGGAATTTTGGAGATTGGAAATTAAATTTGGAAATCAGAATTTTGAGGAATTATTTTTAAAAATAAATTAACAAATAAATATAGTAATAATAATAATAATAATAACGAAAGTAACAATGATTAGATAAATAAACATGAAAAATGGGATTTTGGAAATTGAAAATTAAATTTGGAAATCGGAATTTCGAATAATTATTTAAAGATGGAATTTTTAAAAATAAATAAATAAAATAATAATAATAATAATAAATAAATGTGAAAATTGAAAATTTGGAAATTGGAAAATTGGAATTTCGAAAATTGGGGATTAAATTTGGAAATCGAAATTTTGAAGAATCATTTAAAAATAAATGAACAAATAATAATAATAATAATAATAATAATAATAATAATAATAATAATAACGAAAGCAATAATGATTAGATAAATAAATGTGAAAAATGGGATTTTGGAAATTGAAAATTAAATTTGGAAATCGGAATTTCGAAGAATTATTTAAATGGAATTTTAAAAATAAACGAACAGATAAATATAATAATAATAATAATAACAATAATAACAAAAGTAATAATGATTAGATAAATAAATGTGAAAAATGGGATTTTGGAAATTGAAAATTAAATTTAGAAATCGGAATTTTGAAAAATTATTTAAATGGAATTTTAAACAAATAAATAAAATAATAGTAATAATAATAACAACAACAACAAAAATAATAATGATTAAATAAATAAATGTGAAAAATGAAAATTTGGAAATTGGAATTTTGAAAAATTATTTGAAAATGGAATCTTGGAAAATTGAATTTCGAGAATGAGATTTTTTTTTTTTTAAAGACCAAATTTTTAAAAGATTATTTTTTTAATATCAAAAAATGAATTAGGAGGTTGACACGTGGCCCGGGGAGTTATACTGGAAGGTGGCCATGCATGGCTATGCGCATGTGGACCCAAGGCGGAAAGGTTGCAGGCAAGAATGGGGTTTGTTCTCTTGTGTAAGTGGCTTCTCTAATTTAAGAAAGCTTAGTCTACTTTTTCAGCATGAATAATGGTCTAGAAACTGAGATAAATCTACTACTACTACACACATACATAACAAAGCGAAAACCACAGTTCTATTATACAATCCCAAAACTAGTTATTCACTCTAAAATATTCTGCCATCAATAATTTTCACTAGTTTCTAAAATTCTTTCCTACAGTATTTAAGTCAATACCTATTTTTATGGGACTACTACAAATCACAAAGACTATCCCATCACTACATGCAAATTTTTTAAAGAAATATATATATATATATATATTGTAAAATGATAAAAGGTTCAAATCCAACTCTCCATGGATCTTATTTCGTATATAATCTAGATCAACACTAATATAAGAAGACCCATTAAACTAAACTTAAAAAAATAAATAAATGCAGCAAGACTTGGAATTGCATCAAAGAATAAACACCTAAATCAATTAAAATGTTGCAAAACCCAATAACAAATGAAAAAGTCAACACCCAAATCAGTATAATCAATCTCAAAAAAAAAAAAAAAATTGCACAGAACGACGTGCGAAAAAAAAAATTCAATTTTGTGTATGGAATAATTACCCTTAATCCAAAGCCATGGTTCTTGGAAGTCTTGAGCTCCGTTTTTCTTTTCTCATAGCTGGTACCACCCTCTATTTTTCTTCCCAACCTTCTTTGGTTCTTACTGAAAAAGAAAAAAAAAACCTTCTCCTTGCTCACCTGTACTCACTACAGCTAGCTCACCCCAAAAAGTCTCCACCCTGCTCCCACCCAACCAATTATAGATCACAATCCCTTAAAAAACCACTACAAAAACGAACTTAAACCCGGACTATAACCAAAAATCGAGCAACACCCACTAGAAAAAAGACTAATTTTTTCTTTTTTGAAGATGGATTCGGGTTTGGAAAGGAAAAATGAGGAAGAATGAATGAGAAAAGCACAAAGAAAACCCACCTGAAATGCTCCTTTCTCTAGAATACTTCAGACCCCCTCCCCCCCCCCTCTGCTCGTCTTTTTTTTTTTTTTTTTTAGCTCCGCCTCCAATGCTCCCTAAAATCCTCACAAGCAATCCTTTTTCGTTCCCTGGAAGCCCAAAAACAGCTCACCCATCAATCCTATGGCCTCCCAAAACAACTCACCCATCAATCCTATGGCCGCCCAGAATAGCTCACCCATCAATCCTGTTTGGCTGCCCAAGAACGGCTCCTTAAGGTGGCAAAAAAAAGTAAAATAATAAAATAAAATAAAATAAGTAACTAAAAAACATCTCTATCTAAGGGGGTCTACATGCTCGTTATAGAATTCTCCAGATTTTTGGAACTTTGATTTTCTAATTTTTTATAAAGGTCTTATTTTGGGACAATTCTAAATCCGATCCACCAAGTTCTTAGGCTTATAAATATCTTACCTAAAAGGGTTTTTGGTTTGATGCAAATGTTTAAAAAAACATGATTAGATCCACTTGTTCCCAAAACTCTCCAAGAAGGTTGTTTTTGTTTCTATTAGGATGAGAAGGAGTCTACATCCTCTCAAGCACTAAGGTTAGATCCACTAAGAGCACATATGATGCTACATCGTAGACGTGAAGTGCAGTGTAGGTGCTAGGGAGTAAGACTTAGCGATAGCTTCCATCAAGTAAAACTATGTACAAAACTTTCAAATTGTTGTTAGTGATTAGAAGTCTCTGACCCCATGGTTTTTACATCCGCACGTGGTGTGGATGGTGTTCCACAAGGCTTTCCTAAATTGAAAAAATGTTGGTTATATGATCAAAAAATAATTAATTTCTTTGGGCCAAAAGGTTTAAACACCTATTCACCTCCTCTAGATATTATCTAAACTAGGTCAAATAACCTTTAGGTTTATCTTAAAAAGAAAATCATCTCTCTTCAAATTGATATTAATGAGTTAAAAGAAGAGCTTAAAATGTGTGAAAAAGGCTAAGGTTTCCCTTGGAAAAGAAACATATACGTACTTGAACGTTGTGTTTGGTTCCTTGAAAATACTAAGGAAAGAAAAAAAATGCAAAAGAAAATGATTTTTTTATGTTTGATTATCTTATGAAAAATATCAAAGAAAATAAAATATAATTAAAACTAGTTAAAAACATATGTATTTTAAAATTATTTAGTCTTTATATTGATGAATTAAAATAAGTAAAATGAGTTTGAAGTAGCAAATAAAAATAATTTATAGACTTTTAATTTAATTTTTATTTTCTTTCATTTTTTCTTTCCTTCTACTTTTTCTTTGCATTTTCTTTCTCTTACATTTTCCCTCAAATTTTCTGAGAACTAAACATAGCCAAAAATAAATTTATTAGTTAATCTCTTCTCTTTCAAATGTCTCAAATGGCAACAAGAATTTTGATAATTTTGTCTAAGTAAAAAAATAATCTTTGATATAAAGGGACTAAGCTACAAGCTTTATAAAAATTAAAATAATTAAAAAATTATTTTTTCAAGGCATCCTCAAATAGTACTATTTGCAGCTTTTGTATAATTAAAAAAAAAAAAAAAAAACTCACATAAGTAGCATTTGTCCTCTAAGAAAATCAACTTATCTTACTTCCAAATGAAGATGATTCTATTTGAAACAAAAGATAGAAAACACATCCCCACATGCATAAATTTTATTTTGAAGAAAATACTACTGTAATTATAACAATACAAATATACAAGGAGGATTCTTAGCAGTACAGTACTACTAGGCCTGTTTCTATTTCTAAAGTATTGAAAAAGCGAGGAGATCTTCCCACAGAAGCGAGATCGACATGAAGAAACGAAAGCCCAGACTCCAACAGTTCGCTCTATGATCTCTCAAACTGCATGGGTTGTTGTTTCTGTGTCGAGCTCGCTTTTCCGGCCACTGATTTTTCAGATCAGTGAAGTCCTTTCTGGCTGTTCTTTATAAGCGGAAAAGTGAGGCATGGAGGCTTGAGAAGTCCATACGGCCTGCCGTCAATGAAGATCATACCAACCTTCGATGCAGGTGAGGTCTACCTAGTCCGTTTCAATCTTCTCTTTGTTAAGTTCCTTTCTTTGACCATTCCTTTGTTTTCAAGTATGAGAAAATTGTGGACAAACTTCCAAAAGCCCTACCCCACCTAAACAAATTCCAAGTGTAAGGATTAATCCCATGGAAAAATCTTCCAAAACTATACCTACCATGTTGAAATCTTGAGTATGGTGACATGACTTGCTTGATCGTGTTCTATATGTGTAACAAGACTGATTAATCATATTTTACTTGTAATCCTACTTCGAGTTTCAAATTTTATTCAATTGATATTACATCTTGATTTTATTACATTGGACAACTGCATTGAGATTCTTAGTAACAGAGAGCCATCAGCCATGGGCAAGTCATTGGGCCATTATGTCTCACAAGGAGGAAGAGCAGGAGGATCTGGCAGCAAAATTTGGCCTGCATGGATTGTAGGGTGGCTTTGGCTCCACTCTAGCTGCATGTGAGATATTGATCTTGAGATTAGAGCTTGCCAACACATAAAACAGAAAAATCAGAGCAGCAAGCGAATGGTATTAATTTCTTTAGTACTTTCCAGCCAGCAGGTTGTATGCATCTAAAACACAAGATACGGGCCAAGGCCAAATTAGTCGCCTGACTTGGAGGTCTAATACCTTCAGAAGTTGTCATTCCTAAGGAAGAATCGAACATGGTACAATGACTCAAATAAAATGTTATTTTATTTTATTTTCAATGCAAAATGTAATTAAAAATAAGACAAAGAAATTACTTAAAAACTATTATTTAAGCCAAGTTTATTTATTTATTTCCTTTTATTTTTGGAAATAAAGAAAAAAATAAAAAATTTATTTAACCATAAAAAATATTGATATAAGATATGTTAAAAAATAGAAATAACCCAAAACTTATTTACTTATTTTATTTTATTTATTTAAATTAGAAAGTAATTTATTTTAATAGATTAAAATGTGCACAATTGATTTATTACTTTGTTAATTATGGATATATTAAAAAAATTTATTAGACAAAAAATAAATAAAGAAAATAAAATTAAAAAGAGTAATAAATATATATAATTTAGTTATTTAATTATTTTTCATGTAAAAGATAGTCCCACAAAAAACACATAATTGATTAATTTCTTTGTTTAATTGTAAACATACTATGCTTTTTTTTTATTATTAAAATGACTAATGGAAAAAAATAAAAATGGATAATCAATGAATGAAATTTAACTCTTTTTATTATTTTCATATAAAAAATAGTACTAAACAAGGTTTTCAATTTTTATTTTTAAAAATAGTTTTCATTTTTTAATTAAATGTTTTTTCAAAAAGAAAATATAAAAAATATAAATCATATTACCAATTTTTTAGAAAGTATTTTTAAAAATATTTTTTGAACATAATTTTTCTTTATTTATAATTTAAAATAGAAAATAATGTTGATTTTCAATTATTTATAAAAAAAAAATTAAAAACAATGAAAAATCTAAATTGTTAAAATATAATTATTATAGTTGCATGAATAGTGGTGCAATAAAGACAAAAAAAAAGCTTATGTGAAAGGTCATTGGGTATTTTAGTCCATCACTATTTTATATCCTTAAAAGGTAATATATAGAAATTTGAAGGATATATTGGTCTTTTAACATTTTATATCATTTCCATCAATTATGGAAGTTATATGGACCAAAAGTTAATTTTTGGGCCTAGTTGGGCCGAAAACACAATTCTCCCCAACTTGAAATCTACAAATTCCTCAGGATTCAGGAACTTCACATACCCGTCTTCATAAAATTCTTCACGACAGAGTTTGACTTCTTCGTCTATATATTAAAAAAAACCTTCCTCTTTAGTTTCCTTTTCCCGAAGTTGACCATCTGAAATTGTCGAAGTTGAACAGAGTATGACCACTTGCATCACGATTATATATCCCATAGACTGTATACCTCAAAATCTCCTAAATCTTCTGCGCATGGAGCCTAATGGAGCGCTTCCTCATGGTATCCTTACTCATCAAAACCATAAAATCTCCACGCGAATAGTGTGGCTCTTCTAGCAAAAAAAAATTGAATGCTGAAACATCTCATTGCTCTCCTATCTAGAAATTCCCCATAGGTTTTCATAAATCTAGAGCAAACCCATATGTCTGACACCATTTCAGTGCTTCTGCCCTTAGCATTCAGCCAACCGATACAAGTTCTGAAGGATTCCAATGATTCCACGCTATGGACGATAGCGTGACAGTGGGGCATGCCGGCGTCTATAAGGGAATCTGCATAACAACGACAATTCCATGATTTACGTTCATTCCAGAATTATCTTTGTAAATTGATTTGTAATCACTCTTTCTACCTTCTGTTTATATATGTACATTCTTTAATTAGTCACAACATTGTATTGTATATAGTCTAGTTATAATAAGAATATAGTAGTTGTTCTTTCTTGCCAAATTGTCTGTGCAATCTTTATATGGTATCAGAAGGTCTTCTTCTCTCATGAGCATAGCGATCCTCCTCTGCACTATGTCGTCCAGCGTCCACTCCACTCCCCACTCTGTTTCGGGTGACTCCAGCCCTTCCTCTAACTTACCCCTGGTCACCATCAACACCTCCAGCCAAATTCCTTACAAGCTTACCGCATCAAATTACCCTTCCTGGTGTGCAACGTTCACAACCATCTTGTTTGGTTATGATCTAATGGGATACTTGGATGGCACCCTCCCGTGTCCTCCCACACCCACTGAGAAGTCCTCTCTCTGCTTTGGCTCGCTATGCACATTGGTATCGACAGGACCAGTTGCTGCTCAATGTGATCATCTCCTTGGTTTCTGAAACTGTGATGCCTCTCATCGCAATGACCATTACAAGTCGTGATGCTTGGCAGCATCTAGCCCGTTTGTTTACAAGCAAATCTCGGGCTAGGATTATGCGATTGAAGGAGGATTTAACCCTTATCCAACGGGGTTCTCGCACGGTGTCTGAGTTTCTTCACGCGGTCAAGGTGATTGCCGATGAACTCTCCCTTATTGATGCACCGGTTTCGGATGATGATTTGATGCTCTAGGTGCTTAATGGTCTTGGTTCGGAATTCAGAGATATGGTTGCGCCCATTCGCACAAGAGAAACTGCTCTCTTTTTTGCTGAGTTACATGATTTGCTCATTGGTCATGAGCATTACATCAAACGTATGGATAACAATGCTTCCGCTCTAGTCGTCACAACAAATTCCTCTCAAAGAAAGTCGTCCAATGGTCGGTTCAAAAACAACAAATCCCGATCCAAACAAAACTCTAATAACAACAAGTCTTGATCACAAAAGTCTCATGTTGTTTGCCAAATTTGTGATCAGTCTGGACACACTGCCAAAACATGTGCCAAACTGCAGTCACGCCCTACTGCGAACTATGCCACTTCGACAAACGACAAATGGCTTCTTGCCTCTGCGGCCTCCCACAACATCACCTCTGACTTGGCCAATCTCTCTATTCATTTCGAATATGAGGGACAAGATGAGGTGGTTCTTGGAGATGGTACAGGTTTGCAAATTGCCCATATTGGTTCCACAACCCTTTCTTCTCCGTCTCGCTCTCTTATGTTAAAAGAAACATTACATGTGCCTCTTATTCACAAAAACTTAATATCTGTTCATAAATTCATTCATGACAACAATGTTACCATTGAGTTTCACCCTTTCTTTTACCTTGTGAAGGATCGGATGACGGGGGCAGTGCTCATGCGCGGAAGGTGTGAAAATGGTGTGTATCATGTGGCATTGCAATCTTCCTCGCCTCAAGCAAATCAAATTCGCTTAGCTGGAACTCAGGTCACCTTTGATTGTTGGCATCATTGGTTGGGGCATCTAACTCCAAAGATTTTGTCGTCGTTACTTCGAAGTCATGATTTACTTGTTGTATCTTCTAAGTCTACGTTGTCTTGTATTTCCTGTCAATGCAATAAGTCACACAAACTTCCCTTTAGTTCAACTTCTCTCAAGAGTACTGTCCCTCTTGAATTTTTATATGTTGATGTGTGGGGACCCTCACCGGTTTCTTCTATTGATGGCTATCACTATTATCTACTGCTTGTTGATCATTTCACTAAGTACTGTTGGTTTTATCCTTTACGGCATAAATCTGATGTTCACTCCACATTTGTGCAATTCACTACCATGGTCGAAAATCAATTTTCATGCAAGCTTAAAAACTTGTACTCAAATAACGGTGGCGAATTCATCAAACTACGATCCTTTCTCACTACTCGCGGTATTAGCCATTACACTACTACTCCACACACCCCTCAACAAAACGGCATGGTTGAGCGTCGCCATCATCATGTTGTTGAAACAGGGATGACCCTGCTCCATCATGCCTTAGTCCCTTCCACTTATTGGACTTATGCTCTAGCCACTGCGGTCTATCTCATTAATCGTCTCCCCACTCCTTTGCTCTTGTACAAAAGTCCCTTCGAAGCGCTCTTTGGTCGTACCCCTAACTATCACAAATTGCGGACCTTTGGTTTCCAATGTTACCCTTGGCTTGTTCCTTACCGAACAAACAAGCTCCGACCAAAGTCTCAACCTTGTGTATTCCTCGGGTACTCCCTCACTCAACATGCCTTCAAATGTTTGGACCTCCACACAGGTAAATTGTATCTCTCACGTCATGACACATTTGATGAACATTTGTTCCAGTTCAAAAATGCACTACCTCACGTCCAAGTGTCGATTCCTGTTACCTCCCATGTGATTTTTTCATTCCCTTCTCCAGTGCCTCCTGTTCGCCTTGCTGCTTCGGATAGCTCTCCTCACACACACCTCCTGCGCCTGAGCTTCCTACCACCTTCAACCCGATCTCTGATCCAGGTATGACCTCGCTCACTACCCTTCAATCTTCTCTTAGCATTGAGTCTTCTTTGCCTACAGTACCCACACCTCCTCGGCGAACTCATCCCATGGTCACTAGAGCTCAAAACAACATCTTTTGTCCCAAGCAATTGTCTGTCACCACCAAGCATCCTCTTGCATTACCCTTGGAACCAACTTGTACCTCTCAAGCCCTCAAGGACCCCCAATGGCGTAAAGCGATGGCCGATGAATTTATTGCCTTGGTTTCCCATGGCACTTGGAAACTTGTCCCCTAATCTTCAGCTTCTAACATAGTTAGATGTAAATGGGTGTTCCGCGTTAAACGCCACCTTGATGGTACTGTGGACAAATTCAAGGCCCGTCTCGTCGCCAAAGGGTTTAATCAGCGCCCAGGTGTGGACTACACTGAGACTTTTAGTCCTGTCATCAAACCCACTACCATTCGGTTGATCCTATCTTTAGCTCTCTCCAATGGCTGGTCACTCCACCAACTCGACGTCAATAATGCGTTCTTGCATGCCCAGCTCACTAAGCAAGTCTTTATGCAACAACCAATTGGTTTTGTTGATCAATCTCATCCTCAGCTGTGCCCTTCAAAAGTCCATCTACAGACTTAAATAGGCTCCACGAGCCTAGTACACTGCCCTGAGGTCTGGTTTATTGGAGCTGGGATTTTTTAATTCAAAGTCCGATAGTTCCCTGTTTATCTACAATCGGGACGACATCCTCTTTTATGTTTTAGTCTATGTTGATGACTTAATTCTAACCGGCAACAACAATCAATTCTTGTAAAATGTTGTTAAGTCATTGGGTGATAAGTTCTCTTTAAGGGAGCTAAGTGATCTGCATTACTTCCTAGGAGTCGAAGTCATACCAGTAAAGCAAGGTCTATTTCTCTCTCAAAATCGATATGTTCATGATATCCTTCGTCGATTGAAGATGACAGGTGCCAAAGAAGTTCAAACACCTATGTCCGTGTCTACCAAACTTCTCCTTAATGATGGCACTGCGAGCTGTAATGCCACTGAATATCGCAGCACCATTGGTTCTCTTCAATATCTGTCCCTTACATGCCCAGATATTGGCTTTGCTATCAACCAACTTGCTCAGTTCATGCATCAACCTATGGTCTTCCATTGGCAGCAAGTTAAAAGACTCCTACAATATCTCAAACATACCATTCATTTTGGTATTCTATTACGACGACAATTCAATCCAGTTCTTTGTGGCTTCTTCGATGTTGACTGGGGGGTGATCTTGATGATCGCAAGTCTACAACTGCTTACATTATATTTCTTGGTAACAGCCCAATCAATTGCGCACCCGTAAGCAAAAGCCCATTGCTCGTTCATCCACCGAAGCAGAGTATCGAGCCCTTGCAACTGCTGCCTCTGACATGGCCTGGATTCAATCTCTTCTCAATGAACTTGGTCTCAATTAAGCTTCGTGACACTCCATTACTGCTATGTGATAACGTTGGTGCCACACAACTCAGTCTCAATCCTGTCATGCATTCCATGATGAAACACATAACCATTGATCTTCATTTTGGATGAGACTTTGTTCAAAGAGGCCACTTGCGTGTAGCACATGTACATACAGATGATCAGCTTGCCGATTTACTTACCAAGCCCCTTGCATGATCTCGCTTTCAACAACTGCGTAGCAAAATCAATGTTGCTGATGGCACCTTAATTTTGAGGGGCCGTATAAGGGAATCTGCATAACAACGGCAATTCCATGATTTACATTCATTCCAGAATTATCTTTGTAAATTGATTTGTAATCACTCTTTCTACCTTCTGTTTATATATGTACATTCCTTAATTAGTCACAGCATTGTATTATATATAGTCTAGTTATAATAAGAATACAGTAGTTGTTCTTTCTTGCCAAATTGTCTATGCAATCTTTTTAGCGTCATGGTTGTAAGTGACCCAAACTTGATTTTGGAGGAAGCACTTCTCCACTTAATGCTTGGAGAAATCACGAATATCTGGCTCCGTAATGTTCAACGTCATAGCATAAAACCTTTTTCCGACCCTCCCATGATTTGAAACCATTGAAATGATAGTTGTATCACTACAGTCCGAGCAGTCTGCGACCCATTCTCTTACCTCCTTCGATATTTCCCTCCGAGCCTTCTACACAAGAAATTTTCGAGTCTGGATTCTCCAACAACTCTCTTGTAGAAAAAGAATCACAATTACCCCTTCGAAAACGAGAAGGACCTGTCTCCCGTATTCACTCTATATCCGATTTATGAGCATGTACACACTTTCTTTTCCAGCTTTGGATGCAGGAGGGGAGGGCGGTGTCTCAAAGGCAACAAAAGTTTGACGGTGATGGACACATGTGTAGGTGTGCTTGGGATATGAAAAATAAGCAGGTGGCGAGTATTTTAATGGGTATGATAAGGGTATATGGATGGGGGTGACAGGTAGGAAGATAAAAAAAGTGAGAGGGAGGTGGCCGTGTGCATGAGGTTTCATGCACGTGTGAAATGATAGCAATGAGCTGAGGGTGTATTAGATGGATATTGGGGGTGATAGGTGAGATTTTTGCATGACGAGGATGAAAAATGGGTATGAACGGTGTAAGAAGGTATGGGCATGAGATTAGTGGAATGGGTAGTGTAGGTGAGTGAGAAATGAGTATGGTGATATGCATGGGCAGGAAATAGGTATGGTGAGCGAATTAGTAAGAGGAATGGGTACGAATGTGAATGTGGTGGATGCAAATATAGCAATGAGAGAAAACAGGTATGATGGGTGTGGTTTTGTGTGGGGTGATGGGTATGGGAATAGGTGTGAAGAGATGGGTGAGTGGATATGAATGTAGAGAGGGAAAGGTGATGATGGGCATGTGAGGTGGAGCGGCCTTGATAGTGGAGACAAAGGGCATGGCGATCTTCCATATTGAGGAAATCATATTTCGAACGCATAAAAGAACCATGGTTGTAATATTATCTTGTAAACTGTTCTCAAATGGTAACCAGGAAGCAACGGTCAGGACTGATGGCGTGATGATGAATTCCCTGCGGCTTGACTTGTTGCTGAGCCTACATCAAGGCTGGATGCCATACCTTCATTGGGTTGATGCTCACAAATCATCCTATTCTTGCAAGTGAGATTGGGCTTGAAGTAAGACCGGATTGGATGACTGAGGACGACGAGTGTAGGCATGAGCATGAAGCGGTTACAGGGAGAGCAGCCTAAGGCTTGAATATTTCGAAAGTCTAAATCTGGGTTCGAATCTGAATTCGAACCTTGGGATCCCTGAAGACGGAGGCGTAATTCACTTTGAAGGACATCACCATGGCCGGAAGAGGTCGAGCACTTACATGGAAAGTTCCATCACCACTGCTACATGAATACGGACTCTGTACAGTGGCCTATAGATGAAATTCTGTCATATGAAAGTCTAAGTCCCTCAAACGATGGCAAACTCCTCGTTGAAATCATTAGGGCAATCACTTCTTCCCTTACTGGGTGATTGGAGAAATGGGGGAATGAAGGACTTCTGAAAGACGCTGGAAATGGAGAATGGAAGAGAGGATAAACCCTGGAAAAGTTGGAGAGAGGGGTTGGGACCTTACGATCACGGCCTGAGTCACCGGAGTTTTTCTTTTCTAACAGAAACTTCACAAGTCACGTTCTGTCGGAGCTCGGAGTTTTGGTCAATCTTCGCCAGCCTAGTCTGGCTAATAACAGCTTCTTTAAACCCATCCCTTCCCGGCTCTTCAACACCACCACTCCTCTCTTTCTAGACCTCTCTCACAACTCTCTCTTTGATCTACTCCCGTCCTAAGGCAAGGCCCTCAAATACCCAATGCACCTGGATATTTTCTTCAAATCTCCTTATTGGGTCTCTTCTTGAAGAGCTGACCGAATTGGAGAACCTCGACTGAACGTGAATCTGTCACACAACCTATTTTTTGGCGAGGTGGTAGCTTCGTATGGGAAGTTTCCGGTAATAGCTAGCTTGGATCTCTGGTAACGGCTCCGTATCAAAGGAGCACAAACCCAACAAGCTGGGAGCGAGCACATCGTCCTTGTTTCTTTTCCTCAAGCCTGACGACCGCGAAGACAACTGGGAAGTGGAAGGATCTGATCCTCAGCTCACTTGCACTCTTTTGCAAACCTCTCTTCATCCTCGAACTTTACAAGCCAAATTTCTACAAGACAGGAACTGTAGGATTCGAGGAGTGGAGATATTGTAGCCATGAATATCAAATTTTGAAGGTCAAATAGTGTGCACTCATTGGGCCGAACCCTGCATGTCGTTATGGTATCTTAGGACCCCACAGGCTGTCCCAACTTGGCTCACAGGCGTTATATCCTTCCATAACGCGAAGTCAGTAGGGTTTCGCTCTCTTGAATCAACAGCAACACGTTCACCGACTATTAGCAATATGTCATGGAGTTCCTTATGTACCAAGAATTCAGATATTGGAAGAAGAAACTTTTAACCACCCATCTGGAGGGTTTCCCTTTCAATATCATCAAGAGAAGCAACATCACATCCCGTTAGAAGCGGCTCTCCTTCATGCCATACTTGCTTGATAACCTTCAACTCACCTAACGTACAACATGACAATATCTCCCAAAACTCCAACGTTGAGCTTTCTCAGATACATCCCAATTCAGACGGTCAATCCAAAATATGGTATTCATCACTCAAAAAAGAAAACAGAAACAAAGAAGAAAGAGTGAAGAAAAAAACAGAGCTTGTATAAGAGAAGATGTTGTCGTTAAATCCAAGGTCTATTTTAATGAAGATCAAAGAGCTTTCGAAAGAAACTGGTGGGAGAGTCTGAATGGTCTTAACACACAAATAAATATCATGATCACCATGCAACTCATGCTAGGGGAAACAGAGACCCAGCAAACAAAAATGAGAAGCAAGCATTCAAATATCAACAAGAAGCATAACATGATTGTAATAACGGAAAACTTAAGGTGGGAGATAATTAAACCTGAACGACTCCCTTCGAGCAAAGTTATTGGGTTTCCAGCAAGCTGCAACCTCCCTCTTCTATTCTTTGCTTCCTCTGTGAAAGCTCTCTGCTCTCTCTCAAGCTATTCGAATGCTCCCCATTCTCTGCTCCTTTTTCTGCCCCAAGCTACCTCAAAAACCAGTCTGCAACTCCAGGAATCCCCTCCCTCCAGAAAGTCAGAATTTGAGAAGGCAAAACTCTGTTCTCTCTCTGTTGTTGAGAACAGAGTGAAAGAGGGTTTTTATATATATTGTTTTAGGAACTCTATTACAAGAAGCACTACAGCTGTCATAACAGAAATCAGGTAAAGATCACGTGAGATCTGTAACCACTTCCTCTATCTTTGGCTTATCATCCCCCCTCAAGTGAAAGGGTCTTGGAGCTATGCAAAGCTGTGACTTAAGAGACAAGAACCGAGAACTTGTAAGATGCTTAGTCAAAAGATCAGCTGGCTGAGCTTCAGTAGGTACAAAATGCAGCTGTAGCTTGCCTCGTATGACTTGATCTCGGATGAAGTGAAGATCTATTTCAATGTGCTTCGTTCTAGCATGAAACACAGGGTTCTTTGCCATATGATAAGCACTGATATTATCATACCAGAGCAGGGGAGTCGCAGGTAGAGGAACACATAATTCGTGCAACAAGGCTTGCATCCATATAATTTCTGCAGTAGCTGAGGCAAGAGCACGATATTCAGACTCGGCACTGCTGCGAGACACCACCTTTTGTTTGGTAGAGGACCAAGAGACTAAGTTACCTCCCAGATACACCAAATAGCCACTGGAACTTCGCCTATCATCAGGTTGAGCACCCCAATCTGCATCTGAGAAGCCTTCGATTGTCAAATTGGTTGAAGGACTCAGCAATAACCCATCTTGCATTGTTCCTTTAAGATAACGAAGGATTCTTTTGACTGAAAGCCAATGAGCTGAGGTAGGCTGTTGCATGAATTGACATGCCTTATTAACTGCAAAAGCTATATCAGGCCTTGTTATTGTTAGATACTGAAGTGCCCCTACCACACTTCGATATTGAGTGACGTCGTCCAGAGGATCTCCATCAAACTTGGACAAATTCTTCCCAACAGTTCCGGGTGTTTTTGCTGGTTTGGTATCAAACATTTCAGTTCGATGAAGCAGATCAGAAACGTATTTGGTTTGGCTTAAATTCATAGAGCCTTCATGGTAAGAGACCTCTATACCAAGGAAGTATGATAGCTGTCCCAAATCTCTCAAAGCAAAAGTAGAATCAAGCTTAGCAATGAGTGAGGAAATCTGTGTTGAGGAGCTGCCAGTGATGATTATATCATCAACATAGACAAGAACAATCAAAGTAGTAGACTCACTAAAGTGTAGAAACATAGAACTATCAGTTCTAGAGTTGCTGAATCCCCACTGTATAAGGGCAGAACTGAGTCGTTGAAACCAGGCTCGTGGTGCTTGTTTCAAACCATATAGAGCCTTCTTCAATCGACACACTTTGGTTGGGAATTTAGTATCCAAGTAGCCAGGAGGTTGAGACATGTAGACTTGCTCTTCTAACTCACCATTGAGAAAAGCATTGTGAACATCAAGCTGCCTAATTTCCCATTGAAAACTGAGAGCCACAGTTAGTATGATTCGAATGGTTGCAGCCTTAACCACCGGACTAAAGGTCTCAAAATAATCAAGACCATGAGTTTGGTTATACCCCTTAGCCACAAGTCGGGCTTTATATCTCTCTATGCTCCCATCTGGCTTGTGTTTCAACTTGTACACCCACTTACAGCCTATTAGATTCACGTCAGAAGGCTGTTCAACAAGATCCCAAGTTTGATTCCGATGAAGAGCAGCAATTTCTAAGTCCATAGCTTGAATCCAATTTGGATCCTTGAGAGCTTGTTTGAGTGTATACGGTTCTGAGATCTTTACAGCAGAGAGATCAAAAATGGTCTTCTTCTTGGTTATACCTCGCATTAACCTTGTTGTCATGCGTGGAGCAGGGGAAGGAGAAGGAGGTTGATCCTCATGTATAGCTTCGGGTAAGGTGCTAAAGGCAGGAGTAACAGTAGGACTACTCACAGAATCAGAAGCTTCACTCGTGGAAGGAGAGGAAGAAAGTGAAGATGTGTGGCTGCCATTAGAACAAAAGGTTGGAGAAGGAAAGGAAGTTATAATGGCTGGAGTTAAAGTATCTGTTGAAGTGTCTTTGGTTGGGGAGAGAGGGTGAGTTTTAGCTAGAGGAAATTGTCCCTCATCAAAAACAACATGAGGAGTGATGTAAACTCGTCCAGTCAGAAAGTCAAGACACAAAAACCCTTTGTTGTGAAGACTATAACCAAGAAATAGACTTTGAACAGAACGATATTGAAGTTTGTGACTGTTGTAAGGACGGATGAATGGGTAACACAAGCAGCCAAAGACTCTAAGGGATTTGTAATCCGGAACCTTTTGAAAAAGTGTGAAATAAGGGGAGTTATTTTGGAGTACCTTACTTGGCATTCTATTGATGAGAAATGTAGCTGTCTGGAAAGCATATTGCCAGAATTCCATTGGTAAGGAGGCATGAGCCAACAAGGCCAACCCGGTTTCAACAACATGCCTATGCTTTCGTTCAACTCTCCCATTCTGAGCTGAGTTATACGGACAAGAAAACTGATGAAAAATGCCTGTTTGCTGAAGAAACGTCTTGAAAGATCTGAACTCACCACCATTATCAGACTGTAGGTATTTGATTTTAGCATCAAATTGATTTTCTACTTGGAGTTTGAACTTCTTAAAAACAGGAAGGGCTTGGTCTTTTGTTTGAAGAGGATAGAACCAGGTGTACCGTGAGTAGTCATCTAGAAACAAGATGAAATATCTAGCACCAGAAGTAGACTTGACTGAGGCAGGTCCCCAAAGGTCAGTGTGAACAAGTTCCAAAGGTTTGGAAGCACGAGAAAGTGAAAGATGAGTAGGTAATCTGTGACTTTTAGCAAGCTGACAAGAGGAGCAAACAGTATTTTTATTCTTTTCAAATGAGACATTACAACTCTGCATAATTTGGGTTACAATGTCAGTAGAAGCATGGCCTAGTCTGTGATGCCATAACTTCACTTTATTATCAAAGATACTGGAATTATGAGAGTAAGAAGTAGAAGAATTAGTAGTACCAACAAAGGCTACCTTCTTGCTGTTCAAAACTGGGAATCGGTAAAGTCCATTCTCAAGCTGGCCTTGAGCAAGCACCTTCTTCGTATGTAGATCCTTCACAAAGAAACTATTAGACCGAAACTCAATTAAGGCATTATTGTCTGAGCAGAATTTAGCAACACTTATCAAGTTTGCTGATATAAAGGGGACATGAAACACCTTTTTGAGATGAAAAGACTGTGAATCAGAAAATAGACGATGAGAACCAGTGTTAGAAATGGATAGGTGCTTACCATTACCAATTGCCACCTTATCTGTGCCCATGTATGGTGAAGAATTGGTCAGATTGCCCACACTCTGAGTCAGATGATGACTGGCTCCAGAGTCAAGATACCAAGTGTCATCTGCAAGATTATTAGAAGAGGCAACCATAGCAGGTATAGAGTTTGGATTACCAGCATTTGAGGGAGAAGTATTACTGCTCTGAGAGCTTTGATAGGAGATATCAAATCTGTGATAACAGATCTGAACAGTATGACCAAACTTGCCACACAACTGGCATTGTGGCTTCTCAGAGCTGTTGGAATTGTGCCTCCCATTTTGACCATATCGACCCCCTCGACCACGACCTCTGTAGGTATAGTTGCTGGTGTTTGGGGTATGATTCTGTCCTCGACCGCCATTATACCTCCTTCCACCACCTCTGCTATTAGATGAAGAGGCATAATTGGCTGATATAGGAGAGAATTGTTCAATCGAGCTTTGTTGCTCAAGGCGATGTTCAAACGCAAGAAGCATGCTATGAACAGCTTCAATAGAGATCTTGTCATCTCTAATATTAATAGCAGTTACAACTGCATTATAGTCGGATCCAAGTCCGCCAAGGAGATTCATAACCTGGTCTTGTTCTGAGACAGGTTCTCCAATTGCTGCTAGACTATCTGCAGCTCCTTTAACCTTCATGATATAATCGATCATAGACAGAGAACCTTTCTTGGTTGACTGTAACTCGAGCCTTAGCTGCATAATTCTGGCTCTGGAAGAAGATGAGAAGGTTTTCTCCAATGCATTCCAAGCAGAGTGAGAAGAGTTGTGACCAATGATTTGTGCCATGATCGCTGGTGTGAGAGACGAGTAGAGCCAGCTGAGGATCGTTCGATCTTGTCTTCTCCAAGCAACAAAGGCAGGATTGATCAATCCTGAACTGAGTTCTTTATCTGGACAGATGGAAGATCCGTCTATGAAATCTTCAAATCCATTGGCAAAAACAACATTATCAATCTGAGATTTCCACAGAATGTAATTAGTCCGATCAAGTTTCACAGGTAGAGTATGATTGAGCATCTGATAAGAAGGATGAGATGCCAATGTAATGCTTTGTCCAGATCCAATCGAGTCAGAGGATGAAGAGGATTGAGTGGAAGCGGAAGCCATGATTGGATCTTGAGGAAAGAGATGGAAAACTGAGAAAAAAGGAAGGAGAATACTCACACCTTTGATCGAGAAGCTCTGATACCAAGTCAGAATTTGAGAAGGCAAAACTCTGTTCTCTCTCTGTTGTTGAGAACAGAGTGAAAGAGGGTTTTTATATATATTGTTTTAGGAACTCTATTACAAGAAGCACTACAGCTGTCATAACAGAAATCAGGTAAAGATCACGTGAGATCTGTAACCACTTCCTCTATCTTTGGCTTATCACAGAAAAACTTGCCCTCCAAGCAAAAAACCGCCTCCAAAATCTTTCTGCCTGCAGCAACAAAATCACCTGCTCTCACTAATGGAGTACGCTTCTCCAGAATCGCCCTTTACAGGTGTCTCTTTTCCATTGGCTCCTTCAAAACACCTGATTCACTGAAGACCAATTCCGGGGCAGCACTTGTCCTTGAGAGCCCTCCACCTGCAAAGAAAGAGCTGCATAAAATTGAGCCCCAAATGGGGTCTACAAATAGTTTTTAAAAATTATTTTTTAATATTTTGTAAAACAAAATTATGTTCGAAAATGTTTTTAATCTGTTTTTTTCTTTTTTCTTTTTTTATGTTGTTAAATATATTTTAGAAATAACTTTAAGTAGTGTTTTATATTTAATCATTTTTTATATTTATATAATTATTTTGTAAAATAATTCTTTAAAAACAAGGCAGATGTTATTTGAAAACACTTTTTTCATAACAGAAAATTATTTTTTAGCAATAAAACTTGTTTTTTTTTTTTTTTTTTGGGGGGAAAAAAATGTTTGTAAAATTAACATTTTCCAAACAGCGGGTAAATTCTCCGTTTCCCGTGGGAAACGAATCAGCCGGAAACCCTTTCTTCCATTCAGGTGAGGTCTTGTGTGGTGTTTGGCAAAGGTTGCCGCATTTTAGCGGTGGGGTCAAACAGCAAATTCGCTTTCCACCAGGGATTTGTTCAGGAAATTTATCACTTTATGACTCACCCTTATTTTTGTGAAAGAATCATAGTCGGTTGAAACAATAAAGGCAAAATTCAGACTGTCATCTTTTCTCCGGATCGAAAAATTTGACCTATGTTACAGAATTTACTCCTACAAATTTTTCGAAACTATTAGGCCTTTGATAATATCAATTATTGCTGAAAATTTATAAAATAGAAGCACTCCTATTTATTCTATATATTTTGATAATTAATTGAATGAATCAAAGTTAAGAGTATATTTGACAATAATTTTATAAAGTGTTTTTAATTTTTCTAATAGTTCAAAGGTAAAAAATTTTAAATATGAGAAAAATTAAAAATATTTATTAAAATTATTGTCAAATACATTTTAAGAAGATGATAAATAGTTTTAAAATTTTACAATTTTACAATTTTATTTTTACCTTTATGTTAAAATTTTCCTTCTTAAATACTTCTTATTTTCTTATAAATTTGAGTTTTAAACCATAATTAAATTGTAATCATTTTAGAATTGAGCTCCATTTTAAAATCTTACTGTGGACCTCGCATTTCAGCTCATGCGTTTCCCACTTGATGGCGAGCTCGATTTTTGTTTGAAAAATTGATTTTATTTGATTATGAAAACTGACTTGGAGTCGCCACTTATTTTTGTTTTATTTTTAAAAAGGGTAAACAAAATAAGAAAGAAAAACCCTAAGTGAGACTCCTTATTTTGGAAAAGACGGTCTGCGAAAAACCAGATCGGGCTCGGGGGTCAGAGTACTTATCGGGAAGGTACGGTGAAAGGCCATAGCACCCCTCTAAATCCCTAAAGTCGGGTCTCTACTAATAAAATGAAGCTGACGTGACAATTGATAGGAAAATCAATGGGTACTCAAATCAATTAAGCGCACATGGGAATCAAAACATGCAATAGAGAATGACTAGAATAGGAGTGGATGCGTACCTGGGCCACGAATGAGCAATGTGCTATCATAAAAAAATGAGGTTAGTGCACAATATAGAGCACGAGACATATCGCATGCATCACCAAACAGAAATCAAAATTGTTCGAAGGAAAGCTGGATTTCTGAAATTCATTTGAAAATTGGAGTCTTAGAGGTAATTCGAAAATTAGAACTTTAAAATTTATCTGAAAATTGGATTCGCAGGAATTAGATGTAAGAATGAGAATTTTGGAAATTAAATTTGAAAGAGATTGGGATTTTGGGGGATTATTTGAAAGTTCGAGATTTTTGAGGCAAACTAAGTTACGAAAATTGGGGCTTTGGGAATTGAATTTTTGAAAGAAAAAAAAATTGTGAGTTATTTGAGAAGTAGGGATTATGAGAGTCGATTTATAAAAAGTTGGCAAGCTAGAAAATCATTTGAAGGCAAAATTTATAGAAATAATGAATAAAACAATAGTGATAATAATAATGATAAGTAGCGGGATAAACACGGGAATTGGAGTACGAGAAACTGAAAATGAAGTTCCGAGATAGGGCAATTAGAATTTCGAATAGCTAAACTTAGGAATTGGAATTTTGAAGAATTAGACTTTAATAATTGAAATTTTTAAGAGAAATAAATGGGTAAATATGGAGTAATGTTACTAATTAATCATAACGATATTTGGACGGATGAATAGTGAATAGTGGGATTCTTGAAAATTAGGTTTGAAAGTCGAATCTTTGAATAACTGGACTCTATTTTATTGGAATTTTTAGAAGAAGGAGATAAGTAAACGTGGAATTTATAACAGTGATAACAAAGATGATATTTGGGTGAATAAGAATGAATGGTGGAATTTTTGAGTCTAAAGGTTAAACTTGGAAATCCGGTTTTGAAGAATTGAATTTTAATGATTGAAATAAGTAAATAAATAAACACGGAATAATGATACTAAAAATGTTTAGACGAATAAAAAAGAGAATAGTGGAATTTTTCTAATTGAGAATTTGAATTAGGGCGTTGGATTTTTAAAAGGATATGTCTTTGAGTAAATAGATAGGTATGGGATTATAATACTAATTAACGAGAATAATATTTGGGTGAATAAAGATGGATAATAGAATTTTTTGGGACTGAAGTTTTAATTAAGGCATGGGGTTTTCGGAAGATTGGATTTTGAATAGACATAGAATAATGATACTAATTGATGAGGACAAAATTTAGGCGAACTGTAGAATTTTTAGGTTTTGAGAAATTGAGTTAAGACGAGATTTTCGAAGATCTAGGTTTTAAATAAATGGACGAATATGAGATAATAATCCTAATTGATGAAAATAAGATTTAAACGAATTACTAAGAAACTAAATTAAGACAGAGGATTTTTGAAGGAGTAGATTTTTAAATAATTAAATAAACCTGGGATAATAATTCGATTTATGAAAATATGATTTAAACAAGTATTTGAAGAATTAGATTACTAAATAAATATGGGATGATGATTCTAATTGACGAAAACAAGGATTAAACGAATTATTGAAAAATTAAGTTAAGGCACGGGATTTTCGAAGGATTAGACCTTTAAATAAATAGGTAAATAGGGGAGAATAATTCTAACGGAAATAAGATTTAAGCGAATTGTGGAATTTTTAAAATCGAAAAATTAAGTTAGAGAGTTGGATCTTTGTGGGCTTAGACTTTAAACAAGTAAATGAACATAGGATATTAAGTCAAATCAAAGAAAATAACATATAGACAAATAGTAGAATTTTAGGATTGAAAATTAAATTATGACATTGGAACTTTTAAAAGGATTGAATTTTGGATAAATAAACTGATACAGGATGATAATACTAATTAACTAAAATGATAATTTAAAACGGGATAAAAAGAATAGTGGAATTTTTAGGAGTTTGAAAATTAAGCTAGGACATTGGATTTCGGAAGGGTTGGATTTTAAATTAGTATATAAATATGGGATACTAACTCTAATGGGTGATAACGAGATTTGAACTAATTATTGAAGAATTAAATTAAGACACATGATTTCTTTGAAAGCTTTAAACTTTAAATAGCTAGACATATATGGTGATAATTCTTAATTGATGAAAATGGGATTTAAATAGATTATTAAAAGATTAGATTAGGATATGGGATTTTTCAAGGATTAGACGTTAAATAAATAGATAAGTATGATATTATAATTCTAATTGATGAAAATAAGATTTAAACGAATTGTAAAATTTTTAGGATTGAGAAATTAAATTAAGACACGGAATTTTTGAAGGATTATACTTTAAATAATTAGATGGATATGAGACAGTAATTCTAATTGATGAAATAACATTTAGACGAATAGCGGAATTTTTAGGATTTAACATTAAATTAGGATATGGGATTTTTGAAGGAACTGGACTTTAATGAATGAGATTTTTAAAAGAAAATAAGTAAATAAATATGAAATAATAATAATAATAACAAGAATAATATTTAAACGGATGAAAGTGAATAGTCGAATATTTGAGGTTGAAAATTAAATTAGGAAGTCAGATTTTTGAAGAATTGAATTTTAATGATTGGAATTTTTAGAAGAAATGAATAAATAAATAAATGAAATTATAATAATGATAACATAAAATAATGTTTAAATGAAATGAACGTGAATAGTGGAATTTTTTGGATTGAAAATTTGAAGAGTTATTTAGAGATGAGATTTTAAATAAATGAATGGAATAATAAAAATAACAATGGTTGGATAGATAATCGCGAAGATAGGAATTTTGTAATTTGGAAATTAAATTTGAAGATAGGAATTTTGGAAAATGGTTTAAGGATGGAATTTTTACAAGTAAATAAATAAAATAATCAACAATAATAAGGATTAAATAAATATATATAGAAATTGGGATTCCGAAAATTATAAATTGAATTTGAAGATCGGGATTTTAAAGAATTATTTAGGAATGAAACTTCAAATAAATGAATGAGTGAATAAATAGACGAATGTAATAATAATAATAATAATAAAGAAAACAATAATTAAATAAATGAGCGTAAGTATAGGAATTTTTGAAGTTGGAAATTCAATTTGGAAGAAATTGGAGCTTCGGGAATTAGATTAAAAATCTTGAATCCGGAATCTTGAAAATTAACTCAGAAATTGAGAATTTAAAAAAATAAATAAATAAATTAATTAAGATAAAAAAATTCCAAAATAGAAACTTTAAAAATTTAGATTTAAGAAAAGAATTTTGGGAAATTAAACTCTGAAAATGAAGATTTTGAATTTTAAAAAAAAAGAAAGGTGGATTAAGCCTTGTTATATTGAGAATGAAGAATTTGCATAAATGAATACATAAATATATAAATAAGTAATACATTTTGATGCCTGCATGCATGGAGATGAATAAACAAAAGGAGTAAGTGGGCTGCCATGCGTTGCATTATAAAAGGCGATGTTGAACCACCACCGCTGCCAGTGCCATCGCCACCAAGAACGACATCACCGAAATTCGAGTAAAACCCAACCCTTTCCTGCTTGTTGTGCTGATGATGATAGATCAAGTGTCGGGCTGCCAAGTGCTTCTGCTGTGATGACGCAGTAATCGGCACCTGCAATTGCAACACAAGATCCTCCATTGTTGTTGTAAAAAAGACCAATTAGCTTGCTGCTTCGTCATTGTGAGATGAAAAGAGACAGCGAGAGAGATTAAGCCACTCGAAGACTTGGTCTGGAGGCTTGTGGGCACCCATTTTCCAGCTGCCGAAGCCTGGGCTTTCATCTTTGCTGGCCGGCTTTATCGGAACAAATATCTGGCGACATCATAAGAGATTTTACGCACGGACTTGAAGAGAAAACCCGAAAGAGAAAAAAAGAAAAAAAATGTAGAGATGGGAAAGGAAGAGGTGAGTAAAGAATTAGTTGTGGGTGTTTTTTAGGATTGCTTAGTTTCCTTTTGTAGAGGCAAAGACACTCAATTCAATGGGTTCATGCATGGGCCTGAGAGATTGAGAGATGTTGATGGGCTCTTGTGACTTTCATCAAAGAGAGATTGAGGTAATCGGAAATATGTTTATCAACTTGCTACATTCATATGTTTGATCTGATGGAATAAAGAAAGCTACGTGAGAAAGAGAGAGAGAGAGAGAGAAAGGTTTAGTGAGCAGATTGGATCAGAGGCAGCAAATGCTACAATGGATCTACATAAGGCAAAAACTGCAGCTTCAGCAAATTCATCAATTTAAACTATCGAAGCAATCCCATCCGTTTCCTTTGCCCAGATATCCCCCCAAAGACTCTGAGGCTGAGCCTCCTCAGAAACATCCCATACCAGATTTCCCCCAGCATTTCAAAAGAACTTGACAAATAAATATGAGAAGAAAACAGAGCATGCTTATATACGTAAAAGAGAACTATTGGGTCTTGCCCCATTCCACAGATGCCGATGGTAGAACCAAAAGAAAAACATGGGCATGATCCTCAAAAATCAAATGCAATGACGAGTCCACACTCAGAATATTCCAAAATAGGAAGCAAAATGCACAAGTGGTCTCCAAATGTCAAAGGAACCCGCAAGTGACTAAAAACAGAGAAGAACAGTTCAAAAACAGGGGAAGCAAAACAGACTAAACCATACCTGGACCAAAAGAATCAGGTTGAACAGATCTTCCGATTCTCTTCAGCTTGCTCCCCTGTTTCTGCTCTGGATGTCCCGCTTGAAGAAAAAAAAAAACCCTCTCTGCGATACTGCCCCCTTCGTATATGCTTCTTCTCTCCTATTTCTATCTTCCCCAGGAAGCCACTACCAGCTCCACTATTCCTCCATCAGCCAGCATGACTTCTCAACCACCAGCATGGCCTCCTGCCATCTCCATGCCGTTCATGCAGCTCGTCTCACGTGTCGGGAAGGGGTCCCCCCATTCAGCCACTCCTCAAAGGTGGCGGCAAATCCCCAAAATAAATATGCATATATATATGTATATAAAAAAAAAAAAAACAAAAGAGGGGGTCTACACTTACCTATAAATAAAAATAATAAATATTTATTAATATTAAAATGAGAGAACTTTGTTAACAAGAATTCTTAGATTTAAAAATAAAATGTCATTATGTGAGTTAAACAATGTATATTAATGTATGAAGATGCATAATATTGAAATGGGGATTAATGGAAACCATGTACATGAAGTAGATCAATAATAAATATGATAATCAAACAAGTGAAAATAGGTTCAACGAGATTTTACACCTAATATAATGAGTCTATTTGGGAACTGTTTTTAAGAACAGTTTCTTGTTCTCCATAACAAAAAACATAAAAAACAATAAAAAATTATTTTTAAGAAAGAAAAATGATGTTTTCAAATAACATCTTTTAATTATTTTTTGTTATTTTAATTTTTTTTTGGGAGCTATTTAAAAAATAATTATACAAATATGTATTATGATTAAAAATAAAACAACACTTATAAAAATTATTTTTAAAACATATTTAAAAATATTAAAAACAAGTTAATAACATTTTATGTTTTCAAACATATTTTTATTTTTCAAAAATCAGATAATAATTTTCAAAAACTATTTTTCAAAATTATTTTCGAAAGTAGTTATCAAACATACCCATTATATTTAAAATAATGTTTTTGTCATTTTCAAACAATTTTATAATTCATTTTAAGAATTGCCACTTTTAAATTTCAACACAAATAATTCCCGTAAAGTAAATTATTTTCAGATTTTAATTTTTTGTTTTTGTCTTTTTATCAATAATATACTTCTATTAAAGATATGTTTGATTGCACTTTTATTTTTTTAATCTATGTTTTAATTAAAAAATGGAAATAATTTTTAAAAACATATTATATATATATTTTTTATTTTAAAATTTGATAGAAGAAATTCAATCTTTTTTATTTCAAACTCTTTTTTTTTTTTAAAAAAAAAAAAAAAAACTTAAAATGAGATATTACACTCATACGTCACCCATATCTTATTCATTTTTGTCAAACTCTACATACCTGAATTTTTTAGAAACCACATCCCTACTCATTGAAAAATAACCAAAAATTATTATTATTATTAAACATGATTTTTTTTTCTATTTCTAAAGACAAAGAAAATAAAATAAAATTATTGAACATGTATAATATTATTTAAATTAAAAAAACATTTATATTTTCTATTATGAAAAATATTAGAAATATTTTTATCACTTAAATTTTACTTGATTCATTTACCTTAAATACTTAATTTTTGTTACTTGACTTATTTATAGTATTTATTTATTTTTATAGAATGTGAGATGAAAGAAGATGAAAAACCATAAGTTGAAAAGCCTATCACCTTAATGTCTTATCAGCTATATATATAGAATTTTAATTTAAAAGTCCTAGTTTATTTTTGAGAAGATGGTTTTTTATTTTTAATTTATTAAATGTGTTAAACATGAATTTTATTTTGTTTTATTTTTCTTTTAACTTGTTAAGGCTAGAGAGAGAATGGACAAGAAATTCAAAAAAAAGGAAGGGGAAAGTGGGATTGTAGACCCCTTGAAAAACTAAAGGAAATGATAATTTTTTCCTTAGGTTTTGGGCCACCCAGGAAAGGGAAAGCCTTTTTTTTTTTTTTTTTTTAAGTAGGGGGACCCCTTTCTGGAAAAGAGACCGGCTGCATGGACAAGAGCATGGATGGCCATGTTGGTGGTTGAGAGACCATGCTTGCTGATCGAGAAACAGGAGAGTGGGTGATAGCTGTGACAGAAGGGAAAGAAGGGAGGTCTCGAGAGTGGGAAGAGGGTGGTTTTTACGGGGGTTTCGGGGGAGACTTTGGAGGAGAGATCTTTTAGCTGAGAGAGGAAGTTGCAGAGGGAGGTTTTTCAGGGCTTTTTGACAAAGATTTTAGGGCGTTTGAAGGAACAGAACCTTACTGGAGAAGGGCACTCTTAGGTATGAATGCAACAGGTTTATTGTTTGATTTCGGATCCTTTCTATCCCTCTGCATTTTTTTTGTTGATATTTGGATATTTGTCGGTTTGCTTGGGGTGGATGATGAAGGCCATTTGTTGATCTTAGCATACCTTGCCTTTATTGCGAAACACCTAAGAATCATGCCAATAGTCGTATGTGATGTGGTTTTTTTTTTCTCACTTAATCAGAGGGCTCACTGATGACCCATGCAGTGAAGCCTCATTTGAGGATGTTTTTATTTTGTTTTTTTATGCTTTGTTTCTATTGTTTCTTCTCTGTGGTGGTTGCCTTTTTGCTCTTGGATCTTGTTCAATACATTGGCTGTGTGTGAGAGAGAAATCAAGGCTGGCTGTGAATCCTTACAAGGGATACATATTCTTAAAGTTTGGTTGTCATCTAAGAGCAGAACTGATCACGAGCACCTCTAAGTGGTTTAGCAACTTCAGTCTTGTCAGTGACATTTTGAAGGTAGCCATGGGTGTTGCATATTTGTTCTATGATCCCAGTAAAGCTTCCCACAACTTCGCATGGGAGACCACGGTTGCGTCCTCCATTTAGAATGGGATTGCCTGGCTATTTCATTCACTGTATTTATTGAACCTATGAATCTGGTTCAGCCAAAGGTCCAAAGCCACAGCCAAGAAGCGAAGCTTAATCGGCTGTAGCAGTAGCATCCTTGACTAAGAAGGTTCCACGTGCTGATAGGGCGACCATGAAGAAGGCATTGGATATTTTGTCCCAAGTCCCTGTTCTAAAGTACCTTCATCTCTGTATTTGCCGTTTTCTTCACCTTAATAAGGAAATTAAACAATTTGGTTGGGTCTATCGAGAAAAGGACTTTATGGTTTTCAGTAAGATGTTAGCTTCTCACTTCGGAAAGAGATGGCTGTGTGTAAAAAAGGAAGTTTAAAGCAGTGGAAGACAAGAGTACTTCTGACCAAAAGGCGTCAACTAAGGGCAATGACTTTTTGGATACCATTCCCGAGGACAAGGACATATCAAATAGACCATTCAAGGTCATGACTGCCCTTCTTTGTCGGTAGAGTGGGCTCACCAAAAACTTCCACTTCCCGTGCACTAGTTTCTGAGTCCAGTTTCAACCATCCATGATGGTATTGAGGCAATGCCCTCTTTCCTTCCCTCTGATGTGCCTTCTCCTGTTCGGAGTGTACCAATAATTCAAGCCACTGATGTTGTAGAAGTATGTGTCTACAGAGAATGGAGGAGACATGGGTGTTACAGTAGACAGGGGTGTTGCTTCTTCATGGGAAACCTTCAGGTTATGGAGGGTTTCTGATTCAGAGTTTCAGTTCTGCACTTCTCAAGGGCAGTTTTTAACATGCGATGATGAGAGGATGGCTTGAGGAATAAGGTTATTGTTCCCTCATTTTTCATATCTACTATCAGCAGCCACCTCATTCCCATCACCTAATAAACCAATCATCATATCCACTACCCACATATCCATCACATTTCACCTCCATGTTTACACTTCTAATTTTCAAATACCGATTATCCACCATTTATTCCCTACCCATGCATATCACCATACCCATTCCTCATTCACCTACACGTACCCTTCACACTACCCATATCTCACCCCCTTATGCATTTCCATTATTCTCATTACCCGGCACACCCATATTCTTCTCATACTGGATCTAATAAACCCATTTTTTCTAATCCCATTTCTATTACTTACCTCTCCTATCATTTTTCCCATCATCCTAATCATTGAACTCATACATCTCACTTCCTCTCACCACTTCCATACCTCATCATGCCTCTTCATACCCATTATCACTCACTATACCCATCAAACCATCCTACTAAACTCATTTCTCACTTTAAACTTTCTTCATACCCATAAACCCATCTCATCTTTCATCCATCATACTTTCTCTTTCTACACCACATGCCATTTTCCAACCACCCATCATTAGACCCATTTCTTTCACCTTTGCATGGCCATGCATGGCCACTCAAAACCTTACAAATGTCTCTATTTCTCGATTTCATCCCTCATATACCATCTTACCTATTACCATGCACCGTCCATCACGCCCCATGCACACTGAGCCCATTTTGTTTCCACCCAAACCAAATCCCATGCCTATACCCTCTACATCATTGCCGCCCATTCCACGCTGTCATCATCACCTCCGGGTACACCCCTCACAGAGCATCTTGATTATTCTTCTAATAATTTTACCTTGAAAAGTTTTGGGAATGGAAGCCAAAATAGATGCTCGGATCAGGAGAGGGTGATATCATCAAAGGCCATCTCCCGGCAAAGTTCAGTGAAAGATGTATCATTGGCAACTGATATGGAGGTGTCATTCAATGAGTTTTTCGAATACTGAAGTGTCCTAAGATTCATGAGATGCAAGCAGAGAAGGCGATCATCCGGGAACCATTTTTAGCTGGCATTATTGAGAAGGATCTTAGGGACTCTTCCAAACCTAACTAGCCCATTGAGCAAGACAGAAATATTGTTGTGATTAATGGACACTTGCTAGACATCCGCTCTCCTCTGCACCATCATCTTATAACGATGAGAAAGCCCCATTGTTGTCTCTTGAAGCGTTACATCATCTGCATATCTTCATCTTTGCGCTTATCCTTGTCTACGTGACCTTCTATGTTCTCGCTATTAGCCGTGGAAGGGCAAAGGCACGTCAATGGAAACTTTAGGAGGGTCTTGAATGTTCCTCAGGCTTTACAACAACATTATCCGTTCTCCAGACTTTGTAATGACCGGGTATTTTATGCCACGTTAGCATTTCTATTTTGAAAAGTCTTATTTTGAATTATGGTTGAAAAGTCAAAAAGAAAAGTGCTTGAAGAACACGTGTTGGTTTTGGATTAGTGAAATTCGGTTTATTGTGTTGGTCAATTAGGTGAGTTGAAAATTTTATGCCATGTCAGCCTTAGGGTGGAAATTTCTTAGGATTTTAGTAATTGGGAATTTCCGGAAAAGAAAAAAAAAAGCGAAAACGAAAATGAAAAGTTAATTAATTAAAATTAATTAGAATTAAAATAATAATAATAATAATTAATTAAATTAAATTCCTTATTAATAAAAATTGAGAAAAATATTAAATTGTGTGTTTTTTAAAATTAAAGAGAAAAGAAAAAAAAAATGAAATGAAAATGGAGTAATTTGGGCTTGGATGAAATAGGGTTTTAAAAGAAAAATGGTAGTTAGTTATTGGGTTTATTTTGAACTTGGGTTGGGCTTGAGTGGGCTGATTAAAAGGAAGAGAAATGGGCTTGAGTGGGCTGATTAAAAGGAAAAGAAGTGGGCTGATCTAAAAGGAAGAGAAATGGGCTTGAGTGGGCTGATTAAAAGGAAAAGAAGTGGGTTCTTTAAAAGGAAATGAAATGGGCTTGAGTGGGCTGTTTGGTAAGTGGATTAAAAAGAAAAGAAATGGGCTTAAGTGGAAAAGAAGGGAACAGTAGCAGATCTGGGAGAAAGGGGGCGGTGGCACTGTAGAAAATCTCACCTCGCTGGAGCTTTGACCGGCCGTTTGGGTGGTCAAACGACCTCCGTTTCGGCTCAGATTTGGAGGGGGTGTTCTACTCGACGAGGGGAATAATCCTACGGTGGCCAATCGTATTTTTAGCGGCTGAATTCTTAGATCTGTGGTAGGGGACCCTAACCCTAAAACTTAAATTTTTATGTTTTTCCCTTGAAAAAAAAATTGTAAATATTGTCATTATGAGTTAATTAGGAATTATGGGTGTTGTATGAACTTTTCTAGAATATTTGGAATTTGTTTGGAATTTCGGGAAATTGATTTTGATTGATAATTAATTGTTTTGAAATGTTAAAAAATTATTAGATGGGTTGGAAAATTCCAAAATTTGGGTTAAATTTCAAATAATATGATTTGTGAATTTTTAGGCATTGGTTAGAATATTTTCGAAAATTTTAGGGTAAAAAGTTAGTTAATTTTGGATATTAAAAATTATTAGAAGGGTTGAAAAATTCCGAAATTAGGGTTTAATTTCAAAATAGTGATTTGCAAATTTTTGAATATTTATTTGGGATGTTATCGGAAATTTTAATGTGTGAAATTATTTTATTGGATTATTGGGGAATGTTGAGATTGTTGAATTATTGAGGAACATTGGAATTGTGGCATTCATTTGCATCATGGTTATGTGGAAAAAAATAAATAAATAAATAAATAAAATTGTGAAGATTGTGAAAAGTGTATGAAATGGAAAAAAATGAAATAGAGATGAGAAGTGGAAGCCCGTGTGGGGCGAATTAAGAAGGAAGAGAGATCCCTAGGGTGAAAGACCCAAAAGTTACCCCGGGAAGACTCCGAATGGGGATTGTATTTGGGTGCGGACGCGTATCCTTCGGTGAAAGCCCGAGAACAATAGTGCATTGTATGACTGTGTGTCACACGTTCATGTGCATTCATGTAATTGTTGAATATTGTGAAATTATGTATAATATTATATATTAAACTATGTGATTGATTGATACTGTTGAATTGTTCCTTTTGTGTTGAAGTGTCCTTTTCGTATTCTTTGAAATTTAGTAATCCCCTTAACCCCTTGGGTGTTAGGCACCCTACTGAGCAATGTGGAAATGCTCACCCATTCCTTGTTACACCTTTTTAGATGCAGATATCTCTCCTGAGGATCCACAGGTGGGGCAGGGAGGACTTCAGGATGCTCCTAAAGCGGCCTAGTGGAGCGTGGCATTTTCTGTTATTGTGTTTTTTTTTGGATTTTGGGATTTGTTTTAGTAATTATGACACATGGATTTGTTATGAAACTTTATTTTGATTAAGTTGTCAATTGTGAACTTTTATTTTGGACTATAATGAATATTTATTTAATCTTGTTGTTTTGAGTAGTTTTGGGATATTGTAGTTTATGAGAATTTTAGTGGGATGTATATAAAAAAAAAAAAATCTAGAGTGTTTTGGTTGACTGCCAACGTGGAATAGGAGGAACCCTTAGGGTCAAACCTTTGACCTGGGGTCACGGGTCAAATTTTGGCTCGCCCGAAATTTGGGTCGTGACAGACTTGGTCTTGCAGAAGCAAGTTTTTTTGGGGGGACATCACGGAAATAAAATAGCTTGGATATTCAATGCCATGTTGATGAGATATTATCCAGTCAACCAAAAATGCTAGACAGTGGGTGTTTTCGGGTATTAAAGTGAGGGCCTCGTAAGCATTTTCGACATAGGTAAGGGAGGTTTAAGAACGTTTTAAGCACCATCAGTACATGTGGTAATTTTGTTGTTCAGCTATACTCTCCAAAGCATCCACTTGTTGACATAGCTGAGGTATTTTCATGGCTCCTGGCCATTGGTACCATTTTATCCGCATCTTACTGGTCTGCATAGAGTGTCAGAGAAGTAACTAATGAGCAGGACAAACTATTAAAGGATGCTTCAGATGAATTTCTAAGTATAGAGGGCACTGGTTCTAGTGGTATGGTGGATATCAACACGACACTAATAGTTCTTTTTGCTGTGATAGCTTCATGTTTCTTGGTTATGCTCTATAAATTTATGTCGTTCTGGTTTGTTGAGGTTCTGGTGGTTTTGTTTCGCATTGGTGGGGTAGAGGTCCTTCAGACTTGCTTGGTGGCTTTGTTATCTTGTTTTAGACGGTTTGAACAAGCTACAGAATCATTTGTTAAGGTGCCATTCTTTGGAGCCGTCTCATATCTGACTTTGGTTATGTCACAATTCTGCGTAGCATTTGCTGTTTGTTTGGGTTGTTTTCCGCTGCATCAACTTTGCTCGGATTGGACAAGATATCTTTGGTATTGTACTCATCATCACAGCTCTCATTCCTAGCAACATGAAGGTCAGGATGGTAACATTCCCTACAAGAAAGTACAATGCCTGGATTGGAGGGTCAATGTTAACATCTCTCAGCATATTCCAACAGATGTGGATATCCAAAAGTGAATTGCCCTCATCTCTACCAGCATCATTTCTTCCCTGGGCCCACTCTACAAGTTTCTCATTTACATAACCATTTTTTTTATCTTAGGATATATGCCATTCCCTCTTCTATCACCTTTCATTTTGAGAAATAATTCTCATGTTCTTTTTCTCTGAATAACTTTTCAAATCTCTTTTCTTCAAGATAATTTTTTTCGGATTTAAGTTTTTAAGTAATTCCATCTCCACCTTCCTTTTTTATTTTCATTTTTGTCTTTAGAATTTTTAGGTTCCAAAAATTCATTTTTTAATAAAATTGGTTGTCATTTTCTTTCTGGCAAGCCACTTTCGAATTTTCTTTGATTTTTAAAATGTTTTAAAATAAACGAGGATTAAGTTTTGTAATTCCAATTAATGGAATTTATGAAATTAATTCATGCTAAAATAGATCGGGCATTGGTGGAGGCCCAACATAAGTGATTTTATAATTGATTGACTAATTGATTGATTTGATTATCACACATGATTGATTTATCCTGCTCCCTGACATGCATGCTATTATTCCTTAATTGTGCACTAACCCTCTCTCTTGATAGTGCATGGTGGCTCGTTACCCAAGTACGTACCCACTTTCACTTTGATCTGTGTCTATGCATGTTCTGATTCTCACGTGTGCAGGATTTATTCGGAGTATTCATTGATTTACTCATCCATTGTCATGATTGCTTCATTTTATTAGTAGAGACCCAACTTTAGGGACTTAGAGGGGTGCTACGGTCTTTACTGTACCTTCTCGATAAGTAACCTAACCCCCGAGCCATATCCGATTTTTCACAGACCACCTTTTCCCAAAATGAGGAGTCACACTTAGGGTTTTCTTTCTTATTTTGTTTACCCTTTTAAAAATAAAACAAAAATAAGTAGCGACTCCAAGTCATCATTGTTTTAATATTTAAAAATCATTTTCAAATAAAAGTGAGCTCGCCATCGAGTGGGAAACACATGAGTCGAAATACGGGGTCCACAGGGATTTAATGATAATTAAGGATGACAATTTGTGTTGATGCAAAAACAAGAATGGTATTTTTAATGAAAATAGAAATATAATTGAAGTAGAGAGGGTGAAAGTCACGGTCAACAAGAACCATGACTCTTGACTCATGAGTGTACCATTCTCGTATATTTCCGTTTCCCAAACTAAAAATGCAAAAAAAAAATCCCAAACGGAAAAGGGGAAAGCAATACAGACCACCAGAAGCCGTAAAAACAAAATCCCAAACCGAAAAAGGGGAAAACAAGACAGACTACCAGAAGTCGCGTAGGTCAGGTTGCGGGGCGGCCTTGACGAGGATCCCTCTTCGCCCATATTTGCCACGAAGGTGACCACATCTATATATTTATATGTATAGAATGTGGGTAAGAGATTAAAGTAAATATCTAAAGGAAGAGGATAGAAAGGTGTGTAAGAACGCAGCAAAAGGGAGAGAGAGGGTACATCTCTATATCTGTGTTTATAGAAGAAATCCCAGATCATGATGATTCTCCATAACTGAACAGTAACGGTTCAACATCTCACTCTCAACATTGCGGGAATCAGCCTCCAACAATGGAATCTCATCCTTATTCACTCTGCGATTTTTATCAACAATGTGGAAATCCACCATGGACAGCACCAGAATCGCATGTCCACTCACCTCACCTCCATTCTCGTTTTTCTTTCTTTCATTGTTCCGGTGCTCCTGGACCTCGTTGATTTGAAGTTCGAGAAAGATGCACACTCTGTATTTGAAGCCCACCCGACAACCACTAAGCTGGGTATTGCTAGCTTACTAGCGTTCATCTTAGCATGCGAACTTGTGTTGATTTTCCATACTTGTCGTCTTCCTCCTACTTGTGTTGCCCTCCTTCGCACTACCATGGTGTTTTCTGCTTCCCCTCTTACTAGCTTCGTTGGCATATCTCTTGTTCCCTGATGCATTATAGCCCCATTTATATGTTCTTTACGCCTTGTTATCACTTGGCAACTTGCAAAGCCTAGTCCAGAAATGTTGTCATTGGGTTCACCATACAATCATGGACAACCTCCTTGAGACTACATTAATTGGTATGCGACAACAATCGCACATGAAAAGAAGGCCCTCTACTTGTACCCCTTGTTGATGCCAGGTCAATTAAGAGCAATGCTTCTCCCTTCTTTCCTACAAAAGATGTCCGGACAGGTTGTCCGGGCACACCCTCCGAAGCTCAAGTCGGATGGTTAAAGCCAATTTTGGAGGTCGCCCCCTTTTAGAAGCTAAGAAGGAGTCTTTCTTATGTGTGTGTGCGTGCGCATACCTTGAGTTTGAGTTGGAGGAGGGCTTTTATAGGGTCTGGAACAGTGTCACCTCTGTATTGAGATGACTTCTTGACTTTCGTAGTCATGATGACAGCATAGTTGGTGACAGAGAAATCATCACTCTTCAAGCGGCTAATAGGGATCGCTAAAGGGGGTGACCTGATGGCAGGCCGCCTGCGGAGATAGGGTGACATCCCATTAAGCGTGCTTCTAACATAAGGAGAATGATTGCTTGTGGGAGTGGGACAAAAACCTACTCGGAATGCAGAGAAACACCGTGTAGCTGGCCATTGGTACTTCTAATCTGAATTGGGTTGTGTTCGTCCGGATAGAAATAGAAGGATTCCACATAGAGCCAAGGTGGCTTGCCATGTGGCCACATGGGGAAGTCCCCTACAATGCCCCCTTTTAATCCGATCGTTTTATCCGGATAGAAAAGGCGGGTTAAAACATCTTTCAAACCTTTTTAGTGACCGCATGACATGTGGTGTCCGGGAGGGCATTTATGGAGGGGCGTTGTTATTAAAGTTGTTGCCAGGCAGTGTGTTACCTCGAGTGGTACGTTTATAGGCACCTTGTCATTTAGGGTTCCTAGGGGATTTACCCTTATAAATAGGAAATTAATCCTTATGAAGCACATTTCTTTGTCGTTTATTCCTCGAATCTACTTTTCACTTTCCATTTGCTCTGCACTTCTCACATTCAGGCAGCGATTATTGCCTTCGTGTTGCAGTGCTTCTTCTCTGGCGGTTCTCCTATTGGTTTATCTTGACGTTCGTGGTTCATCTTTGTGATTCACTGAAAGCACTTGCCAAGTACATTCTTTCTTCTTCTCTAGTGCCCCTGATTGGTGATGTTGGTTTGTGATTGGGAATTGTTTTGGTGCCTGAGAGTTTCAGTTGACCAGAAAGTGGCTATTTCGAGGTCTGTAGAAAAGGGCGTGTAACTTTCCCGGGGCAGTAGGTCTCATTGACGGCATGCCCTGCTAGCCTCTATTAGGGTTAGGTTTCGTTGTTTTTGTGCTTTGAGGCTCTGTTGAGTCTGCTAGGCATTTATTCTTCTTTTATGTGTCTGGGTGTCATAACGGGAAAATTCCTGACTAGGATTACGGATTGATGAGCGGAGTTGGGCTCCTTGATTTGGGCAGTCTCTAAACCTGGCATGTTAGCCCGTTGGATGTCTTAGGGCATTGCCTTTTGACGGTAGGGTTGGGTAACTGTTTTCTAACTATTGGCATTATGCCATGCAGGTCTAACTCGGCCCATTGCTCTAAGTGCTTGCGAAAAAGGACATCGCCTCATCCAGTGTGGCTGGGTAAGGCGGAAAGGGCGACCGAACAGGCCTGAGTTTCGGACGCCCTAGTTCGAGGAAGCCTACCGAGCTTCTTAATGAGCAGGGATTCTACGAATGTTTCTTCATTCTGAATGGTGTCTCCATTAAGTTAGTGGATGGAGAACCGACATCCACTGAGATGGTAGCTCATGGTGTCATCTTCTTTAGTAAGGAGCAATTCAACGCGGGACTCTGCTTTCTTCTCCCATCTCTCTTTAAGCAATTCTTGCACTACACCCAAATCCCTCTAGTCTTTATCCACCCTAACATCGTCCAGGTGCTGATGGGATGCAACATCTTGAATATGCTCTTCTATTTGGACCTCTCCTTGCTAGAGGTTCTCTTCGTCTACACCATTAAGAAGGGAAAAAATGATATCTTTAATATGTTTACCCATATCCCGTCCCTCCAACTGGTGATTGGTCTTTCTTCTTGATTCAAACAAGGGGGGAGCCAAAGGACATGTCTTGGTCCGGGGACCATGGGATGGCTTAATAGAGCATCCGGAAAGGGATTTCCACCCTAACTTTTCACTAAAAATTCCTGGTAGGGATGGGTTTGAGTGCTCTTTCTCTTGTTTTTTCTATTGAACTGATGTCATTTGAACGCTAACTTTTTCTATTTTGGTTGGTGCAGGTAAGGATAGAAGGGGTCATCTGGTGGAGTGGGTGGAGAAAGCTTCGTTCATCTGTTTGAACAAGTTGTTCAAAATCACCGCAAACAAAAGGAACCACCAGACGCTTCTTACTGCTTGGAACTTGCTTGTGATTATCTGGAATCCTCAGCCATACGTTCTTCCCATCATTCCTAGGAGGCTTTCTAAGGTTGTGGTGCTTAGAGAGCATTTCGTCTTGAAAGATCTCCCCTTCTATAAAGAAGCGTGTGAGGCAGACGCTAAAGCCCGCCAAGAGGGCCTTGATCAGAGGGAGGAAAAGAGGCAAGAGGGGAAGCTAAGGAGGGCTTCGAGTGAAAAGGGTTGGGCTTCATCTTTTGCGACTTGTTCCACTGTCAAGAAGAAAAAGAAGCCTAGTGTGAAAGCAATCAAGGTTTCAGCTCCGGTTACTGCCTCGCTCCACTCCTTCCGCATCTACTTCAATGGGTAGCTCTGTCCCGACTTCAGATGGTAACTTGGACTTCCCGAACTTCGAACTAAGTGATTCGGGTACTCGTCTTTCCGAGCTTGAACTAGAGCATATAGATCTCAACGTCATAAACGAGCTAGAGGTAGAGGATGACATGATGACTGATTTGAGAGTTGGCTTCAAGGAGAGACACCTTAAACGCCTCCATGAGGATATTGAAGTGGTTGTTCCTCCAACCAAAAGAGCCTGTTCGGAGGGAGTTTAGGAGGAGCCTATGAGAGATGTTCTCCCAGTGCCAGTGCTTCCACCTGATGCTGCGGGGCTTAGCAGCATGTTTTCTATTGAGAAGGAGACTGATTAGGCTATGAATGAGGTTCTTTGTGGTGCGGCCCCCGTCGAGGAGGTCTTGGACCAGAAGAACACCCCTGCATCTGCTCCCTCTCCTAGTTGAGATGAGATGATGGAGATGCTGAGGCGGGTACCATGTTTCACTGACACTGAGCCACCCTCCACAAAGATGCCGGACTTCTTCCCTCTCACCAAGCAGATCTCGGTGAACTTGGGCAGTGAGCCTCCCATTTTCATCTCAACCCGATTCCCATTCGGCACGCCCAAGTCCGTCGTCTCCCGCATTCAGCAGCTGCAGGATTGCACGATGTAGCAGACTGTGGTAATTTCTTATGTTTTTTCCCTTTCCTGATGATGTAAACTCTGGTATCTGATGTTAATTATGCTTTCGTTATTACCTTTAGGTGGTAGCCGGGGTCCGCAACATGGTGCGTTAGTGTGCTATACTTTTTGAGCGGTTGGAGGTTGCTGAGGCTACGTGGACTTTCATATCCTATCGTATGAGCAGTGGTGAAGAATTGTGTGCCAAGTTGGAGCAAGTGGAGAGCGATCTTACTACCGCTCAAAAGGCTACTACAGAGGAAACCGAGGCTTTGAAGGTAGCTGAAGGGGAGAAGGAAGCGATCCATACCGAGGCGAACAAGTTGAGGGAGGAGGGTAGAGCCGTGGAGGCCAAGCTCAAAGAGGCCGAACAAGAGAATGCCCAACTGAAGAATGAGATGGAGGAGCTTCGAGCTGGACTCGTGACCCAGAAGAAGGAGATAGAGGAGCTGGAAGTGGAGTACCAAAAGCAAGTGGATGAGATGTATTTCTTTGGCTACCACTGTTGCATGAAGAAGAATGACATTACCCAAGACATTCCCTCCCTTCCTTCTGATGATGAGGATGAAGTACCCAGTGGTTCTTCCTAATGAGACGACATTCTCTTGTGTTTGACTCTGAGCGAGCCACAACATATAATTTTTTTTTTTTACTAGATATTTTTCCCTCCACCGTAATTGATCCGGCCAATGATTTGTAAAGAACAATTTTATACTTATAATTACAAGTGCAACATTCCCTTGTTCTTTTTTTGTTTTTCATTTTTTTTCCTTTACTGATAGTACTACTTTAAATTATATACATTCCACGGACAGAGTAAGGGTGTTCCATCCAACTTTTGCAAATGGTAAGCCCTAGTCTCACTAGCCTTTGAGACAATGTAGGGTCCTTCCCAATTTATTTGGAGCTTCCTGGCTTCTTTTTGGATGTATTTTCAAAGACTTTTTCGAGGACTAGTGTTCTAACCTTAAAGGCACGGGGTTGGACTTTCCGATTGTAGTAGGCAACAACTCTTTGTTGATAGGAGGCCATCCGGATGGATGCACTTTCTCTTACTTCGTTTACCTAATCCATGTGTCTTTCAAGTTCTTGACCTTTGTTCCTTTGACCTTGCATGGTGGTCTGGGCTGTGGGCTTGCCTATTTCTATAAAAATGAATGCGTCTATCCCGTATGCAAGAGCGAAATGAGTGTTTCCCGTTGGTTGTCTAGGTGTTGTCCGGTAGGCCCACAAGACGTCGGGTAACTTTTCTACCCATTTTCCTTTGGCTTTCTCCAGTCTTTTCTTAAGTGCGGATAGTAGAGTTTTGTTCATTTCTTCTGCTTGCCCGTTGCTCTGAGGGTATCGTGGCGTGGAGTATAAATTTTTTATTTTCAACTTCGAACAAAAAGTTCTAAATGCGACACTGTCAAACCGTGGCCCATTATCAGCTATAATCGTTTGGGGAATTCCAAATCGATAGATGATGTTCTTCCAAACAAACTTTGTGACATCCTTATCTTTGATGCTAGCATAAGCTTCCGCCTCTACCCATTTGCTGAAGTAGTTGGTGGCCACAAACATGAATTTCTTTTGAGCGGCTGCGACGGGCAGGGCCCCTACTATGTCCATCCCCCATTGTGCGAACGACCAAGGGTTCGTTACTGGGTTGAGAACTTCGGATGGCATACGTGGAATGGGTGCATGTCTTTGGCACCTGTCACATTTCTTGACATAGGCTTCTGTGTTTTGCTTCATGGTGAGCCAATAATATCCTTGCAATTAGGTGTGGTGCGCTAGGGATCGTCCTTCTATGTGATTGTTGTACACACCTTCATGCAGCTCTGTTAACACATATCGAGCTTCCATACTGTCTAAGCACTGAGGTACAGGCCTCCAAATGATCGCATGTAGAGGTAGTCTCTGATCAAAGTGAAGCGGGCAACTTGCATCCGGACTCAATGTGCATGTTTGCTATCTTCTGGTAGGTATCCTGTCCTCTCAATTCCATGTGTCCACTCCGTGCCTTCTTCCCTAGCACTGCAGACAAGTGTGACTACCATTGAGGAAGTGGGTTGAAGGTCGATGGGCAACAATATTGTCTCTCTCACAGGAAGTGTAGCAACTACTCTAGCCAAGGCATCAACTTGTATGTTTTCTGTGCGGGAAATCCTCTTGATAGCCCATTCGTTTAGCTGATTCAGGGTATCTCGTACTTTAGTTAAGTACTGAGACATACGTTCGTCTTTGGCTTCATATTCCTCTCGGATATGCCCAATAATGAGTTGTGAGTCATTATAGATTTCGAGCTTAGAAGCTGAAAGTGAAAGTGCAAGGTTCAATCCAGATAGGATGACTTCGTATTCGGCCTTATTGTTAGAAGCAGGAAACTCGAGCTGGATGGCCTACTCCAACTGCTCCCCAGTTGAAGATCATAAAAGAAGGCCTACCCCAGACCCCAAGGTCTAGAAGGCTCCACTGATGTATGGAGTCCACCATCCATCTTTGCTTGGGTTTTTGAGTCGAGGGGTTTGATAAGGGACCTTCGCTATGAAATCAACCATGACTTGTCCTTTTATGGACAACCTGGGCTGATATTTGATTTCGTACTCACTTAATTCTATGACCCACTTTAGCATCCTTCCTGATAGATCAGACTTGTGCAAAATACTTTTGAGGGACTGATTGGTGAGTACGACTATTGGATGGGCCTGGAAATAGGGGCGAAGTTTTTGAGCAATGCTTCTTAAGGCTAAGGCCGTTTGTTCCATCTTCAAGTATTTGGTTTTTGTGTCGGCCATCGCTTTGCTAATGTAGTAGACGAGTCTTTTCTTTTTATCTAATATGCAGCGAAATAAAATAGCACTGACCGCCCAGTTGGAAATTGCTAAGTACATGTACAACCGTTCGCCAGGCTGAGGGCTACTCAGTATGGGTGGTTGCGTGAGATAATGCTTGATTTCTTCAAATGCAGATTGACAGTCTTCCATTCATCCTATCGCTATGGCTCCTTTCATCACCAGGAAGAAGGGCCTTAGTTTGTCCGTGAACTAGACTATGAAGCATCCTAGTACAACGAGCCTGTCGGTGAGGCGCTGTAGTTCCTTCTTGCTACTAGGGGTAGATGTTTCCACAACAACTTTGGTTTGATCTGGGTTGACTTCTATCCCCCTTTGAGTGATCATAAACCCCAAGAACTTGCCTGCACTTACCCCAAAGGCGTATTTGGATGGATTGAGCTTCATGTCGTAATTTCTCAACAAGTAAAAGACTTCTTCTAAGTGCTGGTCATGTTCACCCCTGGTTTTGGTTTTAACCACAATGTCATCAATGTATACCTCCACTGTGTGTCCGATTAGAGGCTTGAAGATTTTAGTCATCAACCTTTGGTAAGTGGCTCTAGCATTTTTGAGTCCAAATGGCATGACCTTGTAGCAATAGAGTTTGTGTGGTGTTATGAAGACAGTTTTTTCTTCATCTGTTGGGGACATGGGAATCTGATGGTATCTGAAAAAAGGCATCCAGGAAAGAGAGCATTCCGTGCCCGGTGGTGGAGTCCACTATTTGGTTTATTCATGGTAGGGGAAAGGTGTCTTTGGGGCATGCGTCGTTGAGGTTAGTGTAATCGATGCAAACTTTCCATTTCCCTCATTTTTTTAGGGACTACTACCGCGTTTGCCAACCAGTCTAGATACTCAACCTCCCTAATAAATTCGACTGCCAGTAACTTGTTTATCTCATCTTGAATGATTTTTTGCCTATCCGGGTGAAACTGTCGAACCTTCTGGTAGATAGGTCTTGACAATGGCAGGATGTTAAGTCTGTGTGAGGCAATCGATGGGTGAATCCCAAGCATGTCAGAGTGTGTCCATGTGAAAACATCTTTGTTTTGCTGAAGCGTCCCTTCAAGACACCATGGCTCGTTTGGTTCTAAGAGGAAACTGGCATAAGTAAAGTGACCATCTTCCTCTGAGATCCGAATGGTCTGCAAGGGATCAACTACCGGGGGATCCTTATCCGTTGGGTACTGTAATTGCTATTGATCGAGTACACTTGCTTGTTCGGGAGAAGGTTCATGATCACCACTGGGTCCTACCTCCCGTGCCACTTGGTAGCACTGCTGGGTTGCCAACTAGCTACCATAGAGATTGATCTGCCTGTCTTTGGTGAGATAACTCACCATCTAATGATATGTAGAACGGATGGCTTTCATGCCATGCAACTAGACACGTTCGAATATGGCATTGAATTGGGATAGGTCCTCTACCATTGAGAATTACACATTAAGGGTAACATGGCCGACTTGGACTGGTAACACGATGTCGCCCAAGGATGTTGTAGAAGCCCCATTGAGTCCTGACAATATCCGCCTAGGATTTTCTAGATTCGAGGACATAAATCCCATTTGTTTGATCACAGATACCTATAAGAGGTCCGCTAAGCTACCCGGATCGACCAAGGTTTGCCTTACATCAAAGTCATTGATTCTCAACGTCAGGATAAGGGTATCTCGGTGCAGTTGCAATATTCGGTTGGGGTCTGCTAGGGGAAAGGTGATGACCCCATCTATTGGGTGAGCGCTCCCGCTGGTCAATCTAGGCTGAATGGAGCTAACCTGTTCCCGTACAGAGGCAGCTCGAAGCTGCCTTTGTTTCTTTTGTTTGGAGTTGTATTCCTCATTGAGGGGCCTACCGTGGATATAGTTGATCACGACTCTAGCGGCAACGGAAGCTGTGGGGGCCGTGGTGGCCGGATCCCGTGATATCTCCCCACTTTTAACTTCTGAGCGGATGTACTATTTCAAGTGTCCAACTTTTATAAGTTTTTCCACCAAGTAGTGGAGACTCTTACATTGCTCCATAGTATGCCTGTGTTATTTATGGTAGGCACATTTTCTATTGCGATCTCTCTTGGTTGGGTCTGTTTTTAAGGGCTCCGACCACCTGAAGTCGGACAACTCACGAATCATAGGGAAGAGTTTCTCATACGACACATTGAGGGGGGTGAGATTGGACTGGTCCGACTGGCGTTGTTTGCCTTGCTCCTTGCTTGATTGCCTTCGTTGGCTTATGGTTTTGGGATTCCTGACCACGTCGTTCTTGGTCAATTGGCCAGTGACCAAGATCTGTTATGCGGCTATGCGGATATCGTCTTTGAGCATAGAATATTTATTCGCCCGTCTGAACATATCATCCATAGTCATGAGGGGCTTTTTAATAAGGGACTCGAAGAATGGTGAGCCTGGGCAGATACTTCGCTTAAAGATTTGGAGGACAACGTCCATGCTGTAGGACTTTACGTGGAGTATAGCTTGCCCGAATTGTTTTACGAATTCTTTCAGCAATTCATTCTCTTGCATTTTTATGAATAGCAAGGTGCTGATGTTTTGCTTATGCTGGGCTGAGCACATATACTGCCCTACAAAGGCCTCTGATAGATCTTGAAAATTATCGACATAATTCATCGGGAGATGGTGGAACCATGAGAGAGCCTATCCTTGGAGGCTGGCGGGAAAGACTTTGCATAATAATGCATCATTCCATATATCGAGGGTCATGAGTTGTCTATAGTGCGTGACATGATCAAACAAATCATTGGATCCATCGTACGCGAAGAATTTTGGCACGATGAACCCTCTTAGGGGCTCATAATTGATAATGCGAGAGCTGAAAGACGTGGAGAGCATGTCATCCAGTCGCCTGCTGATGGAGCTGAGTGGGCCTCTATTTGCCACATCCCCTCCGATTTGTTGTAATGGTAGGTGTGGAGGTCTGGCATGATGGGTGCAGCTGAGGGGCCATGATACGCCTTCTAGGCTGTAGTTGTATGCAGCTTCTCCATACCGGGTGTTTGTGGTCCTAACCTTGCACACATCGCGTCAGATAACTGGGACTTCCTATCGTGTCACCTCTTTGATGAGATACAAGTGAAGTCCGAGCTCTCATCTTGAGGCGCGTGATAGGCTGGTAGGAGTCTTTCATTAGGCCATACATCATGCATGTTAGAGAGGGGCTCTATGTTTCTAGGGTATGTGGCCTCCTGGTTCTGCATGGAGTTCACTCGTTGGCTCATCGGTTGACGATCATGGGAAGGGCCTGATGAAGTCGCTTGAATCCTTAACACATCGTTCTTCTCCCTAAGCCTCCTTGTTTCCTAGAGTAAGGCCTATACTTGTCACTCACTTTCTCATTGGCGCTTTTCCATACTCTCACGCTAGTCAAAGTAACCTTCATTGCCCATGGATGATGACCAACTCCTTGAGGGTGTGGACATCTTCGTTTAGTTGTTCCCACAGATGACACCAATGTTGATGCCAGGTCAACTGGGAGCAATGCTTCTCCCTTCTTTCCTACAAAAGATGTCCAGATAGGTTGTTTGAGCACACCCTTTGAAGCTCAAGTCAGATGATTAAAGCCAATTTTGGAGGTCACCCCTTTTTAAAAGCTAAAAAGGAGTCTTCCTTGTGTGTGTGTGTGTGTGTGCACATACCTTGAGTTTGAGTTGGAAGAGAGCTTTTATAAGGTCTGGAATAGTGTCACCTCTGTATTGAGATGATTTCTTGACTTTTGTAGTCATGATGATAGCATAGTTGGTGATAGAGCAAACATCACTCTTTAGGCAGCTGACAAGGATCGTTAGAGGGGGTGTGACCTGATGGCTCACCTGTCACCTCAGCCTATAGACGGTATGGTGCGGTGTATGGCAGGCCGCTTGCGGAGATAGGGTGACATCCCATCGAGTGTGCTTCTAACGTAAGGAGAATGATTGCTCATGGGAGTGGGTCAAAAACCTACTCGGAATGCATTGCGTAGCTTCAGAGGAACACCACGTAGTTGGCCACTTGTACTTCTAATCCAGATTGGGTATTCGGATCAAGTTGCCTTCATCCGGACAGAAATAGAAGGATTCCATGTGGAGCCAAGGTGGCCCACCACATGGAGCCAAGGTGACCTACCGCGTGGCCACACAGGGAAGTCCCCTACACCCCTTAGCCATGATGGTACAATTTCATAGCTTCCTCATGTCTATTTCCCCATAGGTAACTCTGGTTTAGTCTTGGTATATAATAAGATAAATAAAGGGATTGATGCATAGTACTAACTAAGCTATATTTCTAGATATTTAAAAACTGGACTTCCAGTATATCTAAGTCGAGGGAGGGAATTTATAAAACAATACACAACTTCTCTGTTTGGTTTGGTTGTTGGCATACCACTCTTTCCCACTTCATATTGTATTTCCTTGGTGGTTCGAAAGAAAGGTTGAAGTAGTCAGGAGATTTTAGGTTGTTTCAAATTTTGATGAAGAGTTTCTACTTATGTATCTAATGATCCTTATGGACCTTAATTTCTCTATAATGTTTGCATATCTTCTTTTCTTGTTTGCTTCTCTAATTGGCCCAATTAGATTTATAAGTAGATGTGCAACCTACCCTTTTTAAGTCCTCTGCTATGGACCCAACCAAGAAAAGATAAAAAGCAAGACAAAAATATAGCAAAAAGGTTGGGACCAAGACCTTAACTACAAGGGTGTTTTTCTCTAGCCAAATTTTTACCCAACATAAACTTTATAGAGAAATAGAAAAATTAGTTTAATTTAAATATGAACAAAAACAATGAGTGCTTTAGGTGGATTGATAAAATTCTCCCTTAGAATAATTACCTATTCAAAGTTGGTCATGCTTGAAGGTCATTAGAGGTGAAAGTAAATGGACAAAATTGAATCAATTGAATAATTTTTTTTTTCTTAATTTTAGGTATCTTGATTAAATTTTATGATAAAAGATCAAGGGTGTTAAAAAGTGTGACCTTTTAGTTGAGGTCTTGTTTGTTTTTTAAATTTTTTGCTAAAACCAACTTGCTTTTAAAATTTAGATCATTTATGTTTTTTTGCTTTTTGTCAATTTCTTATTTATTTCTTTAATCTTTTGACTAAATAGAAAAACCAAAATATTTGACTTTTCCTGATGCTAAAAGTGACTTGTTAGTTTTTCTTTAAGTCATGATACTTAATAGAAATAAAATATTAAAAAAATGAATAACTTAATACTTAACACTATTAAACACTATTTAGTTTTAAGTTTTATTTAGAATTAAGTAAAAAAAAAAAAAGTCACTTTATTCGTTTTTGCTCTATTTTTAATTTGACCTAATCTCATCTTCAATTAGTCAATCCTATGAACTAAGAATGAAGGATGAGCTATTTAATACATATTTATTTGTCCAAATCAAGGTTCAATCAATTAACATAAAAAACTCTTTAGAAATATTGTAGTTGAATTATTGTCATTTGATTGATATTCAATTCCTACTATTTAAACCTAAATTTTCAAATTAGGGTTTGAGAAAACAAAGCAATTGTCAAGACAACATTTTGGAGCACCATCTTCTTACCTAACTAGATGTGTTTGTTTCCTAAGAAAATCTACTCCTATTTTGAGCTAAAAAACATGTTTTACTTTAATTTTCTTTCAAAAATGATTTGATTAATCTTGTCATATCATCCCTTCGCTCATTTTTGTCTTTCGATTAGGATAAAGTCCTTTACTTCTTGATTAGGTATCAAGAAGTCACTAAGATCGAGTTTGGTAGTAATGTCAAGTTTATTCTTAACGAATGAGTTGTACGGTTAAAGTTTGAAGGCATTAGTTCAATAGTCTAAAAGAGGATTGGTAGACTTAAGTTAGGTAAAACCTTGTATTTATTTATTTTTCTTCATGATGGAATTTTTCTCACTTATGGGTATATGGTTTTTTATTAATTCAAAGATCTTCCTCATAAAATCTTTGTGTCATTGTTTCTTTATATTTCTTCATTTGGTTATCTTTATTAATTTATCTATGATTTTGAATTTTAAATGTTATAATAATTTGGATTGTTGATGACATTGGTTGAATTTTTCTCAATTATGCTTAGTAAAATATTGAAATAATTTCATGTTTCTATAAGGATTGGTTGGGCACTTGAACATTTGATGCAAAGGTTAAATAGCTCTTGATTGGGGAATATTGGTGCTAAGAACTTTGGATTACTTTGTTCCTAGGCCCTGGATCTCATAGGATGAATACGTCTATCCTTGGCTTCTCTAGATCTAACGCAGCAGAAACCTATGGCAATAAAAACCATAATAGGATAAAAATCTAGAGATTAAAAATTCATACTTAAGATTTAGATGTTCCCAAATTGATTTTCATCCAATAAAGACTTTGAAACCATGATGGTCATTATAGAACTCATCTACCCAACAATCTTCCACCTGATTTCTCCATCCATGAATCTTGGCAAAAGAGAAAAATGAACTTCTCTTTTTCTCGAAAGGGTGACTAGGGTTCCCCTCTCTGAAATTTCAAAAATTGAACTATAAGCCTAAAGTCGTAACACTTAAAGGGGTTTATATAGGCTTCTTCCTAGGCTTATGTGACTTAAGTCCAAATGGGGATTGAATTACCTAGTCTAACCCACTTGAGTTCTCATTAATTAATTAGTCATAATCGGTTCTAATTAATTAGTTAGTCCATTCCAAAAAGTCAGTTCATAAGATCTAGTGCAACCTTGCATTTTTACCAAAACTCCCTCATGCATAATTATGAATTAAATACCCAAATACCTTAAAAAAAGGTCACCGTGAAATAAGAGCTCGAGCGGGGACCATCGGTACCCATAGGAAAATATTGCTCCCTTAGAATCTAATTCTAAAGTTAACTCAACACTCCATTAAAGAGAGTTAATTGCACTCTAGTTTTCTATAAAATTACAACAAGCAAAGCTTAAGTCCATGACCTATTATTCATTATAAGCATACTTCCCATAAATTGGTGTCCATAATCTAACAAATAGTGCTATCAACCCATTAAAATTGTCTCTCTAATCCTTGAGTTATAAATCCTGTTAGTATGTGATCAATTGGCATACTCTAACTCTAAGGAGCATATGTTAAATTCTACTTAAGGGATTATTGCAACCATAGATTTTATGATTACATGTCATTTTGGGTCATCAAAGAGGACACCCTGTCTCGATCCTATGAGATATCATGGTGTCTCTATTGAGAATACATGTTATCACTAGTCTCCATCAACAGTGACCTAATCTGTAAGATATATAACCATCTTAGGGTCTCACCCATAGGTTAAAGCCTCATGTTGATTTTAGCACAAGCTTAATATCCTCTCAAGGTCGTGAGTCCATGTAACATAGCAACTTGGTGAATCATAACAATCTTATAGTCTTACGTCATGATTTAACATAGGTCATGTCTAATGTGTAACCATACACACTAGTGCACTCACCATGGAAAACCCATCCTGATAGCCAAGACAAGTCATCCCTTCAATTGAGAGGTTGTGCACTATAATCTCTACTAAATTGCCCAAATATATAAACCAATTGTGAACAACTTATCATCTTATAAGGAATGCATGACTTGTATCCTTTATGTAATTTCTAATGGATCAAAGTCATGTACAATGCAAGTGATATGACTTGAATGCTCAAATTAATATGAATGCATAAAAGGTATAACAAAGGGACCCTGGCCAAACGTCACTAGATGGGATCTAAACATTTTTTTTTTCCAAATCCCTGGATATCATTTATTTTTCAAATCCTTGGATATTAGTGGGTTGTGATATTTTTTAAATTTGTTGATTTTCAATGGGTTCTTTAACGAAAACCTTGAACCATATTTAAGTCTAAAGAACTTAATCCTAGTTAAGTTCTTTTTAAATGACACTTAACTACAACATAGTTTAGAAGAATATTTGACTATTATGATTGAAATTTGACTTTAGTTGAGTTTTTTTTTTTTTTTATATAAATAAATATTATGATGCAACATGAAATGAAAATGTTACTTAAATTTGTTTGACCTTGTAATATGCTAAAATGAAGATGAAATTTTCATAAAGAGAATGATGAAGTCGTGGTGATGAGAGAGATGGATGAGGTTGTGATGTGAAAAAAATCAAGGAAGTTGTAGTAGTGAGAAAGAGATTAATAAAGTCGTAATGTTGAGAGGAAAGCTTAGTTAAAGAATAAGTGAGGGCTTCTAGTGGAGAGACTTCCTAGTAAGAGAGAGAGAGAGAGAGAGAGAGAGAGAGAGAGAGAGGTGTTATCAATGAGGTAAGTTGGGCTTCCATATACATTTCAAGGAGTGTAATTAGCAAAAACATTGGTCCAAATATCCCAAAAAAGAACATAAGAGGGTTATTAATATATGACCAAATGTAAATGAGTTTCTAGGTTCAATATAAGTTCATTGCTAGGCCTTTTGACATGGTTCCGGTCTAACTTAGTGAATAAAAGAGCTAGAAATTAGTTTCACATTTGGAAAAGAATTATAGTGTTCAAGAACAAAACACACTAGAAAACCAATGGCCGAGATCCTCTATTGTACCAAAATACTTGGCCTTTTTACGTAGCAACTCCAGTAAAGAAAAACTAGAGAAAGAGTCACTACAACTTTCGTAGTATTCTAGGTATTGTCCTCAAGGACTGGCTTATGGAAATTGTCAATACTAGAATAAATAAATTGCTTTTGTTTAAATCCTAAAGTGAAAAACAATATGTGAATAATGTGACACTAAGTAAAAGAAATTAAATTAATAAAAAAAATGAATATTGATTTTAAATTCGATAGATTCAAGTTTGGGGTTTTCCACAATCCAACCTAAGGTATAGAAATTAGAGAAAACAAGGGTCTTTTAAGTAATATGATCTTAGGGTTTTGGGATCCTTAGCCGCTTGCGATCAAGTTGAGTTCTATAACTCAAAATTGCATTCAAAACCTAAATTCCCCTTTTTAAAATAGATTCCTAAAACCATCAAATGGATGAGATTGATTACTAGTTTAAGATTTGGCTTTTTAACCCTTCCTACTCCTTATAGTTTTGTTTTGGGGCAAATAAAGATAGGGAAGGTGAAGATAATTGATGATCAAGAATTACGAAGAATCACTAGTATCGCGTAATAACCTACCGTATCATTCCTTAAACGAACTGACAAGGATAGGATAAAAAAAATTGATGAATTGTCACCCAACCAATAATTAATCTCATTGTTATAACAATTTATCCATTGTCCCTATAGGTTTCCTAACCCTTAGGTTTTCATGCTTAAAGCCCTAAGTTTAAAGCCCCAAGTTGGCTCTTAGCCTCTCATGGGGATGATGTCACATTCACAATCCATAATAGGGTGAAAATCCATAATTTGAATCAAAAGAAACTAAAAACAATATATTTAATAAAGAAGAAAAAGAAAACAAACCAAAGTTCTCGTCTTCTTCCACCTTCAATGTCAAACTCTTTAGAAAAAGATCCAAGATCCCCAAAACCTAGAATTAAGAGAGTTTATATAATATCATCAATTATCTAACATGTGACACACTCTCATTGGCCACTTATTACAAAAATAATTTCCTAAAAATGATGAAAAAAATAATAAAATGGTGATTTCTAGTTGTGTGGGGTCCACTTAGGGCGGATGGAGTGCCCTAGATGCAATTCCCGAAATAGAGGAGGCGAAACATCCAAGTGGCAGAGGGTGAATTCGAAATTGGTGTCATTTTGAATTCATAATTTGAATTTCGAAATGACCCTTTAGCTTAGTGCAGTTGTTTTCAAATGGCAATAACTTCTTCATTACAACTCCAATTTACACATCGTTTAAAAATTTGGACTCTTAATTTCCTAAGCTTTGAAACGATATATAGTATGTATAAAATGGACTCCGAGAAGTGCTCCAAATTTCTCCTCAAATTCAGAGTATATATTGCCATCAGATTTTTGAGTTCTGAATTTCCATGCAACTAAATTTTGCTTCATGCCTCATTTCCCATGTTTTCTTACCTTCTTTCTTACTACATAATGTCCTCATCTTGCCTTTCCTTATGGTCCATGAGTCTCAACTCACTTATTTCCTCATTCAGCCCTTTCTTGATCTTTCAAAATCTAAAGTGATTCAACCTACACCCTTTTCTTCCCTTGAACCTGAGATAAGTCTCCAAAGTACAAATTAAACTCATGGCTAGGGCCTTAGCATTGATTTAGGTGAAGTTAGTTGATTTGAATGTCCTTTGGTGCACAAATCATATCAAATATGTGCCATTAGAGCACATATTTTGGCTCAAATAATCCCTACCAACCTAAACTTTGCTAGTCCCTAGCAAATGAAAAGAGTAAAAAAAAAAAAAATGAATGAAAAATATGCAATGAGATTCATGAAACCATATTGACTCAACATAACATGTTTCACATACAAGATACCCAAGTAGACAAATTTCTTAAAATTGAGCAAGATGACACAAGATATGCAATTTCTTAGTTTTCTCACCTTATCTTCGTATACATAAATGTGCATCCATTTTTAGCATTCCCCTTAGTGTCTCTTGATTTTCCCTTGATTGGTTCTTTCCACCTAAACCTCATGTGCTTAATTTTGGTGTCCCTTCATAGTATTTTTCTTAAGACTTTACTTAAACTCAAATTTCATCATTCTTTAAGTTAAAAATGGAGAAAATTTTATTTTGATTTTTCTTTCTTAGTTTAGGAAATCTCCTTCTATATGGCTTAATAGGGATCTATCGGCAACTCCTGAGTTTTCATCCAAGGTACCAAGTATTGAGGACCTTTATAGGCCACTTACCCCTCAGGTATCACCCTAGCTGAAGGTAGAACAGGGTTGGATTTCCCAAACATTTATTCTTTTTTTTTTTTTCAAAACTAAGTTTAGCTTATGTAACGAGCAAGATACCAATGACTCCTAACCAGTTGGTTTTAGGAACTAGGGCTTGAAGACACAAGACCATTACCCCTTTAGATAATTACTCAAGCTTAAATCAGTCATTTTCATTTTTTTTTTCATCAATTTGTTTTTTTTTTTCATTTCCTCATTTTGTTGCTTAAGAATAACTCCTTTTAAGTTAAAGAAATTATCTTAATCAAGATACTATAAGGGTGCTTTGTGTGTACTTTGAGTCTTAAATAGAAAATAACCATCAAAGAAAAATTGAAGGTATTCCAAGGGTTCAACCTTACTATTTTTGCACTTAAAGGTATATAAAGATAAGGTAATTGAACTAATACTCTTGCTCTAACTATATTTTTTTCTCAAATTCTAAAGAAATAATACTACTTAAAGCATTTTCATGCAAAATAAACCATGAGTTACCAAGGCAAATCAAGAATCTCATTAACTAACCAATGATAACATGAAATTTTTTTTAAAAAAATTAGGGCAAATAGGTCTTCCCCCCTCAACCTAAATTACACATTGTCCCCAATGTGTAGGATAATGGGTCAAAAGAAAGGAAAAGGGAAGTGTAGACCCTCAATTTTGTCCCTCGACACTGACATTTATCCTTTGGGTGTCACCTGCACCCATCGTTCTCATATGGCACCACTAGGGCCCCTTTTGGGCTTAGTCGGTGTCCGAGCCTTGTGTGGGCTTGTCTGTGGTCCATTGTGGTGCATATGTGGTTCATTTTGGAGGTTCATCGTGGCCATTTTCCTAGTCGTTCACATCACCCTATAGGAAGGAAGTGGGGTCATCCCGATGTTTTAGCTTAGTTGGAGTTTATAGGGGCATGTTGAGGTTCGGAGCACTTGGGCTTGTTTTCATCATATCTCCCTTTTCCGAACTCGGAATTGTGTACCGTTTTTTTTCATGGATTCCTCACTCTTCTAGGAACATTCTGTCAAATTTTCAAAATTTTTTGCAACCAGTTTGACTGGTTGGCATCCGGTTCAGCCGGTTCATCGAGTCAGCCGGTGTAGAACACTGATTTTTGGTAATTATTTTGATCATATCTCCCTTTTCCGAACTTGGAATTGTGCACCATTTTTTTTCATGGATTCCTCACTCTTCCAGAAACATTCTGTCAAATTTTCAAATTTTTTTGCAACCGGTTGGCATCCGGTTCAGCCGGTTCATCGAGTCAGCCGGTGTAAAACACTGATTTTGGTAATTTTGGGACCCAAATCCTACATGGCTCAGGCCCATAAGCTCCAGATCGGTTTTGGGCAATGTTGTGGCCCATTTTGGGCCTTGGTTTGGGTTCCTTGCAGCCCACCATGAATCCATATGGATTCATGGTGGTGAAGCAAGCTGAAAACTGAAGGGAGTGAGCTGGCCTCGTAAGTGCAAGAGAAATAATGGGGGGTGTGTTTTCCATGCTGATGGAGGGGATTTCGGTGCTGAAGGGGAAGGAACCCAGGAGGCTCAAATGTTGAGAGGGGTATGAAGTATAAAAGGGGAGAAAAAAAGGAGGGCACTAGTGAGAAGGGATATTTTGCTGGTGAGAAAAACAGAAGGTCAGGGCACCTTCTGAGTTAAGAGCATGGGGGAGACCTTCAGCACTGTGGTTATTTTGAAGAGAAGAGCTACAGCATCTCATTTTTTAGAGGTCATCATCGGCATACACGGATCATATCTGGTGGAGATCCTGAGGTAAGTAGGCTGAATTTTTTTTACCTACAATTTATCTTCAATCTTCTTCATATGCGTTTTCTCCTTCCGCATCATCTTTTATTTCCTTTGATATGAAGATTGTATTGCTTGGGTGCGGGTAATAAAGGCCACACATGATTGTTGTTGATTGGTTATGAATGGTTTAGAAACTTTCTGACCAAATTTAGGATTTTTCATCAACCGGCTAAACCGGTTCAACCGGTTCAGCGCCATAGCTGGCTGCCTCTGTCAGCCATGAGGAACCCCTGACCTTTCTTTGTCTGGTTCTCACTCATTCGGGTTCGGAATTGAGAACTGTTTCTTTTTTTTGCTTCCTTATTCAGTTAGAAACTTTTTGACAAAATTTGGGATTTTTTATCAACCGTCTGAACTAGTTGGGAATCGGTTCAACCGGTTCAGCACCATAGCTGGCTGCCTCTGTCAGCCATGAGGAACCCCTAACCTTTCTTTGTCTGGTTCTCACTCATCCGGGATCGGAATTGAGAACCGTTTATTTTTTTTTTATTTCCTATATTCAGTTAGAAACTTCATAGCCAAATTTGGGATCTTTTATCAACCGTCTGAACTGGTTGGGAACCGGTTCAATCGGTTCAGCGCCATAGCTGGCTGCCTCTGTCAGCCATGAGGAACCCCTGACCTTTCTTTGTCTGGTTCTCACTCATCCGGGTTCGGAATTGAGAACCATTTCTTTTGTTTGCTTCCTTATTCAGTTAGAAACTTTCTGGCCAAATTTGGGATTTTTTATCAACCGTCTGTATTGGTTGGGAACCGGTTCAATCGGTTTAGCACCATAGCTGGCTGCCTCTGTCAGCCATGAGGAACCCCTGACCTTTCTTTGTCTGGTTCTCACTCATCCGGGTTCGGAATTGAGAACCGTTTCTTTTGTTTGCTTCCTTATTCAGTTAGAAACTTTCTAACCAAATTTGGGATTTTTTATCAACCGTCTGAACTGGTTGGGAACCGGTTCAACCGGTTTAGCACCATAGTTGGCTGCCTCTGTCAGCCATGAGGAACCCCTGACCTTTCTTTGTCTGGTTCTCACTCATCCGGGTTCGGAATTGAGAACCGTTTCTTTTTTTTGAATCCTCACTCATTTAGGAGTTTTCTAGAAAAATTTGGGAATTCTTCTCAATAGGTTGTACCAATTGAGAACTAGTTCAACCCGTTCTGCTAGAGGACTTTAGGTAGCCCTCGATTTTGGCATTTTTCGAGCCCTTATCCATTGGGGCTCAAACCCATTTTCTATAGGGCACTTGTGAGCCGTCTTGAAGGTTTAAGTCAGTGTTTGATTTCAGTTAGTATGGGCAATTTCAAAGTTATGGGTGGTGTAGTCTAGATGAGTCTAGTTCGATTTGTATGACATTTGGGGAGTCACTTACCTCATTTCAACCAGCTATCTTCCTTTTTGGCACAAGCTTTGATGCTTGATTGTGAATACATGTTGCATGGCTGACTCACCCTCTGCTGTAACACATGGCTAGGGACCACAGGTATGCATCATTGGTTTTGATTGTTGAATCATATGCATGCATGGTGCTTAATCCTGAATGTTTGTTATGTGTTTATCTGTGTTTGGCTGACCTTTTATGTAGCGCATGGCTGGGGACCACAGGTACGCACCCATTGTTTTGGTTGGTTGAATTCATATGCATGCCAAATACCAATTAGGATTGTGTGATTCATGACATCTATTTAGCCTAGGGTTTCATCTTTGACCCATATGCTCCCACATACCCAATTCATTAGTAGAGACCGAGTTCCTGGCCTAGAGGGGTGCTACCTCGCATGAGGTACCTTCCCAATGGGTAACCTGATCCCCGGACCCAGAATCTAGTTTTCGCAGACCGCTTTTTCCATACTAGGGTCATTAGGGGTTTTGTTCTTACTTAATTTTCCCCATTTTAAAAATAAAAATAAAAAGTAAGTGGCGACTCCATACAACACCGTTCCTCACCGAGGGCAGGTTTTTCAAAACTGGAAAAATCAACTTTTTCATTCTTTCTTTTCATTTAAAAGCGAGTCGCGTCGGTCCGGTGGATCAGGTGAGGGTCCACAGGAAGATACTACCTCAAGATCATTGAATGAGAAGTTTGTTATGAGGACTTCATATAAACTAGTCTTGCACAAAAGCAATAAGATTTGTAGCAAAAGTATGCATAGAGAAAAACATAAGTGGTGACAATCTAAAAGAGAGTATAAGAGTATCAGTATACTCCAAAAATACCATAGTGTATACAACCATATCGAATAAGGTATATATAGAAATGAACATCAAGCACCAATGATAGGATCAACAACTCCATCTATCTCCTCTAACATAGGGGTGGCTAATTGGGCAATATCCTTGAACATAAGTGTAGTAGCCTGATCAGTGATCTCCACGATAGGTGTAACGGCCTCTCCAGCATCCTATACTATAGGGGGGTCATCCCGATTAATGATGTCCACACTAGTGTCAGTAGCACGAATGAAAATTTCACCATCAAATTGTCCTGCAGAATCTAGAATATCAATAGTCGAGGTACAAATCTTAGCTGCGATAGCACCTGATGTCAGTAAAATAGGCATGGTCTCATGGGCTACTGTCAGTGCTCTAGTGTTAAAGCCAGAACCAATCACCTCTGTGCCACCATCAACCTCTAAGGTGTTATTAGCCAGTGTAACAAAATCGCCCCTATCTCTAGATGGAATAACCAAGGAAGTGAGCTGTTGTACAGAAAAAAGTGAGGTCATCCATTTGAGTCTCCATTTTACTTAGGTGAGCATCAATGTGGGAGTCCATGGACACAAATAACTCTTGAAGTGCGTCTAGACGAGCCATGATCGATAAGGTACTCAAGGTAGCATTGACAACTTGAGGCTGTGAAGGTCTAGGAAGATTGAAGACTGGTACTGCTGGTGTAGAAATAGGAACAACATGATTTGAGGCACTCGAAAGAGGTGATGGAAGAGGAATAGGAAGCATTGGTAAGCTCGTGTCAAAAGTAGGAGTAGGTGAGAACGGGCTCTCTGTAGTAGATGGAAGTGGAACAACACGCAAATCTCTCTTTCGTCTAGTGCCATGGGTAGTCAACTGTGACCCTGAATGAATCACTCGAACCCACTAATCGATAACATAAGTGTGAGAAGCCATATGATGATCAGACTTTGGTAACTAGTGTCCACAACAAAGCAAGTAGTATGAGAGCAACCGAGGCAAAGGAATGAATTAGCTTTTAGCTAAAGCTAACTGTTTCTCTTTCACCTTCTGAAAAAAATAAATGATGGTGTCCATGATGAGTTGAGCTCGACTCCACCACTCGCCAGTGTACATGTGATATAACTCCCCTAAGACTGAACTAGAGCACTCTATAGAGTGTCCAAATGGAAAAATGTTGGTCTTAATGACCTAATCCATAAACCATAAGATCTATGGCATCTCAAGGCGAGTGATGGCTAAACAACAACAAGTACCTCGAGGTGCTAGTATACATGCAATCCTCGGAAAAGCTGGTTGTGACTGAGGTGCAAATCGAGCTTTAGGAGTAGATGATGGTAAACCAAAAGCTACAACAATGGTCTCAATGGAAATAATATTAGCTTGTCCTCTGATAGAAAAATTGAGCTCTCGATACCCTTTTCTCCAATCCTTGAGAGTAGAAAAGAACTCTCATACATTAGCAGCATAAAAATATGGGGGAGTATCCATCAATGTGAGAAAATAATATCGGTCAAGGAGATGCATGGATTGTGCAGTGGGCTCATAAGTACTAAATGCCTCTATGTCATAAGAGAACTCTTGACCAAACTCCCGACAAGATAGGTCCACCCTAAGGGCATCATCATAAACTACTAGAGATGGAGGACATATTGGGCTCGGAGTAGGAGGAGCTGCCCATGGATGTGGAGGAGTGGTAGTAGGCCTGGTGGTCTTAAGAGTGGTTGAACGATCAAAATGGGCCTTTGTCATAGCCTCTACATGCATGGCTTCAGTCCTCTTAGTGGTTGGACGATCAAAATGAGCCTTCGTCTTGGCCTCCACATGCTTAGCTTGATGAGTAACATGCCTCTTGATAGGCTCACTAATCACTACACCACTTCGACTTTGGATAAGAGGTTAGGCACGTTTTTGCCTTGGGAAATGCCTAGTCTCATTGTCACTTTGAATAATGACTTTCCTTTTATCTCGAGCCATCAGAAATAAATGTTGAAAAATAAACTAAACTTAAAGAAGGGAAATAAAAAATAAATAAATAAATAAAAACTCATAAGGGTTAAGAAAACAATCTAAAAACAATTGAAAGCTCATGAAATCTATGGATTCATGTGAAACGGTGGTAGACCATTCCTAAAATACGGGAAAACATTCAAGATGTCCAACAATGATGAAAACATGAGTGTTTGAAGCCTTAGATATAATCCAAACAATACCTAAGTTCAAATATCATGTGACAAGGAAATCAAAGTGATTGATTAGCTTAAGAGAATGTGAAGAACAAGTACAAAAATCTATTAGAGAGTTAAAAATGTTCCATAATATATAAAACATTGATTAGACAACAATTATGCAAAACTCAAGGAAATTGGTTCCTTGACAATTGGTTCTTTCCAACTTTTAGATACCTTGGCAACATAATCAAGGAATTGAAATGCTTCATCGGGGTTTTTATTCATGAAATCTCCTCCACACATAGTCTCGAGAAGTTGTTTCATTGGTGGTGACATGCCTTCATAGAAATATGATACTAGCATCCAGTTGTCAAATTCGTGATGGGGGCATGCTGTAACCATCTCCCTGAATCTTTCTTAGCATGAAAAAAATTTCTCATCCTCCATAGTCTTGAAATTCGAGATTTTTTTTTTCAATGCACTAGTTCTATGTGTTGGAAAGAATTTCTGTAAAAACACTGATTGTAGATCACCCAAATTTCTGATACTATAAGGTCTAAGACTATTTAACCAAGTCTTAGCTTTATCCTTCAATGACAAGGGGAATAGCTTCATGCGGAAGATCTCTGAAGGAGTGTTAGTTTCTCGAAAAATTGAAACGATGTTCTCAAATTCCTTAATGTGAGAGTATGGATTTTCATTTTTTGTTCCCCTAAAAATGGATAGTTGAGACACCACTTGAGGCCGAATGGTAACATGATCATGATTTGGAGGTAGCATAAAACACGATGGTGTGCTCAACCTGGGAGGATTTAGAAACTCTCTCATAGTTCTTTGATCCTGCATATGAAAGATCTCTTTCCCAACCAAGCATAAAATAGAAGAAATATATATATATATAAAGAAAAATAAAATTAAAAGAACTAAAACAAAGCAATGCACCATATCCTAGTTATGACGATTGCCAATCCCCAGCAACGACGCCAATTTCTTGACCGAACTTCTCTATTGTACCAAAATACTTAGCGTTTTTACATAGCAACTCTAGTCAAGAAAAACTAGAGAAAGAGTCACTATGACTTTTGTAGTACTTCGGGTATCGTCCTCAAGGATTAGCTTATGAAAATTGTCAATACTAGAATAAATAAATTGCTTTTGTTTAAATCCTAAAGTGAAAAACAATATGTGAATAATATGAAACTAAGTAAAAGAAATTAAATTAATGAAAAAATGAATATTGATTTTAAATTTGATTGATTCAAGTTTGGGGTTTTCCACAATCCAACCTAGGGTATAGAAATTAGAGAAAACAAGGGTCTTTTAAGTAATATGATCTTAGGGTTTTGGGATCCTTGGCCACTTGCGATCAAGTTGAGTTCTATAACTCAAAATTGCATCTGAAACCTAATTTTTCCTTTTTAAAACATATTCCTAAAACCATTAAATAAATAAGATTGATTACTAGTTTAAGATTTGGCTTTTTAACCCTTCCTAGTTCTTATAGCTTTGTTTTGGGGCAAATAACAATAGAGAAGACAAAGATAACTAATGATCAAGGATTACCAAGAATCACTAGTATGAGGTAATAACCTACCGTATCATTCCCTAAAAGAACTCACAAGGATAGGATAAAAAAAAATTGATAAATTGCCACCCAACTAATAATTAATCTCATTGTTATAATAATTTACCCATTGTCCCTATAGGTTTCTTAACCCTTAGGTTTTCATGCTTTAAGCCCCAAGTTGGCTCTTAACCTCTCATGGGGGTGATGTCACATTCACAATCCATAATAGGGTCCATAATTTGAATCAAAAGAAACTAAAAACAATATATTTAATAAAGAAGAAAAAGAAAACAAGCCAAAGTTCTTGTCTTCTTCCACCTTCACTGTCAAACTCTCCGGAAAAAGATCCAAGATCCCTAAAACCTAGAACTAAGAGAGTTTATATAATATCATCAATTACCTAACATGTGGCACACTCTCATTGGCCACTTATTACAAAAATAATTTCCTAAAAATGATTAAAAAATAATAAAATGGTGATTTCTAATCGTGCGGGGTCCACTTAGGGTAGATGGAGTGCCCTAGATGCAATTCCTGAGATAGAGGAGGTGAAACATCCAAGTGGCGGTGGGTGAATTCGAAATTGGTTTCATTTCGAAGTGGATTTCGAATTCATAAGTTGAATTTTGAAATCATTTTGAAATGACCCTTCAACTTGGTGCAGTTGTCTTCAAATGGCTATAACTTCTTCATTTCAGCTCCAATTTGCACACTGTTTAAAGAATTGGACTCATGATTTCCTGAGCTTCGAAATGATATATAGTATGTATAAAATGGACTCCAAAAAGTGACCCAAATTTGTCCTCAAAATTAGAGTATATATTACTATCAGATTTTTGAGTTCTGAATTTCCATGCAGCTGAATCTTGATTCATGCCTCATTTTCCATGTTTTCTTGCCTTCTTTTTTACTCCATAATGGTCATTTCTCATCTTCCAAACTTATGATGTCCTCTTCTTTCCTTTCCTTATGGTCAATGTGTCTCGACTTACTTATTTCCTCATTTAGCCATTTCTTGATCTTTCAAAATCTAAAGTGATTGAACCTGCACCCTTTTCTTCCCTTGAACCTAAGATAAGTCCCCAAAGTACAAATTAAACTCATGGCTAGGGCCTTAGCATAAATTTAGGTGAATTGAATGTCCTTTGGTGCACAAATCATATCAAATATGAGCCATTAGAACACATATTTTAGCTCCGATCAACCAACAAGAACAATGCTAAAATATCGACTCAAGAACTATAATGTAGAAATGTAACCTAAATAGAAAATAGAAAAGAAACTCAACACACAAGTTTAAATGGTTCGGTTTTATAACCTACATCCATGGGAGAAACATCTCAAGTTGAGACATTCTAATTAGATGTTTTCAAGATTACAAAACATAAAAGAATTCAGGAAAAAAAACTTTATTTTGGAAACCCAGAAACTTGAATCAATTTTTTTCTCTTAACTCACTAACCTTTTTAGAATACAAAATCCTCTCCTAATGAAAGAAACCCTAAAACATTCAAGTATCCCCCTCTCAATCCCTCAGACTAAAAATAACTATCAAAACTTAATATTGACAGATAGACCAAGATTTGTTCTCCAACTGAAAACTTTAAAACTAGTCTTGACATGTCATCATCTAACCAACTAATCAAATCCAACTCTAACATTTTTTCACCTTTTTTCTACACCAAGAGATTTGCTCCATCACAACAATTTATCTTTTAGAGATGTTTACCAAATTCAAGCAAAACTCAAATTTAGTAACAGGCAAGCTCTTTGTCAATGCATCAACAAGATTTTCTTCTATAGCTATATTATCAACCTTGATAACTCCACTTGAGGCCACTTCCCTTATAAAATGAAGTTCAATATCAATGTGTTTCAAACATTCATGAAACATTAGATTCATCACAAGGTAGATAACTTTGATTGTCACAAAACACAATCACAGTTTTCTACTTGTATCCCAATTTTGACACAAAACCCTGCAACCATAAAGCCTCCTTCATTGCTTCAATGGTTGGTATGAACTCAACCTCTATTGTAGACAAAGCAACTACCTTTTGCAGACTTTCTTTCTAGCTCACCAAGCCTCCAAAGACAGTAAAAATATAACTAGATAAAGACTTCCTTATGTCAATACTCCCTGCATAATTTAAGTCAAAAAATCCTATAATAACTTATCCCATTTCAACTCCACCTTGATAGGACAATCCTATACTTAGAGAACACATTAAGTAACTCAAGATCCACTTAAGAGCATGGCAATGTGCTTTTCCTGAGTTAGCCATAAACCGACTAACAACAATAACAACATAGGCTATATCCAACCTTGTACAAACCATTACATACATAATGCAACCCACCACATTAGTATAAGGAATCTTCTTCATATAAAGATTTTCTTCCTCATCACTTGGACCTTGTGTAGTTGACAATTTGAAATGTTGTGATAGAAGAGCACTAGCTGATTTGAAAGTACTCATACAAAACTTAACCAACACTTTCTCAAGTTATTTTTGATAAGATAGAAACAACTTTCTTGTTTCTCTATCTTTGATTATCTAAATTCCCAAAATTTTGTTGGTTGCCCCCTTGTCCTTCATGCCAAATTCACCTTTAAGACTCTTTTTGAGTTTGCTAATTTCCTGCTTATCTTAATAGCTATCTACATGTCATTAACATATAGCAAAAGATAAACAAAACCAACATCGTTGACTCTTTTATAGTAAACACAAGAGTCATAGTCACTTCTTTTAAAGCTAATTCTGAATATGAATTCATCAAATCTTCTATACCATTGTCTAGGTGATTGTTTTAGACCATATAGAGATATCTTTAAGAGGCATACCTGATTCTCATTTCCTTGTACAAAGCCCTTAAGTTGCTTCATGTAGATAGTCTCTTTTAGATCTCCATGTAGAGAGGTGGTTTTGACATCCATTTGTTTCGATTCAAGGTCTTCCTTAGAAACTATTAACAAAATACTTCTAATAGAGGTGTGCTTTACTACAGAGGAAAAATCTCATTATAATCAACGTCAAATTGTTGTTTAAACCCCTTAGCTACCAACCTTGCCTTATACCTTGGAGCTTCTTTTCCTAGAATTCCCTCATTCCTTTTGAAAATCCATTTGTAGCCAACAAGTTTCTAGTTTTTTAGTTTCTTTTACCAAAATCCATGTTTGATTTTTCTCAAGAGATTTCATTTCTTCACGGATTGCCTTGATCTAATGCTTGTTGTCCCTTGACTTTATTATCTCTTTATAACTAAGAGATTCTTGGTCTTCTACTTTACTTATAATAAACAAAGTGTATGCCATTATATCAACATACCCGAACCTTTGTGGAGGTTTAGTAACCCTTCTTTGTCTATCTCTTGTAAGTAAGTAGTCATCTATATTAGTTTGAGTTCCTACTTGATCAATTTGATATTCTCCCAAACCTGGATCGACTTTTAAAATTTCTTCTTATGTTTGAGCATGATTTTGAGTAACATCATGCTCCAACTCAAGCCTAATAGAATGTTCTTCCTCATTAACCTGAGTATAATTTGTCTTAGGAGCCTTTGAGAGTGGCATGTTAGCTTTATTAAACACCACATCACGATTGATTACACACTTTTGGTTTTTTGGTTCAATACACCATAATTTGTACCCCTTAGTACTATTTGGGTACCTTAGAAAAAAGCATTTTAATGCTCTAGGCTGAAGCTTGTCTTGCTTTATATGAGCACACATTGAACAACCAAAGATCTTCAGGTCTCCATAATCAACAAGGTGTCCTGAATAAGCTTCCTATGGGATTTTAAATTGCAATGCAACTGATGGACGTCAATTTACAAGGTAGCAGGTTGTTTTCAAAGCTTTTCCCTAAAATTTTCTTCCCAAACTAGCATAGAAAAGCATACATCTCACACATTCCAACAGTGTTCTATTCATTCTCTTTGCAAGGCCATTATGCTATGATGTGCCTTTAATTGTCAAATGTCTTGTAATACCATGCTCTTAACAGTATTTAGCAAATTGATCTGAGCAAAACTCTCACCCATTATTAGTCCATAGCTTCTTTACTTTTTTGTTGGTCTAATTTTCAATCAATGTCTTCCAATTCTTGAAGGCTTGTAGAGCTTAGTCCTTTGTTTTTAATGCATAAACCCAGACCTTCTAAGAAAAGTCATTAATAATCGAGATGAAATAGCTTGCTCCATCTAAAGTCTTGATTCTTGATGGACCCCATAGATTTGAGTGAATATAGTCTAGAATGCCTCTAGTTTTATGAATTGCATTTCCAAACTTGACTCTATTAATTTTACCAAATACGCAATTCTCACAAAACTCCAAGGTCCCTAACTTCTTGTTCCCAAGTAAGCTCTGCTTGCTTAACTCATTGAGACCCCTTTTACTCACATGTCCTAACCTTAGGTGTCATAACTTTGATATTTCATTCTCTTTATTTATTGTAGAAGCTACCAAACTAGTAATTGTTGTTCCAACTAAAGTGTAAAGTCCATTATATAGTTCTCTTTGTTATTCTAGAATTATCACAAATGTATGGTCAAATAATTATATATAATAAATAGACGAGAAGGTAAGTAAATATTGAATCTTACAAACAGTTGATCGAGGTTAGAATTTGACTCTATGTCCTTAAGATGAATTTGCCCTGCACTAGTGCTTACGGTTTGTTGACAATCGTCTCCCAAGATATAACGATCACTTTCTTATGATAGTAGCACTCCAAATTGCAAGAATCAGTGAATCACTTGATGACTTGAACTCTCTTGAATACTAAACACTTGGAAGAAAGGAGAAGAAATAGAGAGAATTGATGATGGAATGAATGAGAAATGCCATGGGAGGGAGGAGGGGGCTATTTATAGGTTTTCTGGTTACTCTTAGAAGAGATGTGTCTTAAATACTTGACATATCCTTTGACACAAGTTGTGTCCATTAGGAAGAGTTGTGTCTAATTGAAATGGTATGTCTTAATTTCCATTCACCTACAAATATCCCAACAATCCCCCACATGAATGAAAATTGACTTAAAAAAGGCAAATGGAAAACTAAACAATCAAGAGAGTACAAAATTGGAAAGTGATTGCATTAGGATAGGTAGTTTGTGGCTTTGAACCTTCCTTAGTGAAATAATATCGGATTTACTAGCTAATCAGTGGATGTGATGTCTTAAACCGTTCAACTATTGATGTAAATCAAGACAATAGTATTCACACAATTACTTTCCGGATCTCCATTGATTCTCACAGTTGTGTTCATTTTGGCCCTGAACAATTCCCGGTTTCATGAGTGCTTTAGAGAATTTCAGCCTTAAAAATTCTCATAGAAACAACCCCATTTTACACTCACATAGGTGATTCCTATGGTGAGTATTCTACCATACTCTACTTGAACTCTTTCAAATTATTAGAATCATTAAAAACATATCTTATCCTAAACACATCTTGTATAGCACTAGTTCACCATAGGAATGGGTAGGAATTTATTTTTCCCTAGTGTTCTTCATAGAGTATTTCATAATTTGGTTGTCCTCATTGAACCTAGATCTTGGTATCTCCAGTAAGGTAGGTTGGGTTTCCATTATGAAACTCTTTAGTGATAGGCCTTAATCCCATTCCCCTCGATGAGCAGTTTACTTGATCTCTAGACAATCCTTTAGTTAGTGGATCCGCCAGGTTGTCCTTTGACTTAACATAATCAGTGGAAATAATTCCATTTGCAAGTAACTGCCTTACAGTATTATGTCTGCAACAGATGTGTCGAGACTTACCATTGTACATGCTACTTTGTGCCCTTCCAATTGCGATTGTCTATCACAATGTATAAATATTGTAGGCACTGGTTTTGGCTAGCATGGAATGTTTTCTAGAAAATTATGAAGCCATTATGCTTTTTCCCCTGCTTTATCTAAAGCAATAAATTCATATTCCATCGTTGATCTTGCAATACATATTTGTTTAAATGACTTCCATGATATCACAACACCACCAATTGTGAATACATATCCACTTGTGGACTTTGAGTCTTTCGTATCAGATATCCAATTTGCATCACTATATTCTTCTAGTACAGCTGGATACCTTAAATAATGAAGTCCATAGTTTATGGTGTATCTTAGATATCTAAGAACCATAGCCAATGCCTTCCAATGGTCTTTTCCCGGATTATTAGTGAACCTACTTAGTTTATTAACTGCATAGTCTATGTCTGGATGTGTGCAGATCATGACATACATTAAACTACCAATGATACGAGAATATTCCAACTGGTCAATTATTGGACCATTATTTTTAGCTAAATATAGATTTAAATCTATTGGTGTCTTAATTGGACTATCATCATATTGGTTAAACCGTTTAAGAATTTTCTCAATGTAATAACATTGAGATAATATTAGTCCACTAGATGTCTTGGCTATTTTTATACCTAAGATCACATCTGCGACACCCATGTCTTTTATAAAAATAATTGGTCAGCATTTTCTTGGTAGATTTAATGACATCATTATTGCTACTAATAATTAACATATCATCCACGTACATGCACACAATGGCATACTCACTTTGTGTATTCTTTGTATATACATATTTATCACATTCATTAATTTTAAAATCATTTGACAACATTACTTTGTCAAATTTCTCATGCCATTGTTTTGGTGCTTGTTTTAGCCCATATAGGGACTTTATCAGCTTACACACCTTTTTTTCTTGTCCAAGAGCAACAAACCCTTCAAGTTATTCCATATATATATTTCTTCTTCTAACTCACCATTTAAAAAGGTTGTCTTAACATCCATTTGATGAATTTCCAAATTATATAATGTTGCGATTGCAATTAACACTCTAATAGATTTTATTCTTGTAACTGGTGAATATGTATCAAAGAAATCAAGGTCTTCCTTTTGTTTAAATCCTTTGGCTACCAATCTAGCCTTGTACTTATCTATTGTTCCATCAGGCTTCATCTTTTTCTTGAAAATCCATTTGCAACCCAAAGGTTTATTTCTTGGTGGTAAATCCACCAATTTCCATGAGTGGTTATGCATGATGGATTCAATTTCACTATTGATAGTCTTTTTCCAAAATGGGGCTTCTGGTGTTGACATTACTTCTGTGAATTTCTTGGGTTCGTTATCTAACATGTAAGTTAGATAATCTAGGCTAAAAGACTTTGTCTTCTTGGCTCTCTTACTACATCTTAGTTCTTCCTCATTTTGATGATTACCATTTGCAATATCATAAGTTCTCTTATTTGAACTTACTTCTTGCTTTTCTTTACAAGGAAAAATATTCTCAAAAAATGACGCATTCTTAGACTCAATAATTGTATCTTCATGTATATCAAGAATGTCAGACTTATGTACAAGAAAACGATATGCAGTACTATTGTTTGCGTATCCAATAAATATACAGTCAATAGTTTTAGGCCCAATCTTAACTTTTTTAGGTTTTGGCACTCCTACTTTAGCCAAACACCCCCACACTTTCAAATATTTGTAAGAGGGTTTGTGACCCTTCCATAACTCATATGAAGTTACATCCTTATTCTTGTGTGGTGTCTTGTTAAGAATGTGGTTTGCAAAAAGAATTACTTCTCCCCATAAGTTTTGGGGTAGACTCGAACTTATCAACATAGCATTCATCATTTCCTTTAATGTATGGTTCTTGCGCTCAACAACACCATTCAAGTGAGGTGAATAAGGAGCAGTAGTTTGGTGGATTATTCCATGTTCTGAAAAAAATTCTCCAAAAGGAACTTCATACTCTCCACCTCTATCACTTCTTATTGCCTTAATCTTTTTGCTAAGTTGATTTTCAACCTCATTCTTGTAGTGTTTAAACACATCTAAGGCCTCATCTTTGCTTCTTAACAAATATACATAACAGTATCTTGTACAATCATTTATAAAGGTAATAAAATACCTTTTTCTTTCTCTTGTTTGTACAAACTTTAAGCCATAGATGTCATTATGAATTAAATCCAGAGGTTCTGTGTTCCTTTCAATTGAATGAAATGGTGGCTTAGCCATCTTGGCTTCCACGCACACTTCACATTTATGTTTAAAATCAATGCTAAAAGAAGGCAACAAATTCATGCTAATCAGCCTTTTTAAAGTTTTATTGTTAACATGTCCCAACCTATCATGCCACAAAGTAAAAGACTTAATCAAGTAAATAGAAGTACTTACTTTATTATTATTGAAATCACACTTAACAGTCATTAAATTCATCTTAAACAGGCCATTGGTCATATACCTTTTTCCCACATACATCCCATTTTTCTTGAATACAAATTTGTCAGACTTGAAAACTAACTTGAACCCATTTTTGCTAAGCTTAGAACCAGAAACAAGATTCTTGCGAATATCAGGCACATGTAGCACATCTGTGAGAATAAGTTCTTTTCCATAAGTCATCTTTAGCACAATTTTTCCAATTCCCACAACCCTAGGTGTGGTAGAATTTCCCATGATCAAATTTCTACCATTGACTAGTACATATGTGGAGAACATGTTTCTTTCTCCACAAACATGATGGGTGGCACCTGTGTCAACCCACCATTCGTTTGGGTTATCTACAATGTTGGCTTCAAACAGTACCAATGCAAAAATTATGTTTGCCAACTCCTCTTCCTCAGTCACATGTGCTTTATTTTCCTCACTTTATCCTTTCAAGCGACAATCCTTGGCCCTATGGCCTTGCTTATTGCAAATGTAACACTTCCCAGCAAACTTCTTGTATTTGTTCTTCCCTTGACTTGGACCTTCACCAAAGTGCTTTCTCTTTTTATTAGCCTTTGGTTCCACCAAGTTTGCCTTAGACTCCATGGGATGTTTTCCCACTTTCTTCTCAGAGACACGATTATCTTCCTCAATTTTCAGTCTCACAATCAAGTCCTCAAGCCTCATTCTTGCACTTGTGTTTCAGATAATTCTTGAAGTCCTTCCAAGATGGTGGTAACTTTTCAACAATTTCTGCAACTTGAAAGGATTCACTTAATTCCATCTTCTCACCATGTAATTCATGCAAAATTATTTGAAGCTCTTGGACTTAGCTTGTCACTGTCTTGGAGTCAATCATTTTGCAATCTAGAAATCTGCCAACTATGAATTTTTTCATGCCAGCATCTTCAGTCTTGTATTTCTTCTCCAAAGACTCCCACAGTTCCTTGGTTGTCTTCACTTAACGATACACATTATACATCGTGTTATCAAGTCCAATGAGGATGTAATTTTTGCATAGAAAATCTGAATGTTTCCATGCTTCAACTGTTGCCACAATTTGCTTGTCAGTCTCTCTTTCCTTTAGGGTAGGTGCATCTTCATGCAACACTTTGGCCAAGTTAAGTGTTGTGAGATAAAACAATATCTTTTGTTGCCACCGCTTGAAGTCTAACCTAGTCAATTTCTCTGGTTTCTCACCATGGTTAGTAGTAGATGTAACAACAGGGTTATCAATAATATTTGTAAAGGTCATGTTATTAACTGTATTAAAAACACAGATATAAGCAAAAGATTAAAAAGAAATTCATCTTAAGATTGTTATTATGGAATTATCTCAAATGTATGGTCAAATAATTATGTATAATAAATAAACGAGAAGGTAAGTAAATATTGAATCTTACAAACGGTTGATTGAGGCTAGAGTTTGACTCTATGTCCTTAAGTCGAATTTGCCTTGTACTGGTGCTTACGGTTTGTTGACAATCATCTCCTAGGATACAACGATCACTTTCTTGTGATAGTAACACTCCAAATCACAAGAAACAACAAATCACTTGATGACTTGAACTCTCTTGAATACCAAGCACTTGGAAGAAATGAGAAGAAGTGGAGAGAATTGATAATGGAATGAATGAGAAATGCCATGGGGAGGGGGGGATTGAAACAGTATGTCTTAGTTTCCATTCACCTATAAATATCCCAACCCTTTTTTCATAAGAGTTAAAGCCCCCTTAGATATCTTCATAGAATCTTGACCAATCTTAACCAAGCAACCAATATTATCCAATATTCCAATGGACAATAAATTCCTTTTTAGTTCAGGAACATACCTAACATCCTTCAGCAATCTTTCTAATCCAACAAACATTTTAGATATGATGGAACCAATCCTTAAAACCTTTTATAATTTATTATTTCTAAGAAACACCATGCCACCTTCAGTTTCTTGAAATTCCTAGAAGCAACTTCGGTTAGGGGTCATATAGAATGAACAACCCACATCTAGGACCCATTCTTCACTAGAATCACTACCCGAAACCACTAAAACGTCAGTTGAGTCATAGTCGTCTGAAGCAATGGTTGCATCACCGGAATCCTTTTGGTTTAACTTTTTAGCTTTCTTCATTTTCCTTTCAAGACACTCTTTCTAGTAATGGCCCTCTTTATGACAATAGAAACATTTTCGCCCAACTTTAGACTTCGAGCGAGACTTTTCTCTATTGCTTCTTGAATCCCTTTTTCATGTTCTTCCTCATGCAGTTAGACCTTCACCATTGACAACTTCGTTATTTTATGATCTCATAGACAGTTCTTTTAAATTCAAAGATGTCTTGACTTCTGACATTGTCAAGGTTTGTTTTCCATAGAGTAGAGTGTCAACAAAATGCTCGTACACTTTGGGTAAAGAACTCAATAAAAGAATAGCTTGATCCTCCTTTTCTATCTTAACGTTTATATTCTTGAGATCAAGGATTACCTTATTAAATTTATCAATGTCTTTCCTCATCTCTTTTGTTTCATCCATGTGCATAGAATATAACCTTTTCTTCAAGTATAGCCTATTCGCCAAATACAAAGCCTCTAATCTTTCCTAGACTTTGTAGTAGTCTCTTCAGAATCCTCTATTAAGATTTCATCACCAAGGCACAAGAGAATTGCACTATGTGCCTTTTCTTGAATGTTTGTAGCCTTTGAAGTGTTGATCATGGCTGCCAACTCTTCTCATGAAATTATTGTTGCCAAACCTTAATGAACAAGTAGAGCTTTCATCTTAATTCTCCACAAACTGAAATCGTTCTCTCTCATGAACTTATCAACTTCAAATCTGGTAATAGCCATTGATAAGGTTTCCAAGAACTTGATCCATGCTCGCCACACCAATTGTAGTGTTTAGGAACAAAACACACCAGAAAACCAAGAAGAACAATGTTGCAATATCGAATCAAGAACTATAATGTAGAAATGTAACTTGAATAGAAAACAGAAAAGAAACTTGCCACACAAATTTAAATGGTTCGGTTTTATAACCTACATCCATGGGAGTAGCATCTCAAGTTGAGACATTCTCATTAGATGTTTTCAAGATTATAAAATACAAAAGAGTTTAGGAAAAAGCTCTGTTTTGGAAACCTAGAAACCTAAACCAATTTTTTTCTCTTGACTCACTGACCTTTTAGAATACAAAAGCCTCTCTTAATGAAAGAATCCCCAAAGCATTCAAGTATCCCTCTCTCAATCCCTCAGACTGAAAATAACTGTCAAAACAAAATATTGACAGACATGCCAAGACTTGTTCTCCAACTAAAAACTTTAAAACTAATCTTGACATGTCAGCATCTAACCAACTAATCAGAACCAACTCTAACAAGAATGTATTTTGATGGTTGGGTTCTAGCTTTGTTTGTCATGAAATTTCTACTTTGATGAAAAATTGAGCTAGAATCGACTCCATTAGAAATATGGGTGTATTCTCATCAATAGTGATTTGTATTATTATTATTATTATTATTATTATTTGTATTTGTATTTCCACTCAATAGGGATTTGTTTTGTTTTATTTTGATTTATTTGAGAATGACTATTAATTTATTTAATTTTAAAAATAATATTTATTTATTTATTTATTTATTCTCGATTCACCACTTATTTAAAAAATAAATCCCAAGTGTATGAATCCAACAAAGTAAAGTAGTGACTCAAAAAGTTTCAACTGGTGCATTGGCAAGGGCTTTGTCTAAGGGTGTCATCAACATAATTCGAACTCAATATTTTTTTCACAGGTTTGAATTGAGTATAATCGCATTTCAATCAAATTTGTGTCATCTTGCAAAATCCATTTAATCAATAGATAGTTTTTGGATCAATTTGCATAACACATTTTTTGTCTGAATTGGTCCGTTTAATAATCATGTTGATTACCATGATTATAGCTTTAAACTAACTAACCCATATTTGACTCATTTAAGTTTTTTTGAATAAATAGGTTAATTAAGTTATAAACATATATGATTACAAACTATCTGCTGATTCCACCGCTAAGCTTCGAAAACCTAGCTTATGAAAAGAGAATCCATATCTTTTTGTCCAAAACATGGACTTAGAGAAACACAAAACACCACTATTTAGGAGGGCTCCGTGGTTTGAATAATATTGAAAAAGGACTATTTGTAGAAATCGTTTAAATAAGTCTAAGGAGAGAATTTCATAAACAATACACAACCTCTTTGTTTGGTTGTTGGCATACCACTCCTTTGCCACTTCAGATTGTATTTCCTTAGTGATTTCAAAGAAAGGTTGAAAAGTAGTAATGAGATTTTAGGTTGTTTTAAATTTTAATTAAGAGTCTCTACTTATGTACCTTGACTTATCCACAATGTTTGCACAATCTTCTTTCCTTGTTTGTTTCAATAATTAGGTCAATTAGATTTATAAGTAGTTATGCAATTCTACCTAATCCCCTCCACTACAATATAGAGACAGATGTGCAACAAACCCTTTTTAAGTCCTCCGCTATGGACTCAATCAAGAAAAGATAAAAAGCAAGACAAAAATACAACAAAAAGGTTGGGACCAAAGACCTTAACTACAACAAGAGTGTTTTTCTCTGGCCAAATCTAAGAAGTGCCCTTCCATTTTAATTTAAATATGAAAAAAAAAAAAAACTAGGAGTGCTTTAGGTGCATTGAGAATTCAAATCAAAATTTTACGTCTTTTAAAATTCTTCCTTGAAAGTGTGGAAATAATTTCATATTCGTATAAAGAATATTGATTGTGCAGTTGAATATTTGATGCCTATCATTGAAAAGTTAAATAAGTCGAGTATTGGTTCATTTGCATGTGGAAGCACTATTTCAATTGTTGGAAGAGTGTCAATACATCCATGCTTACATATGTTTTGTCTTTTAGCTAAATACATTTGAATGCATATAAATGGAAAAATGAAGGCATTAATAGCCTTCTCAAAGTTCAAAAGACACTTATTCACTCTCATCTAGGTGTAATCCCTAGCTAATATTCACCTACAAAAACTTTGACAAGGACTACTAGTACTTGGCAAAAAAACATTATATAGAAATCGAAAAAATATAATAAATGGAACAAACATTCTTAAATAGTACTAGAGGGTAAAGAAATATCAATCCAACAATTATAGAACCTTCTACCTTATTGCTATTTATAAGGCCTAAAGGGACTCGGAGAAGAATGAAAACAATGAAAGAACTCTTCATGTGGAAAAAAGAATTTGGGGAAGATTACAAATAAACAGAATCATGTAGAGAATTTCAGTTTTTTCTAAGGCCGGGGGAGAGAAAATACATGATTACTTGCTAGGCGAGCAAAAACTTAATCACAATTGGTTAGCTTTAGATGTAGGTGGTGTTAATGTGGAGATCTCCTAGAGGGACTGTAGCTCCCTGAGGTTTTCTTCCCCTCAACTGAGGATGATGCTTTCTTCCATTCCCCTACAAAAGATGTCCAGACAGGTGGTCCGGACACACCCTCCGAAGCCCTTGTCAGATTGGCGGTTAAGCATATTGATATTCTTAGTCTTTTTTAGGAATCCTCACCTTTGACTGAGTCATTGGGCTCTTATAGTGTCTGAAGCCTCATCCTCTTCAAAGTGGGGAGGCTCTCTAACTTTCATAGTCATGATGGTTGGTCAAAGGGTAGTAGAGCAATCATCATTCTATGGGCCGCTGATAGAGACTTTTGGTGGGATGACTTATCGTCTCACTTGTCCTTTCACTCTACAGGCGGTGTAGGGTTGGGTGTAGCAAGTCATCTGAAAAGACCTGGGAATGTCCTGTCGAGTGTGATTTTGAACATACGAGCAATGATTACCCGCGAGGTGTGGTTAAGGGTCTTGTTTGAGACGACAATTATCGGGTCCGAACTAGGCGTCCGAATAGAGGGCAGGACTTGCCACATGTACATTGGAGGAGTGCCTTGTGAGGCCAGGATGATTTTCCACGTGTACGCTTAGGGGTGGTCCCTACAATGCCCCCTTTTAACCCGATTATTTTGTTTAGACAAAAAAGACGGGTTAAAACGATCCTATCGGTCTCTTTTTTTGGGGGTTGCATGACACGAGGTGCCCAATGGGGCATTTATGGAGAGCCTCCATCTTTGGGATGATAACCAGGTGGCTTGTTGTTTCGAGTGTAGTGCGGTTAGGTGCCTGGTCGTTAGGGGTCCCTAGGGATTTCGGCCCATAAATAGGGAATCAATTCCCCCCTGGTAGTCCTTCTTCTTCATTTCTTCCCTATTCCGACATCATCTGGGCATTGCTCCTGAGGCTTCACTCAGTGACGCTTCCCTTGCGATTCCGCGACCTACTCACTCAAGCGACTACAGCTTAGTCCGTCATTTTCTTGCGAACACCTGCCAGGTACACTCCTTTTTCTTTCTCCTCGTTCTCTATTTCTCGTTTTCTCGTTTCTCCTTGGTTTCTGGTGACAATTTATGATTGAGGGATAGGGGTGATGTTGGGGGTTTTGGTGGGTTGGGAAATGTCTTTGCCGGGTTTTGCAAAGGGGGGACGCGTAGGATTGTTCAAGGGTGTCACATTCTCTTGGTGGCGTGCCTTGCTAACTTTGGCCAGGGCTCTTTCTGGGTTGTTTTGTGCTTCGAGGCTCTATTAAGCCCGCCGAGTATTTGTCGCCTCTTCGTATGCTTGAAAATGGTTGTCAGCCACTTCTTGGCTAAGGTTAGGAATCGATTAGTGGGGTCGGGGTTCTTGACTTGAGGAGGCTACCAAATTAGGCATATTACTTAGCTAGGCATTTAGGGGCACCGCCTTCAGGGCGATGAGGTCGGGTGACTGTCCTCTAATTGTCAACATTGCACCATGCAGGTTTTATCTCGGCCCCATACTCCAACATGCCTGCAAAAAAGGATACTACTTCATCTAGTGCAGCTGGGCCAAGTGGAAAGGGTGGTAGGACAGTTACAGGCCCCGGACGCCCCTATCTGGGAAAGCCAACTGAGTTCCTCAATGAGCGGGAGTTTCACGATCGCTTCTGCCTTCCAAACGACATCTCCGTTTAGCTAGTGGAGGGGGATCCCATGCCCATAGAGAAGGTCGGACACCACGTCATTGACTTCACCAAGGAGCAGTTCAACGCGGGGCTCCGCTTTCCCCTTCCGTCTCTTTTCAAACAGTTCCTTAATTACACCCAAATTCCTCCAGCCTATATTCATCCCAACATCGTCCGGGTGCTAATGGGGTGCAGTATCTTGAATATGCTCTTTAGCTTGGACCTCTCATTCCTGGAGGTTCTTTTCATTTATATCCTCAAAATGGCAAGAAGGATATCTTTAGTATGTTTGCCCACATCCCATCCCTTCAACTAGTGACGGGCCTTTTTGACTTGAACAAAGGAGGAGCTAAGGGACATGTATTGGTTAGGGGACCATGGGCTGGCTTGATGGAACATCCGAAAAGGGATGTTAGCCCCAACTGTTCGTTGAATATTTCGGGTAGGGGTGTCTTTGAGCGCCCGTTCCTTGTTGATACTTTGATGCTTGACTTAGTTCCATTAGATTGCTAACCCTCTTTGTTTTGGCTAACGCAGGCTCAGGTAAGAGGGGCCGCTTGTTCGAGTGGGTAGAGAAGGCTTCATTCACCCGCCTGAACAAGCTGCTCAAAATCACTACGGTTGAAAGAAACAATCACATGCTCCTTTCCGCTTGGAATCTACTTGCGATTGTCCAGGAACCTCAGGCGTACGTCCTCAACATCATCCCTAGGCGACTACTGAAAATCGTGGTATCCGAGGAGCACTTCGTCTTGAAGGACCTTCCCTTCTACAAAGAGGCTTGTGAGACGGATGCGAGGACTCGCCAGGAGCGTCTTGAGCAGCGGGAGGAAAGAAGGCAGGAGGGGAAATTGAGAAAAGCTCCTGGTGAGAAAGGTCGTGGCTCCTCGTCTGCGGCCTAGCCTCCAACTGAGAAGAAGAAAAATAAAACCATGGCAAAAACGATCAAGGCTGCGTCTCTGGCTCCTAAATCTCCCTCTACTGCTTCAGTGTCCAGTCGACCAACCAACTCCGCCCAGACATCTGGGGGTGACTTTAGCTCACCGAGGCCTGATCCCATTGATCCCGAGATTCGCCCTTCTAAGCTCAAGCCGGAGTCTATTGCTCTCGAAGTTGTAAATGAGCCGGAGCAAGGGGAGGATCTGAATGACTTAAGGGCCGGATTTAAGGAGAGACACCACAAACGCCTGTATGAGGTGATTGACATGGTCCCTCCCCCAGCCAAAAGGGCTTACCAGGAGAGGGATTAGGTGGAGCTGGCAATGGGGGTTCCTTATGAGGTCGTGCCCCAATCGGATGTGGCGGGACCTAGTAGTGTTTCGACTGTGGAAAAAGAGGCTGGTGGTAAAGAGGCAGGTCCGGCTACGGGGGAGGCCCTTGGTGATGCTGCTCCCACTGAGGGGGTCTTGAATAAGAAGGACACTCCAACTCCTGCATCTTTTCCAAGCTAGGAAGAAATGGTGGAAATGTTGAAGCACATGTCGTGCTTCACGAACTCTGAATCTTCGTCTACTAAAATGTCAGACTTCTTCTCCCTCACTAAGCGGATATTAGTGAATATGGGCGGTGACACCCCCCCTCCTCCTTTGTTTCAGTCCAACTCTCCTTCGGCATTCCTGAGTCTGTTGTGTTTTTCATTCAGTAGCTGCAAGAATGTACGGTGTTGGAAATTGCAGAAGTGGTAATCCCTTTTATCTTGCCTCATTTTCAGGTAATGCATACTCCCTCGCTTCGTACTAACTTGGCTTTTGTTTTCTTTTCTAATGTTAGCTGGCATCATCAACATGATGCAACAACGCACACAACTTTTCAAGCGGCTGGAGATGGTAGTGAAGAGTTGCGCACAAAGTTGGAGTGGGTAGAGGCTGATTTGGTTGCCGCCCAAAAGGCCGTTGTGGACGGAGCCGAGGCGCTAAAGCTGGTTGAGAGGCCGATCTGGGCTGAGGTGGACCGACTGAAGGAGAAAGGAGAGGCTATAGAGGCCAAGTTCAAAGGGGCGGAGCAGGAGAACTCCCAATTAAGGAAGGAGGTGGAAGAACTCCGGGCTAGTTTCGCGGCCCAAAAAAAGGAGGTGAATGAGTTACAAGTGGGCTTTACTGCCCAAAAAAAGGAGTTGGAGGCCAAGTTTTCCGCTCAAAAGAAGGAGTTGGAAGCGGAGTACTAGAAGCAAGTGGACGAAATGTACTTTTTTGGCTATCGCTATTGTAAGAAGAAAAATGGCATCATGCACGACATTTCTTCCCTCCCTTTTGACGATGAGGATGAGATACCTGGAGGTCATCCGTGGTGACACGGCGTAACTTCTGTGTAATTCCCCCACATAACTTTTTCTTTGCCGTGAAAGGTTCGGCTAGTTTGTAAAGACAATTTTTACACTTATTTATAAATGCAACATTTATTTACTCCTTTCTCGCCCATTATTCCTTTTTACTGATAGTACTGCTTAAGATTAGATACATTCCATGGACGGAGTAAACGGGTTTCATTTAACTTCTGTAAATGATAAGCCCTGCTTTCACCTATCTTGGGGACAATGTAGAGGCATTCCCAATTCGCTTGAAACTTCTCGGCTCCCCTTTCAACTGTGTTTTCAAATACTCATTTGAGGACGAGTGTTCCAACCTTGTAGGTACGGGGTTGTGCCTTACGGTTGTAATAAGCAGCCACTCTTTGCTGGTAGGCATCCATCTGAATGGATGCACTTTCCCTTACTTCATCCACCTAGTCCAAGTTCCTTCCAAGTTCCTGATCTTCATCTCTTTGACCCTGTACGACAGTCTGGGCCGTGAGCAAGCCTATTTCAGTGGGGATGACTGCGTCCATTCCGTATGCGAGAGCAAAGGGAGTGTTTCCCATTGGTTGTCCAAGCGCCATCCGGTAGGCCCACAAGATGCCGGGCAGCTCGTCCACCCACTTTCCCTTGGCTCATTCCAGCATTTTCTTTAATGCTGACAATAAGGTTTTGTTTTTTGCCTCCGCTTGCCCACTGTTTTGAGGGTACCGTGGTGTGGAATATAGATTTTGGATTTTAAGTTTTGAACAAAAATTTCGAAAGGCGATACTGTCAAACTGCGGGCCATTGTTAGCCACGATTGGTTGAGGGATCCCAAATCAGCAAATGATGTTCTTCCAAACGAATTTTGTGACATCTTTATCTTTGATGCTAGCATACGGTTCCACCTCTACCCATTTGCTGAAATAATCCATGCCAACGAGTAGGAATTTCTTCTGAGCAGTTGCAACAGGCAGAGGTCCCACTATGTCCATCACCCATTATGCAAATGGCCAAGGGCTTGTTATCGGGTTCAACGTCTCAGATGGCATATGTGGGATGGGCGCATACCTTTGGCATCTATCATATTTTTTGACATAATCCTCTGCATCCTGTTTCATAGTGGGCCAGTAGTACCCCTACGAATGGGCGCGATGTGCTAAAGATTGTCCTCCTAACTGGTTACCGCATACGCCTTCATATAACTCCGCTAGCACATACTGGGCTTCTGAGTGGTCCAAGCATTGGAAGTATGGGCCTGCAAAAGATCGTTTGTAAAAATACCCCCCTATTAGGGTGAAGCAGGCAGCCTACACACGGATCTTATGTGCTGCTTGGGTTCCTCGGGCAGAGCACCTGTTCTGAAGTACTTCTTTATGACACTCATCCATCCCTGGCTCTCTTTGATAGCATTGCAAGCGGGTGATTCTGCGATGGAGGGATTAGCCTGTACATGTATGGGCAGCCATATGGCTTCTTTTATGGAAAGTGAGGCAGCTATTGCTGCCAGGGCATCGGCTCGTACGTTGTCTGCCCGGGGGACTTTTTCGATAATCCACTCATCCAACTACTTTAGGAAGTCCCGCACCTTTGTCAGGTATTGGGACATGCGCTCATCTTTGGCTTTGTATTCTTTCTGCACATGTCCCACGACAAGTTGTGAATCATTGTAAATTCTGAGCTTAGTGACGGATAGTGAGAGTGCAAGGTCCAATCTGGATAGAATGGTTTCGTATTCGGCTTCATTATTTGATCTAGGGAATCCGATCCGGATGGCCTGCTCCAATTGTTTACCAGTTGGGGTTTGCAGAAGGAGTCCCACTCCGGATCCTGACCACCGAGAGGCTCCGTCGACCCATAAGGTCCACCATTCCACCTTGTCCACTTCTCCTCCCTGCGTGGTCTGTTGAGGAGATTCAATAACAAAGTTAGCCATGACTTGCCCTTTCATGGACAGCCTAAGCTAGTATTCAATCCCGTACTTGCTTAACTCTATGGCCCATTGCAGCATCCTCCCGGACATGTTTGGTTTGTGCAGGATACTTCGGAGGGCCTGGTCAGTAAGCACGTCTACTAAGTGAGCTTGAAAATACGGGTAGAGCTTCTGGGTGGCGTTTCACAAGGCTAAGGCAGTCTGTTCTATATTTGAATATCTGGTTTCTACATCGGCCATCGCTCTGCTGATATAATAAACAAGCTTCTGTTCTCTGTGTGATGGACAACGAAACAAGACAGTGTTAACCGCCCAATTAGATACCGCTAAATACATGTACAACCACTCGCCAGGTTGAGGGCTGCTCAGGATGGGTGGTTCTGTAAGGTAATGTTTGATTTTCTCGAATGCGCTCTGGTAGTCATTCGTCCATCCAGTAGCATCAGCTTTCCTTAACACCAGGAAGAAAGGTTGCAGCTTGTCTGTGAATCGGGCTATGAAACGACCTAGTGTGACAAGCTTGCCGATGAGGCGCTGCAACTCCTTCTTGCTACTAGGGGCGGGTGTCTCCATGACCACCTTAATTTGTATCGGGTTGACTTCTATTCCTCTTTGGGTGACCATGAACCCTAGGAATTTGCCTGCACTTACGCTGAAGGCGCATTTGGATGGGTTAAGCTTCATGTCATATCTTCTCAGCAAGTGGAAGACTTCTTGTACGTGGAGGGTATGTTCTTCTCTAGTTTTGCTTTTGACCACTATGTCATCAATGTACACTTCCACCGTGTGACCGATCAAGGGCTTGAAGATCTTCGTCATCAGTCTTTGGTAGGTGGCGCCAGCGTTTTTAAGTCTGAATTGCATGACTTTGTAGCAATAAAGTCCATGTGGCGTTATAAAGGCAGTTTTTTCTTCCTCCGCGAGGGCTATGGGGATCTGATGATATCCGGAGAAGGCATCTAGAAAGGAGAGTATCCCCTGCCCGGTAGTGGAGTCGACTATTTGATCTATCCACGGCAGCAGGAAGCTATCTTTCGGGCATGCATTGTTTTCTTTTTTGGGGACTACCACCACATTTGCCAACCATTTCGGGTACTCAACTTCCTTGATGAACCCGACGTCTAATAACTTATCCACCTCACACTGAATGATCTTCTGTCTATCCGGATGAAATCGTCTGACCTTTTGTCGGATAGGTCTTGATGAGGGCAAGATGTTAAGTCGATGGGAGGCAACCGTTGGGTGGATCCCGGGCATGTCGGAGTGGGTCCATGCGAAAACGTCTTGGTTTTGTCGGAGCATCTCCTCGATGTTCTGTGTCTCGTCAGGTTCCAAGAGGGAACTAATATAAGTGAAACGATCATTCCTCTCAGAGACCTGGATGGTTTACAAGGGATCTGCCACCGGGGGATCTTTATTCATCGGGTACTGTAATTACTATTAGTCGGATGCATTCGCTTGCTCGGGGAGCGGCTCGCGATCATTGCTAGACCCGACCTCTCGTGCTACCTGATAGCACTAGCGGGTCTCTAATTGGCTACCATATAAATCAATCTGTCCGTCTTCGATGAGGAAGCTCACCATCTGATGGTACGTGGAAGGGATAGCCTTCATGTAGTGCAACCAAGTGTGCCCCAGAATGGTGTTGAAGAGGGATAAATCTTCTACCACTGAGAACTGCACGTTGAGGGTGACGGGGCTTGCTTGGACTGGTAACACAATGTCCCCTAGGGAGGTCGTTGAGGCCCCATTGAATCCTGACAAAATCCACCCCGGGTTATCCAGACTAGAGGGCATGATTCCGATTTGTTTAACTACTGATACTTGCAAGAGGTCTGCCGAGCTGCCTAGATCGACTAAAATCCTTCTTACATTGAAGTTTATAATCCCCAGAGATAGGATAAGGGCGTCTCGATGTGGTTGTAATATCCGTATGGGGTCTACTGGTGGAAAAATGATTGTCCTATCTATTGGGTGGGCGCTCCCGTTGGTTAATCCAGGTCGGATGGAGTTTACACGTTCGCGGACAGAAGTGGCCCACAGCAGCCTTTGTCTCTTTCGCTTAGAATCGTACTCTTCGTCCAGGAGCCCGCCATGAATGTAGTTAATTACGACCCTAGGGGCAATCGGAGCTGATGGGGCTCCAGAGGCCTGACTCCAGGAAGTCTCTCCTTCCCTGGCTCCTGAGCGGATGTACTGCTTTAGGTGTCCTGCTCTTATGAGCTTTTCCACCAAGTAGTGGAGACCTCTACATTGCTTCGTATTATGTCCGTGCTCTTTATGATAAGCACATTTCCTATTGCGATCTCTCTTGGCTGGGTTCGCTTTGAGGGGTCCGGGCCACCTAAATTCGGATAGCTCGCGGATCATTGGGAAAAGCTTCTCATAAGACACGGTACGGAGTGTAAGCAGTGGTGGCTCCGACTGACTTTGCTCGCCTCGTTTGCGGCTGGGTGGCCTTTGCCGGCTCAGAGGTTTGGAGCTCCTTACCACGTCATTCCTGGTCGGTTGTCTAGTAACTAGGATCTGTTGGGTGGCTGCCTGTACATCATCTTCCAGCATTGAATATTTGTTCGCACGCCGGAACAAGTCATCCATAATCTTGGGAGGTTTTTTGGCGAGCAATTCGAAGAATGGTGTGCCCAGACATATGCTCCGCTTAAAAATTTGGAGGACGACGTCCATGCTGTAGGATTCTAGTTACAGTACAACTTGCCCAAATTGTTTCATGAACTCCCTCAGGGATTCATTTTCCTGCATTTTTATGTTTTGTAGGGTGCTAATATTCTGTTTATGTCACGCTGAGCATAGGTATTGTCCCACAAAGGCTTCTGATAGGTCCCGGAAGTTATCAACAGAATTCATAAGGAGGCGATGAAACCATGAGAGGGCCTGGCCTTGGAGGCTAGCGGGGAAGACCTTGCACAACAGTGCATCGTTCCCTATGTCAAGAGTCATGAGTTGTCAGTAGTGCATGATGTGATCAAATGGATCACTAGACCCGTCATACGCGAAAAATTTTGGCATGAGAAACCCTCTTGGGGGCTAGTAATTAATAATACGCGAGCTAAAAGGCGTGGAAAGCATGTCGTCCAAGCGCCTATTGATGGACCCCAGGGGGCTCATTCGACGAGTTTCCTCCGACCTGTCGTAGTGTTTGGTGTGAGGGATTGCCTCATGTGATGGGTGTGGCTGAGGAACTAGGATATGCCTCCTGGGTCGCGGCTGTACGTGGCCTATCCTTACCAGGTGCTTGTGGTCCCAACCTAGGACACATTACATCAGATAATTGGGGTCTCTTGTCACACTGTCTCTTTGATGAGACACGAGTAGAGTCCGAGCTTTCATCTTGCGATGCACCGTATGTAGGTAAGGGTCCTTCGTTAGGTTGTACGCCGCATATCTCAGGGGAGGGCTCTGCGATTCCAGGATACGTAGCCTCCTGGTTATGCCTAGAGTTTGTCCCTTGGCCTCTCAGCAACTGGTTGGGAGGAGGACCCGAGGACGAAACCTGGATTCTTAACACTTCGTTTTCTTCCCTAAGCCTCCTTGTTTCCTGGAGTAGGGCTTGTACTTGTCACTCGTTTTCTTACTATCGTCTTTCCATGCTTTCATGCCAGTCGAAATAACCTTCATCACCCATGGCTAATGAGCAACTTCTTGAGGGTGTGGACATCTTTGTAAATGCTGGTTCCCACAGACGACGCCAATGTTGATGCGGGGATCTCCTAGAGGCACTATAGCTCCCTGAGGTTTTCACTCCCTCAACTGAGAACAATGCTTTCTTCCATTCCCCTGCAAAAGATGTCCGGACAGGTGGTCTGGACACACCCTCCGAAGCCCTTGTCAGATTGGCGGTTAAGCATATTGATATTCTTAGGCTTTTTCAGGAATCCTCACCTTTGACTGAGTCGTTGGGCTCTTATAGTGTCTGAAGCCTCGTCCTCTTGAAAGTGGGGAGGCTCTCTGACTTTCATAGTCATGATGGCTAGTTAGAGGGTAGCAGAGCAATCATCATTCTACGGGCTGCTGATAGAGACTGTTGGTGGGATGACTTGTCATCTCACTTGTCCTTTCACTCTACAGGCGGCGCAGGGTTGGGTATAGCAGGTCGTCTGAAAAGACCTGGGAATGTCCTATCGAGTGTGCTTTTGGACAGATGAGCAATGATTACCCGTGAGGTATGGTCAGGGGTCCTGTTTAGGATGATAATTACCAGGTTCGGATTGGGCGTCCGAACATAGGGTAGGACGTGCCACGTGTGCATCAAAGGAGTGCCTTATAAGGCCAGGGTGATTTTCCACGTGTACGCTTAGGGGTGGTCCCTACAGGTGGCTCGATTAGTTCAACATGTGATATGATCTTTTAGCTAAAGCAGATTTGATCCTTTCTTTCCATGTCATTGAAAAGAAAACGGGGTTTCTGAATTTTGTTCATTTGTTTACTTCACACAATTGTGAAAATAGGGTTTTTGAATTTTTATTTATTATTTTCCATGGTTGTTGTAAAAATGAACTTTTTGGGCGATGAAGCTAGATGAGGATAAAGCGTACGTGGCTATGGAAGAGCACACGATCCCTCGATATGAAATAGAGAGGATAACAAGGGTGATTGTCAAGTCCCAATATGACAACTCTATTCATAATACAATATGCAACAACAAACCCACTAACTCCCACTTTTAGGCGTTTGAACAACAAGGATGCCAATGATGCTAGTGGAGACAAGCAGAATGTATGTCTTGAAAGAATCACAAAGTCTATGCTTCTAATTATGATCACTTGAAAAAATAGGTGCAACTCAAATAAAGCTTAAATAGGTTTATGATGAAAGAAAAAAAAACATTCTAATAATGACAAACTTTTCAACAATCTTCACCTTACATGAAATTCCATGGAATCAATCTTCTAGCTATCTATAACACACTTTTTATGTTACATTCTAATAAGAAAATAATTAACTCTACTTGTAATTAAAATTTCTTTTATCATCATAATCTTGTGTGCCCTGAGCTTTTTGACTTTTTTAGATAAAACAATCTATATAAAAGTACACAAAATTTTAACGTAGTTCAGTCAATCATTTTTAAATTCATAAATGAGAAAGGATCATTTCATTATATTCTAAAGGATAATATAGAAAATAAAAACTAAATACAACTACTGGAGTCTCAAAATATCTCATATTTCTCGCTCCTTGTATCTACACCCTAATCCACAAGTTTTGCACATGAGTACTTTGCTTTATTGAATGTTTCTCATTCTTCATTACATCTCTATTCATCACATATAATTGACTACAAATCTTTGTTGTAAATAAAATATTAAAATTTAAATACATGATAACTTTAGCCAAGAAAAACAAAAATAGAGTTTCCACGAATTTGTAGAATTTCAAGTTGTCATTCTCTAGTATGAGCTCTAATGTGTTCAATTGTTTTTATATTAGAAAAATTAACTATTTGCTCTAATTTTTTTTTCTTTTTTTAAAGAAAACCCTAATGTAAACAAATCAAAATAAAACATGGATAAAGATTTCCTATATTAAACTTATTTCAATTATACAATAAGTATTAATTTTTAATTCAATTAATTAAGATTGTGGATCCACAATCCAACTTTAGGTAGACTTTTAGGTGAAACAAGAGTATATAATTTAATAGTCTTAAGGTAATCAAAATACATGGTCTAACGAGATCAACTTAAATTCCACACCTTAGAATTGATCTATATCGTAACTTTTAATATTTTATTCCATTGAATTACCTAATAAATGAATGAATATGAAATCTTTATTTAGGTGTAAAATTTTTAAATTTTTACCACTCAATAGATTTATCTTAATGTAAATAACAATGACAAAACCTTTGACAACTAAGAATCAAGAATTACCAAGAATCCTTAGTATCAAAGAATGTGCAATTGTACCATCTCCTAATTCAAACTAATTTTAGATGGTATTATGATCTCAAAACTAGTATCCTAACATTTCATTCATTCCATTATTAATCTAATTTTACCCATTATTTCCTTTTGGATCTAATCCTAGGTCTTTGTGCTTCACCTCAAGATGAATTTCTAACCTCTTATGGGTACACTCTCACATACACAGGCCATAAAAGAATAAGAAGACTCTTTGATCTCTAAGAAATTAAAAACAATGCATTATTGAATAATAAAAAGAAAAATAAAGCAAACCAAGAAAATCTTCAATAGCTTCTTCTTCTTCCCTACATTCCTTCCCCTCTTCTAAAACGTAAAACAAGAGTTTTTATAGGAAAAGCAAAACTACACATAACATGTTCCTATTGGCTACTTATTTCCCAAATAATTACCTAAAAATGTTTTAAAAATAATAATAAAATCATGATTTCCAATTGTGTGGGACTCATTTGGGGTTGATGGAGTGCCCAAAATGCAATTATTGAGTGAAACATCAAAGTGACAGTGTGTGATTTCAAAATTGGGATCATTTTAAAATCATAAGTTGAATTTCGAAATCATTTCAAAATGGTCCTTCAATCATATGAATTTTGAAATCATAAGTTATCTTCAAATGATCATAACTTCTTCATTTCAATTCCAATTTGCACATTGTTTAAATGTTGGATTCTTGACTTCTTAAGTTTTAAAACCATATGTGGCTTACCCAAAAAGATCATGGAAAGTACTTCATAAATTACATCAAAGTCAGGGTATGTGTTATTGCTAAGTTTGAGTTCCAAATTCCATTTTAAGCTTATTTGCATTTGCTTCCAACCCCCTTCCTCATGGTTTCTTATGATCTATTTCACTCCATAACATTCATTATTAGTATTTCATGCTCATGACTCACTCAATTCAACCTTTCTTGAACTCTTCATGGTTCTGATATCTAAAATCTCTCATTTATACATATTTATCCCATTTTACTTTATTGGTTAAGAATGACTTTTGCATTCAACATTCTTTTCATTCCTTAAAGCTAAAATTAGGCTCAAAATAAAAGTTAGATCCATAATTAGGGTCTTAACATCAATTTAAGTTAAGTTGATGATTTAAACTTTTTATATTGCATAAATTATATCATATATGTGTCATTCATTGGAACACATATTTTGGCTTTAAACAATAGTCTTTTCAAAACTCATCTTCATCCCATAACTTTTTCCTCTCATGACCTATAATATTTAAAAAATATCCATAATAATTTTCTTTATTTTAGAAAAAAAAATCTAATAGTATAGTGACATATGAATGTGAGAAATATTTATGAAATATTGTTTACAAAAATGAATCTATATTAATTAGGAATTTAAGACACTTTCTAACATTATGATTTCAGTTACATCCATCTTAAATACTCTAACCATTATATAATTATTATGGAATAAAGTTTTGACTGTTCTATGATTAATATAGGGGCGGTGAACATTATATGGAAAATTAAGAGTTTATTTGGTAAAAAACTTACAAACAAATTTTAGTTTTTAAAATTTAAAATTTTCTACGCATGTTTGGTGACTAATTTTAAGTTACCGTTTTCAAAAACAAGATTTTTTAAAAAATAATAGTAACATTTAGAGAACAAGCTAAACTTGTTCTCAATTGATTTTAAAAACAAAAGAAAAAAAATTAAAAGAACTATTGAAGGTGGAAGAATATCTCGTTCCCCAAGTTGCAGAGCCCATATTTGGCTACAAGGAAAAAAATAATTAAATAAGAAATAAGAGAGAAAGTGCGAGGGTTTCGCTAGTGACCATTGCTCATACAAAAAAGGTGAGAACAATGACTTAAAGTAAAATGAAGATCCTTAAAAGGTGAATAATTAAATAAGAAATAATTTAAAATTTATTTATGTTTAACCCTTACATCATTATAAATTTATTTTCTCTTCTTTTAATATGACTCAACTTAAATTTGATTTCATATTAATATAAAATAAATTTATAAAATAAAAATAAAGCATTATTTTTTAAAACAATATAAATTCTTTTATTTAAATAAGTTTTTTGTTTTTAAAAACATCTCATAACACTTTCATTTTTAAAAAATAATAAAAAAAATTGTTTTTTTTCTCTTTATTAAAAACAAATTTTAAAAAGTACTAGACCCTAAAGTGGTCAAAGTGCTCAGAATAACTCCGAGAATAATCTTAAGAAGTTAGATCGAAGAGAAACTATACTAGAAAACTACACGAAAATGAAGGGAATACAAAACTCATACAACTCAAGCCTACTAAAGCGCTAGAAATAAAGAAAAATGGTGCAAGAAAGATGTACTTGTAAGCAAAGAAGAAAATGTCGCGAAATATTGGCGATATATCGCTGATATATTGTGTATCGGAGGCGAGCTACACGATATTTTGAGGAGATATGTTGGAGGGGCAATTTTCACAAAAAATCGCCAAAAAATCGACGATATATCGTTGATATATCAACGATTGGCGATAAATTGCCGATTTATGCAAAAAATTGCCTGGGAAGCCATTTTATCACCGATTTTTTAGCGATTTTTTCCGAAAAATCGCCCCTCTCTCTCCAGCGTGATCTGACTGCCCAGATAACGCCCGTGTTGATCCGACGACCAGATTTGAATCTCAATGGTAATAAAGAGATCCAACGGCCAAAATTAAATTTCAACAGTAACTTAAGGTTCCAATGGCTATTTTGGCCCAAATTTCGTCTATAAATAACCCATTTTGCATCAATTTCATCCATTTTTGCTTTGATTCTTCATTTGCTCTCTTATTACTCCAATTTTTTCTAAGGTTGCTCAATTATTCAATTATTTTAAGGTATGTTTGTTTTAAATTATAATTAATTTTGTTTGCAATGGTAATTAATTCATGTATTTTAAATTAATTAGTATGTTTGCAAGGGTGATTTAATGTTATTTTTACATTCAATTGTAATTAATTTGTATATTTTTATTGAATTAATTTAGATTAATTTGATTATTGAATTATAAATTGATATATTTATTTTGGATGATTATTTGTGATTTAGATTCACATTTAGAATTACATTAAACTAGTTAACTTAGCTAAATTATTTAATTAATTTAATTAACATGGTAAATTATGTAATTAATTTAATTAACGTGAAGTAGTATATTTTGAATATGAAATATATTCATTTTTATGATTATTGGGATTTATTTTCATATTCAATTATAATTAATTTTTATATTTAGTAAATTTATCATAGAATTACATTTAGATTCAAAAAAATAACTTAGTTAAATTATTTAATTAGTTTAATTAACATGAACTACTATATATAGAATATTAAATATGCTCAATTTTTTTTATTATCGCGATTTATTTTCATATTCAATTATGATTAATTTCAATATTTAGTAAATTTATCATAGAATTACATTTAGATTTAATAAATTAACTTAGCTAAATTATTTAATTAGTTTAATTAACATCAACTACTATATATGGAATATTAAATATGCTCAATTTTTTTTATTATCGCGATTTATTTTCATATTCAATTATGATTAATTTCAATATTTAGTAAATTTATCATAGAATTACATTTAGATTTAAAAAATTAACTTAGCTAAATTATTTAATTAGTTTAATTAACATGAACTACTATATATGGAATATTAAATATGCTCAATTTTTTTTATTATTGCGATTTATTTTCTTATTCAATTATGATTAATTTCTATATTTAGTAAATTTATCATAGAATATAATTAAATTTACATTTAAAACATTAACTTAGCTAAATTATTTAATTAGTTTAATTAACATAGATTTAAATTTAAGTGTATTTTTCTTTCAATAGATTTAGCATGGCTAGTGAAGGTGGTTCTGCCATGCCAGGGCAAGATCCGACTTGGAAGTATTGTTCACCAATTGAGGGTAACCGAAATGGAACAATTTGTAATTTCTATGGGTTGGTAATGAAAAGTGGAGGCATCACACGAGTCAAGTCTCATTTAATGCATAAAGACCTGCATAACAACACCAAAAAGTGTCCAAGAGTGCCACCCGAAGTGAAAAAAGAGATACGATTGCTGGTGCATAACAAACAAAAAGCAAAAGCAAAGAAAAATGCTAATATTGAAGACATTTGTAGTCAATTACATGGCACAATGGGGACTCATCATACACATTTGGTAAACGAAGATGATGATGATGAAGATGCTGAGGATGAAGATGTATATATGTATCCGATAGATATGCACCCAAATGAGTGGGATGCATATCGATCCGCAGTTCGTGCCTCGAAAGCATCTAATTGGGAATGTGAACAACATGATAATATTGTAGGAAACAAACGCAAACTGGGAGAGTCTTCTACTGGTATACCGTCGACGATGCGAAAATCACAGAGTATACGACATTCGCATCATTCACCCCCTATTACCCCTTCGCTTTATAAGTCTTCTGCAGCAAGACAAAAAAATATCAAAGATATATTCAAGGGTGGTGCAATTAAAGAAACGATGGGACGCTTAATCAGTAAATTCTTCATTTATGAGAGTGTCGCACCCGCAAAAGCAAAGTCTCATCACTTCAAGAATATGATTATTGGTGCACAACAAGCAGGTAACTACTAATTTATCAAATGTTATATTGTGTCATACTTTTAGTAAGTATAGTATTTTGTGACATGTTTTACATATGAAGTGCAAGAATGGGAATCGAACCTCCATCTCCATATGAAATAAAGAACAAATACTTGGAAATGGAGTACAAAGAAATGGAAGCTTATGTGAACCAACAAAGAGAAAAATGGAAGACATATGGGTGCACAATAATGTCAGATGGATGGACAGGGCCCACGAAATTAAGTATTATTAATTTCATGGTTTATTCTAAAGGGACCACGGTGTTCCTTAAGTCAGCCGATGCATCGAACTATATCAAAGACCACAAGTATATATACGAGCTTTTGAAGACTATTATTAAAGAAGTCGGTAAGGAAAATGTGGTCCAAATTGTCACAGATAATGGGTCGGCGTTCATGAAAGCAGGGAAACAATTGATGAAGAAGTATAACTTATATTGGACTCCGTGTGCGGCGCACTACATCGACTTAATCTTTGAAGACATCGGTAAAAGACCCAGTGTTATCGAGGTGATAAACAATGCTCACAAGATAACTAACTTCATTTACAATCATGGTTGGTTACTAGCACAAATGAGAAAGTATTGTGGTGGAGACATTGTTAGACTAGGAGCTACAAGGTTTGCTACCAATTATATTGCTCTTGATAGTCTTCTCAAAAAAAGGGTTGATTTGAAAAAATTGTTTATGAGTGATGAATGGGCACAACACAAACTCAGTTGAACAAAACTTGGATTAGAATTGGAGCACTTATTGTTTGACCATACGTATTGGGACAGATTGACAAATATAGTTTCATTATATGAGCCATTATACGTGATGCTTCGACTTGTGGATTCTGAAGTTGTTCTCACAATGCCATTTGTGTACAAGCTTATGCACGTGATGAAAGAGAACCTTATTCGTCAAGGAGTGATTCATGCCTAATTGGTGTCTCAGCTGATGTATGTCCAGCTGGTGCTCCTTGATGGCAGGTGTAATCAACAAAATTTATAACCTATAACACCATGAACTAGGGTAGCAAATACAAAGCTACTATAGCATAGTGGCTCTAGGATCGTTCACTGGGATGGGTTTTCACTTCACAAATGATATCAATTCAAAGCTGAATTGGTGCCTTTTCATTTCAAGGTTAGCTTCAAAAGAAAACATAAAGACGTTTGAATGAAAAAGGATTGGTTTTAAGCTAACCAAAAGTAGTAACTGATTTTACTTAGAAAGAAAAGTGTCTCTTGGAGTTTAGATCACTAGGCTCAGATTCCTCATGCACAAAGGAGAGTTCCGGTCACTTGTTTCATTTTCTCACATTAGAGAATTAACATAAAGTCAATTCTCTAATAGGTGCTGCATAAATGCATCCCTCAATTGGATTTCAGCTTTAATTCTCTCACTGATGCAACTTGCAATGGTTCAAGCCTCTCACTTAGCTGTTACCATTCAAGGTGATCTTTAACCTTGGATTACCCGTCAAAAGCTCGCAAGAGGTAACTAATGGATGTCTCCTAAGAGTCCAAAAGCTTACCAAGTGTTGGCTATTCTAGAAAATCCTACCTTCAAGTCACCTACCAGAGGCTTGCAAGGGGTAAACTAGTGCATCTCCATGGTTAGAGATCACTTGCCTTACCAAGTGTTGGCCCAGGTGACTCCAAGGTGTTTTAAGTTAACTAAAAACGTAGAAACCATTCATGGGACACACTTACTCTTCATTCCAAACTAAAACAACAAAACTTCCAATTTATGCCTGAGGAAACTTACCCGGTTACCTTAGCTCCAAGAGACAAAGAGCCTAGCCTCTCATCCTCTGAGAAAACATCTCAGAGAATGTTTGGCTAGCAAGAAAATGAAAATGAAAGAGAAAATAAGAATATAAAGAAGAAACAGAGCAAGTGCCCTGTATTTTTACTTCCTCCCCAAAACTGTACAAAGGATCCCCCTTGGAACCAAAACTCTAACACCCTCAGAACAGGCTCCTCGGGCTCTCTTTATACCACAATTACACTTACAGCTATTACATAGATATTTTTGCCAAATTCCTAGCTTAAAAACTAAGAAATCCTATCATTGGTGACTTACAAGGAGAATTTGGGCATTTAGGCAACAAAAATCTAATGAAAAATATCTTCAAGTGTCGGTTACAAATATCGGGAAGCACTAAGGACCACTTCGCAGGTGACAAGTGAGGTCTGCGAAATTTCGCAGGTGCACAAGAGGGGCTGCGAAATTTCTTCATAGCAACCAGCTGAATCAACACCTTCACAAAGTTGACTTCCATCTTGTGGTGCTGGGCTTCCATCGCGGCGTGAAGCTTCAGGGGAAATCCATAGCACTATGCAAAAGTGTTGCGAAATATCTCGCAACAAAATCGGATTCCGCAGCACTTTTTCTGAAGCCTTCCTTCAGCTTGGAGCAGTTGTCTTCCAAAGGCTGTAACTTCCTCATTTCAGCTCCAAATTGCACACGGTTTGAAGCATTGGATTGTTGACTTCCTAAGCTTTCAAATGACATATAGCATTCATAAATTGGACATCAGGAAGTGCTCCAAAAGTAGCTGCAGTGACTGTCATCAAGAATGCTTCATGGCTGGATCCTCTTTGCTTTCCCTTGCATTCCAGACTTTGCTTATGGCAAAAGTGCTTCAAGGCTTTGATTCTTCATTCCTCTAAGCTTCCCATTGCTTGCCAAGGATTCCATAAAACTCTCCTCAATCTCATAATGCTTTGGTGATCAAAATACTAACAAAAACACCAAAACTTACACAATTTGATTAGAATTGATTGCAAGGGTCCTTAACATGTTAATTGGGTTAAAAGGCAATAACTACTACTCAAAAGTGTTTAAAAGAGTTAATTACAAGCTATGAAATAGCACTTTTTGAGTAGTAATCAAGGAGCTGGAGATTGGATGTTCAAAATAATACAAGATCGTTGGGAGAAAACACTAAAACATCCACTTCATGCAACAGGTACTTAAGTACTATATATCTTTATAAGTTTTTACTTTGTATTTAAGTTTCTTTAAAAAAAATACTAACTCTACTAAATTTTATTGTAGCATACTTCTTGAATCCAAGATTTCAATATAGGTGTGGAGTTGGTAGTGATCTGGAACTACTTCAAGCTGTCCATGATGTTTTTGCAATATTAGATCCAACTACTGAATCGCTTGGTCAATTTGGAAATGAGGTGAATAAAAAATTGTTATTTTTGTCAATAAAACAATAATTTCATTTATCAATTTATTTGAACGTTTACTAACAAATTAAATGTTGAATATATAGTTTGTACTTTTTCGAGATGCAAAAAGAGGATTCGGTGATCAAGCGGCAATTGTAGCAAGGTCAACCATGGTGCCCGGTGAGTCTTTATAGGAAAACATTGATTATCATTATTGTAAATTCACCACATAAGTATTTATATGATTATCAAATTTGTTGCAGCTGAATGGTGGTTTATGTATGAGAATCAAACACCTACACTGAGAAAGTTAGCCATCAAAGTTCTCTCACAAACTACGCCATCTTCTGCATGTGAGAGAAATTGGAGCACGTTTGCTCTCATCCACACAAAGCAACGAAATCATTTGGCTTACCCTCGATTGGAGCAATTAGTTTTTAGTTACTATAATATGAGGCCAAAGTTACGTGATATAGAGGCAGAAAATGATCGAGTTGCTGAAAAAGATAACCTTGATCTTCTTGACATTTCAGCTGAGGTGGGTGAAGAAGAAGATAATCAGTTGTTCTAGTGGGTTAGGCCTATACACTTGGATGATAAGGTTGGAAATCCTGATCCACGAATTGCCGCTCATGCTCGAGAATTTGGAGTTAATGTTGAACGTGTGTTGTCCGAAGAAGTTCACTCTGAAAGTTTTAGCAAAGATACTGATGATTCACTTCAAGCGACATTGAATTCCCACCAAGAGATCGACTCCATAAGTGCTGGCCATAGTAGTAGACCTAGTGCTGTAGGTACTTCTGCTTCTGGTTACGATGGTTTAAGAGGTGGAACTGATGATGGAGGTGATAATGGGGGAAGAGATATTGATGAACGTCGACATAGTCAATATCCAATCAGCCAATTTACTTGTGAAAATGATTTCACACACTGCACATAGGATGAAGACCATGGCTCTAGAAGAGCTGGTCCAGGCATAGGAGCTATTAGGAAGCCTTATAGAGGAAGAGAACGAATGATGGAACCATATAACGAGGAGTTACTTTCAGGGAGTTTTGAATCTATGAGTATAGGGACTCAATTTAGTGACTCCTCGAATGAGGCTAACGTCTACCCTCCTCATGTGATGAGTTATGGTCAACCTTCAAGTTCAACAGATGAAGAGTATGGTATGTCGCGTTATTCCCCTTCCAGACAAATACCATACCAAGTTCCATATCAGATGGAAGAAGGATTTGGCGTTAACACATGGGTGAACTTTGAGTATCCTATCCATGTAGAGGCAGTAGGCAGGACTCAAGAGAGATATGCATGGCATGTTAGAATTTATAACCAATATTATCGAGGCTCATTAAGTTGGTACCAATATTGTCTCCAACAGCAAACCGAGGTTCCTTCATCTATCAATCCCATTGAACCACATCGATCCTCATTTTGGTACTAAAGGGACATTGCAATGTAATGTGTACAAATTATTGATATTTAATGAAATGAAGTATTTTATGTGACTTTATAATGAGAACAATTACGAAATTAACATTTCTTATAGATCAACATGATATAATTACATCTAATATCGCAAATTATATCATATGTATATCAAATTTTTCAATAAAACAACTTTAAAATGTCTATTATACTTTTAATTATATTATTATGAGGTTTTCCTTGCATTTCCATGAGTTTTTAACAATTTTAAGCCCACCGATATTTTTTTCCAGAATATCCACCGATATATCTCCGATATATCCGATATATCCGTAAAATCGAAGTACCAATATATTCATAATTACCGATATTTTCATCCTTGCTTGTAAGTAAAGATGAAAATATCGATAATTATTGATACATCAATACTATGATTTTGCGAATATAATGGAGATATATTAGTAGATATTTTGACATAAAATATCGGTGAGTCAAAAATTAATCAAAACTCAAGAAAATATTGTGAAAAGTTAAAAAAAAAATGATGTAAAAAATAATAATAGAAATATTAAGGTTGTTTTGTTAAAAATTGATATATATATATATATAAGTTGTGATATTTAACAATAATGTTCATAACTTAAAAACATACTTTATACATATTCATCTAATTTGGATGTATTTAATGATATAAAATCAATGATAATAATTTATATAAGTATTTTTTATTTTAAAATTTTGATAATTTTATTCATAAATTTATATTTATTTTCTATTTAGTTATTATATAAAAGACACAATAACCAAAATTAATTTATTTATAATAATTTTATTCTAATTAATTTATAATATATATATATATATATATATATATATATATATATATATGTATGTATGTATGTATGTTGGTTCTAATGTAAATATATATAAAAAAATATTTTAGTATACAATGTGTAGCACGATTAGTAGGCTGGTAGTGGGGGTATTTATGAACATAAGGTTTCCTTACCTTTTAAAAAATTCCGTCCCTGCAATCCCACATCGATACTTGATGAGACCAAAAATGTCTATTTAAGTAGAGGAGTCATGAAACACTACCCTACCAAAAAGTAAATGGTCGAGGCATCAAAATTTTGGTCCATATCATATCATTTTAGACTCCTATCAAGCATCCTTTCACTTCCCAAACATTTTTTTGATGCCCTTGGGAGGGGAACAATAGCTGAAACGATTGTTAATACCCTATAGGCTGAGAAGCAAAATGAGGAATTCGCTCGAGAAGAGGCTCGTGTCTTATTAACTAGTTGGTGAGACAATAGCTTACCAAGGCAATGATCTGTAGTTGGTCTGAGAGAATGAGATGAAAATCACCCACAAACCAAAAATGAAGTACACCTAAACTCATATGAAGTCACGTGCCAATAGGTTTCCCAAACTAAGGAACCCAATCAATTGTTGTAATCATAAATGATCAAGTAAAAATTAAGTTACTTTTATGCTGTTAGTTTGAGATAAGTGAGAAAGTGATTAAAAGCAAAATAAATGTTATTTATATCTAAATTTTCTTGATTATAGCTTTGTCATTTTATGATAAATTCAATTCTCAATCAGAACTTCAGCAGTTTGATTTATTTTGAGGAAAATTCTAAGGTACCTCATTCGGTACAGTACCAAAGTTTTTTTAAGCCATTGGATGGCCAAGATGTAAACTTGGCCATCCATTTTAAATTTGAAAAAAAAAAATCAACTTAATGGAGGAACCGTTATGATCTTCCACCCTTTTTTTCTTTTACTTCTTCTTCCTCCATTCTCAACAATTTTGGGTTTATATAAACTAAATAAAAGATAAATATTGCGATAAAAAATAGAATCAGATAAAAATAAAAATGAAATTGATATAAAATTTGTAAAACATAGTCATTAAAAAAAATCATCATATATCATAACTACATTGGTTTATTTTTAACAAATTATTAAACATTTAAATTCAGCGTAACAATGAATATGGTAATATTTTAATATGAAATTAGTATTTGCTTTAAAATTCAATATTTTGATAATCATACGTAAAGCAAAGGTATTAGGTAATTAGACAGTCCTCGCATTTTTTGTACTCTCCAAATTTTACATTTTTTCAATTTAATGTTTTTAAATTATAATTACAATAAAATAAATTACTAATATTATTTTTACTTACTAATGACGGCATTTTCAAAAATAAATTTATAATTTCAAAAAATTAAAAACTAAAAGTTGGTATGAAAAATGGGATGAAGGTACCAAACATGTATTTATCACATCCTTTATATCCTTCTCACATTTTTTGTGCTATCATCATTGATTACTACTCAAAAACCACACATTTTAGATAATAATTCTCATGAGTTTCACATATTTTGAGTAGTAATTATGCCTAAAACACTCAATTAACATGTTTTTGCCCTTGAAAGAGTTACTAAAAAGTTTTATGAAGTTTTTGAGCCATTTTAAGGTATGATTTTGATAAATTGGTGACAAAAGAGATGAATCAAATTGAAGAAAAAAAAAATAAAGTTGATGATGATCCAAATGCACAATGAAAGAAGTAATGTAATTGTGTAGACCTCCTCAGATGGAAGGTAGGTCTTTTATTTTCTTTTTATTATTTTCTTTTTTTTTTCTTTTTTCCCGCTTCTTCATCAACCCGAGAATGGGCTGCATGGTGCGGCGAGATGGGACTGATAAGTGAGTGGTCTAAGTAGAAAGCAGAGACAGGCCACTTGAAAAAGGGATAGTAGAGCAAAAGGTGGCGGGTTACAGGTTGTGGCAGAGAGATATTTTTTTCATTGGCTTGAGGAGCAAGCTAAACAAAAAAAGGAAGAGAAAACTAGAGAAAAATGAGGAATCGGTGAGAAGCCGAGGAGGAGGGGAGTACCTCTGCGTTTAGACGAGTGCTGAAAGGCGAGCACATCTGGCACAGAGAAGAGACTTCCAAGTACGAGTACTGTAGATTTCCTATCCATTTTCCCTATTATATCACTCTTCATGCATTTATCTGGTCATTTTCTAGCTTGCATTTGTTTCTTGGGTATATTATTGCTTTGTTTTCCTTGTCATCTTCTCCTAGCATTCACTTCAAAGATAAATCTGGAAGCTCAGCGAGTGAGCCACTGAGTCCTTGGTAAATGATCCATCTTGATCATTTCTAGGTGTTAAAGACCCCATCTTCTTCTCTTATAAAAAGCTAGTGTTCCAGCCTTGGTTTGCTAGGAAAGTTAAAAGAATTAGAGGTCTTGCCAAATGAAGAGCTTACACCACGGAGCTCCACCCGGAGTGACTCAAGAAGTCAACGTTCGAATTGGGTCTTGAGTTTTGGGGAAGGCAAGGAATTTGCGATTTAGGTTGGCGCTTTACATCCAAAGATGGCTGCGCGTTTTGCTTCCAAATTGTACCATCGCATGTGACTTCATGGTTTTTAAGTGGTGATTAGTTTTCTCTTTCTGGTTAGTTCACGTGTTAAAACACTATAAAAGCTTTTTGGTCTATCTCACTCTTAATGAGTTTATAGTAATTAATATGTATTCTCTTGCTCTATTAAAAACTTACCTGAAGTTGCATAACAGAATTAGTTTTGGATTCTTAAATTGGTATCTGCATATGTTATTTAGTTTTTCATTTTGCATGGTTTCTGCTCTTATCATAGAAACTTTAAACTTTATGAATGGTTAAACGTGCTGATCTCTACCTTTTGTTCTTGGAATAACTGGAATTGTTTGCTTCATAATGAAATTGTGGTACGGGGAGCTTAACGAAAGAGATGAAAGGTGCCACATTTGAGGGCAGCCTTGGAATTTTTTTTAAATACGAATAGTGTCGGGTCAATTTTGTTTACCAAACTTTAAGTCTTGAAATTCAATTCTCTGGAACTCTAATTTTTATTTATTTATTTATTTATTATTATTGTTATTGTTATTATTATTCTTTATTTTATTTTTCTTTCAACTTAATTCTCGGAATAATTTTCTAAGATCCCATTTTTTAAATTTAATTTTCCAAAATTCCATTCTTGAAATATTTTTTAAGATCCCAATTTTTAAATTTAATTTTCCAAAAACTCCAAAATTCCAAATTCAATTTTTTAAAATGTCATCTTCAAATAAATTTTTGAAACTCCTATTTCTTTTAAATCTAATTTTCAAAATTTCCAATTTCAAAAATTCCAATTTTTATATTTATTTATTTAATCATTATTATTTTCGTTATTATTATTTTATTATTATTATTTTTTTTAAATTCCATCTTTAAATATTCTTCAAAATTCTTATTTCCAAATTTAATTCCCAATTTTCGAAATTCCAATTTTCCAATTTCCAATTTCCAGAATTCCAATTTTCACATTTATTTATTTAATCATTATTATTTTCATTATTATTATTATTCTATTTATTTATTCATTTTTAAAATTCCATCTTTAAACAATTTTTCTAAATTCTGATTTCCAAATTTAATTTCCAATTTTTGCATTTATTTATTTAATCATTATTATTTTCGTTATTATTATTATTATTTATTTATTTATTTATTTATTAAAAAATTCCATCTTTAAATAATTCTTCAAAATTCTGATTTCCAAATTTAATTCCCAATTTCCGAAATTCCAATTTTCCAATTTTCCAATTTCTAAAATTCCAATTTTCACATTTATTTATTTAATCATCATTATTTTCATTATTATTATTATTTTATTTATTTATTTTTAAAATTCAATCTTTAAATAATTCTTCAAAATTCTTATTTCCAAATTTAATTCCCAATTTTCGAAATTCTAATTTTCCAATTCCCAATTTCTAGAATTCCAATTTTCACATTTATTTATTTAATCATTATTATTTTTGTTATTATTATTATTTTTTTATTATTATTTTTAAATTTCATCTTTAAATAATTCTTCAAAATTATGATTTCCAAATTTAATTCCCAATTTTCGAAATTCCAATTTTCCAATTTTCGAATTTAATTTCTAATTTCCAAAATTCCAATTTTCACATTTATTTATTTAATCATTATTATTTTCATTATTATTATTTTATTTATTTATTTATTTAATTCCATCTTTAAATAATTCTTTAAAATTCTGATTTCCAAATTTAATTCCCAATTTCCAAAATTTCAATCTTCCAATTTCCGAATTTAATTCCCAATTTCTAAAATTTCAATTTTCACATTTACCTATTTAATCATTATTATTTTTTCTATTATTATTATTCTATTTATCCATCTATTTATTTATTTATTTTAAATTCTGTCATTACATAATTTTCTAAAGTTCCAATTTCCAAATTTAATTTTTTTAAAAGATTCCATTTTCAAAACTCCAATTCTCAAACAATTTTTTATTTATTTTATTTTTTATTTATTTTTAACTTCCAATTTCTTTCAAATTTAATTTCCAAAACTCCAATTCTTAAATTTAATTTTCAAAACTCCAATTCTCAAACAATTTTTTAAACTTCCAATTTCTCCCAAATTTAATTTCCAAAACTCCAATTCTTGAATTTAACTTTCAAAATCCCAATTCTCATCTAATTTTCAAAATTCCAATTTCTTGCAAATTTAATCTCCAAAATTCCAATTCTTAAATTTAATCCCAAAGACTTCAATTTTCAAATAATTTTCGAGACTCCAATTTCCAAATAAATTTCAAAAATCTAGTTTTCTCTCAAACAATTTTAATTTCACTCCGGTTTTCAAATAATCTTCTATTTCTTTTGATTTTTCATAAGTAAGAATGGATTTTCCATAATTCCAAAACAATGAGATTTGTGAGACCAATGCATGCAAGATAAATTGGGCTTTAGTGGGGGCCCCACATATGAGATTTCTCTTCTGATTGTTAATTGTTATGCCTAATGAATATTGTTTAATTTTTGTTCTAATCTTTGACATGCATGCGATATATTTTGTTATTGTGCACTAACTCTATTTCATGATAGCTTTTTATTACTTGTTGCCAAGGTACGCTCTCGCTCTCACTTTGTTCATTTATTCATTATCATGACTTGCTTCTGATTTGTGATCACTTTGGTATCCATTGATTTCCTTACCAATTGTCATGTTTGCTTCATCTTATTAGTAGAGACCCATTTTAGGGACTTAGAGGGGTGTTACGGTCTTTACCGCACCTTCCTAATAAGTAAACTGACCCTCGAACCTCGACTCAATTTTTCACAGACCTGCTTTTCCAAATAAGGAGTCACACTTAGGGTTTTTCTTTTTTATTTTGTTTTCCCTTTAAAAAATAAAACAAAAATAAGTGGCGACTCTAAGTCTTTTTCTAAAAATCAAATTTTCACCAAATAAATGAAAAAAAAAAACTAGTTTCGTCATTGAGTGGGAACGCATCGAGCGAAAATACGGGGCCCATAAAATGGAGACTCCACTAGGGAAAGTCAGAGGGTCAAGCTTGAACTTAAGATGGGCACATGTGGTGTTTGATTAGACGATCGATGGATACCTTCCCTTTGTGCTTCTCTATGCTTGAGTGATCATAGCATGTTGAGGATTTTGATATGGCGATTTTCTATGCTTGATTGCTATATCCATCTACGACATTAACATACTGATGAAGTTGATTGATTCTCTTGATTGTCTTAGCATATTGATTTTGCTCTTACCATGATTGCCCTGCTCATTTTGACATGTATGTTCACACTATTCTATATCTTGTCATCTCAATGATTGACTCATTTGCTTGTATATTATCTTGATCGTCTTTGAGCATGCTGTTTTGTCACTATTCATCTTGATTGTCATAGCCTGTATATGGACATGAGTGATATATATGTACTTTACTCAACTGTGTGTTGCATGACTACCCTCCTCTATGTGATTGCATGTCGCTTGTTTGTGTAGGCCGCACATCTATCCTCTTACCTCCGACCCTCTGGTTTTGGTCATTCCTTTCATTCAAGCTCTCACTTTTGCAAGTGTGAGGCCTTATGTGTGCTTGTTTGTCTGACCGAGCTAGAGGTTAGGAGTAGGGTCTAGCAACGGGCTATATCGATGTTTGGAAGCATTTTGGAAGAGACCGACATATCGATGATGATTGGAGTCCGATCATTGAAGACCTGTATAGCCCAGAGTTAGGTTTCATGGATATTTGTGCCGCTAGTGTGGTTCCGCTTTTGCTTTAGCTTCATAGGGTTCTCGGATGCATCCACACTGCTCACTATGCACTCTAGTTGACCATTGAGTGTTGAGAGTTTTGAGAGATTTTCACCGTAGGAAACCCCTTGGGATGTCAAGGTAATGCATGTGTGGAGGTGATGACCACCTTGCATGGAAGCGCCCCGTTTCTTCGGAAGAGTGCAGAGGGTTGCATACCACTGGAGGGTATGATCGCTTCTGCTAGGGATCCTTTAAAGTCCACCCATCTTCTTTTTAGAGCCACCTTAACCTTGTAGGTTGAGCCTTAGATCCTTCAATCATGATTTCCTTTCCCAACACGTGGGCGCATATGTGGGCCTTCAGAGCCGGTTCAGTAGTGATAGATTTAGTTAACCTCGTGGTGGTCTCTTGTATATCTGCTCAGGATTGGATATCAGTTTGATTGCTTTTGGGATACCTTTCGGCACATTTGATAGATATTCCTTGTAAAGTTTCCCTTACCCCATATCTTATCTAGTATTTCCACTGTTTCAAGAGCATTGATACGTTTGGTCTAGGTTCAACTTCTTGGATCCGAGTTGGCGGCAAATTGATCAGAGCATCTGACCTGTCAGACTAGAGATCAGATCAGAGAAATATGGATTCACAGATAGTTATCGTTGACTAGTTTACTGAGTCCATAACTTCGATTCAGGAGGCTATAGCTAGCCTCGACCGGAGGATAGATGGGCAGTACGCCCCGTAGGTCCCGCCTCAGGATGGCGCCTAGTATGACCCTACAATGCCACCGCCCCCTCCACTTAGTCATTCAGCACCACAAGCCATACCTTTCACCCTGCATAGTCAGACCGAGGTTGCCCTGCCTCCTGTCACCATGTCCACCCCGACTTCAAAGGACCCACATGCCCGCATGGATAGGCTTGAGCAAAGGTTGAGGCAATTGAGGACCTTGGACAAGGCTGTCACTTGGGAGGATTTTGATGGAGCACCAATGGCCAGTTTACCTGCCAAGTTTAGGATCTTAGAGATTGAGCGATACACGAGGATTAGATGTCCCCGCATCCATTTGAGGCTTTACAGTACAATCATGAGGGTTCATGGATTGGACGAGGCTCTAATGATTATGTTTTTCCCCATGTCCTTGAGTGGCGCGACACAGCATTGGTTTGCTTCATTGGATGTATTACGTCGTCGGACTTGGGATGATTTGGCCTAGGAGTTCTTGAGACAGTATGCATTTAATACTATCATTGACGTATCGAGGAAGGAGTCAGAGACGTTGAGACAGAGGCCAAAGGAGTCAGTCACCTCGTTTATCTCCCATTGGAGGGAGAAGATTTCGCAGGTCATTGATAGACCATCCAAGAGGGATTAGATTAGCATGATTATGAGGAGCTTGTAGCCTCGATTTGCTCGGCATTTGATGGGATTTCCTCATATAGATTTTGGATCTTTGGTACAGGCCTTGTATGGTATAGAAGAGGGCATAACTAGAGGATTCTGGTATGAGTCTTCTCCTTCTGATTCAAAGGGGAATAAACCCTTAGGAGGACAGAGATCAGGAGATGTTAGTGCTATTAGTTCGACACGGTTGAGACCTCCTAGACGCTATCAGAGAGTTGGGCATACTTTTGGACTCTACTACCCACCATCACCTCGTGTGCAGTATAGACCACGAGCACCTTCACGGTCATATGATCAGACCTACGTGCCTCCTGCATTGGCACTGCCTTACAACACCGCACAGGGCATAGAGAGGCCTCCTGTCTCATATTCTACCACAGCGCAGCCATGCTATGTAGCATAGTTTGCTACGAATCCTACAACATTTTATCCTAGGCCCAAAGCTCAGCAAACCTCTACTGCTTTTGTTTTGAGGACACAGAGGTAGTTTTCATAGTTAGGCATGCTGCTGAGCCAGGCTCTTCGGAATCTTACAGAGGTTGGATTGTTGACGGCTCTCACTCCCAAACCACCATATCAGCCTGTTCCGCCTCAATTCAGGATGGATCTACACTATGCATATCATAAAGGACCAGGACATGAGACAGATCGCTGCACTACTCTAAGACGCGCCATCTAGGATCTGATTGATCAGGGTGTGGTTCACTTGGGTCAGCCGAGTGTAACCACGAACCCATTACCGGATCACACTACACACGCGGTTCCCCTTCCGACCAATAACATGCACTCCATCAACTTCGTTGAGCTTGACGATCACATCCACATGCTGAGTTGGGATGATTCAAAGCCAGAGCCCATAGTATCAGACGAGATTTATGAGATAGGCAGAGTGATTTTGGGCCCTTGGATGTCCACACCATTCAAACTAGTCCTTGAGGCGGCATCAGTACAGACGGCCACTATCGAGCCATCGATTTTTCCACATTACAGTGTTTGGACTCTGTTTGTTTTGATTCCAGATGTTGATGAGGTTCAGACTCCATATGTTGATGTTTCTCAAACTCCATATGTCGATGATGCTCACACTTCTGATGTATAGTATGTTATCCGCGGGGGTAGAGTGGTACAATAGTAGCCCCCCACAACCGCTAGACCCTTGGAAGGGACATCCTCCCACGAGGAGGTCAAAAGGGAGGATGATGAGATTTTGAGGCAATTACAGAGCACTCAAGCTCGTATTTCTATCTAGAGCTTGTTAGCATATTCCAGCACTCACAGGGATGCATTGATTCGAGCATTGAGCCAGATCAAAGTCGAGACTGCTAACACTCCGAAGGGGTTGATTCATATGATGACAGCTGGTAGAGCCACATGCATAGTGTTCTCGGACGACGACTTGCCACAGGAGGGCTCAGACCACACACATCCACTCTATATATCTATCAGTTGTTCAGGCCGTCGAGACCCATCTGTCCTTCTGGACAATGGCTCAGCCCTAAACGTTTGTCCTCTGGCCATTGCCATCGTTCTCGGCTACGCACCATCTGATTTTGATCCCTCCACTCAGACCGTTCGAGCATATGACAGTACTCGGAGGGAGCTTATGGGCACTCTAGAGATTGAGTTGTTGATAGGTCCATCCACTTTTGTCACTTTGTTTCAGGTTTTAAGGATTCCTACATCCTTTAACCTACTTCTGGGCCGATCTTGGATTCACAGAGCTGGGGCCATTCCTTCTTCCCTTCATCAAAGGGTGAAGTTCTTTCACGATGGCCAGGTCATCAGGATATAGCCTGTGGGGGATATGTTCATTTCTACCGAGCCGGTACTTCAGATTAGTCACAGTGATGACGATCTACTTCTGAACGGATTCACATTCGACGAGGTGCAAACCTTGGAGATAGAGGATTTCTATCGAGACTTCGTGGCTATGTCGTTCGACCAGCATGGCAGTACAGTGGTACTTGATATGATGAGGAGCATGTCTTATCTTCCCGGCATGGGTTTGGGCCTACGTCAGCACGAGCCCAACGAGTTCATGACTTTCCCTAATCATGATGTACCATTCGAGCTTGAATTCATTCCTACTAAGGCAGATTACCGATATATGGTGCGATTACGCAAGAAGAGGGTGAGGGCTCGACTAACTCATACGCCATTTGATTATCCTATTCGCCCGTGCACCTTGAGCTTGATAGATTACTTCGTGAGGGCATCGGAGCCACAAGCACCATCGGATGGTATCATTGGGGGATTCAGCACTACTTAGGAGGTCGATCTTCAGCACCTCGTCTAGCAGTTATGATTGAGTGACGGAGCCCCTGGCACTTCGACTTCTGCGTTGACCGCCCCTCCCTCTCCAGATCGCCTGAGCCTTATGATACTTTGTTTCTCATATGAGATTAATGAGCACGGGACTTTCGCTGATATCGGAGACCTAGTGGATGGAACTGTGCCACGTGACGAGTACGTTGATTAGATACTCGCAATGAGTTTGAGCCAGATCGAAGAGATAGTCTGGCCTGAGCTTGCTTCACCATTTGATCTTTTCGAGGTGTCCGTCATTGAGATTGCTGAGGATATCCAGACTGCCCCTACTCCGGAGATTGTTGAGGATGTTATAGTTGTTAATGGTTTATTTGATGGCCATGTTGGCCTAGTTGAGGGAGCGTCCGACTTTGTGGACCCACCTCTTTCCTTTGATGTTTTGTCGGGATTTGTCTCTCGTCATGACGATGTTCCTAACTCTTCATTTATGGATTTGAGCATTTTCAAGTATTTGCCTGTCTCTCATGTTATTTCTTTATTTGCACCATCTTCACCCACATCATAGATTTTTGACATTAATGATGAGATTGCACAACATGACTCAGATGATGACTCATCTTCTGTTTTCGACTCGGACCCCATTGATCAGAGAGTTTTGCCTGCTACAAGCGACATAAAGATTGTTGATTTCGGCATAGCAGATTAGCCTAGGGAGTTGAGGATCGGATCAGAGTTATCTATAGATGAGAGGGATGGCCTCGTCCAATTGCTCAGATCGTACTTGGACGTCTTTGCATGGTCCTATGAAGACATGCCAGGCCTCGATCCATCTATCGTCCAACATCGTCTGCCACTTCTGCCCCATGTTAGACCGGTTAAGTAGAAGTTGAGACGATTGCATTCTCGTTGGAGTTTGCAAGTGAAAGAGGAGATCCAAAAGCAGCTCAGTGTAGGATTTCTATCAGTGGTCAAGTACTCGGAATGGCTAGACAATGTCGTCCCTGTTCCCAAAAAGGATGGCAAGGTGAGAGTCTTTGTTGATTTCCGAGACCTCAACAAGGCTAGTCCTAAGGATGATTTTCCTCTCCCACATATCGATGTGCTAGATGACAGTACAACAAGTCATTTGATGTTGTCCTTTATGGATGGATTTTTCAGGTATAGTCAGATCTTAATGACTCCAAAGGACATGGAGAAGACGTCCTTCATTACCGAGTGGGGCACTTATTGTTACCAAGTCATGCCATTCAGATTGAAGAACGTAGGAGCCACTTATCAGAGAGCAGCGACCACCCTCTTCCATGACATGATGCATCGGGATGTCGAGGTTTATGTAGATGACATGATAGTAAAATCCCAAGGTAGATCAGATCACTTGGCAGCTTTGGAGAGGTTCTTTGAGAGGATCAGGCAATTCAGATTGAGATTGAATCCTAAGAAGTGCACTTTCGGAGTGACTTCTGGGAAGCTCTTGGGATATATAGTCAGTGAGAGAGGCATAGAGGCAGATCCAGATAAGATCAGGGCCATCATTGACATGCCTACACCAAGGACAGAGAGAGAGGTCGGAGGCTTCTTAGGTAGACTTCAGTATATCAGCAGATTCATCGCTAAATTGACAGACATCTGCTAGCCCATTTTCCGACTCTTGAGGAAGACTCAACCTACTGTTTGGGACGATCAGTGTCAGCGCGCATTTGAGATGATCAAAGAGTACTTGTTATCACCTCCAGTTTTGGTGCCTCCTACACTGAATCGTCCTTTACTCCTATACTTGTCAGTTTCAAACGTGGCTTTGGGTTTCATGTTGGCTCAGCTCGATGATTCAAGTAAGGAGCAAGCTATTTATTATCTGAGTAAGAGGATGTTGGATTATGAGGTGAGATATGTCATGATTGAGCGCTACTGCTTGGCATTAGTTTGAGCCACTCGACGATTGAGAATTACATGACCGAGTATTCAGTACACTTGATATTTCGTCTAGATCCTCTGAGACATTTGTTTGATAGACCAGCTCTGGTCGGTCGCCTCATGAGATGGTTGGTACTTTTGACTAAGTTTGACATTCATTATGTCACTCAGAAGTCCATCAAAGGGAGCATTATCGCGGATCACCTAGCTTCTTTACTAGTTTCCAATGGCAGAGCCATTGATGATGACTTCCCAGACGAGGATGTCGCAGTTGTGACCAGTTTATCAGGTTGGCGCATGTACTTTGATGGTGTAGCCAACCATTCTGGATATGGGATGGGCGTCTTGTTGATATCCTCTTATGGTGATCACATTCCCAGATCTATTCGTTTGGCATTCTCGGATCGACACCCGGCCATGAACAAAATTGTTGAGTATGAGGCTTGCATTTTAGGATTAAAGACAACTCTTGAGCTTAGGATTAGACAGATGGAGGTGTTTGGTGACTCCAATCTGGTATTAAGACAGATTCAGGGCGAGTGGAAGACTAGAGATATGAAGCTTAGGCCTTACCATGCATACTTAGAGCTACTGGTTGGGAGATTTGATGATTTGAGATACACACATCTGCCTAGAGTGTAGAACCAGTTCACTGATGCCCTAGCTACTCTAGCTTTCATGATTGATATTCCCATTGATACCATTGTTCGCCCTTTACTGATTGAGTCGAGATCCGTTTCTACCTATTGTTGCTTGATTGATGAAGTAGAGTTTGATGATGGCTTACCTTGGTACCATGACATATACCAGTTTCTGAGACTTGGTGCATATCCTGAGGCCGCCACGACCAAGGATAAGAGAGCATTGAGATAGTTGGCTACTCGATTTGTGATATGCGAAGAGACATTGTATAGATGATCAGCTGATGGGATGTTGTTATTGTGCTTAGACCGTGCCTCTGCCAGTTGAGTGATGAGAGAGGTTCATGCGGGAGTCTATGGACCACATATGGGAGGACATATGTTAGCCCGTAAGATCATGAGGATCGGTCATTTTTGGTTGACTATGGAGACATATTGTTGTCAGTTTGTTCAGAGATGTCTAGAGTGCCAGATACATGGGGACCTCATTCATGTGCCACCTTCAGAGTTACATGCATTGACTTCACCATGGCCATTTTCAGTATGGGGTATAGACATCATTAGGAAGATTTCACCGAAGTCTTCTAGTGGTCATGAGTTCATCTTGGTTGCCATCGATTACTTCACCAAGTGGGTGGAGGCCGCTTCGTATACGAGATTGACATCATCTGGAGTTGTTGGTTTCATTATATCACACATCATTTGTCGCTATGGAGTCCTTCATGAGTTGATTTCGGATAGAGGAGTACATTTTAGAGCAGATGTTGACACTTTGTTATAGAGATACAGTATTCAGCATCATAGATCGTCTGCATACAAGCCGCAGACTAACGTAGTGGTAAAGGCTGCGAATAAGAATATTAAAAGGATCTTGTGGAGGATGGTTGAGACTTCTCGGGATTGGTTAGAGAAACTCCCTTTCACATTGTGGGCTTATCGGACTTCTTTTCGTACCTCTACAGGAGCCACACCCTACTCCTTGGTGTACGGTATGGAGGTAGTGCTACCAGTTGAGATTGAGATGGGTTCATTGAGAGTGGCATTGGAATAGCATATTCCAGAGGCAAATTGGGCTCAGGCTCAATTAGACCAGATCAATCTCCTAAATGAGAGAAGATTGAGGGTAGCGGACCATGTTCGTGCCTACTAGAGGAAGATGGCTCGTGCTTTTAAGAAGCGGGTCAAGCCCAGACCATTACGAATGGGTGACTTGGTTCTAAAGGTCATCAGGGGATTGATCAGAGATCCTAGAGGGAAGTTCAGACCCAATTGGAGCAAACCTTATTTCATTAGGGAGCTAACCTCAGAGGGCGCTGCATGGTTAATGGATCTAGATAGAAACTGATTCTCGGAGCCGACCAATGTGGATCAGCTAAAGAGGTACTATGTTTAAGACCATGGTCGCAGAATGGGTGGTCATCATTTCGGTTAGCCATATACCCTTTCACCATTTTGATACATAGACCATTGCTAGTCCATTGAGCCTCGCATGTGCATTATAACCTTTCTTTCTTATCGCCTTGCTCACATTTCTACACCGGGATAAGGGCATTTTAGTTTATGCATGCATTGTTTGAGAGTCTCATGAGTCTTAGACCTACAGGTGCATCTTTCTCTCGTTATTTTTCCTACCACCACTCTACTGCATTTCATCACACCTCATTAGTCATGTTCTTCATTCATTCTTCTTTATTCTATCTACTGCTTGTTTTGCTTCATACCCTTTTCACCCTAAGTGGTGATCTTCCTCAGTTCATTACATAGGGGATAGTCACATCATTTCCATTATCTATCCCATGGACATTGTGATTCGCACTTGGAAAACCCAGTCGGGTCATTTAATCAAAAACATTTATAAAACCTATGACCTCATACTAGTGTAGCAAAGCTACTATAGTATAGTGGCTCTAGGGTCGAACTCTGGGATGGGTTTTCATTCTACCAGTGATATACTCATGATTAGAAATTAAATTTAATGATTTCCTTTATCAAAAACTTAAAGCTTAAAAAGAAAATAAAATTTGTTTTGAAAGTATTTGAACCTAAATTAACATAAACTAATTAAAAATGGAAGAAAGAAAGTTTCTCGGAGCTAAGGATTGCTAGGGTCAAGTTTAGAATGCAAAGTGGAAAATTCCGGATTTTTCTCCTCGCATTGGGGATTTAACCTATAGTTATTTCCCGAACCGGTGTAGGTTTAACAATGAAGATTTCATCCATAAAAATCAATAGAAATGGTAGTCAAGGTCCATTAATGGCTTTAGACATTATATAGGTCTTCACCTTGAACCACTTTCCAATGGCTCGTACATGATAACTAATGGACTAATATGGATCTAGCAATAAGCATCCATAAAGACCTGAAGCTTACCATGTATTGGCCATTCAAAGTGATTCTAAGGGATTTAAAGCAAAACTTTGGATTAAAAAGCCATTTATGAACTTCAACTACCTGAATTTAATGCACGAGCATTTTCCAACTTTTCATCTGGACTTTTCACCTAGCTTCCTTCACTCCAAGAAACCAAGAGTTTAGCCTCTCATCCTCTGAGAAAACATCCTCAGAGGTTGTTTGGCTTCCAAGAAAGAGAAAATAGTAACGAGAGAATAGAAAATGAGAGTGCTCTGTATATTGCTAAGTGTTAAGCTTAACACTCGGGTTACATGTCTTCAAGAGGTGATTTCCACCCCTTATATAGTTTTTACAAAAGCAAAGCTTTTCATTGGCTTGCTACAAGGAGAAGAAAGGAAATTACATCAAATGAAACTTAAGAAAATATCTAAAGTGGAGTCGGCAAAAACAGAGGAGATTTCGCACAGGTGTGCGAAATTCGCACACCATTCAGAGGAAATTTCGCACAGGTGTGCGAAATTCGCACACCATTCAGAAGGTGTGCGAAATTTTCGCACACCTGGAGCAGTTCTCTTCCGAAGGTCATAACTTCCTCGTTTCAGCTCTAAATCGTACACGGTTTAAAGCGTTGGATTCTTGACTTCTTGAGCTTTGAAACGGTATATAGTATGTAAAAAATGGACTTCGGGAAGTGCTCCAAAAGTGCCAAAGAACACTGCAGCTGCTGACTTCAGATTTCCTCCTTGCTTCTCTTTTGATTTTCTTTGCTTCTCTTTGTTTTTCTTCTTTAGTTGGCTTGTCTTAATGATCCAAAAAGATGTCAAAACACTAAAACTAGCCACAAATATGATTAGAAGTCATTGCTAGGTCCTTAACATGCCAATTGGAATAAAGGTGAAGAATTACTACACAAAAGTGCTTAAAACAATATGACTTAAAGGTGTAAAATGGCACTTTTGGGTAGTAATCACTCCCCCCAACTGACACATTGCTCGTCCCTGAGCAATGAAGGAGAGAAAAAGAAAGAAAAATAGATAATAATAATTCACAAAATCATGCTGATCACTCCAAAAAATAATCAAGTGGCATGATTGGATCAAACTCTCACATGGCAAGTCAAAGATATAAAACTCAATCATCAACAAAAGTTATCAAATAACTTACCAATCACAACTTGCAAAGAGTGGGCATTATGCAAATTTGAGTATCAAAATAATTTCCACTCCCAAAGGATCAATACTTAATCTTCCACAAAAATCTAAGTGTTAAGGTGCTTAGCTTCCAGTTATAGTATGTCAAACTATATTCTCCCCCCAACTAAGGTTTTTCTCTAACTTTAGCAACACTACTCATATATAAAAGGCTAAGAACGCACCCTTTTTTTTTTTTTTTTTTTTTTTTTTTTTTTTTTTTTTTATACTTCACCCATCCACCCATGTAACGAGCATTAAGGTCGGTGACTCCCAACCAATGAAGGCTTAGGGCACCAGGTTTTAAAGATTTTCACCATATACCCTTTAGACCTTGCTCGGGTTTCAAAGCAAGTGAAGCAAAGATTATTTCATAAGACACATTGGTCTTTTATAAGGTGTCCCAACACTAATAGAATGAAGTCAATGGCACCAAGTCGAAAATTTCCTAAGTTTAGGGAGTGAAAAAGTTTTCCATCTTATAACTGGAATCTAATGTGTTCAGTGTGTGAAAAGATTAGAGTGGAGGACTTAAGATTGAAAACAAAAGGAGCTTCAACAATTTATCAACTTTAATAAGCATAATACAAACTTTGAGACTATGGCAATAAGATAAGAATTTAATTTCTCCCATTTACTTTTGAGAATTTATCTTTGAGAAAACAAAGAGAGTTTGCAAAAAATTTTGTTAGCAAAATAATTTAACCAACAATTCAACAACTTACTTCCTCAATTCTCCCCCCAACTAGGACGAACATTGTCCCCAATGTTCCAAAAACAAACGATAAAATAAGGGAGGAAGTGATACCTCCTGATAGTAAGGAACTCTGAATGAACAGGAGAAACCACATGCTTCATAAGAAAAGAAAAATCATAAGTGTACTGAATAGAGGAAATAAAATGGAAGCTAAAATACACAAAAAGAGAAGATGTCTATATAAACTGAGAGAGTACAATATACAAAATAAACATGGAGTACATCCAATCCCAGTATAACAGTGGTCCAAAATATATAAGACATCTAAACACGTAGCATATAGATACAAAAAAGGAGATGAGTGATCGTATGATCAAGTGGTAGGCTCCTCTGGTGGATAGGAGGGGTCCTCCGCTGCAACTGTGGAAGGAACCTCTACAGGTGGAACTGGTGGTGAAAGACCGAGATGCTGCTGAATCTCTCGGAGAATGAGAGTCTGCTGGTCTTGCTGAAGCTGGAAGTGGTCCATGCGCTCCATAATGGCTGTCTGAGTAGTGGTCAAAGTCTGGAAAGACGCGAGCAAAGCACGATACTCGGCACCAGGGATAGTAATGGGCGGCTCTGATATAGAAGGAACAGCAGGTGGGGCATCAGATGATGCGGCCTCTGGTACTGGCTGTGGAGGCTCTGAAGTGGATGGAGCAGGAGGGACTTCCCTTGGCTCGGGAAGTTCTGGCAACTGGCGATGGAGCCATATCTGAGTCCATTGGTCAAGAGAGAAGGTTTCTCGACAATGGCGGCGAGGCTCAGAATGAGGGTCTGCAGGAAAACCCATATGCGCCAAAACATGGCATAGCAGCCGAGGGAAAAGTAAAGGAATGGAGTCTGCCCTCGCAAGATGCCGCCTATGCACCTTCTCCTCAAAGTGGAGGAGAGCGGCCATAATCAAATGATGAGGGGCAAAGTAGTAGCCCTCATAGATACGAAATAATGCCTCCAAAATGGCCCCTAACCTCTGCACTCTATGCTGGAGAGGAAAAAGATTGGCGCGAAGCACCACATCGACTAAGAGCATCTCTGGTGGGAGCTCTCTCCTCAAAATGGTCCTCTGGGAAGATGTCCCTCGAGATAGGCTACGAACCATGTCCCACTCAGAAAGTGGGGCCCAGCGTCTAAATGCAGCGGGATGTGCCGGTGCATAAGGGATATGGAAAGCATCGGCAATCTGTCTAGCCCCCAAAATACCCTGGCGTCCATCAATGGTAAAAAGGAGCGAGGCTGGAATCGGGACGCCACGAGTAGTCATAGACTGGTAAAAGTCTAGAGCTACTCGAGGATAAAAGAACTGGGACAGAGTCATAAAGGGTACAAGATGGTACCTCTGAAGTAGACGATATGAATCTCGTAACTCATGCCGCTGTCGCATCAGAGAATGATCGAAATAGGTCTCGACATGAAAGTCTCTCGATCGGCAATCGGAGTTGCCCTCAATGGGCGAGCTGGGTCTAGGGCGCCTGGCAGAAGAAGGCTGAGGTGCTCTGGATGACTCTCCTGGCTCTGTAGTCTTCGCTTTCTTTAAAGGAGGACTCCGAGGTGGAATTTGTGTAGGGGCCACAGACGTGGCGGATGCTTTCCTCGTATAGTATCTACTCTGAGGTGCCGAATCAAGTAAAAGTGAGGGCGCATCAAGTGGGGCCCGCACAGGGGCGGCTCTCTGACTGCTCTGGGAAGCTGAAGTAGATCCTCCTCGAGTCTTGGGCATGATGAAATGATGAAAGGAGGCTCAGAGGCTTGGATTTATGGAAGGTTAGGGTGGAGAAGCTAAAATTTTTGCACAGGGGGGGGGGGGGGGGGGTGTGCGAAATTTGCACAGGGCACTATTCACCACGCGGCTAAAGAGTGATGGCTATTTTGAAATGGTGAGAATTCATGGCTTTTGAGGATGGGAATTGGTGGCTTAGGTAAGGAAAGGATTTGTCATGGTGAATGGGCTTGGAATTTGGAGCTTTTCAAGTGGAAAATTGGAGAATTGGAGCTCCCATGGCCGGCGGCAATGAATTTCTTTTGAAGAAATTAAGGCTTGGATGCTTATGGTTTGGGCTTTGGATTAGTATGAGCAAGGTTTGGATGGGATTATGGAAGTTTTTAGAGTGTTGGGTGATGAATTGGAAGGATTTTGATGGTGGAGGAGGATGGAATTGCCGAATTTGGAAGATGATGAATAGTGATTGCCGCGGGAATGGAGTGGAATATTGGAGATGGGCTGCTATGGTGGTGTTGATGGTGATGATTGATGAAGAAAAGGGGTTTTATGGATGGCAATGGGTGAACGGAAGGGAGGTTTTGAGAGAATTGAAGAAGGAGCTTGAAGTTTTAAGTGGAGAATGAAAGCTTTTAAAGAGAAAAAATGAGTTTCGCACACCTTAAAATGGTGTGCGAAAATTTCGCATACCTGTAATTCTCCAAGACAGAGAGCATGGTTTTGAAAATTGGCGCAAAAACAAATTCGCACCGGGTTCGCACCAGGTTCGCATACCTGTGAAATTCGCACAGGGGGACAGAGAGTATGCAATTTTGAAAAGTGGAGCAAAAATGAATTCGCACCGGGTAGGGGAGGTGTGCGAAATTCGCACACCTCAAAAAGGGGTGTGCGAAATTTGCTGAAACTTGATTTTTCCTCCCCTGTTTCCCCTGTTTCCACCAAGACTCCATTCTTCAAGCCTTCCTACCTACATGTTAACACAAAAAACACAATTCAAACCATATTAGAATGAATTTAACATCAAAAATAGAAATCGAAACATGCATAAATACAAGAAAACACTAAGTTAAACTAAAATCAACTTAAAAGAAAACAAAAAGAGGATGAACTTTTTAGTCTTTGGAGAGACTAAGTTCACCCATGAACCAAGTGTTCTCATGCTAGAGGTGGATCAAGGAGGATGAATTCCTCCTTGTCTCGGGAAAAAGATTCGATATAAGGCTTGAGACGATGCCCATTCACTTTGAAAGTTCAAGTGCTATTGAAGTTGAATAGTTCCACTACTCCGTTTGGTTGCACTTCATGAATTGTGAAAGGACCCGTCCATCTTGATTTCAATTTTCCCGGAAAAAGATGAAGCTTAGAGTCATAAAGCAAGACTCTTTGCCCTTTGGCAAAATTCTTTTGATTTACCAATTGATCATGCCATTTCTTCAACCTCTCCTTTGCAATTTTTGAATTGAGGTAAGCATCATTCCTCATTTCTTCTAACTCATTCAACTCCAAACATCTTTTCAACCCGGCTCTTGCCAAATCCATGTTGAGCTTCTTGATTGCCCACCATGCTTTATATTCAATCTCCACTGGAAGATGGCACGCTTTGCCATAAACAAGGTGATAAGGAGACATTCCAAGGATGGTCTTATAAGCGGTCCTATACGCCCATAAGGAATCTAGGAGCTTAATAGACCAATCCTTCCTATTAACATTCACCACCTTCATCAATATATTCTTGATCTCCCGGTTGGCTAACTCAACTTGGCCACTTGTTTGGGGGTGATAGGGTGTAGCTACCTTGTGCTTAACCCCATATTTGGCTAGAAGAGCCTCAAAAGGTTTATTACAAAAGTGGGTTCCTCCATCACTTATAATGGCCTTAGGGACTCCAAATCTTGCAAAGATGTTGTCCTTGAGGAATTTAAGAACCACCTTGTGATCATTGCTCCTACATGGGATTGCTTCCACCCACTTAGAGACATAATCCAATCCCACCAAAATGTAGGAATGTCCAAATGACATTGGAAATGGTCCCATGAAATCAATCCCCCAAACATCAAAGACATCCACTATCAAAATGGGATTCAAGGGCATCATATTTCGGCGTGTAAGCTTACCAAGCCTTTGACACCGATCACATCCCTTGCACATAGAGTGGGCATCCTTGAAAAGAGAGGGCCACCAAAACCCTGATTGGATCACTTTCATGGCTGTCTTTTGGGAGGCAAAGTGACCTCCACATGCACTATCATGGCAATGGGAAAGAATTCCCGATTGCTCTTGTTCAGGAACACATTTCCTTATGATTTGATCCGCACAATATTTGAAGAGAAAAGGCTCCTCCCAATAATAGGCATGGATCTTGGCAAAGAAATGCCTCTTGTCTTGGGCACTCCACTCGCTTGGAACTTCCCCAGTAACCAAGTAATTCGCAATGTGAGAATACCATGGGGCTACATCTATTGACATGAGAGACTCCTCAGGGAAGTCATCATTGATAGGCAGACCATGTGAGTCATGTGCTATCACAAGTCTTGACAAGTGGTCAGCTACCACATTTTCTACTCCCTTTTTATCTCGGATTTGGAGATTAAATTCTTGGAGCAAAAGGATCCATCTTATCAATCTTGCCTTGGCATCTTGCTTGGTTAGCAAGTACTTCAAAGCGGAATGGTCAGTGAACACCACTATAGAGGACCCTACCAAATAGGCACGAAACTTATCCAAGGCAAAAACTACTGCCAACAACTCCTTCTCAGTAGTTGTGTAGTTCCTTTGAGCCTCGTTCAAAGTCTTGCTCGCGTAATAAATCACATAGGGCTTTCCATCCTCTCTTTGCCCTAAAACAGCCCCCATAGCAAGATCACTTGCATCACACATTACCTCAAAAGGTAATTTCCAATGTGGGGCTCTCACTATTGGTGCGGTTGTGAGGAATTGCTTAAGTTCCTCAAAACTCTTCTGACACTTCTCATCCCACACAAACTTGGCATCCTTTACTAAAAGTTCACAAAGAGGCTTTAAGATTTTTGAAAAATCCTAAATGAACCTCCTATAGAACCCGGCATGTCCTAGGAATTGCCTAATTCCTTTAACATTTGTGGGAGGTGGTAATTTAACAATTAGCTCCACCTTTGCCTTATCTACCTCAATGCCATTTTTGGAGATTACATGTCCTAAGACAATGCCTTGTTGTACCATAAAATGGCACTTCTCCCAATTTAGCACTAGGTCTTTCTCAATACATCTATGGAGAACTGCTTCTAAGTGTAACAAACACTCCTCAAAAGAACTTCCATAAACAGTGATGTCATCCATGAAGACTTCCATGATGCGTTCTACCATATCACTGAAGATGCTTAGCATACATCTTTGGAAAGTTGCAGGAGCATTACATAAACCAAAGGGCATTCTCCTATACGCAAAAGTACCAAAGGGGCATGTAAAGGTTGTCTTTTCTTGATCTTCCAAATCAATCTCTATTTGGAAGTACCCCGAGTACCCATCTAAAAAACAGTAGAAAGGATGTCCTGAGACTCTCTCAAGGACTTGGTCCATGAAAGGCAATGGGAAATGGTCCTTCCTAGTCACTGAATTCAACCTCCTATAGTCTATACACACCCTCCATCCTGAGGTAGGACGTGTAGAGACTTCCTCCCCTTTTTCATTCTGGATCACAGTGATACCAGATTTCTTTGGAACTACTTGGGTGGGGCTCACCCACAAGCTATCAGAAATGGGATATATGATCCCTGCTTGTAGTAGCTTCAGAACTTCACCCCTCACCACCTCTTGCATGTGAGGGTTCAACCTCCTCTGGGGCTGTCTCACTGGTTTTGCATCTTCCTCCATGTAAATATGGTGGGTGCACACCAGAGGACTAATCCCCTTCAGATCAGAAATTTGCCATCCAATGGCTTTCTTGCATTTTCTGAGGACTCCCAAAAGACTATCCTCTTGATCACTTGTGAGATTTGAAGAGACCACCATTGGACATTTCTCATCTTCCTCTAAATATGCATACTTCAAATTAACAGGAAGGGGCTTCAAGACAAGCTTTGGAGGATCCTCCATAGCTGCTCCTTGTGAGTCCTCCTTATTGAACAGTGGTAAGATCTCTTCCCGTCTCCTCCAAGGAGACATGGTAGCTAGCACATCAGAGGGTTCAGGTAACCCTTCTTCAAGCTCTTCAAGGCTTTCATTCAAGGTCTCTTCTAAGCTCTTGTCACAATGCTCTTCAACCAAGGTGTTGATCAGGCACACCTCTTCCAATCCTTCATCCTCTTCTGGGTGAAGATGCCTCTTGCAAAGATGGAATATGTTTAACTCCAAAGTCATGTTTCCAAATGTGAGCTGCATCACCCCATTTCTACAATTGATGACGGCATTGGAGGTAGCCAGAAAAGGTCTCCCAAGGATGATTGGCACGTAATTGGCTTCCATAACAGTGGGATCTGTATCAAGCACAACAAAATCCACGGGATAGTAGAATTTGTCCACTTGCACTAGAACATCCTCTATCACCCCCCTTGGGATTTTGACAGATCTATCAGCTAAGGAGAGAGTGATGGCTGTGGGCTTCAATCCTCCAAGTCCCAGTTGCTTGTACACAGAGTATGGGAGCAAATTCACACTTGCCCCCAAGTCTAGTAAAGCTTTCTCTACCAGTGTTCCTCCAATGTTGACTGCAATGGTGGGGCAACCTAGATCTTTATACTTGACTGGAGACTTACTCTGAATGATAGCACTTACTTGCTCAGTGAGAAATGCATTCTTTGTCACATGTAGCCCTCTCTTGACCGTGCACAAGTCCTTCAAAAACTTTGCATATGTGGGGACTTGCTTGATCATATCAAGTAAGGGTATATTCACCTTCACTTGTCTCAAGACTTCAAGAATTTCTGGTGAATTCTTGATTTCCTTCTTTCCATGTAAAGCTTGAGGAAAAGGGGGAGGCATATGTTTCTTCATCATATCTTCTTTAATCACTATCCTCGGCTCTTCTTCAATGCTTGATTTGGATGCACTTTTCTTCCCACTCTTCTCTTCTTGGTTATTGCTCTCTTTAACCAAGGTTTTCTTTGACAAAGGTTCTTCATCTTGCCTCACCTTAGGCAAGGGTTGATCAACCTCCTTTCCACTCCTCAAGGTGATCACGGCTTTGACCTCCCTCAACTTTGAAGAATCCCCCTCTTGGGTTTCAACTTCATGAACACCCTTTGGATTTTGGCTTGGTTGAGAGGGGAACTTTCCTTTCTCATTCACTGTGTTGAGGTTGGTAAGCCTAGAGATGGAGTATTGAATGTTATCTATCTTCTGATATAGATCATTTTGCATCCCATCCATTCTCTTATTTAGAGAACTCTCAACATTCTCAATCTTTTGGTGCAATTGGGAGTTGATTGCCCTTTGTTCACCCACAAAGTCACTCATGACTTTGCTTAGGTTTGCCATGGCTTGCTCCACTGAAGAGGTTTGTTGAGGTGCTTGAGTTTGGGCTTGTGGTTGGTATGGAGGTGGTCTTGGTCTCCAAGAAAAATTTGGATGGTTTCTCCAGCTTGAATTATAGGTGTTTCCATAAGGTGCATTGTTGTTAGGCCTAAATTGCCCCACAACATTGGCTTGATCACCTAACATCTCCCTCACAGCTGGCATGGTTGGGCACTCATCTACCACATGGTCACATGATTGGCAAATGGTGCATGGCATGGCATGGGCTTGAGTCTCAGAAATGGCTTGGACTTCATGCATCTTTTTCAACTCAAGTTCTTCCAACCTCCTTGCTATTGTTGCCACCTTAGCTTTCATGTCCATGTCTTCACTTAACATGTACAATCCACCCTTTGGATTCATAGGAGCTTTCATCCTTCCCAATTCCTTTGAGTTGGGCTCATCCCATCCTCTTGTTACCTCAGATACATAACTTAAAAAATCTATGGCTTCTTCCGGATTCTTACTCATAAAATCTCCCCCACACATGGTTTCAAGAATTTGCTTCATGGAGGAAGACATTCCATCATAGAAATAGCTCACCAAGAGCCATGTATCAAAGCCATGATGAGGACAAGCATAGATAGCCTCCATATACCTTTCCCAACATTCATGGAATTTCTCATTTTCTTTAGCAGAAAAGTTTGAGATTTGCCTCTTCAACCCATTGGTTCTATGGGTGGGGAAAAATTTCTTCAAAAACTCGGCCTGAAGATCAACCCAATTCCTTATGCTCCTTGGCCTTAAAGAATTAAGCCATATTTTTGCTTTGTCCTTCAAAGTGAAAGGGAATAGCTTGAGTCTCATCAAGTCTATTGAAGCTCCTCCCTCTCTAAAGGTATTGCACACCTCCTCAAACTCCTTGATGTGGGCATATGGATTCTCACTCTCCATTCCATGGAAATTTGGTAGAAGGGGCACAATATGGGGCCTTATAATCAGCTGCTCAAGAGGAGGTATTATGCATGAGGGTGCACTCATCCTTGGTGGGTGCATTCTATCCCTCATGGATAGATATGCATTTGGATTACCCCCCCCCCCCCCTTGACCTTGTTGAGAATTCTGATCCTCTTGTGGAGGGTCCATGATGTTTACACAGATATTCAACTCTGTGTCTTGAGGATTCTCAATCCTTACTAATCTTCCCTCTTGGTCCCAAATCCAATAGGGCATGCACAAATCTCTACTTATCTGAAAACAAAACAAAAACAACAAAAACAAAAGAAAACTAGAAGAAAGTTAAGGTTAGAAAGAAAACAAAAGAAATTCTAAAATTAAAAGAAAGGAAATAAAGTTAGTGAAAAAGGAATTCACCAAACTTGTGATGAAAATCACAAGTAGCCTCTAAAAGGTTGCATCACTGTATTGTGGCACCATCCCCGGCAACGGCGCCATTTTGATTCGCACTTGGAAAACCCAGTCGGGTCATTTAATCAAAAACATTTATAAAATCTATGACCTCATACTAGTGTAGCAAAGCTACTATAGTATAGTGGCTCTAGGGTCGAACTCTGGGATGGGTTTTCATTCTACCAGTGATATACTCATGATTAGAAATTAAATTTAATGATTTCCTTTATCAAAAACTTAAAGCTTAAAAAGAAAATAAAATTTGTTTTGAAAGTATTTGAACCTAAATTAACATAAACTAATTAAAAATGGAAGAAAGAAAGTTTCTCGGAGCTAAGGATTGCTAGGGTCAAGTTTAGAATGCAAAGTGGAAAATTCCGGATTTTTCTCCTCGCATTGGGGATTTAACCTATAGTTATTTCCTAAACCGGTGTAGGTTTAACAATGAAGATTTCATCCATAAAAATCAATAGAAATGGTAGTCAAGGTCCATTAATGGCTTTAGACATTATATAGGTCTTCACCTTGAACCACTTTCCAATGGCTCGTACATGATAACTAATGGACTAATATGGATCTAGCAATAAGCATCCATAAAGACCTGAAGCTTACCATGTATTGGCCATTCAAAGTGATTCTAAGGGATTTAAAGCAAAACTTTGGATTAAAAAGCCATTTATGAACTTCAACTACCTGAATTTAATGCACAAGCATTTTCCAACTTTTCATCTGGACTTTTCACCTAGCTTCCTTCACTCCAAGAAACCAAGAGTTTAGCCTCTCATCCTCTGAGAAAACATCCTCAGAGGTTGTTTGGCTTCCAAGAAAGAGAAAATAGTAACGAGAGAATAGAAAATGAGAGTGCTCTGTATATTGCTAAGTGTTAAGCTTAACACTCGGGTTACATGTCTTCAAGAGGTGATTTCCACCCCTTATATAGTTTTTACAAAAGCAAAGCTTTTCATTGGCTTGCTACAAGGAGAAGAAAGGAAATTACATCAAATTAAACTTAAGAAAATATCTAAAGTGGAGTCGGCAAAAACAGAGGAGATTTCGCACAGGTGTGCGAAATTCGCACACCATTCAGAAGGTGTGCGAAATTTTCGCACACCTGGAGCAGTTCTCTTCTGAAGGTCATAACTTCCTCGTTTCAGCTCCAAATCGTGCACGGTTTGAAGCGTTGGATTTTTGACTTCTTGAGCTTTGAAACGGTATATAGCATGTAAAAAATGGACTTCGGGAAGTGCTCCAAAAGTGCCAAAGAACACTGCAGCTGCTGACTTCAGATTTCCTCCTTGCTTCTCTTTTGATTTTCTTTGCTTCTCTTTGTTTTTCTTCTTTAGTTGGCTTGTCTTAATGATCCAAAAAGATGTCAAAACACTAAAACTAGCCACAAATATGATTAGAAGTCATTGCTAGGTCCTTAACATGCCAATTGGAATAAAGGTGAAGAATTACTACACAAAAGTGCTTAAAACAATATGACTTAAAGGTGTAAAATGGCACTTTTGGGTAGTAATCACATTGGTTCAAAGATCCTTAGTTTGAGAAGGTCACCTCGTTAGAGAGAGTTTTTGATTGCCTTAGCACTTGAGAACGTGTCTATCCATCATTGATATCATCTTTTGGGCTTATTTTGTTCATGTTCAGGGTATGTGCATTTGTATATCTATAAAAAAATAAAATAAAAAAATAAAAAATAAATAAATAAATGAAATAATGATAAAAATAAAAATAAAGAATGAAAGGGAAAGAAAAATAAGCACATGTGTGTATGTGCATAGCATTCTCCATCATTGAGCGTGTATATTGAATATTCGAGGGTCATTTTATCGAGTATGTTTGTCGATGAGAGTTCGTATGTGAGCTTTCCGAGGCCCTCCATTTTTTGTATTCATTTTGTTGTGTATTTTGAGAGTGAGACAAGTGACTTTCTCTTAGGAGCTCTGTGTTATTGTCCTTTCCATCATTACATTCATTGACGATGTGACTTCATTTCATGTTGGATTTGAGCAGATCATCACTCATCTTTGTGTTCTTTTCTTCACCACCATTCTCGTTTTTGCTTTTGATTCATCCATTTCCTTTCACCCCTTGTCCTTTTCTTACAATGACTTATTTCCAGGTTTGTTACCTTCTTTGCATCATCATTATACCTCTCATTATCAGTTTATTTTTCTTCATTGCCTCATTATTGTTATCATATTCACATTGGGCACCCTCGGGTCCATGGTTTATGAGATTTTCTGTACATGTTGCATTTTATACACGAGGGCATGGGTTTTTTTATCATTAGGTATTTGAGCCTAGTTTTCCTTCATTTATATTACCCTATCACCCTAGCCTACGTTATGTCTTGTGTCTTAAGACCACTTTGAGGCCATGGGGTCAAATGTCGTCTTCGACAGCCCCTACTTGGACAGGTGTTTGAGATTTGGATATCATCATGCTTCTTTTTCTAGGAAATGCCTCTTTAACGTTCGGACCTAATCCAGTTGTGGATTTGGATTATTGGGATCACACACTTGATGATGGTTGATTTGGTGTTATCTGATTTCATGATCTATCACACATTTGATGCCACACTAGGGCATGTTTCCCTTTAAGTTGAGATTTATAGATTTCCACGGAGTTGCATGCTTGTCCTCGCTTACGAGATACACACCGAGGCGATGACCTGTTCGTTATTTTATCATAATCCCTCAGTGGAGCCTCTCTTGAGCCATCTACTCAGGCCCACATTTTTCGGCAGTTGTATGTCATCATGCTTCTTATTTCGGGAGACGTTTCCTTGAAGTTTGGGTTCGATTTAGATTACGGAGATCACACATTCAATGATGGATGATTTTATGTCACCCAATTTTTTCCGATCTACCATACATCTGATGCCATGCTAAGACATATTTTCACTTCGATCGAGATTTACAGATCGTCATGGAGTTGCATACTCATCCCCATTAATGAGATACACATCGAGGCAATGACCCTCTAGTGGGGTCTCTCTGGAGCTATCCATTTAGGCCTACACCTTTTGACACTTGGATGTCATCATGCTTCCTTCCGGGATTGCGCCTCTTGACCTGTGGGTATGATTCACTTATGGATTCGAATGACAAGGATTACGCTCCTGATGGCAGATGACTTGAGGCCATTTGATTTTTCTCTGACCTACCATATGTTTGATGCTATACTAGGGCATATTCCGTTTTGGATAAGATATACGGACCTTCATGGAGTTGCACGATCATCTCCGCTTCCGAGTTACACATCGAGATGAGGACCTATTCATTATTTTATCATGATCCTCCAGTGGAGCCATTCTTTAGCCATTCAGCCAGGCCCGCATTTTTTAGCATTCGAATGTCATCATGCTTTTCCTTCTGGGATACGCCTTTTTGATATGTGGGTCCGATTTAGTTATGGACGTGGGTGACCAGGATCACGTATTTAATGATGGATGATTTGGTGCCTTTTGATTTTCTAACCTATCGCTCATCCGATGCCATACAGGGGCATATTTCCTCTTTGATTGAGATTCGTAGATCTCTATTGATTTGCATGACCATCCCCAATTGCGAGATGCACGTTGCACTAACGATTTGACTTCATTTCGCTTTGATTCCCCAATGGAGCCTTTCCTGAGTCGTTCAGTCAGACTCATGCTTCTCGATGTTGTCATGATTCTTGGATGTATTTATCTCAGATGCGTAGACTCCTGCATCATCAGTGTAGTGGAATACAGACCAGACCTCCTATACGTCCCCATTAAGTCATTCTCGAGTTATTAGGACAAACCAAATGCCTTAGTTGCTACACTGGGGCATATTCCCCCATTTTCAGTCGCGGAGATGATTGTTTTCTCAGAGACTTATTACAATCCATGTTACTCAGTCAAGGCATGTTTATTCACATTGATGGTCATAGTCTCGATGATTGTTTTTCGAGATGAGCCTTCAGCAGAACACGGCCTCAGAGGCTTGACCGCCCTACCATCCGTGACTCTCCAGTAGATTGGGATCGTAATAGTTACCCTAGCAGACTATTCTTTTGTGACTTCCTAGTGGATCATTCCTTTGATATGACGATGCATTCCCCTAGTAGAGCATCTTGAGTTAGAGGCATCTGGATTGTTGCAACGCTTCATCAGGCCTCGTGTTTTAGTTAGATGGGTTGTGAGACTATGCTTATAGTTTATTAGACCATTTCGACTCGCTAGCAGAGCACCTTTTGAGACTCATGGAGTCTCTTTTAGACCATTCCCATGGACTGAGAGCTGTAGTAGCATGCTACACTGGGGCATATCCCCTCTCATTGTCTCCTTGCATCTTCAGTCTCAGTGTTCAGAGCCTTCATCGTTCACAATTTCGATGTTCAAATCCATCATCACTTCTCAGTTTCGGTGTTCAAAGCCTTCATCGTCCACAGTCTCGGTGTTCAGAGCCTTCATCATCCACAGTCTCAGTGTTCAGAGCCTTCATCGTTCATAGTTTCGGTGTTTAGACCCATCATCACTTCTCAGTTTCAGCATTCAGAGCCACCATCGCTTCTCAGTTTCGGTGTTCAGAGCCATCATCACTTTTCAATTTCGGCATTCAGAGCCACCATCGCCTTTCAGTTTCGGCGTTTAGAGCCATCATCATCACTTCTCAATTTCGGCGTTTAGAGCCATCATCATCACTTCTCAATTTCGGCGTTTAGAGCCATCATCGTTCATAGTTTCGGTGTTCGGACCCATCATCACTTCTCAGTTTCGGTGTTCAGAGCCATCATCGTTTCTCAGTTTCAGCGTTCAGAGCCATCATCACTTCTCAGTTTCGGCGTTTAGAGCCATCATCGTTCATAGTTTCGGCGTTCAGAGCCATTATCGCCTTTCAATTTCGACGTTCAGAGCCATCATCATTTCTCAGTTTCAACGTTCAAAGCCATTCATCATTCATAGTTTTGGTGTTCAGACCCATCATCACTTCTCAGTTTCGGCTTTCAGAGCCACCATCGCCTTTTAGTTTCGGCATTTAGAGCCATCATCATCACTTTTCAGTTTGGGCGTTTAGAGCCATCATCGTTCACAATTTCAATGTTTAGACCCATCGTTACTTCTCAGTTTCGACATTCAGAGCCTTCATCGTTCACAATTTCGGTGTTCAGACCCATCATCACTTCTCAGTTTCGGCGTTCAAAACCATCATCACTTCTCAGTTTCGGCATTCAAAGTCATCATCGTTCATAGTTTCGGCGTTCAGAGCCATCATCATTCACAATTTTGGCGTTTAGAGCCATCATCACTTCTCCGTTTCGGCATTTAGAGTCGTCATTATCTTTTCACAATTCCTGGCATTTAGAGCCATCGTGCACAGTTTGGCATTTAGAGCCATTATCTCCTTCAATTTAGCATTCAGAGTCAAAATCTTAGTGAACAGATCAAATCCTGAATCCATTTATATTTTTTTTTTCTAATATCCAATCGGATTGGAATACGTAGAGTCGTGTTTTCATTTTAGCATTCAGAGCCATCATCCAACTTAGCATTCAGTGCTACCATCTTCCTTTAGTTTTGGCATTCAGAGATGTCGTGCATGCTCATTCAGGCATTTAGAGTCATCATCTTCCATCTTTTTAGCATTCAAATTCATTTCTCCTCGGGCTTGTCATTCAAAGTCACGGTTCCGGACATTCATATTCATTGGCATTGCACATCTTACCTTCATGGTTTTACGTTTGTCCTTGGTCTTTCCCCACCTTGTTACATTGTGTTTATCGCTTATTCATCGTGCTCTTCTGGACTCCCCTTTTCCCCTGCACATGACATGGTCCATTGAGTTCATGGCACATACTTCGATCACATTGTTGGGCACCTTACATTTAGCATTATCACGTAGTTCACATAGGGGAGTCCCCCCTGGATGCATTCTTTCTGAGGAGGTTCAATCATTACTCATCTTTGACATTGATTCTTCGAGTCACTTTGGGAGACATCTTAGAGAGAGTCTAGGTCCCTCATGTAGCTTTAGAGGCGCTTTAAGAGATGTTTTTCCTTTAGGATTGAACCCTTTTGTTTGGAGCATTGAGCGAACTTGTGTTTTACTTATGCACCTTTCGGGGGTCTTTCTTTGTTCTTCGGTAGAGTTCACTTCATTCCACTCACTATTCACACTTTCTTTTCACTTCAGTGTTTATGTTCCTTACACTCGTGAGCTCCACCGAATAGGGGCATATTTGTAGACCCCCTCAGATGGAAAGCAGGTCTTTTATTTATTTATTTTTTCTTTTTTTTCTTTTTTCCTGCTTCTTCATCAACCCCAGAATGGGCTGCATGGTGTGGCGAGATAGGACTAATAGGTGAGTGGTCTGAGCAGAAAGGAGAGACAGGCCGCTTGAAAGGGGGACAACAGAGCAAAAGGTGGTAGGTTACAGGCTGTGGCAGAGAGATATTTTTTTCATTGGCTTGGGGAGCAAGCTAAAAAAATGAGGAAGAGAAAACTAGAGAAAAATGAGGAACCAGTGAGAAGCCGAGGAGAAGAGGAATACCTCTGCGTTTAAACGAGTGCTAAAAGGCAAGCACATCTGGCATGGAAAAGAGACTTCTAGGTAGATTTCCTATCCATTTTCCCTATTATATCCCTCTTCATGCATTTATCTGGTCATTTTCTGGCTTGCATTTGTTACTTGGGTATATTATTGCTTTGTTTTCCTTATCATCTTCTCCTGGCATTCACTTCAAAGATAAATCTGGAAGCTCAGCGAGTGAGCCACCGAATCCCTGGTAAACGATCCATCTTGATCATTTATGGGTGTTAAATACCCCATCTTCTTCTCTTATAAAAAGTTAGTGTTCCAACCTTGGTCTGCTAGGAAAGTTAAAAGAATTAGAGGTCTTGCCAAATGAAGAGCTTACACCACGAAGCTCCACCCGGAGTGACTCAAGAAGTCACCGTTCGAATTGGGTCTTGAGTTTCCGAGAAGGCAAGGAATTTGCGATTTAGGTTGGCGCTTTACATCCAAAGATGGTTGAACGTTTTGCTTCCAGATTGTATCATGGCATGTGACTTCATGGTTTTTAAGTGATGATTGGTTTTCTCTCTCTGGTTAGTTCGCGTGTTAAAACATTATTGAAGCTTTTTGGTCTATGTCACTCTTAATGAGTTTATAGTAATTAATATGTATTCTCTTGCTCTATTAAAAACTCACCTGAAGTTGCATAACAGAATTAGTTTTGGATTCTTAAATTGGTATCTGCATATGTTATTCAGTTTTTCATGTTGCATGGTTTCTGCTCTTATCATAGAAACTTTAAACTTTATGAATGGTTAAACGTGTTGAGCTCTACCTTTTGTTCTTGGAATAACTGGAATTGTTTGCTTCATAATGAATTGGGGTATGGGGAGCTTAACAAAAGAAATGAAAGGTGCCACATTTGAGGGCAACCTTGGAATTTTTTTTTAAATATGAATAGTGCCGGGTCGATTTAGTTTGCCAAACTTTAAGTCTTGAAATTCAATTCTCCGAAACTCTAATTTTTATTTATTTATTTATTTATTATTATTGTTATTGTTATTATTATTCTTTATTTTATTTTATTTTTCTTTCAACTTAATTCTTGAAATAATTTTCTAAGATCCCATTTTTTAAATTTAATTTTCTAGGATTCCAATTTTTAAATTTAATTTTCTAAAATTCCATGCTCGAAATAATTTTCCAAGATTTCATTTTTAAAATTTAATTTTCCAAAACTCCAATTTTTTAAATTTAATTTTCCAAAATTCCATTCTCGAAATATTTTTTAAGATCCCAATTTTTAAATTTAATTTTCCAAAAACTCCAAAATTCCAAATTCAATTTTTTAAAATGTCATCTTCAAATAAATTTTTGAAACTCCTATTTCTTTTAAATCTAATTTTCAAAATTTCCAATTTCCAAAATTCCAATTTTCATATTTATTTATTTAATCATTATTATTTTTGTTATTATTATTTTATTTATTTATTTATTTTTAAAATTCCATCTTTAAATAATTCTTCAAAATTCTTATTTCCAAATTTAATTCCCAATTTTTCGAATTTCCAATTTTCCAATTTCCAATTTCCAGAATTCCAATTTTCACATTTATATATTTAATCATTATTATTTTCGTTATTATTATTATTCTATTTATTTATTCATTTTTAAAATTCCATCTTTAAACAATTTTTCAAATTTCCGATTTCCAAATTTAATTTCCAATTTCCAATTTCCAATTTTCGCATTTATTTATTTAATCATTATTATTTTCGTTATTATTATTATTTTATTTTATTTTTAAAAAAATTTCATCTTTAAATAATTCTTCAAAATTCTGATTTCCAAATTTAATTCCCAATTTCCGAAATTCCAATTTTCGAATTTAATTTCTAATTTCCAAAATTCCAATTTTCACATTTATTTATTTAATCATCATTATTTTCATTATTATTATTATTATTTTATTTATTTATTTATTTATTTCCATCTTTAAATAATTCTTTAAAATTCCAATTTCCAAATTTAATTCCCAATTTCCAAAATTTCAATCTTCCAATTTTTGAATTTAATTCCCAATTTCTAAAATTCCAATTTTCACATTTACCTATTTAATCATTATTATTTTTGCTATTATTATTATTCTATTTATCCATCTATTTATTTATTTATTTTAAATTCTATCTTTACATAATTCTCTAAAGTTCCAATTTTCAAATTTAATTTTTTTTTTAAATTCCATTTTCAAAACTCTAATTCTCAAACAATTTTTTTTTTTAACTTCCAATTTCTTTTAAATTTAATTTCCAAAACTATAATTCTTAAATTTAATGTTCAAAACTCCAATTCTCAAACAATTTTTTAAACTTCCAATTTCTCCCAAATTTAATTTCCAAAACTCCAATTCTTGAATTTAACTTTCAAAATCCCAATTCTCATCTAATTTTCAAATTTTCAATTTCTTTCAAATTTAATCTCCAAAATTCCAATTCTTAAATTTAATCACCAAGACTTCAATTTTCAAATAATTTTCGAGACTCCAATTTTCAAATAAATTTCAAAAATCCAGTTTTCTCTCAACCAGTTTTAATTCCACTTCGGTTTTCAAATAATCTTCTGTTTCTTTTGATTTTTCATAAGTAAGAATGGATTTTCCATAATTCCAAAATAATGAGATTTGTGAGACCAATGCATGCAAGATAAATTGGGCTTTAGTGGGGGCCCTACATATGAGATTTCTCTTCTGATTGTTAATTGTTATGCCTAATGAATATTGTTTAATTTTTGTTCTGATCTTTGACATGCATGCGATATATTTTGTTATTGTGCACTAACTCTATTTCATGATAGTGTTTTGTTACTTGCTACCAAGGTATGCTCTCGCTCTCACTTTGTTCATTTATTCATTATCATGACTTGCTTTTGATTTGTGATCACTTTGGTATCCATTGATTTCCTTACCAATTATCATGCTTGCTTCATCTTATTAGTAGAGACCCATTTTTAGGGACTTAGAGGGGTGTTACGGTCTTTACCGCACCTTCCCAATAAGTAAACTGACCCCCGAACCTCGACTCGATTTTTCATAGACCTACTTTTCCAAATAAGGAGTCACACTTAGGGTTTTTCTTTCTTACTTTGTTTTCCCTTTAAAAAATAAAAGAAAAAAATAAGTGGCGACTCCAAGTCTTTTTCTAAAAATCAAATTTTCATCAAATAAATGAAAAAAGAAAAATCGAGTTTTGTCATCAAGTGGGAACGCATCGAGCGAAAATGCAAGGCCCAGAAATTGGTTTGGACCGAAATTTGGAGTTGATTTGGAGGTAGTTGAAGTGGAATCAAGAGCAAGAAATGGAAAAAATTGCAAAAAAGAGTTGAAAAACCATGTTTTTCAATTTTGCATAAACATGCGAAAAATTCACACAGTCATGCGAAATGGACCAGAGAAGTTTTGGCTATAGTACACCAGGGGAAAAGTGAAAACTGATTTCGCATGACCATGAGAAAATTTTGCACAGTCATGCAAAACGCTCTAGGAGGACGAAAATGATGCTGATAGATTCTCCACTTCGTACAATTGTGTGAAATTATTGGGGCTCGTGTGAAATTGTATTTTTTCCAGATTTTTTCATGAAGAAGCCTCCGAAAGACCTCTTAGATGATGCCAAGTGTCCACTTGACTTTGGCCTATAAATAGAAACTTGATTTACTCATTTAAAAACTTTTTGAGACTTTTTCTAATTGAAGAAATTTCCAGATTTCTTCTCTCTATATAATTCTCTACTTTCCTTCATTTTCTCGGTAGCCAAACATGTCTTGTGAGATCAAATCTCCAAGCATGAGTGGCTAAATCTCGTTTTTTTCGGATGAGGGAGGATCTAAAGGCAAGATCTATGGTGAATTAGAGAATTGAGCTTGAATTGCAAAGGTAATTTGATCCAATTGATTGATTAATTAAAATTTGGGGATTTTTCTCTTCAAATTGTCTTAGACGATTACTACAATGCAAGCTAGGTAGATTCATCAAATTCTTAATACTAGATTTGATGAGATTGAATAGTTGCAGTGTGTGAATCATTGGAAGATAATTTAAGATGAATTGAATATATGATTTAAATTGATCTCTTAGATTAAATGACCTAATTTGAAGAGAAATTAGATCTAGACCTAAAGCTAAATCAAAAATCGGTATAGATGAAAATTTAGGTTTTGAATCTAAGTTGATGAAAATTAAATCTCAACATCTATTCACCATGGAAATTGTTTTATAGAAAATCCTAACTCCGAGAATCTCACATCTTATTCATTTTCTTCTCTTTTACACTTCATTTTCCTCTCAATTTTGAATTCATTATATTTTGGAATTTTATCATGCAATTTCAAATCAATTTCACTTTATCACAATCATTTCTTATCATCTCATTCAAGCCTTAATTACCGAGAATAATCCATTCTTATGGATGATACCTAAAAACCATTATACTACAGTAGCTTGTATTAAAACCACTTTTTGATTGGGTACAAGCTACTATAGAATAGTGAATTAGGTTATAAATTTTGTTTTCATCAAATAAACGACAAAAACCAAGCAATCAAAAATGGCGTCGTTGCCGGGGATGGTGCCAAGGTGATTCAGGCAAATTTTTTGGTGAGGATTAGCCCTTGTGATCCACATCACAAGATTGGTGAAGTTCTCTTTACCGATTCTCCATTTTTATTATTGTTTTTTTTTTAAATTCCATTTTTATCTTTTATTTCTCTTTTTGTTCTTTTTGCTTTGTTTTTTTTTTTTTTTTTTTTTTTGGCTTGTTTTGCTGGCTCTTCATTGCATGCTACATTGAGAATAAAATTTAAGGGGGAGATTACAAAGGACTTACATTGCTAATCATCTTTGGTTTGTGATCCAATTGTTGAGGAAATGGAAAATCAAAGGGAAAATCAACAAACTCAACAAAGACCAAACAATGGCAATTCTCACATGTCTAGATCAATGAGAGAATATATGCATCCTCAAAGGATAGGCATGGGATCATGTATGGTTTTTCCTAATGAGCCTACTGTGATAAAAACTCATTTGGTACCACTTCTACCTTAATTCCATGGAATGGGAAATGAGAATCCTTATACTCATATCAAGGATTTTGAAGAAGTTTGTCATACATTTCATAAGGGAAATACATCCATTGAGCTTATGAGATTGAAGCTTTTTCCATTCACATTGAAGGATAAGGCTAAGTTGTGGTTTAACTCATTGAGGCCCCGAAGCATAAGGTCATGGCTAGAACTACAAACAACCTTCTTGAAGAAATTTTTTCCCACACATCGCACAAGTGGCTTGAAAAGGCAAATTACCAATTTTGAGGCATTGGACAATGAAAAATTGTATGCTTGTTGGGAAAGATATATGGAAGTAGTCAATGCTTGTCCTCATCATGGTTTTGACACATGGATGTTGGTGAGTTACTTCTATGAGGGCATGTCACCAACTATGAAACAATTGCTAGAAACCATGTGTGGAGGTCACTTTATGAGCAAAAGTCCCGATGAAGCCTTTGAATTTTTTAATTATGTGGCTAAAATATCAAGGTCATAGGATGAGCCACATGAAAGGGATTTACACAAGTCCAAGTCTCAAAGCAATTCAAATGGAGGAATGTATATGTTGAATGAAAATGTTGGACTACAAGCTAAAATGACAGCTTTGACAAGAAGGCTAGAGGAACTTGAAGCAAAGCGATTTCATGAGGTAAATGCAATATATGATAATCCAATTTACATGGAGCAATGTTCTAATTGTCAATCTGAAGAACATGAAGTGAGTGATTGTCCTACAATACCAGGTATAAGGGAAACACTTGTTGAGAATCATCTAAACATATCATGGAATTATGGACAAGAACAATTTTCTTCAAGCCAATACTCACAAAGCCAACAATTCATGGAAGATTCTCCACAACAAGTTTCTTTGGTTGAGCAAGCTATTGTAAACTTGAGTAAAATTTTGGGAGATTTTATTGGTGATCAAAAGAATATCAATACTCAAGTAAATCAAAGGATAGATCATGTAGAGACATATTTCAATAAGAAATTTGATAGCTTGCAAACCAATCTCACACAAAAGATTGATAATATGCGGCTTGCTATTTCTAAACTCACAAGCATGCATACAGTGCAAGAAAAAGGAAAATTCTCTTCACAACCCCAACAAAATCCAAGTGGAGCCCATGAAATTGGAAAGACAAGTGAAAGTTCTACTAAGGAGTATGAAGTCAAAGCAACCATTACCTTAAGAGGTGGTAAGCAAGTTGATCAACCTATGCCAAAACCAAAAGAGAAAGAAGAGAAGAATAAAGATGATGAGAATAGTAAAAAAACAAAGGCTGAAAGTTTTGAAAGAGAAAAAGAGGAGAAGAGTGAAGCTAAAATGAACAAGGATATACTCTTAGCTCCACCTTTTCCCATGGCTCTTCAATCCAAGAAAGTGGTAAATAACGGTCCAAAAATTTTTGAAGTTCTCAAGCAAGTCAAAGTCAATATACCACTCCTTGACATGATTAGACAAGTTTCAGCCTATGCCAATTTTCTTAAGGATTTGTGTACCATAAAGAGAGGGATGCATTTGAAAAAGAAAGCTTTCTTGACTGAACAAGTTAGTGCAATCATCCAATGCAAGACTCCAATTAAGTATAAGGATCCGGGATGTCCAACTATCTCGGTGAATATTGGTAACACTTTTGTAAAAAGAGCACTTTTAGACTTGGGGGCAAGTGTGAATCTTCTTCCCTACTCGGTATATAAGCAATTGGGGCTTGGAGAACTAAAGTTTACTTCCATTACACTTTCATTGGCGGATAGATCAGTCAAGTTTCCAAGAGGAATTATTGAAGATGTGTTGATCCAAATCGATAATTTCTATTATCCAGTTGATTTTGTGGTGCTTGATACGGAACAAGGAACTAGTGGACTCAACCATGTTCCTATTATACTTGGCCGACCTTTCCTTGCCACAGCAAATGCATTGATTAATTGTCGAAGCGGAGTGATGCAACCCACCTTTGGTAACATGACAATTGAGCTAAACATTTTTCATTCATGTAAGAAGCATGGTACCAAAGAGTATGAGGAACTTAAGGAGGCTTATTTGATTGAATTGCCTATGGAAGAGCTAGTGAAAGAAAATGTTGAAGATAATTTTTCAAAACTTGGTGAAGTAATTTCCAATGAACAGATTGAAGTTTGGAGGATCAATGAAGAAATTCAACCTTTGAAGTTAATGAAATGGTCTTTCAACTTCAAGAAAGTGAAAACCATGAAGCATGGTGTGCAGAATAATCCAAAGACCATGAAAAAAAGCTCAAGGAATGGCATGACCAACTTATTCAAAAGAACAAGTTCAAAGAAGGCTATTTCAAGCCACATGTTTTTCCGGGAAAGCTTAAGTACCAAGGAGTTGGTCCATTCATTGTTTGCAAGCCATATCCAAATCGAGTATTGATGCAAAGGTTAATAGGCTTAGTCATGTCAATGGCTAGCTAGCCCAATGGTTTCTCATTTCTTTACTTTCCTTTGAATTTTGATTTTTTTTTTTATTTTGATTTTTATTTTAGTTTCCATTAAATAAACCCATCTCAATTATTTGATTTGTGTTTTGAAGAACTTTTTGGATGGATGGAATGCATGAAGCAAAGGAAAAAAGAGTTTTAATGGCCCAACACCGGTTTGCACTGTCATGCCAAAACAGGGGAGTTTTCATACCTTTGGAAATGTGCAAAACGAGTCTCTATCACAATTCGCATGACTGTGCGAAACTGATAAGGCTCTGCAAAAATTTTAACCATCTGGACCATTTCGCATCATCATGCGAAATGTTCGCATGACTATGCAAAATCCATCTTAAGGACTGTAGTAAAATGAGCCATTTGGACCACTTCGCACACTTATGCCAAATTTTCGCATGCCTGTGCGAAACTGATGTGGATGACTGCAGCAGTTTTAAGCCTTATGACCAATTCGCACAAGCATGTGAATTTTCGCATGACCATGCAAAAAAATTATTGAATGCTACAATAAGATAGAACTCTCTTGACCAATTCGCATGTACATGCGAATTTTCACATGTACATGCGAATTTTCACATGATTGTGCCAAATTCTTTTAAAAGAAGAGAGTAGTTGAAACACACTTCACCTTCTTGTCTAGTGTGCACACTTGTGTGAAATTTTCAAAAACTCCATGAGAATCATTGACTTATCATTGAAATCATGTTTTTTTTAGACATTGTCATCATCTATACCTTGATTTTATTCCATACATTGTGTCTCCAACATAGTTTTTTTTTTTTTTTTTTGGTTTTTAATAGATTTGTTTTCATATTTTCTTCTCTTATGTCATTCATATCCAACAATTATCATGTGTGATCTTATTTTTGTTTCAGCTATTGAAGCTGAAATTCAAGAGAGATTGAGATATCTTCCCTTTCTTTCTTTGTATATTTTCATTACACATTGAGGACAATGTACAAGTTAGGTTGGGGGGAGAGTTAGAAAAGAAGAGAAGAAAATATGTTGTTAGTTTTGTTAGTTTTTCTAGATTTTTTTTTTTTCACAAATCACATTTGTGACTTATTTCATGAAATTTTTTTGAGATAACTATAGCATTTGTGATTGATGAATGAGCAAACCTAACTTGAAAAAAGTTGATTTAGAATACTAGCTTATTTGCTTGATTTTAGAAGATTTGTTATGTAAATTAAAGTTGATTTGACTTTGAAGTCTTCATTTTCCAAAGGTAATTTCTATTTGAGTCTTGACACATACTGTGCACTCTAAACCCCAGATATAAGATGAAAAACTAGTCTAACCTTAAAACTTGGACTTAATTGTCTTGTAACATTGATTACTTTTAAATTGAGTTGAGACACCTTAAGAAGAGGCCAATGTGCCCAATTCAAATAAAAAAAAAAAGGTTGATGAGTAAAAAAGTTGTTGAGTTATGCTTGCCTTGAAACCTGAGCAAGGTCCGAGGGGCATATGGCCCAAGGTAGAGTATAAGCTCGATTGTAGGTGCTAAGGTATTGGATCCTAAATTGTGGAGTCCGAGGTGAAGTCTGAGGAGTTAGTGGTTGAATTAGTCTTACAAACTTGGTGCCCTATGCCTTATGGTTGGGAGTCATCAATGAATCCCCGCTACGTGGACCATATACTTGGAGATACCTATAGCATTGCACTCCTACAATAAGTCTTTTGAAAAAAATTAAAAAAAATAAAATAAAGATAGGTGCGTTCTTGACCTATGAGAGAGTGATTTTTGTTGTTTGAGATAAATTGAGCTAGGTTGGGAAGAGGATTAGTTTTGAGTACTATATTCAAGGGCTAACTTAATTACACTCAAGACTTGTTTGGAAAGATTGTTTGGGAAAGGAAGATGGATATGTTTTTGATACCTTGATTTGCATGATATTCTTTCTATTAGAGATAGTAAATAAGTTGGGATTTTGTTGATACCTATGGATAGTAGGGTGTGCTTGTTTATCAACCATTTATGCTATGGAAATTTCAAAGATTTTTTTTTCAAATGATTTGCTTATGTGACTTATGATTTCTTTTTGTCATACCATTGGTAAGGGACTAGCAATGTGTTGGTTGGGGGGAATGATTACTACTCAAAAACCACACATTTTAGATAATAATTCTCATGACTTTCACATATTTTGAGTAGTAATTATGCCTAAAACACTCAATTAACATGTTTTTGCCCTTGCAAGAGTTACTAACAAGTTTTATGAAGTTTTGGAGTCATTTCAAGGTATGATTTTGATAAATTGGTGACAAAAGAGATGAATCAAATTGAAAAAAACAAATAAAGTTGATGATGATCCAAATGCACAATGAAAAAAGTAATGCAATTGGTTTGGACCGGGATTTAGAGTTGATTTGGAGGTAGTTGAAGTGGAATTAAGAGCAAGAAATGGAAAAAATTGCAAAAAGGAGTTGAAAAACCATGTTTTTCAATTTCGCATGAACATGCAAAAAATTTACACAGTTGTGCGAAATGGACCAGAGAGGCTTTGGCTGCAACACACCAAGGGAAAAGTGAAAACTGATTTCGCATGACCATGCGAAAATTTCACACAGTCATGCGAAATGCTCCAGGAGGACGAAAATGATGCTGATGGATTCTCCACTTTGCACAATCGTGCAAAATTATTGGGGCTCATGCGAAATTGTATTTTCTCTAGATTCCTTTGTGAAGAAGCCTCCGAAAGACCTCTTAGATGATGCCAAGTGTCCACTTGACCTTGGCCTATAAATAGAAACTTGATTTACTCATTTAAAAACTTTTCAAGACTTTTTCTAATTGGAGAACTTTCCAAATTTCTTCTCTTTATATAATTCTCTACTTTCCTTCATTTTCTCTCATTTTTCAGTAGCCAAACATGTCTTGTGAGATCAAATCTCCAAGCATGAGTGGCTAAATCTCGTTTTTCTTGGAGAAGGAAGGATCTAGAGGCGAGATCTATGGTGAATTAGATAATTGAGCTTGAATTGCAAAGGTAATTTGATCCAATTGATTGATTAATTGAAATTTGAGGATTTTTCTCTTTAAATTGTCTTGGATGATTACTACTATGCAAGCTAGGTAGATTCATCAAATTCTTAATGCTTGATTTGATGAGATTGAATAGTTGCATTGTGTGAATCATTGGAAGATAATTTAAGATGAATTGAATATATGATTTGAATTGATCTCTTGGATTAAATGACCTAATTTGAAGAGAAATTAGATCTAGACCTAAAGCTAAATAAAAAATCGGTTTAGAAGAAAATTTAGGTTTTCAATCTAAGTTAATGAAAATTAGATCTCAACATCTATTCACCATGGAAATTGTTTTCTAGAAAATCCTAACTCCGAAAATCTCACATCTTATTAATTTTCTTCTCTTTTACACTTCATTTTCCTCTCAATTTTGAATTCATTGTTATTTTGGAATTTTATCATGCAATTTCAAATCAATTTCACTTGATCACAATCATTTCTTATCATCTCATTCAAGCCTTAATTATTGAGAATAATCCATCCTTGTGGACGATACCTAAAAAACCACTATACTACAGTAGTTTGTACTAAAACCACTTTTTGATCGAGTACAAGCTACTATAGAATAGTGAATTAAGTTATAAATTTTGTTTTCATCAAATAAACGACAAAAACCAAGCGATTAGTCATATTTTTCGTACCCTAAACCATTTACATTTTTTTTTTTTTAAGTTTCAAGAGAAACACGGGGTAGAGAAAATACTTTTGGTAAGCTAGAGCTGTAAGTAGGAGAGGAGCTGGTGGGTCTTGCTTGGGCTGGAGGAAGAGAAGGTTTGCTTACAGCCGAACCAGAATTGCTTGTAAGGCGCACCCTCAGGTATGACTGACATGGCACCCTCAGCATTGCTTGAAGAGAAGGTTTTCATTGTCATATGATTTCTTTCTCTTTTCTTTCTATGTCTAGGGATTACTTGTTTGACTGAGCATGAATGCCAGGCTATATATGCTTGTTCTTATTAAATTTCTGAGCTCTTCACAGCTGTGTTGTCGTTTATTTATCTTGATTTCGTTGGTTTTGCCTCAGAAATAGTTTGAATCTGTTTTAGTTTCATATTGTGCCTTGGTGATCATATTTCTGTTCTCTTCTTCTAAATCTGGTCACGCGCCCTTCAAGCACATGGATTATTCATGAAATGGTGCTTGGGCTTGTTCATTTTGTTTTTGTTGCCTACACCTTTGTTCCTCTCTCTGGTCCTTGGAGATGAGTTTGGGAGACTGTGTGAGGGGTGGCTCTTAGTGATATAGCTGGGGGAGTGTTATCAGTGGCAGTGGCAGTGGCAGCCAATGTTCTACTATGGAAAAGCATGTACGGGTACCACCAGGTCCAAATAGGTAGTCCAGCAGGCTCTGTAATTCTTTCCTGAATCCCAGATGGAACAGCGATGGTGAAGAATTTCACTAAACTCCAGGGATTTGCAATCTCAGGTCTACTGGCCGACCCCACATTTGAGCATATTGGAAAAGTATGCCAAAAGACCTGGAGACCCTTTCAGTGGTTTTTCTGATGCAGATCTTTTAGGTCCATCCCCTGGTTTTAACAGTCACGATGACCGCATAAGTGCTTCTAACGATCTTGTGGATCATACTAACAAGATGGTTGGCAGTGGCTATGATTCTGATGTTTCTCAAGATGATCTTGGTCCTGTAGATAATCTGGAAAAAGCAAGTGAGCTTCAGATGGGATATGACTCTCAGTATGAAGATGGGGAACTAAAGGAATCAATTGAGTGCACTTGGGAGAACCTTCATAATGAGAATGGTGAAGGTGAATAGGGGAATTATGAGTTAAATGACAGAGACACGGCTGGCTTTGGTGCTTCTGAATGCCATGTCATGTTGGTTAAAGTTGAGGGAGCAGAATGCAAGAGACAGAGTTTCTAACACTAAGAATTTGGGTTCTGTGCGGAGGACGGAAGTAGATTGCTGAATCTGTTACGAAGTTGAATAATAAGCACATTGAAATCTAGTACAATGATGAAAATCCACCTGGTAAAGAAGGTAATGTTGAAATAGAAAAGGATGAAGATGCTGGTCTGGACGAGGCCTTTGTTTTAAGGCCTGAATTTTCTGAATCACACAACAAGGTCACTGCTGGATCCATTGAAACCGTGATAGTTGCAGATCAGATTATTGAGAGAAACAAAAGGCGAGAGAACCTGTTTCCAGAGAAGGATATTGCAGATTAGACACTTGAAGAAAGTACAGTCCCCATCCAGGAGAATGACTCGCCAATTGCCTCCATTATTCTAGTTCCTCACTGTTTTGGCATTCAAAATATTCACATGCAAAGTAGCAGACTTACCTACAGTGGTCTATGCCTTCAGATACACAGGCATCAATGAAACCTATATCTAATATTCTTGGAGCACAGTAGATATCAATGCCTAACAAATGGGTGGCATTTAAACTGGAGTTGGTCCTCAATTGGATGACTACTGCTGGAGGTGGATATATTGGTCTTCAATTCAGTAATCTGTACACAGTACTGGGAAGTGAGTCAAACAGAGGAAAGGGAGTTTGGCGGAAATCATTCTTTTATGCAAACTGAGCGACTCTGATCCATCGGAATCTGATCTCACCCTTCATTACAAATGTATCCCCACAGTCAATTTGATGGTAACGCCACCTTCTCTGGTGGCGGGTTCATGCCCTCACAGGCCACTCAAACCACTGTTGTGTATGAAAGACATGATGGAACTGCAGTTAGCATCGCAATTGTCAGAGAATTCTCTAGGACTCACCGTGTGACCCATGCCAGTTGCACTTGTTCGTCACTGAGTATGACATTGGGGATGGCATCTTCTGTGATATTCCTCAGGGTTTCTACCACTGCTGCTCTTCACTGGTTTGCAAGCCATAAGCTGGTTCTTTGTTGCATCCAAGAGAGTGGAACCTTGTTCTAACCGGCTGTGCTAAGTCTGCACTTTGCAAGGAAATACTCAGTGCACCTGAAGGATTTGGTGATGATCGACTGGTGCATGGTATGATGGGTGGTCTTATCAAAAGAAGAAATCGAGAAATGGAGTGTAATTGTCACAAAGCTCTCTTGATAGTACGAGAACCACCTTCACAATCAGTTCAAGCTCTACTTTCACTAACCATACAAGTAGTTCTGTTAATATCACAGCAGAAAGGACAAGTAATGCACTTTCTCTTGGTATTGATACATCAGAATCTGAAGTTGTTGGTGCTCCCAATCGCTTTATAGAGATAACACCTGCTTATTTATGGCAAACTCAGCTCCATCAAACACCTTTGTCCAGTGAATGACAAACTGCCAGATGTCACTTTCCTGTGGTCCGGAAGCAAATAAAGAAGCTGATTTTCCGGACTGCACAGGAACCTGTTGACTCTGATTTTTCGCTAGGTGCCAACTCTTGCCACAATAGGAGGCGCCCATAGTGGATTTAATGCAACCCAAGCTGGTGCCATGGTTGTTGCTGATCGAGGTGTTCCTTGTGTCGATGAGTTTGATAAGATGAATGATCAAGATCGTGTTTACATGAAGTCATAGAGCAGCAGCCAGTTGATATTGCTGGAAGCTCTTGGAGCATTAATTCCTTCTGCATGATGATCTTGTGAATGGAAAACAAGTAATTAGAAACAACTTCCTGTTGGCTTATGCGGGATACTTTCCATTAGTTGAAAAGATCAGGAAAAAGAAGACCTAAAGAGAGAGTGGTAGGTTGGTACGTGCAACCTGTCTTGTGTCTTCTCTATACTCATCGGAGGCCATAAGTATGCAGGAAATGTGTTCGTTTCTGGATCAAACATTGACGGAAAATGCCAGTAGGCACTGGTATGGAGTACTATTGTTTGAGCAATAGGTGGAGAAGTTTGTGCAACTCCAGGACATGTCCACATTGGCAGGCCAAGGTGCACGATTCGGTGAATCTGATTGGTAAGGCTCTTCTACTCCAGCTCAGTTTCAGCAGTCTTCTGATGGCAAGTGTTGGGTTGTCACTGTCATCACCCAAGACGCTAATGCTGCTTCCCATTCTCCGGCTCCATGAATTCCATTAATATCTGAAGGTGATTCGACCTATATGGCTGCATGTCATCTGAAGGATATGACTGTGTCTATACAGTTGGACAAGTTATTTCTGATCCACCTCCACTCAATATAAATCTGGGTCCACCTTCTAATGTTGATATTTCTGGACCAAACTGTCAATCCATGAAGACACGAGCAGCAGTTGAAATCTGATTGTGAAAAGGTGATGATCATATAAGGTTCCAGAATCCAGAGCTACCAGACTTCTGTTCCTCATAATGCAAGCCGCAAAGTCTGTAAGAAGCTGGAATTGTTGCCTTCAACAAACAAAAGGGAACGTCAAGCTGTCATGGCATCAATTTTGCAGTGAAGCAGCTCCAGTTCAAGTTCCAGTATTTCCATACATGGCACCTTTGCAAGGAGCACTACCGTAGCCATGTCGTTCAGAAGGTCTTCCTAACTGTTTTGACAGTGGGCAAGAAAGCTTAAGAGAGGTTGCTATGCCGTCTGGAGTTCAGCATAAAAGTTTGGTGAAGTTCATTGGCGTTTGCAGGGAACCTGTTATGGTAATAGTAATGGAGCTTCCATTGGGAACGATATTGTGAAAATACCTGCTGAACCTGCGACCGAGACGCTTGAATACAAGGATGGCAGCTGGCTTTGCATTGGGCATTGCTTGAGCCATGGAATGCTTACATTCTCACAGACCATACATCGTGACCTGAAACTCGAAAGCTTGATCCTCACTACAGATCACAAAACTGTCAAACTCGTGGACTTTGGCTTGGCCGGAGAGGAGTCATTAACAGAAATGATGACTGCTGAAACTGGAACCTATCGTTGAATGGCTCTAGAGCTTTACGGCACAGTAACACTGAAACTTGGGAGATAAGAGCCACCAACCTGAATCAAGGAGTAGTTTATGGTGTGTGGAGAGACAAGACTGAAATGCATGAAGAGTTCTGTAACAGGTTTGCGTTTGGAACCACAGTGAACCCACCAGCTGATGCTCTGTAGAACTCTACGCAAACCTGTGGGAACCACTTAACCATGGATCTGCACAGAAAGATGAGTTTATTGGAGAACCATCTCATCTGAATTCGTCCACTGATCAGATTGAGGACAATAAGGAGTATCCCCTATGGTTAGCAGAGGCCTCAGTTGATGAAAATAGGGAAGCCTGCTTTGGGTAGGAACCATTAATCTGCTTTGATGAGAGGTGCTACAGCAGCAGCTGATTTTGGGAGATACCTTCTTGGTACATAAGTACAGTTGTCTTTGGGAGACTATTCCAGATGTGTGAATCTAGAGGGAGTTGAAATGCCCATCAGGAGAATTCAGAAAAAATTACAGCAGCACCACCAACACCAGCATCGCAGTCTCAACTGTACCCTCGGGTCATACTCCAGCATGGCCCCACTTCCCATCTCGTGTGCTTTCTCTTGTTTCGGTAAGAACCTACTTCTTTTCTTTTTTCTTTTCTTTTTTTTTTCTTTTTTTTTTAAATTGGAGTTTTTCAAAACTGCTTTCCTTTCAAATAATCCTAGCTTTAAAAAAATCATCCTTGGACTTTTCTTTTTAGGACCCTAAAATCCTTGTTTTCAATGAACTTTTTGCTGCCAAATTTCCTTTTGACATGTATTTTCTTTGTTTTCTTTTAATAATTTTCATGATTTTTTTTTTTTTTTTAATAAGCATGAATTAATTTTATGATTCCAAAAATGAAGAAATTTATAGAATTAATTCATGCAAAAATAAATTAGGTCTTGGTGGGAGCCCTACATCCCTAACTCTCCCAACTCTAATTGCTTTGCTTGATTAATAATAATTGATCAATTTCATCTTGCTCCATGACTAGCGTGAGATATTATGTACTTGTATTATTCACTAACCTTATTTTCCATGGAAGCACATTTTGACTCGCTACTTAGGTACATTCCTTTCCTCCTTTACTCATTTGATTATTTTTTTATGCATGCTTTGGTTGTAGTATATCTTGACTCTTCCTTGATATCCATTGATTTCTTAATTAATTATCATGTTTGCCTTATCTAATTAGTAGAGATTTGACTTTTAGGGCTTTGAGGGTGTTGTAATTTATTGTTGTACCTTTTCAATAGATAACCTGACCTTGGACTTTGACTCGGCTTTCACAGACCTGTTTTTCCTTTCAAAAGTCACATTTAGGGTTTTTCTTTCTTATTTTGTTTTCTCTTTAAAAAAAAAAATAAATAAATGGCGACTCTTAGTCTTTTTCAAAAATCAATTTTTCACAAATAAAAAGCAAGTCATGCTATCAAGTGGGAACACACATGAAAAATGCGAGTCCATAAGTACCATTTTGAGTTATTATTGATAAAATTGTTAAAAAAAACTTCACATTCTTCCTACCTTTCCTACATTCTTCGTAGCCTCAAAATTTTACAATTTTTCAAAAAAAAAAATTTATTTTCACTTGGAAATGCAATAATATTGTTTATTGATACCAATCAAGCTTATAAATAATGGAAATTATCCTTAAAAAATTTTAAAAAAATTAAAATACTAAAAAATTGATGAGGTTACAAAAAATGTGGGGGAGGTTATGTACCCTTACTTACATTCTTCATATCCCTAAAATTTTACAATTTTTCAAAATTTAAGATTTTTTTCCACTTGGAAATACAATAATATTGTTTATTCATTTTAATTAAGCTTATAAATGATGAAAATTATCCTTGAAAAAATTTAAAATTTAAAACACAAAATAATTGTAGAAGGTACGAAAAATGTGATAAAGGATACGAAAAATGTGAGAATTTATCACATTCTTCGTACTATTTCTAATATTCTTCATACCCTCAAAATTTTACAATTTAAAAAAAAAATCAACTTGAAAATGCAATAATATTGTTTATTGATACTAATTAAACTTAAAGATAGTTAAAGTTATCCTCAAAAAAATTTAAAAATTAAAACACTAAAAAAAATGGAAAGGGTACTAATTGACGTCAAAATATGTGTTGACACATATTCAATATGATTTATGCATCATAAAACACTAAAATCATCCAACTTGACCCAAATCATTGCTAAGGCCCTAACCATGAGTTTAACTTGTATTTTGGAGATTTATCTCAGGCTTAAGGGAAGAAAATGATGCAAGTTAAATCATTTTAAATTTTGAAAGATCAAAAAAGGGTTAAATGAGGAAATGAGCAAGTCAAGACTTATGAATTATGAGGAAAGGCAAGACGAGGATATCATGAGTTTAGGAGATGAGGAATGACGATTACTAAGTAAGAAAGAAGGCACACAAACATAGGAAATGAGGCATGAAACAAATTCATCAAGTTGTATGAAAATTTAGAACTCAAAATCTGGTAGTAACCTGTACTCTAACTTTGAGGTGACATTTAGAGCACTTCTTGAATTCCATGTTGGGCAAACTATATATCGTTTCAAAGCTCTAGAAGTTAGAAATCTAAATCTTCAAACAATGCATAAATCGGAGCTGAAACTAGGAAGTTATGTGCATTTGAAGCAAACTCATCAGATAAGGATGTTGAATTTGAAATTCACTATGCATTTTGAACCCAGCCCTTGCATTTTGAATTAGACCTCCTTCTTCTACTTATGAGTTCAAAATTGACTTGCAGCTCACCCAAATTTCTAGTTCAGCCATTAGAGGTCATTTTTGAGCCTCGAGACACATTGAAACGAGTTCAAATGCCTCCATCCAATTCGAAATGCATTTTACTCATTTGGAACTTGTAATTTTTGAAGCTTTTTAGGTTGTTTATGTCTTTTCCATGTAATAAGTGACCAATGAGAGTGTGTCACATGTTAGATCATTGATGATACCATGTAAACTCTCTTAGTTCTAGGGTTTAGGCATCTTGGATCATTTTCTAGGAGTTTGACATTTTGGTGGAGAAGAAGACAAGAACTTAGGTTTGTTTCGTTTCTTCTTTATTGATATATTGTTTTTAGTTTCTTTTGATTCAAATTATGGATTTTTATCCTGGATTGTGAATGTGACATCACCCCATAAGAGGCTAAAAAGCCAAGTTGAGGCTTGAAATATGAAAACCTAAGGGCTAGAAACTCATAGGAACAATGGGTAAATTATTAAAACAATGAAATTAATTATTTGTTGGGTTACAATTTATCAATTTTTTATCCTATCCTTGTGAGTTAGTTTAGGGAATGATACGGTAGGTCATTATCCGATAATAGTGATTCTTTGTAACTCTTTATCATTAGTTATAACGATCTTCCCTATCGTTATTTGCCCCAAAACAAAGTTAGAAGGAGTAAGAAATGTTAAAAAGCCAAATCTTAAACCAATAATCAATCTTATTCGTTTGATGGTTTTAGGAATTTGTTTTAAAAGGAAAAATTAGGTTTTAGATGCAAATCTAAGTTATAGAACTCAAGTTGATCACAAGTGGCCAAGGATCCCAAAACCTTAAGATCACTCTACTTAAGAAACCTTTGTTCTCTCTATTTCTATACCTTAAGTTAAATTGTGGAAAGCCTTAAATTTGAATCAATTGAATTAAAAAGCAGTGTTCGTTTTGTTATTAATTTAGTTCTTTTACTTAATTTCATTTCATTCATATACTGTTTTTCACTTTAGGATTTAAATTAAAGTAATTCATTTATCCTAATATTGACATTTTATAAACTAGTCCTGAACGATATCCAAAGTACTACAAAAGTCATAATAACTCTTTCTCTGGTTTCTCATAACCAGAGTTGCTAAGTGAAAAGGCTTAGTATTTTGAACAACATAGAAGATCAATCAAGTACAAAAAATGTGAAGAAGAGTACGAACAATGTGAAAAATCCTCACATTCTTCACACCTTAGAAATTTTATAATTTTAAAATTCTTTTTCCATTTGAAAATGCAATAATATTGTTTATTGATACTAATCAAACTTATAAATGATTAAAATTATCCTGAAAAAAAAAATGATAAAATTAAAACACTAAAAAATTAGGAAGAGTACGAAGAATGTAAAGAAAGATACGAACAATGTGAGGAATCCCTCACATTCTTCATATCCTTCATCACATTCTTTGTACCTTCGAAATTTTATAATTTTTTTTAACAAAATTCACTAGGAAATGCAATAACATTATTTATTGATATTAATTAAGCTTAGAAATGATTAAAATTACCCTTAAAAATTTTTAAAAGTTAAAACACTAAATAATTATAGAGAGCACGAAAAATGTGAGGAAGGGTACGAACAATATAAGGAATTTTCACATTCATTGTACCATTTCTCATATTATTTATACCCTCAAAATTTTACAATTTTTTTTTTTTAAATCTACTTGGAAATGCAATTATATTGTTTATTGATACTAATTAAGTTTAGAAATGATTAAAATTATCCTTAAAAAAATTTAAAAATTAAAACTAAAAAATTGGAGAGGGTATGAAAAATGTGAAGAATCCTCAAATTTTTCATACCATCATATTTTTATATTTTTTTTTTCCAATTTTATGATTTTTTTTTTTCATTTGAAAATGCAATAATATTGTTTATCCATACTAATTAAGCTTAAAAATAATGAAATTTAAGGACAAAAAAATTAAATTAAAAGCATAGAAAAATGTTCATACATTTTTCATATCATCCCCACATTCTTAGTACCCTCCAAAATTCTCAAAATTTTCGTTTGAATGATGTTTTTTTTTTCCACTGTAGAAAATTCTTTCAATATTTAATCCAATATTCTCAATTTTTTTGTTTGAAGAATTTTTTTTTTCCACTATAGAAAATTCTTTCAATATTTAATCCAATATTCTCCATAAAAAAAATTTAAATTACAATTAATAAAAAAAATAGTAATACAATTTTTAATTAATAATTTTGTAAACCCCAATTGCATATGATATTTTTGGCTCACTCACCCTTTAATTCTTAGTTGTTATTATTCTGTATATTGTTTTTATTTTATTTTATTTTATTATTATTATTATTATTATTATTATTACTATTATTTTTTTCTTTTTTTTCTTCATTTTTTTTCTCTTCTTTTTCTCACTCTCCCATACTCTCCCCAACCCATGGAAGAAAATGTTGGGATATATTGTCGATATATCATGTATCGGAGGGCTTCAACACGATATGTCGTGTGGATTTATTAGGGAGGTGAAAAATCGCGGAAAATCATCGATATATCAATGATATATCGACAAGGAGCGATAAATCGACAATTTATTGAAAACATTGCCACTCATAAGGGAAAATTGTAGATTTATCGGTGATATATCGACAAAAAATCAATGTTTTTTTGGCAAAAAATCACCTCCCTTTTCAACATGATTTGATGGCCCAAATCACGCCCACGTTGATATGATGGCCCAGATCACTCCCGCCTCCAACAGTCATCCATCCAACACCCTAGATTGAATCTGGGTTTGATTCAACGGTTGGGATGATATTCCAACAATTATTTCACAATCCAAGGGTCAGATTTCGCCCAAATTTTTATCCAACGACCAAAACTGTTTTTCAACGTTAAAATCATCTTTCAACAACTATTTTGGCCCAAATTTTTCCCATAAATAGCTTATTTTGCATCTATTTCATTCACTTTTGATTTCATTCTTCATTTGATCTCTCATCGCTCAAAATTTTTCTAAGGTTGCTCAATTATTCAATTATTTTAAGGTATGTTTGTTTTAAATTGTAATTAATTTTGTTTTCAATTGTAATTAATTCATGTATTTTCAATTAATTAGTATATTTGCAATATGGATGATTTAATGTTATTTTTACATTCAGTTGTAATCAATTTGTATATTTTTATTGAATTAACTTAGGTTAATTTGATTATTTAATTATAGATGGATATGTTTATTTTAGATGATTATTTAATTTTATTTTCACATTCAATTTAGTTAGAATTAGATTCAACTATTTAATTTGAATGTAGTTAGAATTCAATCTAGTCGGATTTAGATTCAAAAAATTAACTTAGCTAAATTATTTAATTAATTTAATTAACATGAACTAATATATTTGGAATATCAAATATGTTCATTTTTTATGATTATTGTAATTTATTTTCACATTCAATTATAGTTAATTTCTATATTTAGTAAATTTTTCATATATTTAGATTTAGATTCAAAATATTAACTAAGCTAAATTATTTAATTAATTTAATTAACATGAACTAATATATTTGGAATATCAAATATGTTCATATTTTATAATTATCGCAATTTATTTTCACATTCAATTATAGTTCATTTCTATATTTAGTAAAATTTTCATATATTTAGATTTAGATTCAAAAAATTAACTGGGCTAAATTATTTAATTAATTTAATGAAAATGAACTAGTATATTTGGAATATCAAATATATTCATTTTTTATGATTATTGTAATTTATTTTCACATTCAATTATTGTTAATTTCTATATTTAGTAAATTTTTCATATATTTAGATTTAGATTAAAAAATTTAACTTAGCTAAATTATTTAATTAATTTAATTAATATGAACTAGTATATTTGGAATATCAAATATGTTCATTTTTTATGATTATTGTAATTTATTTTCACATTCAATTATAGTTAAATTATATATTTAGTAAATTTTTCATAGATTAAGATTTAGATTCAATAATTTTTTTATATTAAATGATTATTTAATTTTATTTTCACATTCAATTATAATTAATTAGTATATTTTGTAGATTTCTCATTGATTTAGATTTAATAAACTAACTTCGCTAAATTATTTAATTAATTTAGCTGTTAGCATAAATTAGTATATTTGGAATATTCTCATTTTACATGATTATTTAATTTTCTTTTCACATTCAATTGCAACATGTTAAATTTAAATGTTCACTTAATTTTTGTTTACATTGAAATCACATTCAAGTGTAACTTTTTTTGCAATAGATTTAGCATGGCTAGTGGAAGTGGGGTTCTCCCATGCCAAGGCAATATCTAGCTTGGAAATATTGTTCACTAGTAGAGGGGAATAGAAATGGAATAATTTGTAATTTCTGTGGGTTGTTGATGAAGAGTGGAGGCATCACGTGATTCAAGTTCCATTTAATATATAACGACCATGCATAACAACACTAAAAAGTGTCTGAGAGTGCCTCCCGAAGTGAAAGAAGAGATACAATCAATGGTGCATGACAAAACTAAAGCAAAAGCAAAGAAAGCTGTAGATATTCAAGAGATTCATGCTCAATGACATGGCACAATAGGGGCTAGTGATACACATTTGATAGACAAAGATGATGATGATGAAGATGTTGAGGATCAAGATGTGTATATGTATCCAACAGATATGCACCCGGATGAGCGGGATGCATATCAACCTGCAGTTCGTGCCTCGAAAGCGATTGAATGGGAGCGTCAACAATATGAGAACATTGTAGGAAGCAAACGTAAAACGGAGGAGTCTTCATGGCCTACTAGTATACCAATGACGACGCAGAAATCACAAAGTATGCGACATTTGAACCTATCACCCCATATTGCCTCTTTGCTCTTCAAGTCTTCTACAGCAAGACAAAAAAATATCAAGGATATATTAAAGGGTGGTTCAATTAAAGAAATGATGAGACACTTAATAAGCAAATTCTTCATTTATGAGAGCATCGCACCCCAAAAAGCAAAGTCTCATCACTTCAAAAATATGATTATTGGTGCACAACAAGTAGGTAATTACTAATTTTTAAATTATTATATTGTTTTAAACTTTTAGTAAGTATAGTCTTTTATGATATGTTTTAAATATTTGTTAAATATTTGTAAATAAAATTGAAAAAATTCATTCATTTTTAGTAAAAGCAAATAAAAATAATTTTTTTGCCCAAATTAAAATTTTGTAATAAACTCTTTTGATACAATAAGTATTAATAACTTTTTTGAAAATTAAATACAAACTAAATTGAATCAAATCACTTGAAGAAAATATTTTGTAAATAAATAAATTGAAATCACTCATTCAAAATTGTTTTTAATAAAATCATTTGAAATTTCTTGAAAACTAATTTTTTTGAAGTATCTTTATTTTTATCTAGTTCAATAAATCATTTTACATAATTCTCTTGTCACATATTTTGTGCATTCTTGTAACTTGATTTTATTATCATTTTTATGTATATTGATTTATGTTATTAATCTTGGTATCTATAATTAATTAATTAATTAATTATCGTAATTCTCTCAATTCATTTAGTAGAGACCATATGTATACAGGCTTAGAGGGGTGCTACGGCTTACCACCGTACCTTCCCAATAGGTAACCTAACCCCTAAATTTAGATTCGGTTTTTGCAGACATGTCTTTTTCAAATAAAGATTCACACAAGATTTTCTTTCTTATTTTGTTTTCCCAAATAAATAAATAAATAAATAAATAAATAAAACTAAAATAAGTGGTGACTCCAAGTATTTTTCAAAAAATCAAATTTTCACTAAATAAAAAAGCAAGTCTCACCATTGAGTGGGGACGCACATGAAAAACGTGGTTCCACATTATTTATCATAATTCTAATTTTTAATAATAAATACTCATTTTAATTTAATTATAAATTATTTTTTCATAAGATCTTAGTGTTAAAACCTTATATCATAAAATAAGTGCAATTTTTATTTCACAAAATTATTATTTTTACAAAATTTTAAATATTTTACAATTTTTATAAAATAAGTTGTTCAATATAAGAGGTGGTTGTAAAGATAATTTAAATTTAGTGCATGAGATTGCTTCCTTTTAAAAGACATGGTGACCTGTTGGTAACTTGTAGTATTGGTTTTTTTTTAATTTTTTAATCATCTAAACTTTACATATGACTTATTCTTATTAGTTAAAAAATTGAGGTGGTACTTGTGGGGGCCCCTCCACGTGTCATTTCCAACCTAGCACTGTCCGGACAACGAGGCAAGTAGGGTTTGGATTCTTCCATCTGGACTATGACCAATTCATCTAATCATAGAAAGAAGAGGGCCCTTCCTTTACATAGGCAGATAACAAGTAAGATCGGACTCCACGAGCGGACAGAACCACCCAGTCAGCCTTCAAGGTCCACTACTTTACGTAATCATTCACATCTAGCATGGGAATGACTAATGGGACCTCCCCCAACCCTTAAGTCCATGTCAATCAATTACCGCACACAGCCCCACACCTCCAGCAAGTTGAAGGGATAGGCAACTGCACAATTAAGTATCATGACATATCTTCTAGTGGTACCTGCCAGCCGCCTAAAGGTGTAATGATTGTCTTACCACCTACAAGACAATCATCATTACAGAAAATGTCAAAGTGCTTAATCAGTACTACAGTGGCTTTCTCCTTAGCACTATAAAAACACTCCTGAGGCACAAATAAGGTACGCATGCATAAGCCTAACTACTTACTCTCTCATTTGAGAAGCCTAATCTATCTTTGCCTAACTTAAGCTTCGGAGGGAGGGGCATGCCTGGACCACCTGTCCAAATATCATTTATGCAGGGAAGAAGCTCACCCAACTCGCCATTACTGGGAAGAAGTTCTGAGAGGCACAACATAAGGAGTAAGGCTGTCTAAACTTTGTTAACTTAGACGGACCTGACTTCAATTGACCTTGCATCAACAGTACCAAAAAGCACTTTTTGATGCCATAGAATGATCCTTAAGTTAAAAGAAGCTTTGAGATCCAATTTCATCTTATTTTGAGTGGAAATTTTTGTTTAGATATTTGTACAAGTCACATATTGAAAAGACAAAAGAATAAAAAAAATAACTTTTTAAATAAGTCATAGGTTTAAAAAACAAGCTAGTATGCCTAAAATATCAGTTTTAAATCTTTCAATATGTCTCAAGTTTTTAAAAGAAAAGAAAAATAAATAAATAAGGCCTAGTAACTAGGAAGGATCGACAATTTTGAAGTTGTCGAGGGACTAATTATGATGAAAAAGTTTGAAGCCATCAAGTGTTGGCTAAGCCGTACTTGATAAGGAAAAAAAATGGATAAAAAAAGAAAAAAAAAAGATCAAGATGAGTTTGCATGCATTGAAACCTAGAATACTCCACCACATTGAGGAATAAGTTGATAAAAGACATTGTGTTATTTATTGAAAGGGTTCTATATTTTAACCTCAAAGAAATCTTCTTATTTTTATTTTCATTTTAATAAAAATAAGTATGGACCATATTTTTCACGTGCATCCATCCCCACTTGAAATGACGAAACTTGCTTTTCATTGGGTGAAAAAATTGATTTTCTTTTTTGAAATAAAAAAAAAGTTGGAATCATTGCTTATTTTAGTTTATTTTTAAAACGGAAAACAAAATAAGAAAGCAAACCTTTTTAATTCCTTATTTGACAAAAACATATTTGCAAAAATCGATTCTAGATTTCGAGGTTAGGTTACCTATCGAGAAGATATGGTAATAAACCATAACACCCCTCTACACCCATATACCAACGATTTCTACTAAACGAATTGAGAAAATTGTGATAATTAATTAATTAATCATGAATACTAAAATTAAAGACACAAGTCAATATATAGAGAAAATAATAATGAAAACAAATTAGAAGAAAGTACAAAATAAGTGGGACGAAAGTTATACAAATTGATCTATTAAACTGATTAAAAAATGATATTTAAAAAAAAATTCAAGAAATTTCTAAAGAGTTTATTAAAAATAATTTCGAATTAATGATCTCAATTTATTTATTTACAAACAAAAAGCTTCAATTTATTTGCAATAAATTATTTGATTGAATTTTATTTGTATTCAAATTTAATTTTAAAAAAATTATATGCACTTATTCTATCAAAAGAATTTATTATAAAATTTCAATTTGGTAATAAAAAAATTTATTTTTATTTACTTTTACTAAAAAAGTATGATTTTTACAACTTTATTTATGAAAGCATTTCAATTTGATTTTATTTAAAAAGGAATTAATTTTTCCAAACTTTATTTATGAAAATATTTTCAATCCAATTTTATTAAGAAAATGATTTCTACAACTTTAATTTATAAAATAAAATTAAAAAAAAAAAAGATTCTTATCCTATTTTCATTGAAAGATATTTAAAACCTCCATTTATAAAAATAAAAAATAAAAATACTCACATTCTAATTAGGAAAAGAGAATTTATTTTTAAAAAAATCATTTTTTTAGGCGATTTTATTTAAAATTAACTTTTGGGACAATTTTTATTTACGAAAGAATTTTCTAGATAATTATTATTACACGAATAACTTTCCAAATTTTCAAATTTTCATAAAAACATTTTTCTAAATTTTTATAAAGAAAACTTTCTTTTATTAAAAAGAATATTTCTTAAACTATTATTTTTATTAAAACATAATTACTGAACTATTATTTTTTATTAAAACAAAAATTACAAGTTATCAACTATTCAATTCTATATACACCCAACAAATATATACATGAGAACATTTATATGAACTAATAAAAATAAAACTAAATAGAAATAAATAAAATAAAATATTTACCCAAATAAGCTTACAACAAACTCAATATCTCGTTGTAGACCCCATTTTTTTTTATATAAACCAATTGTTTTTAGTATTTTTTTATTTTGTTTTCATTAAGGAGTCGGGAAGCATTTTAGTGGGAGTGGGGGACACTTCCCAGGGAGCTCCATGCATGGATGTGTGGTGAGCACCAGTAGCTCGCCCATGATGGTGGTTGGAGAGGGTGATGCATTGGCTAAGGAGTGCACAGGAAAACAGGTATTGGCTTGCGGGAGAAGACAAGAACAGGGGATGGGCAAAAAGGCTAGAAAAAAAAAAAAAACCAAAGACTAGGGCGACGGTTTTTTTCTGGGAGAGATATCAACTGGAGGAGGATTCACTCTGGGGAAGGTTGCTACAAATAAAGCAAGGAGGGCATCCTAAGCTTGGGAGAGAGAGAGCAGATCAAAGAGGGGAGGAAAGACACAGAGAAACCATCTCGAAAGAAGGTGACATAGGTATTGTTTCTATAAGTCGTCAACCCTTTAATGTTCATGCCATCTTATTGTATTTTTTTTTAGTTTCATGAGATTATATTTGGATGTCTAAATGTGTTTATTGAAGACTCTCGTTTGTTTTTTATGGAGTCTGGGCTTGCTTGCACTCACCTCACGCTTGATCTCTAATTTGTTTTATGTCCTCTATTTCGAGATTTCATATGAGATATTGGTATCCATGTCTTGATTTCGTTTTAAAATTCATTTGAAATCCATTTTGACCCATTTCATTAAGATGTCTTGCTCCAACAAGTTTTGCCTTGGGCCCTGCTGTTTTTCTCCAGAAAGTGAAGCCCTCAAAGATATTGCACAACTCATCTCTGTCACATACTCGACATACCCTTTATCCTGTACACACTTCCCTCACTGCCACATCTCCAGCTTTCATGCACATACCCCTCACACCCACCGAACTCCTCATACCCATTTCTCTCTCTAAACTCTCATCCATGCAAACCCATTCTCGTCCATAAAAACCCATTCTCATTCCTATGCACATACCCCTCACACCCACCAAACTCCTCATACCCATTTCTCTCTCTAAACTCTCATCCATGCAAACCCATTCTCATTCCCATGCACATACCCCTCACACCCACCAAACTCCTCATACCCATTTCTTTCTCTAAACTCTCATCCATGCAAATCCATTCTCATCCATGAAAACCCATTTTCATTCCCATGCAAACCCATTCTAACTCCCATGCACATACTCCTCATACCCATTCCATCAACCATTCCCTATACCCACTTCTTTCTCTAACTCTCTATCTTTCATACCCATTTTCCCACCACCTTTTCTCTCTCTACACCACACCACATACCCATTTTTTTTTCTTCAAATGCCCTTCATACTCTTTCTCTACATCTTCCTACTCATATGCATGAGAACCATGCATATGTACCCTTCACACTACACCATACCCACCATCCTTTACTCCATTTCCCCCTCAAAGCCTCCATTAAGATCCCGAATCTTTACCTAACCGCGCATGTGAAGCCCCATGCATAGCCATCCTCCATTCTCTCACTACCTTCCAATCATCCCTCACATTTAACCCGTTCATTCCTTACCCATTTATTTTTTACTATCCCGCATGCATGTCGTTCGTGTTCGAGACTCCCTAGCCTTCTTCCAAAGTTTCCTCATAAAATTCCCTCAAACCCATCGAACCTACCGCCACACTGTACCGTTGACAAAAATGAAGGTAAACGAGATCAAGAATGGGAGACTGGCCATGATCTCCGTGTTCGGGTTCTTTGTTCATGTCATTGTGACCAAAAAAGGGCTCTTGGAAAGCCTTGTTGACCAGCTTGCCACCCACCAAGGCAGTGAGTTGTGGGCTAAGTTGGTTTATGTGGGCCTTAAGCCCTGTTCTTTGAGTTTAGGCCTGATTAGTTTATATTGGGCTTTGTATGATTGGGCTTCACTACAGGCTACTTGGCATGTTGTTTTTCTTTTATTAAATTGTTCTAAGCCTTTGTCCGTTTGGTGTAAACCCCAATGGGCCAAGCATTTGGCCCTCTCAAGTCTTCATTTTTTTTAATGATACAAATGTAATTTTTTTTATAAAAATTTCATCCTCAAATAACCATTCAAAATTCACTTTCTATTCATATACTCCAAATTTCAAATCCTTTTCCGAAATTCCAATTTTCAAAGTTTAGTTTACAAAACTTTAATTCTCGAAAATTCAATTTTCAAAACTCCATTTTTAAATTTAATTATACAAAATACCATTTTCGAAATAATTTCCTAAAATTTGATTTTAAATTTAGTTTATAAAATGTTGATTCCCGAAAATTCAATTTACCTAAACTTCATTTTTCTTTAAAATTCAATTTTCTAAGTTTCCATTCTTGAAATAATTTTCTAAGGTTCAAATTTTAGGTCTAATTCTCCAAGATTCAAAGTTTTTAATTTAATTCTCCAACGAAATTCCACAATTCAGAATTTAATCTTTTTAAAATGCCACCTTCAAATAAATTTTTGAAACTTCATTTCCTTTCAAATCAAATCTTCAAAAATTTCATTTTTCAAATAAACCTCCAAAATTCCCTTTTCTTAGACTTAAGCTTCAAATTTCTACTTTCAAATAATTTTTCAAAATTCCATCTTCCAAATTTAATTTTCAATATCAAAAATTCCACTATTCACGTTCATTCGTTTAAATATTACTTTTGTTATTAGTATTATGATTCCATTTATTTATTTCTTTTAAAAATTTCAATCATTAAAGTTCAATTTTTCAAAGTTCCGTTTTCCGAATTTAATTTTCAATTTCAAAAATTTCACTATTCATGTTCATTCGTTTAAATATTACTTTCATTAATATTATTATGATTCCATTTATTTATTTTAAAAATTCCAATCATTAAAGTTCAATTTTTTAAAGTTCCGTTTTCCAAATTTAATTTTCAATATAAAAAATTCCACTATTCACGTTCATTCATTTAAATATTACTTTTGTTAATATTATTATGACTCCATTTATTTATTTATTTATTTATTTCTTTTAAAAAATTCAACCATTAAAGTTCAAATTTTCAAAATTCCATTTTCCAAATTTAATTTCCAATCTAAAAAATTCCACTATTCACATTCATTTGTTTAATGATCATATTCGTTATTATTATTATTATCTCATTCATTTATTTATTCACTTATTCATATATTTAAAATCTCATCTCTAAAGAATTTTTCAAATTTCTAATCTCTAAATTCAATTTCCAATTTCTAAAATTCTCATCTTTGTAATTATTTATCCAATCACTATTATTTTAGTTATCCTATTCATTTATTTATTCACTTGTTCATTTATTTAAAATTTCATCCCTAAATAATTCTTTAAATTTTCAATCCCTAAGTTCAATTTCCATTTTCCAAAATCTTAACTTTCGCAATTATTTATCCAATCATTATTATTTCGTCATTATTATTATTCAATTCATTTATTTATTCACTTATTCATTTATTTGAAATTCCGTCTTTAAATAATTCTTCAAAATTCCAATTTCTTTCAAATTTAATTTCTAAAATTCTCATTCTTACATTTAATTTCTAAAAATCCAATTTTCAAATAATCTCTAAAACTCCAATTTTCAAATAATCTCTAAGATTCCAATTTTCAAATAAATTTCAAAGATCCGGTTTTCCCTCGAATAGTTTTAATTTCTGTTTGGTGATGCATGTGATATGTTTTATGCTCTTTATTGTACATTGATCCTATTTTTATGATAGCGCATTGCTCGTTCGTGGCCCAGGTACGCATCCACTCCCATTCTGGTCAATCTCTACGCATGTTTTGATTCTCATATGTGCATGATCGATTTAAGTATCTATTGACTTTCTTATTAATTGTCACGTCAGCTTCATTTTATTAGTAGAGACCCGACTTTAGGGACTTAGAGGGGTGCTACGGTCTTTACCGTACCTTCCCGATAAGTAATCTGATCCCTGAGCCCAATCCGGTTTTTCACAGACCACCTTTTCCAAAATAAGGAGTCACACCTAGGGTTTTCTTTCTTATTTTGTTTTACCCTTTTAAAAATAAAACAAAAATAAGTGGCAACTCCAAATCATTTTCTAATAAATAGAATCATTTTCAAATAAAAATCAAGCACGCCATCGAGTGGGAAACGCATGAGCCGAAACACAAGGTCCACACTCATTTACAGTTTTCCTGAGCCTCATTTCCTTCCATAAAATTTGGTTTTCCACGTGTCTTAAATCCATATTCAACCAACATAATACGAATAGTGGAATGGGCTTATGCAAAACAAAAATGAGTCCAAATATAAATATATAAAGCCTTAAATAAATATTCAAACTCAAATTCAAACTTCAAATTAGTCTAATAAATTTCATCAATTAAAAAAATGTTCAAATTAATGAATATAATCTATCAAAAATATCTCACATGTTATAAGTTCAAGTCCAAAATGTCTACATTAATAACCCAAATATTAACACAATCAATGAAGCTCAAATGTAACAAAACAAAATAAAATAAATTCAATTATACCTAAATTTAATTTTTTATCATCCAAGCCTAATTTAACATGCAAACCCAGTCCTAATCAAAACCAAGTTCAATTCAATAAACAAACAACTAAATAAATTAAGCCTAAAATATCCGAAACCCTATTGTACAGATAAATAATAATAATAATAATAATAATAATAATAATAATAAAATTAAATAAAATAAAAATAAAAAATTTACCCACGTTTGAAACCCTAGGTGCAGTGGGTCTGGGTGTTGTGGGTTTTACGTGTTGTGGGTTTTAGGATAGAGAGAAAGAAGAGAGGGAAGGAAAGAAAAATGGAGACAAAAATAGGGGATGGGGGAGATAATGGGGCGGCAGAAGAGGGTTTTAGGCAGGGAAAATAGAAAAAAGAAAGAAAAGGGAGAGATAAGAAGAATAAAAGGGTAACTAGAAATTGGGAGGGGGGAAAAAGGGTGTTGTATTGGAAATGGGTGGTGTGTGACGAGAAGGAGAGTGGGAAAAATGGGAGAGAAAAAATGGAGAAAAAGAGAAAAAAAAAAAAAAAAAAAAAAAAAAAAGAGGAAAGGAGAAGGGAAAGGGAAAGAAGAGGAGGAGAGAGTTGGGGTGTCTTTGCCGTGTGGAGGAGCGGGAAGAGAGAGGGGAGCAAAAAAAGGGAAAAATAAAATGAAAGGAAAGAAAGAAAAGAAAAATAAAATACAAAATAGAAATAAAACAAAATAATAAAAATAAAAATTTCAAAATGTATGAGTGTATTAAAACATTCAAATCTTAATCAAATTTGAAATTTAAAAATAAAATTAAGTCCAAAATTAATATAAAAATAAATTTAGGGTAAATTTTGGTGTCTATAATAAGATAAGTGTTCGCATTTGTATTATGTCTCGTCTTCTTTTTTCATCTATTTTTCTACAAACCTTAATCCTAATCACATCATCTTCTCTTTTTTCTCTTTTCCATTTCCTTTTAACTTTTGTCAATTCTTTATTTTTAATTCATTGTTGAATAATAAATTTTCCTAAAAGTTTAAATTTATAAAATTTGAGTTTAATATGCATATTATACTTCCTTTCTCATGTATGGGTATAACAACACGCAGGTGGGATGGGAGGAGTTATGATTTCTTCATTGTGGGGGCTTGAGTAGGGATGAAATGAAAATTAAGTAAAGATTGCAGGGCCTAACTTAGCAATGCATGTTACCTTTTTTGCACTTTTTGTTGAGATGTGTGGATGAAAGTAAGTTGAAGAAAATGACCTTATGATTTTGCACCATTGTGTGAATGTTTCTTTCTTTTTTATTATTATGATTTCATGATTGCTGTTTATGTATTGATACATGAGAAAAGTATTTACTGTCATTTGCATAGATCCATCCTTATTCTTTTTACATTCTTCTAAAGTTTTTCCATTACTAAGATAGTGCATGGATAGAAAAACTGATAAGTGACATATTGCTCGCGTCATTTTCATCATGCAACACTGTTCGTTCTATAAACTCGCAGCAATAAAATTCAATTATTCTTTGGTGGGATGGTGACTGGGTCCCTCATGGAATAATAATTGACGAGGCAGCTTTGTTTAAATGACTTTTGATTCACCGGACCTTCTCCTACTGACCTAAAAATACCATGGGTTTGTAGATCTCCTTGACAGGGTCCTCATGGAATAATAATTGATGAGGCACCTTTGTTTAAATGACTTTTGATTCACCGGACCTTCTCCTACTGACCTAAAAATACCATGGGTTTGTAGATCTCCTTGACAGGGTCCTCATGGAATAATAATTGATGAGGCACCTTTGTTTAAATGACTTTTGATTCACCGGACCTTCTCCTACTGACCTAAAAATACCATGGGTTTGTAGATCTCCTTGACAGGGTCCTCATGGAATAATAATTGATGAGGCACCTTTGTTTAAATGACTTTTGATTCACCGGACCTTCTCCTACTCCCGGAATCTCCTTTACCCCTTATGGAATATATTAAATCAAGAAAGGAGCTTCAAGTACAGCAGCTGGTTAAAGAGAAAGGTACTTCAATAACTCCTCTTCTTTTCTTGTTTTTCAAACATTTGGGCCACATATATTGTAAAACTTGTCAATAATTATATTCCTTTCCTTGAATTTGAGCTATGTGCTTGCCAATAAGGAATACCAGTCTGGGACAGGAGAAGCAGATGCTTGCTCAGGAAGAACCCCTCCTTGCTGTGACAGTGGACCCACAACTTATTGGATCCACCACATAGATCTTTCAGGTCAAAATTTTATCTGAGATAATGATTATGGTAACCATTTGATCAATGTAGCTTTTCACTCCATGCCCACCCTCCCATTCTATCCAACTAGCAATAGATAAAAATGTGGCGAGTCAACTGGCTTGGGATCCCTCAATAATCACACAAATAGCTTTCTGATCTCATTCTCTTTCTCAATACGAGTATGGGTCGCACGTGAGTGACAAATAGAATTTGGATTTTTGGATTTATATTCAATAAGCAAAATTTGAATTCATATCCAATGGATAGAATTTGAATTTTGAATTCATATCTAACAAACAAATAAAGAAAATGAAAATTGTGGCCAAACAATGCTCACATTGTTGAACAACCAATTTTCATATCCAACAAACAAATAGTGGCTATTTGTAAACCTCTTGACATGGAGAGAGACAAACATAATTTTGATTCAATCCAATAAACAAATAGGGAAAACACAAATTATGGATTAAATCTCCTCATGTGAAAAGACAAACATAATTTGAATTCATATTTAACAATACAAATAAGGGAAATGCAAATTGCGATGAGATGAGTCAAATTCAAGACCTCTCATCAAACCAAATTCTGATACTATGTTGAATAATCAATTTTCCTAAAAATTTAATATTATAAGATTTGGGTTTAAAGTTCTCCTTAACACCCATTTTTTTGCCATTTTCTTATCTTCTTCTCTACTTCAAATCAGCCACGATGTGGATGATGGTGACATAGCTGCACTCAATGATAGGCTAAGCTCAAGCTAGGCCCATCAATCATAACCACGGGGCCAAGCACAATGGTAGGCCCAAGACTTGATGAAACTAGGTAGGAGACTAGAGTTAAGGCTGGCCCAATAGACAAGGATTTATAACACATGATCTCTCTGTATGCATGTGTGTATATATGTACATATAATGGCAATATTTCTTCCGTTTAAGAAATTAGAGGAAGCCATTTTTTTATATTATCCAATTTCTTAAGCATAATAAAGTTATACAATCAAAATGGGGTCCGATGAAAGAGTAATGGTCGGAAACCTTCTTATTATATTTATCCGTTTGTCGATTACTTCCACACGCTCATTTGAAAAAAATATAGTAAAATCGGAATCAAGTTTATAAAATCTAAACTTTATATATCTATGCAATTAGGATTTTATAATTTTTTATTAAAGGTACTATAAAAAAATTATTAAAATAAATAAATAAATAATAACTCACCCTCTTGCTCAAAACCTTGACATGCCAAATCTAAGTGAGAAAAGGTCCTATGAACATTATTACATGCATCCACAAAAACCCTTATCTTATTATCAAAGAAAGAGATATTAATTTTGACGAATATATCAATAACTTGATTTTACGAATATATATCGATGGATATTTTAATATAAAATATTAATAAAGAAAAAATTGATCAAAATATTAGAAAACTTCTTAAAAATGATATAAGAAGTAATAATGTATTTATTATAATTGATATATAAAAAAAATTAATACATGAATTACATAATTTTTAACATTTTATAATAATAGGTGGTATTTGAAAATTCATTTAATACTAAAATGATAATTTATCGAATTTGAAAATAAATTTAATATTAAAATGATGATTTACTTACTTTATAATATATGTTTAATTATTATTCAATTAATTGTTTTTATGCTTTCAATAATAAATAAATAGAATTTGAAAATAAATAATTAAAATCAATATATTTATTAAAACTTTATTTTAATATTTTATTTTTTGAAATATATATAAAATTTAGGTGTAAATTAATACATGTGTAAACATAAAATACATTATACATATAAAATTTAGGTGTACACAAAATACATAAAATGTAGGACACATTAAAGGCATGGTTGGCCCAATGGAAAGACATGCCAAATCTAAGTGAGACCCTTCCATTACAAGATAAATCACACTACTGCTCAAAAAAACATTGACATGCTATATCTGAGTGAGATAGGGACAATGATTACATGTATCTACATCAACCCTTCCATTACAACAACATAAATCACACTATTTCTCAAAACCTTACCCTAATTTTAGTACCACACCTGACTGAGATCCTTCCATTACAACATAAATCTGCTCAAAACCTTGACATGCCAAGTCTGAGTGAGAAAAGGTCCAAGGACCACCATTACATGCATCCACATAAACCCTTCCATTACAACAACATAAATCACACTACTGCTCAAAACCTTACCCCAATTTTAAAACCACTTAAAAAAAATATAGTCTCAAGTGGCTTGCCAGTGATACGTGAGCAGACAAACAGAGAAGTTCTAGATTGTCACTCTAAACTTAAGGAAGGTTTGGGTTTGGAAATGCTATAGATATACCCAACCCCCACAACAACAATTATTACAAGACCAAATTAAATTTAGGGTACCTGTGGCTGTGGGTTTGTACCCAGATGGGCTCTGTGAAGTATATCCCTCATGGATAAGGGTAAAAGTGGAGCATTTCTTCTCACGCACCGCGGTTGCATGCCTAAGAATACCGTCTGGAGTTTGGCCATGACCCCTGGTGAACCCACCTGCACCACTTTCGGATAAGCCTATGCAAGCTGCCAAGCGCAAGCAAGAGGTAGATGAGATATATGAGAGGTCGGCATGCATCTGGGAACAAGAGTGACGCCAATGACACCACTGAGAGGGAACCACACAACATTATTGTAGTGCTGAGGAGATGAGAACAAGTAGGAGAGAGATGGGAAGAATGGAAGGCGAACTCAATTCCAACTGCCAAGGCAAATACTAGTAAGCTAGCAACAGCGGCACTGATGGTTATGGGGTGGGCTTGAAATACAGAGATGGACTCATTCTGAAACTTCAAATCTAGGAGGACGAGAAGCACGGGAAGAATAAAGGTAAGAAGGGAGAGAATGGATTTAGTTGCAGTGCAAATGTGTTGAGGTTGTGGCTGGAGGTTGGTTCCCACACCGTTGAGAGTAGACATGGCCGGTTGTGGAACCAATAGACAGTCTGAGGTTTGGGAAGAGGAAGAAAAAAGTTAAGAAACTCGAGAAATTCCTGAAACCAATAGGCAGCGAGGCAACTGTGATTAAATAACAACGACGGGTGTTGGCTTTGCGTAGGTCAGGGCTTTAGCTAGAGGCTCAACTTCTATGCAAAATGACTGTGGGGGACACAAGTGGAATTTCCTTCCTCGAACAGCCGATCTCTTTTTGGCAAAATTCCAAGGATGGTCAGACCCGTGAGCATGCTTTCGTTGCCTTCACCCTTGGTGTCAGACAAATTATCTGCTATTGCAAGAAGATAGACGCAACCGACAATGAACCTTGGGCCCTCATGGCTCTGCCCTGGCAGAAATAGCTGGGCCACTAAAAAAAATATACTGAATGTCGGATCCTTATGAATGTTGTGGACATGTTTAAGTCATTCTGGCTCTGCCCTGGCAGAAATAGCTGGGCCACTAAAAAAAATATACTGAATGTCGGATCGTTATGAATGTTCTGTGGACATGTTTAAATCATTCTGGCCGAGACTGGAGCCACGTCTATAAGTCACTGGCTGTTATACAGTATGTGGTGGGTAATGGATCTGAACATGCAGTAGATGACGTAATCGAACAACCTCGTCATTTCATGATTTGAGTATGTTGAACCAAATGGGAAAGATGTTGAAATCAATGTGAGGAAGAAGGCTGAAACCATTGTGTCTCTTTTGAATAACAAAGATAAAATACAAGAAGTTAGAAATAAAACTGCTGCAAACCGTGACAAGCTCTTTGGACTTTCCTCATCTGGAGTGACATACATGTCTAGCTCAGCCCCATTTGGTAGCAGCGGCTTTATATGGAGGTATGAGTAGCAAACGAGAAAATGATTCATTTAGGGATAGTTATAAAGACAGGGATCGGTTTGATGAAGAAAAGGTCGGCGAGGATACTTCTGCTAAGTCACGTCAAGGGGTTACCAGTGAGAATGAAGGGAACACCTTTAAAAAGGGATCTACACGCTATAGCAACAAGGATAAAGATACTTGGGTTGTTCTATGGTACCCACTCTTCATTTTGGGGGTAACTACCCACATTTGACCCCAATAAAAATATGACATGTGTAAAGTGAATTTCATTAAAAAATTTATAAAAACTTATCAAACCGGTAAAGATGACTTGTTGGTGAGAAATAATCACATGCATTTCATATATATCTAAATATTACAACTTTTTTATAATTTATTATTAAATATCAAATATAATTTGTTATTTAATGCATTACCTAACTCTATCTAAAAAAAGAAAATCTTACCTACTACTTTTATACTCTCATTATTCATATATAAAAAAAAGGATAGTAATTTAATATGAAAATTACATAATTTCAACTACCAAATTACAAAATATGTAAGATGTATTTTGATGAATCAAATTTCAAGATCAAGTTTAAAACTTTTTGAGAGAGAAAATTTAAAATTTGTATTATATATATGAAGAAGATGAAGGATTTCAAGTGATTACAAGTGTCAAAGGTAATATTTGATATTTTTTTTTATCCAAATATAATTGTTGTAGGAAGAAATGTGATGTTAAATAACGATTTTAGAATTTTTTATGAGTTTATTATAAACTTTTGTTCTCAAATTGTTATTAATATTTATATATATATATATATATATATTTTTGTTCATAGATTAAATTTGAAGTTGAAGCTTTATATGTCTTGAAGGATGTCAAGTGATTACAAGTGTTAAAAGGTAACATTTGATTTTTTTTTTTTTTCCATTTACATATAATTATTGTAGGTAGAAATGTCATGTTAAATGACATTTAAATATGTAATGATTTATAATATCTAGATTTTTTAATTTTTTTTCTGAGTTATTTTTAATCAAATTGAGAACATTTAGTAATTTGTTATGAAATTGTCATCAATATTTTGTAAAAGATGGTACGAACTTTGTAAGAGAGGGTACGAACTTTCTAAGAGAGGGTACGAACTTTTTAAGACATGGTACGAACTTTCTAAGAGAGGGTACGAACTTTCTAAGACAGGGTACGAACTTTCTAAGAGTGGATGCGAACTTTCTAAGATAGGGTGCGAACTTTCTAAGACATGGTGCAAACTTTCTAAGAGAGGGTACGAACTTTCTAAGAGAGGGTATGAACTTTTTAAGAGATAGTACGAACTTTCTAAGAGAACTTTCTAAGAGTGGGTGCGAACTTTCTAAGAGAGGGTACGAACTTTCTAAGAGATGGTACGAACTTTCTAAGAGAACTTTCTAAGAGTGGGTGCAAACTTTCTAAGAGATGGTACGAACTTTCTAAGAGAGGGCACGAACTTTCTAAGAATGGGCACAAACTTTCTAAGACAGGGTACGAACTTTCTAAGAGTGGGTACGAACTTTGTAAGAGAGGATACGAACTTTCTAAGAGATGGTACGAACTTTCTAAGAATGGGTACGAACTTTCTAAGACAGGGTACGAACTTTCTAAGAGATGGTACGAACTTTATAAGAGAGAGAACGAACTTTCTAAGACAGGGTACGAACTTTCTAAGAGAGGGTACAAACTTTCTAAGAGAGGGAACGAACTTTCTAAGAGAGGGTACGAACTTTCTAAGAGAGGGTACATACTTTCTAAGAATGGATACGAACTTTCTAAAAGAGGATACGAACTTTCTAAGAGAAGGAACGAACTTTCTAAGAGAGGGTACGAACTTTCTAAGAGAGGGTACGAACTTTTTAAGAGATGGTACAAACTTTCTGAGAGAACTTTTTAATAGTGGATGCGAACTTTCTAAGAGAGGGTACGAACTTTCTAAGAGATTGTACGAACTTTCTAAGAGTGGGTGCGAACTTTCTAAGAGAGGGTACGAACTTTCTAAGAGTGGGTACGAACTTTCTAAGAGAGTGTACGAACTTTTTAAGACATGGTACGAACTTTCTAAGACAGGGTACGAACTTTCTAAGACAGGGTACGAACTTTCTAAGAGATGGTACGAACTTTCTAAGAGTGGGTGCGAACTTTCTAAGATTGGGTGCGAACTTTCTAAGAGAGGGTGCGAACTTTCTAAGAGAGAGTGCGAACTTTCTAAGAGAGGGTGCGAACTTTCTAAGAGATGGTACGAACTTTCTAAGAGTGGGTACGAACTTTTTAAGAGAGGGTACGAACTTTCTAAGAATGGGTACGAACTTTCTAAGAGAGGGTACGAACTTTCTAAGAGATGGTAAGAAGTTTCTAAGAGTGGGTACGAACTTTCTAAGAGAGGGTACGAACTTTCTAAGAGAGGGTGCGAACTTTGTAAGAGATGGTACAAACTTTGTCAAAGAGGGTACGAACTTTGTAAGAGAGGGTACGAACTTACAAACTTTCTAAGAGATGGTACGATCTTTCTAAGAGAGAGTACGGACTTTCTAAGAGAGAGTACGAACTTTGTGAGAGAGGGTACGAACTTTGTGAGAGATAGTACGAACTTTGTGAGATGGGGTACGAACTTCCATAATTTCTTTAAGAGTAATTTTTTTAATTTCTTTTAAGAGTAATTTCCATCATTTCTAAGCTTAATTAGTATCAATAAATAATATTATTGTATTTCCATGTGGAAAAAAAATTTGAAAAGTTTGAAAATTTGTAAAATTTTCGAGGGTTAAGAGAATGTGACGAAGTGTGCTAAGAATGTGAGGATTCCTCACATTCTTTGTACAATTCCTCACATTATTCGTACCTTCTACAATTACTTAGTGTTTTAATTTTTAAATTTTCTTAAAAGTAATATTCATCATTTCTAAGCTTGATTAATATCAATAAACAATATTATTTATATTTTTAAGTGGAAAAAAAAATCGAAAAATTGTTAAATTTTAGGGTATGGAGAATGTGAGGTAAGGTCTGAAGAATGTGAGGATTTCTCATAATCTTCATACCTTTTCTCACATTTTTCATATCCTCTCTAATTTTTTAGTGTTTTAATTTTTTAATTTTTTAGGATAATTTACATTATTTCCAATTTAAAATTTTTTTAATGCTTAATTTTTTTTTTTAACAATTCTATCAATAATAACTCAAAATAATATTATTAAACTATGTTATTGTTATTTCAAGTTAACAAGTAAATCTAAAATTTTAAAAATATAAATAATTTAGGGTACGAAAAATATGAGAACGGTATGAAAAATGTGATAAATACATGTTTGGTACTTTTATCACATTTTTCATATTGATTTTTAGTTTTAAAATTTTTGAAATTACAAATTTATTTTCGAAAATACTATCATTAGTAACTTAAAAGAGTATTAGTAATTTATTTTATTGTAATTTAACTTTAAAAACCTTAAATTCAAAAAATGTAAAATTTGGAGAGTACGGAAAAAAATTAGGACGATCTAATTACCTAAACTTTACATATGATTACCAAAATGTTGAATTTTTATTAAAATACTCATTTCATATTAAAATATTACCATATTCATTTTTATGTTGAATTTAAATGTTTAATAATTTGTTAAAAATAAAATAATGTAATTATGATATATGATGATTTTTTTTGTTAATAAATATGTTTTCAAATTTTATATCATTTTATTTTTTATTTTTTTCCAATTCTATTTTTATGTAATATTTATTTTATTTAAACCCAAAATTGTTGAGAATGGAGGAAGAAAGAATGCCACAACCAGTTCTTCCGTTAACTGGTTAAGTGGAATTTTTATTTCAAATTTAAAATGGATGGCCAAGATGTAATCTTGGACATCCAATGGCTTGAAAAACTTTTTGGGTAGGTACCGAAGAGGTACCCTAGAATTTCCCAAGATACTTTGGTCAAGAAAGGCAAATTACTCTGACAAGTACGGGTCAATTCCCTCCCACAGTTCAAGTGTGCCTTCAATTAATATGAAGATGATTTTGATGACTTTGATCCCTGGGGAACTTCCGGTACCAAGACCACTGCTGGAAACATTAACCAACCAAACCCGGAGTTTAAAGTTCAAAATAATCATTGGGAGAAAAAAATAGTAAGAATAGTACACATCTCAAAATATATGTCAAACTAATCTTTCTGCATCCACACATGGATTTTTTTTTTTAAGTGTGTAAAACCACCATTGGTGACTGTGGTTTTAAAAGTTTCATAAATATCCTTAAAACCACAGTCTATGACTGTAGTTTTACAATTTTCCTTAGAACCACAGTTAGTAACTGTGGTTTCAAAATTATTTTTAGTTCATCCATGTTTTAATAGTATTATAATTTTAATATTATTTTTAAGATATTTTTTTTTATCATAATAACTACAAAACCACCGTTATTAAGGAGTAACCTAAAATCATAATTATTAATACTAATTTTTATATGAAAATATAAAATTTTAAAATAATATAAATAATTTATTTAATTATTTTAAAATTTTAAAATAATATGAAAAAATAATTTTCTTTAATTCATATGTGATAAAATTCATAAAACAAATAAATATTTTATTTACCATAAATATATAAATTTTTATGGGAAAGCAAACAAAATAATTTTCTCAAAATTTCAAGGAAAATATGAAAAAATAAAAATAATATATATATATATATATATATATATATATATATATATATAATTTTAAAACAGTTGTAAAGAAGAAATTTATTAAGGATAATTTGTAAAAAAAAAGTAATTTTAAACCGACAATGGAAAATTGTAAGAAATTGTGAAAATATCCTTAAAAATCACTGTCATAGACTGTGGTTTTATAATTTTTTTTTTTTAAAACCACAGTTACTAATTGTGGAGTTTCACAAATATCTTTAAGGGGAATTCATGTAACCATACATCAACTAAAAAACAAATGAGATTTTAAAACTTTGCTTTTTTATTTTTAATTTTAGTGTAAATTATGGATGTACCAAAATTTCTTAACGATGTACCAGATTTTCTCAAAGTTCTTTTTGGAGTGGGAAAATTTTCTTACAATTTTCCATTGTCAGTTTAAAATTATTTTTATTTACAAATTATCCTTAGTAAATTTTTTCTTTACAATTGTTTTAATATATATATTATCTTTATTTTTTCATATTTTCCTTAAAATTTTGAGAAAATAATTTCTCCTGCATTCCCATAAAAATTTATATATTTATGGTAAATAAAATATTTATTTGTTTTATGAATTTTATCACATATGAATTAAAGAAAATTATTTTTTTCATATTATTTTTAAAATTTTAAAATAACTAAATAAATTATTTATATTATTTTAAAATTTTATATTTTCATATAAAAATTATTGCCAATGATTATGATTTTAGGTTATTCCTTAATAAAAGTGGTTTTATAGTTATTATGGTAAAAAATATTTTTAAAATAATATTAAAATCATAATATCATTAAAATATAGATGGATTAAAAATAATTTCTGAAATTTGTAAAACCACAGTCACCAACGGTGGTTCTAAAGGAAAATTGTAAAACCACAGTTACAAACTGTGGTTTTAAGGATATTTTTGAAACTTTTAAAACCATAGTCACCAACGGTGGTTTTACACACTTAAAAAAAAATTCATATGGATACTTACGTGGATACAAAAGATTAGTTTGACAAATATTTTAAGATGGGTATCATTCTTACCATTTTTTTTCTACCAATAGACTATATTGGATTTAAACTCCCAGACCTGTTTTGACACAGTTTGATTGGTGACTTCATGGATGTACCGGCACCTGTTCCCACAGAAACGTCTGCCATCAACAGCAATTCTGCAGAGCCTGATCTGTTTGCAGATGCAACTTTTGTTTCAGCACCGCCTCATGTAGAAGAAGGTTCTAGTTGTCAGGTTGAGGCGAAAATTGATCTATTTGGGTCTCAACATGTTGGTCCTTCTGCAAATGACTCCAAATCAAGCCCCCACCCTTGCATGAATTATGCATGACCACCCTTGGCCACGTGCCACCTTCTCTTTCTTCCTTTTGGTTTTGAAAATAAGTTTCTGCATCCCTTTCTTTTAAATAATTTTCCAGATTCTAGCTTTTTTTTAAATAATCTCAACTCCAATTTTCTCAGCTTTCATCCTTGGAATTTTTAAGTACCAAAAATCCCATTTTTTTAATAAAACTTTGCTGCCATTTTCTTTTCTGGCGAGCTATACTCACATCTCCTCTATTTTTTTAAATAAATATGAATTAAATTTTGTAATTCTGAGTGATGAAATTTACGTAATTAATTCATACAAAAATAAATTGGGTTTTGGTGGAGACCCAACATATGGAATTTTATGATTGATTGATTGATTGATTGATCCGATTGTCATGCGTGATTGATTTGTTCTGCTTTGTGATACGCATATATTCATCATATATTGATTCACTAACCCTCCTCTTGATAGCGCATATTGGTTCGCCACCTAGGTACGTATTTTCTCGCATCATGGTCACTCCTTATTCTTGTTTTAATTCTCATACGTGCATGATCGATTTGAGTATTCATTGATATTCTCATTGTTTGTCATGTCAGCTTCATTTTATTAGTAAAGACCCGACTTTAGGGACTTAGAGGGGTGTTATGGTTTTTACTGTACCTTCCAGGTACGTATTTTCTCGCATCATGGTCACTCCTTATTCTTGTTTTAATTCTCATACGTGCATGATCGATTTGAGTATTCATTGATCTTCTCACTAGTTGCCATGTCAGCTTCATTCTATTAGTAAAGACCCGACTTTAGGGACTTAGAGGGGTGTTACGGTTTTTACCATACCTTCCCGATAAGTAACCTGAACCCCGAGCCCGATCCGGTTTTTCATAGACCACCTTTTCCAAAATAATGAGTCGCACTTAGGGTTTTCTTTCTTATTTTGTTTACCATTTTAAAAATAAAACAAAAATAAGTGGCGACTCCAAGTCATTTTCTAATAAATAAAATCATTTTCAAATAAAAATCGAGCTCGTCATCGAGTGGAAGCGCATGAGCCGAAATGCGAGGTCCACAATTGGATTTTAAATTTTTTTATAATATTAAATAAAAATAATATAATATTTTTAAAAATTATAAAATTAGTTAAAATTTTCATTTTTAATATATTCACATTTAAATATTGTACACATTTCATTTAATATGATTTAATTTGATAATATCAAATATATAAAATAATATTATTGATTTTTAATTTATTCATATATATTTTAAAATTTTTATAATTATTTTTAATTTTAATAATATATAAATTACATATTTATGACATCACCGGTTCGACCGCAGTTCGACCACTGGTTCGACCGGTGAACCGTGAATCGGTAACTTTTCTAGTTCAATGACCGGTCCGGTTCTGAAAACATTGGTTAATACTATAAGAAAATTGGAAAATTGGAAATTATAGGACATCTAAGATAATTCAGAGATAAAAAATAACTTATATACTACAGAACTCTTGAAGTTTATATATGAAATGATAACCAGAGTGTGGACCCCGCATTTCGGCTCAATGCGTTTCCCACTCGATGGCGAGCTCGATTTTTATTTGAAAATTTGATTTTTATTTGATTAAGAAAATTGACTTGGAGTCGCCACTTATTTTTGTTTTATTTTAAAAGGGTAAACAAAATAAGAAAGAAAACCCTAAGTGTGATTCCTTGTTTTGGAAAAGGTGGTCTGTGAAAAACCGGATCAAGCTCGGGGGTCAGATTGCTTATTGTGAAGGTACGGTACAAACCGTAGCACCCCTCTAAGTCCCTATTGTCGGGTCTCTACTAATAGAATAAAGCTGACGTGGCAATCAATGAGAATATCAATGGATACTCACCTAAATCATGCACTATATGGGAATCAAAACACGCAATAGAGGTTGACTAGAATGGGAGTGGGTGCGTACCTCGGCCACGAGCCACAATGCGCTATCAAGAAACGAGATTAGTGCACAATTAATGAATACAAAATGTAGTTCATGCATATCGGAGTGCAAAACGAGGCTCAAGCAAAATACATTAAGCACGACAGTTGACAATCAAAGGGATCAAACATAGAGCCCCCACCAAAGCCCAATTTATCGTTCATGGACTAGTCTCACAAATTCTATGTTTCGGAATCATGAAGAATTCATCATTGCTTGTGAAAAAAAAACAAGAGAAATAGAACATTATTTAAAAATCGGAGCGAAATTAAAGCTATTCGAGAGAAAACTGGATTTTTGATATTTATTTGAAATTGAAGTCCCGAAGATTATTTTATAATTGGAGCCTTGGGAATTGAACTTAAGAATGAGAATTTTGGAAGTTAAGTTTTGAAAACTGGAATCCTGAAGAATTATTTAAAGATTGAGTTTCAAAAATAAAAAAAATAAATAAAATAATAATGATTAAATAAATCGATATGAGAATTAAAATTTTCGGAAATCGGAATTTAAATTTAGAAATCGGAATTTTGAGGAATTGTTTGAAGATTGAATTTTAAAAATAAATAAATAAATGAAATAATGACGATTAAATAAATTGATGTGAGAATTAAAATTTCAGAAATTGGAGTTTAAATTTAGAAATCAGACTTTTGAGAGATTATTAAAGGTTGAATTTTTTAAAAATGAACAAATAAATAAATAAATAAAATAATGACGATTAAATAAATTGATGTAAGAATTAAAATTTCAGAAATTGGAGTTTAAATTTAGAAATCAGACTTTTGAGAGATTATTAAAGGTTGAATTTTTAAAAATGAACAAATAAATAAATAAATAAAATAATGACGATTAAATAAATTGATGTAAGAATTAAAATTTCAGAAATTGGAATTTAATTTAGAAAACGGAATTTTGAGAGATTATTAAAGGTTGAATTTTAAAAAATGAACAAATAAATAAATAAATAAAATAATGAGGATTAAATAAATTGATGTAAGAATTAAAATTTTGGAAATTGGAATTTAATTTAGAAAACGGAATTTTGAGAGATTATTAAAGGTTGAATTTTAAAAGATGAACAAATAAATAAATAAATAAAATAATGATGATTAAATAAATTGATGTGAGAATTAAAATTTCAGAAATTGGAATTTAATTTAGAAAACGGAATTTTGAGAGATTATTAAAGGTTGAATTTTAAAAATGAACAAATAAATAAATAAATAAAATAATGATGATTAAATAAATTGATGTGAGAATTAAAATTTCAGAAATTGGAATTAAAATTTATCGAGGAATTAATGTTTTTAGGAAGATAAATCATGCAAATTGAAAACAAAAGGGCTAACTTGGGGTGGGTATGGTTTTGGAATGGGCACGGGCCAACTTAAGGTGGGTGGACAAATCAATTGAAGTGGGCATGGGCTTGGAATGGGCATGGGCCAACTTAAGGTGGGTGGACAAATCAATTGAAGTGGGCATGAGCTTGGAATGGGCATGGGCCAACTTAAGGTGGGTGAACAAATCATGAGGCCCTCCATCAACACGTATGGGCCTGGGCTTCAACTCAAGCCCATATCCCTTAGCATAATGACCCCAAACCTAAACGGGCCCAGGGCCTCACAGCACACAACTTGCTTTAAAATAATCAACTCAAACCATGCCCAATTGCACCAAGGCCCAAGGGCTCAAAGCCAATATGCAAGACCCACAAACATAAAAAAACATCCACTGTAGAGATTAAAATGAGCAAACTCACCAAACCTTTCCCTCTAGGATAAAGGATAAGGAAGTGGGGTGGTGTAGAGAGAGAAAGGTGGTAAGAAAGGATGGGAAAGGTGGGCATGGAAGGGTGGTGGCATGCATGGTTCCATGCATGGCTTCATGCATGTGGATAGGAAGTGGGCATGAAGAACGTGGTGTAGAGAGAGAAAGGTAATGATGGGTATGTGAAGGTTTGGAGAGAGGAAGAATGAAGATGGATATGGTGATGGAAAGGTTTGCATGGGCCTCTTGTACGTGGATGAGTGGATTGGAGGAGCTTTGGACGGCCATGCATGGTGCAAGTGACGTGATATAAATTGGTGGAATGAGTAAGGTGTTTTAAGCTAAGAAAGGAAATGAATTTAAAGGGCGTTGTGGGCATGAATGAACGGCTCGTGAGGGTATGGTAAGTGGGGGTGTGGGTGATGGGTATATGCATGGAGTGTATGGAAGACGGGATATGTATATGGAATGAGTACCTGACGAGCAACCGCAGGTAGTGAGAGAAGGATAATGGTGGGTATGTGAGGGTAAAGGAAATGAGAATGAGAAGATAGACAGTGGGTATGATGGAATATGGGAGATGGACCTAAGGGAAAGTAATGGGAGTAAGGTTCGTGGTGACATTCAGTGCTAACAAGTGGGGGTGCCATTTCGGCACATCTTGAAATACATGAGCCTACAAGCCCCACAGATGAGTACCAGAAATAGGGGAGTAGCCAAAACAGAGCACAAAGAGTACGAGTGGGGACGAATTCACGAGCTACATCTCATGCTTGAACCCGTGAGCTTAGGTGTTAGGGTAAGTTGAAAATGTATCTCAATCAAGTCTTAAAGAAGAACCAAAGCAAAAATACCAAGAACAGAGCCCAAAAAAAAAATCTGTTAAAAACCAAGCTAAAAACCAAACATAGAATGGAGGCAAACGAGCTCAAATTCCACAAGAACATAATAAAAATCCTCAATGCTCATATTCAAACATCAGAATAAATAAACAAAACTTATTAATCCCCAAAAATCATAAACAAAACGATATGGAAGCAAAGAGATCCAGCTGACAGAAACCATACCTGTGCTATCTCCCCTTCAACTCATTGCCTCTTCATGCCACTTTCCCTTTCTTTGTAGCAGCCTCTCTCTAAGTTCCAGAACACCTTTCATAAACGTATCCTCCTCCGACCACCTCACTCCCAACGTGATTGTTCTGTCCCTCCCTCTTTTCGTCTCTTTCTCTTTTCATTCCTCCGTTGGTGTCTTCTTTAGCAAGCCAACCCTCCATTTCCTATTCATCCTCTCAGCAAGCATGGGCTTGCAACCACTCTCATGGCTACCCCGTCCCATCTGGCCGGGATTCCTGGTAAGAGAGGGGGGTCCCCCTCACACTTCAAAAGGAATGCAATGAAAAATAATAAAAAGAAAAAAAACTCAAAAAACTCCACTCTCTCCGGGTCTTCACCCTAACAAGGGTCTACAAATATGACCCTCTTCGGCAGAGTTTACGAGTGTAAGGAGCAAGGAACACTAGAGTGAAAAGAAAGTGTGGATGATGAGTGGAACAGAGTAAACTCTACCGAAGAAAAAGAAGACCCCAAAGGAACACTAGTGAAACACGGACTTACTCAGGTCAATAGTCGAACATAAAGGCTCTAGTCCTAAAAGAGAAGGATGTCTCAAAATGACTCCGAAGTCACACTAAGGACTCAGACTCTCTCTAAGATGTCTCCAAAAGTGACTCGGATTACCATACCACAGATGAGTAACGATTGAACCACTTTGGAGCACAAGAACGAATGTATCTCGAGAAGACCGTCCTAAGAGAAATACATGGAAGTGCCAAGTGTAGGGTGCCCAAAGACATGACCGAAGTGTGTGTCGTAAACTCAAAGGACTACGTCCTGAGCAATGAGAAGGGAAATTTGGAAGAGCAATGACAAATAAGCGATGAGCATAGGATAACATGGTGAGGAAAATGAGGACAGATGCAAACCCCTGAAGGCAAGATGTGTAATGCTAGTGAACATGAATGTCGAAATTGTTACTCTGAACGATACAGTTGTGGAGAAATGACTCTGAACGTCATAACACGGAAAGATGGTGACTCAAGGTCTTCGAATGAATATGTACAATGGCTCTGAACGCCAAACTAGAGAATGACGGTGACAGTGAATGCTAAACAGAACAATGGTTCTGAACGGACAAAACTAAGAAAGATGATGACTCAAAATGCATGAGTGGGTATGAAAAATAGCTCCGAATGCCAAACTAACAGAAAAATGTGGCAGTGGCGCTGAGCGTCAAATAGAATAGTGGCTCTGAACGCCAAAATTAAAGGAAAGAAATGACTCAAAAGGCCCGAATGAGTGTGCCCAATGGCTCTGAATGCCATAATGGAGGGAAATAGTGATGAATCGAACGAAAGACAGACGTGAGGACTCTGAGTGTCGAACTAAAACCGCGACTCGGAACACTAAATAATAATAATGATGATAATAATAATAATAATAATAATAATAATAATAATAATAATAATAATAATAAACAGATAATGACCCTGAACATAGAACGAAGGCGTGGCTCCGAACGTCGAAACGAATGATATGCAGTGGCTCTGAACACCGAATCGAAAGTGGACAATGGCTCTGAACACCAAATGAAGCAAAACATGGCTCCGAACGTCGGAATGAATGACGTAATGGCTTTGAACGCCGAATAAAAAATGGACAATGGCTTTGAATGCCATACGGAGCAAAACATGGCTCCGAACATCGAAACTGAAAATACGACGAGAATAACTCTAAACACTGATACTGATGAGTGATGGCTCTGAACGCCGAACGAAGATGCGATGATGGCTCTGAACGCCTAAAACAGGAAAGTGATGATGACTCTGAGCGTTGAAACTGGGAACGCGGCTCTGAACGTCAAACTGAGGAGCGATAATGGCTCTGAACGCCAATAATGAGAAGTGATAACGACGACTCTGAATGCCGAAACCGAGGAAGTGATGGCTCTGAACGCCAACAAAGATGCGATGATGGCTCTGAATGCCCAAAACGAGAAAGTGATGATGACTCTGAACGTCGAATTGAGGAGTGATAATGGCTCTGAACGCCGATAATGAGAAGTGATAGCGACGACTCTGAACGCCGAACGAAGATGTGATGATGGCTCTGAACGCCGAAACCGGGGAAGTGATGGCTCTGAACGCCAATAAAGATGCGATGATGGCTCTGAACGCCCAAAACGGGAAACTGATGATGACTCTGAACGTCGAACTGAGGAGTGATAATGGCTCTGAACGCCGATAATGAGAAGTGATAACGACAACTCTGAACGCCGAACGAAGATGTGATGATGGCTCTGAATGTCGATAATGAGAAGTGATAGCGGCGACTCTGAACGCCGAACGAAGATGTGATGATGGCTTTGAACGCCGAAACCGGGGAAGTGATGGCTCTGAACGCCAACAAAGATGAGATGATGGCTCTGAACGCCCAAAATGGGAAAGTGATGATGACTTTGAACGTCGAACTGAGGAGTGATAATGGCTCTGAACGCCGATAATGAGAAGTGATAACGACGACTCTGAACGCCGAACGAAGATGTGATGATGGCTCTGAACGCCGAAACCGGGAATGCAATAGCGATGGCACTGAACGCCAAAACTGAAAATGTGATGAGGATGGCTCTGAACGCCGATATTGAGAAGGGATGGCTCTGAACGTCGAACTGAGATGTAATGGCTCGGAATGCCATGCGGAAACAAAAACATGACTCTGAATGCCAAAACGAAGATGTGGCTCTGAATGCCAAAACGAAGGTAGGCAATGGCTCTGAACGCCAAACCAAAAGAAACATCGATGAATGCCAATCTGAAACAAAAGCTCTGCATGCCCAACTAAACTGGTAACTAGGAATGTCATGCTGAGAAAGACGACTCTGAACATCGTAAACGAGAAGACATGGTGGCTCTGAACGCCAAGCTGGAAAGGGATAATAGCTCTGAACACCAAAACTGGAGAGATGGCTCTGAACGCCCAACGAAGGTGAACTACGGCTCTAAACGCCGAATGAAAAACTAACAATGGCTCTGAACGCCGAACTGAAAGTGTGACATGATGACCCTGAATGACGTAAACAGTGGATGAATGGTGGCTCTGAACGCCAAACTGCAAGGAAACGATGAGGGGGAAATACGCCCTAGTGTAGCATGCTACCATAGCCCCTAATCCGCTGGAAGGGTTCAAAAGTGACTCCATGAGTCCCAAAAGACGCTCTGCTAGCTAGTCAGAATGATCAGATCGACGGTGAACATAGTCTCAGGACCTGCCCGAAGAAATCACGAGGTCTGTCAGAGTGTCGTAATAAGCTGAACTCCTCTAACTCATAATGCTCTGCCTAAAGAACCCGTCGCCATCCCGAACGGATAATTCGATAGTCTCAGGGAGTAGTCTGGTAAGAGACACATCTCGACATAACAATCTACTGAATAGTCCTGACCAAAGGGGCGATCCAAACCTCAACATCGTGCTCCACTGAAAGCTCATCTCGACGAAAATCACAGGAATAGCAATCAGGAAGGCAAATATAGTATATCCCGGCTGAGGGATGGAAACTGTGAAGGATCTGTGAGAGAATGATCGCCTCCCTGGCTAAATGAGGGAAATATACCCCAGTATGGCATCGTATATGCCTGATCTGTCCTGATAACTCAAGAGAACCTCCATGGGGACGTACAAAGGATCTAACATGTACTCCGCTAAAATGGTGACACGGGAATCCACGCGCCTGAGGTAACTCCGTCCAAGAATCATAACTATATCAAAAAACGTGAATCGGGCTGAGAGACTCAAGAGAGGCTCCACGGAGTATCAGGACACAATGAAATCTAATCATCAACTCAATGTGTACCTCGAAACTGAGGGCGATCATGGCAATCAGTCGGGGATCCACAAATCTCGACCGAAATGGGGAATATGCCCTAGTGTGGCATCAAATGTGTGATAGGTTAGAAGAACCAGATGAGCTCAGATCACCCGTCATCGAATGTGCGATCCAAGTCATCCACGTGTACAACTGAATTAGACCCATAGATCAAAGGGGTGTCTCCCAAAAGGAAAGCATGATGACATCGAAGCGTCGCGAAGTGCAGGCCTAACTAGGTAACTCTCAAGAGGCTCCACGGAGGAAACATTGTGTCAATGTGTATCTCGTAAGTGGGGATGAGCATGCAACTCCATGAAGATCCGTAAATCTCAATCGAAACAGAAATATGCCCCAATATGGCATCAGATGTATGATAGGTCGAAGATCGGGCGGCATTAAATCATCTATCATCGAACATGCGATATCTGTGAAGAATCATAAATCACATCTGAAACGGAAAAATATGCCCCAGTATGGGCATCGGATGCACGACAGGTCAGAAATCGGACGTGATGAAATCATCTATCATCGATCATGCGACATAAGCGAAGATCCATAAATCACATCTTAAATGGAAAATATGCCCCAGTATGGGCATCGGATGCACGACAAGCCAGAAATCTGACGTCATGAAATCATCTATCATCGATCATGCGACATAAGTGAAGATCCATAAATCACATCTGAAATGGAAAATATGCCCCAGTATGGGCATCGGATGCACGACAAGCTAGAAATCGGACGTCATGAAATCATCTATCATCGATCATGTGACATAAGCGAAGATTCATAAATCACATCTGCAATGGAAAATATGCCCCAGTATGGGCATCGGATGCACGACAGGCCATAAATCGGCAACATGAAATCATCTATCGTCAAACATGTAACACTGGTCATCCGAGTCCAAAACTGAATCATGCACATATATCCAAGATGTACCTCCCAGATGGAGAAGCATGACGACATCCAAGTGTCGAGAAGTGCGGACCTAACTGGATGGATCTCGGGGCTCCGTAAGGTAACGATCATGTCCCCGTCTCAATGAACATCCAGTAAGTGATGATGATCGTGCAAGTCTGTGGGGATCCATAAACCTCCAAATGAAATGGGATATGCCCCAGTGTGGCACCAGAGGTACGATAGGTCAAAAATCAGGTGACACCAAGTCAATCATCGTCAAACTCACGATCCCGGTAATCCGAACACAATTGAATCGGCCCTACACATCAAAGAGGCGACTCCTAGAAGAAGAAGCATGACGATATCTAAATGTCAACCAGATCTCAATCACCTGTCCAAGTAGAGGCTGTCGAAGACGACATCTGATCCCATGGCCTCAGGGTGGTCTTAAGACACAGGACGTAACGTAGGCCAAGGTGATAGGGTGATAGAAACAAAAGAAAACTAGGCTCAAATACCCAATGATCAAAACTCATGCCCTCATATATGAAATGCAACATGTATAGTGAATCCCATGAGCCATGGACCTGAGGATGCCTAACGTGAATATGACGTTGATAATGAGATAAATGAAGCAAAATGAACTGATAGTGATATGTGTAATGATGATGCGAAGTGAGTATCGAACCCGAGATGGGTCGCTGTAAGGAGAGAATAAGACGTGAAGTGAGTGAGATGAATCACAAGCAATGATAGCAATGGCAACGAAACAATGAATATGTGAAGAAAGGTGGTGATCGACTCAGATTAAGCATGAAGTGAAGTCACATCAATAATGAATGTAATGATGGGAAGGACAATGACTCGGAGTCCTTAGGAGAAGGTCACTCATCTCTCTCACAAATAGATATGACAAAGCAATACAAATAACATGGGATCTCAGAGAGCTCACATACGAACTCCCGATAACGAACATACTCGATAAAAATGACCCCCAGACATCAATATACATACTCAATGATCGAGAACACTATGCACATACACACATGTGCTTACTATTTTTCTTTTTCTTTTCTTTTCATTTTTTTTTTCATTTTCACCATTTTTTTTTTTTTTTTTACATATATACAAATACACATACCCTGAACATGGACAAATGAACCCCAAGCGTGATGTCGATAACGGATGGACACCATCCCAAGTGCTAAGGCAACCCAAAACTCTCTCTAACGAGATGACCTTCTCAAACTAAGGATCTCTAAACCAATGTCCGTGAGATAGATGGTGGAAATGATGTGACTACCCTCCATGTGATGAACCGAGGGGGCTCACCACTCGAGGTAGAGAGAATATGAAACAAACAAATAGATAGGATAAGAAAGAAGATATGAGGAACACAACTAACGAGATGAGATGAAAATGCAGAGGTGCAGTGATAGGAAAAGATAATGAGAAAAACGTGCCCCTAGGTCCAAGGCTCATGAAACTCCCAAACAATGCATGCATACACTAAAGGGCCCCCTATTCCGGTGTGAAAATGTGAGCAAGGCGATAAGAAAGAAAGGTTATAATGCACATGCGAGACTCAATGGGCTAGCAACGGACTATGTATCAAAAGGGAATAACAAGGTATATGGCTAACTGAAATGATGGCCACCCATCCTATGACCATGGTCTCAAACATAGTACCTTTTTAGCTGATCCACATTGGTCGACTCTGAGAATCGGTTTCCATCTAAATCCATCAACCATGCGGCGCCCTCTGGGGTCAACTCCTTGATGAAATAAGGTCCGCTCCAGTTAGGTTTGAACTTCCCTCTAGGATCTTTGATCAATCCCCTGATGACTTTCAGAACCAAGTCACCTATCCGTAATGGTCTGGGCTTTACCCGCTTTTTGAAAGTGCGGGCCATCTTCCTCTGATATGCACGAACATGGTCTGTTGATCTCAATCTCCTCTCATCTAGGAGATTGAGCTGATCAAATCGAGCCCGAGCCCAATCTACCTCGGAAATCTGCTGCTCTAGTGCTACTCTCAATGAACCCATCTCGATCTCAACGGGTAGCACTGCCTCCATGCCGTACACCAATGAGTAGGGTGTGGCTCCGGTAGAGGTGCGAAAAGTAGTCCGATAAGCCCACAATGCAAATGGGAGCTTCTCTGACCAATCCCGAGAAGTCTCGACCATTCTACGTAATATCCTCTTGATGTTCTTATTTGCGGCCTCTACTGCCTCGTTCATCTGCGGCCTGTACGCAGACGACCTATGATGTTGGATGCTATATCGCTGCACCAAGGTGTCAACCTCTGCCCTAAAATGTACCCCTCTATCCGAAATCAACTCATGAGGGACTCCATAGCGACAAATAATGTGTGATCTGATGAAACTAGCAACTCCAGATGATGTCAATCTCGCATACGAAGCGGCCTCCACCCACTTGGTGAAGTAGTCGATGGCGACCAAGATGAACTCATGACCACTGGAAGATTTCGGCGAAATCTTCTCGATGATGTTGATACCTCATACTGAAAACGGCCAAGGTGAAGTCAGTGCGTGCAACTCCGAAGGTGGCACGTGAATGAGGTCCCCATGTATCTTACACTTGGGACATCTCTGAACAAACTGGCAGCAATCCGTCTCCATGGTCAACCAGAAGTAACTGGTCCTCATGATCTTACGGGCCAACATATGTCCTCCCATATGTGGTCCGCAGACTCCCGCATGAACCTCTCTCATCACTCGATCGACAGAGGCACCGTCCAAGCACAATAATAGCATCCCGTCAGCTGATCGTCTATATAATGTCTCGCCACAAATCACGAATCGGGCGGCTAACTGTCTCAGGGCTCTCCTATCCTTGGTAGCCTTAGGATACACCCCGAGTCTCAGAAAGTGATATATGTCATGGTACCAGGGTAGACCATCGTCTATCTCCATATCCTCAATCAGACAGTAGTACGCAGGAGCAGATCTAGACTCAATCAATAATGGACGAACAGTGGCGTCAGCAGGAATGTCAATCATGGAAGCCAGAGTAGCTAAGGCATCAGTAAACTGGTTCTGCGCTCTAGGCAGATGGGTATATCTCAAATCATCGAATCTCCCAACCAGTAGCTCCAAATACGTGTGGTAAGGTCTAAACTTCACATCTCTAGTCTTCTACTCGCCCTGAATCTGTCTCAATACCAGATTGGAGTCACCAAACACCTTCATCTGTCTAATCCCGAGCTCGAGGGCTGTCTCTAATCCCAAGATACAAGCCTCATACTCAACAATGTTGTTCGTGGCAGGATGTCTATCTGAGAATGCCAAACAAACAGATCTGGGAATGTGATCACCATGAGGGGATATCAATAAGACGCCTATCCCGTATCCAGAATGGTTGGCTGCACCATCAAAGTACATGCGCCATCCTGACAAACTGGTCACAGCAACAACATTCTCGTCTGGGAAGTCGTCATTAATGGCCCTGCCATCGGAAACCAGTAAAGAAGCTAGATGATCCGCGATAATGCTCCCTCTGACGGACTTCTGAGTGACATAATGAATGTCAAACTCAGTCAGAAGTACCAACCATCTCATGAGGCGACCGACCAGGGCAGGCCTGTCAAACAAATATCTCAGAGGATCTAGACGAGATATCAAGTACACTGAATACTCAGTCATGTAATGTCTCAGTCGGCGAGTAGCCCAAACCAATGCCAAGCAATAACGCTCAATCATGACATATCTCGTCTCGTAGTCTAGCATCCTCTTACTCAGATAATAAATAGCCCTATCTTTGCCCGAATCGTCGAGCTGAGCCAACATGCACCCCAACGCCACATCTGAAACTGATAGATATAGGAGTAAAGGACGGCCTGGTGTAGGAAGCGCCAAGACTGGGGGTGACAACAAGTACTCTTGTATCCTCTCGAATGCACGCTGACACTGATCATCCCAAACAGTGGGTTGACTCTTCCTCAAGAGTCGGAAAATGGGTTCACAGATGTCTGTCAATCTGGCGATGAACTTGCTGATGTACTGAAGTCTACCCAAGAAGCCTCTGACCTCTCTCTCTGTCCTCGGTACAGGCATGTCCAGGATAGCTCTGATCTTATCCGGATCTACCTCTATGCCTCTCTCAATGACCATATACCCCAAGAGTTTCCCAGAAGTCACTCCGAAAGTGCACTTCTTGGGATTGAGTCTCAATCTGAACTGTCGGATCCTCTCAAAGAACCTCTCCAAAGCTGCTAGGTGATCTGATCTGTCTCTGGATTTCACAATCATATCGTCTACATAAACCTCGACATCCCGGTGCATCATGTCATGGAAAAGGGTGGTCGCCGCTCTCTGATAGGTGGCTCCTGCGTTCTTCAATCCAAATGGCATGACTCTGTAGCAATAAGTACCCCACTCGGTAATGAAGGACGTCTTCTCCATGTCCTTTGGAGCCATCAAGATCTGACTGTACCCAGAAAATTCGTCCATAAAGGACAACATCGAATGACCTGCCGTACTATCAACTAGCATGTCGATGTGTGGAAGGGGAAAATCATCCTTAGGACTGGCCTTGTTGAGATCTCGGAAATCAACACAGACTCTCACCTTGCCATCCTTTTTGGGAATAGGGACGACATTGGCCAGCCACTCCGGGTACTCGACCACTGATAAGAATCCTACACTAAGCTGCTTCTGAATCTCCTCCTTGACTTGCAAACTCCAACGAGGATGCAATCGTCTCAACTTTTGCTTAACTGGTTTGGCATGGGGCAGAAGTGGCAAACGATGCTGGACGATAGATGGATCAAGGCATGGTATGTCCTCATAGGACCATGCGAAAACGTCCAAGTACGCACCGAGCAACCGGATGAGGCTATCTCTCTCATCAACGGATAAATCTGCCCGATTCTCAACTCCCTAGGCTGATCTGCTGTGCCGAAATCAACAATCTCTATGTCCCCTACAGTAGGTGAAACTCTCTCATCAATGGGACCCGAATCGGAAGCAGAAGACGAGTCATCGTCTGAATCATGCTATGCAATCTCATCATCAATGTCAAAAATCTGTGATGTGGGTGAAGATGGTGCAGATAAATCAATAACATGAGAGACAGACAAATACTCAAAGGTGCTCAAATCCATAGATGAAAAGTCAGAAACATAGTCATGACAGGAGACAAATCCCGATAAAACATCAAAGGAAAAAGGTGGGTCCACAGAGTCGGACGCTCCCTCAACTAGGCCAACAGGACCATCAAACAAACCATCAACAACTATAACATCCTCAGCGACCTCTGGAGCGGGGGCGACCTGGATCTCCCCGGTGATCTCGAGGACGGACACCCCGAAGAGATCAAATGGTGAAGCGAGCTCCAGCAGGGCTATCTCCTCGGTCTGGCTCAAGCTTATCGCGAGCATCTCATCAACGTACTCGTCACGTGGCACGGCTCCGTCCACTACGTTTCCAATCTCGGCAAAAGTCCCGTGATCATCGATCTCATCTGGGAAGCAAAGCGTCATAAGGCTCGTGCGATCTGGGGAGGGAGGAGCAATCAACACAGAAGTCGAAGGGCCAAGGGCTCCATCACTCAACTGTAACTGCTGGACGAGGCGCTGAAGCTCGGCCTCCTGGGTGGTGCTGAGTCCTCCAATGATCCCATCAGATGGTGCATGTGGCTCTGATGCCCTCACAAAGTAATCGGCTAGGCTCATGGTGTATGGGTGAACAGGATAATAAAAGGGCGTACGAGTCAAGCGAGCCCTCACCCTCTCCCTACGCAGTCGCGTCATATAACGATAGTCGGCCTCAGTGGGAATGAATCCAAGCCCGAACGGTACATCGCGGTCCGGAAAGGTCATGAACTCACTAGGCCCGTGCTGACGCCGTCCCAAACCCATACCGGGAAGATAAGACATGCTCCGCATAATATCGAGCACCACCGTGCTGCTGTGCTGGTCGAAGGACATGGCTACAAAGTCTCGGCAGAAATCCTCCATCTCCAGAGTTTGCACTTCGTCAAAGGTAAATCCGGTAAAAAAAAAATCATCATCAGCATGACTAATCTCGAGTATAGGCTCGGCAGAGATGAACCTATCACCCGCAGACTGCACCACGACGACCCGACCATCATGAATAAACTTCACCTTCTGATGAAGGGAAGAAGGAATAGCTCCGGCTCTATGGATCCATGGTCGGCCTAGAAGCAGGTTAAAGGATGTAGGAATCCTCAAAACCTGAAACACGGCGACAAAAGTGGTTGGACCAATCAACAGCTCAATCTCTAGTGTACCCATGACCTCCCTCCGAGTGCTATCATATGCGCGAACGGTCTGAGTGGAGGGACCGAAGTCAGAAGGAGCGTATCTGAGGGCAATGGCAGTGGCGAGAGGACATACGTTCAGGACCGAGCCATTGTCCAGAAGGACAGATGGGACTCGGTGGCCTGAACAACCGACAGATATGTAGAGTGGACGCGTGTGATCCGAGCCCTCCGGTGGCAAATCATCGTCCGAGAATACGATGCAAGTGGCTCGACCGGCCGTCATCATATGGATCAATCCCTCGGGGGAGGTGGTAGTCTCAACCCGGATCTGGCTCAAAGCCCGAATCAGAGCATCATGGTGAGTGCTCAAGGATGCCAACAGACTCCAAATGGAAATACGAGCCTGAGTGCTCCGCAACTGTCTTAAGATCTCATCGTCCTCGGCTTTGACATCCTCGGGAGCGGACGTACCCTCAACTGGCCTAGCTGTCGCGGGAGGTGGCTGTCGCATCACTCTACCTCCTCGGAGAACATACTAAATGTCCAGAGTCTGAGAATCATCAACGTGTGGAGCCTGAACCTCCTCAACATCCGGGATCAAGATGAAAGGCGTCCGGACACTGTAATGCGGCAAAATCAATGGCTCAACAGTGGCAGCCTGCACCGATGCCGCCTCGGGAACTAATCGGAATGGAGCAGGCATCCGAGGACCTAGAGTCACCCCACTCATCTCATAAATCACATCTGGCATGATGGGCTCTGGGTCTGAGTCGTCATCACTTAGCATGTGGATGTGGTCATCGATCTCATCCAAGTCTAAGAAATGAATGCCATCGGCTGGTGGAGGGTCTGCATGTGTGGTGTGGGCAGGTAACGGATTCGTGGTCACACTCGGCTGACCCAAGTGTACCAAACCCTGGTCGATCAAATCCTGGACGGCATGCCTCAAAGCGGTGCATCGATCGGTCTCGTGTCCAGGCCCCTGATGGTATGCGCAGTGCAGATCCATCCTGAACTGAGGTGGAATTGGCTGAGGTGGCAGCCTGGGAGCAAGAACTGCCTATGTGTCCTCAAAGCAAATGGAGCAGAAGTCTGCTGAGCTTTGGGTCGGGGATACGGCGCTGCGGGCCTCGCAGTGAACTGAGCAGCATAGCATGGTTGTCCTGTGGCCATGTAGGAAACCGGGGGTCTCTCAATGCCCTGGGAGGCATAATAAGGCAAAGCCAAAGTCTGCGGTGTGTATGTTTGATCATAAGCCAGACGAGGTGCCCGCGGCCTGTACTGATGAGGTGCATAGGAAGAATGAGGCTCGGATAGCTGTGGGACTGACTGATGGCGCCTGAGAGGCCTCTGATTGGAAGAACCAATGGCGCTTAGATCCACTAACCTCTGTCCTACGAAGGGCTTCTTCCCCTTAATATCACTAGGGGAAGAATCTGTCCACAATCCTCTCGAGATGCCGTCCTCGACATCGTATAAAGCCAGAACCAATGAGCCAAAATTTGCGAACGGTACCCCGACCACGTGCCTAGTGATCCTGGGCTGTAAACTCCTTAAGACCATCTGTACCTGATCTCTCTCTGGAGGCCTGTCAATGATCTCGGCAATCTTCCCACGCCAGCGGGAGATGAATGATGAAACTGACTCATTTGTCCTCTGTCTCAGAGCCTTGAGCTCTCTCCTCGATACGTCAACGACAATATTAAATGCATACTGTCTCAAGAATTCTTGGGCCAGATCATCCCAAGTCCGATGACGTGATACATCCAAAGAAGCAAACCAACGTTGTGTAGCGCCACCCAAAGACATGGGAAAAAGCATGATCATCTGAGCCTTGTCCAATCCATGAGCCCTCATGATCGTACTGTAAAGCCTCAAATGGATGCGGGGGCACCCAATCCCCATGTATCGCTCGATCTCTGGCATCCTGAACTTGGCCGGTAAACTGGCCACTGGCACTCCATCAAAATCCTCCCAAGTAATGGCTCTGTCGGAAGTCCTCAACTGCCTCAACCCTTGCTCAAGCGTATCCATGCGAGCATGAGGGTCCTCTGAGGTCGGGGTAAGCACGGTGACGGGAGGCGGGGCGACCTCGGTCTGACTATGCAAAGTGAACGGCGTGGCCCGTGGTGCTGACTGACTAGGTGGAGGGGGTGGAGGCACTGTAGGGTCATACTGGGCGCCATCCTGAGGCGGGACCTACTGGGCCTGCTGCCCATCTATCCTCCGACCGAGGCTAGCTATAGCCTCCTGAATCGAAGCCATGGCCTCAAACTGATCGACGGTAACTATCTGTGAATCCATATCTCTCTAATCTGATCTCTGGTCTGACTGGTCCGATACCCTGATCAATCTACCCTCAACTCTTATCCAAGAAGTCGAACCCAGACTGAACGTATCGATACTCCTACAACAGTGGAAATACTAGATAAGATACGAGGTAAGGGAAACCTCACAAAGAATGTCCATCAAATGTGTCGAAAGGTAGCCCGGAAGTAACCAAACTGATATCCAATCCTGAGCAAATATATAAGAGACTACTGCGAAGGTAACTAAACCTGTCACTACTGAACCGGCTCTGAAGGCCCATAGATGCACCCACGTGTTCGGGAAGGAAAATTCTAATTGAAATGTCTAAGGCTCAAACTACAAGGTTAAGGTGGCTCTAAAAGGAGATAGGTGGACTTTAAAAGATCCATAATAGAAGCGATCGTACCCTCCGGTGGTAAGCAACCCTCTGCACGCCTCCGAAGAGACGGGGCGCTTCCATGCAAGGTGGACATCACCTCCACACATGCACTACCTCGACATCCCAGGGGGTTTCCTATGGTGAAACCTCTCAAACTTTCAACGCTCAATGGCCGACTAGAGTGCACAGTGAATGGTGTGGGTGCATTTGATAACCCTAGGAAGCTAAAACAGAAAATGAAACACACTGGTCACACGAATATCCATGAAACCTAGCTCCGGGCTATACAAGTCTTCAATGATCAGACTCCAATTGACATCAAAGTGTTGCTCTCCTCCAGAATGTTCCCGTGCATTGATATAGCCCGCCACTAGACCCTACTCCCAATCTCTGGCTCGGTCAGAGAGCAAGCATATAGAAGGTCTCACACTTGCAATAGTGAGAACCGAGATGAAAGGAATGACCGAAACCAAGAGAGTTGGAGGTAGGGGGATAGATGTGCAACCCACATAGACAAGCAACATGCAATCATGTAGAAGAAAGGTAGTCATGCAACACGCAATCAGGAAAAACTCAGATATATCATCATGTACACATAAGATAAGCGAGAATACGACAATCAAGATGAATAGTGATACAAACATCATGCTCAAAGACGATCAAGATAATATACAAATCAGAGAATCAACATGTCGAGCCAAGTGATATACAGAGGTGAGTGTATGCATGTGAAGTGATCAGAACAATCATAGCAAAATCGGAATCAATGTGCTAAGCAATACAAGACGATCAATCAACAACAATCCAACATGTCTATGTCTCAAACGAATATATCAACGAAGCACATAAAATCATGGTATTGGAAATCTCAATCAAGACAGATCAGTCAACATGATCAACATGTCAAAGTCCCAAATGGATATAACATCTAACCATGCTTCAGAAAAATCCTCAATATGCAATCAAGAGATGAACATCCACTGATCATCTAATCGAATGCCACGTTTGCTTCACTCTAAGTTCAAGCTTGACCCTCTAAAAAAAAATCCCCAGCGGAGTCGCCATTTTGTGGACCCCGCATTTCGGCTCAATGCGTTTCCCACTCGATGGCGAGCTCGATTTTTATTTGAAAATTTGATTTTTATTTGATTAAGAAAACTGACTTGGAGTCGCCACTTATTTTTGTTTTATTTTAAAAGGGTAAATAAAATAAGAAAGAAAACCCTAAGTGTGACTCCTTGTTTTGGAAAAGGTGGTCTGTGAAAAACCAGATCGGGCTCGGGGGTCAGATTGTTTATTGGGAAGGTACGGTACAAACCGTAGCACCCCTCTAAGTCCTTATAGTCGGGTCTCTACTAATAGAATGAAGCTGACGTGGCAATCAATGAGAAAATCAATGGATACTCACCTAAATCATGCACTATATGGGAATCAAAACATGTAATAGAGGTTGACTAGAATGGGAGTGGGTGCGGACCTCGGCCACGAGCCACAATGCGCTATCAAGAAACGAGATTAGTGCACAATTAATGAATACAAAATATAATTCATGCATATCGGAGTGCAAAACGAGGCTCAAGCAAAATACATTAAGCATGACAGTTGACAATCAAAGGGATCAAACATAGAGCCCCCACCAAAGCCCAATTTATCGTTCATGGACTAGTCTCACAAATTCCGTGTTTCGGAATCATGAAGAATTCATCATTGCTTGTGTAAAAAAAACAAGAGAAATAGAACATTATTTAAAAATCAGAGCGAAATTAAAGCTATTCGAGAGAAAACTGGATTTTTGATATTTATTTGGAAATTGAAGTCTCGAAGATTATTTTATAATTGGAGCCTTGGGAATTGAACTTAAGAATGGGAATTTTGGAAGTTAAGTTTTGAAAACTGGAATCCTGAAGAATTATTTAAAGATTCAGTTTCAAAAATAAAACGAGTAAAATAATTAAATAATGATTAAATAAATCGATATGAGAATTAAAACTTTCGGAAATCGGAATTTAAATTTAGAAATCGGGATTTTGAGGAATTGTTTGAAGATTGAATTTTAAAAATAAATAAATAAATAAATAAATGAAATAATGACGATTAAATAAATTGATGTGAGAATTAAAATTTCAGAAATTGGAGTTTAAATTTAGAAATCAAACTTTTGAGAGATTATTAAAGGTTGAATTTTTTAAAAATGAACAAATAAATAAATAAATAAAATAATGACGATTAAATAAATTGATGTAAGAATTAAAATTTCAGAAATTGGAGTTTAAATTTAGAAATCAGACTTTTGAGAGATTACTAAAGGTTGAATTTTTAAAAATGAACAAATAAATAAATAAATAAAATAATGACGATTAAATAAATTGATGTAAGAATTAAAATTTCGGAAATTGGAATTTAATTTAGAAAACGGAATTTTGAGAGATTATTAAAGGTTGAATTTTAAAAATGAACAAATAAATAAATAAAATAAAATAATGATGATTAAATAAATTGATGTGAGAATTAAAATTTCGGAAATTGGAATTAAAATTTATCGAGGAATTAATGTTTTTAGGAAGATAAATCATGCAAATTGAAAACAAAAGGGCTAACTTGGGGTGGGTATGGTTTTGGAATGGGCACGGGCCAACTTAAGGTGGGTGGACAAATCAATTGAAGTGGGCATGGGCTTGGAATGGGCATGGGCCAACTTAAGGTGGGTGGACAAATCAATTGAAGTGGGCATGGGCTTGGAATGGGCATGGGCCAACTTAAGGTGGGTGAACAAATCATGAGGCCCTCCATCAACACGTATGGGCCTGGGCTTCAACTCAAGCCCATATCCCTTAGCATAATGACCCCAAACCTAAACGGGCCCAAGGGCCTCACAACACACAACTTGCTTTAAAATAATCAACTCAAACCATGCCCAATTGCACCAAGGCCCAAGGGCTCAAAGCCAATATGCAAGACCCACAAACATAAAAAAACGTCCACTGTAGAGATTAAAATGAGCAAACTCACCAAACCTTTCCCTCTAGGATAAAGGATCAGGAAGTGGGGTGGTGTAGAGAGAGAAAGGTGGTAAGAAAGGATGGGAAATGTGGGCATAGAAAGGTGGTGGCATGCATGGTTCCATGCATGGCTTCATGCATGTGAATAGGAAGTGGGCATGAAGAACGTGGTGTAGAGAGAGAAAGGTAATGATGGGTATGTGAAGGTTTGGAGAGAGGAAGAATGAAGATGGATATGGTGATGGAAGGGTTTGCATGGGCCTCTTGTACGTGGATGATTGGATTGGAGGAGCTTTGGACGGCCATGCATGGTGCAAGTGACGTGATATAAATTGGTGGAATGAGTAAGGTGTTTTAAGCTAAGAAAGGAAATGAATTTAAAGGGCGTTGTGGGCATGAATGAACGGCTCGTGAGGGTATGGTAAGTGGGGGTGTGGGTGATGGGTATATGCATGGAGTGTATGGAAGACGGGATATGTATATGGAATGAGTACCTGACGAGCAGCCGCGGGTAGTGAGAGAAGGATGATTGCATAAACGTATCCTTCTCCGACCACCTCACTCCCAACGTGATTGTTCTGTCCCTCCCTCTTTTCGTCTCTCCCTCTTTTCATTCCTCCGTTGGTGTCTTCTTCAGCAAGCCAACCCTCCATTTCCTGTTCATTCCCTCAGCAAGCATGGGCTTGCAACCACTCTCATGGCTGCCCGTCCCATCTGGTCAAGATTCCTGGTAAGAGAGGGGGTCCCCCTCACACTTCAAAAGGAATGCAATGAAAAATAATAAAAAGAAAAAAAACTCAAAAAACTCCACTCTCTCCGGGTCTTCACCCTAACAAGGGTTTACACAGAGACATATAACTACATAGACCAAATTATATACATTGAAGTTTAAAAATAATAGAACTGAAATTTTACCGTGAGCAATAGGTGAATATGCAATCAAAGTAACCCCAAAGTTCATCACATAGAAGTAATTTTTCATTTTAATTACTATAGGAAATAGCATTCCACTAATGATGCCTAAGGTAAACTACGTAAATTATGTGCCATTTAGGGCTCCATGGGACATAATAACGTCTAATTATAGGAAATACCACATTTTGGTATGGATAGAGTTAAAGTTTCACCTTGCAACAAAAATGGAAAATTTAATGAGCTAAAGCACTTCCAATATACATAAAAATAAGGTAAGGAGATGTCTTTTCATTCTAGAAATAATAAATAAATAAATAAAAATGAATATAACCATCTAAAGATTGTATAATCCATGCTATTTCTTTCTCATACCAATTACTCACTGATAGACACATTTTCCAGAGTACCAATATTGTTTGTTTTCACTTATTGAAATAACCCATATGCAAGCCTACTGATATTTTAAACCGAAAAAAGAATTGAAAGTAAAAGAATATAAAGATAAGGAAACCAAAAGAAAACCCATACTTAAAGCCAAATCATACAACACACCTTTTCCTGCTCTATCAAGAATTGCCATGAATTGTGCCAAAAAGCACTTTTAATTTAATAAAAAAAAAATCATGTTTTAAATTTTAAACATTAAAATTAAAAGTGGAAGTGTGGACTCCAAAATTTGTCCCAATTTTATTTTTACATTAATTTTAAGCCCAATTTTAAATCTCAATTACATGTGTTATTTTAGGCCCACTTACCCTTTAATTTTTAGTTTTCATTATTTTGTAAATTATTATTATTATTATTATTTTAAATCTTATTTTTACTTATTAATTGTAGTTGTTATTATTATTATTATTATTATTATTATTATTATTATTATATCTATTTTTTATTTTTTATTTTTTTTCTTTTCTCTCTCCTCTCTCCTCTCTCTTTCCTACTCCCCAACCACGCCACCCTCTTCTTCTCTCTCTTCCCATTCTTCCCACACGGCCGGCCCCCCCACTTTCCTTAGCCCCCATTTTTGTTTTTCTCCCCATTTTGCCCCCCAGCTTTTCCCCCCAGTTCTCAAGATTTTCCCCCTCATTTTTTCTTCCTCTCTTGTCTCTCCTTTTTCCTTTTTTCCACCCTTTCTCTGCTGCCGGCTCCATTCTTCTGCCCCCTTTTAGCTCCACCCGAAGACACACATGGCCCCATGGATTTTTTTTTTCTCTCCATTTTTTTCCATCTCTCTCCCCACACTCCACTTCCCTTCCCAGCCGACCACACACCCATGCTCTCATCTCTTCCATCTTTCTCTCTTCTCATTTCTCCCTTTGGATTTTGGTTTTTTTTCTTTTCTTTTCCATTTTTTTTTAGGTGGCCGAGCCTCCCATTTCTTCTTCTCCTTCCCTCATTTTTTCTCTCGCTCCACGACGGTGGCATGACGCCGGTCGGCAACCCCCTTCCCATTTCCATTATTATTAATATTATTAATATTATTATTATTATTATTATTATTATTTTCATTGTTATTGTTATTATTATTGTTATTGTTATTGTTATTGTTATTGTTATTGTTGTTATTTTATTTTAATGGTAATTGTTGTTTGTGAAATTTGGATTGTTGAATTAATATGAAATTTGGGGTTAATTTGTTGTTGGTAGATCAATACGTAATTCGATTTAATTTATTGTTAGTGAATTAATTTGAAATTTGTTAATTTGGGTTTGTGGGCATATTGTATTTGGTGATTAATTTGAGGATATTTGGATTACATCAATTGCATATTGTTTATTTGGACTTGGGTCTATTGTTAAGTTGTTATTTGTTTGAGCTTATTGGATTGGGCTTGGAATATTATTTCTCTTGACTATGTATTTTTTTATGTGGGCTTGTTAATTGATACGAATTTTGGGGTCCATAATATGGGTGGGATTTGTTGGATTATTTGAATGTTTGATATGGGCTTGACCAATTTGAATTGTTTAATTCGGACATGGGACAATTGTGGTGTATATTAAACTAGGTTTAGATTATGAAATATTAAATTTAGGTCTAGTAGAATTTATTTTAATTTATCCCATTTTAAGTTTGGTTGATTGTGTTTGTATTTTTGGTTATTAATTTGGATGTTCTAGGTTAAAAACTATAGTAATTTGGGCTTATTTTAATTGACGAAATTTATGGGACTAATTTGAAATTGGAATTTGGGTTTGAATATTTGTTTGGGATTTTATACATCTTTGGATATTTACATTTGCGCTATTTTTGTTTTTGCATGGACCAATTCTGCAATCTTGTTGGCTGAGTACGAATTGATGACACGTGGAGCTCGTTGTAAGTTTATTTGGGTACATATTTTATTTACCACTTTTATTTGGTTTTATTTTAATTAACTCTTGTAAATATTGTTCGTTTATATTTATCGGGTGTGTATAGAATTGAACATCGAACAAATTAAAAATTTTATTTAAATGAGAGGAAGAATTCAATAAATATGTTCTAATAAAATACTAATTTCAAAATATTCTTTTTAATAAAAGAAAGTTTTTTTACTATTTTATTTATTTATGAAAATTCAGAAAAATGCATTTAGAAAAATAAAAATAAAAATTGTTTTTAATAGAATTCGAAAAATTGTTTTTAATGACACTGTTAAAAAATTTCTTTGCTTAATAAAAATTGCCCAAAAATTGTTTTGTAAATAAAGTTGTCCCAAAAATTATTTTTTAGTAAAATTGTCTAAAAATATTTTTTTAAACGAATTCTTTCTTTCCTTAATTAAAATAAGATTAAAAGTGTTTTTTAGAAATAGAGAATTTAAATCTTTGTTTTTTCTTTTTAATTAAAATTTCTTTTGCAAATAAAGTTGTGTCATTTTAAATAATTTATAAAAATCACTCTTTTAAATGAAAATGAATCTAAATACTTTTGTATATAAAATAGTAAAAATTCATTATTTTCTAATAAAAGCAAGTAAAAATAATTTTTGTACCCAAATTGAAATTTTGTAATAAATTCTTTTGATATAATAAGTGTAAATAGCTTTTTTGAAAATTGAATATAACTGAAATTGAGAAAATAAATTGATTTTTTTTTTTTTGTAAGTAAATAAATTGAAATCATTAATTCAAAATCATTTTTAAATAAAATCCTTTGAAATTTCTTTAAAACCTTTTTTTTTAATATCTTTTATTTATTTAATTCAATCAACCATTTTGCATAATTCTCTTATTATTTATTTTATGTACTTTTGTAATTAGATTTCATCATTGATTTTGTGCATATTAACTTTCACCATGACTTGTATATTGATTATTTTTCTTGGTATCCATAATTAATTAATTAATTGCCACAATTCCTCAATTCGTTTAGTAGAAGTCGTACGTATACGGGCTTAGAGGGGTGCTACGGCTCACCACCATACCTTCCCAATAAGTAACCTGACCCCCAGACCCAGACTTGGTTTTTCACAGACCCGTTTTTTTTTTCCTTTAGGAGTCACACTTAGGGTTTTCTTTCTTATTTGGTTTTTTCCCTTAAAAAAATAAAACAAAAATAAGTGGCGACTCCAAGTCTTTTTCTAAAAATCAAATTTTCATTGAATAGAATAAAAAACAAGTTTCGCCATTGAGTGGGAACACATCGAGCAAAATGCGGGGTCCACAGGAAGGCTCCTAACACATATTATTATTATTATTATTATCAAATCTTCTTTTAAGCAAATATAAATTTTTAAACATTGTACTTAAATCTCAAAACAAAAAAAGAAAAAAAAAGAAAAAAAAAAGAAAGAAAAAATGAAAAAGAATGTCAAAGTACTCATTCTTTCTTAAAAAAAAAAAAAAAAAAAAAGTCAATATTGAAATTTCTGTTTGGCACATCTATTTTCCTTTTAAACAAACACCCATTATTTTGAAATAAAAATTAAAACTTATTTTGAAAAATTAGAAGAAAAAAAATTCTTATTTGTCTACGAAGCAAACACTTATATTGATACATATATTTCAAACTTCACTATGCCCCTACAAAAAATAAAACATGATAAGCTCCACAACACATCACACATGCAACAGTCAACAAAGGCATTAGAGCCCAAAAAATATAGAACAGAGGATGAAGATAAATCCCTATGGCGGCAGGCAAAGCACGGATCACCACATGGAATACCCATTCCCAAACCCTTAAAGATAATGGCTACCTAAAGAAAGATTTGATTCTCTCAGAGACGTCTGTTCCTCTTTCAAATCCTTTGTATTTTGGCTCACCTTTCTTACCAAATAAAATTGGTTCTACATGGAATCAAATGAAGTCAACAGCATTCCATAAGAATGAACATCCAAGAATTGTATTCTAGTAGAATGAACCATATAGAATTGAAAGTTGTATCCCCATAATCAGAATTTCATTTTTTTCATCCAAGGGTGAACGAATACCATTAAGCTTTATATACACAAACAAAAGCTACATTGAAAAATGATTCTGATCTAACAACAACAAAGAAAAGAAGTAATACCTAGAAATTTTAGTGACTCCACCTCCAGAACCCATGAAAAATTGCTCACAACTTAATCAAATCACACAAAACCTTAGGGCTTAGTTTCAGACCCGGAACAAAGACTATAGGCGAGAAATCGGAGTTGAAATCAGAAAAATGAGGAAAGGAGAAACGAAGAAACGCGAATCAGACTTGATATCGACAAAGAAACGTTTTGTAGAGGAGTGTCAGTGGGTTTGGCTCTCAACGTGGTGGAGATTGCGGTCAAGCCCATGTGTTTTTAAAATCCATGTGTAGCGGTCCAAACCAAAATCGAGTCTAAATGACCATTTAGGTAGCGGCTAATAATTCAATGGTAGCGCCTCGTCAATCTCCGCCGTTATAGGCATATAAAAATTATCATTTATTTTAAGTGTGAATTTTTTCAACCAAATTTTCTACCACTTTACCAATATATTTAGATGCCGTTAAAACATGTGTAAGCCTATATATTATTTTTGGTTATGGATTTTATTGATCCCTACTATGTCACCATATCTTATGTTTTTTGTAGTGCATTAGACTTTTGGCGAGGAAGGATGTGATGCATTAGACTAATGTTAATGTTTCTTTTGGCAAGGAAGGAAGGACGTGATGCAGGAAGTATATGGGGCCTTGGACTGATGTTAATGTTCCTTTTGGCAAGATAGGATGGATCTGGAGCATTAGAGGAAGGAAGACTGATGTTAATGTTCCCTTTGGCAAGAAACGAAGAATATGATGCAGGAAGGATATGGGCCGTTAGACTTTCAACCAGAAAGGAAGACAGATATTAATGTTCCTTTTGGCGAGGAAGGATGTGGTATTTTGTATGGCACGTGGAAAGTTTCACAATTCATCAATTGGCTTTCAGTCATGTCGGGTTGTAAACACATTTCTTCTCTTGTGAAATTCAAATTCCATTAAAATGATTAAACACATTTGCACCATCAACTGTCCGATGTGGGATTAAATAACCTCTGACGAAAAGTAATAAAATACTCTTATACATTCTATATGTTTTGATAATCAATTCAACTGACGTAAAGGCTGAATCTTCTTATTAAAACCACCACAAAAATACTTGCACAAGGAAAAAAAAAAAAAAAGGCTGTGTTTTTAGTGAAGATATAAAATGATAATTTACTTTCCCCTACTTTTTAAAGTAATTAGGTTTTATTATTTGAATTTATTTTCAATTAGTATTTATTTTTAATTAATTGAGATTGGACTAAATACTTATAAAATAAATAAATAAATGGTTTTTAGGATTTCATATTTTCTATTTTATTTTAGATCACTAAATTAATTTTTTTTCTTTATACTTAATCTCTTACAATACAAAAAGTAAATATATTTTAAGAACACTTCTTGTAGGAAAACAACAAAATCAAATAATCACTGGGCATTGCTTTATTTTTGAGAAAACCTTTTTTCGGCTTCTCCATTGAAAACATTTAAATTTTGAAAACACCATCTTTTGGAAAGCACTTTTTCACTTAGATTGAAGGTTTTTTTTTTTATTTTTTTATTTTTAAAAAAGGCAAAAAAAAAAAAAATTAAATGTCCTTATATGTTTTAAACTTATTTTATAAAAAGACAACTAATGCTTTTAGATGACAAATTGAATAAATCTTAATTCAATTCTTTAAAATAATGCATGAATATCTATATATATATATAGCATAACTCTATTGTTATAAAATATAAAAATGAGAAGAAGAAATAAGAAGAGAATAATACAATTATTATTTCAATAATAGGCCTCCTTTTATAAAGAGTTAGGAAGAGTTTTACATTAACATGGATAATCATCTACAAGTTTCTACAATATAGTAAATTCTTATATTTTATAGTACTCTTCCTTATATGATTATGAGAATATGTCTCATTAAAACCTTATTAAGAAAAGTCAAATGGGAAAACATTAGTGAAGGAAAAAGAATACAATATCCTTTAAATACTTTGACTATTTAGCACTGCCTCATTAAAAACTTTGCTTATAAAACTTAGATGAAAAAAATACAGTGCAGTACATCTATATCAATATTTTCCCCTCTCGTAGACACAATTACTCTTTTTTTTCAACACTTCAACTAATAGATCTCTCAAATTTTGTATTCCAATGTTGTATATTAACTTTTTTAATGTAATCGAATGTAACGCTTTTGTGACTAGATCTGTTAAATTATCTCATGACTGGATTTATAGAACATCAATTTCACATTTTTCTTGAAGCTCATGAGTATACAAGAATTTGGGGGAGAAAAGATTAGTTTTGTCATCTTTTATAATTTTCCTTTAATTTATGAAATACAAGCAACATTATTTTCATATAACTTGGTAGCATTAATTTGATGCAAGGTAGTCCATATGATTGATTCTCAAATATATTGGATCATTAACCTTAATTGTAGACATTCATAACTTGCTTCGTGAATTGAGAGTGTCTCTAAATGATTTGAAAAAGTAACTACCATTGTTTACATAATTGGTCTTTATGATATTATTTCACTACCATAGTTAAATATATACCCCACTTAAGACCAAGCTTTGTGGGGGTATAAAAGATAGCCAACATCAACATATCTTAGCATTTGAGATTTTGACCCTTTCAAATAAAATAAACGTATGTCAATTGTTCCATAAAGATATCATAGTACATATTTGACTTCATTCCAATATATTTGAGTTGGTGAATAACTATATCTTGCAAGCAAGTTATTAGATAATGCAATATCTAATCGTGTATAATTTGGAAGATACATGAGTTCACTAACAACACTTAGATGTAGTACTTCTAGACTAAGTAGTTATACACAATCTTCTTTAGGATGAAAGGGGTCCTTTTTCACTTCAAGTGAACAAACTACCATAAGAAAACTTAATGAATGTGATTTTTCCATATGAAAGTGCTTTAAGACTTTCTCTGTATATGTTAACTGATAAACTAACACTTCATTTGGAAAATACTTGATCTACAAGTCGAAACAAAAGATTGTTTTTCGAAAATCTTTTATTTCAAATTCCCATTTTTAGATAGTCAACTATTCTTGTGATCTCTTCAAGAGTTCCAATAAGATTCAAATTGTCCATATATACTATAACAATTGAAAATCTAATTGTTGATTTCTTAATGAATATATATAGACAAATAAGATTATACCCATATCCTTCTCTCAATAAATATTCGTTGAGGCGATTGTACCTCATGCATTTGGATTACTTAATCCATACAAGGATTTGTGTAACTTATTAAATATGTGCTAAGAGGTTTCAAATCAAGTACTTTAGGCATCTTACATCCTTCGTGAATTTATTCGCTTCAACATTTTAAATCATCTAGGGACTTGGTTGTTTTATGTATTTTAAATTGTTGAAGAATTTGAACATATCTATGAGTTCGTATACATTATATAATATATATTAAGTCCATAGGGATGATCAATCTTGATAGTTAGGAATATGATTAAGTCATTACAAGAGTTGATACAAGGTTCCTATAGAAAACCTTATGCTATAATTTTTGCATTTTATTAAATACACTTTTGTATAATAACTCATTGGTATAAAACAATTTTTATGTGTTCACATGTTAGACTTTAGGTCCATTTATACTTAACAGGCTCAACGCCTGCTACCGTCTTGACTACAAGTCTAAAACTCCTCATTTCATCAAGTCTAACTTATTTGTATTGTATTTTTTTATTTTGGCCAATTATTTCTATGTTGACATTCTTACACAATTCACGATTTGGAATCTTTATCATTACTAATGATGTCAAAGACTGTTTAAAAATAACATAGATGCATTGTTAATGACAACATTATTTTGATAACATCTTTCTCATGTCATGTACATAATTAATAAGGTTTTCTTTAGGTATTTATGTCTCTTTAGGGGTTGTTTGTTCAATTTATATCTCTTCAAGGGCTACTTGTTTAATATATGCCTCTTCAAAGACTCTTTATTTTATTTGTTCCTCTTCAAGGGCTATTTGGGATTGATAAGTCATTTTGTGGCATTTTTTAGAATACTAAGTTTTCAAGTGTTTTCCTTATATTTTCCTCTTTTAGGGAATTACATCATTTGAGCCAATAAGTCTACTACACTTCAGATATACCTTAATTTTATTTGTTGCATGTTATCATAGTTGCTTGTTATGCGAAGACATAAATTTATCATACTTCAGGTGTGTTTTAGATTTATTTGTTAAAAATACTAGTTATTTGGCAACTAGTTAATTATCCTTCAAGGATTTCAAATCATATTTGCTTATATCATAATAAAAGAAAAACTTTCTAAGAAATTTCATGTTGTTGTTTTGGAATTAGCTTTTCTCCATCTAAAAAAGGAAAAAAAAAATTCATTAAAATGATAATCTGCACAACATGTCATACTATCTTCCAAGTGTAAAGAAAGGCTAGTCACTAGATAAAAGTTTAATGACTTTAGAATGAGTTGATTGATCATTGTTTACTTTGGGACCAAGTTAGTATAGTACAAAGGATCATTCACATGGAATTTATCACTTCTAGAGCCTCCAATCAAGTTTACTTGCTATAGATTAACATCAACTATTACATATGTCATACAATTAATAAGACATATCTTGGAATATATTTGTATTAAACACTTGATCTTTATGTACACAACTGATAAATATGACATATGCATGTATTAAAAGTCATTGAACTTTTTTCCATAATATGAAATGTACAATTTCATATTTCAAATTCCATAACTTAAAAAAAAAAAAAAAAACAAGAATATTGAGGATATAATGAAATCAAATCTGAATCATAGTAAGTTAAGAATTTCAATGATTCAAGAAGGAAAATTTCACATATTTTCTTTACAACTCTTGGTTATGAAAATATATAAAATTTATATAGCTCTAGGCTATGAGTCATAAAATAATTTTTATAAGAATATATATGATAATCGTTTCAAGCTATGAAAATTTATCATATTTTTATAGTTTTTCATAGCAACAGATTAAGAGAATTTATATCGTTATATAATTTCATATATATAGTTAATCAAAATTGCATAAAAAAATAAGAATAAAAATATGCTTAAAATTTCATAATATTAACTAACAATAAAAAAAAAAAAAAAAATTGGTTTTAGTATTTATTTTCTCATTTAATAACTTTTGGTTATGAATAATAATAAGTAAATATATAACTTTTACCTATGCATAATAACAAAATATTTCCACATACTTTTTGGCTTTTTCATAACTTTTGGTTATATGAATTTCACAAAGTTTTACAAAAATTGTTAATTAATAATTTTATTTTCTATAGCTTTTGGCTTTAATAAAATACATATTAACAACTTTGATATAACCTTTGCTAGTACAAAGAATGTTAGTTTTTATTTATTTATTTTGTATTCATAACTTCTAGTTATGGATAATAACAATTACATAGCTTTGGCTATGTATAATTTTTTTTTTTTTATGATAAAATGTTTTTTATATAGCTTCTAGCTATATGAATTTTAATATTTATTAATTTTCTACTCTTTTCTTCATAGCATCAAGCTATGAATAATTAGAATTGAGTAATGTTGTAAAAAAAATAAAAATAGAACAAATCATTAATGAATTATAATAATTACATAAAATAAAATTTATCTTATAACATACCTTCATTTGAAAAGTATTTGAAGGAATCTTCTCTATTCTACTTGATTAAGGAAGTAAACAAGATAGGAAGTCTTCTTTTACTATAGAAAGTTCCAAGAGAGACAATTAAAAAGCAAACTTCCTTGACGTTAGAATCATGCTATAGAAAATAACAAATCATTCTAATAACATGTAAAATAAAAAAAAATGAGAAGAAGAAATAAGAAGAGAATAAATTGGAATGCTAAAAAAATATATATATATAATTATTATTTCATTAAAGGTCTCATTGTTTTATAAAAAGTGAAAAAGAGATTTAGATCAATATGAATGTTTATCCGCAAAGTTCCACAATTCAATAATTTTTTTTTATTTTATAACAATTGTCATATTTTAATATGATTATTTTTTACATATTTATATAAAAAAATTTAGAACATTCAACGAAAGCATAAATAAATAAGATATAAAATAATGATATTAGGATATAAATTAATGTAATTCAGGTATAAATCCATGACAACATATATAAGAGACCAAATAATATAGGAATGAGACCATACTTACATGTGTGATATTACATGGTTAATAGTTTTTTTTATTAGATTTTAAGGTTACAAATTAAGCTGATTAGTCGGATTGATGGCTAACTAGAGTCCAACTCACATTAAGAGACGACCAATCCAAGTTCAACCCAACCTGACCTCCAACTTAAAGTACTAAACCCAAATCCAATCCAACCTCATTTCTTTAAGCTTGGGTTAAATTCAAATTATTTAGTTTAGACTCAACGTGGTTAGGTTAGACTTGGGTTGAGTTCAGGTTGGTTCGATTGCATAATTCATAAATCCATCTATAATATTTTGTGGTTATATATATATATATATATATATATATATATGTTCTTATGTGAAAAATTAAATAGTAAATAAGACAAAATTTTAAGATAAGAACCAAAAAAAAAAAAAAAGAAATTTATATATTTTCTAAAAAAATTAAAAAACATATTTGTGGACCTTGCATTTCGGCTCATGCACTTCCACTCGATGACGAACTCGATTTTATTTGAAAATGATTTTGTTTATTAGAAAATGACTTGGAGTTGCCACTTATTTTTGTTTTATTTTTAAAGGATAAACAAAATAAGAAAGAAAACCCTAAGTGTGACTCCTTATTTTAGAAAAGGTGGTATGTGAAAAACCGGATCAGACTCGAGGGTCAGGTTACTTATCGGGAAGGTATGATAAAGACCGTAGCACCCTTTCTAAGTCCCTAAAGTTGTGTCTCTACTAATAAAATGAAGCTGATGTGACAATCAATAAGAAAATCAATGGATATACAAATCGATCATGCACATATGAGAATCAGAACATGCATAGAGAATGACCATGATGCGAGTAGATACGTACCTGGGCGACGAGCCAATATGCGCTATCAAGAGAGGAGGTTAGTGCACAATAACGATCACAAGCTATGTCACACACGTCACTAAGCATAATAAGAAATCATTAAATATCACATTCCACTTCACTCAAGTTCATTTTTACTTCAAATAAAATTCTTTGATGTAGGAATCCACCAAAGCCCATTTATTTTGCATGAATCAATTCCAATAACTCCATTATTTGGAATTACGGGATTTAATCCTTACTTATTTTAAAACATTTTGAAAATCATGGAAATTCGAAGGTAGCTTGCCGAAAAGAAAATGGCGGCCAAATTTGATTGAAAATGAGATTTTGGTATCTAAAAAAAACTAAGGATGAAAAAGTAAAGGAGTTGGGATTATTTGAAAAGCTGAATTTGAGAAAATATTTACAAAACGGGATATGGGGCAATTATCTTAAAATCAAAGATGATGAAAAATAAAAAATGAAAAAAAAGAGGGCACGTGGTCTAAGGCTGCATGTCTGAGGTAACCATGCAAAAATACATAAATGGGAGAGTTGATAAGGAATAACCATGCAGGGAACGGGTCCTTAGAGGTGCAAATAAACTGGTCACTAATCCAAAGTACTGAACATGCAAATATTGGTTCTCACTTGGACTACTAGCTGTGCTTCAAATGCGCTTGAGTTTTGAATGCCTTATAGAATGTCAGTTCCGGAATTTCAGAAGTCCACTCAGATACTTATTTATATATCCTCAACCTTGGGCAAATCTTCCTATGTTCCAGTTTTTCATGAAGCTTACACAGTTTCTCGCGCTAGAAGGGCTCAAAATAGAGCCTCTTGAGCATCAGATTGTGAGTACTGTCATTGGATCATCACGGTGTTTCTAATATCCTCATGTGCATCTCGGAAAAATTCTTCCTCAGACACCAATTCAATGTCAGGATACTTGAGCTTGAAATCTGTGCAAGCCTTGATGGCTTTCACATAGTGATTCTTCTCATGCATCAAATTGTGAAGCTAAAGTGTCGTGAAGTCCCCCGGGACCTTGGCCTGCTCTGTTTCAGCTTTTACACTGTCGACTTCCAGCAAGATAGACCGATTTTCCTGGTGGAGAATGATGAAGTAGAGGAACATTTGAGTGACGAGTTCGTGAGGTTGAGATTTGGGTTGAGTTTCGTTCTTGATAGAAAGCATCTTGCCCAAGATCTCCTCCATTGAAGCCTTTCACATTCTTTTCACCCTCTTTCATTACTTCAACAAGGTTGTCAAGAGCTTTATGTTGGGCCTTCAAGTGTCCAATTTGAAAGCGGGCAAGAAACCTCATTATATGGGAATGAGTGACAGCCTCTGGTTCTGCTGATGAATCCGCCACATTTAAAGACATCATAGCCTCGCCGAGCACCCAGTTTTCATCAAGAGTCCACAGTCCCGCAAATTCAAATCCAATTTCCCAATCAATCCATCAAGATCATTCTGCATCTGAAGCTTTCCTTCATTTCTCCTTGTGAATCAGACTCTGCACAAGAACAAAGACAAGATAATACCAGAGCTGTGAGGACAGATCTCATCTTCAATGGTATCATTCCTAATGATCAAAGCAATGAAACACGTGGTTCCCACTGAGCACAAGGTAAAAATTTCATATCCTGAACCATCTAACATGTTTGACAATGGGAAGGTAGAGAGGGGTTGAAACATTTGCAAGGATTTGAGTGGCCATGCATGGCCATGCAAAGGTGGGGGAAATGGGTGTGATGGGTATTTAGAAAATGGGTATGTGGTGTAGAGAGATAAACAAGTAGAAAGTAGATGGTGAACGAGCTAGTGAGACGGAATGGGTTCAGTGGTAGCGGGTATGAGGATGTAGAGAGAGAAAGGGTGGTGACAGGTATGTGAGTTGGGGAAGATGAGAAAGGTGGTGGGTGAGAGAAATGGGTGTTTTCAAGATGGTCAATTAGATATTTGTACCATTTGGCATGGCAGCACTCTTGTCTAGCCAAAGGGACTCATTACAGCTTTTGAAATTACCTACAGAAGCGAAGCTAAACAGATTTGATGATGCCACTTGCACCATCTCAAGCAGACCTATTAAATCTGGTCCAAAACCTGGGCAAAATTGAGAAATTCTGGCCGCATCTAGATTTCTCTTTTTAGCTAATTCATTCAACAAACCAGGTTGAAAAGGTCCTATTCTGCTACTTCAGGACGGCCATTGCACTCGTGGATGTAAATCAGATTCAAAATGTCCCTTTCTGGCATTTCGTCAAACAAATCTATATGCGTCAATCATTATTCGATGTCTTGCATGCATTAACAAAGTCCTGTCCCTTGGATATTCATCCAGGTCAAACCCATTATTGTTGAAGTAGTTATCTCATTCTTAGATCTCGGATGCTTCTGGGCATAAAGAAGATAGCAACGTTGAACAAATGATTATCATCTTCTTCATCTTCAAGTTGTATATTCGGTATACCAGGACAATCACTATAATATTCAACACATGCGTTCAACAGGGGCACTCATTTCTCTTCATACCGTGACATGCATTCTTGTACCACCGCTCCTAAGATGCAAAAATGAAGGAGCCACATCTGAACTGGGTTTTCATGTAGAGTGACGAAGGATGGGTCTGAAAGGTGCATATCATGTAGAAACCATTTATCGATCTGTAAGGATGGGTTTGGAAATATATGAGGAATGGAGAGGTGGGAATGAACGTGCGCGTGAAACTCCGTATACGTGAGAAGATAGAAATCAAGTGGGTGAAGAAGAAAAGGTAGAACGGGTAATGGAAGGAGGTGATGAGGGAAAGTGGATTCGGTGATAGAGCCAGCTGCAGCAATGGGCTTGACAAATAGGTCAGAGGAATGAATTTGATAGGTATTAGAAAGTGGGTATGAAGGGTATTATGGGGGATTGAAGAGTAGTGCGATAAGTGTGTAGGAAATGGATGATGCGCAAGTTAATGAGAGAAATGGGTACAGAGATAGGTATGGAGGATGGAAGGATGAAAGATGGGTTAAATGAAGTATGAAGGTTAATAGGATAGGCACGTGGTGAGGTTGCATGGCTGGGTGAAGTTGAAAGTAATGGGCATGAGAGGTGATTACTGGAAATGCATAGAGAAATATGGGTTTTATGGATATTAAGAGGTGGAGCTATGAGTATGATGGCAGAATAAGCAACTGGTAATGAGTGCATATAGCATGAAGGGTGGAAAAGAGATGAGAGGAAGCGGGTTTGAAGAGTTCGGGGGGTATGAGTGAATGGCATATGGGTATAGTGACAGGTGTTGATAATGGATATGATAGGTGGAGATTGGGTTTAATGAGTACGCTTGGCGTAGACACGGGGTATGGTGGAGTGTGAAGTGATAGGTTTAATGGATGAGAGGTGAAGGATGAAGTGGGTTAGAGAATATTACAGAAATGGTGGTATGCATGAGGAGTGTGGAGAATGGCCTTGTTTTTCTAGTTCTTGTCGTGTCGGTGGTTCGCTACTTCACAGGGACTACAGGAGATAAGAACGGAAATCAGGAGTTCAATGATTGCAAGACAAAAATTGACGATATAATAAACGCCACGGTCAGAATTATTGCTGCAGCAGTTGCCATTGTGGTTGTGGCAATTCCAGAAGGCTTGCCTTTGGCCTTCACACCCACACTTGCTTATTCAATGAAGAAAATGATGGCTAATCAGGCTATGGTTCAGAAGTTTCCCACCTGTGAGACCATGGATTCTGCAACTATGATTTGTGCTGATAAAACGGGTACCCTTACTCTGAAACAGACGAAGGTGACAAAGTATTGACTTGGCAAAGAACCTGTTGAAGATTCCTTTTCATTTGCCTTAAGTGTTCTCGAACTGATTCGACAAGGAATTGCTTTGTACTCAACTGGTAGCATTTACAGGGCCACTTCAAGATCTGAATTCGAGTCCTCCGATAACCCCACAGAAAAAGTAATACCTCCTTGGGCTGTTCTGGAACTTGATATGGATATAAAGGAACTAAAGCAGAATCCAAACATTCTTCACGTTGAAACTTTCAATTCGGAGAAGAAAAGAAACGGGATTTTAATGGCGAAGAAAGCTGACAACAAAATGCATGTGCACTGGAATGGAGCAGCAGGAATGGTATTGGCAAGGTGCTCAAGTCATTGTGACGTTTCTGGAAGCATGGAAGACCAGAATGATGCTGGAGGGATGACATTTGAACAAAATAATTCAAGGTATAGACGCATGCAGCCTCTATTGCATTGCTTTTGCGCATAAACCAACTCTGGTGATAATGTCTTCACCCAGAGGAGAGAATGGAGAAAGGAGATAAAATCTGCGTAATGAATGGATCCTCTCCCTTTGATAATCTTCCCATGGTACAATGCCTGAAACAGAAAGGCCATGTGGCTGCAGCGACAGGTGATGGCGCAAATGACGCACTGGCATTAAAAGAAGCCGACATAAGACTTTCCATGAGGATTCAAGGCACCGAAGTGGCAAAGATGAATTCAGATATCCTCGTCTTGGATGATAACTTTGCTTCAATGGCAATGGTCTTGAGATAAGGAAAATGTGTTTATAATACCATCCAGAAATTCATCCAGCTTTAGTTGGCTGTGAATGTGACAGCCTTATAATCAACCTTGTTGCAACAGTTTCAACTGGTGAGGTTCCATTGACAGCAACACGGTTATTACGGCTGAACTTGATCGTGGACACGCTTAGTGTCTTGACCCTTAGTCACAGAGGTACCCGCCAAACACAACACAAATATAGGAGCAATAGCGAAGACGATGGCTAGAGAGATCGATGAAGATTAAACAAATACGAGAACATGAACCACAATGAAGGTACAGAGCTCCATCTCAGGTGATGCCCATGAGCTCAAAACAGGTGGAATTCACAAAGATAATAAACACGAATCTCATATGTACAATTCAAAAACAAACTTGTGCATCAATCTTGTACAGAGAAAAGTAAAGAAAACCCCAAAGAAAACAGAGCATGCACTTAGAATAATAGATTTAACCAGGACGAGCAGGTAGCTCTTCCTATCCACATCAAAACTGCAAATGGATGCCCAGAAAAACAGCTAAGAATAGGAATCAAAACCATATAAAAATGAGAGGATAATAAGCTATAATAGTATACCTGGAAAGCTTTCCTTAAGCAAATAATTACTCCTCTCTTTCCAAGACTTCCTCAGCTGATCTTCCTCTCAGCTTCTATGGCTTGCTTGCCTCTCCAGAAAAATATCTCTCCAAAACCCGCAATGAAAAGCACCACCCCCTCACACCTGTAACCTCATTTTTTTCTCTCAAGCTCCTGGAACCCCCTTTTTCTCCTTGCCCCAGACTTGCTAGCCTCTCAAGCTAAAGGAATCCCCCACAAAAAAATCTCAAAACCAGCCCCCAAAAGCACTATACCTCTGGCAGCTCCATACGCTCCTCCGTAACAGAATCCGCTCCTCTCTCTTACCTGTCGTCCTCCCATAGCTCCCCAAAAAGCAACATTGATTCCTGGCAGCCAATCAGGAGGTAACACATGGCTCCTTGAGAGCCCTCCACCTAGCAAGAAGTATGACCCGCAGACAATGAAAAAAAAGCCTAAGACGGGGGTCTACAATATTATATAATATCATTTGATATTTTTCTTAAAAACATAAAAAAAAAATTAATAATATTATATAGATAATATATATTATAAATATTATAAAACAATTGAATCGAGTTTGAGTTAGGTTTGGGTTCTCTGAACCTTAACCCATGCCTAACCCAAATTAAGTTCGAGTTAAAAAAACCTAATTCTAACTTGAGTAATGAAAATGATTGCCCAAGTTCACCCAAATATTGAGTTGGGCTGGACCATCTAAGTTGCATCCCTATTAGATTTAAAATAAATACACTTTAATACTATAAATTAATTTTTTCTAAACACCTTAGTTCTTGGAATATATTTCATTCAAAAATAGAGTTTAATTTTTTTTATAAAATTAACTAATATATTCTAAATTTACTAATCAATCTTAATTTTTTCATTTGTTTAAGTTTTCAAGTATAACTAATTGTAATCATTTAAAAATTGAGTTTGCACTACAAGAATGTGAGTTTTTGGTTGCAGCCATTACCTTGACTAAAAAGAAGACTAGTGCAACTATAGGATATGGAGAACATGTCAGTGGTCAGGAGATTAAAAATCTGGAATTACCCCATGGTTAGGAACCAAGTACATGCCATGTTATCAATGAGATTTGCTATACCCATTATTGTATAAGATGGTGGCTAAATAAAAAGAATGCTAATATCCTATACCCATTATTTCATTCTTCAAAATGTTTTTTGCTAATGTTTCTAAGCTTCACACACACCCAAACATAAATCCTACATGTTTGCTCTAACAAGACATTAAATAAAGGAAAAACACCAAAATATCTCAAGTCATCATGATTGTTAAAAGAGTATTGTCGGATTCACTAAATAGTCTCTCTAAAATGCATCCCTATGAGAATACTGAAAATAAAGGTCCTTCATTTTGTAAAGATTACCAACCATGGAAATGTTTGTAAGGTATCAGACTAACAAACATATTTGTTCACAAATTACTTTCTTTGCTAAAATTAACTCAACATAACCTAACTCAACAAAGCTATATATCCAATTACTCGGGTTAGCTATATGAACCAATATAAAATATCCTCAACCAATATAAAATATTCCCCATAACAATCCTTTAGATTCCCTCCCCCAATTATGATAGAGGATTACTCTAAAAATCCCCAATTTATCCCAAAATTTTAAAAGAAATTTTTTACTACATATTTTCAAATTCATAGAATCATTGAGTGTAAATAGTTCATAAGTTCATAATATTTCTTGAATGACATCTTATTTTTGAGATTTTAGCATTCACTACATTACTAGAATTTCAACCATTCAATGTCAAATAATTCTAAAATCACAAGTTCATCAATCATCATGCCAAACACTAATCATCGACTCAATCTCCAAAAACTGCAAAAGTCCAAGAAACCAAAACACTTAGCAATCAAAGAAACAAACAAAAGCAAGCAAAAGCCACTACAAATCATTCAGAAAATAGGGGAAAATAGAGCAACCTACCTGAGAATTCATTCAAAGCAAGAAAATTATCCAAGTGTTTCAGCCCAAACCTAGAAAAAAAATAAAAATCAAAACACTTATTTAACCAAACACCTTAAACTCCCCAAATCTCCAAATCTTGTTTATTCATGTTCATCTATGTGGAATCATTTTCACTCACTGATAATGATAAATCTCCAATATTTCTGATATTGTAACTAAGGAAAATATTACATGCGAATAAAATATTTTAGCCTAAAAAAGGCACACTAAATGATTCACATATATGTAGTTGGTTTTAAATATTAGACCAAATTAAACTCTTTCTTTCCAGCGCTAACTTTTAATAGAATCAAGGTAAATAATAATATCTTTTGGGACAATACAATCAAGGACACAAGGCAAGGTAAGAACCTAACCATTTAGAGGATTTAAATACTATATGCCTTGGTTTTGAATGAACAAGACTGCCCAACAGCACAAGAACCACACAAGTAGAAATTTAATTACAGTTCTGGATCCATCCACTTACCTTTCTCTATATAACATGCTTCAAGGTGTGGACCATACATTCCTCCATTGGTTCAAGCTCCCTTATCAACATGATGTCCAGAGATTGAGGTTTAAATACCTTGGAATTTAAGTATTTCAAGATCCAAGAACCAAGAAATTAACCACTTAGTCACCATAAATCTTTATAAAAGAAAATGAAGAAGAGAAAAACTTGAATATTATTTGGAAAATCCCATATATATTTAAGAGAAAAAATAAACAAAAACAAAATAATTGCACCATAAAAAATATTAAAGAGAAAAGATAAAGAAGGGAACTTGAATAACACATATATTTGGTGGTCAACCCAAACATGATAAGGATTCTCAATCAAATTTCTTAACATACCAACGCTTAAAAAGGAAAATGGTGCTTTTTCGGTTGACCATCCAAAAACAAAGGATAAGATAGAGTTCCATTCACATGCATGCATGTGTATTTAAATAGAAGGGGAAAAAGGGACTTGAGATACACATGCCTACATGCACATATTTAAATTTTCTTTTCTTTAAAAAACAAAAAATGAACACTTGAGATATCTTGAGCTCCATTTCCTCCCACTCTAAAGATGAATTGCTTCCTCTAACCTGTCAAAATACTAAAAAAAACTCCATAGAAAACCGAGAACTCTGATCAGTTTTCTTTTCTGTATCCATCTATATACAGATATATATCCTGTACACGGAGTCTAAATTCCTAAATTGTATATGGTAACATTAACAAATACATGGTAAGCCAATCTGTCAATCTTTTCCTATATGTACAGCTAATTGATTCCTAATTTGTACATGGTAAGCCAATCTGTCAATCTTTTCCTATATGTACAACCAATTGATTCCTAATTTATATATGGTAACATTAACACCCCCCCTCAAATTGATGCTGGTAAGTCAACCAGCAACAATTTTCCAACAAGAAATTCATGCTGTTGTCGAGTCAAAGCTTTGGTGGTGAAGATATCAGCCACTTGGAGAGCAGAAGAGATGTGAGGAAGAGATATCACCCGACTTTCCAAGGTGTCTCGAATAGAATGACAATCAACCTCAATGTGCTTGGTACGTTCATGAAAAACGGGATTAGTGGCAATTTGAATAGCACTAGTGTTATCAGCATGAAGAGGTGTAGAAGTAGTCTGAGGAAACCCAAGCTCCTCAAGAAGACCACGTAGCCATACAATTTCAGAACAAGTAGTAAACATGGCACGATACTCAGCCTCAGTAGAGGAATTAGAAACACGATCTTGTTTCTTACATCTCCAAGAAATTAAGGCATCACTTAAAAACATACACCAACCCATAGTGGATTGACGTGTATCTAGACACCCAGCCCAATTTTCATCACTATAGGCAACAAGTTGAAGAGAGGAGCTAGTAGGAAAGAACAACCCATGAGTAGGTGAACCTCAAAGATAGCGGATGATGCATCGAATTGCAGCAAGATGGAGATGCTGAGGAGAAGTCATAAACTGATTGACTTGATAAACGACATAGGAGATATCAGGTTGAGTAGTGGTCAAGTAGATACGACTCCCAACCAGGCACCGATAGAGAGTAGGATCATCCAGAAGGTCCCCTTCATCTTTCCTGTATTTGACATTTACCTCCATAGGAGTATCAACAGAAGAAGTGTCCTCCAAACCAGCCAAAGTGATAAGATCTTGAAAACACTTATGGTGATTCACGAAAATACCACTAACCCGATGATGAACTTCCAATCCTAAGAAGTATGTGAGTTGTCCAAGATCTTTCATATGGAAAGTTGTATGTAATAGTTGCTGAAGCTTAGTAATCAAACCACAGTCAGTGCCAGTAATGATAATATCATCCACATAAACCAAGAGAAGGACTATACCCGATGCAGACATGTGGAAGAAGAGAGAAGAATCATACTAACTTTGGGTAAAACTGAAGGAAAGAATTGTACGCGAAACTTCTCAAACCAAGCTTGGGGCGTCTGCTTGAGCCCATACAAAAGAACGTTTTAGCTTACAAACATCATGAGGAGAAGAATTAAACATACCAGAGGGAAACTTCATGTAAATCTCTTCCTGGAGATCACCATGAAGAAAAACATTCTTTACATCCATCTGATGTAGTTGCCATGACTGTGAAGCGACAATAGCTAAGATGGTTTGAACCGTGGTCATTTTGGCAACAGGAGCAAATGTATCCTCATAATCAACCCCATATTCCTGCTTGTTACCCAAATCTACTAGGCAAGCTTTGTACCGGTCCAAAGAGCCATCAGAACGAAGTTTTACAGAGAAAACCCATTTACTCCTAATAGGTTTGACTGTAGAAGGACAAGGAACAATATCCCAAGTATGATTCTCCTCAAGTGCTTGAAGTTTTGCTTGCATTGCATTTTGCCAACACTCATGTTCCATGGCCTGTTTGTAGCAAGAGGGAATAGAAATAGTGGATAAAGTAGCAACAAGAGAGACAGGAGAGAAGAATCCATACCAATCAAGGGGTCGAGAAAGACGAGTAGATCGACGAAGAGTGGAAGCAGGAGTAGGATCAGGCGCCGGGTCAAGATCGGAAGAGGGCATAGAGGAAGTGGAATTGGACTCGTGTCGACTACGTCTTTCATACACAAAACCAGGTTTGAACCTTTCCACAATTGTTGGGGATTCAGAAAAACTAAGCAAAAGATATACAAATGCAGATGGCAGCTCAACATGAGATGGAAAGAAATATTGATTTTCAAAGAAAATTACATTCCGGGAAACTCATATACAACGAGCATGGGGATCATAACAAACATAACCCTTGTGAGGGATAGCATAACTAAGAAAAGCACACATAACAGACTGAGCAGTAAGTTTATGTCGTTCATGAGTAGGTAGATGCACAAAACAAACACAACCAAATGTACGAAGATTAGAATATAAAGCAGAATGACCAAACAACTTAGAGAAAGGAGAAACATGATTTAACATAGGAGAAGGTAAGCGATTGATCAAATGAACTGCAGTAGAAAGTGCTTCACACCAAAGACGAGGAGGAACCGATGAGTCAAGTAAAAGAGTTCTTACCACATCAAGAAGGTGGCGATTTTTCCTCTTAGCAACACCGTTTTGTTGTGGTGTCGAAGGATAAGAACGTTGAAAGATGATCCCTTTGCTTTGAAGAAATTCTTGAAACTCATTGGACATGTATTCTCCGCCAGAATCAGAGCAGAGACCTTGATGCTGGCAAAGAATTGAGTCTCAATAAGTACAAGAAAGCGCTTAAAGACTGAAAAAACTTTAGCCTTAGCCCGGAGGAAGTAAACCCAAGTAAAACGACTAAAGTCATCTATGAAAGTAACAAAGTACTTATAATGTGCATGAGAAACAATAGGTGCAATCCCCCAAACATCACTATGTATAATATCAAAACATTGTAAGGCACGAGATGTGGAATGAGGAAAAGGTAGAACTTTACTTTTGCCAAGTTTGCATGATGTATAATCGAAAGAAAGATCAAGAGAAGAACATGTTTTATTTCCCAATAACCTAGAATTAAACAAAGTACGAAGTACATAAGAGTTTGGGTGGCCAAGACGTCTATGCCACATCTTATGTCCAGAACCAACAACATTACTTGCAAAGAAAAGTAAAAGAAAACTAGGAATAATAGTGGAAGGAGAAACATGAAGAGGAAAGAGTCGTCTCACTTTAAGCCCCTTCGTGATCATCTTCCTAGACACTTGATCCTACACAACACAACTAGAACGAGAGAAATTGACATTACAATTATTATCAACCGATTGACCAACAGAAAGAAGATTTGTGGAGAGGTCAGAAGACACAAAAACATTAGTTAAGGAAGAGGAAAGATCACCAGCAACACTGATAGGCAGAGAACTGCCATCAACAATGTTAATTTTCAGATTTCCATCATAATTTCTAACATTGGAAAGAGAAAGAACAGTATTCATCATATGGTTAGAAGCTCTAGAGTCAAAATACCATGGCTTAGAAGAAATCGTATGATTATCTAAGAGCCCAAAAGTAGAAAAAGCAGAAATGATCATTTGTTGTACCATTTTAGGAGTGAGTGTGTTCAGGTTTGCTAAGGCTGTAGGAGCAGGAATAGGAACAACCAAAGAGGCAGTAGGCAATACAGTAGAACTAGAGGCACCAGTGGAGGCATGATAAGCAGTACCTTGCTTCCTTTCAGGTCGAATGAGACAAGTAGAGATGATATGATCTTGTTTCTTGTAGTAGTTACACAACTTCTTGGGACAGTCCCGAGCAATGTGACCAAAATCTTTACAACTAAAGCACTGGACAACATGCATATCTCGACCCTTATTCCGCCCCTGTGCTGCATAAGCTACAGAAACAGGTGCACTAACATTAGCCTGATGTTCCATGGTAGATTGAGTTATGATATGCTGCTCCTCATGCAAAAGTTCACTCAAGCAAGCATCCATAGATGGTATAGGATGACGATTCATCATATTAGACCGTGCAATTTCAAAGGCAGGTCGTAGCTTCATGAAGAATTGATATCGCTTGCTGATTGTATGCACTTCTTGGACAGCAGAGAGAGCTGCTGTGGGAACATTAGCATAAACAATGTCGGAATAATCAGTCCAAAGAGTTTGAAAACCAGAAAAATATTCCTCAATTGAGAGACTTCCTTGTGTGAAATTAGCCATCTCATACTCCAATTGAAAACGCCTAGCAGAGTTGTCTTGATTGTAAACCGTGTAGAGATAATTCTACATAGCAACCACTGTTTTATAAGGCCTCAGATTGAGAACAAGGTGAGGTTCAACTAAGCTAAGGATCCAGGTCATAACCCGAGCATCCTTAATTTCCCACTTAGACAAAGCCTCGACATCATGAGGTGCAGGATTACTCTCATCAATATGACCCCATAATTCTTTTCCTTTGACAAATAATTTAAATTGAAACTCCCAAGCACAATAATTTTTTTCAGTAAATCTAATAGGAAACGATTCCAACTTATCTGATGACATAATGCAACCGAGAAACAAATGAAATAGCTCACCAGAAAATTGGAACAGAAACGACCAATAACCAAGTTGCGATAAACCCGATCAACACTGTTTTTGATGCCAAGCGTTTGATTGGTAGAAGATCACGAACTCCTCTCAGAAAGTGCCGAAACCTTGCTCTGATACCATGTCAAAATACTAAAAAAAACTCCATAGAGAACCGAGAACTTTGATTAGTTTTCTTTTCTGCATCCATCTATATATAGATATATATCCTATACACGGAGTCTAAATTCCTAAATTGTATATGGTAACATTAACAAATACATGGTAAGCCAATCTATCAATCTTTTCCTATATGTACAACCAATTGATCCCTAATTTATATATGGTAACATTAACATAACAATCCTAGTTCCAACATAGATTAATCCGCCAAAACCCTAGAAAACAAATTGGTCAGCTTAAGCATGCCAACAGATGTTCGTGAAGTACTTTAGAGACCTTAAATCAAACTTCTTAATAGTAACCATAATGAATTTATTCAAAATCTTGTTGAATTTGAGTTGTCATTTGGAAGTAACTTGGAATTATTCTAATTCTTACTCCAATGACATAATTTGAAAATATAAGAGAAAAATAGTAGCTAAGAAAGGAAGATTTACTTAGTTTACCTTCTCCACTAAGGCTGACATGATCTCAACTGTAAACTCAGTCTCTTATCCACCAAACCATTCAACTAGACTAATAAACATTCCTAGGTCAAATATTTCTGGAAAACATATTCATGAGTAAACTTTGATTTCCAATGGAAAGAAACAAAAAACAATTCATGGGTTGTTTCTTATGCATGCCAAGATTAAAGTTTTGACTCATTAAAGAATAATAACTATAAGATCCATAAATGGTTTTTGATATGATAATACCATGGAAATACACTAGTAAAAAGGGATAATATAATTAAATACCTAAAATCCAAAATAATAGTAAGATACCATGCGTACATAATGTTTTCTAATTGAATTTCTACAATATCTTTGGTGCATAACTTAGGGATGCAAGTGAAGTGCCATGTTTAGTTCACTTCTAATTTAATGGCATTACGAAGAAATAGACAAAAGTAAAAGGAATGCAACATGATGATTTTTTATTTTTTTATTTTATTATTATTATTATTATTATTATTATTTTTGTAGATGAAAAGCCACAACCCAAATGAAGATTATTAAGTTAAACAAAGTAATTAACCACAAAGTGTAGTATAAATGTCTATGCTATTGAAACTATATCTATTACTACCAAAGCTATAATTAGTTCAAGTAATAAACCTTGACTAACCACAAAAGAAGTATTGAATGGAATTCCATAGTCATCACTTATTCTCTAGTTGAAACGAAACCATAACAGAAAGCAATAGTTAGAATATTATTGGCAAAGATTTCACAAACAATTTGAACATTCGGTGATCATATTAAAGTTAATCATATCAAAGGGAGCAATGAGCATCTATAAACTAACACTACAAGGAAAAAGGTATATGGTGACATTTATAACGAGTCACCATAAACATAGAGTGTCACTACAACATAGCGTCACCTTCTCCACTGACACCATAAAGGGTACCAATTGGTGACGTATTTGGAAGTGACACCAAAGTAGATAAATGGTGACCCATTCGGAAGTGACACCATATATTTCTAGTGATGATAGGGTGTCACATTAAATACATCATCTTTGAGTTATGATGTCACATTAAATGCATCACCTTTAAGTTATGGTATCACATCATTGTAAATTATTATGGAAGATATGATTGGTTTTAGTTGTTGATTTGTGTAATGCTTATGAATTAATAAGATTAACCTATTTATATTTTGTCCATAAATATAACAATCATATTATATTTAACTCATTTTTCTGTAATGTTTCTGGAATAACTCATAATACATTGATCATCTAATAATATTTGTATATCAAATGTTCACAAAAGGATAGTACGTCCAACATATCAAACCCATCAAAACTAAAACAGAAGAGTGAATACATACCAAAACATGATTTAGAAATGTTAAAGATCCCAAGATTCATGTATACCTCCATTTCCTAAGCATAAAACCGGCTAACCATAAAATGACATAAAAGTCCCATCTAAAAATCTAAATTTCTCAGTTGCAATTAAAGTAACGTTTATGTCCTACAACGTATAACATAAGAGTTGCATTTAAAAACCTAAAATCTTGTTGCCTTCTTCTTTCTTTTTATTCTCCATTTCACCATCCCAAGAGTGTATACCTGCATTTCAAAATTTAATGAGTTTTAGAGATTTTTATTGAAGAAAATAAACATGGATCGATGTTATCATAAATGAACAAATCTAAGAACTATTTTTTTTTTCAAATAGAAACATTATTCAAAGAATAAGCATTACTATACAATACCTATGGAAAAATTCATGTAGTAGCTAAGGGACTCACCATGCATGGTGATCATGATGCATTAACATGATTCATGATTAGTTGTAGCACAAAAGTAGCCCATTCTCCTCTAATTTCATCGAAGGGCGCTTCTTCTGATGAATAAATGGAAATATAATTCTACTTGAGAATATGTTTTTTTTTATCACAAAACTGAAATCAAATAAGAAAATAACATTAAAATGCATAACATTTGGAAGCCTAAAACTATGTACAATTCATTAAATAAGTAATACCTTTGAAGCAATAATTGTAGGATAAAAAATTATCTCTTTAATGAATCTCATAACAAAGTAGCCACATTCGAACCCTCCTTCTTGTCTTGGACACTAATCGATCAATTATAAAATAACATTAGTACTCACATATATAAATGGTGCAAATGCATAAGCTAATGTGTAAAGAAAAATTTTTGGATGTCACTTGCACTAATTGCTAAGATGACTCCCTCTTAGATGTTTTCTTTGCAGATATTCGAAGAGTCCTATGTAAATAAGTTCAATGGGTACATTTTAAAAATAGGTAAATGTTATATGTTTTAATATATATAAATAATAAAAAAATGTGTTTGAGGTGAATGTATTTTTTTTATTTAAAAATAATACTATGAAAAATAATAGGAAGAACTTACATGTTTACGATATCCTTTAAGTCCTCACATGGTTTGTGATGCATAGGGTCAAGATAGTGGACTATCATTTTCCTTGGCTCAAGCACTACCTAAATATAAACCCTTTAAGTCCTCATATCTATTTTTATTAACAAAATATAAAAACTTTCCAAAACTCAACTACTTAAATATAAAAACAAAATCAAATAAAATATCTAGCTAATTGGATTTTAGAAACTAAATAAACTATAAATAAACTAAATATAAAAACTAAATAAAATATCTATGCCCATGAATTAATTGAAGGGGATAGAAAGACACAGAGAGAACATGGCTATGGTTATGATTTCCATCTTATCATCTCCCGTCAATACCACACATGCCCATTTTAAGGTTGGACACTACTTTTGTTGATGGACTTGGAAAGGGAACTTCAAAATTGAAAACATAAATAAACCCTTATGTAAAAAAAAAAAAAAACATTAAAATATAATTGAGCATTAAAATATTTACTCTCTTTCATCACTTTCATTTGAATATTAATAATCTCTTATTGAGATAGATACTTACAATTTAACAAAATAGAAATTCCTAATAATAAAAAATATAAAATTTTTTGTTTCTATTAACAAAATCTAAAAACTTTCCAAAACTCAACTACTTAAATATAAAAATAAAATCAAATAAAATATCTAGCTAATTGGATTTTAGAAACTAAATAAACTATAAATAAACTAAATATAAAAACTAAATAAAATATCTATGCCCATGAATTAATTGAAGAGGATAGAAAGACATATAGAGATCGAACATGGCTATGGTTATGATTTCCATCTTATCATCTCCCGTCAATACCACACATGCCTTCCCGAATTGGTCCTTTTGGGGTTGGATACTCTCAACGAAATTCTATATCTCATTCCCACTTAGATACAAACAGAAAAATCATTTTTTTTTCCTCTCTCGTTTTTTAGAAAGGATGAAGATTATGTGATAGTATATCTCAAAAAAATTTTGTACCTGTCATTCTCACACAAATAGATATTAAAAATCATTCATTTTTTTTTCCTGTTTTTCACTTTTTTTAAGGATTTGATCATGTGTTTGGTTTAGATTAAAAAATCAATTAATCTACAGTTTTTTCTTCTATGCTAGAAGATTAAACCTAAATTTTTCTTCTCTACAACTCAAGAATACACAATTCACAAAAACCATAATACAAAGATGTTGAAACAATTAATATAATGACATTAATAAAAGAAAAAAAAATGATAGATCCAAGAGATTTTGGGTTACCTGGGAGTCCACAAAGTGAAGAATGTCGGTTGTGAGCGTGTTGACTATGGGTGAGAGAAAAGGTTGAAGAAGATCACGATTTTATATATAGGATTTATATATTGAGATTTTTTGGATTGTGGGTGAGATATGGAAACAATGGGATTTTTATATAGTATCCATCATTATTAATTCTAAAAATGGGTTATAATACTTAAAAAAAATTATTTTATATGATGTCACTTCCCAAAAAATGACACTATAAATATAAAATTAATATCATCTAACTACCTCAATTGAAGATTTTTTATATGATGTGTCACCTTTATTAATTATAAATCCTATGGTGTCATTATTTTAAAAGTGACACCGTAAATAGTGACACCATAAACTATTTTTGTAGTAGTGTACTAAACAAAAATAGAAACAAAACCTACGATGTAGAAGCAAGTGTTTTCCACCAAGAAACAATAAACAAAAGAAAAAAAGTTTCAATTACAAAATGATTCAAAAAGAAATGACATTGGACATGAATAAACTAGAAGGTTGGCTTTATTGGCCCTAGGGATGGCAATGGGGCGGGTTTTTTCAGGTACCTGCCCCGCCTCGCCCCTAATGGGACGGGGTTTAAATTTAATAAACGGGTATGGGATTTTTTTTTAAAGACCCGGGGCAGGTTCGGGTATTGCCCCATCCCGTCCCGCCCCGCCTCGCCCCGATTACATATAAATTTAATTTTAAAATTAAATTAAATTTAAAATTTAATTTTACTATTTTTAATATATAGATAATAATAAAAAATTTTAATAAAATAAGTTATAAAAAATATAATAATTTTATTATTTATAAAATATATTTATTTTAATGTAATTAAATTTTTTTTTTTTAAAAAAAAAAGCTAAATGGGGCGAGTATGGGAATTTCCCATACCCGCCCCGCCCCGTTTAATTTTTTAAACGGGACGAGGATGGGAATTGTTTTTAATAAACGGGGCGGGCTTGGGATGTGGGCGACCCGTCCCGAACCCGCCCCGTTGCCATTCCTAATTGGCCCTATTGTTGTTGTTGAAACTAAAACATTTGTTCCATCATATTCTGCATCTATTACATGTGTTGTTGCATCATCTCTATTTGTTATTGCTACTATTGTAGTTCTTCTTGTTGTTATTACAATTGTCCTTATTGTTGTTGTTGATTTTTTTTTTTTTTTTTTGTTATCTACTCTTCACGTTGTTTTAAATGAAATACATCTTCTTGTGTTTCCTTAAGCTTTGATGTAAGGGTCATATTTGTCTCTTTTCTAGTTACATCAAATACTGATGTAGAAGTTGCACCAAATCCTAAACCACGTACACGACTATGTCTCACTAGGCCCATTACTTGTGTATATATGTCATCCATTAACAATGGAGTGGATGATGAAGACTACCCCATTTGTAATTGTGTTTGAGCTACCATAATCTTCTCAAATTGGGCCTAAAAATATTGTTAAGAAGATTCACTCTTAGATTGATATGAGAATATATAAAAAAATTATTTCTCAAATATTTATTATGGAAAAAATTAAGTACTTACCATAATTTCACAAGATACATCATCAATAGGGGTTCCATTCTTCCATGTATGTGAGCTTGAACATCTCTATCCTATTAGGCTTTGTGCCATACTTCCTTAATCATATTTTTCATGTTAAGAATAAAAATAATTATGTTTAAATTATTATACCATAATAAACTTATCATGAATAACATATTATTAAAAATGATTTACTAACTTATTCAAAACGCAGTTGTGCAAAGCTCTCAGATCCTGATGTGTGATGAATTTTTTTTTTTTTTAGCTTTATTTTCCTTGTTTCTTTTAGAGATTACCTACATTTGATGCAAATATAAAAGTGAAGTAAAGAAGAAGTGAATAAGTAATCACTAAAAAACACTAATCATTAGAGTCTTACTTGTGTTGCTTTTGAACTCCAAAGTTGGATAAACGATCTCCAATCAACATCAGATACTAATGGTGGCTTATGTCTTAACCTTTACTTGAGGCTAAAGATAATATATAATCTTTTCAATCCTCCTCTACATTAAACTTCTCCTATAAATGATTTAAAAGTTAACTGCAAGGTAGGATAATAATGATATTTCATTTCATATGAATGTTGAAGAAAACATACCAAAACAAGGGCCCATATATTTTTCTTCCCATCAACTAAAACACAAAACCAATCAATAACTTAGAGCGACACATTGTGTTGATTTCGTATAAGGGTTCCCACATAGCTTGTCAAACAAGGTCCATTTATTTCATCTACCAATTACCCATATTCATTGAATGAAACTTTTACTCTCTATCCTAGTCTCAATCCTACTAAACCAATATTTCGTGTTAGGCCATGTGTCATCTTTTGGCTTGAGGACATCCTTATTGAAACAAAAAAGTAATAATTTAAAAACATTAATTTATAATTTATATGACTATATAAATGTAGTTATCATTTTAAATCTAATTCTCCACAACAGCATCTCCTCTCATTACTATTTCACATATCAAGTGATACTTCCTCTCTATATGTTTACCCTTTTGGTGGTTTTTTAGTTTTTTAGACTATGCCTCCTCCCCACTATTATCACAAAACATTACTAGGGACGATAAAGCCAAAGGTACTACCCCAAATCCCATTAGGAACTTTCAAAGCCAAAAAGCTTTTTTTTTTTCTTACTTTAGAAACAACAAAATATTCGACTTCCATAAGAGAATCAACAATACAGGATTATTTCATACTTCTTCAACTAACAACCCCACCACTTAGACCGAACACAAACTTGAAGGTAGACTTGCAAGAGTCTCTATTAGACTGAAAGTCTGAATCTGTGTATTTGAGGGGTACTAACTTATCATAATGATATACCAGTATATAATCACTCATTCTTTGAAGATACTTTAGTATATGCTTGATCATCGTCTAATGGTTTTTTTCTAGATGAGACTAATATCTACTCACCATCCCTATAGCAAAGCAAATATCTAGTTTAGAGCATAACATCACATACATAAAGCTACCCATTGTTGAGGCATATGCTACTATCTTCATGTGAACTTTCTCCTCAAGTTTCTTAGGACATTGATCCTAAGAAAGAGTCACTCTATACCTGAAAGGTAGCAAGCCTTTCCTTTAATCCTACATCACATATATGACCAAGAGTTTGTCAATGTAGGTGGCTTAAGATAGCATAATCTTTTTATTCTTGTAGTCCCAAAGGACCTTAATCCTAAGAATATATTACGCCTCATTCAGATATTTCATCTTGAACTAAGTAGATAGCTAGATCTTAATTGATGACAATAATCCTACATCATTCCCAATGAGTAGAATGCCATCAACGTATAATATCGAGAACATTACCATGCTTTCCTACATCTTCTTGTAGACACAAGGCTTATCTTCGTTTTAGTTAAAATCAAGAGTCTTGATAGCCTAATCAAAATGCTTATTCCATGAGCAAGATGCTTGCCTTAATCCATAAATGGATTCATGCAACTTGTACACAAGGTCTTCTTAGCTCTTTTCCATGAAATCATTTAGTTACATTATATAGATGCTCTCTCCAAGATCATCATTTAAGAACACTATCTTGACATCCATTTGTCATAATTCATACTTGAGATGCGATGCAATGTATGGGAGTATTCTAATGGATTTGAGCATGGTTGTTGGTGAGAAGGTCTCCTCAAAGTCAAAACCAAGGTTCTAACTACAAGCACAATCTTATATGTCTCAACCTTTTCATCTACCTATTTCTTCCTCTTATAGACACAATTGTACCCTATGGGTTTTATCTCTTTAGGTATTTTTGCAAGATCCTAAACTCCATTAGAATACATAGATTTTAATTCTACCTTCATAACTCCTTTCCATAGAATAACATCATCACTGCTCATTGCTTCATCATAATTTATGGCATTAGTCTCATGTTCCTATAGAATAGCCTTGAAAGACTCTCCCTAATACATGAATTATTTGATTGTGTAAAAACCTTCTCATGGATGAAATAATTTATCATTAAAAGTTATTATCAAAAGGTTTAGTAATTTGATGGAAGTAAATTTTCTTTGAAAATTATTTCCTTGATAAAATATTTATTAATTGGAATTATGTGAAGAAGGAGAATTTTTATGAAAATAGATTTTAAAATTTAAAAGTGGACATTTGATTCATGCCCAATTGGTGTCTCAGCTGATTCGTGTCCAGCTGGTGCTCCTTGATTGAGGGAGTAATCAACAAAATTTATAACCTATTACACCATATACTAGGGTAGCAAAGACAAAGCTACTATAGCATAGTGGCTCTAGGATCGTTCACTGGGATGGGTTTTCACTTCACAAATGATATCAATTCAAAGCTGAATTGGTGCCTTTTCATTTCAAGGTTAGCTTTAAAAGAAAACATAAAGATGTTTGAATGAAAAAGGTTCGGTTTTAAACTAACCAAAAATGGTAACTGATTTTACTTACAAAGAAAAGCGTTTCTTGGAGTTTAGATCACTGGGCTCAGATTCCTTGTACAAAAAGGAGAGTTCCGGTCACTTGTTTCTTTTCCTCGCATTAGAGAATTAACATATAGTTCCTTCTCCAACCGGTGTTATACAGATGCTTCCCATTAATGGGTTCAAACACTAAATCCCTCTCACTGATGCACCTTGCAATGGCTCATACCTCTCACCTAGCACTTGCCATTCAAGGTGATCTTTAACCTTGGATTACCCGTCAAAAGCTTGCAAGAGATAACTAATGGATGTCTCCTTGGAGTCCAAAAGCTTACCAAGTGTTGGCTATTCTAGAAAATCCTACCTTCAAGTCACCTCTCAGAGGCTCGCAAGGGGTAAACTAGTGAATCTCCATGGACAGAGATCACTTGCCTTACCAAGTGTTGGCCTAGGTGATTTAAAGGCGTTTTAAGTTAACTAAAAAAATAAAAACCATTAACGGGTCACACTTTCTCTTCATTAAAAACTAAAACCACAAAACTTCCAATTTTTCATTCGGAAACTTACCCGACTTTCTTCACTCCAAGAAACGAAAAGCCTAGCCTCTCATCCTCTGAGGAAAAATCCTCAGAGTTTGATTGGCAAGAAAGTAAAATAACCAGAAAACAAAAATATAAAGAAGAAACAGAGCAAGTGCTCTGTTCGTCGATTACATATATGATATATATCTATGATGGATCTCTTGGAGAAAGCTCCCCGAGAGTCTCCCTAGAACAAGCTCCTCCGAGAGTCTCTCTTTTAGTGTTTACAAGAGAGTTTATATAGGAAGGTAATTTACCCTTCCTTGGATACTTCCTAGCTAAGGAATTATATGAGTGGCTGAATACAAGGAGAAAATGGAAATTTAGACACAAAAATATCAGAAGAAAAGATCTAAAAGAGTCGGTGCACAACTATCGGGAAGCTTCAGGACCGTTGCACTGTGCAAAATGGCTGCGAAATCATTTCGCAACAAAAGGGTGATTTCGCAGCCGAGCAAAATTCTTCCTTCAGCTTGATGCAGTTGTCTTCCAATGGCTGTAACTTCCTCATTTCAGCTCCAAATCCTACACGGTTTGAAGCGTTGGATTCTTGACTTCCTGAGCTTTGAAATGGTATATAGAATGTAGAAAATGGACTTCGGGAAGTGCTCCAAAAGTGCAAAAGAAGACTGCAGCTGCTGTCCTCTGTTTTCTTCACTCTGTTTTTCCTCTCTCCGTTGTTCTTTCCTTGCATACTTTGAACGACTTTGGCAAAGGGCTATGGAGCTCCAAAGCTTGGTTCTTCATGAATTTGAGCTTCCAAAAGCTTTGCCATGAACTATATACAGCTCTCCCTCATTCTTAAATTGCTTTGGTGAGCAAAAAGCTAACAAAAACACCAAAACTTACACAATTTGATTAGAATTGATTGCAAGGGTCCTTAACATGCCAATTGAGTTAAAAGGTAATTACTACTACTCAAAAGTGTTTAAAAGAGTTAATTACAAACTATGAAATAGCACTTTTTGAGTAGTAATCAACATTTTATCAAAATTCATTTTAGATAAAATACTCTCATGAAAATTTTAAATTTTCGGTATGGACATTTTCCTATAACACTAGGTTTCCAATTAAGAAATAAATATTTTTGGAAATTCTCAAAGAAGATAATCTATTCATCAAGATAATTACTAAAGTTTTAAAATGCTCTTAATTAATTCAAAAGATTAAGTGGAAGAAGGTCATAGGTAAGCCCATAGCCTCTAAGATCAATCCTATCTTGATTTTAAGTGCATTACCATCTTGAAGATGGAGTAGCCTGAGGAATTAAAGGATATGAATTATCCTTTATGGACGAGACTATATATGTTTGTAATGAGAGTGGTTAATCCTAAAAATGAAACTCTTCACTTGGTAACATTAATGTCAAGGATCTTGGTTACACACTTAACTTAGATGTGAAGTGGGAGAATAACCTAAAGTAGTCCCACTTGCACAATTTGAGGGCTAAACACAAAAGATATTTTAATTGATGCCTTATGATAACCTTTTAAGGTTTAAGATAAGTTGATTAATTAGAAATGGTCTTTACCTTAGTAATAAGTATCATGACTTGCCTGAAGTAATCTTGATACCTATGATAGTAAGATACCTTGCAAAAGGACATGTAGTTTGAGAGCACTACATTTTTTACTAAATTAATTACCAACTTGACTTGAATGTGAAGTTCCTTTTATAAATGCATGGAATTATTTTATTTTTTATGGGTTATCATGTCATTAACCTAATCACATTTATTATCACTTATGAGTTAAACCTAGTTATAGATTGAAATATGATTTAGGTAGTATTAGTTGCATAGAAACTAATTTTAGGTAGATTTTTTTTTAATTTCCTTTTAACAAACCTAGCCAAAAAAAAAAGAAAGAAAAAAAAAAGAAAGAAATAAAGAAAGAAAGAAAGAAAAACACATCAAATGTGGCATAAAATGGATCAAAATACTAAGTGACTCATCCTTGGGTCTTTGGATAATGTGTTGCAATAGCAACACATGTCTATTGTCATGATCTATGATATTCTATTTAAAGTTGCAAGGATTACTTAGTGATAAGGGCAAGTTAACTAGACAAGTTACTCTTAAGACTATTATTAATACTAGGATCTATATGATCATAGAGATCTTACTAGAGTCCTTCAAGATGGCTAAGGGGATTCTCAAAGATCGTAAAGATTTTCATATGAAAGTCAAGAATCTTAAGGGTAGGTGATTCCTTTGTGACATTTTAGGCCACTAGAGAAAGAATGCTTAGACTGCCTATAGATAAACAAGTACACATCATATTTACATTATTGAATAAATAATGTTGGATTCATTCTTATCCCACCATCTATAATTATTTTATGTGAGACTCTATTATCACTTTGCCAAATAATGAGAATAATCAGATCTCACTAATAGTAATGAACCTAGCACTAATCAAACATTTTGTTTTTAATGCCTAGGTCAGTTAATCTAAATAGAATCCAAAAATTGATTAAGTTTGTACATTGCAATTCAAGAGGATCTTCTAATGTGTGAATCTTATATAGGTGGTAAAATGACCAGGAGGCCACTTTATTTCTAAAGGACATAAAATTAAGGAATTTTTAGAGTTAGCGCATACGGATGTGTATGGAACTTTTGGAGTTCATTTATGGGATAGTATGGGTACTTCCTCATTTTTATTAATGAATACTCTAGGTTTGGATATGTGTACTTAGTACATAGGAAATCCGATGCCTTAGATAAATTCATTGAATTTAAAGTAAAATCGGATAACCTATTGGGTAAATATATTAATGCACTTTGATTAAATTGAGGTGGTGTGTCTAGTAGGTTTGATTCTTCCATAGGAGTAAGTGATTATATCCTAGTTGTGCGCACCTAGGACTCCATTGCAAAATGGAGTAATGGAAAGAAGAAATCAAATTTTGATGGACATAGTAAGATTGATGATTTGTTTCTCATCACTTTATATATTCTTTTAGGGATATATCTTGTAGACTATGTTATACCTTCTTTACCTAAGAGGTATATTAGTTTATAGGATGTCCAAGAGGATTTTGGTGTTATTACTTTATAGTTATAATGATCATAAGGTGTTTGCTATTATACATATTAGGTTTTTTATAAGACTATATGATAAGTAAGAAGGCAAAAAATGATATGGATTAGAGAATACTAGAAGATATTCCTATAATGCACAAGATACTATAGATTCAGAGGTATAAAGACACACCATTCCTATTACTTCTAGTACATGAATGCCTCATCATAATGGGAGGTTGATTACTACCCAAAAAGTGCTATTTTACACCTTTAAGTCATTATGTTTTAAGCACTTTTGTGTAGTAATTCTCCATCTTTATTCCAATTGGCATGTTAAGGACCTAGCAATGACTTCTAATCATATTTGTGGCTAGTTTTAGTGTTTTGATAGCTTTTTGGATCATTAAGACAAGCCAACCAAAGGAGAAAAGCAAAGAGAAGCAAAGAGGAAAACAAAGGACAGCAGCTGCAGTATTCTTTCGCACTTTTGGAGCACTTCCCGAAGTCCATTTTTTTACATGCTATATACCATTTCAAAGCTCAGGAAGTCAAGAATCCAACGCTTCAAACCGTGTACGATTTGGAGCTGAAATGAGGAAGATATGGCCTTTGGAAGACAACTGCTCCAGGCTTGTGCGAAACTCGCACACCCCCTCAGCTGTGCGAATGGTGTGTGAAACTCGCACACCCCCTTCCAAATTCGCACACCCCATGCGTGGTGCGAATTTTCCTCTGTTTTTGCCGACTCCACTTTAGATATTTTCTTATGTATTTTTTGATGTAATTTCCTTTCTTATCCTTGTAACAAGCCAATTACAAGCTTTGCTTTTGTAAAGACTATATAAGGGGTGGAAATCACCTCTCGAAGACATCTATCACATGTGTTATGTTTTACACTTAGAAAAATATAGAGCTCTCTCGTTTTCCCTTTTCTCTTTACTATTTTCTTTTTCTTGGAAGCCAAACAACCTCTGAGGATGTTTTCTCAGAGGATGAGAGGCTAAACTTTTGGTTTCTTGGAGTGAAGGAAGCTAGGTGAAAAGTCCAGATGCAAAGGTGGAAAACGCTCGTGCCTTAAATACAGGTAGTTGAAGTTCATAAATGGCTTTTAAATCCAAAGTTTTGCTTTAAATCCTTAGAATCACTTTGAATGGCCAATACATGGTAAGCTTCAGGTCTCTGTGGATGCTTATTGCTAGATCCATATCAGTCCATTAGTTATCATGTACGAGCCATTGGAAAGTGGTTCAAGGTGAAGACCCATAGTGTCTAAAGCCATTAATGAACCTTGACTACCATTTCTATTGACTTTTATGGATTAAATCTTCATTGTTAAACCTATACCGGTTCGGGAAATAACTATAGGTTAAATCCCCAATGCGAGGAGAAAAATCCGGAATTTTCCACTTTGCATTCTAAACTTGATCCTAGCAATCCTTAGCTCTGGGAGACTTTTTTTCTTCCATTTTTAATTAGTTTATGCTAATCTAGTTTCAAACACTTTCAAAACAAATTTTATTTTCTTTTAAACTTTAAGTTTTTGGTAAAGGAAATCATTAAATTCAATTTCTAATCTTGAGTATATCACTGGTAGAATGAAAACCCATCCCAGAGTTCGACCCTAGAGCCACTATACTATAGTAGCTTTGCTATGCTAGTATGAGGTCATAGGTTTTATAAATGTTTTTGATTAAATGACCCGACTGGATTTATACACGATCAAAATGGCGCCGTTGCCGGGGATGGTGCCACGATACAGTGATACAACCTTTTAGAGGCTACTTGTGATTTTTGTCACAAGTTTGGTGAATTCCTTTTTCACTAACTTTATTTCCTTTCTTTTAATTGTAGAATTTCTTTTGTTTTCTTTCTAACCTTAACTTTCCTCTAGTTTTCTTTTGTTTTTGTTGTCTTTGTTTTGTTTTCAGGTAAGTAGTGATTTGTGCATGCCCTATTGGATTCGGGACCAAGAGGGAAGATTAGTAAGGATTGAGAATCCTCAAGACACAAAGTTGGATATCTGTGTAAACATCATGGACCTTCCACAAGAGGATCAGAATTCTCAACACGGTCAAGGGGGTAATCCAAATGCATATCTATCCATGAGGGATAGAATGCACCCACCAAGGATGAGTGCACCCTCATGCATCGTACCTCCTCTTGAGTAGCTGATTATAAGGCCCCATATTGTGCCCCTTCTACCAAATTTCCATGGAATGGAGAGTGAGAATCCATATGCCCACATCAAGGAGTTTGAGGAGGTGTGCAATACCTTTAGAGAGGGAGGAGCTTCAATAGACTTGATGAGACTCAAGCTATTCCCTTTCACTTTGAAGGACAAGGCAAAAATATGGCTTAATTCTTTAAGGCCAAGGAGCATAAGGAATTGGGTTGATCTTCAGGCTGAATTTTTGAAGAAATTTTTCCCCACCCATAGGACCAATGGGTTGAAGAGACAAATCTCAAACTTTTCTGCAAAAGAAAATGAGAAGTTCCATGAATGTTGGGAAAGGTATATGGAGGCCATCAATGCTTGTCCTCATCATGGCTTTGATACATGGCTCTTGGTGAGCTATTTCTATGATGGGATGTCTTCCTCCATGAAGCAAATTCTTGAAACCATGTGTGGGGGAGATTTTATGAGTAAGAATCCGGAAGAAGCCATGGATTTTTTAAGTTATGTATCTAAGGTAACAAGAGGATGGGATGAGCCCAACTCAAAGGAATTGGGAAGGATGAAAGCTCCTGTAAATCCAAAGGGTGGAATGTACATGTTAAGTGAAGACATGGACATGAAAGCTAAGGTGGCAACAATAGCAAGGAGGTTGGAAGAACTTGAGTTGAAAAAGATGCATGAAGTCCAAGCCATTTCCGAGACTCAAGCCCATGTCATGCCATGCACCATTTGCCAATCATGTGATCATGTGGTAGATGAGTGCCCAACCATGCCAGCTGTGAGGGAGATGTTAGGTGATCAAGCCAATGTTGTGGGGCAATTTAGGCCTAACAACAATGCACCTTATGGAAACACCTATAATTCAAGCTGGAGAAACCATCCAAATTTTTCTTGGAAACCAAGACCACCTCCATACCAACCACAAGCCCAAACCCAAGCACCTCAACAAACCTCTTTAGTGGAGCAAGCCATTGCAAACCTAAGTAAAGTCATGAATGACTTTGTGGGTGAACAAAGGGCAATCAACTCCCAATTGCACCAAAAGATTGAGAATGTCGAGAGTTCTCTAAATAAGAGAATGGATGGGATGCAAAATGATCTATATCAAAAGATAGATAATATTCAATACTCCATCTCTAGGCTTACCAACCTCAACACAGTGAATGAGAAAGGAAAGTTTCCCTCTCAACCAAGCCAAAATCCAAAGGGTGTTCATGAAGTTGAAACCCAAGAGGGGGAGTCTTCAAAGTTGAGGGAGGTCAAAGCTATGATCACCTTGAGGAGTGGAAAGGAGGTTGATCAACCCTTGCCTAAGGTGAGGCAAGATGAAGAACTCTTGTCAAAGAAAACCTTGGTTAAAGAGAACAATAACCAAGAAGAGAAGAGTGGGAAGAACAGTGCATCCAAATCAAGCTTTGAAGAAGAGCCAAGGATAGTGATTAAAGAGGATATGATGAAGAAACATATGCCTCCCCCTTTTCCTCAAGCTTTACATGGAAAGAAGGAAATCAAGAATTCATCAAAAATTTTTGAAGTCTTAAGACAAGTGAAGGTGAATATACCCTTACTTGATATGATCAAGCAAGTCCCCACATATGCGAAGTTTTTAAAGGACTTGTGCACGGTCAAGAGAGGGTTACATGTGACAAAGAATGCATTCCTCACTGAGCAAGTAAGCGCTATCATTCAGAGTAAGTCTCCAGTTAAGTATAAAGATCCGGGTTGCCCCACCATTGCAGTCAACATTGGAGGGACGCTTGTGGAGAAAGCTTTACTAGACTTGGGGGCAAGTGTGAATTTGCTCCCATACTCTGTGTACAAGCAACTGGGACTTGGAGGATTGAAGCCCACAACCATCACTCTCTCCTTAGCTGATAGGTCAGTCAAAATCCCAAGGGGGGTAATAGAGGATGTTCTAGTTCAAGTGGACAAATTCTACTATCCCGTGGATTTTGTTGTGCTTGATACTGATCCCACTATTAAGGAAGCCAATTACGTGCCAATCATCCTTGGCAGACCTTTCCTGGCTACCTCCAATGCCATCATCAATTGTAGAAATGGGGTGATGCAGCTCACATTTGGAAACATGACCTTGGAATTAAACATATTCCATCTTTGCAAGAGACATCTTCACCCAGAAGAGGAGGAAGGATTGGAGGAGTTGTGCCTGATCAACACCTTGGTTGAAGAGCATTGTGACAAGAGCTTAGAAGAGAGCTTGAATGAAAGCCTTGAAGTGCTTGAAGAAGGGTTACCTGAACCCTCTGATGTGCTAGCTATCATGTCTCCTTGGAGGAGACGGGAAGAGATCTTACCACTGTTCAATAAGGAGGACTCACAAGGAGCAGTTATGGAGGACCCTCCAAAGCTTGTTTTGAAGCCACTTCCAGTTAATTTGAAGTATGCATACTTGGAGGAAGATGAGAAATGTCCAGTGGTGGTCTCTTCAAATCTCACAAGTGATCAAGAGGATAGTCTTTTGGGAGTCCTCAGAAAATGCAAGAAAGCCATTGGATGGCAAATTTTTGATCTGAAAGGGATTAGTCCTCTGGTGTGCACCCATCATATCTACATGGAGGAAGATGCCAAACCAGTGAGGCAGCCCCAGAGGAGGTTGAATCCTCACATGCAAGAGGTGGTGAGGGGTGAAGTTCTGAAGCTACTTCAAGCAGGGATCATATATCCCATTTCAGATAGCTTGTGGGTGAGCCCCACCTAAGTAGTTCCAAAGAAATCTGGAATCACTGTGATCCAGAATGAGAAAGGGGAGGAAGTCTCTACACGTCCTACCTCAGGATGGAGGGTATGTATAGACTACAGGAGGTTGAATTCAGTGACTAGGAAGGACCATTTCCCATTGCCTTTCATGGACCAAGTCCTTGAGAGAGTCTCAGGACATCCTTTCTACTGTTTTCTAGATGGTTACTCGGGGTACTTCCAAATAGAGATTGATTTGGAAGATCAAGAAAAGACAACCTTCACATGCCCCTTTGGTACTTTTGCGTATAGGAGAATGCCCTTTGGTTTATGTAATGCTCCTGTAACTTTCCAAAGATGTATGCTAAGCATCTTCAGTGATATGGTGGAACGCATCATGGAAGTCTTCATGGATGACATCACTGTTTATGGAAGTTCTTTTGAGGAGTGTTTGTTGCACTTAAAAGCAGTTCTCCACAGATGAATTGAGAAAGACCTAGTGCTAAATTGGGAGAAGTGCCATTTTATGGTACAACAAGGCATTGTCTTAGGACATATAATCTCCAAAAATGGCATTGAGGTAGATAAAGCAAAGGTGGAGCTAATTGTTAAGTTGCCACCTCCCACAAATGTTAAAGGAATTAGGCAATTCCTAGGTCATGCCGGGTTCTATAGGAGGTTCATTAAGGATTTCTCAAAAATCTCAAAGCCTCTTTGTGAACTCTTGGTAAAGGATGCCAAGTTTGTGTGGGATGAGAAGTGTCAGAAGAGTTTTGAGGAACTGAAGCAATTCCTCACAACTACACCAATAGTGAGAGCCCCAAATTGGAAATTACCTTTTGAGGTAATGTGTGATGCAAGTGATCTTGCTATGGGGGCTGTTTTGGGGCAAAGAGAGGATGGAAAGCCCTATGTGATTTATTACGCAAGCAAAACTTTGAACGAGGCTCAAAGGAACTACACAACTACTGAGAAGGAGTTGTTGGCAGTAGTTTTTGCCTTGGATAAGTTTCGTGCCTATTTGGTAGGGTCCTCTATAGTGGTGTTCACTGACCACTCCGCTTTGAAGTACTTGCTAACCAAGCAAGATGCCAAGGCAAGATTGATAAGATGGATCCTTTTGCTCCAAGAATTCAATCTCCAAATCTGGGATAAAAAGGGAGTAGAAAATGTGGTAGCCGACCACTTGTCAAGACTTGTGATAGTACATGACTCACATGGTCTGCCTATCAATGATGACTTCCCTGAGGAGTCTCTCATGTCAATAGATGTAGCTCCATGGTATTCTCACATTGCAAATTCCTTGGTTACTGGGGAAGTTCCAAGCGAGTGGAGTGCCCAAGACAAGAGGCATTTCTTTGCTAAGATCCATGCCTATTATTGGGAGGAGCCTTTTCTCTTCAAATATTGTGCGGATCAAATCATAAGGAAATGTGTTCCTGAACAAGAGCAATCCGGAATTCTTTCCCATTGCCATGATAGTGCATGTGGAGGTCATTTTGCCTCCCAGAAAACAGCTATGAAAGTGATCCAATCAGGGTTTTGGTGGCCCTCTCTTTTCAAGGATGCCCACTCTATGTGCAAGGGATGTGATCGGTGTCAAAGGCTTGGTAAGCTTACACGCCGAAATATGATGCCCTTGAACCCCATCTTGATAGTGGATGTCTTTGATGTTTGGGGGATAGACTTCATGGGACCATTTCCAATGTCATTTGGACATTCCTACATTTTGGTGGGAATGGATTATGTCTCTAAGTGGGTGAAAGCAATCCCATGTAGGAGCAATGATCACAAGGTGGTTCTTAAATTCCTCAAGGACAACATCTTTGCAAGATTTGGAGTGCCTAAGGCCATTATAAGTGATGGAGGAACCCACTTTTTCAATAAACCTTTTGAGACTCTTCTAGCCAAATATGGGGTTAAGCACAAGGTAGCTACACCTTATCACCCTCAAACAAGTGGCCAAGTTGAGTTAGCCAACCGGGAGATCAAGAATATATTGATGAAGGTGGTGAATGTGAATAGGAAGGATTGGTCTATTAAGCTCCTAGATTCCTTATGGGCGTATAGGACCGCTTACAAGACCATTCTTGGAATGTCTCCTTATCGCATTGTTTATGGAAAAGCGTGCCATCTTCCAGTGGAGATTGAATATAAAGCATGGTGGGCAATCAAAAAGCTCAACATGGATTTGACAAGAGCCGGGTTGAAAAGATGTTTGGATTTGAATGAATTAGAGGAAATGAGGAATGATGCTTACCTCAATTCAAAAATTGCAAAGGAGAGGTTGAAGAAATGGCATGATCAGTTGGTAAATCAGAAGAATTTTGCCAAGGGGCAAAGAGTCTTGCTTTATGACTCTAAGCTTCATCTTTTTCCGGGAAAATTGAAATCAAGATGGACGGGTCCTTTCATAATTCATGATGTGCAACCAAATGGAGTAGTGGAACTACTTAACTTCAATAGCACTCGAACTTTCAAAGTGAATGGGCATCGTCTCAAGCCCTTTATCGAATCTTTCTCCCGAGACAAGGAGGAATTCATCCTCCTTGATCCACCTCCAACATGAAAACACTTGGTTCATGGTTGAACTTAGTCTCTCCAAAGACTAAAAAGTTCATCCTCTTTTTGTTTTCTTTTAAGTTGATTTTAGTTTAATCTAGTGTTTTCTTGTATTTATGCATGTTTTGATTTCTATTTTTGACTTTAATTTCATTCTAATGTGGTTTGAATTGTTTTTTTTTTGTGTTAACATGTAGGTAGGAAAGCTTAAAGAATGAAGTCTTGGTGAAAACAGGGGAAAACAGGGGAGAAAAGTCAAGACTCAGCAAAATTCGCACACCATTTTCCCCTGTGCGAAAATTTCGCACACCACTTACCCTGTGCGAATTTGCTTTTGCACCAATTTTCAAAAATGCATGCTCTCGGTCCCTTCCCAAAATCCCAGTGCGAATTTCACAGGAATGCGAACCTTGTGCGAACCCTGTGCGAATTCGTTTTTTGCGCCAATTTTCAAAACCATGCTCTCTGTCTTGGAGAATCACAGGAATGCGAAATTTTCGCACACCATTTTCCCCTGTGCGAAATTCAATTTTCTCTTTAAAAGCCATGTTCTCCTCTTCAAATTCTAAGCTTCTTCTTCAATTCTCTCAACACCTCTCTTTCGATCACCCATTTCCATCCACAAAGCTCCTCTTCTTCATCATCCCTCATCATCAACACCACCATGGCAACCCATTTCCATAGCTCCATTCCATAGCCGTGACATTCACTATTCACCACTTTCAATTTTCAGCAATTTCACCTCCTTCCACCATCAAAATCCCTTCAATTCTTCACTCAACACTCTAAATCCATCCATAATCCAATCCCAACCTTGTTTTTACCAAATCAAAGCCTAAACCATAAGCATTCAAGCCACGGTTTCTTCATAAGAAACCCATTGCCGCCAGCCATGGGAGCTTCCAATCTTCAATTTTCCTCTTGAAAAGCTCCAATTTCCAAGCCTAGCCACCATGAAAAATCTTTTTCCTACCTAAGCCAGCATTTCCCATCCTCAAAGGCCACAAATTTTCAAACGCGCGGGTGAATAGTGCCCTGTGCGAAACTCGCACACCACCCTCCCCTGTGCGAAAATTTCGCACACCCCCCCCCCCTTGTGCGAAAATTTCAGTTTCTCCATCCCTACCTTCCCAAATTCCAAGCCTCTGAGCCTCATTTCATCGCTTCATCATGCCTAAGACCCGAGGAGGATATACCTCAGCTCCCCAGAGCAGTTAGAGTGCCGCCCCTGTGCGGGTCCCACTAGATGCACCCTCATATTTACCTGATTCTGCCCCTCAGAGCAGATACCATATGAGGAGAGCATCTGCCACGTCTGTGGCCCCTACACAAATTCCACCTCGGAGTCCTCCTACAAAGAAAGCCAAGACTTCAGAGCCAGGAGAGTCCTCCAGAGCACCTCGGGATTCACAGTCTCAGCCTTCTTCCACCAGGCGCCCTAGACCCAGCTTGCCCATTTAGGGCAACTCCGATTGCCGATCGAGAGAATTTCATGTCGAGACATATTTCGATCACTCTCTTATGCGACAACAGCCTGAGTTGCGGGATTCATACCGCCTACTTAAGAGGTACCATCTTGTACCCTTTATGACTCCGTCCCAGTTCTTTTATCCTCGAGTAGCTTTAGACTTTTACCAGTTTATGACTACTCGTGGCGTCTCGGTACCAGCCTCGATCCTTTTTACCATTGATGGACGCCAGGGTATTTTGGGGGCTAGACAGATTGCCGATGCTTTCCATATCCCTTTTGCACCAGTAGATCCCGCTGCATTTAGACGCTGGGCCCCACTTTCTGAGTGGGACATGGTTCGTATTCTATCTCGAGGGACATCTTCCTAGAGGACCATTTTGAGGAGAGAGCTTCCCCCAGGGATGCTCCTAGTTGATGTGGTGCTTCGCGCCAATCTTTTTCCTCTTCAGCATAAAGTGCATAGGCGAGAGGCCATTATGGAGGCATTATTCCGTATCTCTGAGGGCTACTACTTTGGCCCCCATCATTTGATTATGGCCGCTCTCCTCCATTTTGAGGAGAAGGTGCATACGCGGCGTCTTGCGAGGGCAGACACCATTCCTTTACTTTTCCCTCGGCTGCTATGCCATGTGTTGGCGCATATGGGTTTTCCTGCAGACCCTCATTCTGAGCCCCGCCGCCATTGTCGAGAGAGCTTCTCTCTTGACCAATGGACTCAGATATGGCTCCATCGCCAGTCCCCAGAACTTCCCGAGCCAAGGGAAGTCCCTCCTGCTCCGTCCACTTCAGCTCCTCCACAGCTAGTACCAGAGGCACCATCGTCTGATGCCCCACCTGCTGTTCCTCCTACATTAGAGTCGCCCATTACTATCCCTGGTGCAGAGTATCGTGCCTTGCTCGCTTTTTTCCAGACTTTGACCACTACTCAGACGGCCATTATGGGCCGGATGGACCACTTCCAACTTCAGCAGGACCAGCAGACTCTCATTCTCCGTGAGATTCAGCAGCACCTCGGTCTTTCACCACCAGCTCCACCTGTAGCGGTTCCTTCCACAGTTGCAGCGGAGGACCCCTCCTATCCACCAGAGGAGCCTACTACTTGATCATACGATCACTCCTCTCCTTTTTTGTATCTATATGCTACGTTTTTGGATGTCTTATATATTTTGGACCACTTTTATACTGGGATTGGATGTATTCCATGTTTATTTTGTATATTGTACTCTCTCAGTTTATATAGACATCTTCTTTTTTGTGTATTTTAGCTATTCCATTTTATTTCCTCTATTCATCACTCTTATGATTTTTCTTTTCTTATGCAACATGTGGTTTCTCCTGTTCATTCAGAGTCCCTTACTATCAGGAGGTATCACTTCCTTCCTTATATTATCGCTTGCTTTTGGAACATTGGGGACAATGTTCATCCTAGTTGGGGGAGAGAATTGAGGAAGTAATTTGTTGAATTTTTGGTTAAGTTATTTTGCTAACAATTTTTTTTTTTTTGCAAACTCTCTTTGTTTTCTCAAAGATAAATTCTCAAAAGTAAATGGGAGAAATTAAATTCTTATCTTATTGCCATAGTCTCAGAGTTTGTATTATGCTTATTAAAGTTAATAAATTGTTGAAACTCCTTTTGATTTCAATCTTAAGTCTTCCACTCTAATCTTTTCACACACTGAACACATTAGATTCCGGTTATAAGATGGAAAACTTTCTCACCCCCTAAACTTAGGAAATTTTCGACTTGGTGCCATTGACCTCATTCTATTAGTGTTGGGACACCTTATAAAAGGCCAATGTGTCTTATGAAAATAATTTTTGCTTCACTTGCTTTGAAACCCGAGCAAGGTCTGAGGGGTATATGGTGAAAATCTTTAAAGCCTGGTGCCCTAAGCCTTTACTGGTTGGGAGTCACCTACCTCAATGCTCGTTACATGGGTGGATGGGTGGAGTACTTATATATAAAATTTTTTTTTTTTTTTTTTAAAAAAGGTGCGTTCTTAGCCTTTTATATATGAGTTAGTGTTGCTAAAGTTAGAGAAAAACCTTAGTTGGGGGGAGAATATAGTTTGACATACTATAACTGGAAACTAAGCACCTTAACACTTAGATTTTTGTGGAAGATTAAGAGTTGATCCTTTGGGAGTGGAAATTATTTTGATACTCAAATTTGCATAATGCCCACTCTTTGTATGTTGTGATAGGTAAGTTATTTGACGACTCTTAGTGATAATTGAGTTTTATATCCTTGACTTGCCATGTGAGAGTTTGATCCAATCATGCCACTTGATTATTTTTTGGAGTGATTAGCATGATTTTGTAAATTATTATATTATCTATTTTTCTTTCTTTTTCTCTCCTTCATTGCTCGAGGACTAGCAATGTGTCAGTTGGGGGGAGTGATTACTACCCAAAAAGTGCTATTTTACACATTTAAGTCATTATGTTTTAAGCACTTTTGTGTAGTAATTCTCCATCTTTATTCCAATTGGCATGTTAAGGACCTAGCAATGACTTCTAATCATATTTTTGGCTATTTTTAGTGTTTTGATAGCTTTTTGGATCATTAAGACAAGCCAACCAAAGGAGAAAAGCAAAGAGAAGCAAAGAGAAGCAAAGAGGAAAACAAAGGACAGCAGCTGCAGTCTTCTTTCGCACTTTTGGAGCACTTCTTGAAGTCCATTTTTTACATTCTATATACCATTTCAAATCTCAGGAAGTCAAGAATCCAACGCTTCAAACTGTGTACGATTTGGAGCTGAAATGAGGAAGATATGGCCTTCGGAAGACAACTGCTCCAGGCTTGTGCGAAACTCGCACACCCCCTCAGCTGTGCGAAACTCGCACACCCCCTTCCAAATTCGCACACCCCATGCGTGGTGCGAATTTTCATCTGTTTTTGCCGACTCCACTTTAGATATTTTCTTATGTATTTTTTGATGTAATTTCCTTTCTTATCCTTGTAACAAGCCAATTACAAGCTTTGCTTTTGTAAAGACTATATAAGGGGTGGAAATCACCTCTCGAAGATATCTATCACATGTGTTATGTTTTACACTTAGAAAAATATAGAGCTCTCTCATTTTCCCTTTTCTCTTTACTATTTTCTTTTTCTTGGAAGCCAAACAACCTCTGAGGATGTTTTCTCAGAGGATGAGAGGCTAAACTTTTGGTTTCTTGGAGTGAAGGAAGCTAGGTGAAATGTCCAGATGCAAAGGTGGAAAACGCTCGTGCCTTAAATACAGGTAGTTGAAGTTCATAAATGGCTTTTAAATCCAAAGTTTTGCTTTAAATCCCTTAGAATCACTTTGAATGGCCAATACATGGTAAGCTTCAGGTCTCTGTGGATGCTTATTGCTAGATCCATATCAGTCCATTAGTTATCATGTACGAGCCATTGGAAAGTGGTTCAAGGTGAAGACCCATAGTGTCTAAAGCCATTAATGAACCTTGACTACCATTTCTATTGACTTTTATGGATTAAATCTTCATTGTTAAACCTATACCGGTTCGGGAAATAACTATAGGTTAAATCCCCAACACGAGGAGAAAAATCCGGAATTTTCCACTTTGCATTCTAAACTTGATCCTAGCAATCCTTAGCTCTGGGAGACTTTCTTTCTTCCATTTTTAATTAGTTTATGTTAATCTAGTTTCAAACACTTTCAAAACAAATTTTATTTTCTTTTAAACTTTAAGTTTTTGGTAAAGGAAATCATTAAATTCAATTTCTAATCTTGAGTATATCACTGGTAGAATGAAAACCCATCCCAGAGTTCGACCCTAGAGACACTATACTATAGTAGCTTTGCTACGCTAGTATGAGGTCATAGGTTTTATAAATGTTTTTGATTAAATGACCCGACTGGATTTATACGCGATCAGAGGTTTATATTCCACATATTATGATCAAGCAATAAGCGTGTTGGTGCTCATAACTTGGCAAGGAGCTTTGAAGGGATAGTTAGAGTCCTTGTGATTCCAAAGTAGTTTGGTTTCTTATAGAAGCATCTGAATGGATAAAACCCATAGGTGTAAGTTAATCTACAAGAGGAACAAAGGAGTAGATGGAAGAGTTGAGTTTTATGTGGCTAGGTTATAGTTTGAAACATTATTTAAACTATAGGTAACCTTTTTACCAATAGCCATATTTAAGTCCATCAGAGTACTCCTATCCATTGCAATGCATCTCAATTATGAGATAGGTAATAGGATGTCAAGATAGCATTCTTAAATGATTATCTTGATATTAGCATCTATATGATGCAAGTAGATATTTTCTTAGCAAAGGGCCTTGTGTGTGCAAGAAGGCGTAGGGAAGGCATGGTGGTGTTCTAAAATCTTGTAAATAGATGACAATATCCTCATTAGGAATGATGTAGAGATATTGTCATAAATCAAGATCAATTTGTATACTCGATTCTAGATGGAAATCTAGAAAGGGCGCAATGTATTCATTGGTTTGGGACTATAAGAATAAGAAAATTATGTTATGTCACTTACATTAATAAGCATTTGGTCTAGTACATGATGCATGACTCTAAAAAGGGTTTGATACTCTTTAGGTTTGGATTTTCCATTTCTTAAGATCAATGTCCTTAGACATTTGATTAGAAAGGTCATGTAAGGCAGTTCCCTATGCCTTTGCATTGGGTAGACTTTTGTATGTGATTTTATGTGCTAGATTAGATATTTGTTTTACTTTAGATAATGTGAAGTATAAAACTAGATTTAGACATTGGATAGTTGTCAAGAATACACTTAAGTATCTATAGAGAATGAGAGATTATGTGCTTGTGTTCCAGAGTATTGAGATAGTTCAAAGGGGTGATGTGATTGTTTGATAGATATCTTTTATGGAGAACCTGACAAAACCATTCACCAAGACATTGATTGCGGGAATCTTTGTTGGTCATAGGGATATCATAGGTTTTAGATGAGTTTCTAGTATGCTTTGGTAGCATAATGCTTTAAGGGTTAGTAGAAGATTGTTAGAATAGAACCCTTAAAAGTACGACATGATGTAATAGATTTGGAATTCTTTATTAATTTAATGATATTCCAATTTCACTTATATTTATCCTTATTTCATGCATTATACTTTATAAAAATTTTGGCCTAACATCTCTTGTATTGTATATGACTTGGTTACATTAGGAGTTGCATAAAAGATCTAGGTCATAGGTTCCTTGCAAGTAGATAATTTGTTCACAGTCAATTTGTAGACTTAGACAATCCATTTAAGGCTATAGTACACCATATCCTAATTGGAGGAATGGTTAGTCTTGACCATCACGATAAGATTCCATGGTTAATGCACTAGTGTGTGCAGTTACACATCGGACAAGACCTATAGTGAGCTACAACATAAGGTTATTGGGTAGTCATGACTTCACCAAGCTAATACACTATATCATCTCTCAACTGTGACAAAATATTAAGGTTGTGTCAAAGTTTACAATGACTTTAACCTATGGATGAGATCCTAAATTAATTATATATTCCCTATGAATTGGCTCACTAAAGATGAAAGTCGGTAGTAATAGGTATTCTCAATAAAGGCACTAGGATATCTCATAGACTTTGAGACAATGTGTTCTCTTGGGTGATCTTAAGAATGTGTGATTGTGAAATTTGTGGGCCCATAATAATTTGTTTAGTGGAATTTGACATATGCTCTTAGTGAGCTAGAGTATGTCATTTGATCACATAATAGGAGGATTTGTAACTTAAGGATGGTAAAGGTAGCTTGAAATATTGATAACTTTCACCTTGTTAGACTACAGATGACTAGTTCATGGGGAAACTGTATATAGTGGATAGCAAGTCACGAACCTAAATGTTTGTTGTCTCATTATAATATAAAAAGGTGTGGATATGCATTTTTCATGTGTGGCCCCACTAAATGGCAAGACTCATTTTTTAGTGAAAAACTTATTTTTGTAAAAAATTTGAGTCATCACTTATTTTCATATATTTTTTGAAAGGAAAATAAAATAAGAAATAAAACCCTAAAAAATGACTCCTTATTTGGAAAAGCATGTCTTTAAAAATCAAGTCTAGGTTCGGAGGCCAGGTTACCTATCAGAAAGGTATCCTAAGGTAGTACCCCTCTAAGCTCTAAATAAAGGTCTTTACTAATCAAGTTGAGGTAATTATGACAATTGATCAATTAATCATAGATACCAAGAAACTAAGTGCATATCAAAGCATATCCAAAGGACACTTAAACAAGGCATGTATATCAAATGAAATCAAACAAATGAAGGTAGGATGAATCATATACCCTATGTGGGGATCATTGTTAATAAAAGGGGGTATGCCCTAGTGTAAGATGGTCTCAAAATCCATCATCAATAAGAGGAGTATGCCCCACTATAAGATCATAATCTTAAAATCCATCAACAATAAGAGGAGTATTCCCTAGTACAAGATCATAATCTCAAAATCCATCATCAATAAGAGGGGATATGCCCCAATGTAAGATCATCATCATATATGTTCATCCATCATGCTCCAAGTGATATCCAACCAATCTTAAGCATCACCCATGTGTAAGCTTTCAAACAAATGCATGATGTAATGGTCTCAGGGTGGCTTTCAGACCCGAGACATAATGTAGGATATGATACAAAGGTGAAAGAAACAAAAGGAAACTAGGCTCAATAATCCTAATGATATAAATCCCTATACCCCTCATGCATGAGATGCAATGTGTAGAAACCCTCATAAGTCATGACCTAGGGGTATCTTACATTAAAACACTGATAATAAAGGAATGAAGCATCAAATATCAATAGGATGAACAAAAGCAGTATGTAAATGCTCAAACCCTAGTTGAGCATCACATAGGTTGGGAAAAGAAAAAAAATCAAATAGGGTAGAATGAAAAAAGATAAGAAAAACAAAGATAAAGGAATACGAGTGGTGGTCAACCCACCTTAAAGCATGGAAAGTAGCCGCATCAGAAATGAATGGAATAATGAATAGGGTAAGAATCCAAAGACCCTAGGAAAAGATCACTCATCTCTCTCATAAAAGTCAAATAGGTAGACCACATTCTCACTAAAAAATATAAGCATCATAGGATAAATCTTAGGAAGAAATAAAGATCTCAAAGAGCTCTTAAACGAACTCTCTCCAATATATAAACCCAATGAAACAAATCTCCACATCCATACATGTGCTCAAAGGAGAATGATATAATGAACATACAAACAATGTTCTCTTTTTTTTTTTTTTTTTTTTTTATTGTTTTGTTTATATTTTTTTTCTTTTTGTGTATACAACAATCAATAAGGAACAATCTCTAATGAAAATGCATAGCTAAATGGATTAACTCTCCCCATATATTGATGTAACATGAATCCTCACTAACAAGATAACCTCTCAAATTAAGATCTTTGGATCACTACCTATGAGGTGAAATAGGGAAAAAGATATAACTATCCTCCATGTAATAATATATAGAAAGCCACCACTCAAGGTGAAGAAAAGATAGTGTCAAGTAGGCAATGATAAGAGAAGGGAAAAGAAGATGAACATCACAGATGTTGATATATGATGTAGAACAAAGTAATGATGATGATGTCAAAGTGGGAATATCATAATGAAAAGTGAGGGATAAGATCCAAATATGTTTTTCAAGTGTAAAACTCACGAGGACCCTAATCAAATCATACAAGCACTATAAGGCCCCTAACCTAGTATAATAGGAAAAATAAGTTGATGAAAGAAAAGGTTATGATGCTCACATGAGGGTCATAGGGTTAGTGATGGGTAACTTAATATGTTAGGGTTGACAAGGTAAATAAGCTCATGAAACGATGGCTACCCATCCTTCAACCATAACCTTAAACATCATGCTCTCAAACTCTCACATGGTTGACACTAAAAACTTTCAACCATCCAATATAGTTATATCAACCCCTTTAGAATCATGTGAAAGCTCACTCCAAATACTCCATATAACCTCTATGTTCATAACATAGTCAATAATGTCATCAAGCAATCAAAATGCTCTGTCATCACAAGTTACTCATCATCAACTTATGAAACCAAAAATATAGTCATGTCAATTCTATGAAGTCATGTGTAAGGGCTTAATTATAGATACTCTACAACAACTTCTATGTCTATCTCAACCATAGAATAGTTAGCAATCCCATAAAGCGATCAAACCACTCTCTCATCATAAGCCACCCCTCATCATGCAAAACTCACTTCAAGTCCAATCATTTTAGACTCTATCTGGTAAGATCAAAGGAGAAATGGAAAGAATAGGCAATGGTACTTAAGGTTATACTAGGATGGAAAGGTCATATAGTTGTGTCAAAGGGTGGTGTCATACCAAGCTCATGATAAATAGGCGTGAGTCACCAAGGTGTGAAATGATATGATAAGGTACCACTCTAATCATAAGATAGATTAGTCATAGTCTCAAACTCCCTAGGTTGAGCCTTTAATCCTAGGTTAATGGCTTAATATCCTCCATGATAGGTCAAGCATCAATAATTATGATATGTAAGTGAAAGGATGTCTCATATAAAAAGTCTAACACATATCAACATAAAAGATGCAAAACATACCCATAAGAAAAATAAAAACACATACTCATAAGAAAAAGATCATATCAGTAAATGAACCAATGAATATATCTGTGGACCTCGTATTTCGGCTCAATGCGTTTCCCACTTGATGGCGAGCGCAATTTTTGTTTGAAAAATGTTGATTTTATTGATTAAGAAAAATGACTTGGAGTCACCACTTATTTTTGTTTTATTTTTAAAAGGGTAAACAAAATAAGAAAGAAAAACCCTAAGTGTGACTCCTTATTTTGGAAAAGGTGGTCTGTGAAAAACTGGATCAGGTTCGGGGGTCAAGTTACTTATCGAGAAGGTACGGTACAGACCGTAGCACCCCTTTAAGTCCCTAAAGTCGGGTCTCTACTAATAAAATGAAGCAATCATGGCAATTGATGAGGGAATCAATGAATACTCAGAGTGATCATGCACATGTGAGAATCTAAACATGCATATAGAAAATGACCCGAGCGGATGTGGATGCATACCTGGGCAGTGATCCATAAAGCGCTATCAAGAAGTGAGGTTAGTGCACAATTAAGGAATAATTTCGAGCATGTCATAGAGCAGAATAAAATCAATCATGCATGGCAATTAAATCAATCAATCCTCCAATCGATCATAAAATCACGTATGTGGGGCCTCAACCAAAGCCCGATCGATCTTGCATGAATTAATCTCACAAATTCCATTATTCTGAAATTATGAAAATGACATTCACGCTTATATAAAATTAAGAGAAAAAAGAAGATTATTTAAAAACCAAAGCGGAATTAAAAACTGTTCGAGTGAAAACTGGATTTTTGAAATTTGTTTGAAAATTGGAGTCTCGAAGATTGTTTGATAATTGGAGTCTCGAAAATTATTTGGAAATTGAAGTTTTGGGAATTGAATTTAGGAATGGGAATTTTGGAAGTTAAATTTTGAAAATTGGAATCCTGAAGAATTATTTAAAGATTGAGTTTAAAAAATAAACGAATAAATAAAATGATAATGATTAAATAAATTGATATGAGAATTAAAAATTTCGGAAATCGGAATTTAAATTTAGAAATCGGGATTTTGAGGAATTGTTTGAAGGTTGAATTTTAAAAATAAACGAATAAATAAATAAATAAAATAATGACGATTAAATAAATTGATGTAAGAATTAAAATTTCAAAAATTGGAATTTAATTTAGAAAACGGAATTAATGTTTTTAGGAAGATAAGTCATGCAAATTGAAAAAAAAAGGGCTAACTTGAGGTGGGTATGGCTTTGGAATGGGCATGGGCCAACTTAAGGTGGGTGAACAAATCAATTGAAGTGGGCATGGGCTTGGAATGGGCATGGGCCAACTTAAGGCCTTCCATCAACACGTATGGGCCTGGGCTTCAACTCAAGCCCATATCCATTAGCATAATGACCTCAAACCTAAACGGGCCCAAAGGGCCTCACAGCACACAACTTGCTTTATAATAGTCAACTCAAACCATGCCCAATTGCACCTAGGCCCAAGGGCTCAAAACCAATATGCAAGACCCACAAACAATAAAAAAAACATCCACTGTAGAAATTAAAATGAACAAACTTACCAAACCTTTCCCTCTAGGATAAAGGATAAGGAAGTGGGGTGGCGTGGATGGAGGTTTCCACGGTGGTGAGAGAAAATGGGTATGAGACTAGTGGAGCGGGTGATGGAGGTTAGGAAAATGAGAAAGGTGATAAGTAAGAGAAAAGAGTATCAATAATATGATGAGGGAATGGGTTAGTGGGTGTTGATATGGGTATGATGGTATGGTTCCCGGAAAGCATGAAGAATGGAGGTGCGGAATGAGAGATAGGTTAATGAAAGAATGGGTAAGGTGGGCATGAGAGGGTGATGATATGCATGATTTCATGCATGTGGATAGGAAGTGGGCATGAAGAACGTGGTGTAGAGAGAGAAAGGTGGTAAGGAAGAATGGGTAAGGTGGGCATGAGAGGGTGATGATATGCATGATTCCATGCATGGTTTCATGCATGTGGATAGGAAGTGGGCATGAAGAACGTGGTGTAGAGAGAGAAAGGTGGTAAGAAAGAATGGGTAAGGTGGGCATAGAAGGGTGGTGGCATGCATGGTTCCCATGCAAGTGGATGGGAGAATGTAGAGAGAGAAAAGGTGATGACGGGTATAGTAGCTAGGTGACATGGGCATGCATGGAGATGGGTATGAAGGTGGTCATGCATGTTGAGACCATGCATGTGGACTAGGGAATGGGTATGAAGGTGGTCATGCATGGCCGTGCATGGCCATGCAAAGGTGAGAAGAATGAACTTGAAGGGCACTTGAAAGAGAATAGGAGAGTGGTGTGGTGTAGAGAGAGAAAGTGTGATGGATGAGAGATGAAATGGGTTAATGGGTATGAAGAAAGTTTAGAGTGAGAAATGAGCTTAGTAGGATGGTTTGATGGGTATAGGGGACGACAATGGGTATGAAGAGGCATGATGAGGTATGGAAGTCATTAGAATGAGCAGAATGATGAATCAAGCTCCTGGCAATGAATATGATAGATGGTGGGGATGGTGAGGGTGAATGCAAGCAAACTCAAAGTCCCAACAAAAACAAGCAAAAATTCCCAGCAAATGCATTCAAACACTGAGATAAGAACTCATTAATATCCAGATAACACAAACAAAAAGGAAAGCCTTAATGTGAGAAAAACCAACCTGTAGAAAAGAATCCATGAGTTCCCTTCTTGCCCGTGATCAGCCTCCCGGTCTTCCTCCTGAAAACCCTCCTCATGCCCAAAAGAACTAACTCTCAAAATATCTCTTCCACTCTAGCCTCTGCCTCCACTACCCTGCAGCTGGCAGAAAAAACAGGTATCCCTTTTCTTCCGTGCATGCAGCTGGCCATCCCCCCATAACAGAAAGCATGCTCCTTCTTCTAGAATCTTCCTCATCTTTACAGGTGTCGCTCTCTTATTCGTCCTCCAAATCCACTATTTGATTCCACTAATAGCCAACCCGAGAGTGACACGTGGCCAAATATGCTGCAGCAAAACAAGCCCCACATGGGGGTCTACAATATCCTATACAAAAAGTAAAGGACTCTCAACATAAACTATAGAATGCAACACTAGACTAGGATTGGACTTGACATGATTATCTCAACATGGACTATAGACTGCAACACTAGACTAGGATTGGACTTGACAAAATAATAATGATGCTTCTAATGGTGAACACACCATTTCCAAGGTTGTGACTCCAGACTTGATTGGCTCACGCCCAAACGAACTCTTTATAATGCAAATGATATAAACAAATGGATAAGAGACCTTGGAGAAAACATTAAAGACAATAATACAACTTAAGACAAGCACATGGTCCTAACATGACAATCCAAAATTTGGATATGTGATAAAAACTCGAGTCATAAGGGTATCCACTATAAAAAAGTTACAAATGTGACTGGAGAATTTTCATTAATAATCCAAAACAAAATAGGTGTGGAAAACGAGACTATCATGAGATCAATAGTTCATCCCATGCATGATATCTTTTATTTAATTTTCACCTTGAGCTCTAATAAAGGAAAATGATAAGGTAATCATGGTGGATCTCTCAAAAAAGGTATAAATGTGAAAAACATGTTTTTCACCTTTTTGTAAAGAACATATGTAGACCCTCCATTTTTTTCCTTTAGCACATGTCTTTAAGTTCACTTCCAGCACTTCACAGTAGTTTCTTGGTGGCCCATTGCTACTCATACTACTTACCTTTTTTTAGCCATCCTGAAGACTTTGGTTGAGGGATTTATCTGTCTCTCTCCCTCCTTGTTGTAACCTTGGCCGCCCTTTCAATTTAAGTTAGGCTTCACTTGGGTGTACTTTAGGTTATATTCCATTTAGTTCACCCTACGCCACTTAGGCACTTTTTTACTCACTTTCCTTCATGTTTTGCATGGTTGCATGACTTGTATAACTTGCATGTGCTTGATTTTTTTTATTGGTTAGTTTTATTCACTTATTTATTTATTTACTTGTTTTTAGGAAATTTCTTAAGATTAATGATTTTTTTAAGTTATTTGAAATTATATTTTATTATTAGAAGTATTTGAATATGCATGCGTTTGATATTTTAATTTTAATTGCATGATTTTAATTTTTAATTTTTTATTTTAAATTACATGATTTTTTTTATTCTACTCTTAACTTTTTATTTTACATGAGATTTTGCAATGAGGAAATCTTCACTTTCCAAGCAAGTTTGACTCGAGAGGAAACAACCCAGTAGCTTATGGATCAAAATTTTGGCCACATTGGAAAGTAGTTTCTTTACATTGCACATAAGGTTTTGCAAGAAAAGATGCGGTGGCATTTCTTTTTTAGAGAGTTGAAGATTTTTAGAAAAGGAAAGAACCAATTTCTTTTATAAAGAAGGATAGTGGTTGACTTTTTTACATGGAGAAAGGGAAAGTGAAAGAGTTTTTGATATGGAAAAAGGAGAATGATAGAACTTACCTTGAGAAGAAAGAGAAAGTGGCAGATTTTTTATATGAAAAAGAAAAGTAGTAGATTTATTGAGGGGTTAGAATTCCTTTTTTATAGAAGAAATAGACGGCATAATTTTGGGGAGGGAGAAATGAAAGTATTTTTTTTCAAAAAAAAACTGATATAAAAATGAAAAAAAGAAAAAGACTGGTAGTAGCGGGTGAGAGGCAGCTTTGGTAGTGTGAATTTTTCGGTAGAATGCCAAGGGCTGTAGGAGAAGATCAGAGATAGAGATACTATTGCTTTGAGAAGAAAGAATCATTACAGACCAAAAAAGGGAACCAGAGGAGAGGAAGGAAAAAAATAGTAAGAGAAGCCCACGAGTTCTTGAATTGCAAAAAAGAAAGTCTCCAATATCCCCTCAAGGTAAGCTTCTCAGTGTGAAATCTAGTTTATTTTATTTTTCTGTTTCTTTTCCTTTCATTTGTTTTCATGGGGATTTTTTATTGTTGATTTTGGGTGTTTCATAAATTTCCTTGAGTTTTGATTCCATTGTTGTTTCTTTGTTTATGTTCAAAAATCCTTCAACTCTTCTTTATGATATTTGAAAACCCTTTTATCCACTTGTATTTAAGCCCATTGATTCAGACATGGAGTGTGGCTTTTGATGGTTTTTCTTATTTTCTTCATGTGTGCTATATTTTTGCTATTTTCTCATTTGTCCTAGTGTTTGCACATTCTTGGGTATGTGACTTCACACTTAGATATGAAACCATGGGATGATGAGATTGACATGAAAGAGCTTGAGGTGACATTAATCTCTGGACCCCAAATCAAATTCATTCTAAAATCATGGGTGTTGTACTGAGCAAGATGTTTCGCATGTGGGTTTGATTCTCTTTCATGAATTTTGGGTTTGGTTGAGAGTCTCTAGTCTTTTATTTAGGAGAAACCATATTAAGTATTTTGGATATTCGGGTTTGTTTCTGTTTTTGCATTGATGGTATGTTGTGATCGTGGTGGATTTGTGAGGAAGGGAATGTGTATCACTGGGGAATTTTAATCTTCATAGAATTATTGCCACAACGGAATATAGTGGACTAGGACATGGTGATGAAGAACCTAGGCTAGTTCCTTAGTCTGTAACTACGTTGATCAATGAAATTTTTTGTTGAGTCATCAGTAGTCACAACTGCTAGAAGGAGGAGGTCAATAGTAAAAAAAGAAGTAGCAATTCCTGAGCTAGAGCCTTCCAGGTGGTTTGTTGTAGACCTGCATAACATGAACTGGGGACATGTTATTCCTCTTCTTATTAGTATTGAAGCTATACTACTTAAGCAAAGGAGAAAAGAGGTTTGATAATGGGTGTATGGAATGCTCGTACATCAGTAGGAGCATCTCAAGGTTCTCTCTTGCTACTAACTTTTTGGATTAAGGCAGGGAAGAGTGTTTTCTTACCTATGATTTTGTTCCCAATTGAAATTTGCTGCTATACCTGGATGTGATTGATAACAGTGGGAATGTTCATGAATAGTCTACCAAAGATCCTATCATCATGGGCATTGCCAAAGGTGCTAGGTATTTACATGAGAAGAAAATGATGCATTAGAACAAGTGTATGTAGAAGATATCAAGGTTGGAGGTCTTCCTAATTTATTTGTTGGGTCTGCTCCTATTAAACTTTATGCAAAATATGGTGAAAAAAATATGGTGAAACGGTGCTTGTAGAGAGAATCTCTTTGTGATTGCCCAAGCAAAATGCTATGTCATGGAATGCATTGCTAAATGGGTTTGCTCATATTAGTGATGCTATAAGCACTGTAGCAACTACCTTAGCTTATGGTTAGGATAACACCACTATTTCTAGATGAAAGCTGAATATCCTAAATTGGTTGTAATGTTTGAAAATCTGAGAACTGCAGGCCTTTTGTCTAGTTCTCCTCCCAGCAACCCAACCAGATAAGGCATTGTACCATGCCACAAAGTGCACTGTGTCAGTTTTTGGCCTCATCTAAAGTGGGACATCAGACACAACATGGACTCACATATACCAGAATGAAGATGAACCTAGAACAAGACCTTTGATGCATACCTAAAGCAATGAAGCATACACTAAAATCCATATAAACTTTGATGAACCCACACTTTTTGCTAAATGATTTTTTGTTAAACCAGATTGCTAAGGTTCTCAATTCTTTTGGGACTTGTTACAATAATATACATGGAAACCGACCTCACCGAAGCTAGTGATGGTTCTCCAGATTATGCAGGTGATGATAATCTTGATGGGCAGCAAGCTTTGAAACCTAAGAAAATGGAAGAGTTGAATCAACTCAAAGCAGACCTTATTCCTCTGAAGCTCAAAATGGGACATTTAAACTCTACTTTGGATGCCAAGATTAGATACCACAAAGAATGTATTCATAGCATGGTGCAGCCTAGAAGTACTTATGAACATGTAGAGCACGTGAAATTTAGACCCATTTCAAGACAAGCTAGATCACAAGTGGAACTGGAGAAGATGAAAGCCAATATTGAAGAATTGAAGGCAAACTTGATAGAAGAAAAAACTAAATTACAGGGCATTTCAGAGGAAAATGAGAGGTTGATGATGAAATATTGGAATGACATGTCATTCCAAAAAGAATATGAACTAGGAAATGAATCATTCCTTGCATTGGAAGATGGAAGGCTATGCCAAAAACATCTGAGTGCACTACTCATTAGGATTTTAGTTTCTAGTGATATTGGACATAGGAAGTTTGTTTGTGATATTTTGTTCGAGCCAAAGCCTTGCAACCGAAAATGGAACTTCGTATTTCTTAAAAGCTCTTAAGGAAAATAAAGATCTCGGGTTGATAATGAGCAGATTGGTCAACTCGGTGTTGGGTAAAATTCTAAATTTTTGGATTCTATGAAAATGGCAGTATTAAATAAGAATCATGATTTTCGAAAAATGAACCCTTTGTAAAAACGTTTGTCTTGGGAACAAAGGTATAAGGGAGCTTATAAGGGAATTGGTTTGCATTTCCTGATAGAAGATGAGGTGTAAAAACTTGAAGATCATTCCAATATTTTACAACAACCAGGAATTGGTTTGGAATCCATAACGTCCACATTGGTACCAGGGGCGAGTTAAATCCTAAAAGCATTGGGCCATCCTTAACTGATGATCAAAGATGGCCAATCTCTTATTGTACAATGGAGAAATTAAAGACTATTATGGTAGATGTGAAAATAGTGTGGACACATCAGGCAACAACCTTAGAATGAATAAAAGACTTAGACGCTTCAATTATGAAAAGAGACCTCAAACCTATTAATGTTCTAATGAATGACAGCAATGTGAAACCTTTAGCAAAAGAGTTAACTGATTATCTTGAAGAAAACGATCTAGAATTCAAGGATTTCACTAAAAAGTAGAATTGTGAGCAGAAATCTAGCTATAGCTAAAGGTGATGGCATCATAAGTCCAATTAGAAACATCAGTAGAATATCCAATAAAATTCTTAGTTTGCTAGGCACTTGATGGGATTTCTTCATACGGATTTTGGATCTTTGGTACATGCTTTATATGGTATAGAAAAGGGCACAACTAGAGGATTATGGCCTAAGTCTTTTCCTACTAACTCTAAGGGAAAGAAGCCTTTAGGAGGATAGAGATCAGGAGATGTTAGTGCCATCAATTCAATAAGGTTGAGACCTCTTAGACACTATCAAAAAGTTTGGCCGACTTTTGGATTCTACTACCCACCATCACCTCGTGCAGTATAGGCCACCTGATCCCTTAAGACCCATGACTCCTACTTATCTATATCCAGTCTCGCAGCCTATTTTTGATGCACATGTCATAGAGAGACCTCCTGCCCTATACACTCGACCTTAAGCTCTGCAGACCACTACTTATGTGCAGAGGCCATCACGTCAGTTTGCTCAATTGGGTATGCCTTTGAGTTGAGCTTTTCAGAAGCTCATAGATGGTGGATTATTGATTCCATTGGCACCCAAGCTAGTACCTCAACTAGTGTTGCCTCGCTTCAGATTAGAACTACATTGTTCTTATCATCAGGGACCAGGACATGACACGAACCACCACAACACTTTGAGACATGCTATTTAGGATTTGATAGACCAGGTTTGGTTAACTTGGAATGGCCAAGTGTAATTTTTTTTTCAAATAATTTTTGAGACATGCTATTCAAATATATTTTTTTTTTCAAAATTCCAATTTTCAAATAATTCTCAAAACTCAAGTTTTCTTTCAAATAGTTTTAATTTCACACCAATTTTAAAATATTTTTAATTCCATAACTTTTCATCCTGTATTATGATTTTAAGTCCAAAAATATAATTTTTTTAATAAACTTGTTACCTTTCCCTTCCGCTAAGCACTTTCACAAATTTTCTTTGATTTTAAAATATTTTTTTTCATTTCCTTTGATTTTTAATATGCATGAAGGCAATTTTCATAATTCCAAAATAATTGAATTTGTGGGATTAATTCATGCAAAATAAATTGGGCTTTGGTGGGGGCCCAACATTCATAACATTTCTTTGGAAAATAATTCAAGTGAATTGTATGGTTGATATTGTTTGATTTTGATTGGTTTTGTGTGAGATATTTTACACTTATCATTGTGCACTAACTTTATTTCATGATAGCACTTTATTACCTGCTTCCAAGGTATGCTCTCACTCTCACTTTGTTTATTTATTCGTTATCATGACTCACTTTTGATCTATGATCATTTTGGTATCCATTGATTTCCTTATCAATTGTCACACTTGCTTCACCTTATTTAATAGAGACTTGTTTTTAGGGGCTTGGAGGGGCGTTACGGTTTTTATCGTACATTTCCAATAAGTAATCTAACCCCCGAACTCGACTTTGATTTTTCACAGACTTATTTTCCAAATAAGGAGTCACATTTAGGGTTTTCTTTCTTATTTTGGTTTCCCTTAAAAATAAAAAAATAATAATTAGAGACTCTAAGTTTTTTTCTAAAAAAAAATCATATTTTCACCAAATAAATAAAATGCGAGTTACACTATCGGGTGGGAATGTATCGAGTTAAAATACGGGATCCACAAAATGGCGACTCCGTTGGGGATTTTTAAGGGTCAAGCTTGAACTTAAGTTGAAGCAAATGTGACGTTTGATTAGTCGATTGATGGATACCTCATCTTTGTGCTTTTCTATACTTGAGTGATCATAGCACATTGAGGATTTTGATGTGGCATTTTTCTATGCTTGATTGCTATATCCATTTATGACATTGACATGGTAATAATATTAATTGATTCTCTTATTTGTCTTAAAATATTGATTCTACTCTTACCATGATTATCCTACTCGCTCTGACATGTATGTTCATATTGTTGTATATCTTGTTTGTCTTAGTGTTAACTCTTTTTCTTGTATATTATCTTAATCACCTTTAAGTGTGCTATCCTTGTTGCTATTCGTGTTGATTGTCACATTCTCGTTTAGCTTGTGTGTGGACATGGATGATATACCTACGCTCTACTTGACTACTTGTTGCATGACTGCTATTCTCCTGTGTGATTGCATGTTGCTTGTCTGTGTAGGTTGCACATATATCCTCTGACCTCCAACCCCTTAGTTTCGATTATTCCATTCTTTCCGGTTCTTACATTTTCAAGTGTGAGACTTTGTGTGTGCTTGTTTCTCTAACCAAGCTAGTGGTTAGGAGTAGGGTTTAATGACGGGCTATATCGATGTTTGGGAGCATTCTAGAGGATGCTGACACATTGATATGGATTGGAGTTTGATCTTTGAAGACCTGTATAGCCTATAAGTTAGGTTTCATGGATATTTGTGTGACCAGTGTGTTTATTTTTCTGCTTTAGCTTCATAGGGTTTTCGGATGCACCCACCCCACTCATTGTGCACTTTAGTTGACTACTGAGTGCTGAGAGTTGTGAGAGATTTCACTATAGGAAACCCCCTGGGATGTCGAAGTAATGCATGTGTGGAGGTAATGACCACCTTGCATGGAAGTACCCTATCTCATCGAAGGTGTGCAGAGGGTTGCGTACTATCGAAGGGTATGACCGCTTCTGCTAGGGATCCTTTAAAGTCCATCCTTCCTCTTTTAAAGCCAACTTGGACTTGTAGGTTGAGCCTTAGATCCTTCCATTAGGTTCCCTTCCTACACGTCGGTGCATCTATGGGCCTTCAAAGTCGGGTTAGTAGTGATAGGTTTAGTTACCTTCATAGTAGTTTCTTATATATTTGCTCAGAATTGAATATCAGTCTGAATATTTCCAGGTTACTTTCTTGCATAGTTGATAAACATTCCTTGTAGAGTTTCCCTTACACTGTATCTTATCTAGCACTTCCACTATTGTAGGAGTATTGATACATTCAATCTAGGTTCAGCTTCTCGGATCAGAGTTAGAGTAGATTGATCAAAGTGTCAAACCAGTCAGATTAGGCAGATTTGGATTCGCAGGTGGTTACAGTTGATCAGTTCGCTACTATTATGGCTTTGATCCAAGAGGCCATAACTAGTCTTGGTCAGATGATGGATGGGTAGCAGGCCCAACAGGTTCCAATTTAGGAGAGTGTGCAATATGATCCCACTATTTCGCCACCTCCCCCACTTGGTCAGAAAATTCCATAACCTACACCAGGTTGCCCCACCACTTGCCATGGTGGTTGTTCTGACCTCGGAAGATGCCCATGCATGCATGGATAGGCTTAAGTAGAGGATGAGACGGTTAAGAGTATCAAATGAAGGGATGGTATGGGATGATTTTGATGGACTACCAATGGCCAGTCTGTTGGCCAAGTTCAGGATGTCAGAGATCGAGCGATACATGGGGATTGGATGCTCTTGCATTCATTTGAGACTATATAGTATTGTGATGAGGGCCCACGATTTGGATGAGGCTTAGATGATTATGTTATTCCCCCTGTCCTTGAGTAGGGTGGCCTAGCGTTGGTTTGCTTCTTTGGATGTGTCATGTCGTTGTACTTGGGATGATTTAGCCTAAGAATTCCTATGAAAGTTTGCATTTAACACTGTCATAGATGTCTCATGAGAGAGTTGGAGGCCTTGAGGCAGAAGCCTGATGAGACAGTCATATAATTCATTTCCCATTGGAGGGAGAAGATTGCTCATATCATTGATAGGTCATCTGAGAGGGATCAGATCAGCATGATTATGAGGAGCTTGCAGCCTTGATTTGCTGAGCATTTGATGGGATTCCCACATGTGGACTTTGTATCTTTGGTGTAGGCATTATATGGTATTAAGGAGGGTTATGGCTTGAGTCTTCCCCTTTAGACTCGAAGGGGAATAAACCAGCTATTGGACAGAGATTAAGGGACATCAATGCCATTAGTGCCATTAGACCGAGGCCTCCTAGATATTATTAGACAGTTGGGCAAACTTCCAGAGTTTATTACCTGTTATCATCACATGTGTACTAGAGGCCACCTATTCCTTCTAGACCTATGTCTCCCACATATCTATACCTAACTCCATAGCCAGTTTAAGCTACTCAGGCCACACAGAGGCCACCTACCCATTATTCCTAGCCTAGGGCTCCACCTGCATAGAGACAGATGTGGCATTTTTCCTAATTGGGAATGCCTTTGAGTCAAGCTTTGCATAAGCTTGTAGAGGAAGGATTGTTGACTGCATTAGCACCGAGACCATCACCTTAGCCTCACTACAAGAAAAAAGGTCTTCATTGACAGTTTTTCATCGTCAAGATAAGGTATATCTGTTAAGGTAGATCAGTATTCACATATGTCGTCTATGCCAGTGTCAAGAAATGATAAAAGCTAGCTTGACATATGCATATGTTAAGTAGACCTTATTTCTATCAATGTAGGAATCTTATTAATATGACATATGTTAAAACGTTTCTTCCACTTTAGTCAAGGTTAGGTTAAACATATGTGAAGGTTAACTCATTGTTTTGTCAAGATTATATTCAATATATGTTAAGCTTAAGTAAGATATATGTCAATGTTGTTTTATATGCTTTTAAATTTAATTTACACATATGTCAAGGATGTTTTTTGTTATTTTTTTTTTCAAAGTTGAAATTTTAATATGTTAAGGTTCTTTTATTCTTATGTCAAGGAATACAATTTCTTTTATGTCAAGATTTCTTTATTCATATAAAGGAAATTGTTTTATTTCATATCAAGGTTGCATATGGAACATGTCAACAACCTAAACTGTTGCCCAAATAATCTGCATCAAAATTGAACCTGTTGTGTGTGTGTCTATATATATATATAAAGTACATGAATGTATAAAATATACTTTTAAAAAAATATGAACATGTAGGCAAATATATTGACAAAAAAAAAAAAAAAAAAACTTAATATCCTTGCATAATCTTATATTATCTCACATACATCCAAAAAAAGGCAAATATGTACCAAAAAATCCAATAGTTATACATGATAAATATAATGTAGCCATGATCTTGTGCCTTCAAAAGTGCTGTAATTGTTGCAAATGCCACCAAATCTTCTACAAGTAAGAAAAAAAAAATCAGTATATGTTTATATTTGAAAGATTAATAAAAGGATATAAACATGTATCCAAATATATTCCCAAACAACCTAACAACTATATAAAATCTTGTTATCTTGTCAAATATATATGAAAAAAGAATAGATATTTACCCAAAAATAACCAAATATCAAGTAGCTGTACATGATAACAAAAATTTATGCGTGATCTTCTCCTCTAAAAACTGCAGCACTGCAAATGTCACCTAACCTTTGGCAAGAAAGAAAAAAGTAACATTATTTTATATTTATTTTTTAAAGTTTATTAAAAATTCAATGAAAAAAAATCTTCATCCAATGTATATTAAATATGTCACCTAATCTTTTGCAAGTATGAAAAAAAAATAACATTATTTTATATTTGTGTTTGAAAGTTCATTAAAAAGATATAAATATGTATCCTAAATATATCAAAATGTATCCACAAACAACCCAGTAAGTACACATGATCTTATACTATTATCAAATAGTCCAAAACATAGTTCTAAACCAAGATTAGAACACTAGATGTATCCACTCATGACTACTATCTACCACTCATTTTCATCCAATTCCACTCATAGTGAGAAACTCGATTCAATTAGTCTAAAACTGCATGCAGCAGTGACTAAACATGGGTTTGAATCCAATCTTCCTGTCATGAATTCTATACTAGACATGTATTGCAGGTGTAGTTGTTTCTCTAAAGCAAATAGATATTTCTATGAAATGAATAAAAGGGATTTGATCACATGGAACACCTTGATCGCGAGATATGAAAGATCCAATCCAATTGAGACATGTAAATAGTCCTTTATCTGATGCCACCAATATCTGATTCTTTGTTTAAATATACTTAAAGTATTCTCAAAACTGTGTTTCCTTGCTATTTTCACAGCAAGAAACTTGTTGATTGGCTTGCCAGAGAATATTGGAAGGCTTTCACGTCTCATTCGTCTTGACTTTCATCAGAACAGTGAGTGAATCTAGTCTCTACAAGGTTTTTCCAGTACGTATGTAAAGTTTTAGAGGAATTAATAGTGGTTTTTAAGTATACTCTTTTATCTGAACTATTTTCTCTCAACTCTTCTAATGAAACATGTGCATCTGAGTTATGCAGGAATTTCATCAATACCAGCATCAATAGAGGGCTGTTGTTCCCTTGCAGAGTTTTATATGGGGTCATATTCTTATTCCTTGTTGCAAAAAAATTTAGATATTTGGGAGTGTCTGGTGTATGTAGATTTTCTTTCATTTTAAATCTTTTTATATTTGATATTCATCTAGTTGTTGTGGCTTCAAGTTTCAAGAATAACATGTTGTCTTTGCTACTAGCAGAGATTGGGGCACTTTCTCTTTTAGGGACATTAGATCTTCACTCAAACCAGGTGGGTAGACATTCTATATTCAGTTTAAGTATAAGATTTATCCGACCAGTGTCAAATTCTTCTGAGACTTCGGATATACCCTCTTTGAGTGATTTATCCTACATGTTATTTCTTCTTATCTTAGTTAGCTTCACATTTACCAGCATTATGGATGCCTGCATGACCTTAGCATTTTTGAATTGTGGACAACAGATTCATGGGAGGATTATTCGAAGAGGCCTTGATGGGAATTTGGCCTTGTCTAATGCCCTTATAGTTTCAAGTAAAATTTGCACCTAAATTATACTCAATACATGTCTAGCATAATACCTTAAGCTCCCATGTTTACAACTTGGAGGGCTAAATTAGGTAAAATATAAGAATGTACAATAACATGTATATGTGAAATATGGAGAAAAAAAATGAATAGATAAAGGTAATGATTAATTATATTTATTAAGAATAGTGATTAACTTTAAAAAAATATAATAGTTAACTTTTGTCTATGTGAGAATATCCCTTAGAAAAGATCATGACTTTGAAGACTTCATTAAGGTAAATCAATCAAGCTTCAAGAGCAATTATCAATAATATATTTGGAAATATGTAGTATTAACCTCATTTTACATCTCATAGATTGACATTATAGAAGAGAAATGCAATTAGTAATTATAAGGAATAAATGTTTTACATATGAACAATTTGATTGAAGATGGATAAAAGAGTAAAGAGTTTTGATTAAAGAGAGAAAGAGAGAGAGAGAGGTTGTGCCTTACAAGAAACATCTAAACTAAATATAGGATGTATATAAGACATACGAAGGTTAAAAGAAAGATATAAAGAACAACTCACACCTAAGTAACATGATCAAAGCTATCTAAAGGATCCCCATTGCTTCTTTACCCACACACACATCTAAATTGTTCTAAAGGATTGTAAATGCTATGGATATAGTGATCAAAATTTAATAATTGTTCTTCCTATGACCAACATTTCAAATTGACTAATTATGTATATATTAATTTTTTTATGCTTGAATTTTCTAAGGTTTGATCTTCCACATCATAATACAATTGAAAAAAGTCTTCTAGTCATGCATTTTTAACAAAAATTTTACTATTTTTCTTCTAGTTTCTATTACTATTTCTTGAAATATTAATTGTAGAAGATAAAAATGGATCATAAATCTTTCAATCACATGAAAAAATGGGTTTGTTCTTTTTTAGTACTTCTTCATTAATTAATAGTGGAATAATGGACATATGAGTACATTGTATTCATAGCATTTTAGATTATATTTTCGTAAGGTAGTGAAACAAACATATATGGTATCCTTCTCAACTCAAGTTAGAAATAGGAAATAATAACAAAAACAATTATAAACTAAGAAAATTCATATATATATATATATATATATAGGTATATATTCATGTGAGAGAAGGCCATATAGAATCTTTACATTTCAAAAATCAAGTAAATTTTCATTCAAGAAAGCAACTTAAATGTAGGTAAGTCTTCAAAAAGTTTAGGAGAAAAAAAAAAATGTAACCTCAACAACCATCCACTTGAGCTCTTTTTTAGATCCTTTCTTCTTTTGAGATACAAAAATTCGAAACCCCCTACAAAAAATAAGATTACATTAGTGTTCGTTTTGAGATATGAAAACTAAAATTATGGTAGGCTTACATGTTCACAATATATTTTATATCTTGGTATGGTTGTTGCAATTGCGAGTCTAAATAGTAGACTATTTGTGATTTGAGGTCAATTACAGCTAAAACCCAATGAAACCTACAATATATTAACATATAATTTAGATAAATAGCATTTATAAGGCTAAGAAATTAAAAACAATTATGATTAACAACTTACCTTGGGTTATATGGAAGAAAAACCAAGTTTGCCAATTTGGAGTCAATTAGGCGATCAGCAATGAACCTAGCTCTTTTTTCAATTTGTGGGGCTATTGTTCCAGCCTTGGACACCATTCCTGGATGAATAAATATAATTTTCTCCTGTAGTGTCTCATCCAGATGTTCATGCAACCGCCTAATGAAATATCACCCAATTTAGAATTACTTAACAAAAAAAAAAAAAAAAAACAGCTTCTACTTATTTATATCATGAATGTAACATAAAGATTTACAACAAAATCTCACCAAATATAGAAACATATGCAATTCATAGTCAACTCATTTGCAGAAATTACATCATTCATTTCACTTGTCAAGAGGAAAGTTTGAAATTTCATCCCAAAAACAATGATTGGAAAGTCAACTTTGGGTGCCAGTTTACCCTCCAACATTGCTGAAACTGTTTTAGAAAATAGTTGTACATCTCTAGGATTCTCATATTTGATTTTCTTTGGGAATGCTTGTATCTTCTTCATTTTATTCTTCCTCTTGCCAACATCCTAAACACATAAATAGATGCATGACATTAAAATGAAAAATAAAGAAACCAAGAGTGTAGGAAAATATAACTCAACTTTGAAAGTTTGGGTATAACGTTATTCACCTCATCATCATCATTTATCACAAATGCAATAGGCCACAAAACCTCATATCCAACACCCCCCCTTATTGTCCTAATGTTTTCAGAAAGTGGGAATGGAAGAAGTGCATTAGGTTGAAGAGGGTAAAGGATGACCACTAATATATTAGCACCATCAATGGGAATCTATGAATCTCGTAAATAAGTTCCATATGCAACAATGTTATCTTCAGTTTCAAGAGCTAATTTGCATTTATAAACCTGTAAAAACATATTTCGTAATCCTTAGTCTTTCATTATAGTTATTTTATATATTGTTTTTATAAATTTAACTTAGAAAAAGGCATATATACTTGAGTTAGTGGAGAAGCTTTTCGAGTCCCTTGTGCTGATAGGTTCTCCACATGAGCACTATCATGAGTCTTCCCTCCTATTTCTTCATGTTGCAACAATTGTTTCCTTATGTTTGTGCTGCTCACTTCAGAGCGGGGTGTGAGGGGTTCTTTTTTTCCAGCTTTCAAAGCAATGATTTCCTCTTCCAAGCTCTTAACTTTCTCCATTAACATCCTTTGACATTCCCCCTCTTCAAGAGTTTTTGTGGGTTTTGGTGTGTTGAAGAATTGTTTGGGCTTTTTTTTTCCACCTTTTCCTCTAACCCGTCCAGGATGCTCTAATGTACCCAATGCTAAAGTGAGGATATCCTTTTGGCCAACACATGTGATCTTCCCTTCCTCAACAGCCTTTGTCAACTCATCCTCCAAAAAAATATAAGATACTTCAAAAGTCATATTAAATAAAAAAAAAAAACAAATGAAATTGACTAAAACTAAGTATAGGTTTGACAACTTACAATCTTTTCCACTACAGGCCTCATAACTTCATCATATTCACCTTTTTTCAATCTTGCTAGCTTCCACAAGACCCATCTATCAATAGGTTTCCTTGAACCTATCTTTTGCATCTATCAAAAAACAAAAAGTGAAGTAATTAAACTTTACAAAAGTAAATGTCCAACAAAATAAAATATACTAATTCAACTTACCAATTCTTCTTGAAGTCCTGCATATCCTTTCCTACTCACTCGATGAATATAAACGTATTTTGCCCTCCTTTCTTTTCCTTTTTTTGATTTAACTTGAAACTCTTTTGACAACCTATTAGCCACTAACTTTCTCCAGTCTTCAATTGGAATGTAATTATATTCAGTTGGTGGCTGCAAAAGATACTCGGGCTTATCCTTATAAGGCAGGATATACTCTTTTGTCAATCTATGCCTGAATGACCTAAAGCTAGTCCCAATGGATGATATGACGTTGTTTTTGCTATTCTCATCAACCAAGAATGCACCCTAAAATATAAGATCTTGATTATTTACACAAAATAAAGGAAAATAATTTCATTAGATTATTACATACTTTATAAGAAGATATTAATTATTTAATAATCATGTCAGTCTACACAAAATATAGAAAAATAATTTCAAAAAATTTCTATATACCTTAACGCAATCCCATAATTTCTCCTTCAATTCCACAAGCACTACTCTCCAATCAGTATGATAAACTGGCACCATGGTTCGTGCTAACACACCCATGTATGATACAAGCTGTACATATCCCTCACCCACTCCCTCACCATCATCATTATATTGAATGTCAATTTTCAGTCCTTCACTTCTCTTTTTAGCAATTTCAGGTTTTAAAGTTGGGCCTCTTAACCTTTTTGGTGAAGTAATCTTCTGTTTTCCTTCCTTTTCATCCATCTACATGACAATCAAAAGAATATGATTAATCTCATAATACATACATACATATATATATGTATATATCTTACATTCAAAAGTAAAACATGATATTTTAATAGTTACCTGCTTTTTATCTCTTCTTGGTGGAGCCATCCGTAAAAATGTAGCACTTTTCTCCCAAGTTCCCAAATAATTCAGAATTAGGCAATAATAAACAATACTTGAAAATGTATCTCAACTAAATCTAAAGAAATTAGTTACGAAATGATTTCATTAGTATGAATAAATCATTGTTGTACAAACTTTGCAATACATGAAAATTAATCTTAAATGTTGATTATGAAATATGCATAAAATTAATAGGCTAATCTATTGCTAAACCTCAACAACAACATATCATCGAGTTTAAAGAAAATTACCATGACTTATCTTATAAACACACACACACACACACACATTCTACCATTATAGCTTAGTTAAATTACATCTATTTTAGTCACTACTGTTATAAGGTCCTAATTGGAATGCATGTTTCTAGTTAGGATGCAATACTCATAAAATGAAGTTTAAGAGTGTGGGTTGAGGATGCATTGCAAGGTGTTTGATTTTCCTACTATTAAGCATATAAGTATTAATCATATGTAATGAGATGTGGTTGCCTTAACTTTAATGATTCTAGGATACATGGCTTCACTTACACAATATTGAGTATGGAGTAATGTCACTAATAGTTAACAATAACAAACCAAAGACTACATTCGTTGAAGTAAAATAAATTGAAGAAGATTTTCTCTAAATTCTCATAAAGTCAAAAATCCACCAAATTCACATTAATGAAACTTTATTTGAATTTTTTAAAACTAATGTTATTCAATTACACAAAAATTGCAACTTGATCAATTATCTCTCAAAAGTTTTGTTCTCTAGCATAAACAAGTGACCTAAAACGAAGGAAGGAGCAAGAAAATAAAAATTATGGTATTCATACACTGTTTCAGTTGGAAATAAGAATATTCAACTATCAATTAAAACATATTTTTCCATTGTTAGATGACTCCTAACGAAGATCAACTTCATATAAGGTAGGTTGTTATTATGTTTACAGTTAATTCATATATGTTATTTATTAATGTTTCAAACCGGTTCATTATGGGTTGGTGGATTCAATCTATCTTCCCATAAAACCTTTTGCTTTGTTTTGCATAGTACATAGTTTAACACTTTGATTTAAAGTTTTTAATTCAAATCTATGGAAACCTTCAATGCAATTACCCCTTAAATTATTTAAAAGTTCAATCAATATGAAATAAGTGAGTAATGGCTTTATCTTGTCTAATCTTAAATTAAACATACAATATCAACATATAAGCAACATTTATTTAACTACATATCAATTAAGCTCAAATGAAAGTTCAAACTATTCAAAATATATAAATATGATGCTAACTACATTTATTTAGAATAGCTTAGCAAGTATATAATAATAAAAATATATTTGACAAGAATAAAATAAAAACATAACATTGTTGAGCATCATATTGTATATTAACAATAACTCAAAAATCACATAATACACTTAGTAATCACAATCACAACCAAAAAAAAAAGTATTAAGCTTAATTTTCAATCCAAATCCCCTCACAATCAGTACAATTACAAATTTCATCATAACCTTCAACTTCATCAAAAGACTTAATATTAGGCATCCCATTCGCAAATGAGTGATGCTCCATACAATTGTCGGCTATGTTGTCATCACCTTCTATGTCAAACGACTCCATTTTTGGCCTTGATAATACAATAGACCATCTTGGATCAACTTGATCTTCTACATAAAAAACTTGTTGGGCTTGCGTTGCCAAAATGAAAGGATCTGATTTATGTCCTATCTTGCTCAAATCAACTAATGTAAAACCAAGCTCATCAACTTTGACACCATTCTTGCTATCAACCCAATCACACTTAAAAACACAAATGTTAAACATGTTATAATCAAGGTCCCATATCTCTGTGATAATCCCATAAAAACACATGTCACCAAGCACAGGATTCTTATATTTGGAACTTGCAATTTGCATGGTCGATGCCACAATACTAACACCACTATTTTGGTTGACTCGTGCCTCATCACGGTTCTTAATGTGGTAACGACAACCATGAATGATATATCCAGGGTACGTAAGAACTTGTTGTCTTGGTCCTTGTGCAAGCCACTTAAGTTCCTTTTCAATAGGTTCTTTCTTACTTATGTCATCTGCAACCTATAAGGTTCATTAATGATATGTAAGTTAATGTAATTTAAATTTTGTAAGCATTAAATTTTAAGGGGAGTATGAATAGTTTCATACCTTTTTTCTAAGCCAATAACTAAATGTGCGCACATGTTCATCCTCTAGCCACTTCACTCTCTTTGATTGACGAGGATATTTTGTCTTCAAATATTTCATATGTTCACTATCAAGCAAAAATAGGCAAGTCATGGTTTGTATAAACATTAGTTAGAGTTTTAAAATCAAATATTCACATATATGACACTTACTCAATAAACGGTTGTACAATGGTTGTATTTTGTAGAACATAATGATGTGCTTGCTCCACCAATTTGTAATCATGAATAGTTATTGCACGACCACCAAGTAATGGTTTCCCACATTTCCATTCATCTTTCATACTAGAAGGAATCCCAATTGCATCCATGCCCGATAAATACTCTGTACAAAACTCTAAGGCTTCCTCTGCGATATAGCACTCAGCAATGCACCCTTCTGGACGATTATGATTTCGAACATAACCCTTGAGGACTTTCATGTACCTTTCAAATGGGTACATCCATCTCATATACACTGGTCCACATAATCTAACCTCTCTTACCAAATGCACTGTTAAATGAAGCATGATGTCAAAGATGGAAGGTGGAAAATACTTCTCTAGCAAGCACAAAGTCACCACTATGTCCTGTTGTATATCATTCAATCTTGACACGTCCACCACCTTTGCACAAAGTGCATTAAAGAAAAAACACAATCTTGTAATGGCATATCTGACATGCTTAGGCAACACGGATCTTATTGCTACTGGTAGTAGTTGTTGCATAAGTGCATGATAATCATGAGACTTAAGACCATTAAGCTTTAGCTCTTCCATGGACACAAGGTTTCTAAAGTTTGAACAATAACCTTCTGGAACCTTCAAATCAGCTAAAGTCTGCAATACTATTTTCTTCTCCTTTCTACTAAGAGTATAGCATGCAGGAAGAAGATAAGTTCGCTTCAACCCAAACCTTGGTGCTAAGTCAGGCCTTAAGCCCATTTCGAGAAGATCAAGTCGAGACTTTACTCCATCCTTTGTTTTACCTGGAATGTTAAGCAAAGTTCCAATGATGCTCTCGCAAACATTCTTCTCTATATGCATGACATCCAAGTTGTGTCGGATATAAAAATATCTCCAATATTCAAGTTCAAAAAATATAGACTTCTTTTTCCAGCAACTTGTCGGATTAGCAAATGATTCACATTGTTTAGCCTTTTTTTTTTCCCCCATGAGTTATGAATCATATCAACCTTTGTAAATATTTCATCTCCAGTAAGTTCTTTTGGAGGTAACCTAAACTCTTGTTCACCATTAAATGCCTTCTTTTGCTTTCTAAATGAATGGTTGCATGGAAGAAATCTTCTATGCCCGGTGTATGAGTTCTTATTCCCATGTTTTAGCCAATGTGAATTTGTTTCTTCACCACATATTGGACAAGCATAATATCCCTTAACGGTGCAACCAGACAAGTTTCCATATGCAGGGAAATCATTAATCGTCCATAACAAAATAGCCTTTAATGTGAAGAACTCTTGTTGATGTGCATCATAGGCTTTCACCCCTACCTCCCACAATGTTTTCAAATCATCGACTAATGGTGCCAAATAAACATCGATATCCTTACCAGGTTGTCGTGGTCCTGATATTAGTAAAGATAACATCATAAATTTCCTCTTCATGCATAACCAAGGGGGAAGGTTGTAAGTTATTGTGAGAACAGGCTAACAACTATGCCTACTGGTCATGGAGCTATGAGGATTGATACCATCTGCTGAAATGGCAAGTCTAAGGTTCCTACAATCCGAAGCAAATTCAGGCCACATTTGGTTCACTAGTTGCCATGTTAGGGAATCCACTGGGTGTCGAAGTTTACCATTATTTTCTCTTCCTTGTCCATGCCATTTTAGGTATTTCGCTATTTTAGGAGATTGAAACATCCTCTTAAACCTAGGGATGGGTGGGAAATACCACAACACTTTTGCAGGAATCCTCTTAGTGTTTCTTGCCCCTGCCTTGTTTACCTTCCACCTTGACGTTCCACAAGTAGGACATGAAGATGCTTCATTTAACTCATTCCTATATAGTATGCAATCATTTGGGCATGCATGTATCTTTTTGTATTCCATCCCTAATGCATTCAATGTTTTCTTTGCCTCATACATGGATAAGGGCATCTCATTGTTGACAGGGAGCATATCCCCTAATATTTGGAGTAAATTTAAAAAGCTTTTATTTGACCACCCATACCGTGCCTTCACATTGTACAATTTAACTAGGGCAGAAAGTTTTGTGAACTTTATACAACTAGGATACAAAGGTTTTTCAGCATCTTCAAGCAATTTTTTAAATGACATTGGGTCTGTCATAAACTCATCTTCTATAGCATGAACCATTTCTACTGTACTAGCAACGTCACCACAATCCATCATGTCATAACGTTGTGCCATTTCAGTTGGTTGGCTACTAGTAGGACCTGCTTCTCCATGCCAATACCATGTACAATAACTCTGGTCAATTCCATTGAAAAACATATGTTCCTGAATCTTGTTAGGTGTATGATGTATTAAGTTTCCACATCGCATACAAGGACAACGAATTCCACGTTGATTGGGACAATGTTCTAATGCAAAATTAATGAAGTATTCAACTCCTTCCTCGTACTCCCTTGACATTCTATCTTTAGACATCCAACTTCGATCCATTCTATGATTTAAATACACAATGAATTAATCATGAGGAATTTTAACATTAGAATCAACTTGTTAAGAGTAAGGGCTCTTGCTCCATGCATTAGACCTTTTTTTTTTTTTTTGTCTACAAAAGCAATTGTTTTAACATTTTTGAAATGTTAATGTTGTATCATATATCAAAAGGATTCATCATGTAATATATCCATGTTGTCTACAAGTATATGAAAGTGGGGTGGTTAATTATAAAAATTGTCTTATTCAATTCATGTCATTGTAGTTAATGCCACAAATTATCAATTTAAAATTTCTATTACTTCATGATATTTCATCTTATTAAATACATTTAATTTCATTACGTATTGAACCAAAGTAATAAATGTGGTTCTCTTATAGAATTATGATCCTATCTAGTTGATGTGCTACCATGCAAATGAGAAATAAATATATCTTACATTTGTTTAAGTCTTTATTCACTCTCGAATCGTCAAAGATAATTTATTATGCATATTTCTGTAAAATTAAAATAAAATTATATATCAAAATATTAAACCAAGAAACATAATTAACTCTCATGATTCTATCTTGTTGAACTAATATCAACTTATACTACATGTCTTATGCATTCTAACATCTCCAACTTCCTAGTTTAGGTGGTGGTTCCTATCCCATATAGGAATACATAATCCCTACATGTCAACTACTATTCTGTTTCGTTTCATTTTAGAAAAATTTCGACAGCATTTCCCTATAGTTCTCCAAGTACACAAAATGGAGAAGGCATATTATTTAGCCTTGTCCAAATATGCACCCAGAGAACAAAAGGAACGAATGTCGAAATTTCTAAAAAATGAATGAAGCATAAGAGCGTAACTTCAAAGATATTATGTTTTCCTTATATTGTCCAATTGGACAATTCAAGCATCATTTGTAGAAAAAAAGTCTCATTCACATGCTAGACTAAGTTAGAAGTTGTCAACTTCAAACTAGTTCATCAATGAACCATTTGCATTCTTTGACAACTTAAATGTCCTTAGCATGTAATAAGAGAAATTTTTGTCATACAAGGATGCTAGAACGGGAAGTCTAATGTTTCATGCATGAACTTATTTAAATTCTATCTAAGTATCCTTAACACATTAAAATGAAATACATTTAATTCCTTTAACATATTTGTTATTTGCCTAGTAGCGGAAAAAAGAAATATATTTACTTGAAAACTCATGAGTAGAGAAATTTAATTACACTTGGCCACAAACAAACAAAAGTTAATACTCAAAATATAAAGTCATCAACGTCACATTCAATGGAATCAAATTAAATCAAAAGTAAACCCACCCACTAGACCAAATCTACTAACCATCAAATAAATCAACTACAAGTTTGATTATATATGTTCAATTTCCTTTAAAAAAATGAAGTATTGACAAGTTAGAGTTTCATGGGAAAGTATAGAGAGAGAGAAACAGGAGAGAGTAAAGAATTACCTTAACAAGACTTGTCCCTTGAAATTGTCCTCTAGTGATTGAGAAATTAAAAAACTAACCCATGATTAGGAGGACCTGCATTTTTGGTACAAGGATATGAACTTTTAAACAACAAATAGAACATCAATATCCATTAAAACTCTTAGTTCTTTTTCCCTTTGTTTGTTTCCTTTTTTCTCATCCAGGTTTCATGTTTCTTGTTCTACATTTTGGATAAAAAGATAGGATCATCATTACGTACCCATGCAGTTTGAGAAAGCTTTGCTTATTTCTACAATGGGTTGGTAATTGTGGACCATTATTACATAGCAATAAAATATTTTATAATGAATTTTGTAATAAATAAATTAGAATTATAAAATATCCATTTTAATTTATTTATGATATTTATTTTATAATATTTTTCTTTTAATAATTTTAGAATTTTCATATTTAATGTTTATCTTTTTCATATAAACAATTTTTTATTAATAAATAATTTTACCATAAAATTTGTCATGTTTTTTAATAAATTGTTTATCATTGCTTTCATAATAATTATAAATAAAATACTATTTCGGAGAGAAATATCATTGATCAGCCGGCTCCAACACAAAATTCGTAACCAATTATTGGTCCACAGAAATTTTGGTAAATTTTCCAAAATCTATCTGATATTTCGATATTAATTGGTATTTTTACCGATTTTTCGGAAAATTTACCGATATTTCCTACTAGTCCAAGCCACGCACAGGATACAAAATCTGTCCGTTTTTTTTAAAAAAAAAAAAAAAAAAAAAAGACATAACATGCTATTCAATAATATGACCATGATTTGCAGGTAAAGGTTGAGTTTTTCAGCCTGCCTCAAAAATCGTGGAGTTAGGGTTCATAATATTTAAATCCAATGGCACAAAAGCTAAGAGACCCTTACAACACATCCAGAAACCACACAAAGCAAATAAAAAAGCATTTTTTTTTTTTTTTTTATGGTTTTCCATGGGGGTTTTGCATGGATTGTCTCCGAAATCAACAGAGGAAGAATCTTCCTGGAAATGGAATGGGTGATGGATTTTCATGGGAATCAAATGGGGATTGCAATAATAATAATAGTAATAATAAACTTATTAGATTAGTACCTGCGTTGAATGAGAGTGGCAGAGGAAACAATGGCCTTTTTGGGGATTCTCTCTTGTGGAAGGCAACTTCAATGAGAGTGGCAGAGGGAACAATGGCCTTTTTAGGGATTCTCTCTTGTGGAAGGCAACTTAAAAAATGGCTTCTTCATGGCCGAGTCAAAGGAAGTGGGTGGCTTTTTTATTTTTAGATTTAGTACAAAAAAAAAAAAAAACAATGAAACAAATTATGAGAAATTTCGCTTAATGAAATCAGCAATTTTGCTTTCTAAAGGCCATATTTTAGAAATTAAAATTAATTTCATAAGATAATTTATTAATAATTTTAATAAATCTCAAATAAAATATTTGATATAAATTAATTTCATTTTTCATTTAAAATGTAATAAAACATGTTATGATAATAGTATTTTAAAATTTTGAAAATAAATATTGTCTTCAACAAAATAGGCTCCCTTCATCTAACAATATGATAGAACCATATCGATCTTCATTTTGATACTAAGTCCTATTGCAATGTCATATGTATAAATTATTTTTATTCAATAAAGACAAATATTTTTTTAACTCTATTCTAACTTTATACATTTCCAAAATACATATTTATTATTCTTAAAATTGAAATATTGAATCTACCGATATATGTTTGTTTATCTATGTTTTTTTCTTTTTATCACATCTATGTCAATTATACTTACAAAATAATTTCAAAATGTGTATTCTTGCTTATTTTATCATTTTTATAGTTTTTCCGAGCATTCCTATGGAAGTTAAATAATTTTTGCTCCACCCATATTTGTGAAAAAATATTCATTGATATTTTTCTGATATTTTCGATATATCCCTAAAATCGAAGTACCAATATATTCGTAATTATTGGTATTTTTATCCTTGATTCTAATTATATATATCAAAAACGTTTAAATATATAGCAACAACTTTTTATGGATTTTTTACCCACTCAGCACTTTTTTTATGGATTTTTTTTCCCGCTTTTTATTTATTTTTTTCTCCACCGATTGGGTGGTAATGTTCAATATTTTGACAAGCTATAAGTAGCTAACAATTTAGGGATGATGATTGGAGAGATGACATTTTCTCCACTATCCTATACAGCCTATAAGTAGTCCTCCACTTCCCATCTAGCATGCAGCATTTAAGCACTTGATAGTTAGGATGCTGATGACGTGACTCCACTACCTCCAAGGCTCTACTCTAAACTTTTCCAACATTCCTTTACACTTGCAGGATGCTAGGAATCAAGGACCACCAGCTGGACATGAATCAGCTGAGACACCAATTGGGCATGAATCAAATGGCGTCGTTGCCGGGGATGGTGCCACTTTACAGTGATATCACCTTTCTAGAGTACTTGTGATCTTCATCACAAGTTTGGTGACTTTTCTTTTCTTTTTACTAACTATTTTTATTTGTTTATTTTTCTTTGTTCATATTTTAGTATACCTTTTATTTAGTTTTTAATTTACCTTAATTTTTTTTCTTTGAATTGTTTTTCTTTTGTTTTCTCTGTTTTTAATTCACAAATTGCTAGTTCTGCATGCCATATTGAATACGAGATAGCAGAGACTGCCATGAACTTCATGAGTTATATGGCTGAAGTTTCAAGAGGTTGATCTGCCCACATATAAGCTAGAGCATAAGGTAGAGAGTGAAACAAAGAAAGAAAATAGGGAGGAAATCAAAGGAAGAAAAAGGGGAAAAGCATAGAGAAAGATGACTATATAAATGAAGAACCACAGAGGATAGTCATCAAGGAAGAATTGATGAAGAAACACATGCCTCCACCTTTCCCCCAAGGGAAAATCATACAAAGCAAGCCCCAAGTGAGAGATGCAAACTTCATATGGGATGATCCGGGCAAGCTAAATCATGATCAAATTTTTTGATGGACTTAGTCTTTTTAAAGACTAGCTAGTCCATATCTTTTTGTTTTGTTTTGTTTTTTTTTTACTTGTTTTAATTTTGATTTCAATGTTTTAAATTTTGATTTAAATGCTTTAATTTTGATTTCAATGCTTTAATTCTAATTTGTTTTGATGTAATATAGGTTTTTGGATGATCAAAATCAGGAGGAATTGCAAAAGAAATTGAAGGAAAATTGTTTGGAGTAAGAAAAGTGCAAAAATAGGGGTCTGCGAGATTTCGCAGCCTCTACGAAATCGACACTTTGCTGCGAAACCATTTCGCAGCCTCAGGCCCCTCTCTGCGAAAATTTTCGCAGCTGCGAAACCACTTTTGGCACACGAGTGCCATTTCGCAGCACAGTACCCTCATTTTGCAGCTGCGAAATGGCTGCGAAATCCCAAAAAAAAAAAAAGCCAATTTTCGCAGCCAAAGCCCCATTCCGCAGGGAGTTTCGCAGCTGCGAAACCAACTTTTGGCACACGAGTGCCATTTTGCAGCACAGTGACCCTCATTTCGCAGCTGCGAAACGGCTGCGAAATCCCAAAGCGTAAAAACTTCCAATTTCGCGGCCAAAGCTCCATTTCGCAGGGTATTTTGAAGCTGCAAAACCACTTTTTGGCACACGAGTACCATTTGGAAGCCCCGTACACTCATTTCGCAGCTGCGAAATGGGCTACGAAAATGACCTTTAGGCTGCGAAATGGTCTTCGAAAATGCCACTTTGCTGCGAAATGATCTCCAAGCTTCGAAATGGCTGCAAAATCACCTCCAAGCGTCGAAATGGCCTTCAAATTGCGAAATTGACTTGCAAAATGGAGGGAGGTTTGCAAAAACACCTTGCAAAGCCAAAGGAAGTTGCTAAAATGCCAACAGAACCCCACGACCATGCATATGAAGAGGAGAGCCCCGCGCACCCTGAGATCACACACATGAAGCCTTTCACTCCATTTTTGACCTCCTTAAACCATCAAATCCCATAGCTACCAACTGAGAGCTCCAGTTGAGGAGACTATGCCATCTAAGGAGACTACCAGAACAGAAGTCAAAATCCTGATCCAATCCACTCAAGAGGCCACCACAGATGCATCAACTCCACATGACTCTACCATTACTTGATCATCTCTTTATTTTTTGTATTTACTTATTATATTAGTATACATAATTCCATGTTTTGATGTCTTATATTCTGGGATTGGATGTATTACTGATGATACATCATATATAGACATCAATTCTTGTTTAAACTTGGCATTTTTCTATTTTCTCTACTCACTGATTCTTTTGTTTTTTTTTGAAACATGTGGTTTCTCCTATATGACTCAGACTCCATGTCACGGAAGTACCACTTCCTCCCTATTTTTTAATCGCTTTTGTCACATTGAGGACAATGTTCAGCTTGGTTGGGGGGAGAGTTGAGGAAGTAAGTATTGCTATTAATGCTAAGTTATTTTGGTAATTTAGTTGCTTTTTGTTTAATTTTTAAAATTTTTAAGTTTTTTATTCTACTCTCCATGGTTATTAAGGAAAAATTTTGAAAACTAAAATGGGAGAAATTGAATTTTTGTCTTTTTAATTGACTTAGATTTTGTATTATGCTTATTAAAATTGATGAATTGTTGAAACTTCTTTGGAATTCAACCTCAGTTCTTCCACTTTAAGCTATCCACACACTGTGCACAATAGGTTCCGATTATAAGATGAAAAACTATTTCCTTCTTGACTTAGGAAAATTTTAGACTTGGTACCTTTGACCTCATTTAATAGTGTTGGGACACCTTGTAAAAGAAAGAAAGAAAAAATGTTTGCCTGCCTTGAAACCCGAGCAAGGTCTGAGGGGTATATGGTGAAAACCTTTAAAACCTGGTGCCCTAAGCCTTAATTGGTTGGGAGTCACCGACCTTAATGCTCGTTACAAGGGTGGATAGGTGGAGTTTAACATACTGTAGGTGCTTGGGTATTAAAATTCATTCTCAAAAGTCCGGGGTAAAATCCGAGGAGTTAGTGGTTGAAAGATCCTTAAAACTTGATGCCCTAAACCTTAATTGGTTGGGAGTCATCGATGGACCCCCGTTACATGGACAATTTAGAAAAGAATACCTTTAAGCCTTGTACTCCTACAATGAAAAAAATTTGTGAGAAAAGAGGTGCGTTCTTAGCCTATTGGAGGTTGATTAGATACATTTTCTCCTCTAATTTTCTTAATAGAATCATTTATTCGAGAAATTCAAGATGGAAATGAAATTTTAAAGCTTATTGTATTAATATGTATATTTTTTAAATGGCTAATGAGAAAGATCACTGTACTTTAAAGAATTGAAATAATATATATATATATATATATATAATGGTATTACAACTTGACCAATAATCCAAAATTAAAATTGAAATAGGGAGGTGCATTCATCCATCTCTTATAATTATTATAATAAATATAAAGACAAACACATATTATGCTTAGAGAATCATAAAACAAAAAGAAAGTTTAGAAGGAGAGAAAATAAGAAAAAAATAAAATAAACTAATCTCAAAACAGACATTTTGTAGTTGGAGAGAGAACCTTTTGTTTTATGAGGTAAGAAAACTTAGTCAATCATAACAATATTTTGTAATAGTTCCACCGTACCATTCAAAATATAGTTTCATTTTTAAAAACTAAATATTATTTTTAGAAATTAACAACATTATCAGATAATTGTTTTTTCATTAACAATATAGGGAGCTTCTTAAGAGCAATTTTTTTGCCTTTTTTTAAAAAAAAAAATACATGAAAAGATTAAATAAATTAAAAATTATAAAATACAAATAAAGGAAAACACAATACTTTAAAATTATATTTTGCTTCATCTAGTTTTCATTTGATAGTTAGTTAAACAAGATTTATATTTGTTTTCCAATGAATTCTTATTTATAATTTAATATGGCATCCAAATACAATAATATATAAGAAACATATTGAATTTCTACATCTTATTTAATTTCTATATCAACATTTCAATTATAATCCTAATGAAAACATTTTTTACAAAGTGATTATGTATATGGTAATGTGTTTTTTTTTCTTAGAATATTATAAACCCTGTATTTTGTTCTCTTGACACATTCCATATAGGATTGTCCTCCTACATCCTTTGATGCTTTAGTGTGCAATTGTGGTCATTTTTTAAGTTGTGTTTAGCTCTTATTAATTGATGGTCCACTAAGACTATATTGATCACTAGTTTTGGATTTTCAATTAGATATTTTGGAGAGACTAAGTGGATCCCTATTTTGTGTGTAGTGGCCCTTAATTATTAGTTTAGGACTTTGTTTTTATTATTATTATTATTATTATTGATTTACAACATATTTAGGTTTGTTTAGAATTCTAAAACCTTAATTCTTACAAATAAATTCATGTTTTAAAATAATATAATAATTGATATCATATTCTTTAAAAATATAAAATACAATAAGGTTTTGATAATGAATTGGAATGAGTTTTTTCTTTCTTTTTTTTTCTTTTTTAAGAATGATTTAATAAGATTCAAGTTTTTTTTGTTAACTTTATCTTATAAATTATAGAAATTGAGGTATTAATCAATATATTGAATGATTAAATTGAGAAATAATATGTTAAGGTTATTAAATATATATTCAAAGCCTTATTTTATGATAAAATAATTTAATTTTTTAACATCACAGGAATCCTAAATCAAAATAAAGATTTTAGTTTATTAATATATCAAAGCAATTCTCTTTTTAATACTTTATGAACCAAAAACAAAATTAAAATTTGAGTTTTTATGGTTATCTAATTCATGTCTTAAAATATAAAACAAAATGTGTTATTTTTTTTATAATAAACATGCCAAAATAGTTATTATTTTTAGATATCATGAATCATAAGTAAAGTTTATATGATATTAAAATTCACATATCAAAACATAAAATAAATTAATTTTCTAAATCAAAAACAAATATGCAACTTGTATGATTTTACGAAATATTTATACTTAGATTTCATCTAATTTAAAACATACCAAACACACCTTAAACTAACCCATGCATCAACCGTCCATCAATAGTCTCCATAGGTCGTTAGCCTAGCTTCCCATTTCTCTCACCCATCAATTGTGCTTTGTTGCTACTTGCTACTGCTCATATTTCAGATGGCTTAAAACGTATCTGCCATACCACTCTCTCTTTAAAGCTTATTTTTAGTTGCTCAAGACAAGGACTTCAGACCATGCCATACCCTGCAACAACCTATTCTTTAGGCAATAAAAAAAAACCTATCCCTACCACCTTCATCAGACATCAAGCGTCTTTCTTCTGACACAGCCCATGCTTTGGGCTGCCCAAAACCCATTTGTCATAATGATATCCATGCTTCCCGTCCATTAATTCTCCCTCTTTATCCCTCCACACATGCACATTTAGATCAGCAGCACCTAGTCTCACTGTGATGTCGTCTTCTTCTTTCGTTCAAACTAAACACCATAGCAGTTTCAATATGCAGCAAATGATTCGTGAAGAGGTGGAGGGGATGGCTCGACCCAAACGTTTTTTTAGCTCATCATGTAGAACTCGGTTGTCAACTCCATCGGAACTCACTGTGGGGAATCCGACATGCAACAAGTGTTCAGCTCTTGTTTTAGATATTAATTTTTGTGGACTTTGGGGTAAATCAATTGAATTAAAACAGTTTTTGTTTCAAGCTTTATGGTCTGAGGGCCATTTTCCTTCTTGGGTCTGATTCCAGAAGTGGGTCTTGTGGCACCGGTGTTTTCTTGCCTCGTGGAACCGACAACCCTTCAGATTCACGCAAGAAACAGGGTACCATTTTCGCCCATTTGGGACGTTTGAGCCTTTTCTTAACCTGCTTATTGTCTTCTCTTTCTGTCTGATCTGTTACTATTCATTTAAAAATACACCTCCACTGCATTAAATATCCACAACTTGCTTTGAATTTTGATTCTTTTCATGGCATGGTTTGATTTCAAAGATTCTTATTAATCTTCTGGTTTCTATTTTTTTTTTATTTCTTGGATATAACCTGACAATGTGAACCGGAATAGTTCTTTTGGGACCACTTGCCAGGTCTTTTCACAGATTTTCTTCTTGCATCTTTGCCGTTTGCTTTCCCATGTTCTCATTTTTCCTTTTTCTAATGGGCACTTCGGAGTTGTTCTAATTGCTGTGTCTCGTGGTTTAATCAGGATGCTCCACTGCCCTTATACCAGCCAGAGTAGCCCAGGCCCTGAAACTCAACTTTGATGAAATGGGTGTTGTATCACCATCACTGGGTGGCCGTTTCTCTATGCAACATGGTACTATACAAACTTCCCTTTGATAATTGATCTTTTTTTTTCAATAGACATCTTGTTGACAATCACTGTAGATGCGGCACCAGGGCGAAGGAACAACCTGTATCCACCGCAGAAGCAGCACTGGCCGGCGCCTCCTACAATGAAGCACCGGGAGATGGATGTTCCTCGGGGATGGACTCACTGACACTTGATGAAGCCCCTCTAATCTTATGACGAAATGCTCAAGTCACATAGAAAAAAGGAAAAGGAAAAAAATGATAAACAATGATCAAAAGCAAAATATTGCTGAGATTTTTCTTCTTTGGTTTTTCAGGATTTCAGGGGTGAGAATTTGGAAAAAGGAAAGGAATAAAAGTTGTCTGGGAGGGAAAAGTAGAGAGTCTATAAGGGTTATCATTAGGAATGATGATGATTTAGGTACGATTAGTGGTTGGTGGGGGGCGGGGATTGGCCTTTTGGAAAAGCGCTTGTAATAATGTTAGAGATGTTAACAAAAGAGAGTTGCCCTGCTTACATCTCTTTGTTTCCTCTCTTCTACCAGTACCATTTTAGCTTTCAATAATTTCTCCTTATTTTTTGTATGGTCAAGAAAATGTTTGTTGTGAAACTAAAAATTGTTCCTTGAAATTTGCCCCTTTGTTTATGCAGCAGTATGTGTATTGCCCTTGGAATATAATCATCAAAATGTGACGTGAAATATCACAGTATGGTGCATACTTCTTTTATAAGATGAGCATATTTGTATGATAGAGGATGTAGAAATTGCAAGGAAGTTAGACGGCGAGAATAGTGGTGGAATCAGCCGTTTCGGGGGTGAGGAGTGAGGACTGTGGGATTAGGTGTGGGCCGAGTCCGTGACTTGTTGGGTTGGCATCAAACCCAGCTGCAATTTTCCTTTGGCTTTTTCTTTGGTCCTTGTCTCCCTTTTCTTATTCCAGAGACCACACTGTGGAGAGTGGACTTTGAGAGACGTGGACTCAGATTCATTTCCCACGATAGAATACATTTCCTCCCACTCGCTCAATGCATAGTCTTTCTTCCCTTTTGTTTTTGTGTGTGTGGTTTTGATTTTCTCATTCCTTTTTCTAAATCTAAGTCAGTCAAGGATTAGGATTATATACAGTAGAATGACAATGACGAGGCTCTTCAAATTTTGTCTAGGTCAACCTGAGCTCTAGATTGGATGGCTTGGGCCTACTCATATTGCAATCCTAATGAAAATTTCCAAAAAAAAAACCCAAGATATAGTAAAATCATTTCAAATGAAACTTTTTTTTTAATTAAAACTATATTTGTTAAAACTTAATATTAAGTTAAATTATGTTTAAGCTTTAAGTCATTAAATTGATTTATCAAAATTAATTTTATTTTAATTTATAATATTAAGTTATTATATTAGACATAATTTTTTTTATGGTTGGGAAATTTTTTTTATATAATTGGTGAAGTTTGTTCACTGCCCTTGCCTATCAATACAGCTTTATTGGGTGAACCATTTGAATCATTTTGTTTGTGCGTTTGTGATTTTATGTTGTTTTCTTTACTTATTTTTTGCATGTCATTTACTAGAATTTGGAATGCTTCTGTTTTTCTTGTAAGTTGTATGGATTAAAAAAACTGTGGCAATGGTATTTGAGCTGGAGGCTCAACACGCAGTATTTGGGTGAGTTTAAGCATGGCGTTGAGGTGGCCACCTTGAACCGGAAAAGGGAAGATGAGGACATAGGGAGAGTCCATCCATCTCGCTTTTGGTCCACAATCTCAAGGGTGATATCCTATTACTAACGAGATTTTGAGTGCGTTTTTCCAACTAATAATTTCTTCAGAGACAACCCTGTGCTTCACTTTCTTTTTCAAGCTTGGTCCGTCATCATTTTCAGCCAGTAGCCTTTGGTATGTTCTGCATCCTTATATTCCACTTCTCCCATGTGTTCTTCAATAATCTGTGGTCAACATGTATTGTTTCCTTTTGTTTAAAATCTAAAAAAATAATTAGGATTTAGAAATAACTTTTTATTAGCCTTCCATACATGGTGCAACTTGTACATTCCACTTCTCCCGGGTGTTCTTTAATAATATGTGGCCAACATGTCTTGTTTCCTTTTGTTTAAAGCACTCGTCCTCATCACTCTAGGCAGAAACGACTTTGTCAACAACTACTACTTGGTGCCCAACTCTACAAGATCTCGCCAATTTACTCTTCCCAATTATGTTTGCTATCTCATCTCCAAGTGCCGAAAAAATCTAATGGTAATTCTCCCCAGCATGTGTTACATTTTGGCCTAATCTGCATAAAATATTCACTATTGAATCTAATGAGGAATTGGGGATGAGTTGAGGGCAAATGCATTATGGTATTGCATATATGATAGTCTATCACAAGAGACTTATTTTGGTAGGTAGAGACACTTGTTACATTAGAGCCTTTTCCAATGCATGTAAACTTTATAAATAAGCACTATTACTATTTTGTGCGTTGGGTTGTCCCATTTTCTAACAAAATACAATGTATTAATGTTATATATTTTAGTGACTTATATGTATGGTCTAAACTTATGGTTGCAGAGGCTATATAAGCTTGGAGCACGAAGGGTTTTTGTGACGGGCACTGGACCAATGGGGTGTGTACCAGCAGAACATGCCATGAGGAGCAAAATACTATAATGAATTTTGTCATAATTATTATGGTTGGAATAATAAACCAAATAAAAGGAAGTCATGTTACATCATTTAATAAATGTCATAAAAAATGCAAAAAAAAAAACAAAAAACAAAAATTTAAACCCTATAAAGGATATATATTTGCATGGAGAATAAATATCTAATCCAATAAATTTTCATGAAAAATATTTTAACTTTTCACAAAATTTTTAATGGTGGCCTCTTAGGATTTTCTTTCAAGTTGCTTCTAGATGGGAATGGGTCTAGATAGAATTAAAAGGAAAAAAAAAATGAGAAGTGAGATTTTCAATATTTACTAATATAACCTTAATAGATTTATAAATGAAATTACATTGACTTATAAATTATTTGTCAAGATAGCTTTTACCAACCTTGACATACGAATATTTTAACTATATATATTGACTTATAATTTTTCTATCAAGATTGTATTACTATAAATTAAAGAAAATTTTAGCAAATTCCATATATGTCATTATTGCCTTTATTTAGCTACCTTGACATACAAATATATTAATTTTATATTGACTTATAAATTCTCTGTCAAGGTTGCATCGTCATAAGTCATGGAATAATAACTGGAATTCATATATGTCATTATTTCTTTTAACTAAGTTTTATATGTCATAGTTGCCCATTTAAATAAAAAATATTGACATATACTACTTTAAGTAAAGATAATATATGTCAACAATGACTTTTTTTCTTGTAGTGCCTATGCCACCTTAGTACAAGATGGACCTTCATTGTGCTTACCATCAGGGTCCAAGACATGACACTGATCACTGCTCTACTCTAAGACATGCTATTCAAGACTTGATGGATCAGGCTCTGGTTAACTTAGGGCAACCAAGTGTGACCATGAACCATTTACCTACTCATACCACACATTCAGTGCCTTTGCCTACTAGTGGTATTCATCACATGGATTTTGTTCAAGATGATGTCATACACATGCTAAGTTGGGATGATGGATTGCCTGAGATGATTGTACCAGACGATGGCTATGAGATTGTAGGAGTTACGTCAGATTTTTCGATCCCTACACCATTTAGTTTGATCCCGAATAGAGCACCATTACAGTTGATTTCTTCTATGCCATTAGATGCTGGGCATGGAGACACGTTTGCTCCGTTTATTCTATGGCCTAAGGATGTTGATGTGGATGTATAGGTTATGACTCGTAGTGGGAGGATAACTCAGCATGTACCTCCAGTTACTAGACCATTTGGTAGTATGGACCCTCGCAAGGAGGTCAGAAGGGAGGATGATAAGATCTTGAGACAACTGCAAAGTACCCAGGCTCGGATATCCATTTGGAGTTTGTTGGCCACTTCTAGAACCCATGGAGATGCACTTATTCAAGCCTTGAGTCAGATACGTGTTGACACCTCTACTATTCCAAATGGATTTATTCATATGATGACAACTGATAGGGCCACCTGCATTATGTTTTCTACTGATGATTTACCACCAGAGGGTTCTGACCATACTCATCCTCTCTATATTTAAGTTGTTTATTCAGGCCATAGAGTCTCATCCGTCCTATTGGACAATGGCTTTACCCTGAATGTTTGTCTATTATCCATTACTGTAGCCCTCGGCTTTGCACCCTTAGATTTTGGTCTCTCCACACAGACAGTGAGAGCTTATGACAACACCTAGAGGGAGTTCATGGGCACCTTGACTATAAATTTACAGATCGGCCCGACCACATTCTCTATACTATTCTAGGTTTTGAGGATTCCTACATCCTTTAACCTGCTTTTGGGTTAACCTTGGATTCCCCAGGCTGGAGCTGTTCCATTTTCCCTTCATTAGAAGGTGAAGTTTATCCATGATGGACAGGTTAGTATAGTACAGTTTACCAAAGACATGATTTCATCCTCTAAGCCGATATTGTAGATTAGTTATAGTGATGATGACATTTTTCTGATAGGATTCACATTTGATAAAGTATAGACCCTTGAGATTCAGGATTTTTGCAGAGATTTCAGGGCTATGTCATTTGACCAGCATAGTAGTACCCTTGTTCTCGATATGAAGAGAGACATGTCATTTCTATCTTATTTAGGGTTAGAATGATGCTAACATGGATCTAGTGAGTTTGTGACTACTATTGATCATGATACTTCTTTTGGACTTGGATTCACCCCTTCAGAGGATAATGTTCATTATATGGCACGACTATGTAGGGATAAAGTGAGGGCTCGATTGTCTGGCATCCCATTTGATTATCCTATTCACCCTTACACTTTCAATTTGGCCGATTACTTTGTTAGGGGATCAAAGATTCAACCTCATGTTAAGGAGATGGGTATTAAGGATAGTATAGTGGATGAGCTTCAATATATGCTCCATCAAATGTAGATAGGTGATGAGATCCTTGGCGTGTTAGCTTCTGAGACGATCGCTTCACCATCTCCGGATCAAGCCAACTTATTCTCCTTGTGCTTCCTAGATGAGACTACTGATTATGGGGTAGTCATAGAGCTTGTAGATATGATTGATGGAGTAGTTCCTCATGATGAGTATCGTGATGAGATGGACATGTTGGGTATCAATTAGTTCCTTGACACAATTCAATGGGAGTCTTTCTCGCCATTAGAGTTTTTTGGAGTATTTGTCAATTGAGATTGTTGAGGAGGGTCAAATTGTTCCTGCTCCTAATGTTCTTGCTTTTGTTATTTCTATTATTGATATGTATGAGGGCACTGTTGGTCGAGTTGAGAGAGCATCCGCTCTGTGGACTCACCTCTTTCATTTGACATTCTATTGAGATTTATCTCCCGCTCTGACTATGTTTATGATGATTCAGTTATGGATTTGAGCATTTACAAGTATTCGTCTGTCTCTTGAGATGATGTTTCGTTATTTGCACCTTATTCACCCACTTCACATATACTTGATATCGATGATGAGATTACACAACATAATTTAGATGAGAACACTACCCCTACAGTAGGGGATGTTGAGATTGTTGATTTCAATATAACTGACTAGCCTAGAGAGTTGAAAATTGGATCACCCTTATCCATTAATGAAATGGACAACCTCATTCATTTACTTAGATCATACTTGGATGTCTTTGCATGGTTATATGTGGACATGCCAGACCTTAATCCCTCTATAGTTCAGCATCATCTGCCCATTTTTCCACGAGCTAGACCGGTTAAGCAGAAGTTAGAACGATTGCACCCATGATGGAGTTTACAGGTTAAATAGGAGATTCAGAAATAGCTCAGTGTAGGATTCCTATCAGTGGTTGAGTACCCTGAGTGGTTGGCTAATGTCGTTCCTGTACCCAAAAAGGAAGATAAGGTTAGGGTTTGTGTTGACTTCAGAGACCTTAATAAAGCCAGTCCTAAGGATGATTTCCCTCTACCCCATATTGATTTATTAGTGGATAACATTATAGGTCACTCGATGTTATCCTTTATGGATGGATTTTCTAGATATAATCAAATTCTGATGGCTCCAGAGGATAGAGAAAAGACTACTTTCATCACTGAGTGGGGTATCTATTGTTACAAAGTCATGCCATTTGGATTGAAAAATGCAAGAGCCACTTATCAGTGAGCTGACGTTACTTTATTTCATGACATGATGCATAGGGATGTTGAGGTGTATGTAGAGGACATGATAGTAAAGTCCCATGATGGGGCATATCATTTGGTAGCTTTAGGGAGGTTCTTTCAAAGGATCAGGAATTCAAGCTGAGATTGAATCCCAAAAAGTGCATATTCGGTGTGTCTTTTGGGAAATTACTAGGATATATGGTCAGTGAGTGAGGCATAGAGGTCAATCCTGATAAGATTAAAGACATACTTGACATGCCTACACCCAAGACTGAGAAAGAGGTCAGAGGTTATCTAGGCATATTGCAGTATATCAATCGTTTTATTGCCAAATTGACAGATATATGTGAGCCTATTTTCATCTTTTAAGGAAGAATCAGCCTACAGTTTGGAATGATGATTGTCATCATGCTTTCAAAAGAATTAAGGAGTATCTCCTTTCCCCTTTAGTTTGAATGCCTCCTATATCGGAACGTCCACTGATTTTGTACTTGTCAGTTTCAAACATAACTTTAGGATGCATGTTGGCTCAACTTGATGATTCAAGGAAGGAGCAAACTATCTACTATTTGAGTAAGAGGATGTTGGAGTATGAGATGAAATATGTTGTGATTGAGCGCTTCTGCTTGGCACTGAGTGGATGGGTTTTTAGCACCACAGATCATTTGATGTTGTCTTTCATGGATGGGTTTTTAGGGTATAATTAGATTTTGATGGCTCTAGAGGATATGGAGAAGACAACCTTCATTACTGAGTGAGATACCTACTATTATAGGGTTATGCCATTTGGGTTGAAGAATGCATGAGCCACTTATCAGAGGGCCGCTACTATTTTGTTTCATGACATGATGCATAGGGATTTTGAAGTTTATGTGGATGATGTGATTGTGAAATCTCGAGGTAGAGTGGATCACCTAGCATTTCTAGAGAGATTCTTTTAGAGGATTTGGAAATTCAGATTGAGGTTGAACCTTAAGAAGTACACCTTTAGAGTGGCTATTGAGAAATTGTTGGGGCATATGGTCAATGAGTGAGGCATAGAGGTTGATCTAGATAAGATCAGAGCCATACTTGACATGCCTGTGCCAAGGACTGAGAAAGAGATCAGGGGTTTTTTTGGTCAGATTATAGTACATCGGTCGATTCATAACTAGATTAACAAACATATGTGAGCACATCTTTCGTCTTTTAAGGAAAAACCAGCCAACAGTTTGGAATGATGATTGTCAGCTTGCGTTTGAGTGGATTAAAGAGTATTTGTTTTCTCCTCCTATTTTAGTGTCTCCCGTGTCGGGACGTTCACTTCTTCTATATTTGTTAGTTTCAAACATGGCCTTAGGATGTATGTTAGCTTAACTTGATGACTCAGGAAAGAAACGAGTGATTTACTATCTGAGTAAGAGGATGTTAGAGTATGAGATGAGATATGTTACGATCGAGCACCTTTGCTTAGCTCTAGTTTGGGCTACTAGGAGATTAGGGCATTACATGATACAGTATTCAGTGCATTTGATATCCTACCTAGACTTTATGAGATACTTGTTTCAAAAACCTGTGTTAACTGGTATACTGATGAGATAGCTCGTTGTAGACCCTCAATTTTGTCCCTCGACACTGACATTTATCCTTTGGGTGTCACCTGCACCCATCGTTCTCATATGGCACCACTAGGGCCCCTTTTGCGCTTAGTCGGTGTCCGAGCCTTGTGTGGGCTTGTCTGTGGTCCATTGTGGTGTGTATGTGGTTCATTTTGGAGGGTCATCGTGGCCATTTTCCTAGTCGTTCACATCACCCTATAGAAAGGAAGTGGGGTCATCCCGATGTTTTAGCTTAGTTGGAGTTTATAGGGGCATGTTGAGGTTCGGAACACTCAGGCTTGTTTTGATCATATCTCCCTTTTTCGAACTCGGAATTGCGCACTATTTTTATCATGGATTCCTCACTCTTCCAGGAACATTCTGTCAAATTTTCAAAATTTTTTGCAACCGGTTCGACTGGTTGGTATCCGGTTCAGCCGGTTCATCGAGTCAGCCGGTGTAAAACACTGATTTTGGTAATTTTAGGACCCAAATCCTACATGGCTCAGGCCCATAAGCTCTAGATCGGTTTTGGGCAATGTTGTGGGCCCATTTTGGGCATTGGTTTGGGTTCCTTGCAGCCCACCATGAATCCATATGGATTCTTGGTGGTGAAGCAAGCTGAAAACTGAAGGGAGTGAGCTGGCCTCGTAAGTGCAAGAGAAATAATGGGGAGTGTGTTTTCCATGCTGATGGAGGGGATTTCGGTGCTGAAGGGGAAGGAACCCAAGAGGCTCAGATGCTGAGAGGGGTATGAGTATAAAAGAAAAAAAAAAAGAAAAAGAGGGCACTTTGGAGAGGAGATATTTTGCTGGTGAGAAAAACAGAAGGTCATGGCACCTTCTGAGTTAAGAGCGTGGGGGAAGGCTTCAGTACTGTGGTTATTTTGAAGAGGAGAGCTACATCATCTCATTTTTTGGAGTTCATCATCGGCATACACGGATCATATCTGGTGGAGATTCTGAGGTAAGTAGGCTGAATTTTTTTTACCTGCAGTTTATCTTCATCTTCTTCATATGCGTTTTCTCCTTCCACATCATCTTTTATTTCCTTTGATATGAAGATTGTATTGCTTGGGTGTGGGTAATAAAGGCCACACATGATTGTTGTTGATTGGTTATGAATGGCTTAGAAACTTTCTGGCCAAATTTGGGATTTTTTATCAACCGGTTGGGAACCGGTTCAACCGGTTCAGCGCCATAGCTGGCTGCATCTGTCAGCCATGAGGAACCCCTGACCTTTCTTTGTGCGGTTCTTAGTCATCCGGGCTCGGAATTTAGAACCATTTCTTTTTTTTATTTCCTTATTCAGTTAGAAACTTCCTAGCCAAATTTGGGATTTTTTGTCAACCGTCTGAACCGGTTGGGAACCGGTTCAACCGATTCAGTGCCATAGCTGGCTGCCTCTGTCAGCCATGAGGAACCCCTGAACTTTCTTTGTCCAGTTCTCACTCATCCGGGCTCGAAATTGAGAAACGTTTCTTTTGTTTGTTTCCTTATTTAGTTAGAAGATTTTTGGCCAAATTTGGGATTTTTTATCAACCGTCTGGACCAGTTGGGAACCGGTTCAACCGGTTCAGTACCATAGCTGGCTGCCTCTGTCAGCCATGAGGAACCCCTGACCTTTCTTTGTCTGGTTCTCACTCATCCGGGTTCAGAATTGAGAACCGTTTCTTTTGTTTGCTTCCTTATTCAATTAGAAACTTTCTGGCCAAATTTGGGATTTTTTATCAACCGTCTGAACTGGTTGGGAACCGGTTCGACCGGTTCAGCACCATAGCTGGCTGCCTCTGTCAGCCATGAAGAACCCCTGACCTTTCTTTGTCTGGTTCTCACTCACCCGGGCTCGGAATTGAGAACCATTTCTTTTGTTTGAATCCTCACTCATTTAGGAGTTTTCTAGAAAAATTTGGGAATTCTTCTCAATAGGTTGTACCAGTTGAGAACTAGTTCAACCCGTTCTGCTGGAGGACTTCAAGTAGCTCTTGATTTTGGCATTTTTCGAGCCCTTATCCATTGGGGCTCAAACCCATTTGCTATAGGGCACTTGTGAGCTATCTTGAAGGTTTAAGTCAGTGTTTGATTTCAGTTAGTATGGGCAATTTTGAAGTTATGGGTGGTGTGGTCTAGATGAGTCTAGTTCGATTTGTATGACATTTGGGGAGTCCCTTACCTCATTTGATGATGATTTTCTAGATGAAGAGTTTGTTGCTATGACTAGCTTATCAGGATGGTACATGTACTTTGATGGTGCAGCCAATCAGTCAGTGATTCGTGCCCGATTGGTGTTCCAATTGATTCAACTCAATTGATGTGCTTTGATCTGAATCCTCAGACGGGAGTAATCAACAAAATTTATAAACCTATTTCACCATATACAGGGGTAGCATTTAGCTAGCATAGTATAGTGGCTCTAGGGTCGTTCACTGGGATGGGTTTTCACTTCGCAATTGATATTAGTTCAAAAACTGAATTGGTGTTTTTTCTTTTCTTTGTTAGCTTTAAAAGAAGACATAAGTTTGAATGAAAACGGATGGTATTAAGCTAACCTAACATAAAGTAACTAAAATTAACTAGAAAGAAATTAGAAAGAAAAGTGTTTCTTGGGATTTCAGGTTACTAGGATCAGGTGCCAACTACAAAGAGGGAGATTCCGGTCACTTGAATCTTTTCCTCGCATTCGAAATTTAACCTATAGTTATTTCCCGAACTGGTGTGATACAGATGCTTGCCATTAATGGTTTCAACGCTAAATCCCTCTCACTGATACACCTTGCAATGGCTCGTGCCTCTCACCTAGCATTTTCCATTCAAAGTGATCATTAACCTTGGAATTCCCTTCTCAAGCTCGCAAGAGATAACTAATGGATGTCTCTTTCGAGTCCAAAAGCTTACCAAGTGATGGCAATTCTAGAAAATCCTACCTTCAAGTCACCTCCCAAAAGCTCGCAAGAGGTAAACTAGTGCATCTCCATGGACGGAGATCACTTGCCTTACCAAGTGTTGGATCAGGTGAATTGAGGGCGTTTTAAGTTAACTAAAAACATAGAAATCATTTACGGGTCGCACTTTCTCTTCATTAAAAACGGAAACAACAAAATCTCACACTTATGTAGCCGGAACCTTACTTAGCTTCCTTCACCCAAGAAACAAAAATCCTAGCCACTCATCCTTTGAGAAAACATCTCAGAGAATGTTTGGCTAGCAAGAAAATGAAAATGAAAGAGAAGGAAAAACAGAGCAAGGCTTTGTATATTCTATATATTGATCGATTCTACATACTTATATCTATATCTTTTACAATGGATGCAAGGGAATATATATAGAGAAGTTTTTCCAACCTTCCTAGCTGAGAAATCTTATGGTTGGTGGATTACAAGGAGAAGAATGGAAATTTATACAAAAATATCTGAAGAAAAGATCTAAAAGAGTCGGTGCACAAATATCCTAGTTCGCATGTAGATTTCGCACGTTTCATGGTGACTTGCGAAAATCTCGCAAGTTGATTTCGCAACTTGGAATCCATTTTCGCACGTTGAGCTCCAAGTTCGCAAGTTGCAAAATTACTTTTCATAAGTTGGGCTTCTCTGTGACTGTGTGGCTGTATTCAATTTCAATTTCGCAAGGTAGGCTTTAATTTCGCACGTTGGAGTTCCAAATTCGCAAGATGCGAATTTGTCCTTCAGCTGGATGCAGTTGTCTTGTGAAGGCCATATCTTCCTCATTTCAGCTCCAATTCGTACACCGTTTGAAGCGTTGGATTCTTGACTTCCTGAGATTTGAAATGGTATATAGCATGTAGAAAATGGACTTTGGGAAGTGCTCCAAAAGTGCAAAAGAAGACTGCAGCTGCTGTCCTCTATTTTCTTCACTTTGTTTTTCCTCTCTCCGTTGTTCTTTCCTTGCATACTTTGAACGACTTTGGCAAAGGGCTATGGAGCTCCAAAGCTTGGTTCTTCATGAATTTGAGCTTTCAAAAGATTTGCCATGAACTATATACAGCTCTCCCTCATTCTTAAATTGCTTTGGTGAGCAAAAAGCTATCAAAAACACCAAAACTTAACACAATTTGATTACAAACGATTGCAAGGGTCCTTAACATGTCAATTGAGTTAAAAGGTAATAATTACTACTCAAGAGTGTTTAAAAGAGCTAATTACAAGCTACAAAATAGCATGTTTTGAGTAGTAATCAGTCAGGGTATGGGATAGGTGTTCTGTTGGTATCCCCTCAAGGTGATCATATTCCAAGGTCTATTTTTTTGCCATTCTTTGATCGATATCCCATCATGAATAACATAGTTGAGTATGAGGCTTGTATCCTCGGTTTAGAGACTACATTGGAGCTTGGCATTAGACAGATGAAGGAGTTTGGTGACTTCAATCTGGTACCTAGACAGATTCAAGGAGATTGGAAGACAAGGGATGTAAAGCTTAGGCCATATCATGCTTATTTGAAGTTACTGGTAGGGAGATTTGATGACTGGAGATATATCCATATGCCTAGAGTGTAGAACCAATTTTCCGATGCCTTAGCGACTTTAGCTTCTTCTGTAGACATTCCAACTAATGTGGTTATACGTCCATTGCTGATTGAGTTGAGGTCTACACATGCTTACTATTGTTTGATTGGAGAGACAAAGGTCCAAGATGATCTACCTTGGTATTATGACATTTATTAGTTTCTCAGATCTGGCATATATTCTGAGGTAGCCACAACCAAAGATTGAAGAGCACTGAGGTAGTTAGTTGCTAGATTTGTAATTTGTGGAGATACCATATATAGGTGATCAGTTGATGGTATGCTTCTATTGTGTTTAAATTGATATTTTGCAGATCGTATGATGAGAGAGGTTCACGTAGGAGTTTGTGGTCTGCATGTGGGGAGACACATGCTAGCTTGTAAGATTATGAGGATGGGTTATTTCTGGTTGACTATGGAAACAAATTGTTGTTAGTTTGTTCCGAGATGCTCGGCATGTCAGATTCATGGTGATCTCATTCATGCACCACCATCAAAGTTACATGCTTTAATCTTGTCATGACCATTTTTAGCATGGCGTATTGATATTATTAGGAATATCTCACCAAAATCTTCTAGTGGTCATGAGTTCATCCTAGTCGCCATAGATTATTTCACCAAATGGGTGGAAGCTGTATCATATGCGAGGTTGACATCTGCTAAAGTTGCTAATTTCATAAGGTCCCACATCATCTACTACTATGGGGTTCGTTATGAGTTGATTTCAAATAGAGAGGTGCACTTTTGAGCTGAGGTAGATACTTTGTTACAGAGGTATAACATCCAACATCACATATCATCTGCATATAGGCCACAAACTAATGGGGCAGTAGAGGCTGCAAATAAGAACATTAAAAGGATTTTGAGGAAGATGGTTGAGACTTCTTGAGATAAGTAAGAGAAACTCCCTTTTGCATTATGGGCATACCATACCTTTTTTCGAACCTCTTCAGGAGCCACACCTTACTCTCTGGTGTATGGTATGGAGGTTGTTTTGCCATTTGAGACAAAGATGGGTTTATTAAGAATAGTTCTTAAGTAGCAGATTTTTGAGACAGAATGGGCCCAGGCTCGATTTGATCAGGTTAACCTGTTAGATGAGAGGAGATTGAGAGCAGCAGATCATGTTCAGGCTTATCAGAGAAAGATGGCTCATGCCTTTAGGAAACGGGTCAAGCCTAGACCATTACAGAAGAGATATTTGGTTTTGAGGATTCTTAGAGGTTTCGTTGGAGACCTTAGAGGGAAGTTCAGACCTAGTTGGAATGGGCCTTATGTTATTCTAGAGTTGACTCTAGAAGGGGCCACATGGTTGACCGACTTAGATGAAAACTAGTTTTCAGAGCCGACCAATATGGATCAACGGAAGAAGTATTACGTTTGAGACTATGGTCATAGGATGGATGGCCATTATTTTGGTTAGCCTTATACCTTATCACCTTTAATGATATATTAGACCGTTGCTAGCCCATTGAGCCTCATGTGGTATGCTATAGCCTTTTCTTTCCTATATACTTGCTTATCATTTCTACACCCAAGTTGGGGCCCTTGATGTATAGTTATGCTTTGCTAGGAAAGTCTCATGAGCTTTGGACTTATAGGCTTATCTTCCTTATCCTTGCTACTATCACCTCATCACCCTGTTTGTTACCTTTCATTATTTTCACATTTTCACTTCAATCCTTGCTTTTATCATTGGTTGCTACATTTCATATTTCCTTCACTTTGAATGATGATTCTTCACATATTAATGCATAAAAGGGTAGTCATATCACTCCCTTCATTCCATCATTTGCCACTGATTCGAAAATTTTTGGAAAGGTTGTCTCATGGGTGGGTTTTCATGTGTTCATCAATGGTTTGAGAGATTTTATTCATTCCTTTTAGTTTCTCATTAGAGTATGATTTATTGATGATCAGGGTACGCACATTAAAAAAAAAAAACAAAAACAAAAAAACAAAAAACGAAAAATAAAACAAACACAAAAAAATGCCGTAGTGATAAGTTTGTACTTGATATCCTACTCCATTGAGCATGTGTTGTTATTTGAGGGTTGTTTATTGGGTTTATCATTGAGAGTTTATGCTAGTTTTCCATGAGGACTTCTCATTCCTTGAATCACTTTCGTTATGCAGTTGGAGGGATGAGAGTTTTGAGTTTTGTAAGATCCTTTGTTTCTTGGATTAGACTTGTTATACTTTATAGGTATGAGAGTTGAGTAACCTTTCACTAAGGTCTCCGAATTAGTGTTTTCTCTACTACCCCATTATGGGTGATATGATTTTCCTTTGTTGCATTGATATGCGTTGCTCATCATTCTTTTTTTTTTTTTACTTTCTCACTACCTTCATTTGATCACCTTCCTGATTCGACACCTTTCTTCACATCGTTTACATGATCCATTGATGGTTTGACAATTTCTTCTCTTTTTTCACTTCACCATCGATATTACCATTGACTCCTGTTAAGTTCACATGCTCATGAGATTCTCCTATGCTTTATACACTATACAGGAGGGTATGGGTTTGATCATTGGGTATTTGAGCCTAGTTTTATTTTGTTTCTTTGTCTTTTCACCCGGCCTACGATACGTCCTGTGTCTTAAGACCACCTTGAGGCCATGAGATCAAACATTATCTTTGACAGTCTTCACTTGGAAAGGCTTTTGTAGATTGGTTGAACAATAGTCATTACTATGTATTCTTTCATGAAAGATACTCTTGGAAGCATTTAGTTTCTCTCTTGCTTGGCATATTGATGGTTAATGGATTTTCGAGTTGGAGATAGTTGATAGATGATATTGGATTCATCCTTTTGTTGTGCATTAGATATCCACACTAGGGCACATTTCTCAACTTTCTCTAAGATTCCTAGTTGTTGTTAGGATGTATGGCTATCCCTATTCATGGTTTTAGAGATGTTTGATTGATTTTGACTGGTTCTTTATTATACATCAGATATCCGTACTAGGGCATATTCCCCTCTCTTTGATGAGATTGTGTTCAGGCAGTGGTACATAGATGGATAATCATTATTGATTGTTTACCTCATGACTTTGACATCAAATCTCCTACTAGGGCATATTTCTCCATTTTCTTTAAGTATCTTTGAGATTGAGACGGCAACCAACTTGGTTTTAGAATGAGTACTAGTGTGGAGCTTCCGAAGATTGACTATGTCAGGACCTCTTTATATAGTTTTGTTGAGACAAAAATGGATCATATCAAGTTTCACTTGAGGATTGTTGATGGATCCTTTAGCTAGATGCTCATGAGATAGATTGTTCTCGCCATTGTTACCTTGTGGATTAGATTATCCACATGAGTAGTATTTTATGCACTTCGAGATTTTCTTTTAGATGAGTCATGATGTACACACTCCGAGATTTACCTTTTAAGATTTTTCGACAGAGTAGCTTTTAAGACATAAAGAGTTCTTTCAGTTCAAATTTTTTTAGAGGTTTGTCATGATGCATCAGTTTCTAACCCATTGATTTCATCGAATGATTGATTTACTTGTTGTTTCAGTAATGCGAACACCTTGGATACTGGGGCATATTTTCCTTCCTAACTTCAATAGTCCGACCTTTGGCATTTTGAGTATAAGACTTTAAGTCCATTTACTTCATATCCACTTTCAAGTTGGTCTTCTTTATCTATTCCTTTCAGGCCCTGAGTCTCCTAGCCCTGAGCTATCCCTCTCTTCTTAAGCCCTGAGCCTCGTAGCCTTAAGCTATCTGTTCCTTCTAGGCCCTGAGCCTCGTAGCCCTAAGCTATTCGTTCCTTCTAGGCCTTGAGCCTCGTAGCCCTGAGCTATCCATTCCTTCTAGACCCTAAGTCTTATACCCTTGAGATATCCATTCTTCTTAGGCCCTGAGCCTCGTAGCCTTGAGCTATCCATTCCTTCTAGGCCCTGAACCTCGTAGCCCTAAGCTATCTGTTCCTTCTAAGCACTGAGCCTCGTAGCCTTGAGCTATACGTTCCTTCTAAACCCTAAGTCTTATAGCCTTGAGCCATCTGTTCCTTTTAAGCCCTAAGCCTCATAGCATTGAGCTATATATTCATTGTAGACCCTAAGTCTTATAGCCTTGAGCTATCCATTCCTTCTAAACCCTAAGTCTTATAGCCTTGAGCTATCCGTTTCTTCTAGACCCTAAGCTTAGTAGCCTAAAGTTATCATTTCCTAAAGGCCCTGAGCTATCCTTCTCCTCTTAGGCCCTAGGCCTGATAGCCCTAACCTATCATTTCTTAAGGACCTAGAGTCTTTCTAGCCTTGAGCTGAGCCCTCATCATTTTGTCACCCATGAGTGGTTTGACTTGGAGTTTATTGATTCGTGGTTCCCAATTGGTGTCTCAATTGATTCGTGTCCAGCTAGTATCCCTTGATCGTGGTCCTCAAAAGGGAGTAATCAAAAAAATTTATAACCTATATCACCATGCATTAAGATAGCTTTAGCTAATATAGCATAGTGGCTCTAGGATCGTTCACTGGGAAGGGTTTTCAACTTACAACTGATACCAATTCAAAGTTAAATTGGTGCTTTTTCATTTCAAGGTTAGCTTAAGAAGAAAACATAAACTTTGTTTGGAAAAGGTTTTGTTTTAAGCTAACTAAAAAGAAAGTAATGGAAATTACTTATGAAGAAAAACATTCCTTGGAGTTTTAGGTTCACAGGGGAGGCTCCTCATGCAAAAACAGAGCTCCAGTCACTTGGCTCTTTTCCTCGCATTAGAGAATTAACATATAGTTAATTCTCTAACCAGTGTTGTACAGATGCTTCCCTTTAATGGATTTCAACACTAATTCCCTCTCACTGATGCAACTTGCAATGGCTTGTGCCTCTCACCCAGCATTTGCCATTCAAGGTGATCATTAACCTTGGACTTCCCTTCTCAAGCTTGCAAGAGATAACTAATGGATGTCTCCTTAGAGTCCAAAAGCTTACCAAGTGTTGGCAATTCTAGAAAATCCTATCTTCAAGTCACCTCCCAAAAACTCGCAAGAGGTAAACTAGGGCATCTCCATGGATGGAGATCACTTGCCTTACCAAGTGTTGGCTCAGGTGAATTGAAGGTGTTTTAAGTTAACTAAAAACATAGAAATCATTAATGGGTCACACTTTCTCTTCATTAATGGCTGAAACAACAAAACTACCAATTCTTGCATTTAGGACCTTACCCGGCAACCTTAGCTCCAAGGAACTAAAAGTCTAGCCACTCATTCTCTGAGGAAACATCCTCAGAGCTTGTTTGGCTAGTAAGAAAAATTAAATAAATATATACAATCAAAATAAGAAGGTAAGGCAGAGCAAAGGCTCTGTATTTTACTTCCTTGCAAAACTATACAAAGTTTTCTGAGAACAAGCTTCCCGTCCTGTGTAATGGAAATTTACAAACAATATATATGGGGTTATTTACCCTTTGTTCTTGATTAAAGACTAAGGAATCCTATAATAGGTGGATTACAAGGAGAGTTTGGGGATTTAGACATCAAATATCTAAAGCAAGAAATCTCAAAATGTCGGTCGCAAATATCGAGAAGCTTCAGGAGAATTTTGCAACCCTGCAAGAGGGCTGCGAAATTTCGCAGCATGAAGGACACCATTTTGCAGCCAAAGGCTGATTTCGCAGCCCTCCTCTTGTGATTTCGTAGCCAAAGGCTGATTTCGCAGCCCTGCGAAATTGGCCTTCAGCTTGGAGTGATCGGCTTCTAATGGCTGTAACTCCTTCATTTTAACTTTGAATCGTGCACCATTTGAAGCGTTGGATTGCTAACTTCCCGAGCTTCGAAACGACATATAGTATGCATAAATTGAGCTCCAGGAAGTGCTCCAAAATTGGCTGACAATGACTGTCCTCTAGAATGCTTCATGGTAGATCTATTTTTTTTTCTTCCCCTCCTTGCATTCCGGATTTGCTTATGCAAAGGACTATAAAGCTTCAAAGCTTTGGTTCTTCATGTTTCTAAGCTTTCCATTGCTTTGCCATGGATTCCAAAGAACTCTCCTCAATCTTGGATTGCTTTGGTGATCAAATTACTAACAAAAACACCAAAACTTATACAAAGTGATTAGAAATGATTGCAAAGGTCCTTAATATGTTAATTGGGTTAAAAGGTAATAACTACTACTCAAAATTTTTTAAAAGAGTAAATTACAAGCTACAAATTAGCACTTTTTGAGTAGTAATCACTCCCCCCAACCGACATATTGCTAGTCCCTTAGCAATAAAGGAGAGAAAAAAATACTAAAAAGTAATATACTTTACAAGATCATGCTGATCACTTCCAAAAAATTTTTAGTGGCATGATGATCAAACTCTCACATGGAACATTAAAGAAATATAAACTCAAATTTCAACAAAAGTTATCAAATACTTTGCTAAACACAATTCATAAAGAGAAGACATTATGCAAATTGAAGCTTTAAAATCATTTCCACTTCCAAAGGACCAAACCTTACTCTTCCACAAAAATCTAAGTGTTAGTTGATAGTTTCCGAATATAGTATGCTAAACTAATCTCTCCCCCCAACCTAGTTCTTTTTCAACACTTAGCAAACTGACCAAATTCAATAGGCTAAGAATGCACCCTTTTGTTTCACAAATTTTTTTTTCATTGTAGGAGTACAAGGCTTAAGGGTATTCTTTTCTAAATTGTCCATGTAACGGGGGTCCATCAATGACTCCCAACCAATGAAGGTTTAGGGCATCAAGCTTTAAGGATCTTTCAACCACTAACTCCTCGGATTTTACCCCGGACTTTTGAGAATGAATTTTAATACCCAAGCACCTACAGTATGTTAAACTCCACCTATTCACCCTTGTAACGAGCATTGAGGTCGGTGACTCCCATCCAATTAAGGCTAAGGGCACCAGGCTTTAAATATTTTCACCATATACTCCTTAGACCTTGCTCGGGTTTCAAGGCAAGCAAACATTTTTCTTTCTTTTCTTTTTCAAGGGCTCATTGGCCTTTTACAAGGTGTCCCAACACTATTAAATGAGGTCAAAGGTACCAAGTCTAAATTTTCCTAAGTCAAGAGGGAAATAGTTTCTCATCTTATAATTGGAATCTATTGTGCACAGTGTGTGAATAGCTTAAAGTGGAAGAACTAAGCTTGAATTCAATAAAAGTTTCAACAATTCATCAACTTTAGTAAGCATAATACAAACTCTAAGTCAAGTGAAAAACAAAAATTCAATTTCTTCCTTTTCAATTTGAAAATTTTTCCTTAGTAACAATGGAGAGTAGAATAAAAAACTATAAAAAATTTTAAAATTAAACAAAAATCAACTAAATTACCAAAATAACTTAGCATAAATAACAAAAAACTTCCTTCCTCAACTCTCCCCCCAACCAAGCTGAACATTGTCCTCAATGTGGCATGAGCGATTAAGATTATAAGGAGGAAGTGGTACCTCCTGCGCGATTGGAGAAACCACATGTTTCAAAAAAAATAAAAGATATGAGTAGAGGAAATAAGAATAAAATAATGCTAAGAGTGATCAAAAAGTGATAGATTTGTATTACTTCAATTCATGTAAGTACAAAATGAGAGCAAGTAATACAAGCAATCCCAATATATATGAAATATCAAAATGATGGGATTTCAAGTGCTACTATGATAAGGGAAATACATAAAAGAAATACATAATCGAAATATATATAGAAGAAACTATCAAAATGATCAAATGGTGGGTGGAGAATGCTGTGGAGATGGTGGCTCAGATGCCTGTGCCTCTCCTGTAGTAGGCTCCTCAGGAGGCATAGTATGATCAACGAAAGGAGGGTGTGATGGCTCTAGTGAGATAGGAGTGGCATGCTCAGGGGCTGATATAATACCCAGATGATGCTGAATCTGCCTCAAGATGGCAGTATGCTGGGCCTGAGTGGTAATAATCTACTCTTGATGAGCACGAAGAGCTGTCATCTGCTGAGTGAGGATGCTCTGAGAAGTGGCCAATGCCTGGAAAGTGTGGCATATGCCTCTATACTTGATAATGGGTATAGCTATCCTTGGCTTAGCTGAAGGAGATGGCTCTGATGTGGGTGGAATAACAGGGGGAGGCTATGGTGTGGCTTGAGGAGCAGAGGGTGCAACCTTTGGTATAGGCTCAGTAGGGGCCACTGTAGGGGCAAGTGGCTGAGTGTCAGCAAGTATGTCAACTGGCTCCTCTGGCTGCTCTGGATGCTCTGGTCCAGCTGGTGCTCCCTAGTCTGCACCACCATAAGCTGTCATATTGGTCCATTTGTCGAGAGTGAATATCTCTTGACAAATGCGTTGACGCTCATGCTGAGGCTCTGCTGGGTATCCCAGGTGCTCCAATATCTGGCATAATAGTCTGGGGAAGAGAAGTGGAATAGCATCCGCTCGGAGTAGTTTTTTCCGATGCACCTTCTCTTCAAAGTATAGAAGAGCGGCCATGATGAGATGGTGAGGGCCAAAGAAGTATCCCTCAGAGATCTTAAACAATGCCTCCAGCAAAACTCCTCTCCTTTGCACCCAATGCTGAAGTGGAAAAATGTTATGGCGGAGGAGTGCTCAATGAAGAACATGCTGGGAGGAAGCTCCTTCCTCAAGATATAATGGCGTGAGGATGCCCCTCTGGACAGAGTATGAACGATGTCACTCTGTGAAGGGTGAGTCCAGGCTCGAAAATCCTCTGGACGTGCTAGCTCATAGGGGACATGGAGTGTCTCTGCTATATGTCGAGCTCCCAGAATACCATGGCGTCCGTCTATGGTGAAGTGGATGACTGTAGGATCCCGGACCTGGTTTATGGTCATGGACTGATAGAAGTCCAATGCCACACAGGGATAGAAAAAATCCCTAGGAGTCAGCAAGTGCTCCATATGATACCTCTGTAGCAGATGAAAAGACTCCCTGAGCTCAGGCTAAAGTCTAAAGGTGGCTATGTCGAAACAGAGCTTGGAATGGAATGGCCTTGCCCTGCAATCCAAATTTCCTTCAATTGGTGGTTGTGTAACCATGGGGCATCTGATAGCTACCTCAGGAGTCATGCCTGAGGGAATTTGAGATTCTTTTGCTGGTGTATGAGATGGCTAAGGCTTCTTAGCAGGTGGTGGAGACTTTTTGGCAGGCGGTGGAGATGGCGTAGGCTCTGATTCAGGCTCTGAAGACGACTCTGTTAGATCAATTGGATCAGAGACCTTGACTTTCTTCTTTGGGGGATCGGTACCTGATTTTTGGCCTTTGGAAGAGCTCGCACCGGCGATGGTAAGTGACCTTTTTGTGTTATAACGCCTGGGCGGAGGACTGATGGGTGCGTCCTCGATCGGACGTGGGACGACTCGTGACCACGAAGGCTCAGAGGTGGAACCTTGGACAGGCATGTCTCTTGGGAGTCTCAGGCGAGTCGATGGGGACGAAGACTTAGCTCCTCGGGTTCTAGCCATGGCGGTGTTAGCGAAGACGGCCGGAGGTGTGCGCGGCTTGCTCAGGCGGAGGAGGCAGACGGGAGGGTACTCTGGCTTGGCTCATCTTGGTACCTTTTTGAAGTTCAAATGACCGGTTTAGAATAGGAAAAATGGAATTTATACCGTTTAAAAGGATGCCAAGGGTCATTGTTCAATTTCGCAGCAGTTGGGGATTTTCGCAGCGAGGGGGGTGGATTTCGCAGCAGGTGGGCGTTTTCGCAGAGGGGGGAATTTTGGCAACATTTTCGCAGCCCATTTCGCAGCTGCGAAACGGGGGTACGGCGCTGCGAAATGGCACTCGTGTGCCAAGGGGTTGTTTCGCAGTTGCAAAACACCCTGCGAAAAGGAGTCTCGGCTGCGAAATGGAGGATTTCAAGGCGTGAAGGTTTCGCAACCATTTCGCAGCTGCGAAAATTTTTGCAGAGGGCGCTAGGAGGCTATGAAACCATTTTGCAGCGGGAGGCAATTTTTGCAGCGAGGCTTGGGGGGCTGCGAAATTTTGCAGACCATGCTTTCTCCTTGTTTTCGAGCTCCTCTTGATTCCTAGCTTTCTTCTTTCAATTTCCTTGCAATTCCTCCTGATTTTGATCAATAAAAAAGATTAAGTTACATATAAATAACACAATTTAAGATGAAAATTAAAATCAAAACAATTTACAAAGCTTATAAATTAACATAATTAAACAAAAATATGAACTTTGGTGAAACCAAGTCCATCTAACCCTTCTCTGATCAGGCTTTTTGTGGCTCAAGGAGGTTGATTTCCTCATTTTCTTGCTTGAATGGCTCAATGAATGGCTTGAGACGATGACCATTGACTTTAAAGATGTTTGTGCCATTGGAATTCAGTAATTCCACCACTCCATTAAGATGCACTTGGTGAATAATGAAAGGACCTATCCACCTTGACTTGAGCTTCCCAGGAAAGATATGGAGCCTTGAATCATAGAGTAAGACTCTTTGTCCTTTCTGGAATTCTTTGTTGGAGATTAGTTGATCATGCCACCTCTTCATCCTCTGTTTTGCAACTTTGGAATTGATGTAAGAATCATTTCTTAATTCCTCCATCTCATTAAGGTCTAAGCACCTCTTTGCCCCGGCTCTGATCAAGTCCATGTTCAACCTCTTGATTGCCCACCAAGCTTTGTATTCAACTTCCATAGGGAGATGACATGCTTTGCCATAGACTAGGCGATAGGGAGACATGCCAAGAATAGTCTTGTAAGCTGTTCTATATGCCCATAATGAATCATGAAGCTTAATAGACCAATCTTTTCTACTCGTAATCACCACCTTCATCAATATGTTCTTGATTTCCCTATTTGCTAGCTCCACTTAGCCGGAAGTTTGAGGGTGATAAGGTGTAGCTACCTTATGCTTCACTCCATACTTGGATAATAGGGTTTCAAAAAGTTTGTTGCAAAAATGAGTACCTCTATCACTAATTATGGCCTTGGGCACCCCAAATCTTGAGAAGATGTTCTCCTTAAGAAATTTGAGAACTACCCTGTGATCATTGTGTTTACAGGGGATTGCCTCAACCCATTTAGAAACATAGTCCACCCCCACCAAGATATAAGAGTTACCAAAAGACATTGGGAAAGGTCCCATGAAGTCAATACCTCAAACATCAAAGAGATCTACTATTAGGATGGGGTTCATGGACATTTGATTTCTTTTTGTTAGCTTCCCGAGCCTTTGGCATCTATCACAACTCCTACACATGATGTGGGCATCTTTGAAAAGTGATGGCCAAGTAAACCCTGATTGCAACACCTTCATGGCTGTTTTATGAGAGGCAAAGTGGCCTCCACATGCATTCTCATGGCAATGGCTGAGGATTCCTTGTTGCTCTTCTTCAGGGACACACTTCCTTATGATATGGTCTGCACAATACTTGAAAAAAAAAAAGGCTCTTCCCAATAATAAGCATGAATCTTTGCAAAGAAGTGCTTCCTGTCTTGTGCTTTCCAGTCACTTGGAACTTCACCAGTAACCGAATAGTTAGCAATATGAGCATACCAAGGAGTTTTCTCTAGCAACATGAGTGATTCCTCAGGAAAGTCATCGTTAATAGGTAAGACATGGGAATTGTGTACTATAGCCAACCTTGAAAGGTGGTCAACTACCACATTCTCCACTCCTTTCTTGTCTCTGATTTGGAGATCGAACTCTTGTAATAAAAGAATCCATCTAATCAACCTTGCTTTTGCATCTTGCTTTGTCAATAAATACTTCAAGGCTGAATGGTCAGTGAAAACAATGATGAAAGACCCTACCAAATAAGCACGAAACTTGTTTAAGGCAAACACCACAGCTAACAATTCTTTCTTTGTAGTTGTGTAGTTCCTTTGAGCTTCGTTCAATGTTTTGCTTGCATAATAGATCACATAGGGCTTCCCATCTTCTCTTTGGCCAAGTACAGCTCCTATAGCAAAGTCACTGGCATCACACATTACTTCAAAGGGTAGTTGCCAGTTGGGGGCCCTCACTATTGGAGCGGTTGTCAAAAATTGCTTCAATTGATCAAAACTCTTTTGACATCTTTCATCCCATACAAACTTAGCATCCTTAGCTAAAAGTTCACAAAGAGGCTTTGAAAGCTTAGAGAAGTCTTTTATAAATCTCTTGTAGAACCCTGCATGGCCAAGGAATTGCCTTACTCCTTTTATAGTGGTTAGGGATGGCAATTTGACAATAAGTTCCACATTTTCTTTATCAACTTCAATGCCTTTCTCGGAGATGATATGGCTAAGGACAATTCCTTGATGTACCATAAAGTGACATTTCTCCCAGTTGAGCACCAAGTCTTTTTCAATGCATTTGTTAAGAACCGCTTCCAAATTGACTAAGCATTCTTCAAATGTACCTCCATATATGGTGATATCATCCATGAAAACCTCCATAATTCGCTCCACCATATCACTGAAGATACTAAGCATACATCTTTGGAATGTTGCAGGGGTATTGCATAAACCAAAAGGCATTCTTCTATAGGCATATGTTCCAAATGGACATGTGAAAGTGGTCTTCTCCTGATCTTCAACATCAATTTCAATTTGGAAATACCTTGAGTACCCGTCCAAGAAACAATAGAAAGGATGGCCAGAGACTCTCTCCAGCACTTGATCAATAAACGGGAGTGGAAAATGATCTTTTCTTGTCACAACATTCAATTTCCTATAGTCAATACACACCCTCCAACCTGAAGTGAGGCGTGTAGCAATTTCTTCTCCTTTTTCATTTTGAACCACAGTAATCCCTGATTTTTTTGGTACCACTTGAGTAGGACTCACCCAAGGGCTATCAAATATGGGATAAATAATACCTGCTTGAAGTAGCTTTAGTACCTCAGCTCGCACCACCTCTTGCTAATGAGGATTCAGTCTTCTTTGAGGTTGACGAATTGGTTTAGCTTCTTCCTCCATATATATGTGATGTGTACAAACCAAAGGACTGATTCCTTTCAAGTCAGATATTTGCCATCCTATTGCTTTCCTACATCTCTTGAGAACTTCAAGTAGAGAAATCTCCTGATGAGTAGTAAGGGATGAAGATATAACAACAGGGCATTGGTTATTTTCTTTCAAGTACGTGTATTTCAACTCCATAGGCAGAGGTTTCAAATTGAGCTTTGGGATCTCTTCCTTAACAGGTTCTTGTGCCTTCTCTTTATTGAATAAAGGTAGAATCTCTTCTTTCCTTCTCCAAACTTGTAGAGTAGCAAGCACATCAGTGGGTTCAGACAACCCTTCTTTAAGATCCTCAAGACTTTCATTCAACTTATCTTGCATATTCTGATTACAGTGCTCCTCCACTAGAGTGTCAATAATGCATACCTCTTTTGGACCTTCTTCTTCTTCCGGAGTGATTAGCTTCTTAGACATATAAAAGATATTAAGCTCAAGTGTCATGTTGCCAAAAGTGAGTTGCATAAGTCCATTCCTACAATTGATGACTGCATTTGAGGTAGCAAGGAATGACCTTCCAAGGATGATTGGAACATAATTAGCTTCCTTAACAAAAGGATCAGTATCAAGAACAACAAAATCTACTGGATAGTAGAAATTATCAACTTGAACTAAGACATCTTCAATTATCCCCCTTGGAATTTTCACTTATCTATTAGCTAAAGATAGAGTGATTGATGTTGGCTTCAATTCACCAAGTCCCAATTGCTTGTAGACAGAGTATGGTAGCAAATTCACACTTGCTCCCAAGTCTAACAAGGCTTTTTCCACTACCTTTCCCCCAATCATGACTGAAATGGTAGGACATCCCGGATCTATGTACTTCAAAGGAGACTTGCATTGTATGATGGCACTTACTTGCTTAGTCAAGAAGGCTTTCTTATTCACATTCAACCCTCTTTTGATAGTACATAGGTCCTTTAGGAATTTTGCATATGTTGGAACTTGCTTAATCATATCCAGCAATGGGATATTGACTTTCACTTGCCTCAATACTTCAAGGATTTCTGATGCATTTTTTATCCCCTTTTTCCCATGCAAAGCTTGAGGAAAAGGTGGAGATGTGTGTTTTTTCATCAGTTCTTCCTTAATAAGCTCTTTCTCCAGATTTGCATTCACTGTTGAATCATGGTCCTCTTTCCCTTCACTGATATCTTTCTTCTTTCCTTTGATTTCCTCCCTCTTCTTTGTCTTTTCTTCTTCCTCCTCTTCAACATGTGGCTTGGGTATTGGCGACTCAACCTTTTTACCACTCCTTAGAGTGATCAAGGCTTTGACATCTCTCACTTGTGAAGATTCTCCCTCATGAGTTTCCAATTCATGGATACCCTTGGGGTTTTGGTGAGGTTGAGAAGGAAATCTACCCTTCTCTTGCACTGTGTTCAAATTAGTGAGCCTTGAGATTGAGTATTGGAGATTATATATCTTCTGAGATAAGTCATTTTGCATCCCATCCATCATTTTATTCAAAGTATTCTCTACATTGTCAATTCTTTGACTGAGTTGAGCATTGATGGATTTTTAGTCTCCAACAAAATCTCCCACAACCTTGCTGAGATTCACTATTACTTGTTCAAGACTTGAAGCTTGTTGAGATGGTTGAGCCGGCTGTTGGTACTGAGGTGCTCTTGGCTTCCATGAAAAATTTGGATGATTCCTCCAACTTGAGTTGTAAGTGTTTCCATACGAAGCATTGCTATTGGGCTTGAATTGTCCAATGACATTTGCTTGATCTCCAAACATTTCTTAATTTATTTAAGAAAAATTAAATAAATATATACAATCAAAATAAGAAGGTAAGGCAGAGCAAAGGCTCTGTATTTTACTTCCTTGGAAAACTATACAAAGTTTTCTGAGAACAAGCTTCCCGTCCTCTGTAATGGAAATTTACAAACAATATATATGGGGTTATTTACCCTTTGTTCTTGCTTAAAGACTAAGAAATCCTATGATAGGTGGATTACAAGGAGAGTTTGGGGATTTAGACATCAAATATCTAAAGCAAAAAATCTCAAAATGTCGGTCGCAAATATCGGGGAGCTTCAGGAGAATTTCGTAGCCGTGCTAGAGGGCTGCGAAATTTCACAGCATGAAGGACACCATTTCGCAACCAAAGGCTGATTTCGCAGCCCTCCTCTTGTGATTTCGCAGCCAAAGGCTGATTTCGCAGCCTTGCGAAATTGGCCTTCAACTTGGAGTGATCGGTTTCCAATGGCTGTATCTCCTTCATTTCAACTATGAATCGTGCACCGTTTGAAGCATTGGATTGCTAACTTCCTGAGCTTCGAAACAACATAAGTATGCATAAATTGAGCTCTAGGAAGTGCTCCAAAAGTGGCTGACAGTGACTGTCCTCTAGAATACTTCATGGTAAATCTCTTTTTTTTTCTTCCCCTCCTTGCATTCCGGATTCGCTTATGGCAAAGGACTATAAAGCTTCAAAGCTTTGGTTCTTCATGTTTCTAAGCTTTCCATTGCTTTGCCATGGATTCCAAAGAACTCTCCTCAATCTTGGATTGCTTTGGTGATCAAATTACTAACAAAAACACCAAAACTTACACAAAGTGATTAGAAATTATTGCAAAGGTCCTGAATATGTTAATTGGGTTAAAAGGTAATAACTACTACTCAAAAGTATTTAAAAGAGTTAATTACAAGCTATAAAATAGCACTTTTTGAGTAGTAATCATTTATGTATCGCACTCTCCTTCTAGCTAATCATTCATAGAGCCTGGAGCTCATAGCCTTGAGTTGTTCACATAGCCCTGGGCTATTCATCGTAACCTTGAGTTACTCATTGCATCATGACCTAGAGTTGTTCAAGCCATCTATAGCCCTGAGCTAATCATCATGACCCAAAGTTACTCATTTCATCCATGACCCAGAGTCATTCATGGCATCCCAAGACCTGAGCTTATAGCCCGGAGTCATTTGTATCCTTCACATCCATGAGATGTTTCGTTTTCATCATTCTAGCCACTTGTGAGTGGCCTTGACCTAGCACCATGAGTCGGAAAGCATCCTGATCGGTTATCCATTTAAAACCATGAGCTCACAAGCCTAACTCATTCTTATTTTTGACCTAGAGTCATTTTTAGCATTTAGAGCCCTGAGCTCATAACCCAGAGTCTTTCTTCTCATTCATGACCCAGAGCCATTCATAGCACCTAAAGCCCAAAATTCCTAACCCAGAGTCATTCATCTCATCCATGACCTTAAGTCATTATTGTCACCCCTTCCATCTTTGTGCTACTCATCACATACATTTCTCCCTTCATTGTCATTCCCACCACATAGAGTTGTCCCATTCTTGTCGTTGCAACCCCATGTTCCAAGCTTACCCTAGTCATGTGCTAGGACAAAATTTCTGGTCTTTTTCATTTAGTTCTTTGGTACAATTCACTTTGTTCCACTCATCATTCGTATTTTAACTCACATTCTCTACTCTCGTGATCTCTATTGAAGAGGGGCATATTTGTAGACCAGAAATTTTGTCCCTTTAGCACATGTTTTTAAGTTCACTTCTAGTGCTCCACAGTAGTTCCTTGGTGGCTCATTGCTACTCATACTACTTACCTTTTTTTAGCCACTTTGGAGACTTTGGTTGAGGGATTTATCTGCTGCCCCCATACCCCTTGGCAGCCCTTTGAGTTTAAGTTAGGCTTCACTTTAGGTTAAATTCCATTTAGTTCGCCCTACGTCACTTAGGCATTTTTTAACTCACTTTCTTGCATGTTATGCATAGTTGTATGACTTGCATGGCTTGTATAACTTGCATGTGTTTGATTTTTTTTTTTTTATTGGTTAGTTTTATTCACTTATTTATTTATTTACTTGTTTTTAAGAAATTGCTTACGATTAATGATTCTTTTTTTTTTTTAAGTTATTTGAAATTATATTTTATTATTAGAAGTATTTAAATATGCATGCATTTGATATTTTAGTTTTAATTGCATGATTTTAATTTTTAATTTTTAATTTTCAATTACATGATTTTTATTATTCTACTCTTTACTTTTTATTTTGCAACAGATTTTGCAAAGAGGAAATTTTCACTTTCCAAGCAAGTTTGACTCGAGAGAAAACACCCCACTAGCTTATGGATGGAAAGTTTGGCCACATTGGAAAGTAGTTTCTTTACATGGCACATAAGGTTTTGTAAGAGAAGATGCAGTGGCATTTCTTTTTTAGAGAGTTGGAGATTTTTAGAAAAGGAAAGTAGCAGTTTCTTTTATAAAGAACGACAATGGTTGACTTTTTTACATGGAGAAAGGGAAAGTGAAAGAGTTTTTGACATGGAAAAAGGAGAATGATAAAACTTACCTTGGGCAAAAAGAAAAAGTGGTAGATTTTTTATATGAAAAAGGTACAGTTAATATACAAGCAAAAACATTTACACATAATATATTAAAACAAGCAGAAACTTAAATCAATTAAACTCCCAACACCCAATACCTCCTTATCAATTGTAAAATCAACCAATTAAATTCCTTGCATAATTCAAATGACAATACTCCTTTATACAATCAATATACATTTATGATAAAAAACACATCAACCAAAGTCACTATACAATTGCCATACAATTACATTCAGTTTTGAAAAGTAGCTTTCCTATAAGATCACATTGTCTAATTGTCACTATCATCATAATCTACATGTCTAAAATCAACTTACACACCTATCTGCATATTAGTGCTAACATCGTGTTACCTAAAAATTCAAGTCACTATAGCTGAGGCAGTAATATACGAAATACATCTATTATACAATTTCATTTAAGTTGTCATTGTGTCCAAAATCAATCTAAACTCCTCACCATCCCATAGTGGCCAATTTTAATTAAATGTCAACTGTCATTGTGTCCAAAATCAGTCTAAACTCCTCACCATCCCATAGTAGATAATTTTAGTTAAATGCCAACTTATAATCTATCTATGTATTCTACCTAAGTACTACCAAATAACATATGAATACATTTACTTCAGTTTATTTTTCTAAAATAATATACAACCATATCAAATTGGCCTCGTCACATCCAATTCAATATTTCCCATCATTCTGTCATAAAACGATGTTGATGTTCATTGTGAGTATAAAACAACAATCTACCCATTATCTTCAATCTATACTTCTTGAACTTGCCCTACATTCATTGAAGTATAAAACACAAATCAGAAAATGTTAATGAATTTGCCCATGCAATGTTAATTTTATATAAATGAGATTATAATACTTATGTGCATGTACATACCACATCAATGGATTCTTGGACAATCCTCCCATTGATTAGTACTCCATGAATTTCATAATAAATATCCCACAGTCATGGCTACCACACAATATTACAACAAAGTCTTCATTATGTGTGGAATCACAATTATAATATACTTAAAATAAGTTGCAATAAATTTAAACATAATTCTGGACTACAACGTGAACACTCACTCATTTGGTTGGCCCGGTACATCTAGTGTCATGAAACTGAACGTCTTCAAGTCTAAATCTACTACTTCCTTCTTATGGGCAGTAAGCCATAGTACAACCTTAGATTGAAACAATCAATTTTTTCACAGATTTAAACTTCCCTTCTTATGTATAATACCCCAAATTATGTTGCATTCCACTCATACAACTCCTCTTCCTACCTAACTGAGAATCCAACAACTGGATTTTCTTGTTATGCAGGTCATAGACATACAGTTTCCAATGTTTCTTTAAAAAAAACTGGTAAGTAGACCTGCATTATTTGATTTACAATCAATTACATCAAAGATCGACGTTAATGAGATTATAATATTACAAAAATTAAACAATGCACTCCACCTCATTCACAATCTGGTATGAAACATCCATGGTATACAAATGTGGCTCAAAATGGGCTATTACTATTTCTCTCGTCCAGTGTTTGGAGTTAAAGCGAATAATCATTTCCTGCATATCAAATATTAATAATTAAATCTTTGAAATTTAACTAAACTTTTGTACATGTTATAACAACTAATCAACATAATTCAGTCCCCATAAAAAATCTTCATTACAACTATGTATGGTGAAAGAAATAGTTTTGTCTTTTATACATTTTCAAACTACATTATCCTATAATATGCATCCATGACCTAAGAAAATAAATGATTAATGAGTAAGCAAGAATAACAATCAGTAATGACAAACTGTTACTTCAATTTGAAACTTAAAATAATGCATAAAAATGGATAAAGTGTGATATTAACATCATTCCCTATCCAGCTGTCTCCTTCAAAATAGGCCAAGTTGTCTCTGCTTAAGCTCATGTCATGCATGGCCACTAGTTCCTCATTGTCACTAGAAACACATATCTTACCCTAATACAAAAACTTACAGGTTCATATAATTGAAATTGTAGCAATATATGGTTCAACACACCTAGGGTCCAAATCCCCATCAAATACAGCTACAGTTGCTTGTTTCAAGTCCATCTTTATGGCAAACTATTGTGTTTGTGACTGCAATATGAACGGTGACAGCAGATTGGAAGCCATCCGATGCAATCTCCATTGTTGCGCACCCCTCTTTGTTGGGGCCACAATAACAGAACGCAAAGGAATAATGTCATGGACAACTACTTCTTCATCATCTATGGGTTTGGATTCACGACTAATCAATTCAATGAAGGACACTAATATTAGTTATTTTGTAAGAACTATTGTAGTAATAAATATCCCCAAGAATTTTACCATTATGTTTTGACTTTGACCCACCAACCTCCACATGAAAATTTGGGACTGCCTGACGAAGTGGTGTGTTAGGTACGTCTTGTGTACCATGCCATGCCATGTCATCTTGGCCAAAGTTTGCATGTTGCTCAGCACGGGAAGGCACCAGATGCATACCCAGAGTGACTAGCATCACTTGAAGGTACACATCTTTTCCTTCAAGCCCTTAACCTTTTCATCAGCCCACACATGATGCCAAGTTGTTGTCGTATGCCCTTCTGATACTCCTTTATTATGCTTTCTGTTTCATGGTACTGCTCTTAGATTTCCTATCACATGTCAACCGAAGTGCATAAGGTTATTCATTATATGTTTTTTCAAAAAAATATTTAAGTGCCCTAATTTACAATATTTAGACAAGTAAACCCAATTATAATTCCAATGACATGGAATGAAGTCATAAAATATCAACAAATCATGCGTACATCACTATTCTTGGGCCTACTCTCGGTCTCCACATGTGTAAGTGGCAGTGAAGATTCATCAAAACCCTACAATTGAGTACATGATGCTTGTTTAGAACACATAAACCTTTCATACAATAATTTGCATATTATCAAATTAATTTTCTACATGCATAGAGACTATATGACTACCTCTCCATGTCCAAACATACCAAACTCCATGATCTCAGTAGCTAGTCGTTGCTTTATCAACTCAATAGTCCATGCCTTATCAACTCATCTGTCCATGCCGACAATTGGGGCACTGTAATGGGAACATGGACGCAAGGAATCTTGAATTTCATGACATAGAGTTGGACTATGGAAATAAACATATATTGCAATGGATATTTGCTATTGATGTTAACACTTCATAAGTTACCAAGGAATGCATGTAAAAAAAGTGCAATACCTGTAAAAAATAAAATAAAATAAAAAGATGCAACCATGTACCCAAGAGCTGTTGTTTTGCTTATATCCTCTTATTCCCTCTACAAGCTGGTCGATAACAAATTGCCTCCGGTTAACATCGTTTCCGAAACCATCTTCATGGATGGTATGCCACAAGTTTTGACATCCATCAATCCTTAAGATAGGGGCCAATATTGTTGCACAAGCATAGTAAATGAAACATCTTCTAAACTCCTTTCCAACTGGTAAGGTGAAGAGTCTCTCCTTGCATGTGTGTATTATACCAAATGGATGATTTGATGGGGTTGATGCAATGTGTAGAATCCATTCGGTAGTCAGGAGGCCAAATTCAAGCCCCGCATTAGCAGGTGTAACATCATATCTTTTGTCGGCTGAGATGTCTATGCATCTAAATCCAATGTTAAAATGGTGGATTAGCCAAAGACATATATTGTGGTGTATCTCCTTATAGTTTATGTTAAGGAGAGCTCCAAACTGGAGGTCTCGAACCACTTGCAATTTATCATTTGGTAACATGTTGCATAGTTTTAGGAATCTTAAAGTTGAACAACGTGTAGACAATGTTGTAGCCTACGTGCAATTTTGGAGATCATTAGTCTCAGTAAGCATTCACATAAGTGCAATTGGTAATTGAGTATTATGGAGAAATAGTACAGGTTTACAATCTAGTGGACAAGAGAAGAAAAGGGTCTGCACTGACACAACTGCCTATTCATAATCTATGCCTTTTCATATAACAAATCGCCAATGCCATGGGATGTCCTCTATTTTTAGGATGTGGTTCTATGAAATTTTGTTAATATTGTTGGCTTTCAATTCAAATTAAGGTATGTATGTGTTTGCTTTTAATTGTAATTCCCTTTCTAGAACATGGATTGTTAACATTGATTAAAGATTTAATTAGAGTTCCCTTTCCAGAGTATGGATTGTGGGTAGAGATGCATCAAGGAACAACCATAAGTACTATCAATTTTTTCTATTTGATGCCTCATGAAAGATAACTAAGAAGACTACATCATAAAGTGCACTTTAAGGAGCACCGTCAATAGTTTAGTGGTGGAAAGAAGAGAAATTGAAAATCCGACAATATAATTCACGAGATATATAGAAGGAAAAAGTGAAATGATCATACCAGATTACACCATTCTTCATAGACTTATCAACATTTTATAAGCAATTTTAAAAGCTTCCCAAATCAAATATATTCCAACGAGCCACCCTCATGCAATGTATATAAAGATAATCAATAAGATTAGATTTTCGAAAAATATATTCATTTTTTTGTGTGAATATTTGAAAGTGAGTAAGAAAAATAAAACGGTGCATAGTGAAAATTTAAGGACCACATAATATATAATACAATCGATCAAAATGCATGGTCAGAAGTGCATTATCCTAAAAGGTAATATGTGAGAATACTGTCATTATCATAGCATAAATGTACATAGTGAAAATTTAATGACCATACCGGTTTCTCCTAAAAATGACAGTGGAGCATGTGGTTGTGAATCAGCTAAAGCATATGTTGCTTTTTATAGTTCATATACTGATAACCAGAAAATATAAAATACAGAGGAGAAGGAAATTAACTAAAAGGTTGTAAATTAACTTTGATAGGTTGACAGGCTTCAATCTACTTACCAAAATGGCTTCAATGTATTATAATTTCCAATCCCCAAATTTAGGTCAATATAGTAATCGTGGAAAAAGTGTGTTTCCAGTTTCTAGACACTGCTTTGAAAATAAATAATTCCAGTTTAAAGTAATTATCGTTAGTTTATGATTTTATCCCTCTTACTTTCTCTTTTATTTAGGAATTGTGAGGCATTCAGATTTCAAACACATAAATCAACAATCTAATTAATTCATTTCCCTCTAAGCTAGTTGCTGCAACCCAAGAGTTTGATGAGGTTAGTATGTTGAATAACTTCATTCTTCAACTCCTCTAGTCCAATTTCCTACCCATATGGGAAGCAATTTTTAGTTCATGTAAAATTGAAACATAGAATTGAATCTATTTTCTATTTCAGGGTGGATGTGAATCTATTTTCTGGAATTTCTTACCTAAATAGAAATGAATCAATCACACCAAAATCCTTGTGATCACCATTAAAGGGTGTAGCAATGATTGGCAGTTTGACACGGCCAACCCACCTTCCCCAAGCCTTTTGTTTTATTTTTTTCTCCTATTTATCTTCACATTTTTCAAATCAAACACAAGCTTGAATAGTTGAAGAAGAATTACTATGTTTTCCTTGCTTAAATGGTGGTAGCAAATGTATTTATTTATTTGTTGCAAGCTTGCAATTAACACATATATGGTTTGGATTCAAGGATTATAAGAAGGTAGTCGATATCTGTGAGAAATTGAAGGATTACCCTGATGGGATATTTGACAGTCTTTCAAGTAGAAATACTAAGCAAAGTGCTTAAAAGAAATCAATGGACATGTTAAAAAGAAGGTTAAAGGATTTCAATTGAGAAGAGTTGAAAACCTGTTTTCACCATATATAGCTTAGCCTTTTGTTTTTGCTGTTCTAGATGAAAGGGTTCTTCAATTTTCCTACCGATTTATTATCCTAGAATAAAAAAATTTAGTATTGCTTTACCCTTGAATTGATAAAGTGTCCTCCTCCCATAAAATTAGTCCATCGTGTTTTGGGAAATGCACTTTATATGATTTTACTCTCGCAATCCTACTAGTGTTAGTCATATCCTACCACAACCTTCTAGGGTTGTTTTGCCTATCAGAGGGAAAAAGTAGACATATATATGAGTTATGGTTGCTTATGGCTATGCAAGGAGTTTTTCATCTTGTTGGTATTCAAATTTCATGAATTCAATTATATATGCTCTGTCTGTATGAGTGTCTTATTCCCACAACTTTTAGTAGTTTGTTTATGGGCAAAGAGTTTCTAGGCTTGTTTATAGGTAGAAGGAACACTATGATCTTTAAGTTTTGATCTATTGTATGCTGAAAGCAATGTCTCTATCACTCACTTCATTAGATGTCTCTTGGGTTCTCATAATATCCTTTTAGAAAGGGTAGTGCTAATCATAATTTCAGTTTCTTATCTCAATAAAAAGTTGAACAAATCTATGTAAATTCTTCCTATATTCCTTATGATGAAGACTCAAGCATAACTGTTTATGATTGTAAATCCATATTAGAGAAAGATGTTTGCTAGAGAGAGTTCATTTTATGTTTAGACATATACCTTAAATCTATTGAAGGACAGTTGTGTATCTATGAGTAGTGTGGTTTTTACATGTTTTGGTTTGTTTATGGTGTTGAATTTTATAGATGAATTTCAAGTTGTATCGATTACCCTTTTCTTCTATATTTATTTACATAGTGGCATATCACTTGTTTTGTAGGAATGTTATGCCACATGGTCATGCTAGATGTGTGGAAGTATCATACATTGTAAGTATAGAAAGAGAATAGATTTAGTAGAATGTGGGATAGTCTTGCCATGAGAAACAAGCTTCAACTCTCATTCCATGCACTGCTAATCTTGAAAGCAAGATCGTGCCTTCCATATACATGTAATTTTAGATCAAATGAGAATAAACACCTAGAGCAGACATAGGATTAGTAACTTCCCCAAGTTTTGGCAGAAATCTTCAAAAGTTGTCCTTCATTTCCATACAGTAAAATAAGATACCTCTCATATGTTTCATTTTTCTTTCCCGTTACACTTTTCTAAGTAGATTCTAATTTATGGTGTAAGGGAGGTGTTGCATAGTTATGTTTTCATTCATGAGAGTCACAATTCACAACCATGAGAAACCACCAAAAAGAAGAGCATAAACACCAATAATTATCTGCATAGCCAAAGTTGAATCCATATATATATAATAACCACAATACATCCCTATAAATATTAGAAATTGTGGGGAAGAACTGCATTTGATGGATTTTACCAATACTAGGACTAATCTTGGAACCATTTAAAACAAAATGTGGCAGTGACAAAGTTCTAGTTATGAGTTATATGCACTATTTGTAGCTACCCTAACATGCAATTACAATCAATAAAAACCAGTACAACAAACTTGGGTATATGTTGTTTCTAGCTACCTTCAAACATGAGTTATAGGGATTATTAATAGGATTTTTGAAAGAAGTACAATGTTCCTACAAATAAAATGGGAAAGAACAACCATAAAAATCTCAGAACAAGAAGTTCCAAGCCTAATATATGATACAATCAACCAGAAAACATGTTCAAGCTCAACTATACTAAACCATAACATGTAAAAGTACTGAATTTATGATTACAAAATAGTAGAAAGTGAAAAATTAATGACAATACTGGTTTCTCATAATATGACAGTGGACCATCTGGGCTGGTACATCAGATGATGTTTATGTTGCTTTTGTCAGTTTGGTTAATGGTAAAAGTTATGATAAGATATAGACGAACAAGAAATTAACTAGGAAGTAAACCTCCAACTTTGATAGGTTTAGACCGGGATTACAACAAAAAAGACTATCAAACAAAATGATATTGGTTCAGTCACAAAGAATATAAAATGTTACTAGGTTTAAGTCATAATGACAAATATGGCTTCAATTTGTAATTTCCTACTCCCAACTGTGCTTGAGTTGTTAATAAACATAGTCATGTTTCTTTCTATAAAATAATTGTGTGAAAAAAGCAGAGGATTAATGAAGATGTTTTAAAGAATGTAAACCCACATAGCTAAATGATGGAAAATCGGGTGAATTAGAGTATCAGTTGAAATAACCTAAGGAATGGCCTGTTAACTGTTACAATAGTTTATGAGAGAGTTCAACTAGTGGGATAACACAAACATGAGGAATAAAGCTACACAAACATGGAGCCCTAGTGAATGTCCAACAAATAAATTACTTACATTACAGGAATGTACATAGTCTACACTTGTTAGTAATAAAATGATAACTAAAACCTAGAGGCAATCTACGGTGCTCATAAAAATGATAATTTAGTAATGACATAAGATCCTTTCTTGTTATAGCATTTATGCAACATGCTTATTAGGTAGTGACTCCAACTTCTTTCATTTCCTCCAATTGAGATAAGTTTTACAATAATGAAGTAGAAACTAGATCTCAAACAATTATCTGAATATAGTTAATACAATATCAAAATAAACCAAACATTATAACAACAATGGTGATTAAAGACAAGAACATTCACAAAAACGGCTGACCCTGACAAATAGCAAAAGTAATCATAATAACTAATGAAGAACAACATATGTAACACAACACTCTATGGCTTGCTAACAGGGTCATGATGCGAAAACAAGCAGATGATGCCAAAAGAAAGTTTCCTAGCATGTGGTGCAAGTTGTGCATAACATAATGACTTGCAGTTGGAATTGATTATGCCTCCGCCAGTAGATGGGGCCAAGTTGATGACAATCCTTCCAACTTGAGGGTAAAAGTTCTGATGAGAGGAAAGGTTGAGGGAGAGACTTCCAAGGTAGCCATTTGTTGATCGAAAATTGAAGAAATATGGTTTATTTTCTAAATCTAAGTCACAAGTTTTAGTTTCTTGTAGAAACCAACATTAACAATGTTATACAGGGTAAATATAGGGGAATGTTTAGTTCTAACTCCAAGTACTTGTTACAAAGCAATTCATATGAATTTATTTATGATAAAACTCATAGATGAATTGAAGGCTTTGATTGTATTGACCCTAATAAGTCAACAGGGAGATAGCCACTGTTAATATACTACTTACTGCTATATGAAGTCAATTTCTTCATTATCAAGTCATGCATTATTCGACCACCCTTATGTTCTTCTTTGATAATTCATTAACTATTGCATCTGCAAAACTAAATTCTTATGGAAAGTACCCAACAAGTTGTTAATTTTGCTTTGATTAAACTCATTTAACATACCTTAACACCATTAGTTTTGTTATTATTTTTCCACCGTTTTTTCAAGGGATAGGGGCTCAGAGCACACAAGTGCACTATGGTTTCTAAATATTGCTTCTTCCATTGAAATTTTCATTTCTAGTGGTTTCTAGAGTGTTTTCATATACCTTTTTTGCTAATGATTAGAAACATCTTCTTTTGTTTTCCAAGGAAGTCCTATTAAATTGAACTTGGAGGCCCTTGAATTTACTCTTGTTATTATTTTTTCTTCCTTATGTTGTACATTTGCAAACTAATATCTGTGGATGCTAATTTAAAATTTACATCATGAAAAGGGCAGGGTGGGATGAGGTTGTGAGGTGCCTATTGTTCAAGTTTACTTTTTTTTTTTTTTTCCTTATAAATGTTCAAGTTTACTCATAATATTCAAAATATAGTGAGGGGCACGTTATATCAAATGAAAGTATTCTTATGGAAGCCATTTAGAATTCCTATTCTCATAATAATACTCAAGGCACTATAAAATTTTCTCTATTCAAGGCAGGTTGGTCTAAAAAAATCTATAAACAAACATCTATTTATAACTTTATTTCTTTATATTAGAAAAATAGGACATGCATCAAATCAAAGGCACCAAAAGGTACTTGCTCCCTTCCCTTCTTTCTTGTCACTCTCTGTGGAGAATATTGCATAAAACAGAATGGTATTAAATATCAATAATATTGTTCAAAGAACAAAGCCCCCCTTAATATGATGGGAGTGTGGAAATCAATTTTGATAGGAAATGGAAGTATGCGAATCCTTTTTTATGAGAAATGGGAGTATACAAATATTTTTTTTATAGGAAATGGAGTGGGAAAATCTAGGAAACTTGAAACTGAAGCACAGTAAGTTAAAGAGACGACTATTTTGTAGTGAGTTTATGGCCTCTCCTCAATATCTATGATTGCCAACTTCCTGCCTTCCACATAATTTCACCCCAAATGTATTTCAACAACCAAAAGGCAATTTCAGTTCTTATTAATAATTCCCCTAACCCTAGAGATTATGCACCAGTTTAATAGTTTGAAGAGATGAGATGGCTGAACTTTTTCAAGGAAAATATCAACAACCATCTTAAAAGGTTGGAAAAGGCTTCTAAGTTGAACACCTATTCCTTATGCCTTTGAACAACACATTAAAGAGGAGATCATTTTCCATATTATAATAAATTCATAAATCCTATATGGAAACCACACTTTCATGGATAATAAGAGGTACACTTGTTTTCAATAGACATGTCATTTTCAAAAATCATCAGGTATCTATCATCAATACAAAACATACACAATAAATTATAGGTAATGTCAAAAGGTGTATTTTGTTGTATACCGCAAAATCAAAAGTCTTTTTCTTTTTTGCTTTATTTATTTTTCGTTGTATTTTAATTTTTTATATTTTTTATTTATTTATAATACTCAAGGGACTATAAAAAATTCTCTATTCAAGAGAGGTTGTTCGAAAAAAAATCTACAAACAAACATCCATTCATAACTTTATTTATTTCATACTAGAAAAACAAGACATGCTCTCAAATCAAAGGCACCAAAAGGCACTTGCTCCCTTCCCTTCTTTCTTATCCCTCTCTGTAGAGAATATTGCATAAAATAGAATGGTATTAAAAATAAATAATATTGTTCAAAGAACAAAGCGTCCTCAATATGACAAGAGTGTGCAAATCATCTTTGATGGGAAATGGAAGTATGCAAATCCTTTTTGATAAGAAATGGGAGTGTACAAATTTTTTTATAGGAAATGGAGTGGGGAAATCTAGGAAACTTGAAACTAAAGCATAGTAAGTTAAAGAGATGGCTATTGTGTAGTGAGTTTATAGCCTCTCTTCAATATCTATGATTGCCAACTTTCTTCCTTCCACATAATTTCACCCCAAATGTAATTCAACAACCAAAAGGCAATTTCAGTTCTTATTAATACTTCCCCTGACCTTAGAGATTATGCACTAGTTTAATAGTTTGATGAGATGAGATGGCTGACCTTTTCAAGGAAAAGATCAATAGCCATCTTAAAAGGTTGGAAAATGCTTCTAATTTTAACACCTATTCCTTATGCCTTTGATCAACACATCAAAGAGGAGATCATTTTCCATATTATAATAAATTCACAAATCATATATGGAAACCATACTTTCACATATTATAAGAGGTACACTTATTTTCAATGGAAATGTCATTTTCACAAATCATCAAGTATCAAGCATCAATACAAAACATACATAATAAATTATAGGTAATGCTAAAAGGTGTATTTTGCTATATACCACAAAATCAAAAGCCTTTTTCTTTTTTGCTTTATTTATTTTTCCTTTTATTTTTAAATTTTATAGTATTTATTTATTTATTTATGGGGTTGGGAAAGGAAAAATAAGAGTAGGTGTACAAATACACACCTAACAAATAATGGGCCACAACTCGAGCATATAGGAGATACACAAAATCGGATGTAGAAACCAAAAAATTTGCTATAGAAATTATAAGGATTCATTGTCATAGTTTCCTAACAATCTATGCTTACAAAATGGTAGATTATAGAATCACCAATGTAGACATCCAGTTTCTATTTTGAGCACTTTGAAGATTTAAAACAACAAGATAATTAAAGAAACACTACAACATTCAAAATATTGTAAAGACTGAGAAACAGGGAGGTTTGACACCATCCCAAACTTCTTCTTCCAAATAGTCCTTAACAAGCAACAAAATTAAATGTGTTGAGTAGGCCAAATTCTTAAGTTCCAAAGAGAATAAATGATAATAAACAACATGAAAGAATTCATTACCTCCACAGAGGCCATTGAAGAATGAATATATACCTGTAGGCTTCAAAAATATAGGAAGATGTTGTTGAAACTTTCTAATGTCTTCAAAGCACTCTCCATAGGTGTTAAAAAAAAAAAAAAAAATACCTGAACAGATTCAACCAACATGTGAAAGGGATATATATTACCTAATATTAATCACTGCATTCCTAAATAATACAGTTTCTATGAGATTGCTTTTCTTTTTACTATTATTATTATTAAAAATGATTTGAAGATTAATTGAACTTTTCCTAATAAGAATAAAACTTTCTTTCCTAATATGAAGAAGAATTCTAATTAGAAACTAAAATAATATGAATTGACAATAAATAAATAGATAAATAAATTATTAAGATCAATCTTCATGTCAGTAAGATGGAAATTACAAATTATCTTACTTTCATAAACATATGCTAAGACCTAAATTAATTATTTAAGGTCCCAAGAGAACTTAGATCCTCATTTGGGTCACTTTTGTCCGTTTGGGAATTGAAGGTAGTCCTTTATCTTCTCTTGTAACTTTTTAAGTGCATTGTTTCCCATGTGAATGTTATAAAGGAAAAGACCCCTATACAATATGCTCTATAAAAAGGATTCTCATGAAATTCGTAATTAAATTAAATTATAAATTTGACACTTTCTAATATGTATTAGTTCAATATAATGAACCATAAGGATGAGAAAAACATAACAATATCATATTAAGATGAAGAGAAGTTTATACATTGTTAACAAATTGATTCTATAATGACATGGCAATCAATTACATGGTTCACTATACAATATTATACAATGGTGCACTTATTTTCTAGCCTGAGTAGTGGTTCACACAGCAAGGCAATTATTGTAACTACTTTTGTAGTTTAGTAGCAAGAAAACTACGTACATATAGAGCACAGTTAATTAAATTAGAAAGAGATGGTATTTGCACTTTCCTTAAAACCAATATTTCTAGGATCATGTGCAACTAAAAGCCACTGGACTACCAACGATGTGTTTTCCATTTGACCATTCAAGATGTGCAAAACTAGTCATACCAGTTGCATAGAACTACCTGTAAATGTCATAGTCTAGCTCTTCAATTCATTTGGTTCACTAAAAGTCAGTGATTTTGGCTAAACAAAGATCTTCACTGATGAAATATGTAAGTACACTTAGACCTTGTAATTCATTAAAATTGAGATCCACAACCTCAACAACCCTACTTCCTCTTAATATTCAGCATAATTTTGATACCTCAAAATAGTAAATATTTCATAATGTAAACACTTTTATGAAATTATACAACAAGTGAAAAGATACCACATTGAAATTGCACTTTTAATTTAATTCATTAATGAAAACGACTTTAAATCATGAAAATGAAAAGGTAGTTCATCGTGCCTATAACAAGGCCAATACATAAATACCAAAAGCAACTATCTCGCCACCATATACCATAGAATAAAATAACTAGGGATGGTATAAAAAATGAAAACCTTACAAACACAAAAAGGGACATGTCATGGCAACGGATTATTACATTGGGACCGGTTGTGGCCTATGCCATTGCATCGAGAGTAATGAATAGCTCTCTTATGGCTAAATTGTGACTCAATACACCTTTGTCAGGGTCTTCTTAGGGGACGTCTCACACGTGGGGGTTGGAAAGCAGGAAATAAGTTGCCTGTTCCATCTTGCAAAGTCTCATCCTCACAAACTTTAGGCATGTTGTGTGTTGGTAATGGTTGAAACTTACTCGAGTAAATCAAATGCTGAGTGGAGACATAAAAACATGGGCAGCACACACCACCTTTGACTCTTTTCATTCTGTTCCCAGAGGGGTATGGGTCTGCTCATAGAGATGTTCAGATAGTCACACGGAGCGAGAGAGTAGCAAATCCTCCACCTATCGATAGGTCATTTGTTGGTACAACTAGTAAGGAGGAGGTTCAGAGAGAGGACGACGAGATTTTACTCCAGTTGCATACTACGCAGGCTCGCATTTCCATTTGGAGCCTATTGACCTCATCTAGCACACATAGAGATGCATTGGTCAGAGCCCTTGGCTAGGTTAGAGTTGATACTGCTACCATCCCGGAGGGGCTGATTCACTTTCTAACAGCTGATAGGGCTATGTGCATTGTGTTTTCCGATGATGACTTGCCACTGGAGGGGTCAGGTCACATTCGCCCTTTGTATATCAGTCTTGCATGTTCAGGCCATCGAGTGCAGATAGTCTTGTTGGACAACAGCTCTACCCTGAATGTTTGTCCTTTGGCTACAGCCAATGCTCTTGGCTTTTCTCCATCTGATTTTGGGCCATCTACACAGACCATCAGAGCTTATGACGGGACTCGGAGGACAGTTATGAGCACTCTCACTACACACGTTATGATTGGGCTAGTCAGATACTCAGTGTTTTTCCAGGTTCTAAGGATTCAATCATCCTTTAACCTACTTCTTGGTCGTCCTTGGATTCATGAGGCTTTTGCCATACCATCTTTCCTTCATCAGAAGGTGAAGTTCATACATGAGGGTCACATTATCACGATACAGTCTAACCGGGATGTTGTCACTTCTTCCAAGCCAGTATTACAGATTAGTCACAGTGAGGATGACTTGCATTTACCGGGTTTACTTTCAATGAGGTTCAGGTTGTCAATTTAGGGAATGACATCAGAGATATGGTGCCTATGTCATTCGACCAATACAGTAGCACCTTGGTGCTTAACATGATGAGGGGCATGTCTTATCTGCTCGACTTGGGATTGGGTCGCCACCAGCATGGACTACGCGAGTTTACTTTCCCAGTTGATCATGACACACCTTATGGGTTAGGTTACACTCCTACGGAGGAGGATGCACGTTACATGGCGCGACTACGCAATGACAAAGTAAAGGCCTGCTTGTTTGGGGTTCCATTTGATTACCCCCTTCGCACGTACACCTTTCAGTTAACTGATTACTTTGTCAAAGGTTCAGATCATGCACCCCACATGGAGGGAATTGTTTGTATTTCAGAGGCTGTTGAAGTTCAAGACCTCCAATGGACCTTGGGGCAAATGCATTTGGGTACTGGGATCCCTGAGACACCTGATGTTATGATAGTTGCACCCTCGTCACCTGACCGAGCGAACATGTTCTCCATATGCTTCCCGGAGGCAATTTTTTATCATGATATACTTATGGATACTATGATTGATGTTGATGGAGTGACTCTGCCTGATGCTTATACCGACGAGATGGACATAATAGGGGTAGGTCGTATTCTCAATGCAGTCCTACACGGTCCCCACTCTGATTTCCATTTGTTTGGAGTTTCTGTGATTGACACTGATGATGTGACTCTTTATGATACTTGCATAGACGAGATGGATATGATTGACATTGGTCATATTCTGGATGCAGCATCGCACGGGCCTCGTTCTGCTTTAGATATGTTTGGGGCTTTTATGCTTGAGATAGATGATGATGACTCTGTTACTGTTGTTACTCCTGATGTTATTATTGTTGAGGGAGCGTCCGATTCTGTGGACCTACATTTTTTTTTTTTACACTATGTCCGGGTTTATCACCCACTTTGAAGATGTGACTGGTGGAAATAATAACAATATGAGTGTTTTCGAGTATTCACCTGTGTCACTACATTTCCCTTTGATTGTACGACCGACACCCACAACATATATACATGATGTTGATGATGTGAGAGGCCTAGATGGCCCATTGAGTGATCAGTCAGATTTTGATTCAGATTCAGAGGAAAGGAAAGTAACACCCGTTTCTGGTAGCATTGAGTTGGTAGATTTCGGGACCCCTAATCAGCCCAGGGAGCTGAAGATTGGCACCTCCTTATCTCCTGGCGAGAGGAGCATACTAATTGACCTACTTAGGTTATACCTGGATGTATTTGCATGGTCATATGAGGACATGTCAGGCCTTGATCCCTCTATAGTCCAACATCACTTGCCCATCCTGCCACATGCTAGACCAGTTAAGCAAAAATTGAGGAGATTACACCCTCGATGGAGTTTGCAGGTTAAATAAGAGATTCAGAAACAACTCAGTGTTGGTTTCCTGTCACTGGTCGAGTATCCTGAGTGGTTGGCTAATGTCGTCCCTGTTCCTAAAAAGGATGGCAAAGTTAGAGTCTATGTTGACTTTCGAGATCTGAACAAGGTCAGTCCTAAGGATGATTTCCCCCTCCCACACATTGATATGTCGGTTGATAGTACTACAGGGCATTCAATGTTATCGTTTATGGATGGGTTTTCTGGGTATAATAAGATTTTGATGGCTCCAGAGGATATGGAGAAGACTTCTTTCATCACTGAGTGAGGTACTTTCTGCTACCGGGTTATGCCATTTGGGTTGAAGAATGCAGGGGCCGCCTACTAGAGAGCTGCTACTACTTTATTCCATGACATGATGCATAAAGATTTGAGGTATATGTGGATGACATGATAGTGAAGTCTCGAGACAGGGCAGATCACTTAGCAGCCTTACAGAGATTCTTTGAGAGGATCAGACAGTTCAGATTAAGATTGAATCCCAAGAAGTGCACCTTTGAGGTAACTTCTGGGAAATTGTTGGGGCATATTGTTAGTGAGTGTGGTATGGAGGTTGATCCAGAGAATATCAGAGCCATACTTGACATGCCTGCTCCGAGGACTGAGAGAGAGATCAGAGGTTTTCTTAGCAGATTATAGTATATCAGTCGTTTTATAGCCAGATTAACAGACATATGCGAGTCTATCTTCCGTCTTATGAGGAAGAGCCAACCTACAATTTGGGATGATGATTGCCATCATACTTTCGAGAAGATTAAGGAGTGTCTCCTTTCTTCTCCAGTTTTAGTACTGCCTACCCAGGGTGCCCTCTACTTCTGTACTTGTCAGTATCAGACATTGCCATGGGATGCATGTTAGTTCAACTCGATGATTCAGAAAAAGAGCAAGCCATTTATTATCTGAGTAAGAGGATGCTCGAGTATGAGTGCAGATACATTATGATTGAGCGCCTCTATTTGGCACTGGTTTGGGCCACTAGAAGGTTGAAATACTATGTGATCGAGTATTCCATATTATTGGTCTCATGATTAGATCCATTGAGATATCTGTTCGACAGGCCTGTTTTGACTGGTAGGCTCATGAGATGGTTAGTGCTACTGACAGAGTTTGATATTCAGTATGTCATGTAGAAATCAGTAAAATGGAGCATTATTGCAAATCATTTGGCTTCTTTGCCAATATCTGATGACAGACCAGTTGACAATGATTTCCCTGATGAGTAGTTTGTCTCAGTGACTAGTATTGCAGGATGGCGGTTGTACTTTGATGGTGTCGCCAATCAGTCGGGGTCTGGTATTGGCATCCTATTGATATCACCTCAGGGTGATCATATTCCCATATCAGTCAAGTTGGCATTCTCTGATCATCACCGACTGATGAATACTGTTGTTGAGTACAAGGCATGCATTACAGGTCTAGAGACTACGCTCGATCTTGGAGTTAGACAGTTGGAAATCCACGGGGACTCCACTTTGGTTATTCAGTAGACTCAAGGTATCTGGAGGACTCAGGATGAAAAGTTGAAACCCTATCATGCTTAGTTGGATTTGTTGGTTGATAGGTTTGAGGAATTGAGATATATACATCTGCCCAGGGAAGAAAATCAGTTTGCTGATGCGCTAGCCACCTTGGCTTCTATGATTGAGATCCTTATAGGAGTGACTGTGCGACCATTGTTGTTTGAAACTAGGTCTGCACCATCTTATTGTTGTCTGATTGGAGATATCGAGGATCAGGATGGACTACCATGGGACCATGATATTTATCAGTTTCTGTCATGTGGCACTTACCCTGAGTCAGCCACTGTCAAGGATAGGAGAGCTTTGAGGCAGTTAGCCACTAAATTTGTGATTTGTGGAGAGTCATTGTACAGACGATCGCTTGATGGCCTATTGTTGTTATGTCTAGACCGTGCCTCTACAGATCGAGTGATGAGAGAGGTTCATGCAGGAGTTTGTGGCCCACACATGGGAGGAGACATGTTGGCCCGAAAGATTATGAGGATAGGTTATTTCTAGTTGACCATAGAGGCAAATTGTTGTCAGTTCGTTCAGAGGTGCCCAGAGTGCCAGATGTACAGTGATCTTATTCACATGCCACCTTCGGAGTTGCATGCACTCACATCCCCTTGGCCATTTTTAGTGTAGGGTATTGATATTATTAGAAAGATCTCACCCAAGTCTTCCAACGGGCACGAGTACATCTTAGTAGCCATTGATTACTTCACCAAATGGGTGGAAGCCGCTTCTTACGCCAAATTGATAGCAGCCAAGGTAGCCAGGTTCATCAGATCACATATTATCTGCCGATACGGAGTCCCTCATGAGTTGATCTCAGACAGAGGAGTGCATTTTAGAGGCGAGGTGGATACATTGGTTTAGGAGTATGGCATTCAGCATCATAAATCGTCTGTGTATAGGTCGTAGACTAATGGGGCAGTTGAGGTCGCGAAGAAGAATATTAAGTGAATTTTGAGGAAAATGGTTGAGACTTCTTGGGATTGGTCAGAGAAGCTCCCTTTCGCGCTATGGGCCTATCGCACTTCTTTTCATACCTCTATCCAAGTTACTCCTTACTCCTTAGTGTATGGTATGGAGGCAGTGCTATTTGTTGAAATTGAGATGGGATCTTTGAGAGTAGCATTAGAGTAGCAGATATCCTTGACCGAGTGGGCTCAGTCTCGTTATGATCAGCTTAGCCTTTTAGATGAGAGAAGATTGAGGATAGCAGATCATGTTCAGGCTTATTAGAGGAAAATGACTCGTGCATTCAAGAAGAGGGTTAAGCCCAAGAAATTCCAAAAAGGTGACCTAATTTTGAAGGTACTCAAGGGGTTGATCAGTGACCTAAGAGTCAAGTTCAGACCAAGCTGGAAGAGCCCTATGTTATTCGAGATTTGACCCGAGAGGGAGCTGCTTAGTTGACAGATTTGGACGAAAATCAGTTTTCAGAGCCAGTCAATGTGGATCAGCTGAATAAGTTTTACGCGTGAGATCATGATCAAAGGATGGGTGGCCGTCATTTTGAGTAGCCATATTCCCTATGCATACCCACACATTGATATATCCCATTGCTAGCCTATTGAGCCTCATAAGATTCATTATGACCTATTCGTTCACTTAGCCTTGCATACCTTTTTCTCACCTGGGTTGGGGGCCTTCTCTTATGTGTTTTACATTTATTGTCTGGATCGGTGAGTATTGTGAGTCCATTGTGTCATTGTTCGTTTGTTTCATTTTGGGTCATGCATGATTTCTTCTTTTCTACATTATGCATCTTCACCTTGTCTGTCTTTGAGTTTTGTTTCTATTCTTTCAATTCTTTTCGCTTCTATCTTCCCTTGTGTGATGATGACGCGCTCTCATCCTGAAGCTGCAGGTTAGGCTTGTCACACCCTTCGTTCCACCCTTAGGTTTTGATCTAAGAGCTTTAGTTTGAGGGGACCATTTGGGTTTGGGATTTGAGGTACATTTGTTAGATCATGTTGGTATGGCCGTTGGCTTATTTTGTCGGTTGTTCTGCAAAAAAAACAAAAAAAAAAAAAAACAAACAAAAAAAAACTTGTGCTCGTTTGATGTTCATGTCATTAATATTTGGGTTTTGCATTGGTTTGCCGACAGTATCACGACTTGATCATCAGAGGCCATTTTGGGTTTAAGAGACTTATTCTTCTTCTAAGAGTCGGTGAGAGCATTGTATGATCCTTTTCTCCATGGATCTGGGAGATGTATTGGGAGTGAGGTTTGGGTTTCCTTTGCATTAGGTTCCTTGGATCATTATCTATATCACCACTCCCGTCATACAGTGACTTGCTTCGATCTGGCATTCACGGGATGAGTTATTCGTCATTATCACACATTGCTACACTTTTATCCCAGCTTGTTTCTTCATTTTCTTCTACACCCATTCATCATTCGTCTTATCCCTTTTCATCTTCTTTTACCCTCGTAGATCGTCATCTCGCTTCATGAACGACATGTTCTTTGGTGTACATCACCTGTCGTTGGACATTGTTGATTTGGATGAAGGGTCGAGTCACCTTACTCACATGGTCCTCCGATATTTGACATTGCGCACACAAAGGCTTGGCATTATCTATTGGGTATTTAGGCCTTTGTTTCCCGTCGTTTCATTCATCTTTTACCCCTAACCTTCATTACGGTCCGAGTCGTAAGACCACCCTGAGGCTATGAGATCTCGTGTTTGCTTCAACGCATTTCATTCGGATAGGCTCTGTCTACTGATTGAAGTATGGGATGCCAACAAGGCTCCATTTTTTGAGGAATATTGAGGATCGCATACTGCTTTTCCATTTCGTCTCTTCATCTTTGGTCCACGATCAGAGACAGATGATGCAGAGAGTCGAGACTGTCTAAGACCCTCTCCGCTTGCTGGATTGTTATATTCATACTAGGGTATACCCCTATCCTTGCATGATGGCATCAGTTCTTACACTGGGATGCAGGCAGCCCATTTCACCAGGTGACGCTTGGCATCAGTATTTGAGTAGGCCTCCACATTCAGCTTGGTTTCTTCATACAGCAGTTTGCTTCTGAGAGATGGCCCATGATCATATTCATGCATATTCATCGACCCAGTGGGTGTGCACACTAGGGCATACCCCATACTTTGTCATGTTCGCTTATCTAGACGATTGGGTCTTCAGTGATATATTTCAGAGTTGTTTTTTTCTTACCGAGGCACTTGCATATCAGATGTACACACTGGGGCATACCCCCTATTAGTTTTTTTGTGGATATTGGATGTTGCAGAATAAAGTCAATGTTGTTCTAGGAATGAATGTTTGTGATGTTTTCAGCTCTTTGACTTTGACCATATGTACGATTATGGGATTCTGACATGGTATGGATATCTTAGACTGGGGCATAGCCTTTTCTTTTCACCTCTAGTCACATTTCTGAGTTGTCCTACAAGGGCGTCCCCCTTTTCTTTCCATCTTGTTAGTGGTGTTCTTGTTTTCTCGCTTGTCATTTATTGGCATTTTCTAGACGTCACGTTGAGGCATACCCCTTCGTCTTTTGTGATTGAGATGTTTGATTTTTTGCTTATTTGAATCATTTAGTGGCGTTCACTTGTTCATACTGGGGCATACACCCTCTTTCTTTGTGTTGTTGTGCTTGGCTAGTTTTTTGGGTTTTCCGATACTCACCCGGATTCTACCCTTTTCCGGTACTTGCCCGAATTCTACCTTTCCCAGTACTCGCCCAAATTCTATCCTTCTTCGATACTCACCCAAATTCTACTCTTTTTCGGTACTCATCCGGATTCTACCTTTCTTGGTACTCGCCCGGATTCTACCTTTCCTGGTACTTGCCCAGATTCTACCTTTCCCGGTACTCGCCCGAATTCGACCATTTTTCGGTACTCACTCGGATTCTACATTTTCCGGTACTCACCCAAATTCGACACTTTTTCGGTACTCGCCCGATTCTATCTTTCCCGGTACTCACCCGGATTCTACCTTTCCCGATACTCGCCTGGATTCTACCCTTCTCCGATACTCGCCCGGATTCTACCCTTTTTCGGTACTCACCCGGATTTTACCTTTCCCGGTACTCGCCCGGATTTACCTTTCTCAATACTCGCCCGGATTCAACCCTTTTCCGATACTCACCCAGATTCTACCTTTCCTGATACTCGCCCAGATTCTACCTTTCCTGGTACTTGCCCAGATTCTACCTTTCCCGGTACTCACCCGAATTCGACCATTTTTCGGTACTCACTCGGATTCTACATTTTTCGGTACTCGCCCAAATTCGACACTTTTTCAGTACTCGCCCGATTCTATCTTTCCCGGTACTCGCCCAGATTCTACCTTTCCCGATACTCGCCCGGATTCTACCCTTCTCCGATACTCGCCCGGATTCTACCCTTTTTCGGTACTCACCCGGATTTTACCTTTCCCTGTACTCGCCCGGATTTACCTTTCTCAATACTCGCCCGGATTCAACCCTTTTCCGATACTCACCCAGATTCTACCTTTCTCGGTACTCGCCTGGATTCTACCCTTCTCCGGTACTCATCCGGATTCTACCATTCTCCGGTACTCGCCCGGATTCTACCCTTCTCCGGTACTTGCTCGAATTCTACCATTTTTTGGTACTCACTCGGATTCGATCCCCCATCTGTCTTATATTCTATGGTACTCACCCGGATACGATCTCTTCTTCGACATGGTTCCTGGATTTCCTTGGGTTCTTCGGTACTTGCCCGGACTTGATCCATTTTCCTTTAGTCTACTCTGGCATCATGTCTGGATCTCCTGATATTTTCTAGTATCACATCGATTTTATTTAGTCTTCTCTGGCATCGTGTCCAAATTCCTTTAACTTTCTCCGACATTGTGCCTAGATTCCTAAGTCCATTCGGTCAGCATGACTAATTTCCCTTAGCCTTCTTTATTGTCGTGTGGACAAAATTGTTGGTCTTTTGAATTCTTCACTAGAGTTCATTTCACTCATTTATTGCTTGCACTTTGTATTTGCGTTTCACTCGTTCATTCACTCTACTGAAGAGGGGCATATATGTAGACCCTCAATTTTGTCCTTCGACATTTGCATTTATCTTAGGGGTGTCACATGCACCCTTTTTTTTTTTCATATGGCACCACCATGGCCCCCTTTTAGGTTTGATCGATTTTTGAGCCTTGTGTAGGTTCATCTGCAGTCCAATGTAGTGCGAGTGTGTAGTTCATTTTAGAGTACCATCATGGCTAATTCCTTAGTTGTTCACATCATGCTAAAGGAAGGAAGTGAGGTCTCCCCCAAAACTTCAATTTAGTTGGAGTTCGTAAGAGCAGGTTTGAATACGGAGCACCTGGGCTTGTTTCGATCATATCTCCCTCATCCAAACTCGGAATCGCACACCGTTTTTTTTTTTTTTTTTGGATTCTTTATTCTTCAAGGAAGATTCTATCAAAATTTCAAAATTTTTCTCAACTGGTTCGACAAAATTTTTTGAGGCGGTCAACCAGTTGGCAACCAATTGACAGGTTCGTCAGGGCTGTTGGTAAACGACACTGTTTTTGGCTCTTTTGATGCCCTATTTATGGCTGGTTTGAGCCTGGGTGCTCTAGATAGGCTCGAGGAATAGTTTTAGGTCTGATTTGGGCCATTTTGTGGAAAGATTGTAACCCATGTTGAACCCATATGGATTCTTAGTGAGTAAGGCATGTTAAAGTTATGAGGGGCAGCTGCCCACCTTGGAAAGAGGAGAACTAACTATGTTGGGGGTTCCAAAGCTGAAGGGTGGATTTCCAGAGCTGAAGGGGGAGACAAATATGGTGGTGCAAAGGCTGAGAAAGGAAGTTTGAGAGGTTTTTCACCTGGAGAAAAAGGAAGAGGAGAGAAAGGAAAAAAAAAAAAGAAGGATCCTAAGAAGAGAGACTGCAGAAGGGAAACTAAGAAAAAAAGTGTGGGGGGGGGGGGGGGGGATTCCTAAGAGTCTCTGAGGGTTTGGGTGACTTGGAGGAAAAGAGGAAGAAGGAAAAAAGAGAGGTCTGAGGGAAAAATTGGGAAGGGTTTTTAAAGAAAAACAGAGATAACAAGAAAGAAAAGAAAGAAAAATCTTGAGAAAAAAAAGAGAAAATAAGAATTTTTGTTTGCTTTAGAAAGGAGGAAAGGAAATCGCAATCACCAGTATTGAGTGGATTAGGCAAAAGAAGAATCAATCTCACTTGAAGCTAAAGGAGCACCTCTCAAAGGCTGGTTCTTCAGGTACGTTTCTGGTTCCTCACAGAACTCTTGCTTCCATTCGATTCCTCTTTCTGATCGTTCCAGAATGCTTAATGCTTTATTGATTGGTGTGGATGAAAAGGGCCACAAACTTTTATGTTGAAATTGGTTCTTTGTGTGTTTTCCATGATCTTCATTCAGTTGATGCCATTGATCCCGTTTGATTTTGTTCATGTTAAAAATCTATTTTGAATCATTCTCCCATTTTATAAACACATTGCCTTGTTTTGGCTGGTTCTCCCTCATCCAGGCTTGGAATTAAGTGCCGCTTCTTTTTTTGGATTCCTTATTCTTTGAGGAATCTGCTGTTAAAATTTTAGAATTTTTATCAACCGGTTGGACTAGTTGGGAACCGATTCAACAGGTCCTGCATGTCCAGCCCTGTTTTATAAACACGTTGCCTTGTTTTGGTTGGTTCTCCCTCATCTAGACTCGGAATTGAGCACCGTTTCTTTTTTTAGATTTCTTATTCTTCAAGGAAGATTCTATCAAAATTTCAAAATTTTTTATCAACCGGTTGAACTGGTCAGGAACTAGTCCAACAGCCCCTGCATGATCAGCCCTGTTTTAGTATGTTTTGACCCCTATTTTTGTTATGGCTTAAGCCCTTAGGCTCCAAGGCACTTGTGGGCCTCCTTTAGAGTTTTAAATGGGCTCTGAACTGAATCAAAATAGACCCGCTTTAGATCTAGAGGCATTAGGTGTTAGGTAAGTTTGGTTTGGTTTGATGTTGGACATTGGTGAATTGTTGTTCGAGGGAATGTGTAAGGAATAAAATAATTGGTTGCCATCATTTCCATTCACTTCCTCTTTAAGCGTGAACTTTGATGCTTGATCATGAATACCTACTACATGCTTGCATTACTTGCCTCACATTTTCCTTGCAGCGCATGGCTGGGGACTATGCACTTCGGTTTTGGATAATGGAATTCACATGAATGCTTGGTGCATGATTGCTATGTATATTTTTTGTGCCTTTGAGCTTATTGACTGACCTCTTATGCAACGCTTGGCTGGGGACCTCAGGTATGCACTCTGATTTTTACTTGTTAAGTGTATGTGCATGCTAAATACTAGGCGGATCTATGTGATTCATGTCATTTGTTTAGCCTGAGGTTTGTTTGATCTTTGACCCATATGCTCCCATATACCCAGTTCATCAGTAGAGACCAAGTTCCAGGCCTAGATGGGTGCTACCTTGCGTGAGGTGCCTTCCCGATAGGTAACCTGATCCCTGGACCCAGAATCTAGTTTTCTCAGACCGCTTTTTCTTGATTGGAGTCATGTTAGGGTTTTTGTTCTTACTTAAATTTTCCCCATTTAAAAATAAAAATAAAAAGTAAGTGGTGACTCTAAACAAAACCGTTCCTTAATGGGATGAATTTTTCAAAACTCGAAAATCAGCTTTCTCTTTTACTTTTTTAAAATAACGAGTCGTGCCGGTTGGTGGATCGGGTGAGGGTCCACAAAGAGTGATAATAAAACCAACATGATATCTATAACAAAGAATATAACTAAACATTGACATAATTGAACATTCAGGGCATCTAGCAATTAATTTAGAAAAAGTGTAGTGCTCTTAACCTACATATCTTTTTGCAAGGTATCCTAGTATCATAAGAATCAAGCCTACGGTGGGCAGGTCATGACCTTACTACTAATTAGAGACCCTCTCAGATTGATATCCTTATCTTAACCATGAAAGGTATCTAAAGGCAAGATCAACATATCTTTTTATTTGGCTCAAGGACCATGTAAGTGGATCACAGTGGGCGATTCGACCATTTCAAATCCAATGATAAATGTATAACTATTGTCCTTAAACTATCAACATCAACTAGTAAGGAACCCCATCGGTGGGGTGGTTGCTTCCACCATAGACATGTATAGTCTTGTCCTAATGAAGAGTTCATATCTCTTGATTCCTAGGGCCCAACATATCGATGAGGTGGTGATGGACCCAAATCAAGATGGGCTCGACAATGAAAGACGTGGGCTTTCCTAAGGCCCTCTCCCACTTAATCTTTTGAGATAAATAAGAGCACTTTAAAACCATTGGTAATTTCCTTTATGAGTAAATTATCTACTTTGAGAATTGTAAAAAAAAAATTATTTCCTAATTGGAAACCTAGTGTAGTAGGATAATACTAATATGAAAAAATTTCAAATTTCCATAAGAGGAATTTATTCAAAAATAATTTTGATAAAATATCCACTCTCAAAATTTTAAAATTTATTTTCATAAAATTCTCCTTCTATACACAATTCCAATTAATAAATATTTTATCTGGGAAATGCTTCAAAGAAATTTATTTCCATCAAATTACTAAGCCTTTTGGTAATAATCTTTTAATGATAAATTATCTCTAATGAAAATTTTCAAAATATTTATTTCTCAAATTGGGAACTCTTGTGTAATAGGGAAATTACTAATTTATGAGATTTTGAATAATCTTGTGAGCACCTTATTCAAGAACTAAACTTTTGCTTCTCATATTCAAAAATCCTCATAAGATTTGCTTTCCTTATTCCTTACACTTTTCCAACTTAATAAATAATTCCATGAAATTTTCATAATAATTTATTCTATTAAATACTACCAAAAATAGAACCTTTTAGTAATTCCTTAATAAATAAAATATTCTCTATGAAAAACTCCCAAAAATGTTTATTTCCAAAAAGGAATTAAACAATTCATTTTGGAAAGTATTTCCAAAATATTTTATATCTCGATTAAATTACTAAAACTTTCCATAATTATTTTGGTAACCATTCTTATCATAAATTCTCTATCATGAGATTTTCTAAATCCATTATTTTTCTTTTAAACTGGGACTCCTATGCTAAAAGAATTGCTCTCTTATTCCTTATCATTGAACCATCCAAACAAAATGGTTTCCTCTTTCTCTCTAGGGAGAAGAACTTGGAGGACTAACTATAGGTATAGTTTTCCTTCTCTCACCGAGAAAGAACAAGAAAATCTCCTAATGTTTAATAAACAGATGGTTATAAAGAAATAGCAATCTTTTTAACAATAGGTTTAAATAAATAATCTCAAAAAATATATTTTCATGAAATTTACTAAAAATACCAAAAAACTTTTCTTTGCATTCTAATACTTATTTTGGTAACCATTCTTAATTATAAATTATTTATCATGAATTTCCAAAATTTACTTATTTTCTTTAATTTGAAATCCTGTGCAAAATAGGAAAAACACTATTTTATAAATATTTTAAAAAAATAAGAGCTTTTCCTTAAAAGAAAGATTTTATTCTTAGAGATCTCAAAGATTTGAGAAGATTTTAAATAAAAATAAAATATCTAAGAATTAATTTTAAAAAGGTAAGAAAGCACTTAATCCTTTTTCTAACTTATGTTTTCTTTAAAATAAAATTTCCTAATCATGCACATTCCAATTTAAACAAGTTTTCTAATTTTGAAAAAGACATGAAAATTTATTTCCAATTAAGAATTCTAGAATATCTTGAGGCTACATATGCAATTAATTAAGAGTATATAATAAAAACAAGGGTATAAATAAATAGAAACTTTTCCCATGGCCTTTAGGGATCTTGTTGCATATTTGGTAATTAAAATTTAGATAAAATCCAAATTACCAAAAATAGTCCTTTAACCAAAAATAGGGTTAGTGAAAATAGAAAACCCAAAAGGCCTAATTGCCACCAAAATGAACCCAAAAGTAGAGGCCCAAAATTCAGCCCGAACAACAAAAAAGAATTGGACTCGTATGCAATCCCGTAACAGCATGCTCTTTGCACATCACTGCTTTGATTAACTATATCTATCTTGTTTCAACTCCGAATTATGATCCATTTCAAGTATTGGATTCTTGAATTCCTAAGATCAAAACCATATGTGATTTTCTCTAAGAAACTTATTGGAATTAGCTGCGATTTTGGATCAAAGTTGACATCACTGTGCTATCATGCACTTTGCGCAACCTTGCTTCAATTGGCTATATCTCCCTCATTTCAACTCCAAATGGTGATCCGTTTGAAGAATTAGATTCCTAACTTACTAAGCTTAAAAACCATATGTGTCTTGTCTGAATAAACTAGAAGTAGCCCTAATTTTGAGTTCAAGTTAACGTCACTGTGATACCATGGATCTCGAAACAAGAACTTCCAAGAATCCTTCTTTCTTCTTTAACCACCATAGAATCTGAAAAAAGAACTTTTAAGATTCTTTATTTTCTCTTGCTTTACCATAGATGGACATAAAAAAATAAAATTTTTACAATAATAAAAATTCCTATGCTCTTATAAAGAAGATTCCAACATATTTATTGAAAAGAAAAAAATTTATAATCAAATAAAAATCTTATACCCCTTATGGGGTGTACAACCCAATCTAAAGAACAATAGTAAAAGATCATATCACAATTATAATCAAAGATCATATAAAAATTATAATCAATCAATCCAAATATATTGATATATTTAATTGAATTAATAAAACCATCTCATCCATTCATCTCTTAGGGTCATGGGATGAATAAAACAACCTTGCAAAACAAAGTTAGCACACCCTAGAACATATCTAACATGCTAGAACCTACCTTAGGGCTCTGATACCAATTGTTTGGAACCTTGGATTACTTTGTTCCCATGCCCTGGATCTTATAGGGTGCATGCATCTATCCTTAGGGTTCTCTAGATCTAATACAGTGGAAAATAATGGCTTCAAAAATCATATTAGGATAAAGATCTAGAGAAAAAGTGCTTATACTTGGATTTGGATGTTCCTAGGTCAATTCCTTACAGTGAAGAACATGCCTAGAAAAGTTGGAGAATCACTCCTCATGTTTCTACTCAAGTGTGCATCCCATGTAATACCTATGCGGATCTCGTGAATGTGGCCTGTGTGATTTTAGTGCGCTTCTTATACACCTAAGATCTTCCACCTAACGACTCTTCCTTATGTCTAGGCATTGAGATGGTGGAGATCTTAGGGATGGAGGCTAGGGTTCTCTCTCTGCATTGAAGGGGGGAATGACAAGACATGGAAACCCTAACCTATAAACGGGTATTTATAGGCTTCCTACTAGGCTTAAGTGACTTAAGTTCACCATAGGCTTGGGTTTGATTAATTAACCATACAGGACCTTAATTAATCAATTAGCCTAGTCTAGAGATACCACTCATTTATCTATGTGAAATCTTATGGAATTACCAAAACACCCTTATGCATAAAAGTGAACTAAAAATCCATCTAACCCTAATAAATCGTGTTATCAAGGAATATGAACTTAGAGAAGGGACTACTATAAACCATAGGAGTACTGGCTCCTTTAAAATCAAATTTTGAAATTGACTTAACATCCTATTATAGAGAGTCAACTACACTCTAATACCCTATGTATATTACAACAAGACACCAAGTGCTCGGGTCCATGACCTATTATCCATTGCATGCAGAATCCCCAAGAACTAGTGCCCATAATCTAACAAGGTAGTGCTATTACCTATCAAGATTATGTCTCAAATCCTTGAGTTACAAATCCCACTTATTATGTGATCAAATGATATACTCTAACTCTAAGGAGCATATATCAAGTTCTACTAAAGGAATTACTATGGCCGCAAATTTCATGATCACATGTCCTTTAGATCACCTAAGGGTACACACTATCTCAATCCCATATGATATCATGATGCCTCTATTGAGAATACTTATTACCACTAGCCTCCATAAACTGTGACTCAACCCATAGGGATATTGACAACTTTAGGGTCTCACCAATAGGTTAAAGCCTCCTATTGATTTTGGCACAAGCTTAATATCCAATCAAGGTTAAGAGTTCATGCAGTATAGTAGCTTGGTGAATCATGACAATTGATAGTCTTACATTATGATTCACCGTAGGTCCTGTCCCATGCACATCACATACACTAATGCACTCACCATGGGAAACCCAACTGTAGACCCTCAATTTTGTCCCTCGACACTGGCATTTATCCTTCGGGTGTCACATCCACCCATCGTTCGCATATGGCACCACTAGGGCCCCTTTTGGGCTTAGTCGGTGTCCGAGCCTCATGTGGGTTTGTCTGTGGTCCATTATGCTGCATATGTGGTTCATTTTGGAGGGTCACCATGGCCATTTTCCTAGTCGTTCACATCACGCTATAGGAAGGAAGTGGGGTCATCCCGATGTTTTAGCTTAGTTGGAGTTTATAGGGGCATGTTGAGGTTCGGAGCACTCGGGCTTGTTTTGATTGTATCTCCCTCATCCAAACTCGGAATCAAGAACCGTTTCTTTTTATGGATTCCTTATTCTTCCAGGAACATTCTGTAAAATTTTCAAAATTTTTTGCAACCAGTCGGCTGGTTGGCAGCCAGTTCATCCGGTTCAGCTGGTTCATCGAGTCAGCCAGTGTAGAACACTGATCTTTGGTAATTGTTTTGATCATATCTCCCTCTTCCGAACTCGGAATCACGTACCATTTTTTTTCATGGATTCCTTACTCTTCTAGGAACATTCTGTCAAATTGTCAAAATTTTTTGCCATCAGTTCGACTAGTGAGCATCCGGTTTGGACGGTTCATCCGGTTCATTGAGTCAGCTGAGGTAAAACACTAATTCTAGTAATTTTGGGGCCCAAATCCTACATGGCTCAGGCCCGTAAGCTCCAGATTGGTTTTGGGCAATGTTGTGGGTCCATTTTGGGCCTTGGTTTGGTTCCTTGCAGCCCACCACGAATCCATGTGGATTCTTGGTGGTGAAGCAAGCTGAAAACTGAAGGGAGTGAGCTGGCCTCGTAAGTTTAAGAGAAGTAATGAGGGGTGTGGTTCCCATGCTGATGAAGGGGATTTTGGTGCTGAAGGGAAAGGAACCCAGGAGGCTCAAATGCTAAGAGGGGTATGAGTATGAAAGTTGGGAAGAGAGGAGAGGAAGAGACCTTTTGGCATTTTTGAGAGAGGGGAAATTTTGTTGGTGAGAAAAACAAAAGGTCAGGAGCATCTTCTGAGTTGAGAGTGTGGGGGAAAGCTTCAGCACTGTGGTTTTTTTGAAGATGAGAGTGACGGCATCTTAGTTTTGGAAGTCATCATTGGCATACACGGATCATATTTGGTGGAGATTCTGAGGTAAGCATGCTGAATTTTCTTTACTTACAGTTTATCTTCCTCGTCTTCATATGTTTTTTCTCCTTCCTCATCATCTTTTCTTCCCTTTGATATGAAAATTGTATTGCTTGGGTGTGGATAATAAAGGCCACACATGCTTGTTGTTGATTGGTTATGAATGGTTTAGGATCTTTTTGACCGAATTTGGGATTTTTATCAACCGGCTGAACCGGTTGGGAACCGGATCAACCGGCTGAAGCGGTTGGGAACCGGTTCAACCGGTTCAGCACAATAGCTAGCTGCCTCTGCCAGCCATGAGGAACACCTGCCTTTCTTTGTCCGGTTCTCACTCATCCGAGCTTAGAATTGAGAACCGTTTCTTTTGTTTGCTTCCTTAATCACTTAGGAACTTTCTGACCGAATTTGGGATTTTTTATCAACCGGTTGGGAACCGGTTCAACCGGTTCAGCACAATAGCTGGCTGCCTCTGTCAACCATGAGGAACACCTGCCTTTCTTTGTCTTGTTCTCACTCATCCGAGCTCGGAATTGAGAATCGTTTCTTTTTTTGCTTCCTTAATCACTTAGGAACTTTCTGACCAAATTTGGGACTTTTTATCAACCGGCTGAACTGGTTGGGAACCGGTTCAACCGGTTCAGCACAATAGCTGGCTGCCTCTGTCAGCCATGAGGAACACTTGCCTTTCTTTGTCCGGTTCTCACTCATCCGGGCTTGGAATTGAGAACCGTTTCTTTTTTTTTACTTCCTTAATCACTTAGGAACTTTCTGACCGAATTTCGGATTTTTTATCAACCGGATGAACCGGTTGGGAACCGGTTCAACCGGTTCAGCACAATAGCTGGCTGCCTCTGCCAGCCATGAGGAACACTTGCCTTTCTTTGTCCGGTTCTCACTCATCCGAGCTCGGAATTGAGAACCGTTTATTTTTTTTGCTTCCTTAATGACTTAGGAACTTTCTGACCAAATTTGGGATTTTTTACCAACCGGATGAACCAGTTGGGAACCGGTTCAACCGGTTCAGCACAATAGCTGGCTGCCTCTGTCAGCCATGAGGAACACCTGCCTTTCTTTGTCTGGTTCTCACTCATCCGTGCTCGGAATTGAGAATCATTTCTTTTGTTTGCTTCCTTAATCACTTAGGAACTTTTTGACCAAATTTGGAATTTTTTATCAACCGGATGGACCAGTTGGAAACCGGTTCAACCGGTTCAGCACCATGGCTGGCTGACTCTATCAGTCATGAGGAGCACCTGATCGGGCTTTGTTTGGTTCTCGCTCGTCTGGGCTCGGGATTGAGCGTCATTTCTTTTGTTTGAATTCTCACTCATTTAGGAGTTTTCTAGAAAAATTTAGGAATTCTTCTCAATAGGTTGTACCAGTTGAGAACTAGTTCAACCTGTTCTGCTGAAGGACTTTAGGTAGCCCTCAATTTTGGCGTTTTTCGAGCCCTTATCCATTGGGGCTCAAACCCATTTGCTATAGGGCACTTGTGAGCCATCTTAAAGGTTTAAGTCAGTGTTTGATTTCAGTTAGTATAGCCCATTTCGAGGTTATGGGTGGTGTGATCTAGATGAGTCTAGTTCGATTTGTATGACATTTGGGGAGTCCCTTACCTCATTTCAACCAGCTATCTTCCTTTTTGGCACAAGCTTTGATGCTTGATTTTGAATACATGTTGCGTGACTGACTCACCCTCTGCTGTAGCACATGGCTAGGGACTACAGGTACGCATCGTTGGTTTTGATTGTTGAATCATATGCATGCATGATGCTTAATCTTGAATGTTTGTTATGTGTTTATCGACCTTTTATGCAGCGCTTAGCTAGGGACCACAGGTACGCACCCATTATTTTGGTTGGTTGAATTCATATGCATGCCAAATACCAATTAGGATTGTGTGATCCATGACATCTATTTGGCTTAAGGTTTCATTTGATCTTTGACCCATATGCTCCCACATACCCAATTCATTAGTAGAGACCAAGTTCCGGGCCTAGAGGGGTGCTACCTCGCATGAGGTACCTTCCCAATGGGTAACCTGATCCCCGGACCCAAAATCTAGTTTTCGCAGACCGTTTTTTCCATACTGGGGTCATTAGGGGTTTTTGTTCTTACTTAATTTTCCCCATTTTAAAAATAAAAATAAAAAGTAAGTGGCGACTCCATACAACACCGTTCCTCATCGGGGGTGGGTTTTTCAAAACTGGGAAAACACAAAATTTTTTATTTCTTTCTTTTATGTTAAAAGCGAGTCACGCCGGTCCGGTGGATCGGGTGAGGGTCCACAAATTGGCGACTCCACTGGGGATCGAACCCAGAATCTCTGGTTTCATAAAAAGATCAAACTTGAACTTGAGTTGGGTATATTGGAGCACATGGTTCTTTGATCAGTAGACTCTTAGGCTACATAGATGACTGATGATCACGTACTTGGTTGGTATTTGGCTTGCACCTGTGATGTGTTGTTGCTTGTGTGTTCACCTATTGGATTCTAGCATGCTTGCTCATTGCTGATTGGTATCTAGCTATGACATTTGGGATTAGACTTAGATGATTAGATTGTGTGTAGATGTGTGGTAGGCTATCTCTTTGTGCATGACTATTTGCTGTATGATTGCTCCTTCCCTTGCATGACTGCTTGCTGCTTGTGTTTGTGGGGCACGTGTGTATCCCCTTACTTCCGAATCACTAGTCTTGGTCAACTATTCCTCATGGATTGCTTGCGTTTCTTGGGAGTCATTCCTAATTGTTCGCCTTCGACCAAGCTAGGGGTTTGGAATAGGGTCTAGCATAAGGGCTATATCGATGTTTGGGAGCACTATGGAGAAGACGGATATCTGAGCAATGAAGACCTGTATAGCCCTGAGCTGGATTTCATGGATACATGCATGGCCAGCATGTCACTTTGATTGTTGATTGATTGTTGGTTAGGACCTTAGGTTGCGAATCCCTGTGGGTACAGTCATCTAGTCTTTTAGGACTTGCCTCTTCTCTTTTTTGACTTTTGAGCCACATTACCCCTAAGGTATCACCATGTCAGAATCCCGCTCCTGCCTGCGGAACCGTATATCGGTTTAGCTATTGACATCACATGTTAGTTCATTTTCTCGAAAGATTTTAGTTATACGTTTCTAGTTTGATTTCAGGATTGATAGTCACGGGGATTGACGTGCCCCTTTCCTTTTGTAGGATTATTGATTGAGATCGACCTGGGTTCCCGAGCTTGGATCCGGATTGGAGATAGACTGGTTAGAGGATCAGATTCACCCAGCCAGTTAGAGCAGATACCAGATCATAGAGATATGGACCCTCAGTACGCTACCGTTGACTAGTTGGCTGAGATTACCGATACCATGGCGTCACTCAGGGACGCTATCTTAGGATTGGGTCAGAGGATTGATGGGCACCAGGACCAGCCATTACCGATTCCGGGAAGTACCCCGCATGACTCTACCACACCACCACCACCACCACCTGGGCCATCTGGACCTACTATACAGCAAGACTACATAGTTCTACCACCATCACCACCACCGGTTTAGTCAGCTCCCCAGGCTGAAGCATTTGTGTTGCATGGTCAGACTGAGACTACGCCGCATTATGTTGTGGCACCGGCACAGATTGTTGATGATACCCAAGCTCGGATTGACAGGATTGAGCAGAGGATGAGATCACTACATGTTTCTAATAGGATGATGAGTTGGGATGGATATGATGATCTGCCAGTAGCAGCTTTGCCTGTTGAGTTCCGCATGCCGAACATTGAGACATACACGGGGATAGGGTACCCCCGTATTCACTTGCAGTTATACAGCACTGTTATGCTCGGGCATAGACTGGATGAGGCACAAATGATTATGTTATTCCCTCTATCATTGAGTGGTGCTGCTCAGCGTTGGTTTGCCTCATTGGACCCTTCGAGACGTTGGACATGGGCTGATTTGGGACAGGAGTTTATTAGACAGTATTCTTTCAATACTATAGTGGATGTATCCCGGAGGGAGTTAGAGGCCCTCAGACAGGGGCCGGATGAGTCAGTCACTTCATTCATTTCCTGTTGGAGGGAGAAGATAGCACAGATTATTGATAGACCTTCAGAGCGCGATCAGATCAGTATGATTATGCGTAGCCTTCAGCCCCGCTTTGCTAGGCATCTCATGGGCTTCCCTCAGACAGACTTTGGCTCATTAGTGCAGGCCCTCTATGGTATTGAGGAGGGTATATCTAGAGGTTTATGGGCAGATTCTTCCCCTTCAGACTCAAAGGGAAATAAGTCGGGATCAGGCCCCAGGCCCTCAGATGTTGGTACTATTGGCATGATAGGACACCGGTCTTCACGTCGTCCTCCGTTTCAGAGTCAGTTTTTAGGCACTCCTTATCAGATGATACAGCATGGTCAGTACAGACCAGTTGCTCCCATTAGGCCAGTAGGGCCTACTTATCTACATTCGCCACCGCAGCCGGTATATGCTACACAGGCACCCCAGAGGCCGCCTATGCAGTTCCATCATCAGTATAGAGCACCGCCTCCACCGAGGCCAGTTAGACAGTTCACACAGCTTGGGATGCCACTAAGCCGAGCTTTTCAAAGATTGGTTGAGGGGGGACTGATTGCCCCACTACCGCCTAGACCACCACTACAGCCTACCCCCCCCCCCCCCCCAGGATTCAGGACAGATCTTCACTGTGCCTACCATCAGAGAGCAAGCCATGATACAGACAGTTGTTCAGCACTGAGACATGCCATTCAGGATTTGATAGATCAGGGCTTGGTTGATTTGGGGTGCCCGGGTGTGGCCACAGACCCGCTACCTACTCATGACACTAGAGCAGTACCTCCACCCCCAGAAGGGGTACATTTGATTGAGTTTGCAAGGGATGAGATATTTATGATGGGTTGGGATGGAAAGGCTCCTCAGCCGATCAGTCTATATGAGGAGTCAGATTTTGTTGGATATATACCTAGACAGCAGATCCCCATGCCATTCAGTTTGACCCCGGACGAGATTTATGGGCCGCCTCCAGTATCACCGGTATACTTACAGCATGTGCCACCTATGACACCCTTCATTCTGTTCCCAGAGGAATATAGGCCCCCTCATAGAGATGTTCAGATAGTTACACGGAGTGGAAGGGTAGCACAACCTCCACCCGTTGACAGGCCATTTGCTGGTATAGCTGCCAGAGAGGAGGTTCAGAGGGAAGATGATGAGATATTACGCCAGTTGCGCACTACTCAAGCTCGCATATCTATTTGGAGCCTTTTGGCCTCATCTAGTACACACAGAGATGCATTGGTCAGAGCCCTTGGCTAGATTAGGGTTGACACTGCTACTACCCCAGAGGGGCTTATTCACATGTTGACAACTGATAGAGCTACATGCATAGTGTTTTCTGATGATGACTTGCCACCAGAGGGATCAAATCATGTTCGACCCTTATTCATTGATGTTGTTTGTTCAGGCCGTCAGGTGTCGTCTGTTCTGCTGGATAATGGTTCTGCCCTTAACGTCTGTCCATTGGTTACTGCTATTGCACTTGGGTTTTCGCCAGCCGATTTTAGGGCTTCTACATAGACTGTTCGAGCTTATGATGGGACTCAGAGGACAGTTATGGGTACACTCAGTACACATGTCATGATTGGGCCAGTTAGTTACTCCATAGTATTTCAGGTTTTAAAGATTCAGTCATCCTTTAACCTGCTTCTTGGTTGCCCATGGATTCATGAGGCTGGTGCTATACCATCTTCCCTTCATCAGAAGGTGAAGTTCATACACGAGGGGCGCATTATCACGATACAGTCTGATAGAGATATTATCACTTCGTCTGAGCCAGTGTTACATATCAGTCACAGTGAGGATGACTTACATTTGACCGGGTTTACGTTCGATGAGGTTCATGTTGTCAGCTTAGAGGATGGCAGCAGAGATATGGTACCTATGTCGTTCAACCAGCACAGCAGCACTTTGGTGCTCAGCATGATGAGAGGCATGTCTTATTTGCCTGGCATGGGATTGGGTCGCCGCTAGCAGGGGCCCCACGAGTTTACTTTCACAGTTGATCACGACACGCCCTACGGATTAGGTTACATTCCCACAGAGGCTGATGTACGTTATATGTCATAGCTGCGCAGGGATAGGGTGAGGGCTCGCATGTCTAGCATTCCATTTGATTATCCCCTCCGCCCATACACCTTCCAGTTGGCCGACTACTTCATTAGGGGTTCAAAGCATACACCTCGCACAGAGGGGACTGTTCACATTCCAGAGACAGTTGAGATTCAGGACATCTAGTAGGCCCTAGGTCAGATTCATTTGGACACCGGGACTACTGAGGCACCTGGTGCCATGATAGTCGCGCCCCCATCACCGGACCGAGCTAGTGTGTTCTCTATGTGTTTCCCCGAGGAGGTCCCTGACTATGACCTACCTATGGATTTGGGAGATGGCACTGACGAGATGGACATGATCGACATAGGCCGTATCTTCGATGCAACCCCACGTGGGCCCCATACTGCTTTCGATATGTTCGGAGTTTCTGTACTCGAGACTGATGGGGATGACTCTATTCCTGATGCCTACACTGATGATATGAATATTATAGGCACTGGTCGTATCCTTGATGCAGCCCCACGCGGGCCCCATTCTACTTTTGACATATCTGGAGTTTTCGTACTTGATGATGAGTCAGTCCTTGATGTCGTTACTTCTGATTTTACTTCTGTTGAGGGAGCGTCCGACTCTGTGGACCCACCTCTTTCTTCTGACACTATGTCCGGGTTTGTCACTCGTTTTGATGATATTTCTGATGGTAATAATTATATGAGTATTTTCGAGTACTTGACTGTGTCACAGCATTTTCCTTTTATTGCACCACCAGCACCCACGACACATATATATGATGTTGATGATGTGGGAGATACGGATGACCCACTGGGTGGTCAGTCAGAGTGTGATTCTGACACAGAGGATGAGAAAGTCACACCCATTTCTGGTAGCACAGAGTTGATAGATTTTGGGGCACCAGATCAGCCCAGGGAGATTAGGATTGGCTCTTCCCTATCTCTTAATGAGAGGAGTAGGTTGATTGACCTGCTCAGGTCATACTTGGATGTATTTGCATGGTCATATGAGGACATGCCGGGCCTTGGCCCCTCCATAGTGCAACATCACCTGCCCATTTTACCACATGCTAGGCCAGTTAAGCAGAAATTGAGGAGACTACACCCTCGATGGAGTTTGCAGGTTAAGGAAGAAATTCAGAAGCAACTCAGTGTTGGCTTCTTGTCAGTGGTTGAGTATCCTGAGTGGCTGGCTAATGTCGTTCCTGTTCCCAAAAAGGACGGCAAGGTTAGAGTTTGTGTTGACTTTCGAGATTTGAATAAGGCCAGCCCTAAGGATGATTTTCCCCTTCCACACATTGATATGCTAGTTGATAGCACTGCAGGGCATCCGATGTTATCCTTCATGGATGGTTTTTCTGGGTATAATCAGATTTTGATGGCTCCAGAGGATATGGTGAAGACTTCTTTCATTACTAAGTGGGGTACTTACTGCTACCGAGTTATGCCATTTGGGTTGAAGAATGCAGGAGCCACTTATCAGAGAGCTGCTACTACTCTGTTCCATGATATGATGCATAAAGATGTCGAGGTCTATGTGGATGACATGATAGTAAAGTCCCGAGACAGAGCAGATCACTTAGCAGCCTTACAAAGGTTTTTAGAGAGGATCAGACAGTTCAGGTTGAGATTGAATCCCAAGAAGTGCACCTTTGGGGTGACTTCTGGAAAATTGCTGGGACACATTGTTAGTGAGCGAGGTATAGAGGTTGATCCAAAGAAAATCAGAGTGATACTTGACATGCCTGCCCCAAGGACTGAGAAAGAGATCAGGGGATTCCTAGGCAGATTGCAGTACATCAGTCGTTTCATTGCTAGACTGACAGACATTTGTGAGCCTATCTTCCGCCTTCTGAGGAAGAATCAGCCTACAGTTTGGAATGATGATTGTCAGCGCTTTGGAGAGGATTAAGGAGTGTCTCCTTTCTCTTCCGGTTTTAGTGCCTCCCACACCGGGACGTCCTTTGCTTCTATACTTATCAGTTTCAGGCATGGCCTTAGGATGCATGTTAGCTCGGCTTGATGATTTGGGGAAAGAGTGTGCCATCTATTATTTGAGTAAGAGGATGCTTGAGTATGAGTGCAAGTACATTATGATTGAGCGCCTTTGCTTGGCAGTGGTTTGGGCCACTAGGAGACTTAAACATTACATGACAGAGTATTCCGTGCTCTTGGTCTCACGATTGGACCCGTTGAGGTATCTATTTGACAGGCCTGTTCTGACCGGTAGGCTCATGAGATGGCTGGTATTGTTGACAGAGTTTGATATTCATTATGTCACACAGAAGTCAGTAAAAGGAAGCATTGTTGCAGATCATCTAGCTTCTTTACCGATATCCGATGACAAATCGGTTGATGATGATTTCCCTGATGAGCAGATCATTTCAATGACTAGTATTACGGGATGGCGGTCGTACTTTGATGGTGCCGCCAATCAGTCGGGGTTTGGCATTGGTATCTTGTTGATATCACCACAGGGTGATCATATCCCCAAATCAGTCCGGTTAGCATTTTCTGATCATCACCGATTGACGAATAATATTATAGAGTATGAAGCTTACATTACAGGTTTGGAGACTGCACTTGATCTTGGCATTAGACAGTTGGAGATCCACGGGGATTCCAACTTGGTTATAAAGCAGACTCAGGGTACCTGGAGGACACGGGATGAGAAGCTGAAACCCTACCATGCTTACTTAGACCTATTGATTGATAGATTCAATGTGTTAAGGTATATACATCTGCCCAGGGCGGAGAATCAGTTTGTCGATGCATTAGCCACCTTGGCTTCTCTGATTGTGATCCCTGTGGGGGTGAATGTTAGGCCATTGCTGATTGAGACTAGGTCTGCACCAGCTTACTATTGTCTGATTGGAGAAATAGAGGATCAGATTGAGCTGCCATGGTATCACGATATTTATCAGTTTCTGTCATGCGATGCTTACCCAGAGTCAGCCTTGGCTAAGGATAGGAGAGCATTGAGACAGTTGGCCACCAGATTTGTTGTTTGCGGGGATGCGCTGTATAGGAGATCACCTGATGGCTTGTTACTATTATGTATAGACCGTGCATCTACAGATCGAGTGATGAGAGAGGTTCATGCAGGGGTCTGTGGCCCACACATGGGAGGTCATATGCTAGCACGTAAGATCATGAGGACTGGCTACTTTTGGTTGACCATGGAGACAGATTGTTGCCAGTTTGTACAGAGATGTCAGAAGTGTCAGATGCATGGAGACTTGATACACCTGCCACCTTCTGAGTTGCATGCACTTGCATCTCCTTGGCCATTTTCAGTATGGGGTATTGATATTATTGGGAAGATCTCGCCCAAGTCTTCCAGTGGGCATGAGTACATTTTGGTTGCCATTGACTATTTCACCAAGTGGGTGGAAGCTGCTTCTTATGCTAGGTTGACAGCGGCCAGAGTGGCCAAGTTCATCAAATCGCATATTATCTGCCGATACGGGGTCCCTCATGAGCTGATCTCAAACAGAGGGGTGCATTTCAAGGGCGAGGTGGACAAGTTGATTCAAGAGTATGGCATTCAGCATCACAGATCGTTTGCGTACAGGCCGCAGACTAATGGAGCAGTTGAGGCTGCAAATAAGAATATCAAGAGGATTTTGAGAAAGATGGTCGAGACTTCTCAGGATTGGTCAGAAAAGCTCCCTTTCGCATTGTGGGCTTATCATACATCTTTTCGTACCTCTACTGGAGCTACCCCATATTCTTTGGTATATGGTATGGAGGCAATGTTACCTGTTGAGATTGAGATGGGATCTTTGAGAGTAGCACTAGAGCAGCATATATCCGAGGTCGAGTGGGCCCAGTCTCGTTATGATCAGCTTAGTTTGTTGGATGAGAAGAGATTGAGGGTGGCAGATCATGTTTAGGCCTATCAGAGGAAGATGACCCGTGCATTCAGAAAGAGGGTCAAGCCTAGGAAATTCCATAGAGGTGACCTAGTCTTGAAAGTCCTCAGGGGATTGATCAGCGACCCTAGAGGCAAGTTTAGACCGAGTTGGAGCGGGCCTTATGTCATCCGAGATCTGACTTGAGAAGGAGCTGCCTGGTTGACAGAACTAGAGGAAAATCAGTTCACAGAGCCAGTTAATGTGGATCAGCTGAAGAAGTTTTATGCGTGAGATCATGGTCAGAGGATGGGTGGCCGTCACTTCGAGATAGCCATATTCCCTATTGCACACCCATACATTGATATATACTATTGCTAGCCCTTTGAGCTTCACGTGGTTTATTATGGCCTTTTCTTTCATTCAGCCTTGCATACCTTTTCTGACCTAGGTTGGGGACCTACCCTTGTGCGCTTTGTATTTATTGATTGGATCTATGAGCATTGTGGGCATAGTGTCATTCTTCGTTTGTTCTTTCTTGCATCATTGCCTATTTCTTTTCGTCTCCATTTTGCATCTTCACACCGTCTACCTGTTAGTCCAGTTTCTATCATCTCTATTCACTTCGCTTCTGTTTTCCCTTGTGTGATGATGATGCGCTCTCGTCCTAGAGCTACCAGTCAGGTTTGTCACACCCTTCGTTCCACCTGTAGGCTTTGATCCAGGATTCTTAGGTTGAAGGGGCCAGTCAAGATTGGAGGTTTGGGGTTCTTTTCGTTGGATTGTGATAGTATGGAATTCGGCCCAAAAAAAAAAAAAAGGAAAAAATAAAATAAAATAAAATAAAAATGAAAAAAAGAAAAAATTGTGCTTGTTTGGTATTCGTTGATATACTTGGGATCATCAGAGGTGGTTTTGGGTTTGAGAGATTTCTTTTTCCTTTAAGAGTCGGATGAGAGAATTGTACGATCCTTCTCACCATGGATCTGGGCGACACATTGGGAGTGAGGTTTGGGTTTCCTTGGCACTAGGCCCTTGGATCATTGTCTACATCACCATTCCCATCATATAGTGACTTGCTTTAATTTGGCGTTCTTAGGATGAGTTGTTCGTCATTGTCACATATTGCTATATTTGTATCCCAGTTGGTTTCTCCATTTTCTTCTACACCCATTCATCATTCATCTTATCCCTTTTCGTCTGCTTTTATCCTCGTCGATCGTCGTTTCACTTCATGAACGATGAGTTCTTTGGTGCGTATCACATATTGTTTGTTTTTTATTTGGATGCAGGGTTGAGTCACCTTGCTCACATGGTTCTGCAATATTTGACATTGCGCACACAGGGGTTTGGCATTATTTATTAGGAGATTTGGGCCTTTGTTTCCCATCGTTTCATTCACCTTTTACCCCTGGCCTACATTACGGTCCGAGTCGTAAGACCACCCTGAGGCCATGAGATCTCGTGTTTGCTTCGATGCGATTCATTCGAACAGGCTTCGTCTACTGATTGAGTATGGGATGTTGACAGGTCTCCATTACTTCGGGGGATATCGAGGGTCACATATTGTCTTTCCATTCAGTTTACTTGCCTCAGGTCCATGATCAGAGATAGATGATACAGAGAGTTGGAACCGTTGAGGGCACCTTTGCCTGATGTTTTGACATGTTTATACTAGGGCATGCCCCCATCCTTGCATGCTGGCTTTGGCTCTTTATACATGTACGCAGGCATTCCGTTTCGCCTAGCAATGTTATGGACATCAAAGTTTGAGTAAGCCCCGCATTCAGCTCAGTTTCTTCATATAGCAGAGTGCTTCTGGGGTCTGACCCGAGATCAGATTCATGGTATTCATCGACCCAACAGGGGTGCATACCCCATTCATTGTCTTGTTCGTTAGTTCAAATGAGTGGGTCTTCAATGATGTATTCCGGAGTTTTCATTAAGATATTTGAGTTTCAGATGTACACACTGGGGCATATCCCCTATCAGTTTTTGTGGATATTGGATGTTGTGGATTAGAGTGGAGGGTTTTTTTCCTTAGAAATGGATGATTGTGATATTTTCAGCTCTCTAACTTTAATCATATGTGCGGTTATGGGATTCTGACATGATATTGATATCTTAGACTGGGGCATAACTCCTTCCTTTCACCCTTGGTCACATTTGTGAGTTTGCCCTATAGGGGCATACCCCCTTCTTTCCATTTGTTAGTGGTGATTGTGATTTCTCACTTGTCATTTATCGGCATTTTCTGGTGTTACACCGGGGCATACCCCTTTCTTTTGTCATGATGAAGGTGTTTGATTTCTGGCTTCTTCGAGTCATTTGTTGGCAGTCCCTGGACGTCATACTGGGGCATACCCCTTTGTTATCAAGGTTAGTATATCAGCGGTTGCATCTTGAGTCCCCCTATTTTGCTCTGAGTTTTGTTTTAAGGCATCCCCTGTCTGTTTAGGTGTTTTGAGCCTAAATGGCATCCCTACCCCCTTTTAGTTCGGTGGTTCCTCGACATCATGCCTGAGTTCGATCCCCTATTCCACCATTTTTCGGTACTTGCCCGGACCTTTTTCCGGTACTCGCCCGGATTCCACCATTTTTCGGTACTTGCCCGAACCCTTCTCCGGTACTTGCCCAAATTTCACACTTTTCCGGTACTTGCCCGGAGCTTTTTCGGTACTCGCCCGGACCCTTCTCCGGTACTCGCCCGAATTTTACCCGTTTTCGGTACTTGCCCGGATTCCACCATTTTCCGGTACTCGCCCGGACCCTTTTCAGATACTCGCCCGGATTCCACCATTTTTCGGTACTTGCTCGGAGCTTTTTTGGTACTCGTCCGGACCCTTCTCCGGTACTTGCCCGAATTTCACACTTTTCCGGTACTTGCCCGGAGCTTTTTCGGCACTCGCCCGGATCCTTCTCCGGTACTCGCCCGGACCATTTTCCGGTACTCGCCCGGATTTCACACTTTTTCGGTACTCGCCTGAACCCTTTTCCGGTACTTACCCAGATTCCACCATTTTCCGGTACTCGCCCGGACCCTTCTCCGGTACTTGCCCGGATTCCACCATTTTTCGGTACTCGCCCGGACCCTTTTTCGGTACTCGCCCGGATTCCACCATTTTTCGGTACTTGCCCGAACCCTTCTCCGGTACTTGCCCGGATTTCACACTTTTCCGGTACTCGCCCGGATTCCACCATTTTCCGGTACTCGCCAGGACCCTTCTCCGGTACTCGCCCGAATTTTACCCGTTTTCGGTACTCGCCCGGATTCCACCATTTTTCGGTACTTGCCCGAACCCTTCTCCGGTACTTGCCCAAATTTCACACTTTTCCGGTACTTGCCCGGAGCTTTTTCGGTACTCGCCCGGACCCTTCTCCGGTACTCGCCCGAATTTTACCCGTTTTCGGTACTTGCCCGGATTCCACCATTTTCCGGTACTCGCCCGGACCCTTTTCAGATACTCGCCCGGATTCCACCATTTTTCGGTACTTGCTCGGAGCTTTTTTGGTACTCGTCCGGACCCTTCTCCGGTACTTGCCCGAATTTCACACTTTTCCGGTACTTGCCCGGAGCTTTTTCGGCACTCGCCCGGATCCTTCTCCGGTACTCGCCCGGACCATTTTCCGGTACTCGCCCGGATTTCACACTTTTTCGGTACTCGCCTGAACCCTTTTCCGGTACTTACCCAGATTCCACCATTTTCCGGTACTCGCCCGGACCCTTCTCCGGTACTTGCCCGGATTCCACCATTTTCCGGTACTCGCCCGGACCCTTTTTCGGTACTCGCCTGGATTCCACCATTTTTCGGTACTTGCCCGAACCCTTCTCTGGTACTTGCCCGGATTTCACACTTTTCCGGTACTCGCCCGGATTCCACCATTTTCCGGTACTCGCCAGGACCCTTCTCCGGTACTCGCCCGAATTTTACCCGTTTTCGGTACTCGCCCGGATTCCACCATTTTTCGGTACTTGCCCGAACCCTTCTCCGGTACTTGCCCGAATCAAATCCCTAATATTTCCCGGCATCGTGATCGGGTCTCCTTTTATCTTTCTCCGGCATCGTGCCTAGATCCCATAGTCCATTTGGTCAGCATGACTTGTTTCCCTTAGCCTTCTTTATTGTTGGGTCAGGACAAAATTGTTGGTCATTTGGGTTCTTCACTAGAGTTCATTTCACTCTTTCATTACATGCACTTCGCACTCACAATTCACTCGTTCATTCACTCTACTGAAGAGGGGCATATTTGTAGACCCTCAATTTTGTCCCTCGACACTGGCATTTATCCTTCGGGTGTCACATCCACCCATCGTTCGCATATGGCACCACTGGGGCCCCTTTTGGGCTTAGTCGGTGTCCGAGCCTCGTGTGGGTTTTTCTATGGTCCATTGTGGTGCATATGTGGTTCATTTTGGAGGGTCACCATGGCCATTTTCCTAGTCGTTCACATCACGCTATAGGAAGGAAGTGGGGTCATCTCGATGTTTTAGCTTAGTTGGAGTTTATAGGGGCATGTTGATGTTCGGAGCACTCAGGCTTGTTTTGATCGTATCTCCCTCATCCAAACTCGGAATCAAGAACTGTTTCTTTTTATGGATTCCTTATTCTTCCAGGAACATTCTGTAAAATTTTCAAAATTTTTTGCAACCGGTCGGCTGGTTGGCAGCCGGTTCAGCCGGTTCATCGAGTCAGCCGGTGTAGAACACTGATCTTTGGTAATTGTTTTGATCATATCTCCCTCTTCCGAACTTGGAATCATGTATCATTTTTTTTCATGGATTCCTTACTCTTCTAGGAACATTTTGTCAAATTTTCAAAATTTTTTTCCCTCGGTTCGACCGGTGAGCATCCGGTTCGGCTGGTTCAGCCGGTTCATTGAGTCAGCTGAGGTAAAACACTAATTCTAGTAATTTTGGGGCCCAAATCCTACATGGCTCAGGCCCGTAAGCTCCAGATTGGTTTTGGGCAATGTTGTGGGTCCATTTTGGGCCTTGGTTTGGGTTCCTTGCAGCCCACCACGAATCCATATGGATTCTTGGTGGTGAAGTAAGCTGAAAACTGAAGGGAGTGAGCTGGCCTCGTAAGTTTAAGAGAAGTAATGAGGGGTGTGGTTCCCATGCTGATGAAGGGGATTTCGGTGCTGAAGGGGAAGGAACCCAGGAGGCTCAAATGCTGAGAGGGGTATGAGTATGAAAGGTGGGAAGAGAGGAGAGGAAGGGACCTTTTGGCATTTTTTAGAGAGGGGAAATTTTGCTGGTGAGAAAAACAAAAGGTCAGGAGCATCTTCTGAGTTGAGAGTGTGGGGGAAAGCTTCAGCACTGTGGTTTTTTTGAAGAGGAGAGTGACGGCATCTTAGTTTTGGAAGTCATCATTGGCATACACAGATCATATTTGGTGGAGATTCTGAGGTAAGCATGCTGAATTTTCTTTACTTACAGTTTATCTTCCTTGTCTTCATATGTTTTTTCTCCTTCCTCATCATCTTTTCTTCCCTTTGATATGAAGATTGTATTGCTTGGGTGTGGATAATAAAGGCCACACATGATTGTTGTTGATTGGTTATGAATGGTTTAGGATCTTTCTGACCGAATTTGGGATTTTTATCAACCGGCTGAACCGGTTGGGAACCAGTTCAACCGGTTCAGCACAATAGCTGGCTGCCTCTGCCAGCCATGAGGAACACCTACCTTTCTTTGTCCGGTTCTCACTCATCCGAGCTCGGAATTGAGAACTGTTTCTTTTTTTTGCTTCCTTAATCACTTAGGAACTTTCTGACCAAATTTGGGAGTTTTTATCAACCGGCTGAACCGGTTCAACCGGTTCAGCACAATAGCTGGCTGCCTCTGTCAGCCATGAGGAACACCTGCCTTTCTTTGTCTAGTTCTCACTCATTCGAGCTCGGAATTGAGAATAGTTTCTTTTTTTTGCTTCCTTAATCACTTAGGAACTTTCTGACCGAATTTGGGATTTTTTATCAACCGGTTGAACCAGTTGGGAACCGGTTCAACCGGTTCAGCACAATACCTGGCTGCCTCTGCCAGCCATGAGGAACACTTGCCTTTCTTTGTCTGGTTCTCACTCATCCGGGCTCGGAATTGAGAACCGTTTCTTTTGTTTGCTTCCTTAATCATTTAGGAACTTTTTGACTAAATTTGGGATTTTTTATCAACCAGCTGAACTGGTTGGGAACCGGTTCAACCGGTTCAGCACAATAGCTGGCTGCCTCTGTCAGCCATGAGGAACACCTGCCTTTCTTTGTCTGGTTCTCACTCATCCATGCTCGGAATTGAGAACCGTTTCTTTTGTTTTCTTCCTTAATCACTTAGGAACTTTCTGACTGAATTTGGGATTTTTTATCAACCAGCTGAACCAGTTAGGAACCAGTTCAACTGGTTCAGCACCATAGCTAGCTGCCTCTATCAGCCATGAGGAACACCTGCCTTTCTTTGTCTGGTTCTCACTCATCCGAGCTCGGAACTAAGAATCGTTTCTTTTTTTTGCTTCCTTAATCACTTAGGAACATTCTGACCGAATTTGGGATTTTTTATCAACCGGATGGACCAGTTGGCAACCTGTTCAACCGGTTCAGCACCATGGCTGGCTGACTCTATTAGTCATGAGGAGCACCTGATCGGGCTTTGTTTGGTTCTCACTCGTCTGGGCTCGGGATTGAGCATCGTTTCTTTTGTTTGAATCCTCACTCATTTAGGATTTTTCTAGAAAAATTTGGGAATTCTTCTCAATAGGTTGTACCAGTTGAAAACTAGTTCAACCTGTTCTGCTGAAGGACTTTAGGTAGCCCTCGATTTTGGCGTTTTTCGAGCCCTTATCCATTGGGGCTCAAACCCATTTGCTATAGGGCACTTGTGAGCCATCTTGAAGGTTTAAGTCAGTGTTTGATTTCAGTTAGTATGGCCCATTTCCAGGTTATGGGTGGTGTGATCTAGATGAGTCTAGTTCGATTTGTATGACATTTGGGGAGTCCCTTACCTCATTTCAACCAGCTATCTTCCTTTTTGGCACAAGCTTTGATGCTTGATTTTGAATACATGTTGCGTGACTGTCTCACCCTCTGCTGTAGCACATGGCTAGGGACTACAAGTACGCATCGTTGGTTTTGATTGTTGAATCATACGCATGCATGGTGCTTAATCTTGAATGTTTGTTATGTGTTTATCGACCTTTTATGCAGCGCTTGGCTAGGGACCATAGGTACGCACCCATTATTTTGGTTGGTTGAATTCATATGCATGCCAAATACCAATTAGGATTGTGTGATCCATGACATCTATTTGGCTTAAGGTTTCATTTGATCTTTGACCCATATGCTCTCACATACCCAATTCATTAGTAGAGACCGAGTTCCGGGCCTAGAGGGGTGCTACCTCGCATGAGGTACCTTCCCAATGGGTAACCTGATCCCCGGACCCAAAATCTAGTTTTCGCAAACCATTTTTTCCATACTAGGGTCATTAGGGGTTTTCGTTCTTACTTAATTTTCCCCATTTTAAAAATAAAAATAAAAAGTAAGTGGCGACTCCATACAACACCGTTCCTCACCGGGGGCGGGTTTTTCAAAACTGGGAAAACACAAAATTTTTTATTTCTTTCTTTTATGTTAAAAGCGAGTCGTGCTGGTCCGGTGGATCGGGTGAGGGTCCACACCAACCCAACTGCCAAGACAAGTCATCCTCTAATTAGGAGGCGATGGACTACAGTCTCTACTAGATTGCCCAAATCCATGAACCAACTATGGACAACTTATCTACTTACAAGGAACCCATAACTTGTATCTTTTATGTAACTCCTAATGCACCCAAGTCATGTATAATGTAAGAGAAATGGGTTGAATGCTCAAATCAATGTCAATACACCAAAAGGATAACAAGGGGATAGTTAAGTCTAACTTTGTTACATCATGTCTTGCTTTTAGTGTTGGGAAACCCGGATTACTCTGTTCTCATACCCTAGATTTTGTAGGGTGCATGCAACTATCCTTAGGGCTCTTTACATCCATTGCAACAAATAAATAGGTATTAAAAACAATAAGGATACAACATAAAACATATATCTAGAGAATAAAGGTACACACCTTTGATCTGGATGTTCCTAGATCGATTCCAATCAATGTAGATAACTCCAAAGTCATAATGGATTTTGTAAACACCATGATCTTCCACCCGATGACTCTTTCTTGTGTCTAGGCACTAAGATGGTGGAGATCTCAAGGATGGAAGTAGGGTTCTCTCTTTAGAGTGAAGGGGAGAGAATGGCAAGACTTGGAAATCCTAACCCTTAAAGGGGTATTTATAGGCTTTCTACTAGGCTTAAGTGACTTAAGCCCGCCATGGACTTGAGTCACTTAATCTAGCCCAAAAAGGTTGATAATTAATTAATTAATTAACCATAAAAGGATGATTAATCATTTAGCCCAGTCTAAAGATACCACTTACTTATCCCTATGCAAACTTGCATAGTTACTAAATCGCTTTTATGCATAAAAGTGACCTAAAAACTCACCAACCATAATAAACCGTGCCAATAAGGAATATGAGCTTAGAGCGGGGACCATTGGGACCCATAAGAGTATTGGCTCCCTCAAAATCAAATTCTAAAATTGAATCAACATCCCACACGGAGAGTCAACTACACTTTAGTACCCTATGTATATTACAATGAGACACCAAGTGTTCAGGTTCTTGACCTACTATCCACTACATGTAGACTCCCTATGAACTAGTGTCCGCAATCTAACAAGACAGTGTTATCAACTATCAAGATTACCTCTCAAATCTTTGAGTTATAGATCTCACTTATTATGTGATCAAATGACATACTCTAGCTACACAGAGCATATATCAAATTCCACTAGGTTATCCGACCCCGCCTTAAATTCAATGAATGTATCCAAGGCATAGGATCTCCTATGTAACCTAGAGTAATAATCACTAAAAGAGATGAAATACCCATACTCTCCCCATTCATGGACGCTAAAAGTTTCATACATGTCAATATGCACTAACTGTAAACATTCCTTAGCTCTAATCCTCTTAGTTATTTTACCATCTATACAAGATTTGTAAATTGAAAGATCTTATGGAATCAAAGAGTATAGACTTTACCAATCTTTGGTTCCTAGTTAGATTAATATGACCTAGGTTTAGAAACCAAATGTTTAATTAGTGCTAGGTTTAATCCGAAGATCTAACTATTACATCACTTAGCAAAGTAATAATGGAATACATATAAAAGAAGAGGATATTACCTCCCACTAACCTGTATGACTAACCTTGTGTTTGAAGGTAAGGTAAGTATAATCCCATCATTTAAGCTTCTCACTTGTTGAAAATCCTAAAAGGGCTTATAGGCAGGGGGTCTGGAATCTATCCACCATAAATGGTGAAATCCACCACTAAATATTCAACAACGAGAAAATGATGTATACTTTCCTTTTTTCTTTTAGGTAAACCAGACATTCTTTTTCTAGTGTCCTAAAAGGTCACAAAGGAATACTTACCCTAGAGTTTGCTCTTTTATTCATTCTCTAGAACTTTCCTTATTTGGTATTGTTCTTCATCTTCTTCAGAAAAGAACCTAAAGAGCATTTGACTTTTAGATGAACACCTTTTAATCTTTTAGAATACTAGTGTTCATAATAGTCCTAAGAGTAACTTGTCAAAGCTGACCTACCCTTATCACTAAATAACCATTGCAAACTAGAAAGAGAAAATCAAAGTCTCTAGTAATAGACATGTGTTGCTATTGTAACACATTATCTAAAGATCCAAGCATTAAACACTTGGTCTTCTGATTAGCTTAATACCACCTTGATATACCACTTTTTCCTTTTGCTAGGCTAGTTCATAAGGAATAGCTAGCTTTACCTAAACTAGCTTCTATACAATTAGTTACTATATCCAGAATAAAAGTAGTCCTATTGATTAGTTACATATCTTTGATTTGGATGTTCCCAAATCAATTCCAATCGACTTAGATAACTTCAAAGTTGTAATAGATCTCATAAACACCATGATCTTCCACCCAATGACACTTCCTTGTGTCTAGGCATTACGATGGTGAAGATCTCAAGGGTGGAGGTTAGCGTTCTCTCTCCAAAATGAAGGAGAGAATGGAAAGACTTGGAAACCCTAACCCTAAAAGGGGTATTTATAGGTTTCCTAGTGGGCTTAAATGACTTAAGCCCACCATGAGCTTGGGTCACTTAATCTAACCCAAAAATATTGTTAATTGATTAATTAACCATATAAGGCCTAATCAATCAATTAGCTCAGTTCAGAGATATCACTCACTTATCCTTATGCAACCTTGCGTAATTACCAAAATGTCCTTATGCACAAAAGTGAAGTTAAAAACCCCTCATAAACCGTGCCATTATGGAATATGAGCTCAATGAGAGGACCAATGGGACCCATAAGAGTACTGGCTCTCTCATAATCAAATTTTAAAATTGATTCAACATCCCACTATAGAAAGTCAACTACACTCTAGTGCCTTATGTATATTACAAACAATGAGACACCAAGTGCACAGGTTTATGACCTACTATCCACTATATGCAGACTCCTTATGAACTAGTGTTGGTAATCTAACAAAGTAGTGCTATCACCTATCAAGATTACTTCTCAAATTCTTGAGATATAGATCCCACTTATTATGTGATCAATTGACATACTCTAACTTTAAGAAGCATATATCAAATTTCACTAAAGGAATTACTATGGCCACAAATTTCATAATCACATGTCCTTTGGATCGCCCAAGGGGACACACTATCTCTATCCCATAAGATATCATGGTGCCTCTATTGAGAATACTTGTTGCTACTAACCTTCATCAATAGTGACCCATTCCATAGGGATATATGAAAAAGTTAGGGTCTCACCTATAGGTCAAAACCTCCTATTGATTTCGGCATAGACTCAATATTATCTCAAGGTTGAGAGTCCATTTAGTATAGTAGCTTAATGATTCATGACAATTGATAGCCTTGTGTCTTGATTGATCATAGGTTCTATCTAGTGTGCATCATATACACTAGTGCACTCACTATGGGAAACCTATCTTGATGACCAAGACAAGTCATCCTTCCAATTAAGAGGTGGTGCACTACAGTCTCTACTAGATTGCTCAAATCCATGAAAAAAGTATGGACAACTTATCTATTTACAAGGAACCCATGACTTGTATTTTTTGTGCAACTCTCAAGGCACCCAAGTCATGTACAATGTAAGAGACAAGGACCGAATGCTCAAATAAATGTCAATACACTAAAGGGATAGCAAAAGGATAGTTAAGTCTAACTTTGTTACATTATTTCTTACTTTTATGGGCTCAATCCCAACAAACTCCTACTAGCCTCAAAAGTAGATTGGACGTTGTAGAAAGATTTTACTCCACAGTCATATCACCTCCTTGTACTATTTCACAATAAGGTAACTCTTCCTCTTTACACATTATTTCTTACTTTTAAGGGCTTAATCCTAACAAACTCCCACTAGCCCCAAAACTAGATTAGACGTTGTAGAAAGATTCTACTCCACAGTCATATTACCTCCCTATACTATTTCACAATAAGGTAACACTTCCTCTTTATGCATTTCCTTTTCTAGTGGTACTTCAGTTCTTTAGACTATACTACCATCTCACTGTTATCACATAACATGATCTTAAATGATATAGCCAAGGGAACTACCCGTAAGCCAAAAGACTTCCTTTGTTGCTATAAAAACAACAAAAATACACTTAGAGTGCACACAAATCCAGAGGTAGACCTACAAGAGTCCTTATCAGATTGAAGTCCAATTTTTTGGTACGAAAAGAGTACCAATTCATCATAAAGACTCACAAACATATAATTCCTCATTCTCCAAAGATACTAGAGTATATGTTTGACATCCGCCCAAAGCTCTAATAAGGAAATTGACTAATATCCACTCATTATTCCTACAACAAAGAAAATATCTGGTCTAGCACATAGCATCGCATACTTAAGGTCATTCGTTGCCGAGGCATTGGATATCACCTTAATGTGATCTCTTTCCACAAATGCCCAAGGTCATTGATCCTAAGAAAGACAACTCCAAATCCAAAGAGTAACAAAACCTTCTTGGATTTTTGCATCATGTTCTTTACCAAATGCTCATCTATGTAGGTGACATGACACAATTTTCCTATCCTTGCAATCCTAAAGGATCTTAACCCCAAGAATATTGCTTCTTCCTCTATGTTTTCATTTAGAACTTAGTAGACTACCAAGTCTTGACTAATGATAATATCCCTACATCATATCCAATAAGTAGATTGCCATCTACTTGTAAGATTTTAAAGCATCACCACGCTTTCCTATGGCTTTTTGTACATATAAGGCCTTTTGTTATGCGAAATGTTTTATTGTTATATCTCATAAATGAGATACACTACAATAAATAGGAGTAATATGATGGATTTGAGTATGACCACTATTGAAAAGGATTTCCATGTTTGAAACAAAGTTTCAAACTACAACCTTTAGCTACAGTCTTAACCACATAAAACTCAAGATTTCCATTTACTCCTATGTTCCTCTTGTAAACCAACTTACACCTATGGGTTTTATCCCTTTAGGTTCTTCTATAGGAACCCAAACTATGTTAAAATACAAAGATTCTAACTACCTCGTCATTACTCCTTGCCTTAAGTGAGCACAAACATTGCTCACGTTTCATCATAATCTGTGAGTTATAAACCTCCCACTATGATAAGGCACTAGTGTACTAGAAATCATAGGAACGGTATGCCTTTAACCCTTTGAATCCATAGTATTCTATGCAATGTGGGACTATCTTCTAATATATCCTCCAATTTATATCACTCTTTGCCTTATTTCTTATCATATAGTCTTCATAAAAAAATCTGACATTCGTGTTAACAAATATCTTTTAATGATCTTGACTAGAAAGGTAATAACCCAAAAGTCCTCTTAGATATCCTATAAACTAATATACCTCTTAAGAAAAAGAGGTATTACACAATCTATAAGACAGATCCCCAAAAGAATCTAGGAAAAGATGAGAAACTTATCCACAATCTTACTATGTCTATCCAAGTTTGATATCTTCTTTCCACCTCTCTATTTTTTAATAGAGACCTTGGTGAACATAATTGGGAAATAATCTTGTGCTCCAACGGAAATGATCAAACTTACTAGATATATCACCTTGATCTAATCAAAGTGACTTGGCATGTATACCTAGTAGGTTATCTAATCCCACCTTAAATTTAATGAATGTATCCAAGGCATCGAATCTCCTATGTACACATCTAAACCTAGAGTAATCATCACTAAAAGTCACTAAATACATGTACCATCCCCATACATGGACATTAAAAGTTCCATACATGTCAGTATACACTAACTCCAAACATTCCTTGACTCTAGTCCTCTTGGTCATTTTATCATTTATAAAGGATTCGTAGACTGAAAGACCTTTTGGAATTAAGGAGTCTAAACTTTACCAGTCTTTGGATCCTATTTAGATTAATATTATTGGAATTGAGTTTTAGAAAGCATGACATGATGTAACAAATTGAGATTCATTTATAAATTTATTTATTTATGTTTCTTGGTTTCCCTTTAATATCTCATTTGTATTAATTGGTTATTTGAGCATACACGCCTTACATTACTTACATTGTACATGACTTGGGTACATTAGGAGTTGCACAAAAGATCCAAGTCATGGGTTTGTTGTAGAGTGATGATTTGTCCATAGTTGGTTCATGGATTTGGGTTATCCATTTAAGACTGTAGTACACTACCTCCTAATTGGAGGGATAGCTTGTCTTGACTATCGAGATGGTTTTCATATGGTGAATGTACTAGTGCATGTGATGTGCATTGGATAGGACCTACGGTGAATCATGACACAAGGCAATCAGTTGTTATGATTCACCAAGCTACTATACTACATGGACTCTCAACCTTGAGAGGATATTGAACTTGCTCTAAAGTTAACATGAAGCTTTGACTTATGGGTGAGATCTTAAAGTGACCATATATCCCTATGGATTAGGTCACTATTGATGGAGGCACCATGATATCTCATAGATTGAAACAATGTCCCCTTGGGTGATCCAAAGGACATGTGTTCTAGAAGACTATGGTCATAACATTTCCTTTAATGGAAATTTGACATATGCTCCTTAAAGCTAGAGTTTGTCAATTGATTACATAATAAGTGGGATCTGTAACTCAAAGATTGGAGAGGTAATCTTGATAGGTGATAGCACTACCTTGTTAGATTACAGACACCAGTTCATGGGGAGTCTACATATAGTGGATAGTAGATCATGAACCTCAAGCTTCGTCTTGTTATTTACATAGGATACTGGAGTGCAGTTGATTCTCTTTAGTGGAATGTTGAATCAAATTCAGAATTAGATTATGAGGGAGTCAGTATTCCTATGGGTCCTACTGGTCCCCACTCTAAGCTCATATACTATGATGACATGTTTATGAGGGTTGAATTGGCTCTTATTTCATTCCTGTGCATGAGGGTGTTTTGGTAATTATGCAAGATTACATAAGGGATAGTGAACAAGTTCTCTGGATTGGGTTAATTGATTAATTAGATAACCCTGTGTGGTTAATTAATCAATTAGGACCCATTTTAGGCTAAATTAATTTACCTAAGCCTTGATGGGCTCAAGTCACTTAAGCTTAGTAAGGGAACCTTATAAATACCCCCATAGGGGCTAGGGTTTTTATAAATTTTAGAGAGACTTTGTCTTCCACCTCCATAGAAAGAAAGAGATAGTGAGAGCTAAGAGATCATCCATTCCAAACTCCACATTTTGGAATGTCAAGATCGTGGTTTAAGTCATTGTGCGGAAGATCTTAGGTGTACGAGACTTTCAAATTTATTATTCTTTCTTCTCCAAGCAAAATTAATTTGGGAACATCCAAAATCAAAGGTAAAGTTCTCTAATGACTTTCCCCTTGATCCTGGAATTGTAAATTTATTTATTTTATTTTTTTTTGCTTTCGTTGCATAGAATCTAGAGGCCTAGCGTAGTTTTGCATGCACCTATATGATACAGGATAAAAGAATGGATAAATCCAGGGTTCCCAACAATTGGCATCAGAGCCCTATGATAAGATTTTGCATGTTAAATATGCTCTAAGGTGTACTAACTATGTTTTACAGGGTTTGTTTTTCATCACATGGCCCTAAGGATGAATGTATGATGGTTATTTTTATATGTAAGATAATCATAATTGTGATTGGATTATTATTTTTTCTCTAGATTGGGTTATACACCTCATAAGGGGCATGGGATTTTTATTTGATTGTAAAAATCTTTCCTCTTCACTAGATGGGTTGTAAGCTCCATTAAAGGAGCATAGGAATTTTTGTTGTTGTTGTAAAAATTTTAGTTTTTGTATCTATATATAGTGACCCAAAAGAGAAAAAAGCTTCTTGATTTTTTTTTTCATGAGTTCCTATGGTGATTTAAGGAAAAAGAAAGTTTTTTGGAAGTTCTTGATTTGAGATCCCTAGCAACACAGTTATGTCCTCTTTAAAAATTAGGATGACTTATCATGAGTTTCTTGGAGCAAGACACCTATAGTTTTGAATCTTAGGAAGTTAGGGTTCCAACACTTCGAATGGATCACAATTCAGAGTTGAAACGAGAGAGAGATAGCCAATTAAAGCAAGGCTATGCAAAGAGCCTGGCAACACAATGATGCTGACTTCAACTCAAAATTAGGGCTATCTCCCATGATCTTTTTAAGGCAAACCACATATGGTTTTGAAGCTAAGGAATTCAGGAATCTAGCTCTTCAAACGGATCACAATTCACAGCTGAAACAAGGGAGACATGGCTGATTGAAGTAAGGTTGTACAAAGGGCATGCGGTTATGGGATTGAGTTCAAGCCAAATAGTTTTTGGTCATTTAGGCTCATTTTTTGGGCTTCTTTTGGGCTCAACTTTGTGGCAATTAGGTCCATTAGGTTTTAATTTTTTTCACTAACCCTATCTTTGGTTCTAGGGCTATTTTGGTAATTTGGATTTTATCCAATTTTTAATTACCATATTTGCAACAGGATCCCATGACCATGTGAATTATTTATTTAATTTCCTTTTTATGTCTTTTATGATTTTTTATTTTTGGCATAGAATATATTTTGGTATTCTTAAGTAAATGAATTTTCATATGTTTTTCCTTGTTTTAGATAATTTATTAAATTGGAATGTGCTAGGTATTAAGAAATGTTTTATTTTAGGAAAAAAAAAACAATTTGGAAAGAAATATGAAACCTACTTCCTTTTCAAAATTAAACTCTTAGAGATTTTTTCTCAAAATAAATCTTTTTAGATTTTAGATCTCTAAGAATTTTTTTATTTTAAGGAAGAAGTTCTATTTTTCAAAGTATTTATGAAATAAAATATTTCCTATTTAGCATAAGATTCTAATTTAAGGAAATAAATTATTTTTAGAAAAATATGTGATGGATAATTCATGATTACGATAACTTACCAAGATATTTTTTCAAAACAAATAAATTGAAGTAATTTTTGGATTTTTCTTAAGAAAATAAATTATCATGGGAAGTTTTTTCCAATGTTATTTTTCTTGTAACTGGTTGTTAAAATCTATTGCTATTTCTTTAGAATTATCTGATTATTAAACTTTAAGAGGTTTTCCTATTCTTTCTCGGTGGGGGAAGGAAAACTATACCTATATTTGGTCCTCCAAGCTCTCCCCCTCAGAGAGAATGAGGAAACCATTCTATATGGATAGTTCAATGATAAGAAATAAGAGAGCAATTCTTTTAGCATAGGAGCCTTAATTTAGGAAGTAAATAACAAATTTGGAAAATCTCATGATAGAAAATTTATTTTAAGAATGGTTACCGAAATAAAATAAATTAAAGTAATTTTTGGATTTTTCTTAAGAAAATAAATTTTCATGGGAAGTTTTTTCCAATGTTATTTTTCTTGTAACTTGTTAAAATCTATTGCTATTTCTTTAGAACTATCTGATTATTAAACTTTAGGAGGCTTTCCTATTCTTTCTCGGTGAAAGAAGAAAAACTATACCTATATTTGGTCCTCCAGGCTTTCCCCCTCAAAGAGAAGGAGGAAACCATTTTGTGTGGATAGTTCAATGAAAAGAAATAAGAGAGAAATTCTTTTAGCATAAGAATCATAATTTAAGAAGTAAATAATAAATTTGGAAAATATCATGATAGAGAATTTATTTTAAGAATGGTTACCAAAATTAATAAAAATCTTTTTTTTTTTCAAAAGATTAAGTGGGAAAGGGTCATAACAAAGCCCATAGCCTCCATTGTCGAGCCCATCTTGATTTGGGTTTATTACCACCCCCATGGTGGGTTGGGCCCTAGGTATCAAGGGACATGAACTCTCCTTATGGACAAGACTTGACATGTCTGTAGTGGGAACAACCACCCCCATGGTGGGATTCCTTACTTAGTGACATTGATAGCTCAAGGACAATGGTTCTACACTTAACATTGGATATGAGGTGGTCAAATCGCCCCACGCAATCCTACTTGCATAGTCCATGAGCCAAATTAAAAGGTATGTTAATCTTGTTTTTAGATACCTTTATGGTTAAGACAAGGAGAATCAATATGAGAGAGTCTCTAACTAGTAATCAGGTCATGACCTGTGTTCGATCTTAATGATACTAGGATACCTTGCAAAAGGATATGTAATTTAAGAGCACTACATTTTTGCTAAATTAATTACCAACTTGTTATGTATGCTCAATTAATTAATATATGGTTTTATTTCTGTTACAAATATCATGTCTTATAATCCAATTAATCACTACTAATAAATTGACTGAACCAAACTATATAGATTGGAAAAGAAATCTGGACATAGTACTCACTTCAGAGGAGTTAAAATGGGTAACTCAGGAGGAGAGAGACAATTATCATAGTTGGTAGAGGGTGGATCAAAAGACCAAGTGTATACTTGGGTCTTTGGATAACATGCTGCAACATCTGCACATATCTATGCCAACAACTTATGATATTCTTGTCAATCTCCATGAGATGTTTGGTGGCAAGGGCAAGCCAGTTAGATAAGTTGCTCTTAAGGCTATTATGGATGCTAAGATGTCAGAAGGAACTCCCGTTAAAGATCATATGATTTGTATGATTGGACTCGTAAACAAAATAGAGATCCCTAGAGTTAAGATCATTGATAAATAGTCTTCATCATGTTTTTCTATTATCTGTTTTGCCAAGTAATGAGAATTATAATATCTCAAAAAACAAAAAAAAAAAAACTTAACACTAATCAAACATAGCTTTGGTACTTACGCCTAGGTCATATTATTCAAAACAAGATCCAAAGACTTAATTAGTATGAAATTTTAACTTTTTTAGATTCCAGAAGATCTTTCAGTTTGTGAATCCTATATAGAAGGTAAATTTACCAAGAGGTCTTTTACTACTAAAGGATATAGAGCCAAGAAGTGTTTGGAGTTAGTTCATACTGATGTGTGTGGGCCTTTTAATTTCCATGCATAGGAAGGATATGAGTATTTCATTATGTTTATGGATGATTACTCCAGGTTTAGATATGTTTACCTGATGCATAGGAAGTCTGATGCCTTTGATAAATTCATTGAATTTAAGGGGGAATCAGAAAACCAATTAGGTAAAAGTATCAAGGCACTTTGATTTGATTGAGGTGGAGAGTACATGTCTACTTAGTTCAATTCTTTCCTTAAGGAACATGGGATTCTATTCCAATTGAGTGCACTTGAAACTCCACAGCAAAATGGAGTAGCGGAAAGAAGAAATCGAACATTAATGGACATGGAGAGATCAATTATGAGTTTCTCATCACTTCCTATATCCTTTTGGGGGTATGCCTTAAATACTGTGACTTACCTTCTTAACCTAATGCCTTCTAAGTCAGTACCTTTAACTCCCATAGAGATATGGAAAGGTCGCAAACCTAGTTTGCAACACATTCATATTTGAGGGTGTTCAACACACCTATTGAAACTAAAGGTAGACAAGTTGGAAACAAGATCTAAGTTATGTCAATTTTTAGGCTATCCAAAAGGAATGAGAGGACATTACTTTATAGTCAGATTGATAAGAAGGTATTTGTTAGTATAAATGCCATATTTTTAGAAGATGACTATATGATGAGTAATAGGGCAAGACACGATATAGATTGGAAAGAACTTGAAAACACTCCCACATTAGCACAAGAGACTATGGGTCCAGAGGTTTCTACCCCTATCATTCTAATCAATTTTAGTACACCAATGCCTCATTGTAGTGGGAGGGTTGTTATTCAGCTAGATAAGTTCATGTATTTGGGAGAGTCTTTCAAGGCAATTCTAGAGGAACATGACTTTGATCCCACGGATTATGACAAAGCAATGAGCAGTGATGATGTTATTCTTTGGAAATGAGCTATGGAAGCAGAGTTAGAATCTATGTAGTCTAATGAAGTCTAGGATCTTGTAGAAACACCTGAAGAGATAAAGCCCATAGGGAGTAAGTGGGTCTATAAGAGAAAAAAAAAAGGTGGATGGAATGGTTGAGACATATAAGGTTAGGCTGGTAGCAAAGGGTAGGAGTTAGAATCTATGTAGTCTAATGAAGTCTAGGATCTTGTAGAAACACCTGAAGAGATAAAACCCATAGGGAGTAAGTGGGTCTATAAGAGAAAAAAAAAAAGGTGGATGGAATGGTTGAGACATATAAGGTTAGGCTGGTAGCAAAGGGTATGGTCAGAAACCTAGTTTTGATCATGAGGAGACCTTTGCACTAGTAGCCATGCTCAAGTCCATCAAAATACTCCTATCCATTGCGACACATCTTGATTATGAGATATGGAAAACGGATATCAAGACAACGTTCTTGAAGGATGATCTTGAAGAGAGCATGTATATGATGCAACCAAATGGATTCATAGCAAAGGACCAAGAGCACCTTGTGTGCAAGTTGAATAAATCCATCTATGGATTAAAGCAAGCATCTCGCTCATGGAATAGGCATTTTAATCAGGCTATCAAGACTTTTGATTTTGATCAAAATGAAGATGAGTCTAGGGTGTACAAGAAAACGCAGGAAAACATGGTGGTGTTTTTGGTCTTGTACATTGATGACATTCTACTCATTGGGAATGATGCAAGGTTATTGTCATCAGTCAAGATCTAGTTATCTACTTAGTTTTAGATGAAAGATTCGGGTGAGGTGCAATATATTCTTGGGATAAAGATCCTTTGGGATCGTAAGAATAGAAAGATTGTGTTGTCTCAAGCCACCTATATTGACAAGCTATTGGTCAAGTATGTGATGCAAGACTCTAAGTAGGGTTTACTACCCTTTAAGCATGGAGTGTCTCTTTCTCAGGATTAGTGTCCTAAAAAAACAGAGAAGAAAGATTGCATGAAGGTGGTAACCTATGCTTCTGTGGTGGGTAGCCTTATGTATGTGATGTTATGTACTAGACCAAATATTTGCTTTACTGTACAGATGGTAAGTAGATATCAGTGTAATCCAAGCATAGAGCATTGAATCTTCGAAGAATGAGGGATTATATGTCGGTGTATCATGACGATGAGTTGTTACCCCTTATGTATACAAACTCAGACTTTCAATCTAATAGAGACTTTCACAAGTCTACCTCCGATTTTATGTTCAGTCTAGGTGGTGGGGCTATTAGTTGGAGAAGTGTTAAGCAATCTTGTATTGTTGACTCCACTATGGAAGTCAAGTATATTGCTACTTCTAAAGCAATAAAAGAAGTTGTTTGCCTTTGAAAGTTCCTATTGGGACTTGGGGTAGGGCCCTTGGCTGTACCGCCCTTGGTTATGTCTTTTCACAATAGTGAGGTGATGGCACAGTCTAAATAACTAAGAAACCACCGAAAGGGTAAACACATTAAGAAAAAGTATCACCTGATACGTGAGATAGTAATAAGAGGAGATGTGGTTATGGAGAAGATTGCTTCTACAGATAACCTGATGGATCATTTTATGAAGACTTTGTCTACAAGAGTCTTTTATTGACATAGGGATAGATTAGGTGTCAGATGTGTTCTTAGCATGCTTTAGGGCTAGTGGGAGTTTGTTGGAACTGAGCCTTGGAAAGCATGACATGATGTAACAGATTGAGATTCATTTATAAATTTATTTATTTATGTTTCTTGGTTTCCCTTAAATATCTCATTTGTATTAATTAGTTATTTAAGCATACATGTCCTACATCACTTACATTGTACATGACTTGGGTGCATTAGGAATTGCACAGAAGATCCAGGTCATGGGTTCCTTGTAGAGTGATGAGTTGTCCATAGTTGGTTCATGGATTTGGGCTATCCATCTAAAACTGTAGTACACTACCTCCTAATTGGAGGGATAGTCTGCCTTGGCTATCAGGATGGTTTCCCCATGGTGAGTGTACTAGTGTATGTGATGCACATTGAACAAGACTTATGGTGAATCATGACACAAGGCTATCAATTGTCATGATTCAATAAGCTACTATACTGCATGGACTCTCAACCTTGAGAGGATATTCAACTTGTGCAAAAGTTAATAGGAGGCTTTGACCTATGGGTGAGATCCTAAAGTGTTCATATATCCCTATGGATTGGGTCACTATTGATGGAGGCTAGTGGCAATAGGTATTCTCAATAAAGGCACCATGATATCTCATGGATTTAGACAATGTGTCCCCTTGGGTGATCTAAAGGACATGTGATCTAGAAGACTATGGCCATAACATTTCCTTTAGTGGAAATTTGACATATGCTTCTTAGAGGTAGAGTTTGTCAATTGCTCACATAATAACCAAGATTTGTAACTCAAGGATTGGAGAGGTAATCTTGATAGGTGATAGCACTACGTTGTTAGATTATAGGCACCCATTCATTGGGAGTCTGCATACAATTGATAGTAAGTCACGAACTCTGAACTTTGTCTCGTTGTTATTTACATAGGATATTGGAGTGCAATTGATTCTCTTTAGTGGAATGTTGAATCAACTTCAGAATTGGATTATGAGGGAGCCAGTACTCCTATGAGTTCTAGTGGTTCCCACTCTGAGCTCATATACCAAGATGGCATAGTTTAGGAGGTTTGAATTGACTCTTGGTTCATTCTTATGCATAAGAGTGTTTTGGTAACTACACAAGGTTGCACAAGGGATAGTGAACAAGTTCTATAGGATTGGGCTAATTGATTAATTAGATAGCCTTATGTGGTTAATTAATCAATTAGGACCAATTTTGGGCTAGATTAAGTGATCCAAGCCTTGGTGGGCACAAGTCACTTAAGTCTAATAGGGGAACCTTATAAACAGGAATTAAAATATCATGATTTTTCGGTGATATATTGTCAAAATATCGTGTATCGGTGGACCTCAACAAGATACATAAGAGAAAAATATCGATACCCCAACATTTCAATAATTTATCGATAATTTAATCGATATTTCTAAATTTATCGATATTTTATCAAATTTTCACCATTTTTTTGTGATATTTTGAGGTGGTTAACACGATCAACGTGGGGCGACTGTCAAAGGTAAAAACTATGCTGATTTTTTTTGTCGTTGAGGAGACTCAAACCCTAGCCAATAGATTCAACACACAGTTGGGCCAACCATTGGGCCATGTTTGCCTCTTGATATATATGTCGCACCAAACATATATATACTAAAACTCGTCATATAAACATAATATTAAAATAATATTTTAATGAACAAATTAATTATAATTATTTTATAATTAAATAAAAATTTTCATTTAATTGATTACCAAAAATATAAAAATTATCATGATAATTTTCTTCATAGTGTTTTTAATATCATTAATATATTAATTAAATGTTAAAAATTATACATATATTAAATGGATGATAATTTTAATATTAAATATATTTTTAAATTAGACATATTATAATCAAATATTACAATATTATTGTCAAATAATATTTGATATAATTTAATAATAAATGCACACTTATAAAATTTATATTTTTTTATCAATGCATGCAATATTATTATGAAATACGATAAATTATATTATGCATATATCAATTTCTTGAACAAAACAATTTTAAAATATCTATTATACTTCTAATTTCATTTTTAAGAGTTTTGTTTTTGGTTTTTTTTTTTTTTTTTAATTTTTTTTTTTTTTTACATTTCTATAAGTTTTGATCAATGTTAGGTTCACTGATATTTTGTGTCAAAATATTCGTCAATATATTCAATATATCCGTAAAATCGAAGTACCAATATATCCATAATTACCGATATTTTCATCCTTGCCTATAAATACCCCCATGGGGCTAGGGTTTTTATAACTTTTAGAGAGACTTCGTTTTCCACCTCTAAATAAAAAGAGAGATAATGAGAACCAAAAGATCATCCCTTCCAAAGTCCACACTTTAGAGTGTCAAGATCATGGTTCGAGTCATCGGGCAGAAGATCTTGGGTGTACGAGACATTCAGATTCATTATTCTCCATCTTCTCCAAGCAGAATTGATTTAGGAACATCCAAATCAAAGGTAAAGTCCTTTAATGGCTTTCCTCTTGATCCTAGAATTTTAAAAATCTAGTTTTTGCTTTGATTGCATAGGATCTAGAGGCCTAGAGTAGTTTTGCATGCACCTATATGATCTGGGATAAGGGAATGGAGAAATCCATGATTCCCAACAAATATGACCTAGGTTTAGAAACCAAATGTTTAATTAGTGCTAGGTTTAATCCTAAGATCTAACTATTCTCATCACTTGGCAAAGTGATAATGGAATACATATAAGAAAAGGATATTACCTCCCACTTACCTGCATAACTAACCTTGTATTTGAAGCTAAGGTAAGTAAAATCCCATCATTTAACCTTCTCACTTGTTGAATATCCTATAAGGACTTACAGACAGTGAGCTTGGAACCTATCACTACTACAAAATTAATTTATGGTGTCACTTTTAAAATAATGACACCATATGACTTAAAATTCATAAAGGTGACACATCATATAATTTTCAATTAGGATAGATGATATTAATTTTAAGTTTAGTGTTAGTTTTCAAAAAGTGTCACCATATAAAATAAAAATTTTAAAATATTATAACTTAATGGGTCCACTTTGAGAATAATGATAGTATATAAAAAGCTCATTGTTTCCACATAACCACAATCCAAAAAAATCTCATTCCATAATCCTAACCATAATTTTCTTCTACCTTTTCTCACACCCATAATTAACACACAACTTCTCTTCTCTACTTCGTGGACTCTCAGGTAACCCAAAATCTCTTAGATCTATCATTTGCATTTTTTTTATTAGTGCCAAAATCTTTATTAGCACAACTGATTTACATTCATTGATTTGTAGGAAAGTAAAAATTAGGTTTAACATTCCACCATATCTTTTGTAATATCTCATCTTGTTCTATTCATATTTTTTCTATTCTTAAAATATGTTTTTTTTTTTTTACCTTCTTTTCTTATTGTTTTTATATGCGTTGACCAAAATTTAGAGTAATTTGAGATTGATGATGAAATTTCCCTTTCAAAGTTAGAAAATTTCTATAAAATCCTTTTATTACATAAATTTTTCTTCCATAAAACTTTTTTTGAAGAAGAAAGAAAGGTTCTATAATTTTCTTTTGATTTACTATGAAATTCCCTTTAATCAGACTGTTTGTTTATTTTCTAAGAATATTATAGTATGTTGTGATGAAGATATTGGTTGGTCATATTTGGAAAATAATTTTTGAGAAAATTATTCTCAATGTCATCATCTCCCTCAAAAGGATTCTAAAAATATGTTTTATTTTTGTCTTCTTTTCTTATTGTTTTTATATGCATTGACCAAACTTTGGAGTAATTTGAGATTGATGATGAAATTTTCCTTTCAAGGTTAGGAAATTTCTATAAAATCCTTTTATTACAAAAAATTTTCCAATACCTTCCATAAAACCCTTCCTTTTCTTCATTTTTTTTTTCCTGAAAAGGATGTTTGATAATTTATTGATCTAAATAACATTAAAAATAAAAAATTTAAAATATTGAATATCTTTTCCTTTGATGTTTTTAATTTTTTATTATTTTTATTTGAACATATTTTTCAGATCCAAATTTTTGTATTAATTATTTTAATTAGAAAAAATAAATATCAATTGAAGTTATGACTGAAAAATCAATAATTTTTATCAAAGGTTCTTTAATTATTTCTCATACTAATTTTTCTCTTAACATTTTTTAATAATGAATTAGGTTTTTTGTCTTATATACACAATTTTCATGCTTGTTATAATATCATGTCCTCTCATATTAGTAGTTGAAAAAATTTTTATATTTTGTCACTAAAATTTTATTTTATATAATTGAGATGAAATTTAACAGACATTTTTATTTCAAAAAATGAACATTACAAAAATATTGAAATTAAAAAAAAAAATCCTTCCAAGAAATAAAAAAAAATATATAAAAAGAATTAAATGTTAAAAATGATCTTTAAAAGCATAATGAATTATAAAAAATAAAAATAAAAAAAAATTAAGAGTGCAGATTTTTAAGTGGAAGATTACTATTTTCTAAAATTTTAGATTTATTTTTTGATTTTCTAGTTTTGATTTATTTTTCATTTTCTTGAATTGTTTTTATTTGAGTTCAAATGTGACTGCTTTGTTATGGGATTCATTAAAGAGATAATTGTTGATTCTATAGTTATTGTATTAAAGGTTTTACTCATTTAATGAATTGTACATAGTTTCATACTTCCAATTATTGTGATATTAATGTTATTCTCATTTGATGATAAATATATATATATATCACATATTCCCAAGTAGAATTTGATGAAATTAGAGGAGAATTGACTACTTTTGTGTTATAACTCATCATGAATCATGTTGATATATCATGATCATGCATGGTGAGTCCCTCAGTTGTTATATGAATTTTCCATTGGTATTATATAGCATTACTTATTCTTTAGGAACCATTTTTATATCAAAATGGGAAAAAAAAAAAAAAAAAAAAAACATTAGTACTTAGATTTGTTTATTTTTTATAACACCAATTAATTTTTATTTTCAATAAGAACTCTAAAACTCATTAAACTATGAAATGCAGGTATACACTCTTGAGAGGACATTATGAAGAATAAAAAAGAAAGGAGAAAGAGACAACAAGACTTTGGGTTTTTAGATGTGACTCTTATACCATACATTATAAGACATAAACATTACTTTATTTGGTATTGAGAATTTTAGGTTTTTGGATGCAACTCTTATGTCATTTTATAGTTGGCCAGTTTTATGCATATGAAATGCAAGTATCCATGAATGTTGGAATTCTTAACATTTTTAAATCATATTTTAATGTGTATTCACTTTTCTTTTTTAGTTTCGTTGGGTTTGATATACTATCATTTTGTGAACATTTGATATATAAATATTATTAGATGATGTAGTGTATTACAGGTTAATCCATAAGCATTATGAAAATATAAGTTAAATATGATATGATTATTATATTTATTGACAAAATATACACAAGTGGATCATATTTATTAATTAGCATTACAAAAATCTATAGGCTAATTAACCAAAAACAACCATATCTTCCATAATCATTTACAATGATGTGACACCATAACTCAAAGGTGATGCACTTAATATGACACCTTATATATCTCACACAACTCTATATCAAATTAAGTATCACTAAAAATATATAGTGTCACTTCTGAATGTGTCACCATTTATCTGCTTTGGTGTCGCTTCCAAATATATCACCAATTGGTACCCTCTATGGCGTTAGTGGATAAGGTGACGCTATGTTGTAGCAACACCCTATGTTTATAGTGACTTATTATAATTGTCACCATATATCTTTTTTCTTGTAGTGTATCCACCATAAATTGTGAAATCCACCACTAAATACTCAACAATGAGAAAAAAAATGCATACTTTCCTTTTTCCTTTAGGTAAATAGGACATTCCTTTCCAAGTGTCGTAAAAGGCCACAAAGGAATCACTTACCCCTGAGCTTGCTTTCTTATTCCTTCACTTGAACTTTCCTTATTTGGTTTTGTTTTTCTTCTTCTTAGTAAAAGAACCTGAAGAACCTTTGACTTCCTTATGAAAACCTTATAATCTTTCAGAATCCCCTTAGCAATTCCGAAGGGAAATGGCAAGGTCTCTAAGATCATATGAACACTGGTGTTCATAACAATCCTAAGAGTAGCTTTTCAAAGCTAACCTACCCTGATCACCAAATAACCATTGCAAACTTGAAAAAGAATATCAAAGTCTCTAGTAATAGACATGTGTTGCTATTGCAACACATTATTGAAAGATCCAAGTATTAGACACTTGGTCTTCTGATCCATCTAATACCATCTTGATGTACTAATCTTTCATTTTGTTGGGTTAGTTCATAAGGAATAGCTAACTCTTTCTAAACTAACTTCTACGCAATTAGTTACTATATCTAGAATAAAATTAGTCCATTTGATTAGTTGGGCTTGGCCTATTGTGAGAAAGAGAGTGATAATAGAACCAACTTGATATTTGTAACAAAGAATATAACCAAGCATATGACATAATTGAGCATTCAAGGCATTTGATAATTAATTTAGCAAAAATATAGTGTTCTCATATTAAATGTCCTTTTGCTAGGTATCCTAGTATCATAAGAATCAAACTTATGTGGGGTAGGTCATGACCTTATCACTAGTTAGAGACCCTCTTAGATTGATCTCCTCGCCTTAACCATAAAGGTATGTAAAGGCAAGATCAACATAACTTTTATTTGGCTCATGGACTATGCAAGTGGGACCACATGTGGCAATTTTACCACTTCATATCCAATGTCAAGTGTATAACCATTGTCCTTGTTCTATCGATGTCACTAAGTAAAGAACCCCCATCGTGGGGGTGGTCACTCCCACTACAGACGTATCTAGTCTTGTCCATGTAGAGAGTCTATATCTCCTGATTCTTAGGGCTAACCCACCGTGGAGTTGGTACCCAAATCAAGATGGGCTCGACAATTAAGGCCTTGGGCTTGCCTAAGGCCCTCTCTGACTTAATCTTTTGAGAAATAAAAGAGCATTTTAAAACCATTAGTAATTTCCTTGATGAATAAATTACATACTTCTTTATTTCCTAATTGGAAACCTAGTATAATAGGAGAATACCACCATGAAAAATTGAAAATTTCCATGAGAGTAATTTTCAAAAAGAATTTTAATAAAATATCCACTCTCAAAATTTTAAAACCTATTTTCATAAAATTCTCTTTCTATACACAATTCCAATTAATAAATATTTTATCTAGGAAATGTTTCAAAGAAATTTATTTCCATCAAATTTCTAAGACTTTTGGTAATAATCTTTTAATGATAAATTATCTCTAAAGAAAATTTTCAAAATATTTGTTTTCCAAATTGGAAACTCTTGTGTAATAAGGAAATTACCAATTTATGAGATTTTGAATAATCTTGAGAGCACCTTATCCAAGAAAGGAACTTTGATTCTCATATTCAAAAATCCTCATAAGATTTACTTTCCTTATTCCTTACACTTTTTAATAAATATTTCCATGAAAATTTCATAATAATTTATTCCATTAAATACTACCAAAAATAGAACCTTTAGTAATTCCTTAATTGATAAAATATTCTCTATGAAAAAATCCCAAAAATGTTTATTTCCAAAAAGGAATTAAACAATCTATTTTAGAAAGTATTTTCAAAATAATTTATGTCTCCATTAAATTACTAAAACTTTTCAAAGTTATTTTGATAACCCTTCTTATCATTAATTCTCTATCATGAGATTTTTCAAATCCATCATTTATTTTTTAGACCAAGATTCTTGTACTAAAATAATTGCTCTCTTACTCCTTATCATTGAAGTATCCAAACAGAATGGTTTCTTTCTCTCTCGGGGGCAGAGCCTGGAAAACCAACTATAGATATAGTTTTCCTTCTCTTACTAAGAAAGAACAAGAAAACCTCCTAATGAAGTTTCATTCTATTGGATCCCATATTCATTCCATTTAAAGTCAAACTTTTTTTGTGTACAAGAGTTGTATTTATAAAAATCAAATTAACTAATCATTTTTAAAATTATACTACATTACATTTCTTCCATTAGAATCCCCTCTCATTTCCCCAAATTCCTGTTTATCTATTAGTAGTAGATAAAATTAGTTGGGTTTGTTATTATAAATCCATAAAAAATAAAATGAATACTATTCATTAATTAAAAAATAAGAATTGTATTTTATTGAATTTTAATTCTTTCAAACAACAAGAAATTATTTAAAACCTAAAAAATGATCAAAGAGGTAAAAGTACTTATTTAAAAAAAAAAAAGATAATTATGTTATTATATTTTGCCTTTTTTTTTATATATATCTGTTTTAAAAAGGTTTGTAACTATTTTTGTAAGTTTATATTTTACCTAAAAATTTGAAGATATTATCATGGTGAGTTTTATATTTGCAATATGTTATAACTTGATAAATATTAAATTTGAATGGAGATTATTAAGATTTATTTATCATTATTATTATTTATTTATTTATTTATTGGCTTTTGGAGAGAGAGAAAACAATATAAGATTTGTATAAGGGACAGTTACATAAATAGGCATAGCCTCACCCACTCCCCAAGCAAGGCAAAAGGTTAGATTCGAAGACCGAAATATTCAAAATATTTTCATCGATGAGATTATCTTGGTTGCACTTCCATTTTTTAACTTTGGCTTGTTAGAAAATCAAGTAAATACCATCTTTCAATTCTAGTTTAATGAACCAAAATAGATCTATAAACTCACCTTGTGACATTGTGATAAAGATCACCTTATATAGATTGTTTACAATGTTGAGTCACTTTGGCAACAACTTATATCTCTTGAATGGGTATTGACATCTTGTATCTTCCCTTCCTTACTCTCTCACACTCGATGTTTGTATAAACATGATGAGAAATCTCATAAACTTAGGGTGAGTGGAGAGAGGGACCAAGAACCCTTTTATATCGTTTCAAGTGACATTCTATCAAAAGTCACAAATGAACACTTCCTTCTAAATACATGAATTCTTATTTCTTAATTCCATGTAGTATTCAAGGTATATGAAAATTTTAATGCAGGTACATGACTTTGGTCATTGCACCTTGTACACAACTTGGTTAGTTCATGACTTTGGTCATGATACCTTATATTTTTCCATGTGTCATATACATTTAATTTTCCCACATACATTAAATGTATAGTATGGGAAATGTAAATACATTAAGTTCATGACTTTGGTCATGAACCTTTAGAATAATGTTGTATTAACTTTATGTGGTCATGGAGGCCACACTAATTCCAAAATTGCTTTCATAATTATTTGTTAAAAATTGATCCCTAATTTATTTAAATTTAAAAAAAAAATAGAAGAAAAAGAAAGAAAAGTATCAAAAGATTTTTCATTCTCAAGTTTTTTTTAGGTAGATTTTAAAAGAGGAAAACACACCAACAATATTTATTCTTCTCTAGCTATCAAACCAGTACCTCACCTCATTGAATCCCATTGAAAAAATAATTTTTATTAATTTTTGTTTTATAATTAGCAAATATGTTTCTACTTTTTATTTTTAAAAGCAATTTTTTAAAATAGAAAATAAAAATGAGTACAAAACATGTTGAGCATTTATAACAAAATTTTAGAAATGATTGAAAAATAATATATGTTTTTAAAGTTTAAAAATAATTAAAACAGGAATGTATTCAAAGAGCAATAGGACATTCCACTCCACTTTTTCTAAAATATTATTCGAGATGATGAAATTAAAATTTTAAAAAAATATATTAATTTCTAATTATTGAAAAAGAAAAAAAGAAAGATAAAAATAATAACCTAATCCAGATTGCACATCGTATGCCAAATTTGTTAAGGACATTGCAACAGACCCGAATTCATCGCTCTTACTTTGTTTTCTGCTTTGAATTCGTCCACAACTCCCATCCACCAGATTCCTCATCTTCAATGGAGGTAAGAAAAGACGATTTTCGAGTTCATCTCATCACAGGGACCTTCTTTGTTTGCATAGTTGCAGGTGGAACATGCCTTTGCCTGTACATTTTTCTCCCGGGAGCACAACACACTTCTTGGTACCCGATTGTAGGCTTCATTCTTGTGGCCATCCCATGGCTCTTCTGGCTTTTAACCTATTGCTATAGATGTTTCAAAACTGGCTTCCAACACATTCAGGAAGAACGAAAATTTGCCAAGGGGTTTAACCATGTTGCACCCAATGCTGCATCCTCAAGCCCAGCGACTACTACTGCACAGACAGAATCTCAGGCAAATTCTTCTGGTAGCGAGCGCCGGGTGCATTTTGGGGCTGTTATTGTGGTGGGAGAGGACGGTGATATTAGCCATGGGGAAGCCGATGACAATGCAGATAGCAGGGAGCCATAGCACTGATCTGCATTAAAGTAACTGTATCATACAAAATGATGGGAAGTTACAATATTTCCAGGGGATGTGAAATTTGCTATTAGCACTTTCTCTATCTTTTCTTGATATTGTGCTTGAAAATGTGTGTTTTGTCTTTATCATATGGTGCAACTTTGAGGCCTTTTGGAACCATGTGATAAATAAATGACCTAACAAGAATGTGTACGGCAGTATCATTGGGATGAAAAGTTGTCTCCCATGTCGAAAAAGTCAGCAAAAGGGAGAGATGTTTTGGAGGAATTCTCCTATTTTCCAACTTGTGGTGATGATGAAGAGACTAGAGATATGGTTCATTCCATGTAATGCTTTTAACCATTTAGATGAAATCCAAACTTCAGAAAGGGAAAAAACATTTGATTTTCATTGTACAATGGTTAGTGCTATTTTTGTTTCGTTTGTTTACACCATGCATGCAAGAAGTAGAGGAACGTTGCAGGCATCAGATGGTATGAATTAACTCTCCAATTTTATGCATGAGCTTGTAACATACTATTATTTAAACAAAGTTGTGATAAGAAATCTTGGAATCTCTTCGTGAAAACACAAATTTGTATCAATGGGACAATGATCGATCTCATTTGATTTGTGCTGCAGTAATTTATGCAAGGGGCTGAGCAGACTTTTGGTTTAGGCTGCACTTGCCAACTCCTGCCCACCCAAGGCCAAGGCTGGCCAGTCTCTGACTGTGGCACATAACCAAAAGATGGCCAGGGCCATAGACGACCTCCAAGCCACCCTATGGGGGACGAAGTCCCAACCCATCCTCAGTAATAAGAGCCATAGTCTAATGGCCAAGCCCAAACCAAATATTTCCACAACTCATAGGATATCAGTTAGAATCCTGTCATGATTGGGAATGGAGTCGTGAATTTTCCCCACAATAAAATAGAGACAGATTAATCTCCCTATTGTATTGTATAAAACTCTTCTTGTTTTAGACAAAGCACATTCGTTCTACAAGATAACGTACTACAAATCTACAGATTTGGATATTAGGGAAAGTTTATCAATGTTCAACAAAGAATGGAAAATAATAACATTTTCTAAGTTATTTTCTAGTGGATACACTCGTATTTCATGCATGTTATTAAATCAATGATATTTTGGACAGTATGATACTAAAAACTGTTGAAAATAATAATCTGATTTCAAAGTTAGATTGTAAGAATTTTAAAATTTTGAGAAGTGTCAGAAATTGTTATATATTTATATTTCTTGTGTTATTTAGGAATCATAATTTAATTATGAATTAAATTTGTCATAGTACAATTACGATTAATTTATTATAAATATAAACTTGTTATTATGTCAATTAATTGTTTATTCATAAAAATTAGTGAAATTATTGTCAATACCCAAAATTTTGTGCTTCTAACACTGGTGCATAATAAAAAATTCATGAAAAGTGTAAAACTTATAGATCAGGGCTAGGATGCCAAGGAAATTTGTAAAATCTGAAGAAAGTTGCATTTTCTTTTTCGGGGAGGCCATGACGGCAAATAATTCAATCCAATCACAAACTCTAGAATTCATTGGTAAGAATTTTGACAATTGGCGCATGCAGTTGGGTGCATTGTTTAGATCTCAAGGTTAATGGGATCTAGTGAATAGCTGATGAGTACAATGAAGTGACTAATCAAATAGATTTCAAGGCACAATTAAACGAATAAAAAAATTTATTGAAAGATTCTAGAAAAAAAGAAGATAATAAAGCACTTTGTGCAATATTTCAAACAGTAATTAGTAAATCCACCTTTGAAAAATTTAGAGAAGTAGAAATATCAAAGGCATGAAATACTCTACAAAAAGCATTCGAAGTTGATGATCATGTCAAGCAAAAAAAGTTCAAGATACTAAGAGAAGAATTTGAGTTTCTATGCATGAATGACTTTAAATCAATCTTAGATTATTTTAATTATGTATAAACCTTTCTGAATCACGCTTGATGATGAGAAAAAAAATAGTAAGGAAAATCATGTGATAAACCTTTTCTAAATACAAAATTTGCATGTGTTGTTACAATCATTGAAGAAGAAAATTTTAGACCAAGGGTCGGTCCAATTTAGTTTTGGTTATTATAGAATAAGGTTTGGATCCTTGCATTGGTTATTTTAAAATTTGTAAAAGTTATTGATTTCTTTAGGTTTTGATGGATTGGTGGGTTTATTATGTTCACATGAAAAAAATGATAAATAAAAATGTTAAAACTACTCATTTAAAGTAGGATTTGCAAAATAGAGCATTTATAAGAAGTAGTGGTAGCAAAAATAAGTTGCAAAGGTCATGGTTGTAGCCAAGGTTGAGAAAGAGATAAGAACTCCATCAATAGAGATTGAGATGGAGATAAAACTTCTTCTAGAAGAAGGAGAAACACTCCTAAAACTTAAAAACTAAAAAATAAACAAAGCAAAAAAGAGAAAAAAAAAATAGAAGTTTCATATACAATGTCTTGGATGTAAGAGGTGTGGACATTATGAGTCTAAATGTCAAATGAAATGTCATAATCACCAAGTAGAGTAGGAAAATACCATTAAAGTGGATCAAAATTTGTTATTAATTTTCCTATAATCCTACCAAGGATAAAATAATTATTTTCATAATTGGGTGAAAATTTTAGAAGAGACTTTAATTTGGAACTAAATCTAAAGTTTTGTTTATAAGAGAAGATAAAATTAAAATTCATTCTAAAGATGATAGTAACGTTACTATAGGAGACTTAATGGCCAAACATTAAAAGGAAAAAAAATTCAACATATAAACAAGAGTCAATGTCCTAACAATCTCCTCCTTTGGCAATTTTGTGATAAAACATCGTTACATAAACCCACCTGAACTCAAAGTTTACATAACACACATTAACGCTCAATTAAAAATAAACTAAGAGAATGCTTTGCATTATCTTGTAATACTTATATTCCAACCCTATAATCTGCACACATACAAAAAATTATACCAAAGGTAAAGCAATGTGTAGGATAAGATATGATCAACATAGCAAAATAGGATAGTTGGAGATTTTGCTTTATGCATTGTGAAAGCATATAAGAGGAACAGATCCTTATAGTGACACCAAGGTACATAACTAAGCTCGAGAGGAATATATATTTATGCAATTCAACTAAATCTAATAAAAACTTTATAAGACATAATAGATCAACAATAATCCCTTGAGGTCTATCTCCAACTAGAAAATAGGCAATGAAAATCATGTGAAGAAGCTTCTATGATTTAAAATAGTTATAGAGACGGTCAATTCAAGCATAAATATCTTGCAGGAAACATATGGATTAGGTATCTCTCCTAAACTTCTAAGTTATACTTTCTTCAGTTGATTTAATTTTCTCTAATGTCTTAGTTTTAATTTCCTCTAATATTTTAATTAATTTGCCCTAAGAATTAAATGAATAAAAGAATGAATTAAATAAATAATTCAAAAATTATTAACTTTCCTTATTTGTCAAGGAGTTTTTTTATATTTTCTCTATTATCTTAATGTCTATGCTCCCCCCTATTTAGGTGAATCAAATGTTAATATGTTCAATGATCGCCCCTTTTTGTCATAAAAATGGAAAAGTATATGAATTATAAACATTGAAAAGCACACAAGAGATAAAGAGAAATAAGATCATATATATATATATATATATATATATATATATAACAAAATGTAATTTTGGATACAAAGATATGCAATATAGAATGAATTCAAATCAAATATATAAGATGAACAACTAGGCATTAGGTGGAAGTGGAGAGGCAGAGCTCGAGGCACCCTAAGAGTGGATCCAAGAAATGATGTAATCAAGTTGTCCTCGAATCTCACGAAGCTAAAGATCCCATGAGTCTATTCTCTGATGCAGACGAGCCAGGGAATTCTATTTCTTGGGCAGTCGAGTTAGCAAAAGAAGATGCCTCATGAGTAGCTTGAGAAGAACTTGCATGACCTCGACTAAAACGAGCACTCGCACTAGGCTTGGAATACTTTGCCTTGGGAACTATGCCTTACTCCATAGCTTGGAGCTCATCCTCCTCAGTTCTTACCTCTTGATTAGCCTACTAGGCTGCATCCTATGGACATGGTGAGTTGGAGGACTCACCAGTGTATACACATGGCTATAGTGCTTGGCTTAGGAGCTTCCATCAGAAAGGGCATGGGTAGTTTGGACCCTTAGAGTCGAGTTAATCTCAAAGCTTACTTCCTCCAAGATACAAGAGATCAGGAGGGTGAAAGGAAAAGTGTCTCCTTAGAAAGATGGATCATGAAGAGGAGTCATTGTGTCCAAAATCAACTAGTCAATGTCGAATAATTGGTCAAAGAGTATGACATGAATGAATCGAGCAGAAAATTGACGGATCTGGGTCCGATGAGTAGACAAGTAGAAGGAGTAGGTAAAAAAAGTAGCAAGAAACCATGCTAGCTTGGAGAAGTCAACAATCAAAATATAAGATGGAATAGGGTGAGGAGTCAATGAAAGTATTCAAAAGAAAGAGTTCCTATGTCGAAAAGACCCTAGAACGGAATGCCTTGGATAGGCTCAGTTGACCTAGGAGGAGTCATCTCTCTCTACCATCTACAACTAACCATAAATAAAGTGAAGTATGAAAGGACATTGAAAAGCAATAAAATTAATAACAATCCAAAGGAAAAATAAACTACTAGGAATATTAAAAATGATGCCCAAAACAATACTATGCAAACAGAAATGAGAAATATGAAATGAACTAACCTCAAAAGGTAAAGAAGCAAAAACATAGAGCACTTGAAACAACTTGGAAAGAGTGAAATGAACAAATGGCACATTAGATGGCTTTAAATAGCCTACAGGAGCACTCGATGCAGATTAGCACTCGAGTGTCGTGAACACTAGAAGTAGCGCTAGATATGACTTATAAAGCTCAAGCATTTTAACCCCTCAAAGAGGCATTGGAAACAACTTATAGTGTTTGATCGTTAGTAGCGTTAGATAGAGCACATGAGCATTGGTAACAATGCTCGAGCACTTGAAGCCACAAAACAACTCAAAGCAAGCCAAGGGAACTAAGAAACTGAACAAAGTTAATTAGAAACCATGAAATAGTGAAGATGACACAAGAAACATAAAAGCAAACAACTTAGGTAGATCATCATGTTCAAGAACTCACAAGATTAGTTTAATCGTTAATAAATCAAGTTACTTTAGATATTACACATTAATCCATCAAGAATGAGGTTTCAAGTTCAAAGGTCAAAGTTAATCATAATCTTAGTTTCAAAACTCAATGCATAACCATCAATGTATAAAAGGGTCAACATAGAAACATAAGTATTGATGTTCAAGGAAATACGACTTACTATCTAGTTTTATATTTCGAGATCGATCACTTAGAAAATATCCGATCATCCTTTAGGTCAAATTAAAGTACACATCTAGTCATTTTGATTTAAGATTGCCAAATTTCTATTTAATACAACCTCATTGATTTGCATATAGCACAACTTGACTTCCCCTTAATTTAACACCATTTTTATTTTTATTTTGAAAATGGAGGTATTGTACACCATGATCAATATTGATTTTTCATTTTTTTTCATTCATGGTTGCCTTTGTATCCATTTTGGGGTTGTGTCTAAATGTTGCAAGTGAGCAGCAACTTACAGTTAAGAACATGAATGTTGGAAAAAGTATGAGATTTATGTTTAACACATGATTCAATATTTTGCACTAACTCACTTCGGGAAATAATTATAATGATCTTAGTCAAACAAAGCCTGTAGATAATAAGATTTGAGTGTGACAAAGGATTCTTCCGAAATGAACAAGGTCTACTTTATGAGTTAAACTTAAGAAGTCTCTCTCTAGATCAAGCACAAAATATAAGTAAGATTGAAATTCCACCATACAAAGACTTTTAATTATCAGGAATCAAGTACGTCAATAGTGATTAACAAAATTCCATGAATTAATCCACATCAAGTCTTATAGATCTAGTATATTTCTCTAGTTCACAAACTCAAGATATTATATATCATGCTAATATATCAAGTAATTAAAAAAAAAATCATATGCCCAAGCTAAACTAAAATAAAGCTAAAAGAAACAAACAGAAAATAGACAATAAGCTCAAAACCTTTGAAGCCTATAACTTTTGAAGATTAGTCGATTAGTCATATGCCCAGGAATTCCTAAGGAACTCAAACCGAAGAGAATCCAAGGGTTTGGTAAGAATATCTAACAATTGATGTTCAATGGGGATAAACTCTAGAGAGACAACCTTTTCTTCAACTAGATCCCTAATGAAATGATGACAAATTTCAATTTGTTTAGTATGAGAATGAAGAACAAGATTCTTTGAGATATTTATAGCACTAGAGTTGTCACAATGTATGTTCATGGTCGCTTGCTCAATTTCATAGTCTTTAAGCATTTGCTTCATCCATAAGAGTTGTGTACAAAAACTTTCAGCAAGAATATATTTAGCTTTGGTAGTAGATAAAGATATAGAATTTTGTTTCTTACTAAGCCAAGCCAAAAGACAATCACCAATAAAAAAAACAAACACCATATGTGTTTTTTCTATCCTCGTCATTTTTTACCAAGTCATCATCAAAATAACTAGCAATCACAAGAGAAGAATCATTGGGATACCATAAACCATAATCAAGAGTCCCATTTATATAACGAAGAATTCTTTTAATATTTATGAAGAGTAACTCTTTGGGATTTTTTTGGTACCTAGCACAAGTTGCAACACTAAAAGATATGTTAAGATGACTTGTTATGAGGTAAAGAAGCTTCCTATCATACTTCTATAGAGTTTTTACTCAACATCTATTCTAGATGCATCCTTGCTAAGCTTAGCAGTAGTGCTCATAGGTGTCTTAGAGTGCTTGGTGGATTCTAGATTGAATTTCTTAACTAACTCCCTAGCATACTTGGATTGAGAAAAAAATATCCTATGTTTTAGTTGCCTAATTTGCAATCACAGGAAGAATGTTACTTCACCTACCATACTCATTTTGAATTCAGATTTCATTTTCTCATAAATATTAAGGGCGAGATCACTAAAGGTGGCTCCAAAAACTATATCATCTACATAAATTTATGCCACAAACAACTCATTGTTGGACCTATATATAAACAAGGTTTTGTCAACTTCCCCATTGTCAAACTTTTTCTCCAAAAGATAAGTTGTGAGCCTCTCATACCAAGCTCTAGGAGCTTGCTTTAATCCATAAGGGGCTTTCTTTAACCTATAGACATGATTGGGGAATTTTGGATCCTTGAAACCCTTAGGTTGCTCAACATAAACCTCTTCATTCAAAATCTCATTCAAAAAAGCACTCTTGACATCATTCTGGTAAAGCTTTATCCTCAAGGAGCATGCTATTACCAAAAGTATCCTAATTGATTCTAATTTGTCTATAGGTGCAAATGTCTCTTCATAACCAATCTCTTCTATCTATGAGTATCCTTGGTGTTAGGACATTGAGTCTTGTTTATATGTTGGCAATTTTGTTCCAATTTATGTCTGACTATAGAAGTCTTTTTAGATAGTGACTTGCTCTCCATTGAAATCAAGGGTTGTTGTTCTTCCAATCAAGAAGTCACTGTACATCTAAAAATGTTTAGCTTATGTCATATAAGGCTTCTTTAAGGTGTAAAAAGGTTCGTTATCATTTTTGGACTTAAAATGTTTTTTAAAACAATTTTTCAAAAGTAAGGGATGCTCAAGCAATCAATCCCGCTCAAGCGGTTAGCCTACTCAACATGGAACACTCAAGCAGAGCACTCAAGCGATTCAAGTCTACTCAGGTGGTCATGTCAGTCCTGTTGAGTTTAGAAACATATTTTGAATGAATTTCACTCAAACTCAAATTTGGAAACTTAAGATACCCAAATCCTTATGAATTTTGCCCATAAATACCTTTCTTATAATCCTTTGAAGGTTAGAGATTCGAGCTTAGAGATTGTGAAGTTTTTGAGAGATTGAAAATATATCATTTGAGAGACCTCTCATTCTTTGAAGAGGAATTCCTTTAGAGAAACCCTAATTGCCATACCATTCTCATTCTCTTATTCAAGGATTTGGATCTTTCAATTTTTAGTTGAAAACCTAAATCCCTTCGGAGGAACCAAAGCTACTAGGGAGCAACAAGGAGTTGTTGCGTCATGAACGTGGATCAAGCCGTAGGTACTAAAGAGAAAGTCTTTAGGGTAAAGTGGCCAGGTAAATCTATGTAACTTGATTTTGAATAATGGATTTAGATTGGTGGGTCTTAAACCTCGTTGTTTTTTATCTCCACAAGTTTGTGGGGTTTTCCATGTAAAAAATATTGGGTCTCATTGTCTATTTCTTTATATTTGTTATTATGTTTAAAGTATCTAGATTAGGTTAATTTGATTAATCCTAATATATTTTAGGGTTTTCCTAAAAAGTGCATAGCTATTTATTCCTACTTATTTTCTAGTTGATGACTTTGAATAGCTTGGTTTGACTGGATAATTAGTTATTGAGTTAGTTGATTTGTTATCTTGGTGGTTATGGTGGTTATACCCATAACAAATTATTGATTAATTTGTTAAAATTATTGTTAAGTTTGTTAAGTTGGTTATTTTGGTGGTTATTATTATTATCCCTAACATATCTCAACATATATTGTTAATCTTTGGATATCAATTAACCATAAAACTCACTTTTTTATTTGAGACGAAATCTTGAGATAAAGTTTAGACATATTTTATAAATAATTTATTTAAATTTTTTTAAATCACCAACACACCCTCCCTCTAGGTGTTCCCTATTGGACTTTCAATTATTATTCAAGTGGTATTTAAGCAATACCCATTTTTCACTTGGGTAACCAACCTTGCTTTGTTTCTCACAATGACCCCATTTTCATATTGTTTGTTCTTGAAGATCCATTTTGTACCTATGACATGTTTATCTTTAGGACTAAAGACTAAATACCACACATCATTCCTAATGAAATGATTTAACTCTTCCTGGAGTGTGATAGTCCAAGACTCATCACCTAAAGCTTCCTCCACATTCTTTGGCTCTAATTAGAAGGTATAGCATACAAGACCCATCTCATTTATTCTTGATTGTCTCTTAGAAACCTACACTTTCATTTAAATTACTTATAAAATTTGAGATTAGGTAGTTATTAGGTATTCTGGATCTATGCTTATTCCTCGTTTCGTCAGAAGTGCCATTTAAAGGTACAATTTCATCCTTATAGGAATCAACGCCTCTTTTAGGGATATCGTTGGGGTTATCTTTCATGATCTCCACATCTTTAGGGTTATCCCCAATTGATTCTTGGGTTAAAATTTGCCTCTCAATTATATCCTAGTCATACCCAGTATCATTTATAACCACATTAGAGGAATCTCGAATAATATGTGAATTTTGATTATAAACCTTATAAGCTTTACTAGAAGTAGAATAGCCTAGGAAGATACCTACATCAAATTGAGCATCAAACTTCCCTAAGTTCTTGCCATCCCTAAGTATATAACACTCACTACCAAAAGTCCTAAAATATTTAAGATTAGGTTTTCTCCCAATCCATAATCCATAAGATATCTTCTTTGTTCCTAGCCTGAGAAAAATCTTATTGGCAGTATACCATGTTGTATTAATTATTTTTGCCTAGAATTGCATAGGGGTATTATCCATATGAATCATCACCCACGCCATTTCTTATAAGACTCTATTTTTTCTTTCAACCACTCCATTATGTTAAGGAGTTCTAAGGGCTAAAAACTCATGTTTAATTCCTTTAAACTCGCAAAATAGGTCAACATCCACACTGTCAAACTCTCTCCCCCTATCATTCCTAATCCTTACAATTGGATAGCCTATTTCCACTTGTATTTGTTGGCATCTTAGATCTAAGAAACAGAAGCAATACCAATTTTTTTTAAAAAAAAATGATTTTTTAAGGTTAAAGTACTAACCTTTAGGTTTAGGTGTTCCCAAACCTTAAATTCCAAGTGTTGAAGACAACCTTCAAGTTGTTGGAAGTCTCGTCAACCCATAATCTTCCGCCCAATGACTCAATCTTGTTCTTGGTACACTTCCGGTAGGAAGAAAATGAGGGTGTAATCTATGGCTCTCTTTCTCTCTGGATGGTGGAAGACAAAAGTTATGAAAACCCTAACCCCTATGGGGTATCTATAGGGTTCCTAATTGGGCTTAAATGACTTGAGCCCACATGGGCTTGGGTCACTTAATCTAGCCTAAAATGGGTCCTAATTGATTAATTAACCTAATAGGACCTACAAATTAATCAATTAGCCCAATTCAGAGACCTTGTTCACTTACCCCTGTGCAATCTTACGTAATTACCAAAACACCTTTATGCAAAAAAGTGAACCTAGAGCTAATCCGACCCTCATAATCCATGCCGACAAAGTATATGAGCTAAGAGCGGGGATCATTGGGACCCATAGGAGTATTGGCTCCCTCAGAATTAATTCTAAAGTTGATTCAACATCCCACTACAAAGAATCAACTAAACTCAAGTATCCTATGTAAATAACAAAGAGACACTACGTGCTCGGGTCCGTGACCTACTATCCATTGTGTTCAATCTCCCCATGAACTAGTGTCTATAGTCTAACAAGGTGAAATCTATCAAACTTTCAAGACTGCCTCTACTATCCTTAAGTTACAAATTCTCCTATTGTGTATTCAATTGACATGTCTTAGCTCTCAAAGGGCCTATGTCAAGTTCCACTTAAGGAACTACTATGGTCATAGTTTCCATGAACACACCTCCTTATGATCACTCAAGAGGACACACTGTCTCAATCCCATGAGATATCATAGTGCCTTTATTGAGAATACCTGTTGCTATCGGCTTTCATCAACTGTGACCCAATCCATGGGGAATATATGATCAACTTACAATCTCACCCATAGGTCAAAGCCATTGCTAACTTTAGCATAAGCTCAATACTCTCTCAAGTTTGATAGATAACACAATGAAGCAGCTTGGTGAGGTAATGACTGCTTGATAGCCTTAAGTCATGACTCACCATAGGTCATGTCTAATGTGTAACCATACACACTGGTGCACACACCATGGGAAACCCATCTCGATAGCTAAGACCAACCATCCCTCCAATTAGGAGGTGGTGCACTATAACCTTTAATGGGTTGCCTAGACCCATGAACTAGTTATGAACAAGTCATCTATTTGCATTAAACCCATGACTTAGATCTGTTGTGCAATACAATGCAAAATATGCAAACAAGAACACTCATAAAGTATAATACATGAAATAATGATAGATAAAAATGAAATTGGAACATCATTAAATAAATAACGAATTCCAAATTTATTACATCATGTTCTGCTTTTAAGGGCTCTATCCTAACATTCTCCCACTAGTCCTCAAAGCATCATGCCTATAAGGCATGTCAAATACTCATCTTAAACCTATGTTATCCCTGTCACCAACACAGACTCTCCCTATCAATGTCTTGATGAAGGGATCCACTAGGTTCTCCATAAATGGTATCTTGTCAACCATCACGTCACTCTTTAAGCTATCTCAATAATTTGGAGCAAAAACACATAATCCCTCATTCTCAAAAGATATTTGAGTATATGCTTGACATAGCACAATTTTCCTATTTTTTTATCCTTAAAGACTTTAAACCCATGAATATATTATGCCCCTTCTAGATTTCCATCTAGAACCAAGTAGACAACCAGATCTTAACTGATGACAATATTCCTACATCATTCTCAATGAATAGATTGTCATCTACCTACAAGATCCTAGAACACCACCATGCTTCACTGCAGTTTCTTGTACACACAAGGCCCTTTGCTATGAAAATATCTAGTTACATCTTATAGATGTTAATATTAAGATAATTGTTTAAGAACACTATCTTGACATCCTATTGCAATATCTCATTAATGAAATACTCCGCAATGGATAGAAGTACTCTAATGGATTTGAGTATGGCTACTGGTGAAAAGGTTTCCTATAGTTGAAATAATGATTCAAACTATAACCTTTAGCTACAACCTAGCCACATAAATCTCAACTTTTCCATCTACTCCTTTGTTCCTCTTGTAGACCAACTTACACCCATGGGTTTTATCCCTTCAAGTGCTTCTATAGGAACCCAGACTACATTAGAATGATAAGGATTCTAACTCTGCCTCCATAACCTTTTTCAAAAAAAGTGCATCCAAATCACTCATTGATTCATCATAATCTATGGGATCAATCTCATGTTCCTTTAGAATGGCCTCGAAAGACTCTCTTAAATACATGAATCGGTTTAGTTGTTCAATAACACACCCACTACGATGAGGCATCAGTGTACTAGAAATGGGAATGGTTGGTACTGGATCCATAGTATTCTCCAATCTATATTATTGTTTGTCTTATTACATATCATATAATCTTCATCAGAAATATGGTATTTGTAGCAACAAATACCTTCTGATTATCTTACTAAAGTAATAATCCTAAAATCCTCTTAAATATCCTATAAATTGATACACCTCTTTAGAAAAAGAGGCATTACACAATCTCTAAGATATATCCCCAACGAATATGGGAAGTAATGAGAAACCAATCACCAATCTCACTATGTCTATCAAAGTTCAATATCTTCTTTCTATTACTCCATTTTACAATAGAGTCCTTGGTGCACACAATTGGGATATCATCTCATGCTCCATATGGAAAAGATCAAACCTACTAGACACACCACCTCGATCTAATCGAAGTGCCTTGAAATGTTTACCCAATAGGTTATCCAATTCCGCCTTAAATTCAATGAATTTATCCAAGGCATCAAATTTCCTATCTACATATCCAAACCTAGAGCATTTATCATTAAAATGATCAAATACCCATGTTTTCCATACATAAACACAAAGAGTTTCATACACATCATTATGTACTAACTCTAAACATTCCTTGGTTCTAAGTCCTTTTAGAAATAAAGGGGCCTTTTGGTCATCTTACTAGCTATACAAGATTCGCAAACTGGAAGATCCTCTAGAATAAAAGTGTCCAAACTTGATTAGTCTTTGGATCCTATTTAGATTAACATGACCTAGGCATTAGAAGCCAAATGTTTTGTTAATGCTAGGTTCTTTCTTTTAGTGAGATCTGACCACTCTCATTACTTGGCAAAGTGATAATGGAGTCTCACATAAAAAAGGTAATACCTCCCACTAACTTACACACCTAACCTTGCAACTAAAGCTAAGTGCAATCCCATCATGTGACCTTCTCACTTGTTGATAAAGGGCTTGAAATCTATCCACCATAATTGGTGGAATCCACCACTATGAGTTTAACAAGGAGAACATGTTGTATACTTGCCTATCCTTAGGCACTCCAAGAATTCCTTTTCTACTATCCTAAATGTTCACAAAAGAATTATTGTCCATGAGTTTGTTTTCTCATTCCTTTTCTTGAACTTTCCTTATTTGGTGTTATTCTTCTTCTTCTTGGTAGAAAAGCCTAAAGAACCTTGACTTCCATATGAACACCCTTCCACTCTTTCAGAATCTTTTTACCTATCCTAAAGGAATTTGGTAAGATCTCTAAGATAACATGAATCCTAGTGTTCATAATAGTCCTATAAAATGTTTATAAAATGATTTTTCAAAAACTAAGGAATACTTAAGCGATCAACCCACTCAAGCGGCATGGAACGCTCAAGTAGAGCACTCAAGCAGTCCAAGTCCGCTAAAGCAGTCATGTCGAGTTTAAAAACGTATTTTGGATGAATTTCACTCAAACTCTAATATGGAAACTTAAGATACCAAACTCTTTTGGCTTGTGCCTATATATACCTCTCTAATAACTCCTCGAGGGTTAGAGATTTGGTCTAAGAGATCATAGAGATCTAAGAGCTTAGAGACCTCTTATTCTATAGAGGAACTTCTTGAGAGAAAGCCTTATTGTCACACCATTCCCCATCTCTCATTCAAGGATTAGGATCTTTGAATTGTTGATTGAAAACCTAAATCCCATCGGAAGAATTGAAGGATCTACTAGGGAACAACAGGGAGTTGTTGCGTCACAAACGTGAATCAAGTTGTAGGTATGGGATAGTAAATCTTTAGGATAAAGTGATCAAGTAAATCTGTATAACTTGATTTTAAATAGTGGGTTTAGATTAATAAGTCTTAGACCTCATGGTTTTTTTATCTCCACAAGTTTGTGAGGGTTTTCCATGTAAAAAATCTTGTGCCCCATTGTCTATTTCTTTATATTTGATATAATGTTTGAAGTGCCTAGATTAGGTTAATTTGATTAATCCTAATATATTGCAAGGCTTTCCTAAAAAGTGCATATCTATTTATGCGTACTTATTTTCTAGTTGATGACTTTGAATATCTTGGTTAGATTGGTTAATTAGTTATTAAGTTAGTTGATTTGTTATCTTGGTGGTTGTAGTGGTTATACCCATAACCAATTATTGATTAAATTGTTGAGATTATTGTTGAGTTTATTAGGTTGGTTATTCTAGCGGTTATTATTATTATCCATAACATATCTCAACATATATTGTTAATCTTTGGATATCAATTAACCATAAAAATTAGTTTTTATTTAGGGTGAAATCCTGAGATAAAGTTTAGACATATTTTATAAATAAATTATTTAAAAAAATTTAAACCACTCATTCACACCCTCCCTCTCTCCTTCCCTTCCCTTTTGGGTGTTCCATATTGGACTTTCGGTTATTATTCAAGTGATATTTGAGCAATATCCATTTTTCACTATAGCAAAACTATCTCTATCTTAAGGTAAGTTTTATGGTAAAAAGTCTCTCTTTATGACAAATACTGTTTCGTGGTAATATAATATCTTTAGCGGTGAACTAAGTTTGTGGCAAAAAATGTTATAATAATAATAATAATAATAATTTATTTTTCATATATTTGGAAATGTTTTGACCATGGTTTTCCATTTTTAGAAACATGATGACATCCCCACACCTATCCTTCTCGGGGAGGACATTTTGGTCCCCTTAATTCAAACCCATGATCTTTCATCATTTACCACTTTTTGAAAAGACTTTCATCATCTCGTTTATAAAGCAATTGAGGTTCAAGAAGGTATATGTAGACCCTCCATTTTGTCATCTTAGCATATGTTCTATTAAGGGCTCACTCAATATTTAATAGTAGTTTCGTTGTAGCTTATTACTACTACGCAATTTGCCCTCTCTGAGCCACCTTGGAGACTTTGATTGAGGATTTTGTATAGCCCCTCATTGTGACTTTGACCGCCTTCAAGTTTATATTAGGTTTTGCTTGGTCGCACTTTAGGTTAAACTCTGCTTAGTTCGCCCTAGGTCACTTATACACCTTTAGACTCATTCCTTTCTTGCATGATTCGCATAGTCACATGACTTGCATGGGCCGCATGGCCTTCACAATTTGTGTAGTTTGCATATGCTTGGTATTTATTTATTTATTTATTTATTTATTTACACATTTATTTATCTTTTCTTTTTCTTTTTTAGAAAAAATTGCATGGGATTGACCATTTTATTTTGTTTTGTTTTATTATTTTATTTTATTTTGTTTTGTTTTGTTTTATTTTATTCTTTTTATATATTGCAAGATCTCTACCTCTTTTCCTTTGTTTTATTTTTATTTTTTGTTTTTATTGTTTTACAAAAGAATTGGGGCTGTTGATCAACTCTCAAGGCACGTGCACTTAAAGAAGGCAAGCAAAATATTTTTGGAGGAAAAAGGGGATCAATGTGGTTGCATACATATGGAAGGAGGAGATTCTACATCAAGCAGAGAGTAACCTTTCCAAAATGCAAAGGACACAAAAAGGAGAAGGGATGATTTTTTTTTCAGCAGATTGGGTTTCTGGAGGTTGATGGATAAAAATAAAAAAATAAAAAATAAAAAGATTGGAGGCAAGAGACGGGAAGAAGCAAAGAGAATTCCTTTCGATCGTTTTTTTTTTTTTTTTTTTTTTGAGGATTTTGGAGAAGAACCATAGCCGGAAACCAAGTGATTGTGGTTGAGACAGTCCAGGTATGCTTTTTGTGGCTCTCTGGATTCTTATTTATATTGGATTCCTCATTCTGGTTGTTTCTAGACATTCAATATTTTGCTGGTTGGTGTGGACAGTAAAGGCCACAAGTCGTACGGTTGAGATTGGTTCTTTGCTTGTTTGCCATGTTTTGGTTTTCATTCTTTTTAATGCCATTGATTCCATCTGAAAATAATTTGTATGTGTCCATCTTTGAATTTGATGCTAGAAATCATGCCCTGTTTATATTTAGACCCTATTTTGAATTGTTCCTATGTTTCTTAGCCCATGGATTAACACTTGAAATGAGGCTATTATGTTTGTTGATTGACATCTTCTGTTCTTTCCTTCTCTGCGTTTTACTTTGTTTTTGTCTGTTCTCTATTCCTTTTCCCACGCGATGTTCAAATCCTTGTCTGTGTATTCGGGTGTACGTTGGGGGAATGACAGAAGTGTTGATAAGAGGGATAAGGTGTGCAGCAATCACAGTGTTTTCCCGTGTATTTCTGGTGGTTCTATTTCTATGTCTCTATGGATCCTACTGCGGCTTGCCTAGTTCTGGAAGGTTTTGTGTTAGTGGATAAAAGCTCAGATACCGGGTAGTCGATGCTAAGATATTGCAGCGAGTTTATAAGGAAGATTGAGTTTCTTCAAAAGTTTTTCTCCCTGTTTCAGTCAGATTTATTAATTGGATTGGGAACCATCTCTGGTTAAAGATTCTGGATCTGCCATGATGTCCAGATGGATGGTGATAGTCAACCTTGCAATTTGTGTAGCAGGATTTGCCCTCTTGCAGTTACTGTTCATGCTCAATCTAATGATGTCCACGATGAGAAGGGAGCGGTTTTGTCACTGAATAACCCCAATAACCCGTCATCACTTGCCTTTGTTTAAACATTTCTGCAGTTTATTTACTCCATGTTATACCTTCTTCCTCTGGTTCTGGAGATGTTATCAAGGGCTTAGGATTGATTCTCACCTTCTCTTATGCATCCTATCTTTTTTCTTGTGAAAATTTCACTCGAACTACAGTAGTGCAGCAGTTACCCTATTTAAAGACTTGAGGGGCGCAGAACTTTTAGCAAAGAAGATGCATCTAGAAGGATACAGGATTATGGCTTTGTTGAAGGCCCTTGTGACTGCTGTGTTAGGGATGGATTCTAAAGACGAAGAAAATGATGGTCATTGCTTTCTGGTCGATGCAATAGATTCAGCTGCAGTTGACATCAGTAATGAGCAGTTCGTCCAACTTTCATCTTTCATGTATCTGTTCTGGATTACAGAATATTAAAAATTCCGAAACTTGCTGGTCATTTGTGGAGAAATCACAGACTGAAACTGTACTCAAGCTACTGCTATGGCCTAATTTTGCCTAGAGGGGCTTTACTCAGCATTTTCTTCGCTCTACTGGTGCACGCCTTCTGCTCCTCTCTTAGAGATCATTTGAAGAAAGCTTTGACTGAATTTAGCATTGATTCGGGCTCCTTTCCTCCGGATCCTAGAATTTGGAAACGATGGCAAGAATGTCAATGTTGTTTCATTTGCAAATGCTACTCTTGTGCCTTTTATTGGTGACGAAGTTGAAAAAGTAAGTGATAGTGGGTTTCTTGATACTACACCATCCCTTGCTGTTTCTTTGATAGGTGATGATTCCTTGATGCAAATTCACAATAGTGGTATCCGACATATAAGGGAAGGCAGGCATATTAATGAGTGGAGAACTCCTGGAAAGAGAACAATAGTTGAAGTTGGTTCCAATAGGCTCCAAGTGTCTTTTGCACCGAGTGGAGGGGAGCTTATATATTTTGAGGTCGATATGACTGGTCAGTTGATGGAGGTTGAGAAGCATGATATATATGTCTGGAGATGAGGCTTGTTTGGGACACTGCCCTGGTTACTGAAGGAAGACAGAAATCTCGTTTTCTCGCAGTTGGATCATGTGACAACACTATTCGTAGCTTGTCTTTGGATCCTGATGACTGTATGCAGATTTTGGGCGTGCAAAGTGTTTCTTCTCCCCCAGAATCTCTTCTCTTTCTTGAGGTTCAGGCATTAATAGGTGGTGAGGATGGTGCTGATGACCCTGCTAGTTTTTTTTCTTGATGCTGGTTCACGGAAAGGTGTTTTGTTTAGAACGGTGGTAGATGTGGTGGCAGGTCAGCTCTCTGATGCTTGTTCCCGATTCTTAGGACTGAGAGACCTAAAGCTATTCTCTGTTATTGTGAGAGGCCGACGTGCAATGCTATGCTTGTCAAGCAGCCCTTGGCTTGGTTATATTCACCGAGGGCATTTTCTGTTGACACTACTTTCTTGTGAGACGCTTGAATTTGCTGCCTCATTTTCATCTGATCAGTGTGCTGAAGGTGTGGTTGTTGTTGCTGGGGATGCGCTAAGGGTCTTCATTATTGAAAGACTGGTTGAACCATTTAATGAAACTGTGATTCCTTTAAGGTATACACCGAGAAAGTTTGTTCTTCAACCCAAGCAAAAATTATTGGTAGTTATTGAGAGTGACCAAGGAGCATTTGCAACGGAAGAGCGTGAAGCCGCTAAGAAGGAATGCTTTGAGGCTGCTGGAGTGGGTGAGAATGGGAACGGTAATGTGGAGCAGATGGAGAATGGTGGCGAGGATGAAGATAAGGATGATCCTCTCTCTGATGAGCAGTATGGTTATCCAAAGGCAGAGCCTGACAAGTGGGCCTCTTGCATCAGAATTCTTGATCCTAGGACAGCATGCACAACTTGTCTGCTGGAGCTTCAAGATAATGAGGCTGCATTTAGCATATGCGCTGTGAATTTCCATGATAAAGAGTACGGAACTCTTTTAGCTGTTGATACACCAAAGTCGCTGCAGTTTTGGCCCAAAAGATCTTTTGATGCGGGCTATATTCATAATTATGTTCCGCTTGCTTTATGCCAGCTCCAGGGAAGATTACTTGCCGGAATAAGGTCTATGCTCAGATTATATGATTTGGGAAAGGAAGATTGCCCAGGAAATGTATAGACGGGATGGAAATCAACTGTATATATTTGCTAACGACAGTGTTCCAAGATGGCTGACAGCATCTTACCACATAGATTTTAACACCATGGCAGGAGCGGACAAGTCTGGTAATATCCAAGCTTGATTTAGAGAATGAAGCAGAAGAGTTAAAGAACTCTAACGTAAACCTGCAGTTAGAAAATTCTGAATTGGTAGAAAGGTTAGAAACCATTCAAGTCTTTGCAAGTTTTGTTCTAGAATGTCCAGAGGTAGAAGAAGTGAGGAAACTGAATCACAGTTTGAGACACTAAAATGAAGATTTGTCAAAGAAATTGGGCAACTCCAAGCAAATCAATGCTCACTGATGTGGGGAGCGAGTCTATCTTCAGCAGCTTAATGTTCACCTATGCCATGAGCTGAGAAATTAACAGACTGGTGGCTCAACTGCATGTAAAAAGAACTATTGCATTCGCTCAGCAGCGGCCCTCACTATTGGACTTTCTTCAGCACACCGAATTTTGGAAAGCCAGAGGACTCCTACAAGCTAATTCCATGGATGTGCAAGCAACTTATGAAGTCAATTCCAGGGAGTTGCTGTTTGTTGACGCCTATCACTTGAGTGGGCCATATAAAGACACTTTGTTGCCTGCATCTGCCTTAGATGCAGATGATGAAATATATCCTCTAGCTTATGGGATGGTTAATACTGATAATGAAGACAACTGGACGTGGTTCCTAGAGCATCTGAACTCTTTTCTAATGGATCATCATGTGATTCTAATTTCAGATAGGAGCCCAAGCTTTCTTCCAGTAGCTAACAAAGTATTTGGCAGTGGTTACAATGCTCACTGTCTCAGCCGTTTGAAGGAGAGCCTAGACTACTTCATAAGTAGTAATCCGATCTTAAAGATGGGACATTTAAAATCTGCTCTTGATGCCAAGGTCAGATATCAGACTTCTTCTAGACAATAAAAATCCTCATTTTCCATAAACTTTTGCTACCATTTTCCTTTTGGTATGCATTTTCACTGTTTTCAAATAATTTTATGGTTTCTCTTTTTTTTTTTAATAAGCATGAACAAACTTCATGATTCCAAATAAGGGAACTCATTGAACCAATTCATGCAAAATAATGCGGACCTTGGTGGGGGGTCCAACATTCTTGACATCTTCTTTGATATTGATTCAAATGAGGTGTTTGTTTTATATTTGATTGATGTTGAACTTTGTTGTGATACATAAGATTGTTTTATAATTATTATTGAGCTAACCTTGTTTTCCATAGAAGCGTTGATGCTTGCTAACCAGATGCGCTCTCCACCACCTTAATTTCAAAATCTCATGAATATGCGTGTCATTGCCCTTGTTTAGTGTCATACTTAACTATCTTGATATTTGTTTGATTGTTTCTTAGTATTTGTTTGATTATATTTGGTAAGAATACATGTTGTGATGAGGGCACGACGAACAAATGGAATGCAGATCCTATTCAAGTTCCAGTTCGTTCAGTTACAAGGGCTCGAGCTAAAAAGTTCAAGGAAACTCTCAATGGACTGATTCACAAAATTTGGGTTGAGGTAAATTCGTGGAGGCCCAAGAAAGAAGCTCTACATGTTCCACAAGGTTGGATTTCCATGATTCAAGCTTTGGAATAATCTAGAAGAATCCATCAAAGAGAACATGCCACAAATTGCATGGATTGAATGGAGTTTTCTAAATTGGTGATTACCCAATTTTTGACTCATCAAGGAGATTGGTTGGTGCAATCTAAAGCAATCTTTTAAGATTGCTAAATTACCTTTCTTATTTATTATTATATTTTAATTTTTGAATTTTATGGGAAAGTAATAATTTAGAAATTCCCTTGTTTCCTTTTTACTTTGGGGTAGGCATGATATTAGGAAATAATGGATTCAATTTTCAAAATCCAACTCAGGATATTTTAGTTTCCCTTTTCTGGCTAACTGCGAATCTTAGGCAAAATATTTAGGGATTTTCTAATTACCAAATTTGTTGACGTCTTTGTATTTAAATAGCCATCAACTTATTGAAAAATAATACAGATTTCATTTATAATTTAGTGAGAGAAAATTCTCTTTGGTTCTTTTAGAACTCTTTGAACTTATCAAAAAGATTTTTGTGGCGTTCTCCGTCAACTTATCAATCAATCCTTCCATAATTGATTGTAACATCTTCATTATACCAAGGTTCTTGCTTCCATATAAGCAACAAGTCATAGTTTCATACAAATCTGTTTCTAGACGATCTTGGAGCTATTCTTGATTCAAAGTTTCTCAATTTAGTGGTGTGGATCATATCAGTTGGTATTAAAGCTTGGCACTAGTTGTAAGTTTGGCTATTTTTTTATTTTAAAAAAAAATGATATTGCAATTCAAGTCTTATAATTCTTATTTTTTAATTTTACATCTTTGTGTTCCTTTTCAATTCTACAAATCTGAATTTCTTGCTCTAAACAAACTCTAAATACGTAGGCTTAAAAGAATTGATTCTTTAGTGCGAATTTTGAAATCCTTAAATCCGTGACACAGCCTTGCTTTGCTAAGCCCTTAAATCCGAATTTCTCTTAGTGAATCCTTGGTGAATTGTTGATGCAAATCTTGATATTTGTTTTATTAGTTTGATAAGAACCTATAGAGGATTAGTACGAGTGGAAAAAGGCAAGAGTAGTGAGCACATAAGAGGGTAAAAACTAATCTAATTTTGTGTGAAAACACGAGTGAAAGCTGAGTGAATCATTCTTTGAGTGAAACACATGAGGGAATGTGTGAGGTTCTTTTTTTTCTAACTTTGTTTTGTAGCAAACATGTCATACTTGGACAAAAATATTTTTCGGGAATGCATCAGAAGAGGTTGATCTGAAGTTTCTCACAGAAGCTTTAATGGGTGAGATGAGGAGAGTGTTGAGAGTGGAGATGGAGCAGGTTCATAAACGGATAGATCGAGTAGAGAATGCATGTGTGGAGCAGCCACAAAACGCTCCTAATGTGCGTAGGAGACAGAGAGTTCAACCTAAGGAAGTGAGAGTTAAAGAAGACGAGTATTATGGAGGCAAATTTGATGAAGAAGATGATCGGGATTCAATTATTGGCAATAGGAGATATGGTGGCTGATTTAGATAGGCTAGGAATCGGGAAGATAATAACTTGGGTAGTATTAAGATGAAGATTCCATCGTTTCAAGGAAAAAACTATCTTGAAGCTTACCTTGAGTGGGAGAAGAAAATAGAATTAATATTTGATTGTCATAATTATTTTGAGCTTAAAAGAGTAAAACTTGCGGCCATTGAATTTTCCGATTATGCGATTATTTGGTGGGATCAACTAGTATTAAATAGGATGAGAAATAGAGAACGTCCAATAGAAATGTGGGAGGAGATGAAAACCGTGATGAGAAGACGATTTGTTCCAAGCCATTACTATTGTGAGTTGTACCAAAAATTGCAAAGTCTTACACAAGGTAATCGAAGTGTGGAAGATTATTATAAGGAGATAGAAATCACTATGATCTGAGCGAATGTAGAGGAGGACTGAGAGACTACTATGGCTAGGTTCTTAGTTGGTTTGAACCGGGAAATTGCTAATTTGGTGAAATTACTACATTATGTGGAGTTGGAAGATATGGTGCACATGGCTATCAAAATTGGGAACCAACTCAAGAGGAGGGGCATCAGTACATGGCAAAACCTTAACTCGGGATCATCATGGAGGCCGAATTTTGTGAAGAAAGAGGATAAGCAAGCCACTACCAAGCCCAAAATCAAGCAAAAACAAGAAGCAACCAACCATGGAAATCAAGGTAAATCTAATTCATCCACCACTCGGAATCGTGATATTAAGTGTTTTAAATGCCAAGGCATGGGTCACATAGCAAGCTAATGTCCAAACAAAAGAGTTATGATATTACGAGATAATGGTGAGATTGAGTTCGATCACGAAGATAACACTGAATCTATGCTACTATTGGAGGACATGGATGATGAGGAATACATTGTCCAAGGAGAATTATTGGTTGCAATGAGAGCTCTAAGTATGAGGTCAAAGAAGATGACAAAGTGTAGCGAGAAAACATCTTTCATACTAGATGTCACGTGCAAAACAAGGTATGTAATATGATTATTAATGAAGGTAGTTATACTAATGTTGCTAGCACTACAATGGAGGAGAAATTAGGGTTGTCAACAATTAAACATCCTTGGCCTTACAAGTTGCAATGGCTAAATGATAGTGGTAAGGTGAGGGTTACTAAACAGGTGTTAGTATCCTTCCGCATCGGGAGATATGAAGACGAAGTTTTGTGTGATGTAGTTCTAATGCAAGTTAAACACTTGTTACTAGACCGATCATGGCAATTTGATTGGCATGTTAAGCATGATGATTTCACCAACAAATACTCGTTTGGGCTTAATCAAATGACAATCACTCTAGTCCTTTTTGTCACCAAATGAGGTCTATGAAGATCAAGTGAGGTTACAAAAAGAGTGATCAAAAGAAAAAGAGTGAGAAAAAAGAAAATAAGTGAAAATCATAAAGAAAATAAAAGAGAGGCCGAGAAAAATGAGAGAGAAAACAAGATGACAGATTCAGCCATTAAGAGAAAAGTGGAGAAAAAAACAAATTTCTATGCAAAAGTGAGTGAAATAAAAAGAGCGACATTTTTTAATCAACCAATGATTGTACTTTTGTACAAAAAGGCGTATTTAAACACTAACAAACTTGACGCGTCTTTGCCTAGTTCAGTTGTTTCTCTTTTATAGGAGTTTGATCATGTCTTTTTCAAGGAGGTTCCACATGGTTTACCTGCTATTCGAGGAATTGAACATCAAATCAATTTCGTGCTCAGTGCTTCCATTCCAAACCAACCGACCTATCAAATCCCGATGAGATAAATGAACTACAGAGGTAGGTTAGTGAATTGATGGAAAAGGGGTACGTAAGGGAAAGTATGAGTCTGTGCTTTGTGCCGATGATTTTGGTTTCTAAAAAGGATGTGAAATGGAGAATGTGCATTGATTGCTGAGCAGTCAACAACATAACGGTAAAGTATCATCATTCTATTCCTCGCTTAGAAGATATGTTAGATGAATTACATGGAACTTGTGTATTTTCTAAGATTGATCTAAAAAGTGGGTATCATAAATAAGAATGAGAGAGTAATGAATGGAAAATTGCTTTTAAAACAAAACATGGTTTATATAAGTGGTTAGTTATGCCATTTGGATTAACTAATGCGTCAAGTACTTTCATGCAATTAATGAACCATGTCTTGCGTTCTTTCATAGGCAGATTTGTTGTTGTTTATTTTGATGATATTCTCATTTATAGCAAAAACTTAGATGATCATGTTGAGCACTTAAATTCGGTTCTGAATGTACTTAGAAAAGAGGATTTATTTGCTAACTTGAAGAAGTGCATTGATAAGCTTGTGTTTCTTGGTTTTGTTGTGAGTGCACAAGGAATACAAATTGATGAAGAAAAAATTCGTGCAATTCAAGATTGGTCGAGTCCCACGAGTGTAGGTCATGTTCGTAGGTTTCATGGACTCACTAGTTTTTATAGGAGGTTCGTGAAAGACTTTAGTAGCATCACCGCACCACTTACCGGGGTCATCAAGAAGAACGTTGGATTCAAATGGGGAGATGAACAAGAGAAGGCGTTCCAATTGATCAAGGAAAAATTAACTCATGCTCCTTTACTTATTTTGCCTAATTTTACTAAAATGTTTGAAATTGAATGTGATGCTTCAGGTACAAGTATAAGCGCAGTTCTTATGCAAAGAAGAAGACCAATTACATATTTCAGTGAGAAGTTAAGTGGGACAGCCTTAAACTACCCTACTTATGGTAAAGAATTGTATGTGTTGGTTCGAGCGTTGGAAACATGGCAACACTACCTTTGGCCTAAGGAGTTCGTGATTCACACCGATCATGAGTCCTTAAAGCATTTAAAAAGCCAACATAAATTGAACATGAAACATGCATGATGGGTGGAATTCATGGGAACATTTCCATATGTCATCCGATATAAGCAAGGTAAGGAAAACAACGTTGTCGATGCACTTTCTTGAAGGTACATATTAATTTATATTCTTGATGCAAAATTACTTGATTTTGAGCACATTAAAGAATCGTATCCTTTAGACCACAATTTTTGTGAGGACTCTCGGGCTTGTGAGAAAAACGCAGTGGATAAGTTCTTTAGGCACGAGGGTTTCTTGTTTCAAGAAAATAAATTATGTGTGTCGAATTGCTCTTCGCGTGAATTGTTAGTAAGGGAATCCCATGGTGGAGGGTTAATGGGAGACTTTGGAGTTGCTAAGACCTTAGCCATTTTTCAAGAACATTTCTATTGGTCACACATGAAAAGAGATGTTGAGAGAATTTGTGGTAGATGTGTCACATGTAGGCAAGCAAAATCCCGAGTGCAACCCCATGGTTTATACACGCCACTGCCTATTCCTAGTGAGCCTTGGATTGATATTTCGATGGACTTTGTGTTAGGTTTACCTAGGTCTAAATGTGGTAAGGATTCAATTTTTGTGGTTGTGGATAGATTTTCTATGATGACACATTTCATTCCATGTCACAAAATTGATAATGTTTCACATGTTGTTGATTTATTCTTTAGAGAAATTATAAGATTACATGGTATGCCTAGGACAATAGTTTCGAATAGAGATGCTAAGCTCTTGAGTTACTTTTGGAAGACTTTGTGGTGTAAGTTAGGAACTAAGTTGTTATTTTCTACAACTCGTCATCCATAAACTGATGGTCAAACCAAAGTAGTGAATAGGACTTTGTCTACTTTGTTCAGGGCTATTATAAAAAGGAATATAAAAACTTGGGAAGAGTGTTAACTTAGATGGAAAGAAAAAAGTTGAATTTTTTAAGCAGATACATGAGAAAGCAAGACTCAACATTGAAAGAGGACGGAGCACTATGAAAAACAAGCTAATAAAGGGCACTGACAATTGATTTTTGAACCCGGAGATTGGGTTTAGTTGCACATGCAGAAAAAAATATTTTCAGCACAAAGACGATCCAAGTTGCTTCCGAGAGGAGATGGACCTTTTCTAGTCCTTGAGTGCATCAATGACAATGCATATATGTTGGATTTTTCAGGTGAGTACAATGTAAGTGCCACTTTCAATGTTACTGATTTAAGTCCTTTTGATGTAGGTGATGATTTGAGGACAAATCCTTTCCAAGAGAAAAGAAATGATGAGGGCACAACTAACAAATGAAATGCAGATCCTATTCAATTTCCAGTTGGTCCAATTACAAGGGCTCAAGCTAAAAAGTTCTAAGGCGAATTCGTGGAGGCCTAAGGAAGATGCTTTACATGTTCCACAAGGTTGGATTTCCATTATTCAAGCTTTAGAATAATCTAGAGGAATCCATCAAATAGAACATGTCACAAATTGCGTGGATTGAATGGAGTTTTCTAAATTGGTGATTGCCCAATTTTTTACTCATCAAGGAGATTGGCTAGTGCAATCTAAGGCAATCTTTTAAGATTGCTAAATTACCTTTCTTATTTATTATTATATTTTATTTTTTGAATTTTCCAAGGAAGTAATAAATTAGAAATTTCCTTGTTTCCTTTTTACTTTGGGGTAGGCATGATTTTAGAAAATAATGGATTCAATTTTCAAAATCCAACTCAAGATATTTTAGTTTCCCCTTTCTAGCTATCTATGAATCTTAGGCAGAATATTTGGGGATTTTCTAACTACCAAATTCGTTGACCTCTTTGTATTTAAATAGCCATCAACTTATTGAAAAATAATAAAGATTTCATTCATAATTTTGTGAGAGAAAATTATTTTTGGTTATTTTAGAACTCTTTGAACTTATCAGAAAGATTTCTATTGTGTTCTCCTTCAACTTATCAATCAATCCTTCCATAATTGATTATGGTGTCTTCATTATATCAAAGTTCTTGCTTCCATATAAGCAACGGGTCGTGGTTTCATACAAATATGTTTCCAAACGATCTTGGAGCCATTCTTGATCCAAAGTTTCTCAATTTCGTGGTGTGGATCATATCATGTTGTACGTCATATTCCTGAACTAACTTTGATGTCTTGTGATAACGCTTGAGAAGCAGTCTAGGTACACACCCTAACTCTCCTTTATGATTGTGATTTGAATTTTTTATTTGGCATGCTAGCATTAATAGAATCTTGAAATCGCCTAGTCTACCTAGGTACCTTCAATCAATTGATTAATTTTCACATTTCCGTCAACTTAGCCAATAGAGACCTCTTTAGGGCTTAGAGGGGTGCTACCTCTTTGAGGTACCTTCCCAATATATGACTTGATCCCCAGACCTAGACTCAGGTTTTTCAAAGACATGTTTTTCCAAAACTATGGAGTCATTTCTTTAGGGTTTTCTTTCTTATTTTATTTTCCCTTTTGAAATAAAATAAAATAAGTGGCAACTCCAACTTTCCAAAAAATAATTTTTCACCATTAAAAAGTGAGTCTCATCGACAAGTGGGAACGCACCTGGAAAATGTTGATCCATAATATAACAAACATTTAATTAAGTTCAACATTATTCTTATATTTATGACGAGTAAAAACTTAAATAAGAAAAAAAAATTAAAGATTTCAAAACAAACTTTACAAAATTATCAACACTTACCTACATAATTCTTCTTTTAAAATATTCAAAGAAAGAAATTTTAAAAAAAATTAAAAAATGAGACTTAAAAAAATAAAAAGTTTTGAAAATACATATATATATATATATATATATATATATATATATATATATATATATATATAATTCTTAACAATGAATCTTTGGAATGTAATAGTTTTATAAATGAAAAGAAAAAAAAATTAAAAGTAAAAAAAAAAAAAAATAGTCTATCTCAAGAAGGAGAAACAATTATTTTTTTTTGTTTTATTTTTTTTTTCTTATTTGATCCAATAGAATATTTCAAAATAACATGCATGCTTCAAAATTTATGTATTTTTATTAAATTATACCATTTTCATTTATATCTTTAAAATTAGAATTATTAAACCCACATAAAAAAAGGTCAAATAACTATTTTTTTTTTTTACCTTTGATCAACACTGAACTTTTTTTGTACCTTAAAAAAAGATTATTTTTTATAAGTAATGATTATTTTATATAATATGTTTATAAAATATTAAACATAAAATATTAATTATTTAATAGTTTTATTTAATTCTAATTTTATTATAAAAAAGTAGTGCATACATAATTAAAATAAAATGGTATTTTTTATTACAAATAAGATGGGGCAAAAATATTTTTTTTTTTTCATATATATCATCTACATAAAAGATGTGAGGAGGTTGGGAATGCAATATGTAATACATTCATAAGAGCAAGTTCCCCATCAACATGCTACAATTCAGCTCATCCTTTTGCTTTAGACTATTTAATATTTCTTTCGGCTCAATGTTGCTTTATGACATTTCAACTAATATACTCATTTCTTCTTAACTTAAACAACCAACAAAAGAATGTCCTTCAAGATGTTGCGTTAATGTGATTATGTCTTCCACATTTAACAACCAATATCTAATCATCATCAATTGTCAGTTTCACACCCTTAAGAGTAAATGGACACCCACATTTCTTTGTCCTTGTCAATCTTCTTTTCCTTTTCTTTTTTACTCATTTTGAATAGTAACCTTCAATGAGCCACTTAATACTTCACTTCTTTCACAAGTAAAAGTAATTCTAGGTTTTTGTCCACAAAGTACCCATATATTGATTGTAATAAAAGTAATCTCCTTTACAAATGATAATAGCCATTTCATTCATTTTACCGGTTTCTCATACCCATTCAATTAATGTCTCCCCACTATGATGAATGGTATTCATTGTGAACACGGTTATGTAGTCTATCATTAGCAGAGCTTCTAGTATAGATGCATCATCATGTATTAATATTTTAATTAAATTAATTTTTTAAATAAAAGATGTTGTCCGATTATACAAAGTTAGATACTTTTATAGTTGTCTAACATTGCACAACTGAACATTCCTAGGATGTCTAGATGTATACTGTTGGACACTCTGAAAAGTGTTTGAAGGCATACGAACAGACACCTTTAAGAGTGCCAAGAAGTATATGATCAAACACCCTTAAGATTGTCCGCAAGTATATGGTCAAACTGTTGTGATAAAGCTTTTAAAAACATGACATGATGTAATAAATTTGGAATTCATTATTTAATTAATGATATTCCAGTTTCACTTTTATCTATCTTTATTCATATATTATCCTTTATTAGCATTCTTGTCTACGTATTTTGCATTGTACATGACTTGGATGCATTAAGACTTGCACAAAAGATCTAAGTCATGGGTTCTTTGCTAATAGATGACTTGTTTACAACCGATTCGTGGGTCTGGGCAACCCATTAGAGGTTGTAGTGCACCACCTCCTAATTTGAGGGATGGTTGATCTTAGATATCAAGATGGGCTTGCCATGGTGAGTGCGTTAGTACATATGGTTACGCATTGGACAGGACCTGCGGTGAGTCACAACTTAAGGTTATCAAGTAGTCATGACCTCACCAAGTTGTTTCATTGTGTTGTCTCTCAACCTTGAGAAAATAGAGTTTGTGTTAAAATTAGCAGTGACTTTGACCTACGAGTGAGATCATAAATTGATCATATATTCCCTATGGATTGGGTCACTGTTGATGGAAGCCGGTAGCAATAGGTATTCTCAATAGATGTACCACGATATCTCATGAAATTGAGACAGTATGTCCCCTTAGGTGATCTTAAGGAGGGGTTTTAATGGAAATTATGGTCATAATAGTTCCTTAAGTGGAACTTGACATAAGCTCTTTGAGAGCTAAGACATTTAGTTGAATACATAATAGAAGGATCTGTAACTCAAGGATAATAGAGGTAGTCTTGAAAGGTTAATAGTTTTCACTATGTTATACTACAAACACTAGTTCATGGGGAGACTGAATGCAATGGATAATAGGTCACAAACCCGAACACGTAGTGTCTCGTTGTTACTTATATAGATATTGGAGTTTAGTTGATTCTCTATATTGGGAGGTTGAATCAACTTCAGAATTGGATTTTAAGGAAGCCAATACTCCTATGGGTCATAGTGGTCCCTATTCTTAGCTCATATACCTTATTGGCACTGATTATGAGGGTTAAATTGGTTCTAGGTTCACTTATATGCATAAGGGCATTTTGATAATTGCGAAAGGTTGCACAAGGTAAGTGAACAAGGTCTTTGGATTGGGCTAATTGATTAATTAGTAGGTTCTATTGGATCAATTAATCAATTAAGATCCATTTTAGGTTAGATTAAGTGACCCAAGTTCATATAGGCTCAAGTCACTTAAGCCTAGTTAAGAACCCTATAAATACCCCATAGAAGTTAGGGTTTCCATCACTTTTGGTCTTCCACCATCCAAAGAGAAAAAGAGTTATAGCCTCCACCCTCCTTTCCTCCTTACCGAAGGTGTGCTAAGAATAAGCACTACAAGAAAATGTACTTTTCGTGACAAAAATTTAGGGGCGAATTCTAATTTTGTCGCTAAAAGTAACTTTTACCGATGAAATTTTAGATGTTGTCAATAATGCCAATTTTCTACAAACTTTTCCTAACGAATTTGAAATTTTTGTCGGTAAAAGATGTGGCGGGAAAATTTGGCGCTTTTTTTTTTTGCGCAAACACTTTTGTGACAAAAATAAACTATTTCCCTACGAAAATATTTATCACTAATTATAATTTTTGGTGATGAAAATAATTTCCTCACTAAAAGTTACAACCTTTTATATATTTTTGCTTACAAAATGGTTTCGTCGGTAATTATATTATTTCCTGACAAATTGAGTAATTTTGTCACCAAATAATGTTATTAAATTGTGATATTAATAAAGAATATTAATAAATAAGTAGATTATTTATACTATGAAATAATACAATATATATTTGTTGACACTTAATATTTATACTATAATATTTTATTTATATAAATAATAATAAAAATTAAGGATCCACAAAATTAAATACTAGAATGTAGATTTATTTAAATTTAAATGTTCTATTATGTAATAATAGTATTGTTATGAAATAACAAAAATGTAAATTATTTAAGCAATTAATATTTATAGTGTAATAAGTTATTTATATTTATATATATATAAATAATAACAATAGATAATCCAAGACATGTAAGATTACATCCTATGATATAAATTTATTTCAATTTCAATATTATTATATGGTGCTACACATACATAAATACTACTAAATGATTTTTATTATATTAGGTAAAAGTTATCCATACAAGTCCAATGTAGTATTAAATTTATGTTAGCTATGAATAAGTAAATTTATTCAAAATTATACCTTATCCACTCAAGAAGTAAATTTATACTAACATTTAGTTACCTAGTTTAAATTAATAGATTTTTTTTTAATTATTACTTGGTTTTTAAATAATTGGTCAGAATTAACTTTCTCAAATAAATTGTCTAGTATCTATAAAAACATTCTACCTACATAAAATTCCAAATATTATTTATGTGTACGAAGATATCATATATTATTAATAAATAAATAAGTATAAGTTAAATATTATATGATATAATATATTGTAAGTACTATATGCCTAGCTCTATTTTCATATTTACAAAATAAAAAATGTCTGATATATATAGCACATATGAAATTCTATATAAATATAAAGTTTTTTTAAAAGTTTTCAACCACATCTTTATTAATAATTGGTTATTTTATTTTTTATTGATCAATTATATATTTATTATTTTTAATTATTAATTACTAATTTATCAAAATTGATTAGTTATTAAGAATAAAATCTTAAATTATACCGCAAAATAGTAACTTCTATGGCTACTAACTTGTAAATGAGTTTTTATACTTGTATGCATTTTTAATCAAATATTTAAAACAAATGTAGTTATAAAAATAATTGAAATATATCATAAATTATTATATGATTTATATTTATAGTGTTTCATTATGTTTGATATTTTTGTTTGGAATAGATGAGAAAGGGAAAGAAAAAAAAATGATGTAGAATCCTAATTTCATTTTGATCATTATTTTATTAATGTCAATATGAGTATTACACTTTGGCATTCTCCTAACATTGTCTTTCAATTATACTTTTATTTTATATTTCAAATTTATCACTTTAATCCATAAGTTTGGAATTGAATTTATTCTAGCTATTAATAAACTATAGTCCTCTAATTTGTTCTCATTTAACATTAGGTTTGTTTAGAGGTGACAAAATTTGATATAACTTGAATCTAACACCCTTTCTTGATTTTGGGTTGAGTATAATTGAGTTCAAGTCAAATTCATGTCGACTATGGAGAGTGGCCTTAAATAATATAAGGTCCCAATTCTGATCACCAATTGGTTTTCAGAACAAATGGGGGCTTTGTCATAAAATACTTTGTGGTTAAGCGTGCTGTAGTCAAAGAAATCTTAGGATGAGTGACCCATTGGGAAGTAAGGAGCACCTTGATCTACAAGTGGTATCAGAGTTTGGTCACATGTTTGACGGGTGAGCTAGCACTGTGGGTGAATGGCGAAGGCCTGGGGCGTGGTCAAGACAACTAACAAAGACGGTAGACTATCACCGACGAAATTAATTTGTTACCAAAAATATTTGGCAATAAAAATAAAATTCGTCGGCATTAAATATTGACGACTTTTGGGACAAATTTTATTTTTTTCGTGACAAAAATTCTTACTTTTGTCGATGAAATATTTCGTTGGAAAACACCTTCAGTGACAAAATTTTATTTCATCAAGGAAAACTTTGGGCGACGAAATAAGATTTTTGTCACGAAACTTTTAGCGACGGGTCTAGGGCGACGAACAAGGCACGAAAGAATTTTCGTTGGGGAATGTTTTTGTAGACGAAATTTAGACTTTCAGTGACAAAATATTTTGTCACTAAAAGTCAATTTTCTTGTAGTGAAGGTTGAGTCATCAGGTGGAAGATCATGGGTTTGTGAGACTTCCAACAACTTCAAAGTTGTCTTCAACACATGGAATTTAAGGTTTGGGAACATCCAAACCTAAAGTTTAGTACTTAACCCTAAAAAATCAATTTTAAAAAAATTGGTATTACTTTTGTTGCTTAGATCTAAGATGTCAACATAGACACCCAATGTCCAGAGGTATAAGATCGGATAACTACAAAATGTTCGGTCTTGGAACTCCGAACAATAAGCATGACACCTCATTCTTCCAACCAAAAAGACGCAATAAAAAATGCGAAAAAAATGTATAAAAATCATACTTGTGGACTTGTAACATCATTGGATATGATTATTCGTTTATCCATTGGTGAGAAGCATAACCATCTTACTAAATTTGATGAGAATTATGAAGAGATTCAATGAGAACGAATGAAGGAAAAATGATAGGGAAATATTTGTATTCTGCATGGTTTTAAAAACTGGATCGAACTAGCCAATCTGATAGCCAACCGGTCACCATTTTGGTTTAGTTCGATAATTTGAATTGCCCAGGGGTTGGACTATCCCTTGAACTAAATTATTCATAGTTTTATTATTTTTTGGCCATCAAAACGACGTCGTTTTGATGCATCTGGCATCGAAACGATATCATTTTGCTTTGTATGTAAGCCCCACCCTCTTCTTCTCAACAAGCCTAGTCGTTATCATTGCTCCATCCCCCACCCTACAAACCTCCCACTGCACCACGTCAAAGCAGCATCCATATTGCCGAAGTCACCGCCTCTACAGGCCGATGAGGACCCCATTGGATTCTAAATCTCCCATTGAGAATCTTGCAATTTATTTTTATTTTTTTCTTTTTTTTTTTAATTCAAACTATTCCTATATTTATTCCTCACAATAGGCCTTTGTTTTCTATTAAATATATACTAATATTTATACCATATTATTATTTGATTTGTGAAATGAATGGAAATTGAAATAAAATTATTTAAAAATAAAAATATAATATTTAATATTAAAAAATAAAATCTCTCTCATATTTAGTATTATTTAAAAAAATATCTTTATAACTTATTTTTAATAAATATTTTTATTCCTTTATTAACAATACTAATAATTAAAAATTATAATTATAAATTTCCAAATTAAAGATTTAATATTTTTACTTCACAAAGTAACTAAAAAAACTCAACAAACATAATAGATATTATAAAAAAAAAAATTATAATTTTAATAATGTATAAAATATATATTTATGATATCGCTAGTTTAATCACGGTTTGACTGTCGATCCGATCAATGAACCATTAACTTTTTCGATTTAAAAATCGATTCGATTATGAAAACATTGGTATTTTGTGTTAAAAGGGTATTTTAAGGATTTCAATGAGGAGCATTTGTGTCTTAACAAAATTCATTGAAGGGCGGATGCCAAAAAAGTTTTGAAAGATGGATTTATAATTTCTCTTTTTATTATTATAATTTTTTTTTCTGGTGGGATTTCTTTTAAAACAATCAATATGAGCACATTGGTGAATCCAATATGGGATTATGTAAATTCACAAAATCAGTCATTTTCTGCTTGTAAATTAATAACTTCTATCATCCGTTTCAGAGTCGCTTTCCTTTTCCATTAAAATATTGTCTTTAACCTCCAACGGCATCAGAGCGTGAAAAAGCCAACAAGAAAACAGAGGAGTTTTGAGAGTAGAGATTGTGGAATTGATCTGAAAATGGCAAATTCTAACTCTAAACCCTTCGATTCTAAAACCCTAATTTTTTCATTTTTATTACTATTAGCAGTATTACTATCATTTGCTCCAAGTCCTGTTCTCTCCAAATCTCGCCGCCCCATCTCTGTAAACCCTCTTCTCTTCTCTCGATTCTCACTACTTTTTCTCTTTTTGATTTCATTATTTTCATTTTTATTTTTATTTTTGTTAATTTTTTTTGCTAATTTTATTGTTTTTTTTTTTTTTTTTTCTGATGTTTGTCACAGGATTCTGAGATTAGACAAAAGAAGAACGAGTGTTATGCTGATATCGAGAGGTATTGTATCCTTCTCCGTTGTTTCCCGATAAATATTGCAGATATTTCTGTTGTGTTAGCGTTAATTTTTGGTTTCTGTTTGGGACGTCCACGGAAAACAAAACCCTTTTCAGTCAATTGTGCGGCAATGCAATGGTTGGGGAGCAAGACCTATAACTCAAAATTTGCCTATCAGAAAAGACCTATAACTCAAAATTTAATTTAATTTTCTCTTCTTCTCTTTCCTATATTTGCTGGGCAACCAAACAATATAACTTGCTTTGTTTCTTTTCTTTGGTTTATTTGGGAAGGAGAACCGTTTTAAATACTTTCAACTGAGCCTCAATTCAACTATTGGCGGCCAAAACCTAAGCCCTTAAACTTAAGAATTTCCTTTCCTAAGTTATCTCGGCAACCAAGCAGGCAAAAGTTCTCTTCTTTTCTTTGGTTTGTGAGATGGGAAGCCCCTTTGAGTACCATCAATTAAGCCTCAAATACAGCTATTTGCAGGCCAAATACCATGGGCCTGAATTTAATTTTTTATTCTTTTTTCCCTTTCCTGTGTTTCCTCTGCAAACAAACTACACAATTGTTTCATTTCTTTTCATTGGTTTCTGTCAAGAGAAACCCTTTCCAATACTATTAATTGAGCCTCAATGCAACTTTTGAGCATAAAAACGCAAGACTCTATGGTTAGTTTCCTTTTTCTTTTCCTTCCCAAGTCAGATTGTTTTGTTTCCTTTTCTTGGGTTTTTAAGAAGGGAATGTTTGTCTGCTTTATTGGTATGGTATCAAGAAACCAGTGTTATGTTGACATTATGGGTATTTGTCCTTCTTTTGTTCTCTGAGAAAATATACAAATTGGAATTTTGAATCTTCGATTTTTCAGTATCTAGGGCCTAATGACATCAAATTTTTGGGAAAGAGGGTGGCAGAAACCATAGTTTCGAATGCAGGATGTGGGGAAAGGGAAAAGAATTGTATTTTAATTGGAAAATTTTAATGTTTGGAACTAATGAAATTTGTAAATTGAAGGAATTGGGCAAGGATTTGGAGGGATTTGAATTCATTTAAACAAATTTATAAAAAATTCTCTTGTTTTCCCAAACATTGAGGCAGAAGTTGTCAATGGAAAAGTCTTTATGTTTAAATCCTTTTCACTGGAAAACAAGAGAAAGGAAATGAAACTTTCTATTGATGAAATTCCTTCTTCTTCAAACTTTCTATCCGACATTTTCTCATCACCCTCACCTTCGGAACCTAAGGACTCCTCTTTAATGGCATTCAAGGCAATGCCCTTTGATTTCCTAGGTGATCCAAGAGTCATTTCAAAGGTTTGGAGTGAACCTACTACTTTCAAGGAATCCACATCCTTGGACTCTTCAATGGCGGTGACTTTTGCTCTAAATCTCTCTGAAAGAGATCTTAGAATTTTTCTAACCACTTTGGAATTAGGGATGGACTCACCTATATTAAAGCTAGAATTCACAATGTCCATCAGTTTTGCATAAAACTCTCCAAAGTTCTCATGATCTTCTATCCTAATTGTCTCAAACCTAGAGGTTAACATTTGAAGTTTGGACACTTTCATAGCATTAGTGCCTTCATGAGTCACTTGGAGGATATCCCAAGCCTCCTTAGTCGAAATACATGTGGCTATCCTACGGAATTCATCCATGCTAATGGCATTTAAGATGGAATACATGGCTCTAGCATTGTTCTCACTAGCTTCATTATCACCTCTATCCCATTCCAACTTAGGCTTGATAACATTAGTTGGTCTACCTTCTCTATCCAACACCTTAGGTGGAGACCAACCAAATTCAACAGCGTTCCAAACTTTTTCACTTTGCATTTTGAGAAAATATTGCATTCTCACTTTCCAATGAGAATAATTTTCGCCGGTTAAAAATGGTGGTCTCCCAATGGAAGCTCCCTCTTGATGAGGTTCCATAATTGAGATTCAAGGATCGAAAATGATTTTTTTTTTCTTTAAAAACCCGCTTTGATACCAATTGAAAAGGTGAATCTCAATAATGGACTACACTTAGAGGGGGGGGGGGGGGGTGAATAGGTATTGTAGAACAATTTAAAAATCCTCCCAACAAAGATTACCTAACCTTAGACTTTCTCAATGTCAAAAAACTTTTCTTCCAACAACTTTTGAACAAAGCATAACATCCACAAGCAAGAATGTATGCACCAACACTCTCCCAACAATTTATAAATGCAATACACATGCAAATGCTTCAACAATCCTCAAAAATAAATCAAAAGAACAATTATCTCTTCAACTCATATCAATTTACTACATGATATTATCAACCAAAATGAGTAGAAAAATTATTAAGGATATTCCATGGATCATTACACTTATATCACCTTATATTTCTTCCATTCAACATATATGCCCAAGTAATCATTGATATCAAAACAGAAAATAAATCAAAGTGTAGATTGAGAGAAAGAGACAATTAACACCGGATTTTAACATGGAAAACCTCCGAAGAGATAAATAACCACGGGCCTACCAACGATAAAAAACATCCACTATAAAGAATAAAAGCTAAATACAAGGTTTTACCTAGCTTAAGCCCACCAATCCTTCCCGGACCACTTGACTAGTACCTTTCACTCTCAGCTTCTCACCTTCTTCTGGAGCACACTTGAAGTCCACATTAAGCTTGATCTTAGCCTCTTCTTGAATCCACACAAAAAGAAAATGGGTTTGTACCCAAACTCAAATAGAATGAGAGATTGAGATATGAATGAAGGAATGAATCAACCCATTTATTGCTCAAGAAAATCTATTAAAAACTAGTTTGGAAAACATTAAGAGAATTGGATTTTCTTTGCAACCAAAAACCCCCAAATTAGGAAAAGAGAGGAGAAAATGAAAAACACATGGAGTGGCTGCAACTATCTCCACGGTTGCTATAGTCTCTACCCAAAAAATGAGAAAAGTTTGTTTTTAAAGTATAAAAAGAAGCCCTTAATCTAATGGCTGAAATTTGATCTTAAAAACAAGTTAGTTGAATCGATCTGCCCTTGCACTTGGATCGATCTAGAAATAGGGGAATAAAAGTCTTACACCAAAAACTATTTCTCTCAGCCTTCTTAACTCATTTAAAGATGAAAAACAGGATTGATTCACATTCAATCACCACACACTCGACTGCATACCTCTTAGCAAAGTCTTAATATTCAAAGTCAGGTAGTCTGAAGAAGAATTGGAAAGCCGAGTTAAGGGACACTTAGGAATTTTGTCCGGAATTGCCAACCCTGCTAAACACTCACACTCGGCAAACAAACAACACAATTGTTTCGTTTGTTTTCAATGGTTTCTGTCAAGAGAAACCCTTTCTAATACTATTAATTGAGCCTCAATACAACTTTTGAGGATAAAAACCCAAGACTCTATGGTTAGTTTCCTTTTCTTTTCCTTCCCAAGTCAGATTGTTTTGTTTCCTTTGCTTGGGTTTTTAAGAAGGGAATGTTTGTCTGCTTTATTGGTATGGTATCAAGAAACCAGTGTTATGTTGACATTATGGGTATTTTTCCTTCTTTTGTTCTCTGAGAAAATATACAAATTGGAATTTTGAATCTTCGATTTTTCAGTATCTAGGGCCTAATGACATCAAATTTTTGGGAAAGAGGGTAGCAGAAACCATAGTTTCAAATGCAGGATGTGGGGAAAGGGAAAAGAATTGTATTTTAATTGCCAAATTTTAATGTTTGGAACTAATGAAATTTGTAAATTGAAGGAATTGGGCAAGGATTTGGAGGGATTTGAATTCATTTAAACGAATTTATAAAAAATTCTCTTGTTTTCCCAAACATTGAGGCAGAAGTTGTCAATGGAAAAGTCTTTATGTTTAAATTCTTTTCACTGGAAAACAAGAGAAAGGAAATGAAACTTTCTATTAATGAAATTCCTTCTTCTGCAAAAAAAATCTGCTCTGAACAAACTGTTAAGATGCAGAAGTTAATTTTCCTTTCCTTTCCTTTTCTCATTTCTAACGGAAGAAAGGGTTTTCTTCCGTTTCTTTTTCCTTGACTAATTGTTCTCTTCTTCTGCTATGTGATGGAAAAAAGTGGATTGTGGGGTTGGCAATGCAAGTCTTCAGTGATAGCGAAGGAGAACTGTGTTTTACAATGCCTTTCTCCACCTTGTTATGCGCTTGTCTACGAGAGTGATCCGGTGAGACTGGACTGGACTATAAACTGTTCAGGGGTTTAACATATCCTTTGTTTGTCTGTCCTAGAAAGTATATATATATTGGATGTGTTCTTGTTTCAGCTTGAAGAAGGGGAGAAAGATTTTACCAGGAGCCAAGAGTACAAGTATTGTATGCACAGGTAATTACTGGGATTCCATGCTTCTATTGTTTCTCCCATACACGTTTATTTTCATATTAATGGTTTGTGTTTTTCCATGATGCAACTTAATCTTAACAAGCTTTGATTGAATTTATGAACCATAGCTATTATTCTGGCAAATGTTTGCTATATCATACCTAATTATGATAATTGGGAGAAGAGAGTTTGGTAGTCAGGAGCAAGATTGAATATATTGAGCCTATTTTAGTTTAAGTAGCAGTAGATTCAAGTGAATAATGAAAATTTATGACATCCTTTATTCATAGATGCAAATGCTTGAAGCTTGGTCTCCCCATAGAATAACTATGGCTCTGCAACTTGGGCAGGTTCAGCCCAAAAAATATTAACCCGCACCAAACCTGCTTATGAATATGTCCAACTTGCGCCAATCCCAACCTGATATTGGGTTGGAAATTCTTAACCCATGCTTAGTCCATGGGCAATCTGGTTTAGCACAGGTTATTATGAGTTCTTATGAGTTGTCAAACAAAACAATTATTTTAGAGCCTATAAAATATAGGTCATATTATGAAATAAGATATTAAAAGCTAAATATCTTTAAATCATAAGATAAATCATTAGTTGCTAAGTTAATATAAATAACTACTCATAAACTCAAACTTCAATTATCAAAAATATTTAAATAATTAAAGAAAAATAATAAACTCATTAATATAATATAATTAAAAGAAAGGTTAGAACTCTTTTTTATATAAAATAATATATATTATAATTATAAATAAATAAATACTGTGTTGATTTGCATTTCAATGGTTTACCTGGACCTTCAAGCCAAGCGAACCCTAATATTTTCGGGTTGCCATTTTTCTATCCCAAGCCTAACTTTAACCAGTTCAAACCTTGTCCAAGCTAACCCGAACATCTGATTGCAGCCCTAAGAATAACAGTAGGATGGATGTAGTTGATAAATTCTTTCAGACTGACTCACAAAAGATGATTGCAGCCATGCATTGAATGCTGGGCAGTTAGAAATAACACTACATAAGACTTTTATATTGAAATGAAATATTTTGATGCATAAGATGCAAGAAAAAAAAAAAGGTGGGGTCTTTGAAACTTTTTGTCCAAGGCCTGTCCTGTAAAGGAAGGAGGTTGTGAGGTTTAAAAGTATGGATAAGTTAGGGGGGTTCTTGAAAAACAGAAAAAATGGAGAAAGAAGATGAGAAAGGAGAGAAAGGGAAAACTATTTAAGGAGCCAATAGGATTTCCAAGATAAAAAACTTTTAGAAATGGATTCGGCTTTTACCCATTACAGCACTATATTTGTATGCTTAAACATGTCGAAACATGTTTATAGTCCATAAAAGACTTTCTGGCTGACTAAAGGACTTCCAAAACTAGACAAGCAACATGGTAGTTGGTAACTGACCAGTATATGAAAATAATAATAATTTTAACTTCTAACTAACTAGGACTCAAATTTTTTGTGGGAAAAAAGAAAAGAGAAAAAAAAGAGGAAGTTTTAAAACATCTGATGGACTGGATTTGCCACCCAAAACTAAACTCAAAGTAGAAACTCAATTAAATGCAAATAAAAACAATAAATAATAATAATTCTTTCTTACAGCAGCAGTGTAAGTGAACAGTTCTGCTACAATAATTTTTGTTTTGATAGGTAAATAAGAGATGTATTAGAAAAGCCTAGTAAAGGCAAAAAGAGTACACACGAAGTATACAAGCAACGCCCAAGGAACTAGGCCAAAAAGAAAAACTTTTCTTCTATCTAGACCAAAGCCATTCTATAAAGTCAAACAAGGACAAAGAATGAAACTCTAAATATACCCTACCCCAATTCACAAAAGTGTACAAAAAAGAGAGTTTTAGAGCTTGGTCGGTACGTTCATTGCTGGAACTATAATATCGAATACCTAATTAACAATTAGGTATTACCACTACATTAATTATTCACTAAATTGCTGGAACTATAATTTTGAATACCTAATTAATAATTATTAAAGTAAGGCTTCATTTGGATACACTTCCTATTTTCTATTTTTAAAAATGAGAACTTCCATATAAAAAGTGGAAACGTTTATACAAAAAGTATTGATTTATCTCATCTCCTTAAAATTACTTTCAAGAATTTAAAATTTTGAGATTATAAAATTTTTTTAATACTTCAATTTTTTATTCAGTTTTTAAAAACCATTACATGTCCAATATAAGTCTCTAAAATTCTTGTGTTTTATATAAAAGTTACTGCCACTTTTTGTTTTTAAAAACAGAAACAGGAAGTGTATTTGAATGGACACTAAGTAATTCTCATATATATTATATGTCTTTGTAGTATTTGTTATGTAAAATATCTCTAGTAAACCCAATTTCCCTCTTCCTTTCATCATGCTTCACATCATTGAAGTGATAAATTGGACAAGTTAATAATGAATGATTTAGGCCCCACTCACTCGCTCATTACAACAAAAAGTTAAGGAATCCTCCCTCCCTTCTGGCCCATTTGTCGTGGAAGGAAAATTGTGTTTGTTTGGATGGGGTAAAATTACCAAGCCAACCAAAAAGGCAGACTGGGCATCAAATGTGCCAAAGTATTGACATTGCCTTCCAGCATATCAAACCTGGAGGCAATGTACTAGCAATCAATGCTGACTTTGTAACAAAGTTTTGCAATTGGAAATCATGGGTTTTTGGGTATTCCTTTTTTTGCCCCAACTAGCCCCACTTCTCCTGAGTCCCACTGGCAAGACAATGCTTTACTAGGTGGGGATAAAAATCTGATAACAGGGTCTTAGTTTGAGGATCAGGACAGCCTTATAATTCTTTCCTTATGAGTAGAGCAGTTCTGTGGCTATGATTCATGAGAGCATTGCTTGAATTATTTTCTTGCTCAGACAAGGAGTTGCTCTAAAATCTTCATGTTAGAGAAGTACCCCTATTTGAAAATCCCGTCTTTCACTTTTATGAGATTCCAGGTTCTTAATTTTCATCTGGGACCACTAGGATAATAATGGTGGAAGCAAAAAGATTTGCTTTAGAAGACATCTAACCCCAGGTGGGCAGCTGCCATGGGCCCCTTCTTTTCCCCCACCTATCATGATAGCTGTGGATCCTTTTCAAGTCATCTTGATCTGTCCGTTCTGTTTAGTCTTGTTTTTTCACTTAATCATTATTAATCCCAAACATAATGAATCACCCTGCATGGAATATCTGGTGGTGACTAGCTCAATTTGTTTCATTGCAGGTTATCATTGGGAGAGAGCCTCGATGGTGTGAAGGGTTCCTTCGACTATTAAAACTTGTAAGATGACAGCAATCTAGTGTGCTTGTTGTACCTTTTTCCCTTGGATCCCCTTTCTCCTCCCCCATAGAATAGAAAGAAATTAAACCCAAAAACAATCTCCTTTGATCGTTCAAATGGTGATTACTCCTTCAGAAGCTGTGCTGTTGCCTGCCTCCTTTGCCTTTCTGCATGAAGAATTCGCAGGAGAAGTAATTGAAATGATGTGCTGATGACCCTTCTTTCAAAATTAGTGATGTGTGAAGTGTTTAAACTAATCAATGCAATTAGCAGTGCAAATCAGATCCATATTCTGTCTGAACCTTCTGATCTCTGCATAATTCCCCTGTTTTTAACCAACTGATACAGTTTTAGTCTCTGTTTCATTCTCTTAGCTATCAAAGAAGGATCAGGGTTCAGAGTGTACTTGAATGAGGTGACAGAAATTCATTCAATCACGTTGGTCTTGCACTTAACTTTGAGTTGAATTCATATTTGACACTCAAGATTTTAAAATTATGGATGTTTTTTGGGTTGTTACTCAGATTCTTCATGTATTGAATATAGTGTCTACCTTACTCCAATCGTATCATTTCTTGTGACGATGACTATGCTTATTGCCATTATTTCCTCATATGAAATTCAAGTCCAAGTTCTAAACTTGCTTTAAAATGTGTTTTATCTAAATAAATTTAAAGGGCTTAATAACTTAATATCACTTAATTGACTTAATTTAAGATATTAAGTACATTAAATATGTTTGATAAAATAACTTAAGAGTTAAAAATGATTGAAAATAATTAAGGGCTCTTTGATTTGTTTAAAAAAACTGGTTTTAAGTTAAAGAATAAAAAAATAATTTTTTTATTATTTTATAAGAATAAAGGTGTTTTGGGAAGTTATTTTTAAAAATAAAAACAAAATATTTGTTTGAATGAGTTGTTTTTTTTAAAAATATTTTTTAAAAATTTTGATTTTGTAAAAACATTGTAGATTTATAAATATTAGCTAAATTTACTTCAAGCCTTATTAAAAATAAAAATAATTTTGTAATTACAAATAAATTAAAATATAAATAGTAATATTATAATAAAATCATAAATTATATTTTTTTATAAATAAAAAAAATCATTTTAGTAAAATATCATAAATTATTAACACATTAATAAAGCATAATTGATTTTTTTTGTTTAAAATGAATAATAATAATTTAAAAATAATCATTGTTAAGAATATTTATTTAAAATGAATAACAAATAAAGTATTTTTTTAATATGTAAATGTGTCAAAGTTTTCATTGCATGGACACATTTAATATTCAATTACAAATATAATATTTTAGAATGTTTTTATTTAATATATTATTAATTGAATTGGTTTTTTTAATTTCAAATTATTCTTAAAAATTAAAAGGTTTATTAAAGAATTTAAATTATTAATTATGTCTTATTTAATTTAAAATCTATTTACCTAGTAAAAAGATTATATATATGGAAGAAACAATAAAGTCATTAGTCATAATATATCCGTTTTGGTTTATTATTTTTTTATAGTGATTAAATCTATTTTTTGAATTTCAAATTATTTTTTGAAATTATTAAAGTCATTTACGTTTGATTTCAAGTTCATTTTTTAGTGGGAAAAATTTATAAAAATATAATTATGTGTAGAAAATAAATAATAAAACTATTGTAAATCAATTTTTATCTATAATTTTCTAGTATTAATGGATTTGCTATTTGAGTTTCAAATTATTTTTAAAAATTACTAAACTCATTAATAAATCTAAAGCATTAAATCTTGCTCAATTTGAAATTTATTTGCATGTGTTTATATATGTGTGTGTAAAAAAGAAACTATCAAAGTTATTTAAAATAAAATCGGTGATTTTCAAGTGTGTGTGTAAAAAAGAAACTAACAAAATATTTAAAGTAAAATCAGTGATTTTTTAATGTTATTTAGTTCTATAACTTTCTAGTATTAATTAAATCAGTTTTTGAGTTTCAAATTATTTTTAAAAATTAATAAATTTTATGTATCAAGTATAGTTTTATTTGGAATTTATTTACTTAATGAAAAACTTTAGAAAAATTAAAAGAAATTCATAAAAGTAAGTATAATTTAAAAGAATTTCAAATATGAAGATTTTCAATATCAGTATTGGATTATAAAAAGAGAAAAAGAATGGTATCATATTTAATTTTATTTTTTTTTAATGTTTTTTCAAATTTTCTCCTTGTTTTTTTTTTTTTTTTTAAGAACCGGTGAAAACAACTTTTGCTTGTTTATTAAAAACTATTTTCTATTCACTTTATTTATATATATAAAAAAAAATCAAGAACCACAACCAAGTAGTCTTATGAATTTTTAAAAATAACTTTTTATTTTTAAAAATAAAAAACTATTTCTTAATCACATGTTCAAATAGGCTCTGATTGTTTCTAAATTTGATACAACAGTTACCTTAGTAGTCCATATTTCATTCTTTCTTTATTTTTATCTCATGATTTCATTATTTAACATCAATAAAGGTATTGTAAAACCTCTATACAATAACACCCTTGGACCAAGAGAAATTATTGTCTTAATGGAGTTATTGATTTATTATTAGTAAATAAATAATTTATTAATTTATCGATAAATAAATATTTGTTAATTTAAAAAGAGTAGTGAGTTTATGTTGTATAGTACATGTACAATTATGGCTTATTAAAAAACAATGGATGTAATAACAAGTTAATACATAGAGGTCTAAGAGACTCTAAGAAATAAGAGATGGTTTTTAATTTTAGAAAATAGAAGGACTCATGCGAGAAAGAGATGTTGTGGGTACCACAGGGCAACTTGATCAAATAGCTAATAGTGATGGAATATCGAATAAATGGGCTAGTTGGGAGTGACATGCAACTACCTTGGATAGTGTGAGGACGGATTGCCTAAAAATAAGGAGACGTGTGAAAGTGAACGAGTGTGGATACGACATGGAGCAAATCCCATTTGCTTCGCACCAGCCATTGATAGAAAAACCCCTGCATAGGAAAAAATGGGTAAAAAGTGTGAATCAAAGAAAGGAGATTGATTTATTTCACTCTAGTTTACTGACTTAAGCATCGAAGGGGTCTGCCTGGAATTACCTAGGCGAACCTTGCTTGTATGTACATAAGTTGGTCGATACCTCGAAGAGGAAAGAATTCCAGCTCCCAACAATTAGCGTCATCTATGGGAATGACAAAACTTTTTTTTTCTTTTCAAGCATAAACACCCTCAAAATTCAAGCCTTAAGAAATGGCTAAAAACCTCCCATATGGTCACCTACCTTCTAGTACATCTGCTTTATGCAAAACTAACAACATGGATGCGCTTCATGCAAAGTTTGAGAGCTAATAGTTGGAACAAGAAAGGAGAATGGAATCAATTCTAGCTCAAACGAAATTACTAAGGCAAGAAAACACATTGTTGCAAACACAATTGGAAAGCCATCGAGTGCACATTCACACAAAAAATATAAAAATAAATCAAATCACACAAAAGATACATAAGGTTTTAACATGATTCAGTTAATTATGTATACCTTCACGAATAAGAGAGAATATTCTATTATATGATAAAGAATATTATAGAGAACAAAAATTAGATACAACTACTAGGTCCCTTTGTATCTCCACGTACCCTGAATCATGAACCCTTTTGCTCCACTAGGTGTTTCTCACTTTTCCTCACATCTACACCTTAGTGATCCCTTTACTCCACTAGGTGTCTCTCTCTCTTCCTCACATTTCTATACCCTCTTTCTCTCTCATATATTTTTCCCCTTATAATCTAGAATATTTATAGGGATATTCAACTAGTTTTCCTTATTCTATAAGGAATCTAATTACAATCACATATAAAGTTAGGAAATGTTCTATATAATATATATATATATATTTTTTTTTACAAAAAAACGTATATTCTAAATAGGGATTTGAGACACCTTCCCAACAATCTCCATCCTGAATCAAATTCCATTGAAGTAATCTTCCATCTCTCCATGATCTATCATTTCCTTGTGTGTGTCGCTCTCCTTGTGTGTCACTGTTCCTTTCATGCACCATGTTCTTGTCATACGCCAAAATTTTCTTGTTTCTTGTATTATTGATGATAGAAAAATAGACTCCACTTTCAATTAAAAAAAAATTGTAATGTTCTTTTATACTTTAATTTCTTTGCTCTTCCTAAAATCTTCAAATAAGATTCTCCAAGATATCTTTAATCAAGGTTCTTCTAGACATCTTCACCCAAGGCTCTCCCAAACATCTTTAAGCAAAGCTCTCCCAAACATTTTCAAGCAAAGCTCTCCTAGACATCTTCAACCAAAGCTCTGATACCACTTGTTAGGAAAAATCATAACACTCAAACATAACAAGGAAAAATAAAATAAAATAGAGAAAACAAACCATTTACATTGTCCAATGTAATCACCTACATTCACAGGAAAGGGAGATCAAATTTATTATTACCTTCAATATTACACACTTTAAACTCTCTCAACCTTTCTCTACCCAAAACCCAGTAGACTCTTTACCTATCTCTTTTCACTTTTTTCTTACCTTTTTTCTTTTCCTTTTTTTTTTTTTTCTCTCTCTCTATCAATATAATATAAAACCACATAGTTATAAAGCCCTATGAGTTAACCCCTAAAACAATTATTTCCTAATTTTAATCAAATTTAAAAATGTAATTTACCAAAACACAAACTCTATAAATATTGGCTTTCCTAAAAGTAAAAAATAATTAATTTGAGTCAAATCACAACAAACTCCACCTTGACTCAAATTATCTCAAGCTTATACAGTTAATGATAATAAACATGTGTCAAATTTAAACTCTTATCATACTTTACTCAAGAAATCATCTTTGTCTTCTTCATAACTTCATTTCTTTTGCAATTACTCTCCTCCTTGTGCCAATGAGTACTCTTAACCAAAAATAGAGTCTTGATCATCTTGTTTAGCTCTTCTACTTTGACAACTTCTTTAACACTAACGAAAGACACTTCATAGTGTGACTCCACTTTCATAGCTTCAACTAAAATTCCAATCAAAATGTATAAGGTTTTTTTACCTTTTCCCTTTCATAACTACCAAAGCACCTTTTTTATCTTCACAATACCCTTCATTGTAGAAAAATCATAGCCCAAATTGTCCAAAGACCCAAAGAAATTAAACTTTTCCTCCACTTAGGAACATAATTAGCATTATTCAATGTCCCCGCAACACCATCAAACATCCTCACCTTTATGGAACCACCAATGAATTTAGAGTTTGAATCATTGCTCATTCAAATAGTACTGGCATCACATTCCTTATAGGTATCAAACCACTTCTTATATGGGCATTTGTGAAAGGAACATCCAAAATCCAAAAGTCAACAAAATTTTCATCAACTATAACATAAAAAATATCACTTTCCTTGTCAAACTCTTCACCAACAATATTAGTAGAATTTGAAATCTCTTGGGATTCAAGATTTTTCCTTGTTTCTAAGTGCTTTGTCAATTCTTCACAATACCTTCTAATATGCCCTTTTTTATGGTAGTAATAACACTTTATATCCTTCTATATGCATGATTAAGAACGATCATCTCTTCTATCATGATTCCTCCCTCATGATTTACTCCTACCATAACGTGGCTCAGAATTCATCATAAGAGTTTGTCAAGTATGAGACAAACTACTTGGTTGGTTAATATTTTCAGTTTCTAAAAGAGTAGTTGGCACTTCATCCACTATCAACATTGTTTTTCCAATTAAAAGCATAGTCACCATTGTCTATGTTCTCTTTCCAACTAAAAGCGTGTGTGAAACTAAGGTTTGGTTAATCTCGATTTTGATGATAACAAAACAAGGTTTGGAGGTAATGATTATATTTCAAGTGTGATTAGGCAAGAAGATTTCCAAAATAGTGATCACAAAGACAAAATCAAGTCAAAGGAAAATCAATAAGAAGAAAAAGACCTCAAAGAGAAGTATTTTTCAAGACCTAAACTTCATAGGATCTCTTTGTAAGGTTGTTGGTGCATTAGGTCGTTGTTGGTGCATTAGGTCTTTCATGCATTACATTATTAATTTATGTACCAAAATCATCCAAAAGTAAATTTTGTTTTAAATCCTATAAAATTGGATGATTTCATGTTTTCAACTAAAACCTTGTGTCAAATATTTTCCCAACTTGTTTAAAAGAATTTAAAGTTGAAAAAGAAGGTTGTTGATATAAAAATGGCTCAACCAGTTGAACCGAATAAGGAACCGATTGACTTGTTTAGCTTAACCAATCGAGAGGTGTAAAAACATTCTCTCTCTTCCAGAATGCTTGTTCAACCAGTCGAGGTCTGATCAAGGATCGATCAAGGGATGGTCGAGGTCCAACGATCACTTAGGAAGCATTAAATGCTAACGGCTAGTCAACCGATCGACCCCCAAATCGATCGGTCGAACCCCTAATGACTAGTTTGACATTTTTCCTTTATAAAAAGGCTCAAATCTTCATTGTTTCAAGAGCTTAAACTTTCTAAACATTTATTGAATATGTTTGAGCCTTGGGAGAGTGTTTTTTAGAGTGTCATTATTCTAAAACTTGCATAACTTTAGTACACCATTCAATCCTAGTTTTCTTGTATCATTTGAGCCTAAAGTTTTGTACTAGGATTTTGTGAAATTATTTGTATATCTTTGGGATGAAGAATCTAAGTGTGAGATATCACTTAGGGATTCTCAAGTGTGAGGTATCACTTGAGGGGTTGTTCAAGAATGAGGTATCTCTTGAGAATTGTAAAGGGTGCTTGGAGCCAAAAGTTCAAGAGGATAGATTGGAACCATAATCCAATTGTATTGCTTGAAAGCTTAGTTTGAAAGTCTTGAATTAGTGAAACCTCAAACTTAGGATTGAAGCTAGAGGAGAGTAGACGTAGGTTGGATTACGTCGAACCACTATAAAAACCTTGTGTTTGCATTCTCTATTCCCTACTATTTTACTTTATATGCAATTGTTTTTATACTGTTTCATTAGATATTGTATATAATTGTATTTTGCATTCACACATTTTAAATTTGAAAAAATAGACCATCACCCTATTCACCCCCCTCTAAGATGATTATCTTAGGTTGGATTAACCTAATTTTTCTAACAATGTGGTCACCACTATCTCACATGATTTTGGTAGAGATGCCAATAAAATAATGGTTTGATTCTTTTCATCGGTCTTAACTTCTATACTTAATACTTTGGTGATACATTAATTAAATTTATTTATATGATCCTTAACATCCATTTTTGCATCCATCTTCAACTCAAATAATTATTTCTTCAAATATAGCCTATTTGTAAAGGATTTTGACATATAACTTTTTTCTAGCTTCTCTCATAAATCATAGGGAGACTTCTCATTCAAAATACCATACTTTATTTTTGGATCTAGACTTAAACGAATAATACCTACTAATTTTACTCCTAATTATTCTCATTCGTCGTTTATCATCCTCTCAAGTTTCTTGTCGTGTAATGTTTTAAGTTCTTGTTGTACCAAAATATCTATAACAGTCCTTTGCTAAATACTAAAATTATTCTTCCTATCAAAATGGTCAATATTATATTTTATCCTTGACATCATCTTCAAAGTAATTCTCCCACAATCTTCACACCACAACTCTAATACCACTTGTTGTACTAGTGGAAGCATTACTGTAAACATATTAAAAGAATAACATAAAAATAAAGCAAATAACACAAAATCTATATAAGGTTTTAATGTAGTTCGGCCAATCATGTCTACCTCCACAAATGAGAGAGAACATTTCATTATATGATAGAGAATATTACGGAAATAAAAAATTAGATATAATTATTAGTCCATTTATATCTCCACTCTGAACCATGAGCCCTCACTACAAGAAATAGAATTTTAGGTGACGGTTGCTAACCGTCATCAAATCTTATCAATCCGTGACCTAAACCTATTGTCACAATCTTATGAAACTATGACTAAGCATCACAGTAGGAGGTAAGTTAGCGACCGTGACTATATGTAAGCTTATGGTCATGGTCAAGTAAGTTACCATGACTAAATGTCAACTTATGGATTAAATGTAAACTTATGATCATGGCTACGTGAGTGACTGGGACTATATGTAATCTTAGGGTCACGGTCAATTTCTTAATCATGACTAAATGTAGGTCTATAGTCACGGTTAATTAAGTGATTGTGACTAAATGTAATCTTATGGTCACAATCAATTCCCTAAACTTAGGTCTATAGTCACCGTTATTTAAGTGACCGCGACTAAATATAATCTTATGGTCACGGTTAATTTGTTAATCGTGAGTAAATGTACGTCTATGGTAATGGTTAACTAAGTGATTGTGACTAAATGTTAGGTCTATGATCACAGTTAATTAAGTGATTGTGATGAAATATACACTTATGGTCACAATTGTTAATGACCATGACTAAAATTAATTATATGATGTCCTCCAAATCACTAAATTGTGGTCACGGTTCATTACAAATTGTGACTAAAAGTAGACTTATGGGTACAAGTTTTTAATTGTCGTGACTAAAATTTGTTATATTTAGACATTGGTATTTTATAAATTCAGATTTTCCAAACCTGTTATAAACATGAACAAACTCATTTTAGACCTTTATATGAAATTAAGAAATTAAAACAATTTCAAAATTCAAAATCTCAATATAGTACAATATATTACAATCAATTATTCCAAGCTAGTTAAGAACTTATATATCAATATAGGTCATTAAATAACAAAAACATAATATAATAGAAAAAAAAAACCAAAAAGGATATTCAAATTTAGTTTCACATTCTAACATAATATAACAAATCAACCAATCAAACATCACATAATAGTCATAGAAAGCCAAAAAAAAAAAAAGTTAGGAGAATATATCATATAAATAAATAGCATAATCTTCAAAAAAGTTAAGAGAATCTATCATATAAAAATGTAGCATAATCTTCAAATTTCTACTGTCTTTGCTGAACTTGTTGCATCATTTGTTCTTGAATTTGTGCTTGCATTTTTCTTCGCATTTCCATCATTTTTTCTCCAAACTCTTCTTTCACTTCTCCTCGTGTTTTCCTTTGAACTTCTATAAACCTCTCTTCAAATGTTTCTTTCACATGTGAGAGTTCCTCTTTCACATTTGAGAGTTCTTCAATTGCAGTTGTAAACTTTTGTTTTGTAACTATTAGCATCTCTTGGGCATTTTCAAGTTGTGCTAAAAGAATAGTTCTTGATTGTCTTCTACTAGCAGAACTAAAGATTGAGGTGGGGGTAGGACCAAATCCATACCCTCGAACATGGTCATGCCTCTCTGGACCCATGAATTGAGTATATATCTCATCTACAGATGTAGATACTACAAATGTAAATGCTCCAAATGATGCAGAAGCAGAAGAAGATGTCCCATCAAGTTGGGATAGTAATTTCTGAAATTGATCTTGAAATTATAAAAAAACAAAAATAAGTATTAGTCTTTTAAAATAATTTTAGTATGTGGCTATGATTGAAATACAAGTATATAAAACTTATTTACTTCATTACCATAATCTCCTTAGAACGATCATCAACAAACATCTCACCTTTTTTCTTGTGTGTCAAAGCAAACATCTTAATTCTATTAGGCTCATTTCGATCCTTCTTCTTTTATGTATGTTCTTACAAGTAAAACAATTAAGTTATTTATGATGAATTATTTATGTACAAAAAAAATCATATTAATAATAAATTTCCAACCTGTTCATATCGAATTTGAGCATAACTTTTTGATCCCGATGTATGCTTTATCACTTGCTCTGCCCTATTTGCCTTGTTTTTTTTTCTGAGACATCCTACATCAATTAAAAAATAGCATGTCACCTATATAGGTAACAGAAACGTAATAAAAGTTATATAAATGAAGTATTAGGTTAGATATAACCAATAAATATCATTTTCATGTGAATATGAGTATCATAAGATACACTATCAAGAAAATATCATTATATTTACCTTGGCCTCAAGTGTACCCCAAAAATGGATGAGGTACCTTCAATCATCATCCATTAAGTGTGGAGGTCGATGGCGCAATCGCTCCTCATCTGTATTATAAGGGTTATAATACTTGATCTTCATTTTATTTCTGTATCTTCTAAACAAATTTCCACAACATTGGAGTATGTAGCTTTTATTCTAGTTCATATTTTTCCTGTATTGCATTAAAATGTCATGTATAAATAAGAGGTGTCATGTTTAAACAATAGCATTACAATTTAAATTGAATAGTAACTAGCATATACCAATACTAAGGCCCAAATCTTTTCCTTCACATTTTCACTAACATGATTTCAATCTTGAACTTGGATGGATACATTGTGTTGAGATCGCACCAATGTCCCCATATAGCTTAACAATTTTTCCCCTTTTTCATCATAAACAACTTGCCCTCTGATATTGAATAGTGTAGTTTTTTTTTTCCTCGGTTTCATGCTAAGTAAATCTAAGTTGCGTGTTGGGCCATGTGTCCTTTTTTTGCTAAAGGAGGAACCTATTAAGAGTAATAATGAAATTAAAAGAAACATAATTTATTTATCTTATATAAAATTAAACATTAAAAACCTATCATTCAAGAAATTAAACATATGTAAACACATTTATCATATGTAAAGTTAAACATAATCTTCTTAATCATACCAACAATAGAAGGATCTGAAGAATTAGAAGGACCAGAACTATTAGGAGTAGTAGTTGCAGTGGGCTGTATGTCTATGAGTTGTTGTAGATTGTCCAATTCATCTTCTAGAGACACCGTTTTTTATTCTTCCTCTTTGATGTGACATTTCCCACATAATAAAGTAAATTAGAAAATGTAATATAAAATAAGTTACATAAATAATATGAAATAAATTACAATTTGTATTTCAAATAATATATATTTATGTGCTTACCAATATTATTAGCTACACATAATCTATATCATCATCATGAATAAATTCATTATCTTTTTCAACAATGTTTTCTTGTCGTGATAATAGAACATCCCCTTCGACAGTTTCTCCTACAATATCATTTCTATCCTAATTGCTTAAATCATTCTCGACCAACTCATGCACGTCATGTTGACTATGAAGTGTTATAGGTTGTTGATATGACTCTCAATCATTAGTAGATACATTCTTATTCATATTATAAACCCCTTGAGTTTGTATCTCTACAACGGTGTGCCAATTTTCCTCATTTAAATTTTGAATATAAAAGACTTGTTTTACTTGAGATGCAAGCATGAATGGTTCATTTGTGCATACGGTAAGTTCAAAATTCAAACACGTGAACCCATATTCATCATTCTTCATCCCCTTTCCAATATTGATTACATCCCACCAGCCACACTTAAATAAAATAACTCTATTTCCACTAAGGTAATGTAACTCAATTACATCAGTTAGCACACCATAGTAAGAAACATGACCAGAAATTGGGTTTATATCTCTTGCACATGCAAAGCTTGATACCTCTACGGTCACAACAACTTCACTATTTTGAGTTTTTTTTCCTTTTTCTCATTCTCTTGTGTGAAATATGAACCCATTAATGATGTATCATCTATAACATGTAACTGATGTACTTGGTCCATGAGATAATGATAGTATGTGTTCAGAAGTTGGACCTTCATGTTGCATTTATATAATCTATATATTCAAATATAAAATGTTAATACATACATGTTTATTAGATAATAGAACAATTTATGTAATGAAAGTACTTACACGTTCTTCAAACCAACTAATGAATTCTTGTGTGAATTAAATCTACATCTCATTCACGAATATGAGACTTAGTCCTTATAGATTGCTTATGCTCTCTGATAAAAAAAAAAAAATAATCATAATGCTCATAAAGACCAAAATTAAATTTTTGCATGAGAATTAGTATAAAATTTCATTCAAATGTCTTAATAAATGAAGTCACTTCCTCACAATTAGTCAACACATATAAATGTGTTTGGGACCATTCTTCTGTGCTAAAAACACAAGATGTTGACTTTCCTATTATACGTCCCATGCATTTGAAAATGGTTAATCCTCCATTTTCTATGTTATTTTTAATGACATAATTTCTTTCTTCATGGTCATGCTTTGTTTCAACATCATGCAAATATCTTGAACAAAAGGTTGCACATTTTTCTGCTATGTACCCCTCTGCAATAGAACCTTCTAGACAACTCTTATTACGTACATAATACTTTAATGTGTGTAATACATGTCATTCCACAACATGATAGATTTGTTTCATGAATTATATTAAGCCTAATATACATAAGATTAATTGAATGAGAACATACCACTCGATAGGATACATCCATCGATATTGCACTGGTTCAGTGACCTTTGCCTCACTTGCAAGATGAATAGGTAAATGCACCATAATATCAAAGAATGATGAAGGAAATATTCTTTCTAATTTAAAAAGTGTGACTATTATGTCATTCTCAAGGTACTTTAATTGATTAGTCATTAACACTTTAGAACACAACTGTTTGAAGAAACTACATAATTCAACTATAATAGCACAAACATTCTTATGTAGAACTCCTCAAATTGCAAGTGGAAGGCATTGTTGCATGAGAACATGATGATCATGAGACTTCAATCCAAATATTTTTCTTTCATTCACTTATACACACCAAGAGATGTTAAAAGTATAACCATCTAGAACCTTCATTTCTTTTAGAAATTTACAGAATTCTTTTTTCTCATTTGAAGTTAGTGAATAACATGCAGTAAGTAATATAACCCTATTCCCTCTTTGTATGGGGTGAAGTTGATCTCTAATACCCATATCTAGTAAGTCAAGATGACTATTGAAGTTATCCTTCGATTTACCATCGATACTCAACAAGGTGCCAACTATACTGTCACATATATTTTTTTCAATATGCATTACATCCAAATTGCGACGCAAAATAAGGGTTTTCCAATATGGAAATTGGAAAAAAATACTTTTTTTTTTTTTTTCCAATTGTGCTCAAGTTCAGCATGTTTTTTTTTTCTTTTTGTTGACATCTTATTTTTTGATGTTTTCCCTAAAGTAATATGTTCCATTCCATCTATTTGATGTAGAATATCTTCCCCAGACAATTGTTTAGGTGTTGTTCTATGCTTCTCATTTCTATCAAATGACTTTTTATCACGTCGAAATCTATGATTAATCGGAAAAAAAATCAGCGATGACCCATGTAACACCATTTCCATCCGTTTTGTAATCGATATGAAGAACAATCCTTATTACAAATAGGACAAGCAATTTCCCTTTAGTGCTCCAAACTGAAAGATTTGCATATGCAAGAAAATCATTTATGGTCCATAATATAGCTGCATGCATACAAAAATTTTGTTTTGTTGAAGCATCATATGTTTCAACACTAATCTCTCATAAGTCATTCAACTCATCTATCAATGGTTGTAAGTATATGTCAATGTCATTCCCAGGTGTAGTTGGACCAGGAATAAGTAGTGACAACATGACAAATGTTTTGTTTCATACACATCCAAGGTGGTAAGTTATATGGAATAAGAACCACAGGTCACATGCTATATGAAATTGACATATTACTAAAAAGATTGAACCCATTACTTGCTAAACCGAGCCTAACATTTCAAGGTTCTAGTGCAAATGAAGGGTGTACGTTGTCGAAGGTTTTCCAAGCCAAAGAGTCCAGTGGATGCCTCATCATCTCACCTCCCATGTGACCATCAACATGCCATATCATGTGAGGAGCTATTTTAGATGACATATATAACCTTTGAAGCCTTGGTTTTAAGGGAAAATAACGCAAGATCTTAGCAAGAATTTTCTTTTTCTTTGATGACTTAGTGAACTCATCCGTAGAATGATCATCACTTGATTTCCATCTAAAGACATCACAAATAACACACTCATTTGCATTTACATGCTCTTTTGAATACAACATGCGATTTGAGAGGCATGCATCAATGTTAATATAATGAAGGCCAAGGTCATGAAGTAATTTTTTTGCTTCATAATAGTTGCTTGGTAATGTCTCACCCTCAGGAAGTGTCTCCTTCAATAATTCAAGCAATAGTATAAAGGACTTATTGCTCCATCCATTAAGACACTTCATATGAAATAATCTTATGATAAAAGACAACTTTGTGAATTTTTTACACCCTGGATATAGTTCGTGTTTTGCTTCCCTTAACGAATTATAAAATTTGTTTGCATCCTCATTTGGTTTTTCAAACTCCTTATGCACATGTAGACTTCTTTCAGATTCCTCATTTGGCATTGACATTCCAAATGCATCATTTAACATTTCTTGTATCTCATCATGCATATCCGACTCATTAGTGCTAGTATTTGTAGGTTCTCAAAACTCATATTCCCCATGCATCAACCATCAAACATAATTTCTAGCTATCTCATTGTCCAACAAATGGTCATACATGATTTCTCATTTCTACATAAGACAATTATTGCAACAAATGCAAGGACATGGGAGCATTTCTTTTCCCGGTGCATTGTTAAAGGCAAAGTCTAAGAACTCCAAAACTCCTTTATGATATTCACTACTTACTCTTGACTTTTGCACCCAACTCTTATCTATTGGCATTTTTCTCGTACTTCCGCCAATTAAACCCTTCAATCACATAACAATGAATCTTCATATCAACTTATAATGAATGTGATATGTTTTTTATCATCTCATATTCCTATATTTGGTAGTGGTTCCTTTCCCATTTAGAAATACATAATCCCTACAAATCAATCACTAACATGCTTAGTTTCATTTTGATCAAATTTCGGCAACATTTCCCCATAGTTCTCCAAGTACACAAATTGGCTAAGGCATAAACATAATATTAGTTAGCTTAACTAAGTTGCTAACAATATGTCACCTTGTCCAAATATGCACCCAGTGAACAAAGGGAATTACTGTCAAAACTTATCAATAAGCTAAAGCATAAACATGTAATTTCATAGATATCATGTATTTCTAAATTGTCTAAATGGACAATTCAAGCATCATTTGTAGACAATTCTACCAATCATATACAAAACATGTAGGTTGAAAACTTGAATATGATCATAATAAATAATCATATTTACACTTCTACAACTTATATGTTTTCAGTATATGATAAAAGAGACATTTCTCAAGCAAGGATACTTGAACGAGATTTCTAGGGTTTCCTGAAATGAAAATGAGTAAATGATAAAATTAATGACAAATAATATTGAAAAAGAAATAAATAAAAACACACAATGAGACTAACAAATTTGAAAATTTATAGAAATGAATTACTAACATTTCTATTGCATAAAATCAACAAGGGTTGGTTCATAGATAGCATTAATAAAATATAAAATCATAGATAAGGCTTCAGAATAGATACAACATATGCATATCTTAGATCATGAAGTAACGAAGAGGTAAGGTATGAATAAGATGAAACAAAATACAATAAACATGCTTAAAAATTCAGAATTGGCTAACAAGTATGCACTCATAAAAATTAGTCTAAAAAAAATACCAAATGAGAAATTCTAATCCTAAGTGTGAACAAAATTAAAATTTGGACTTAAAATCCTAACTCTTTATTACACCCCAAGTAGTTTCAAGAATCAAAATTATTGGTATTATTTTCTTTTCTTTTTTTCAATAATTTTTTTTTTTAAATTGAATTGTGAAAAGTGTACAAAGTTATAAGTATTTTCAAAATTTCAATATGCACAAACTTGTAAGTATTTGGAAATTTCATAATTTTCTAATTTGGGTACAAAACAAAAATTTTCTAAATCTTAAAATATTAGAAGATATTTTGAAACTAGTCTTAAAAAAAATAAAATAAATAAATAATAAATCCTATTCTTTTTCAAGAATAGGTTTGATATTGTTTTTTCTTTTTTAATAAAAATAGTTTTTGTTGAGAAGTTGTTTTGGAAGTAGGATATTATTTGAGAGCATATTTAATTAAAAATATTATATAAGTTTACTATCTTTAAACTTTAAAAACTAATTACTTTATTTTAAATAAAAAGAAAAAAGACACAACTTATAAATTAACTCATAAAAAGAAAGATAGAAATTTGAGAATAGATTTTACTTGTATCACTTTTAAAATTTTTATTTTTTATTTTTTACTTTTGACAATAATTAAAAATGTAAATATTTCACTAAATTCAACCATCATTTGCTAATAAAAAAAAAGTAAAAATTAATCTTGAAGGCATTATTTAAATAAGCTTATTCTTTTTTAAAAAATATTAATTTTAACATAAAATATAAACTTTGAAAGACTTATCTTAAAAAATTAAGGTAGCAAATCATTTTTACTACATCAAATTTAAAAATTTTTAAAACTAATTTTTAAGAACATAAAATAAATTCATAGTTTTACAAAAGAATTCTTACATTTAATATATAATTTATTATTGTTTGTTTATAATAAAAATAGAAAATATATGCAAATTATGATTCCAACAATGTGAATGTGTGGTGTGGACTCCTATACATATCATGATTCCAAATCACATTCCAATTTAAAAAAACAAAACAAAAATAAAAAATCAATTTATGAATTATTTATCCCATAAAATTAATACTTAATTATGGAAAATAATACTTATTTTTTCCCATATATCATTATAAAAATTCTTTGGCAGCCTAATGTTCACTTCAAACTGAAATTGTTTATCCTCAATTATGAAAAATAAAAAATTAAAGGAAAAGGATATTGAGTCAAGTGTGCATGTTTCATATTATTTTTTATTTCTAAAGGAGTTACTGAAAAGTTGCAGGAAAATGATAGAATGGGTTTTCAAATATCGTAGATTTTCACCCATTTTCCTTTTTTTTTTTTTTTTTTTTTTCTAGACAACCAAATAGTGAAAGATATAAGGTTAAATGAGAATAAAATCAAAATGGTGAGGGAGGTTATTGTCAAAACATTTCCATTTGAGATAAACGCATAATCATTTCTACAAACACTCACAACATATATTATTTTCAATTTTTCCAAAAGCACCAACTAAGAAATAAACCCAATAACAATGAAATTTGAAACCTAATAACAAACATTTCCAAAATACCAACTAACAAAACCCAAAACAAAAAAAAAAAAATCTCAAAACTTACCAAAACCTAAAGAGAAATGATTTTTAAGGGAGCTTCTTGGAGGCGGTTTCAGTTTTACCAACCATAGCTTCCATGGGGCTTCTTCGGGCATGGCTTCCATGAGCTTTTTCGACAATGGCTTCCTCTAAGCAATGGCGGTTGTGGGTAGGTTTTATGGGAAGAAATGGTGTCATGTTTTTGTATGGTCGTGGGTTTTGGGAAGGGAGAAAGAGTAGGTTTTGTTTTGTTTGGTTGGGTACAACTATTAATGAATTACGGAAAGTAATCAAGTGTAAAATATTTTGAAAGTATTAATAGTATAAAGGCTTTATAAATGCAATGAGAATTTGTTTTACATTTATGCAATATATTTTAAATATTTATGGTTAAAATGTAACTAGAACTATTAATTTTGAAAGTTAAAAAATTTTATATTGGAAGTTATTTTCAAAGTGTTATTTTAAAATTTTTATTAAGTTTTATCAAGTTTTTCAAGTTTTAAAGTTATCAAGTTTAAAATTTCAAAATTTTATATTAGAAATTCATCAAGTTTTAGATTTTAAATTTTTTATTTAATTTTTTTTTCAATTTTTAAAATTTAAAATTTTATAATTATATATGAGAAATTTATCAAGTTTTATATTTTAAAATTTCCTATTAGAAATTTATCAAGTTCTATAGTTTAAGATTTTAATAGTTAACTAAAACATTATTTTTGTTACATGTTTAATAAATTTAAGTTTACTTAAAAAAGAAGTATCTACATAGAGAGATAAATTTGAATTGAATTATTATAAATTGATAAATAATATTAATGATAATAAAATTTAATAAAATTTTCTTATAATAACTGGTTTTATTATCATCCTAATTAAAAAATATATATATCAATTGAATATCAAATTCTTAATGTCTTTATATAAAACCTATTATTAACAATCATATAATAAGAAAAATAGGTACTTCATATAAAACTTATTATTAACAATATAAAACCTATTATCATTAACCCTATTATTAATAAACCTATAATGAAGATTATTTTGATCTTAATTGTTAATTGTAAAATTTAGTTATCACTTTTGTTGGTACTTTAAATACAATAAGAATTATTTATCATATATAAAATCAAAATTGGTTTTTTAATTTGCTAACTCACTTGTATTTGAACTTTTTATCAATAATATCAAATTGAACCATCATATTTTTAAACTAATATATTAAACTTTATTTTACTTCTTATTAAAACATTAATCATTACAAGAAAATTAAATAATTTTAGCTAAAGAAAAATAGGTAACACACCAATTTGTTTCTTAACTTAAAAATATAATGATATAACTTTGAACTTTTTATGATTAATAAGAGCTATTAATGATAGTTTCTATGATATATATATATATATATATATATATATATATATATATATATATATATATATATATATATATATAAGATTTTCTAAAAATATTATAATAGGTAACCCAAAAATCATTTAAAAATAAATAATAGTCTTTGGTCACGGTCAAATATGAAATTTGTGACTATAGGTTACCATACAGTCACGATCAATCAACGGCGTGACTAAAAGTCACTATATATATATATATATATATATATATGGGGAGAGAGAGAGAGAGAGAAAGAGAGAGAGAGAGAGAGAGAGAGTGACGGTTTCACAAAAAAACTGTTACTAAAACATCCTTTCGTTACACTTTTTGTCACGAATTATAAAATTACCATCATTAATACTTTTAGTGAGGGTTGATAAAATAATCGCAACTAAATATGTTTTTTTTCTCACACACATATTGTCACAATTTTATCCTAGTCATGACAAAAGAATATCTTTGGTCACGATATTTTGTGGTCGTGACTAAAGATTCGTCATTAAAAATTTATTTTTTTGTAGTGCCTTTTATTACACCCTAATGAGCCATTTACTTCATCGGGTGTCTCTCACTCTTCTTCACATCTTTATCTCATCTCTCTCTCTCTCTCATATCTTTTTCCCTTCATAACCTATAATATTTATAAAGATACTCCTACTAAATTTTCTTATTCTATAAGGAAACTAATTACATATTCAAAATAGGAATTTGAGACACGTTTCCAATATATATATAAGTCAATTAAAATGAATTAAATAACATATATTTTAACTTATATAATAAATAATTCATGAAATAAAATTCAAAAAATAAAATTAAAATAATTTTAGATTAATAAAAGTATTTATGTTCAAATATTAAATAATAAATTATGTGTTGAAAAAGATAGGATCAGTTGAGATAATTAGCAAGATATTCGGAGATTTAAATGTACAAGATATTAGGAGATTTATTTTTTTGTAATCTGTTAGACAACTGTATATTGTTAGGTTGTTAAGTTGTTTCCTATTTTTGTGTTGAAAAAAATCATCTATAAAGAGAATGTTGTGTATACAATTTTAAATATAGAATAAAATAAAAAAATATATATATATTCATTTCCTATTCTGTTTGCATTATGCTAAATAATTTAAAAGTAAAATCAAATAAGAGATATTATTAATTTATTATTACTAAATAGGTTAGTTAAAATGAATTAAATAATATATTTTTTTTAACTTATAAAATAAATAATTCACGAAAGAAAATAAAAAAAAAAATTATTTAAAAGATTTTAGATTAATAAAAGTATTTATTGTGGGGGTCATACCCCATGTGTCCACCCACAAGTGCTTCCACGCGTTTATCCACATGGCATCATCCCAGCTCGACCACGTGTCACTTCTTTCACCATTGCCCGAACAACCTTCAAGGCATCCAGAAACATCCTGTCCTGACCATTTGCGCTACCAAGCAGAGCATATATCCTTGACAGTCCCAAATCCTCTCTAATATGCAAGATGATGGTTATCTGACACCGAAATGACTAATGGGATTCTTCCCATCCTTACATCTATATCAGTGGACTGGCCTATCTAGTCCTAAACCGTCAACGGGATTAAAGGGACGACAGTGGCATCATGACTTGTCGTCTGACGCAACCGTCAGCCGCCTTGCAGTTGTGATGATTGCCTTGTCACTATTGCGCAATCATCATTATGGCGTTGAGTCAAAGGATAGCACCAACATTACAGTGTCCTCCACCTTTGAACACTATAAAAACCTTACTGAAATGACACACAAAAGGAGAGGACATTGTGAGCTCTCTCTCTCTCTCTCTCTCTCTCTCTCTTAGGGTTTCTATTCATTCCCAAAGTCTAACTTGGGCTTTTGAGGGTGTGTCCGGACAACCCGTCGGGACATCTTTATGCAGGGAAACAGAAAACCCAGATTCCGACACTGAAATGGGAACTTTCATTGCCACATCTAGGAAAAGAATCAATCCTCAATTGACTCGGTATCAACATTTATGTTGAAATAATAAATTATAACAAAATTCACTGCTTTATCATATGAAAGAGCATCAATTATATAAACTTCATATTTGTGACTAGGAAGCTACTCTTCCAACTCAACTTACCATTTATTTATTTATTTATTGTAAATGAAAGCCCCAAAATAAAATAATATACGCAAGACAGGCCCATCTGAGGTGGCTGAGCGCCTCTTCCATGATTTTTTTTTTTTTCACATAAATAAATATAGAATAATTTAATAATGAGGATTTTGGTTTTAAAATTTACAAATAATTATTATAATAAACAATGTGCATACAAGTGTATGAGACGTGGTGTTATTAGGCCAACTCTCTATATATCATGCATTTCCCGAGGCATCATTCTTTTTGGACTTTCCCTAAAGTGTTTATTTCAAAAGAAATTTTATACAATCTTAAATAAATAAATTTTAAATTATATATAGCAAGCAAAAAGTCATAATATTGCAAATAGAACTTTTGAGCAGCTTTTTATGTCTTATATTTTTCTCAATTCACTTCTTTTTCTTCTTGAATTCATTATTTACTTGAATTCATCAAATAATTATTTAACTTATGAAAAAATACATATATTTTTAAATAGATGAAAATAGAACTTATTTATAAAAATTGGATTTTTTTTTTCAAAATAGTAAGTCAAAACCCTTTTTTTTTCTTTTTTCTTTTTTTCTTTTTTTTCTTCTTTAATTTTAAAATAAAAAATTGTAACATCATCCCGTTGAATAAATAAATGAATAAATAAAAGGTACAGTGAGAACCAAAAATGTGAATACAGAAATTTGAAACCTAATGACCGACCGACAACACCTCGAAGTTGAGAATCATTGATCCAGGATTATAGGAAATCATGTGAACAGGAGGATATTAATAGTCAGTATCAACCCTTCTTATAATAGTCACGTATGAGAAGGATGGTTCATACAGATAATTAATATGCTCATCCACATGTAAACAAACGCACATTAATTTTTTTTTAAAAAAAAAAGACTTCTAAGTCGTTCACAATTTCAAAACAAAAAAGGGTTCACACATCCATACAAGATGCTCATTCAATATTATAATTCTACAAATGCTCAAGTAAAGATTGGAAATTATAGTCAATTTTGAAGAGTTTTCGAAAATAATACTAAAAAAAATTCATTTTCAAAATAGTTATGTGTTTTTGTGAATTTCAATTACTTAAAACAAAATTTATTTTGTTTTTTTTAACAATAATAACCAAATAATGGTATAAATTTTTAAAATTAATTTTATTTTTAAATCACACATTCAAATAGGTTTTTATTATTTAATAAAAAAAAACTCTCAAGGATTTTTTTTTTTTAAAAAAAAATTATCTCTGAAAAAAAATTATTTTAAACCTGATATACAAATATTATTAATATTTTTTTTTTCATTTTCATTTTCATTCACATTTTTATTTAACATTGAAATAAAACCAAATAATAATTCAAATGTTATACTCTTACGTGTATCCAAACACAAAAATTTGAATTACTAAATTCATTCTTATTTAAAGCGAATAAAAATTAAAGAACTCGTTCTCTTACCAAACATATTTTAAAATTATTCTAAAAAACTATTTTATGTTAAAATTGAATCCACACTAGTTTTCTAAATTGAAAAATAGTTTTAATTTTTATACTAAAGAAAAAAGAAAAAAGAAAAAAGAAAAAATCGTTTTCAAAGACGGATGTGAAACAAAGTATAGTATTTTATGTTCCTTTTAATGTCTAATGTTTTATCAATTATCTTTTGAAACTAAATTCATATATAATATGGTATTGATATTATGATATATAGGTTGGGACTCGGTAGAGGATGACGTCTCCACTTTATTATATACGATCATACCTCATAAAAAAGTTATGTAAGAAACTAATAAATTAAAAAAAAATGTAAAAAAAAACACCACCTCGTGGAGCACAAGGTAGTCGTGGCATGTGCACCAACTAACAACTCAGAACAAAACATGTGTTTACACTTCAATGCGTTCACATCTTCTAAAAAGAAAAAAAAAATGCTAGTTAACTATTCTGCTTTTTATTTATGCCATATTTGTTTTCTAATTAAATAAAAATAAAATATTTAATTTTTTTATTCAATTAAAACTCACTATATACATAATTAAAAATTAAAATAAATTTATTATTAATGAATTTAATTTAGTTATATTGGTTTTAATTGAATAAAAAAAATGAAAATATTTTACTTCTTTTTATTAGGTAAAATAATAAAGGCCACCTCATACTTTTACTTTAGAAAGGTTACAAAATAAAATTCATATTATTTACATATTCTACATTTATTTATGTGAATGAAATCATGAGGGGAGCATGTCACGTGGCCCCGTTGGTTAATGAATTTATTATTTGGAGGCTTTGACTCAAAATAAAATAAAATAAACCTCGTTTCTCGCAATACACCAGCTTTATGGTTTCACCTACGAGTATGTACAGATAGGTTTGGGGTCCACCTAAGCGCACTCATAAGTATACTTTGATCTAAATTTTTTAAAAATTTGTTTATCTATTTATTTTGATGATTTGTTCATTTTATAAGTTAAAAAAACACTATTTAATTCATTTTAACTATAAATGAGTGAGTTAAATATAGTAAATACAAATTTTAACGAGAAAATAAAAATGTTTTTATTTGTTTTTATTTTAAATTATTTAAAATATTATCTCATCAATCAATTAAAGCGAAGTAATTTCGAATGATTGATGTTTTTTTATTCATGTTAAAATAAAGGGTTTTTTTTATCTCTCATATAATAATACAAGGATGATTAAAGTTTATTTGATAGTGATTTAAAAAAAATTAATATTTAAAAGTATTTTATTTGTTTTATAATTTTTTAATAATTAATTTTATAAAAATTGAAAATCCATGAAGTAATTTATGAATAATTTCTCAATAAGTGATTATTCTAAAAATTATTTTTTTTTATACAATATAATGTAAAAAAAAATACTATTTAAGGTACATTTTTTATTTACATCTAACCATTAAGCAATTATCTTAAAAAATGTTTATTAATGGAATCACTTTCCCACAAAGTTTTAACCAAAATACCTCTCAAACAAGGAGCCAAGGATTAAGAGTTGATATTTCATTTTAAAATTGGCCATTATGTGTCATGTATTTAATTTATGGTATATAAACTATATTATGGCATGATTAATTAATTACACATCGTTACATGAGACTCAGTGTTATATGACAACTCTCCTTTACTAAACTCGAATTTCAATTTGAAGCTTTGATGTTTAAACTATCAAAGCTTTGATCTTTAAACTATTAAATTATCAATTTTTTTAAAAGTTTAAAATCGAAAGATTTTGATATATAATATATATCATTTTTTTTTTTAACACTCTTCTTTCACATGCACCCTTATATCGAAGTGAAGAAATAGACAAGCCTATTGGCAAACAACTACAAATTAGAAAATGAATATGGAAATGAACAAACAAATATGTGGTGAAGTTTGCCAAATTATTTTCTACATTTTTCTCAAGGTAAAGAACTAAAGACAATGCAACGGAAGGGCCAAAATGTACTTACTGCATCTTTGGCAGGGAAGTTCGTCTTTTCACCATCAAGCACTTCATGATTTTTTTTTGTTGGAGTATGTTCATGACACATCATCATCATCAGAGGGTGGCTTCCACAGTATCTTGGAATAGTTAAGGAGGGAATTATTATTATAGAGCATTATTGAAAAAGGCTCTGTTTCATGCCAAACAAATGATGATTTATTTTTGCTTTCCTAGAATTTTCATTGATTCCCAACCACCTCTTGTCCCTTCATTTGTTAGGAAATGTGTTTAACGAGTAGATTCTAATTTTTTATCTTTCAACTATTTAAAAGCTCATTTCAGTGACTTTCCACGTAGCTAATGTTGCTCAAATATTAAGATTGAGCTAAGACCCAGCTGGAATTAAATTGCCGTTAAACCCCTGACTGAGACAGTGCCTCACTTGCTTTCACGCACCCCTCTTGCATTTTTATAGTCGTTGCCTCATTGGATTGGATGGATATTGACTATTAATCATAATCCTTTGCTTAAAATACTCAAAATATAATTGAAGAAATTAAAAAAAATTAGTTTTTTAACATAAGCCATGATGCAACGGGAGGCATGTGGGAATTGTCATCATGAGGTCATTCAGCGGTATAAAGGTACACACAGTGCGATTGATTGATGCATCTAAAAACAAAAGAGAAAAGCTTGTTGAATTCTAGCCTTCACTTGTTTGTTTGTACTGCCCATAGCAGACTGTTCGACGTTTTATACACACATACTCTTCACTCCATATTCCCACTTCACAAGTCACAACCCCCTATCTCTTTGCTTTTTCGCTTTCGCTCTCATGGAGGATCAGAAGCAGCCCCCAGACCAAGTTGTGGTGGTGATAGACCAGCCCAAAGCGCCTCCAACCACTCTCCGGCGCCTCAACTACCCTAAACCCAAAGCCCGGTTCGCCGAGACCAACTACCCGATCCCACCAAAGTCTGAAGAGCTCGAACCCTTAAACCCCTACGAGGACTCATCGTCGGATGACGATGATGAGTGGTTTGATGATGTAGACAAGGAAGACCAAGAAGATGGCAAGTATCTCGAGCAAGCTAGGAAGAGGAGGAGGATCAACCGAAGAGCCTTGATCGAGTGGGTGCTGTTCTGCACGATCATGACCGGTTTGATTTGCTCTCTCACCCTCAAGTCTCTGAAGGATGAGGTGAAATGGGGGTTGAAGATATGGAAATGGTGCCTCATGGTGATGCTGCTTTTCTGCGGCCGCCTAGTCTCCGGTTGGGTGGTGGGGTTCCTGGTCTTCATCATCGAGCGCAACTTCATGCTCCGAGAAAAGGTTCTGTATTTCGTCTATGGCCTCCGGAAGAGCTTCCAGAACTGCGTGTGGCTGGGCCTGGTGTTGCTGGCGTGGATGATCATGTTCCCCAACGTCCACAAGCACAACAAGGTCTTACAGAAGGCCTTCAGGGCACTGGTGGCGGTGCTGATCGCGGCCACCATCTGGCTCCTAAAGATCGTAATGGTCAAGGTGCTGGCCTCCTCCTTCCACGTCGCGACCTTCTTTGATCGGATGAAGGAGAGCGTGTTCCACCACTACGTGCTGGAGACGCTCTCGGGTCCGCCGCTGGACGAGGAGGAGCGGGATAGGCCGAAGCGGCGGGTGCTGATGGCGTCCCAGTCATTGCCGGCGAAGCTGAGGGATGGGCCGCCGAAGACGCTAAGCAAGGCAAAGTCGTCGAGGAAAATTGACATGAAGAAGCTGAGGAGGCTGAGCAGAAGGGCGTCGGCGTGGAGCGTGAAGCGGCTGGTGAGCTACGTGAGGTCGTCGGGGCTGTCGACGATATCGAGGACGGTGGATGATTTTGGGAAGGCGGAGTCGGAGATCACCAGCGAATGGGAAGCCAGAACATCCGCTCAAAGGATATTCAAGAATGTGGCCAAGCCTCATGCCAAGTCAGTTCCTTTACTTTCTCTTTCATTTTCTTCCTGCTTTCCTAAATTTTGATTTACGATATCAAACAAAATTTTACTTCAAAAAAAATAAAAAATAAAAAATCCACTAATTCAATTCAATTAATAAAAATATTGTTAACTAATTTATTTATTTATTTATTTATTTTTAAAATTCAGATTCAGTCATGCCTTGTGATCCTAAACCGGTAGAATTGAATTGAGTGGGTTTTCAGAAGCTCTGACAAAGCATTGATGCAATGTCCCTGACCTCTGTGTTATGTGTCCTTGAGGGACCACGGTTTTTGTCCTCTTCCTTTAATTCTATCCACCTACTTTAGCTCAAATTCAACTTCTTTTTAATTAGGATTTTTTCTTAGATCATTTTCAAACCTATTTTAAGAATTAATATCACATTTTTAAACCTTATGTTTGATTTTGAAATATTTTATAAAAAATTAAACTATTATATATCTTCCCTATTATAAAAATAAATAAATAAATAAATATCAATTTTGAATAGTACTTAACAAATGATTTTTCTAATTTTTTTAATAAAAAAATAATTATTATTTACGAAATAAAATACTTACAAAATTGATTAAAAAATTATAAGAAAAATTGACCACAAAATTATTGATTCTAAATTACAAATACAATTCTTAGTTAAATAATATGTTATTTTATTTATTTTCTTATAAATATAATAACTATTATAAATATTTAGATCTTATAACTTCAAAATGTATTCCATTAACAATATAATAAAATTATATATATATATATTTTGTTATAACAATCTATAACTATTTCCCTCTCACCCTCAATCTTTAGGTTTAAGAATCCATGTGATAACTAATATATTAATTCTTAAAATTATATATTTTACAGCAATTATTAAAATGTTACTTATATATTTACTTGTAGACATTTTTATAGGACTATTGGGATCTCTAATAACCCATCTTAAAACATTTTTATTCTCTATTCTTAAACCTTCCAAATTTAATTTTTTATTTTTTAAAATAAGAAATATTGATGAATGAAATTATTTTTGTTTTTGTTAAAAAGAAGTTTAATAATTTATGAATAGTATAATTCATTATTGAAAAAGTGCTCTGAAGTCTAACGAATTTAATTGTACCATGATGAACCAACCAAAACATCTTAAATGGACCCATCAATCCTTTTAGTAGAGACTAGAGAGTCAGAGGCTATTTAATAGGACACTGCATGAGCCACTTTCTGAAATGACCACCCATTCAACCATGCTTTTCTCTCATTTCTTCTCTCTCTCCCTCACACGGTGAAAATGAGGCTCCAAAGAAGGTGGTCGTCCTTTTCATCCACGGGATATTGCCCAATGTGACATTTATGGCATAGGCTCTGCCTTATTGGCTATCTTCTTCCTAGGGATAAATTCTTTTAAAAAATATTTATCAAAATTAATTTTAATTATCTTTTTTTTTTAATCTCTAATTTATCTAAAATTCTATTATATAAATATAAAATAAATTAACAAAATTGACAGAGGTCTATAATTTGGAAACAGTATATAATTTTTGTTACTCTTTTATTATTTGTTAATACGGTCATGATCACTGAATCATTTAGAATATGGTTGATATTGATTTTATAAAATATTTTTAGTTTTTTTAATATTTAAAATTTCTTATTTTTTTTAAGTATAAGATGGTTATAAATATTTTTTAAAATCACTGTCCAATATATTTTTTTGTATGATAATGATTTAAAAGATATTTAAAAAAAATAATAAGTGTTTGATAAAATTCAAGAAACACTTTTAAAAATCTGAAAAAGTCACTTATATTTTCTAAAAAAACAATTGAGAGATGATTTTTTTAGTAACATTCTAAAAAAAACACTTATAATAAAAATATTTTAAATAAAAATAGTATCCATATTTTTTTTTAATGTAATTAAGACTAAATTTTATGAAAATCATTTGAGATGATGCCAAAAGCAATAATTTAGAGTGGATTTGACATTAGTGACTTTTTCTTGATGAGGGTGAACCATGACAGAAGGTGGGGCGGTTTGGCTTCACTTTTCCCTACCCATCCAAATCAAGATTTGTGGCAATAATTGTAACCCTCGTTAATACCAATAGCAGTAGCGTGTCGTTTTTGGACATGGGAAGAGTAATTTTGGTGAAGAAGAAATGGCCTTTTTCTCTACCTTCTCTCATAACGAGGGTGGTGGGCCTGTTTCCTTTCACTTTTGCCTATTCCCTTCAATCAACTTTGATTAGGATGGACGCATATTCCAAGGTAGCTAGGCTTGGATTAGCATGACTTTAATGCTGGATTAGGTGGTTGGCAATTAGAGTAGGCTTTAATGTTGGATGACATGGTTAGACCATTTAACATTTTAGGGCTAGCTTGATTATATTTCTTGTGGGTTTTTTTTTTAAAAAAAATTTATTTATTTAAAATAAAAAAATAATAAATCATATATAAAATGTAAAATTTCTTTGAGATTTGTCTTAAAAAAATAATGATTTTTAAAAAAATTGAGATTTTAAAATCATTTTTTATAATATAAGGTAATTTCATACAATTTATTTATGTTATTATATTTTTTTATTGAATTATTTTAAAAATAATTTTAGTGATATTTTATGTTTTTTTATTATATTTTTTTTATTAAAATATTTGGTTAAAATGAATGAAATGATCCCCAAATTGTGAATCTAATCCTTTTCATATTTTTACTTGAAAAATAACCCATTTTTTACATAAATTTCCTTTACCATTTCAAGTATTTATATTTAGGTTTTTTTTTTTTTTAATTTTAAAGTTACTTTTACAATAAAATAGCGAGGATATTTTTAGCAAAATGAGACAAAAAAATGACGGAGGGTTAAATTTCAAAAATCGAGTTTTCATAAACCCTTTTAATCAAATAACTTTTTTTATTTTTTATTTTTTATTTTATTGAATATTAATAATAAAAGTATAATTTAATTAGTACTTCTACCATACACTATTAGGAGGAAGAAAGGCAGATGAGGTTGGGCCTGGTGTGCTGGGCCTCGGCTCTTCCGAGTATTGATTTTAATAAGGTTTTTTACATTGTATTTCAATTTCAATTACAATTTTATTTTTATTTTTTATTTTTGCATAAAAACTAATAATTCTCTTTATTAATTAATTTTTAAATTTAAACATGCAGATTCATAGAAGAGGAAGACCTACTGAGATTCTTAACGAGTGATGAGGTTTGCACCATATTACCTCTTTTTGAAGGGGCTGTTGAGACCTCAAGGATCACCAAGTCTTCTTTCAGAAATTGGGTGGTATGTACCTCAAAAGCTTCATCTCTCCCGAACAGGTCTTTAAAATGGATTGTTTCTCTGCAACCAAAATATTAATTCAATTGAAAGTTGTATATTTAATAATCATATTACCTGCAGGTACAAGCATACGTAGAGAGGAAATCTTTAGCTCATTCTCTGAATGATACAAAGACTGCAGTCCACCAACTTCACAAGATAGCGAGTGCAATTGTGATAGTAGTAATAGTAGTGGTATCTCTTCTGGTAATGGGCTTGGCAACCAGCAAAGTCATACTTGTGGTTACTTCCCAGCTGCTCCTCGCCGGTTTTGTCTTCCAAAACAGTTGCAAAACCGTCTTCGAATCCATCATTTTCGTCTTTGTCATGCATCCATTCGACGTTGGTGATCGTTGTGTTATCGATGGTGTACAGGTCAGTTCGTTCTCTAAGCATTCATATTTGGATCTCGCAAAGTAATGGGGAAAAGAAAAATTAGGACTATGTCTGGTTCTCGAAAAATACCAAGGAAAAAAAAAACTTTAATATTTTTTTATCTTCCTTCGCTTTTTCCTTTCTATTTTTTTCTCTCTATCTTGTTTCTCTGACATATTTCCTCGAACTTTTTGAAACCAAACATGGCCAAAATAAATAGAAAGAAATTTTAAATTCTGTTGTTCTGACTAATTCTCCTTTTCCCTGAAAAGTTTCCATGATAGAAATGGAGGACAAAAAACAGATGGGGTCCTAAGTATGAACTCTTTGGAAGATGTAAAGTAGTGGTTTTCTTGGTGTGTGCAGATGATTGTAGAAGAGATGAACATTTTGTCGACGGTGTTTCTCCGATTTGATAGTGAGAAGATATATTTTCCCAACTCGGTTCTTCTCACCAAGCCCATTAGCAATTTCAGAAGAAGTCCCGACATGGCTGATATGATTGATTTCGTCATTGATTTCTCCACTCCTTTGGACACCATTAATAATCTTAAGAAGGCTATACAAACGTAAGCTTTTCTTCCTTTATCCTCAATGTTTTTCTTCAAATTTAAGCGTCTAGAGAGCTAGGAAATGCATATTGAAAATTATGTGTCTAGAGAGCTAGGATGAAAATTTTCACACTACCAGTGGTTTGAAAATATAATTTTTTACTTTGACTTCAGCTTCTAACTAAAGTAGAAAATGAAATGTTATCATAACTAGACCCTAACTTGCTATGTTCTTTGTCATTCCCACCTAGATCTAAGCTTTCATTATAGTATATATATAGCCAGCTTTTTGGACTATTATTCACTATGTTATTCATGTCACTTGATCTAGTTTTCAACATCAAGACTGAATCAAAAAACCCCATTAGCATTTTGGGTAGTTTTCATGAAAATTGGACAAAGTTTTCCTAGCGAAAAGCCGAGATTTCAAGCACTAGCCATCACTCTACAGTATGCCATATGCATATGCAGAAGATTGTATTCTTTAGAAAAAGATGATGGATGGTATTACATGTTGACCACAGGTACATCGAGGGCAAGCCAAAGTATTGGAACCAGAAGCACACAGTGATAGTGAAGGAGATTGAAAACATGAACAAGCTGAAGATGTGTTTGTGTGTTACGCATACGATGAACCATCAAAATTTTGGTGAAAAGAATCTGCGAAAAACAGAGCTCCTTTTCGAGTTGAAAAGGATTTTTGAGAGCCTTGGCATCAAGTACCATTTGCTTCCTCAAGAGGTTCATCTCACTCAAGTTAACATGCCTATGCAAGCTTAGATTGCCTTTGGTGGGGTGATTGAGGAAGTGTTTTTTCAGCCTTTCTAATATTTGAAAAATGAAATTTTTAAGTGTTAAAAAGGTTAGAAACACTTTCTAAAATCACTTCTATACGCATTCTTAATATATGGGTATATGGGTATATGAGAATTTTTCCAATGTGTATTAGTTGGTGCATGTTTAATTGGTTATGGCCAAGCTTCTATGGTTTTTCTTCCTTTTTGGACGGAAATTAAAAGGGTAGATATACAAGGGAACTTAGAGCTGAAAGTGTAGCATGATCCTCCCCTCTCTGTGTATCATGTTCAAAGTATTTTTCCTTTTTTTTTTTTTTTTTTTGTAATAAAAAGCTTTAAAATATTTGAAATTAAAGTGCAAGTATTATTCACTTATATTGTCGATCATAATATAATTGGAGGAAGAAAATAAGGGGCATAGCCCTAAACATGGTGAATGAGGAAGCCCAATCCTAGATCCAATGCATCATATTTCATTCACGCATTTCAACCCCAATAATAGTCGTGTAAGCCTATCAGTGCTGATGATAAATTTGGTGTAGTTGGAAGAATAATTTACTCTGATGGATAAACAAATTGAAGCTTTTATCAAGTCCAAATTACGTTTAACTAATCCAAATTAGGTTAATCACCCAAGTGGGAGTATGAATTGGATAACGGTCAAAATTTTGACAGATTCAAAATCCCAAACTATATTTTGATGGTAAAGATAGGTTATCCAAAACCTTAGTTGTAGAAATTTACATATAAGGGATGCATTAGGGTTTGCACTCTATTATTTAAGGAATCAAATTAAGAACTTTCAAAGGGTTGACCATATATGACCATGACATGGAACTTAGCATTCATTCCATGGTATTAAAGAGTTATATTCACATTTTCAAGCCCTTTTTTTTTAATATTAGTGTTAATCAAATCATGTACACATGTAAATAAAAAATAAAGAAAAAGATAAGATTTTTAATATGGTTTAGCGATCAATATGGTTCATACGTCTGTAGAGTGCACCGATGTTTAACAATTCACAAATCAAAATGAATGAAAAGAGTTACAATGATAAAATTCTTAAAAAGAAAACCTTTCAATTACGGTCATATGTTTTAAAAAATAAAACTTTAAACATTAAAATATTAAATATATAATAGGGATAAATTTGTTGTTCAGGGCTAATTAGGTGGTTGGACCCTGACATCCCAAGCTTAACACAATAATACTGACTCAGGTTTGATAATCCAACAAATTGATTGTTGAGGTTCTCGTGGTAAGAAATGGAGATTTATTTTTTTATTTTCCTCAGCCACTGGACTTGAGATTAAATAAAGAAATCAAGAGGACTGGAACAATTTTAATTATTTAGCTGTGGATTCTTTTCAGAGAATATTCTGCAATCCAGCATCGGATGCTTGAGACTACATCCCACAAAACGAATAAATTAGACATGCAAAGCTCTTCTTCATGACTTATTTCCCTCAATTTTCAAACCGAGGCTTGAAGTTTTGAAATTTAGGATCTGGAATGACTATGCACATTGGTGAAGTTTATTAATATCCATCATGTTCTAATGTCAAATACATAAAGATATCGAAGAAATAAAGGAGAATTTTTCTACTTCATAAATTTCAAAATATCTGGGCATGACATAATTTCAAGAGTTCACAACCACAGAAAGGGCATTTCCTCAGCGGCATTGGCCCCAGGAACAGTTGAATGGCAAACGACAAATGTTATCGAGGAGACAAAAGCAAAAGAACAACTACGCCACTACCAATAAGACAGCTGCAAAAGAATTTTTTAAAAAAGAGTGAGCTGTATTGTGTCGGTTCACAAAAATGCTTACTTCCTTGACATTTCATCCTTACCTTCCCACCTGTGTTTTTTTGAAGAAAGAGAAAGAGCTGGGCTTCTCAGATACTTGGAGCTTCTAACTGTTCAATCTTTTGTAGTTTTCACACAGAAAGGATCCATGGCTTCCTCAACAACCCAAATCTTCTCTTCCTCTACTTCCACTTCCAACCCTCAATTCGCTTATGATGTTTTTTTGAGTTTCAGAGGTGAAGACACCCGCTCTACTTTCACAGACCATCTCTATAGTGCTTTGGTTTCTAATGGGATTCACACATTTAGAGATGACGAAGAACTTGAGAAAGGAGGAGTTATTGCAGGAGAGCTCTTGAATGCTATTGAAGAATCAAGGATTTTCATCGTCATTTTTTCGAAAGACTATGCTAATTCCAGTTGGTGTTTAAATGAGCTCGAGAAGATCACTGAATGCATGACAACAAATGATCAGCAAATAATTCTACCAATTTTCTACCATGTGGATCCATCGGAAGTGCGAAAACAGACTGGGACTTACGGAGAAGCTTTTGCAGATCATGAAAAGGATGCAGACCAGGAGAAGAGGGAGAAGATACAAAAATGGAGGATTGCCTTAACGGAAGCAAGCAATCTAGCTGGATATGACCGGCAGAAATATCAGTAATTACAACTTCCCTTCATCTTTAATTTCGAAATATTTTTCTTTTTATCTTTTTATTGCTTAATTCTAATACTTATGATATCATCTTTAAACCCCAAATTGCAAATCGTTGTGTTATGTTTGAAGATTGAACCCAATTGTGCTATTCTGGAGTTTAAAAACAAAGTCTGTCTTGCTCATCAGCAACAACCTTGAAACACTGACCCAAATAAATCAAGCCTCAAGCTACACACTTGTCCCCCATACAATGCTCACTATAAAAATTGTTATGCTTATTAATTTGTAAGGGTCAGAGGCTACTTTTCCTTTTCATTTGGTTGGCTTCTAAAAAATGCTGAAGGAGAAAAATTGAAGGTATATTTAGTTAGGGAAAATTTTGGGAGAAACTGCAACAAAGAAAATGGTGAGAAAAAAAAAAATATAGATAAATAAAAAATGTTTTCAAGTTAATAAATTACTTTCAATTTTTTTTTTTAAAAAAACCATTTCACTTATATTTCTCCTTTTTATATAGAGGTTAAATAATTGGAAATTGTTTAACCAATTTTAATTACATTTATTTTTATTTCCTATTTTAATATTTTTTTTTCTACTTTCTTGGAATTAAATGTAGTATAAGAAAAAAAAAAAAAAAAAAATCATTTTTTCAGATTTGGAGAGAAGTAGTAAAAAAAAGTGTCAGAAAAAAAGAGGAAAATATTAAAAGATTTTCCTTCAAACAAGGTAGAGAAAGTTTAAGGAAATTATACTTCTCATTAATTTAATTTTTTTCCCTTAATTTAAATTTCAATAGATAATCAAAATAGGAGAAAATTTTATTTTCTTTTCCTTAATTTTTCCTCTAACCAAATATAGTCATAAGATTTGAAAAAAAAAAAACAAAAAGAGAAAATAAATGAAAAGAACGAAAAAAAGAGGGATAATTTATATATATTGTCCAAGAATATACTTTTCTCAAACTTTCCTCTTTTAACATTTTCCCGTATTCTTCCTTGGTATTTCTTCTTACGTTTTTTTTTTTTCATGATATTCAAATATAAGGAAATAATTTTTATTAACATTTTTTTTTCTTTTTGAAAACCAAACAAAATATTTATATTTATTATCTTTCCTCTCCTTCCCCCCTCTGATTTTACAAATAGACTTTCGAGAAAGTAGTTTAACCAATTTTGTTTAAATCTAATCTAAATTTCACTTTAAGCTCGGTGGTGAAGCTTACTCTATGTTCTTACTGATGAAGTTTGTGTCATCCCATAAGGAAGTGACAATTAGTCCTTCCCACAGATCTTTGTGTCTACATTATATTTGCCTAATACATAATTGATTAATGCATGATATTGTATATGTATATACAAACACCAGAGTAAGTTATCCTACTAATACTTAGTACATCATAATAATAATAACAACAATAGAACAATTTTCCCAATCTGAGTCACATTATTGGTTCTTTCATCAACAGACCTGTGAATATTCCTAGTAATTGCATTCTATCCATTTTCACAAAATGGGGACACTACTCCTGTGACTTACCTAAATATTGGAAAGTTGAAAGGGAATGATGAGCAACATATTTGTGAATAAACTAGAAGTTCTAGTCATAAGTAATAACCTAGTTAACAGAAATTACTAGACTGGAAGTTTGAATGGAGAACTTGCAGCTTGGTACACTGGGCAACTAGTACTTGTCTCCACTGTTTGCACAATGCTAGAATTTCTTGTCATAAAAGGTAATAAAATCTCAATTTGAACCTTTCAAATATTTGAATAGCACAAGCTAGCACAAATGGTTTTTTTTTTTTTTTTACTTTTTCCTTTCACATGCATACTTGATGTAATATTAATGAAATTGTTCTTGAATGTGTAACTTAATGAAATGTGGTTTGATCTCTTTAGTTTAGATTCTATTTATTGGTCCCTAATTCAGTTTGAACATGCATTATAATTCACAGGTACGAATCAAAGCTTATTATGGAGATTATCGACGACATCCTTAAAAAATTGAATCCTAAGGTTTTATATGTCAATGAGGACATATGTGGAAAGGAACTTCGCTTGAAAGAATTGAAATCATTGCTAAGTATTGAATTGATCAATGATGTCTGCATGATTGGGATTTATGGGATTGGTGGAATTGGTAAAACTACCATTGCTAAGATGGTTTACAATGATGTCTTATGTCACTTCAAAGGTAGTAGCTTTCTTGAAGATGTCAAAGGGAGATCCAAATGTCATCATGGTAGACTTCAATTGCTTCAAGAGTTCCTTCATGGTACATTGATGGTAAAAAATCTAAAATTAAGTAATATTGATGAAGGAATCAATATGATAAAGAATAGGCTCTGTCGAAAAAGGATTCTTCTTGTTCTTGATGATGTAGACCATTTGGATCAATTAAAGTTATTGGTTGGAAGTTGTGAATGGTTTGGTCCAGGAAGTAGAATCATCATAACCACTAGAGATAAACATTTGTTAAATGTGCATAGAGTGGATGCAGTATATGAGGTTAAAGAGTTAGATCACAAAGAAGCTATTCAACTCTTCAGTAGGCGTGCCTTTAAACAAAACATTCCTCCAAAAAATTACGAAGACCTCTCGAATTGTGTGATAAATTATGCTAAGGGTCTTCCATTGGCTCTTAAAGTTCTAGGTTCTTTTCTTTATGGCATGACAATAGATCAATGGAAGAGTGCTTTAGATAAATTGAAGGAAAAGCCTAACATGGAAATACACAATGTGCTTAGAATAAGTTTTGATGGACTCGACCACACAGAAAAACAAATATTTCTTGATATTGCCTGCTTTTTTAAAGGAGAAGATAAAGATTTTATTTCAAGAATATTAGATGGTTGTAATTTCTTTGCAAATATAGGGTTGAAAATTCTTTGTGACAGGTGTCTCATAACAATTTCAAACAGTAAGATTCATATGCATGATTTACTACAACAAATGGGTCAAGAAATTGTTCGTAAAAAATATCCCGATGACCCTAATAAATGGAGCAGATTGTGGGATCCAGATGATATCTATCGTGCATTTTTAAGAAAAGAGGTAAGAATCAACTACATGGACCTTCTTGAATCTTAGTGGAAGATAGAAGCTTATATAATTTTATTTCTATTTTAAACTTCACATGCATATAAAACACAAATTAACTAAGTTCTATATATTTGTGTTTCCCTCATTGTTGGTTTTTATTTTTCAGGGAATGAAAAAAATTGAAGCCATATCCTTGGACTTCTCTAGATTGAAAGAAATACAGTTGAGTACAAAAGTTTTCTCAAGAATGAAGAAACTCAGATTACTCAAAGTCTATTGGAGTGATCATTCTAGTTTTATGAAAAAAGAGTCTAAGGCGTTCATTCCAAAAGATTTCGAAATTCCTTCTCATGAGTTAAGATACCTTTATTGGGAAGGATACTCTTTGAATTGCTTACCATCAAATTTTCATGGAGAAAACCTTGTTGAGCTTGACTTAAGGTATAGCACAATAAAACGACTTTGGAAAGGGAGTAAGGTATATGACTATCATGTAGTTATTCTTGTAGTTCATGTTAATTTTGAAATTCCTGAAGTTTATTTATTAAAACAAATTTCCTTTGGTTTCAGGGTCTTGAAAAGTTGAAGTTCATCAATCTAAGTCACTCAGAGAAGCTCACTAAAATATCAAAATTCTCAGGCATGCCAAATCTAGAGAGGCTAAATCTTGAAGGTTGTACAAGTTTGCGAAAAGTTCACTCATCCCTTGGAGTTCTAAAGAAGCTTGCTTCCTTACAACTGAAAGACTGCCAAAAACTTGAAAGTTTCCCAAGCAGCATTGAGTTGGAATCCCTTGAAGTTCTTGATATCTCTGGTTGCTTCAACTTTGAGAAATTTCCAGAGATTCATGGGAATATGAGACATTTGAGGAAGATCTATTTAAACCAGAGTGGTATTAAAGAACTTCCAACCAGCATTGAATTCTTGGAGTCTCTTGAAATGCTTCAACTAGCGAATTGCTCAAACTTTGAGAAATTTCCAGAGATCCAGAGGGATATGAAAAGTCTACAGTGGCTTGTGTTAGGTGGGACTGCGATTAAAGAGCTACCCTCCTCGATATATCATCTAACAGGACTTCGGGAGCTCAGCCTGTATAGGTGCAAAAACTTGAGGAGACTTCCAAGCAGTATTTGTAGGTTGGAATTTCTTCATGGTATCTATCTCCATGGCTGCTCAAATCTGGAGGCCTTTCCGGAAATCATCAAGGACATGGAAAATATAGGGAGACTTGAATTAATGGGAACGTCTCTAAAAGAGCTACCACCATCAATTGAACATCTAAAAGGTCTTGAAGAGTTGGATTTGACAAATTGTGAAAACCTTGTGACTCTTCCAAGCAGCATTTGCAATATCAGATCTCTCGAACGTCTTGTTTTGCAAAATTGTTCAAAACTCCAGGAATTGCCAAAGAACCCGATGACCCTGCAATGTTCAGATATGATTGGCTTATGTTCCTTAATGGATCTAAATCTAAGTGGCTGCAACCTGATGGGAGGAGCTATACCCAGTGATTTATGGTGCCTATCCTCATTGAGACGATTAAATCTAAGTGGAAGCAATATCAGATGCATACCATCAGGCATCAATCAGCTGAGAATTCTTCAGTTGAATCACTGCAAGATGCTTGAATCAATTACCGAGCTTCCATCAAGTTTACGAGTCTTAGATGCCCACGACTGCACCCGCCTGGACACTTTATCAAGTCTATCTAGCCTTCTCCAGTGTTCTATGTTCAGTTGCTTCAAATCAGCAATTCAGGTATGAATTTCGTGGAATTTAACATTTTATATATTTGTAGACATGGGACTTACATCAAGCATTTATATATATATATATGCAGGAGTTGGAACATGGTATTGAGTCATCCAAGAGTATAGGAATCAATATTGTTATTCCTGGAAGTAGGGGAATCCCAGAGTGGATATCCAATCAGGAACTTGGAAGTGAAGTAACAGTCGAGCTTCCTATGAATTGGTGTGAGGACAATGACTTCCTGGGATTTGCTTTATGCTCTCTTTATGTTCCTCTTGACGATGCATTTGAGGATGGTGGCTTAGAATGTCAGTTGATCGCTTTCCATGGTGATCAATTCAGACGTGTGGATGATACCTGGTTTAAATCCTCCTGTAAATACTATGAAAATGGTGGTGTATCATACCTTCATAAATGTTGCGATAATGGTGATGTCTCAGATTGCGTACTTTGGGTGACCTATTATCCTCAGATTGCTATCAAGAAGAAGCATCGCTCCAATCAATGGAGGCACTTCAAGGCTTTATTTAATGGCCTTTACAAATGTGGTAGCAAAGCCTTTAAAGTGAAGAAATGTGGGGTTCATCTTATATACGCACAAGATTTTCAGCCCAACCATTATTCGTCTCAGCTGTTGAGAGAAACCGCTAATTGTAATGTTAAGAGAAGCCGTGATGACACAGAAAGCGACCCAGCTGAAGGTCCATCACATAAAAGGTTAAGAGATCTCGAGCCTTGAATTCGGATATACATACATATGCATAGTGGTTGCACCAGCAAAGCTACCTTCTTTGTAAGTTGCCTTCTCGTCTCCTTTTAGTTCATCAGAGGTTATATATACAACATCTGTTGTCTGTAGATTTGGTAACTCCATCAAAACTCTTAGAAATTTATGATCTGTTATGGTGCAGGAATCACTGGAAATGGCTCTAGGTGCAGTGCTTTTTTGCTAATAATATTGTTGGGAGTGATGAGTAGAATGATGACTTTGTGTTGTTGAGGACGGAGGAGAACTCACTGATCAGTGGCTCCTTGGTCAAGCTCAAGCTCATGTTGATAGAATGATAGTAACATCTTCTAGATCTCCTTTCTTTTTATTTTTATGGTTGATCTTAATTTGTATTTTAAAAATTATTTACAATGCCTAAGAATGGAATTCATATCTTTTCTCTGTTACTGATTGATAAGTCATTCAATTTCCCTTATAAGATCATTTGGCAAAGGGATTAGAGTGCCTAAGTTTTCTATTATGTTTTCATTTTTATTTTTATTTTATTTTTTTGGAAATTAAATGAATATGTTGTAGCTCAGTGATATATGAATCCATATTGTTCATATTCTCATTTGCTTGGTAAATATGAAGGTATCATGGGAACATAATTTTGATCATAAAATCATAATTCATCTAACAAATTCATTGACATCTTATCCATCATACCAAACAATTCTTTTACCAAACATATTAAAACTTGTAACTCCTTAAAATATAAGTACAGTTTTTCAAATTAGAACCCCAAACAATATACCTTATGGTTATTAAAGTACATTACGACCCTAAAGCTCAAAGGTTGGTCTAAGCATTAAGTTTAATTTTTCAATCATATTATTAAGGGGTGTTTGATAAAACTTAATATTTAATACTTAATAATTTAAGTTGATTTTAAATTAAATTATAATTAAATTATTGACCTTAAACTTATTACTTAATTCTTACTTTAAATATTAAGATTGTACATTTGATAACTTATTCTAAATCATCAAATTGATATATTTATCCTCATAGATTATAACTAAGGAAAGAAGGTCAAGTAACGGTGGAGGTCGTTTAATGGTAAAGGAAATTGTGGAGGTAATTAAGACAAATAGAGATAAAAAAGTAAAATAAATATGTGAATTTAAAAATAAGTTAATTATTTTTAATTATTATTTAATTTTTTATTTTATTTTAAGTCATACTATTAAGTTATTTTACTAAACATACTTATTTTATTTAATGACATAAATTAAATTATTAAGTCACTTCAAGTTTCTTGAATTGAGTGGTTGCTTTTTTTATTATCAAATATTAAATTTTTGTCATGTAATTTATGGAAGGACACTTTAATACAAATAAATATGCCACAGGGACTTTTAGTGTAGTAGTACATAAAGATAAATATAATGTTTGATCTTGTTTAAATCTTTGAATGCTTTAAAATTGAAATTATTCAGTTAAATGGTAGTCAAAATTATAATTTATTTATTTATTTTTTATTTATTTATAGGAAATGATATTATAAGAAAATAAAATTGGCTAATATTAAAGAAATGTTATGATTGTTGTGAGAAGGTGGGGAGAGGTAAACGAATGAGGCCTTTGGCCAAAGATAGAAGTGACACCAACATTGTGACATTCTAGGAAGTCTTGCATTTAGAATGATGGAAAATTTTTTTTATAAGATGTGCTAGGAACTTCTCTTCCCAACTAATGTGGGATATTACAATGTATTAACATGTCTTCTATTGTGTAGATGTTATCTATTTTTGGCCTAAGATTCTCATGATTTTAAAATGTGTCTACACAATTAAGAGAGGTCCACTACACATATGGTATGAGGAACTTCTATCTTTAGCTTATGTGATATATCACAAAGTTCATCTTTTAAAATTAATTGTCCAATTGCAGTCTAAATATTTGCTAGATTTTTCACTTTTGTCAGACAGTCAACCATTACTATGGTGGAGATTTTTGGTTGTTTGGAGCTACTACTTTTAGAACTTCAGCATGGATTTATGAAGCATAAATACATTTAAGGGAAGTACCACCTACTAGAAGATGTAGCATGTGCTACTACTTTGATGAGAACACCTTTTGATAGAGTTGATAAGAGCCAACTAAGGAGTAATTTATCTTGTTTTATCTAGCTCTAATATTCTGGATTAATTACTAACCTCTTCCATGATAGTTTGGGTTTCTCTTTGTTTTATGAGAAACTTCAAACATTTGCTTGCTTCCTTGATCATCAAAACGATATGCCTCAATTACTAGAAGTACTTATGACCTCCACAACAAGTGATTATTTCTATCAAGTTTGATTGATATAGAGTGCTTGAAAGTATTGGAAAAGGGAGAGTGAGAAATGGAATATTATAAGGCAACAATTGATCAACATCAATCAAGAGTGGCTCTAATACCATGTAAGTTCTATCAAGCATAAGAAAAATGAATGAAAATTCTTCAATTCATTTGGAGGAGAGTGAGACTTCCATTTATAGAGTTGTATACAATTACATCATATAAAGATCACATGAGATAATTTACATATAATTTGCATTGATTCTAAGGGATGAATATAAGGGATAAAAATGAGCTAGTGGTAGTTACTTTAGGACATATAATTAGCTTTATGGTAGTGTGGACCCGCATTTCTCACGTGCGCTCCCACTCGATCCGCGAGACTCGCTTTTATTGTGAAAAAAAAAAATATTTTTGAAAAAGTCGGAGTCGCCACTTATTTTATTTTTATTTTAAAGGGAAAATAAAACAAGAAAGAAAACCCTAAAAATGACTCCATAGTTTTGAAAAAACATGTCTTTGAAAAACCCGAGTCTAGGTCTGGGGATTAGGTTACTTATTGGGAAGGTACCTCTAGGAGGTAGCACCCCTCTAAGCCTTATAGAGGTCTTTACTGACTAAGTTGAGGGGAATGTGACAATTAATTTATTAATTAAGAGTACCTAGGTAGACTAAAGTAATTTTCAAAAAATAACATGCCAAACAAGATCAAATTATAATAAAGGAGAGTTAGGATACGTACCCGAACCACTTCTCAAGCACTATCATAAAACATCAGAGTTAGTATAGAAACATAACACACGACATGTATTTAATCATATCGAATCAAGCACACATCTAAGCACCTAAGGATCATATCAAGCATGAAATGTGTCTACACAATTAAGAGAGGTCCACTACATATATACCATAAGGAACTTCTATCTTTAGCTTATGTGATATATCATAAAGTTCATCTTTTTAAATTAATTGTCCAATTGCAGTCAAAATATTTGCTAGATTTTTCACTTTTGTCAGACAATCAACCATTAATATGGTGGAGATTTTTGGTTGTTTGGAGCTACTACTTTTAGAACTTCAGCATGGATTTATGAAGCATAAATACATTTAAGGGAAGTCCACCTACTAGAAGATGTGGCATGTGCTACTACTTTGATGAGAACACCTTTTGATAGAGTTGATAAGAGCCAACTAAGGAGTAATTTATCTTGTTTTATCTAACTCTAATATTCTGGATTAATTACTAACCTTTTCCATGATAGTTTGGGTTTCTCTTTGTTTTTTGAGAAACTTCAAACATTTTCTTGCTTCCTTGATCATCAAAATGATATGCCTCAATTACTAGAAGTACTTATGACCTCCACAACAAGTGATTATTTCTATCAAGTTTGATTGATATAAAGTGCTTGAAAGTATTGGAAAAGGGAGAGTGAGAAATGGAATATTATAAGGCAACTAGTGATCAACATCAATCAAGAGTGGCTCTAATACCATGTAAGTTCTAGCAAGCATAAGAAAAATGAATGAAAATTCTTCAATTCATTTGTAGGAGAGTGAGACTTCCATTTATAGAGTTGTATACAATTACATCATATAGATCCCATGAGATAACTTACATATAATTTGCATTGATTCTAAGGGATAAATATAAGGGATAGAGATGAGCTAGTGGTAGTTACTTTAGGACATATAATTAGCTTTATGGTAGTGTGGACCCGCATTTCTCACGTGCGCCCCCACTCGATTGGCGAGACTCGCTTTTATTGTGAAAAAAAAAATTGTTTTTGAAAAAGTCGAAGTCGCCACTTATTTTATTTTTATTTTAAAGGGAAAATAAAACAAGAAAGAAAACCTTAAAAATGACTCCATAGTTTTGGAAAAACATGTCTTTGAAAAACCCGAGTCTAGGTTCGGGGATCAGGTTACTTATTGGGAAGGTACCTCTAAGAGGTAGCACCCCTCTAAGCCTTATAGAGGTCTCTTGATTACTACTCAAAAAGTGCTATTTGATAGCTTTTAATTAATCCTTTTAAACACTTTTGAGTAGTAGTTGGTGCCTTTTAACCCAATTAGCATGTTAAGGCTCCTTGCAATCAATTATAATCAAATTGCCTTAAGTTTTGGTGTTTTGATAGCATTTTGACCACCAAAGCATTACGAGATTGAGGAGAGTGATATGGAATCTTTAGAAAGCTTTGGGAAGCTCAGAGGCATGAAGAATCACAACCTTGAAGCTCTTATGCCATAAGCAAAGTGGAAATGCAAAAGGGGAAGCAAAGAGGATTCACCCATGGAACATTCTTGATGACAGTCACTGCGGCTAATTTTGGAGCCCTTCCCGAAGTCCATTTCCTGCATACAATATGTCATTTGAAAGCTTGGGAAGTCAACAATCCAATGCCTCAAACCATGTGCAATTTGGATCTGAAATGAGGAAGCTACAGCCGTTGGAAGATAACTGCTCCAAGCTGAAGGAAGGAAGACTTCAGTAAAGTGCTGCGAAATCACCATTCTTGTTGCGGAATGGTTTCGCAGCCTTTTTGCACAGTGCTATGGAGTTCCCCTGAAGCTTCGCGCCGCGATGGAAGCCAAACACCTCAAGTTGGAAGTTCACTTTGCAAAGGTGTTGAAGCAGCTGGCTGCTATGAAGGAATTTCGCAGCTCCTCTTGTGCACCTGCGAAATTTCGCAGACCTCATCTTTCACCTGCGAAGTGGCCCTTAGTGCTTCCTGATATTTGTAACCGACTCTTGGAGATATTTTTCATTAGATTTTTGTTGCTTAAATGCCTAAATTCTCCTTGTAAGTCACCAATGATAGATTTCCTTAGCTTTTAAGTTAGGAATTTGGCAAAAATATCCAAGAATAACTATCATTGTGATTTTTGGTATAAAGGGAGCCCGAGGAGCCTGTTCGGGGGGTGTTAGGTTGTTGAACCTTATGTAAAAGGAAGGAATATATTTTACAGAGCACTTGCTCTGCTTTTCATATATATTTTTGTTTTCTCTTTCATTTTCATTTTCTTGCTAGCCAAACATTCTCTGAGATGTTTTCTCAGAGGATGAGAGGCTAGGCTCTTTGTCTCTTGGAGTGAAGGTAACCGGGTAAGTTTCCACATGCATGAATTGGAAGTTTTGTTGTTTTAGTTTTTAATGAAGAGAAAGTGTGACCCGTGAATGGTTTCTAATCTTTTTAGTTAACTTAAAACGCCTTTAAATCACCTGGGCCAACACTTGGTAATGCAAGTGATCTCCATCCATGGAGATGCACTAGTTTACCCCTTGCGAGCCTCTGGGAGGTGAGTTGAAGGTAGGATTTTCTAGAATTGCCAACACTTGGTAAGCTTTTGGACTCCAAGGAGACATCCATTAGTTATCTCTTGCGAGCTTGTGAAGGGAAATCCAAGGTTAAAGATCACCTTGAATGGCAAGTGCTAGGTGAGAGGCACGAGTCATAGCAAGTTGCATCAGTGAGAGGGATTTAGTGCTTGAACCCATTAATGGGAAGCATCTGTACAACACCGGTTGGAGAAGGAACTATATGTTAATTCTCTAATGCGAGGAAAAGAAACAAGTGACCGAAACTCTCCTTTTTGCATGAGGAATCTGAGCCTAGTGATCCGAAACTCCAAGAAACACTTTTCTTTATAAGTAAAATCAGTTACTACTTTTGGTTAGCTTAAAACCTTTCCTTTTTCATTCAAGCATCTTTATGTTTTCTTTCAAAGCTAACCTTGAAATGAAAAGGCACCAATTCAGCTTTGAATTAATATCATTTGTGAAGTGAAAACCCATCCCAGTGAACGATCCTAGAGCCACTATGCTATAGTAGCTTTGTCTTTGCTACCCTAGTATATGGTGTAATAGGTTATAAATTTTGTTGATTAATCCCTCAATCAAGGAGCACCAGCTGGACACGAATCAGCTGAGACACCAATTAGGCATGAATCACTCTACTAACGAAGTTGAGGGAAATGTGGTAATTAATTTATTAATTAAGGGTACCTAGTGTCACAGACTTAGTCGTTTCCTAAGCTCGTGCGGCACTTAGACAAGTCAAGACGCTTGATCTTGCTAAGTCAGCCTTACTCCCAACGCTTCCCTTGCTAGGCTAGGATGCTCACGACTCAAAAGCTTGAGAAGGCGTAGTAGGCGTCTCTTAAAGAATGAAAGCTTTATTGCTTTCAAAGGAAGCTATACAATGCTTAGAAGCTCACTTGCTTGGTTAGGAAATGATTTTGGGTGGTGCCTTGGCCAAATGAGGCCCTCACCTCTTTATAGGCACCAATGGAACTCTCTGGAACCTTGGAGGGTTCCTTACAAATCAAGAAGATTCTAGAATACCCTACACAATTCTATGTACAACCCTATGTACAAGAGATCTCTAGAATTTTCTAGAAAGCCTTGGACTCTTCTCATGCCTTCCACCATAGTGTAGAGATGTGTGGACATCTCTAGGCATCTCTAGAACCTTCCACACTCTTTCCTCCAATGGCTTAGTGTAGATGGCTCTAGGAGTCTCCAAAAGCTTCCTGAGCTCTATATAAACCCATGAGGAGGCTCATTTGAACCATCCTATGACACTAGGTAGACTAAAGTAATTTTCAAAAAATAACATGCCAAACAAGATCAAATCACAATAAAGGAGAGTTAGGATACGTACCCGAACCACTTCTCAACTGCTATCATAAAACATCAGAGTTAGTATAGAAACATAACACACGTCATGTATTTAATTATATCAAATCAAGCACACATCTAAGCACCTAAGGATCATATCAAGCATAAAGTGTGTCTACACAATTAAAAGAGGTCCACTACATATATAGTATGAGGAACTTCTATCTTTAGCTTATGTGATATATCACAAAGTTCATCTTTTTAAATTAATTGTCCAATTGCAGTCAAAATATTTGCTAGATTTTTCACTTTTGTTAGACAATCAACCATTACTATGGTGGAGATTTTTGGTTGTTTGGAACTACTACTTTTAGAACTTCAGCATGGATTTATGAAGCATAAATACATTTAAGGGAAGCCCACCTACTAGAAGATGTGGCATGTGCTACTATTTTGATGAGAACACCTTTTGATAGAGTTGATAAGAGCCAACTAAGGAGTAATTTATCTTGTTTTATCTAGCTCTAATATTCTGGATTAATTACTAACCTCTTCTATGATTGTTTGGGTTTCTCTTTGTTTTATGAGAAACTTCAAACATTTGCTTGCTTCCTTGATCATCAAAACGATATGCCTCAATTACTAGAAGTACTTATGACCTCCACAACAAGTGATTATTTCTATCAAGTTTGATTGATATAGAGTGCTTGAAAGTATTGGAAAAGGGAGAGTGAGAAATGGAATATTATAAGGCAACTAGTGATCAACATCAATCAAGAGTGGCTCTAATACCATGTAAGTTCTATCAAGCATAAGAAAAATGAATGAAAATTCTTCAATTCATTTGGAGGAGAGTGAGACTTCCATTTATAGAGTTGTATACAATTATATCATATAAAGATCCCATGAGATAATTTACATATAATTTGCATTGATTCTAAGGGATAAATATAAGGGATAGAGATGAGCTAGTGCTAGTTACTTTAGGACGTATAATTAGCTTTATGGTAGTGTGGACCCGCATTTCTCACGCGCGCCCCCACTCGATCGGCGAGACTCGCTTTTATTGTGAAAAAAAAAATTATTTTTGAAAAAGTCGGAGTCGCCACTTATTTTATTTTTATTTTAAAGGGAAAATAAAACAATAAAGAAAACCCTAAAATTGGCTCCATAGTTTTGGAAAAACATGTCTTTGAAAAACCCGAGTCTAGGTCTGGGGATCAGGTTACTTATTGGGAAGGTACCTCTAAGAGGTAGCACCCCTCTAAGCCTTACAGAGGTCTCTATTGACTAAGTTGAGAGAAATGTGGTAATTAATTTATTAATTAAGGGTACCTAGGTAAACTAAAGTAATTTTCAAAAAATAACATGCCAAACAAGATCAAATTATAATAAAGGAGAGTTAGGATACGTACCCGAACCACTTCTCAAGCGCTATCATAAAACATCAGAGTTAGTATAAAAACATAACACATGACATGTATTTAATCATATCGTCAATCACACATCTAAGCACCTAATGATCATATCAACCATCAATAAGGCTCACGACAACATGCATGTTCATGGAATTCAGAAAAGTAATGATAGAGAGCGTACTTGGATAGCATGCATAATTTATAAGATTCCTCCAAAAATGTTAAAATGGTTAGGACAAGTATAAATTATATAACATCTTGATTATAATATACAGTACCAAATCCAAAAGTGAACGAAGGTAAGTCAAATGACTCCAAAAGAAGATAACAAATTCAAGCAAGTATTGAGTCATCAGCATGCATATAGTAAAGGGAGCATCACAAAACAATTGCTAAAAAAATGTCTTGGAGTGGAATTTAATCACAAAAAATTTTAGGAAACAACTCCTACATATCTAAAACAAGATGCGAAAATCCAAACACTCATTTGAATGAAGAATTGTAACAAAGACACCCAAAAGTTCCAGAAGGTCCAGATTAGGTAAAAAAATATGTGACATGCATAAACGAATTTTTTAAAAATAATAAGACATCACATAAATTCGTACAAAAATCACATACATTTTTCAAGGTGTCTATATCACAAGGAAAATAAATTTAGGGTTGGGTAGTACTCAAAAATATTTTTAGAACGCTCCAACTTAATCAAATATCTAGATTCCATCATGTACAATAGGTACAACTTTGAAAAATCATATCTCCCTCAAAGAGGCACATTTTTTTTAATTTAATATGTCTAAGATCAATTTCAAAAAGCCTAGAATTGAGGAAAAATATTGAATCAAATATAAAAAGTCATTTGCTATTTTATTTTTGCAAAAATATATTGGGTGTCTAGAACTGGGTGAAAACGGAGCCCCCCTAAAGACTCGTTTATATCTTCTATTCTAGAATGTTTTTTTTTTTTTTTTTTTTTTTTTTTTTTTTTTTTTTTTTTTTAACTCAAATGAAACTTTAAATTCAATTTTAAGAAGTGATGAAAGTCATACAAGTTTTTCAAAATTTTTAAAAACATTCCAAAGTTGCTAAAACGAATTTTAAATTTAAAGGGTCAGTGGTTGAGTGAAAATTGGTAGCAAGTAAAAGTTTTGAAAAAGTTTCTTATGTAGGGGTTTCACCAATTCTCCCCTGATTACTACTCAAAAAGTGTTATTTTTTAGCTTGTAATTAACTCTTTTAAACACTTTTGAGTAGTAGTTATTACCTTTTAACTTAATTAGCATATTAAGTACCTTTGCAATCGTTTATAATCAAATTGTGTAAGTTTTGGTGCTTTTGATAGTATTTTGATCACCAAAGCAATCCAAGATTGAGGAGAGTTCTATGGAATTCATGGAAAAGCAATTGGAAGCTCATTAACATGAAGAACCTAATCTTTGAATCTTTATAATCCTTTGCCATAAGTAAATCATGAATGCAAGGAGGGAAAGCAAAGAGAGAAATCTAACATGAAGAATTCAAGAGGACAACAACTTTTGAAGCACTTCTTAGAGCTCATTTCATGCATACTATATTTTGTTTCAAAGCTTGGGAAGTCAGCAATCCAACTCTTCAAACGGTGTGTGATTCAGAGTTGAAATGAAGAAGTTAGAGCCATTGGAAGCCGATCACACCAAGTTGAAGGCCAATTTCGCAGGCTGCGAAATGGTGTCCTTTAGCTTGCGAAATTTCACAGCCATCTTGCATGCCTGCGAAATCCTCCTGAGTGCTTCTAGATATTTGCGATCGACATTTTTAGATTTTTTTCTTAAGATATTTGATGTTTAAATCCCCATTTTCTCCTTGTAATCCACCAATTATAGGATTCCTTAGTTATTAAGCAAGAACAAAGGGTGAATAACCTCATATATATTGTTTTGTAATTTTCATTATACATATATCTCGGGAGCTTGTTCTTAGAGACATCTCTTGTATAGTTTTGAAGGAAGTAAAATACAGAGCTTTGCTCTACCTTACCTACTCAATTTGATTGTATTTTTCTTACTAGCCAAACAACCTCTGAGGATGTTTCCTCAGAGAATGGTTAGCTAGACTTTTTGTCTCTTGGAGCTAAGGTAGATGGGTAAGGTCCCGTGTGCAAGAATTGGTAGTTTTGTTGTTTCAGCTGTTAATGAAGAGAAAGTGTGACCCGTTTATGGTTTCTATGTTTTTAGTTAACTTAAAATGCCTTCAATTCACCTGGGCCAACACTTGGGTAAGGCAAGTGATCTCCGTCCATGGAGATGCACTAGTTTACCTCTTGCGAGCCTTTGGGAGGTGACTTGAAGGTAGGATTTTCTAGAATTGCCAACACTTGGTAAGCTTTTGGACTCTAAGGAGACATCCATTAGTTATCTCTGGCGAGCTTGAGAAGGGAAGTCCAAGGTTAATGATCACCTTAAATGGCAAATGCTAGGTGAGAGGCACAGCCATTGCAAGATGTATCAGTGAGAGAGAATTAGTGCTGAAATCCATAAAAGGGAAGCATCTATACAACACCAGTTAGAGAATTAACTATATGTTAATTCTCTAATGCGAGGAAAAGATTCAAGTGACCGGAGCTCTGTTTTTGCATGAGGAGCCTGATCCCAGTGATCCTAAAACTCCAAGGAATGTTTTTCTTCATAAGTAATTCTCATTACTTTCTTTTTAGTTAGCTTAAAACAAATCCTTTTTCAGCCAAAGTTTATGTTTTCTTTTGAAGCTAACCTTGAAATAAAAAAGCATCAATTCAACCTTGAATTAATGTCAATAGTAAGTTGAAAACCCTTCACAGTGAACGATCCTAGAGCCACTATGCTATATTAGCTAAGGCTATCCTATTGCATGGTGATATAGGTTATAAATTTTGTTGATTACTCATGTCTGAGGACCAAACTCAAGGTACACCAACTAGGCATGCAATCACCCAAAAAAAAAAAAAACTAGTCAACCCTCTTACCTTTTCCTCTCATCTCTTTCATTTTCTTTTCATTTCATTCCTTTCACGCAACTGACTGCTCATCCTATCTTTTTTTTTTTTTTTTTTTTTGCTGTCAATTTTCTTCTTGTTTTGGTGCTCCGCCCTACTTCCTTTCTGGATGTGTGTTTGTCAACGTTTCCTTACGTGCAGCTGCAAACCCTCCCTTAATGGTGCATTTTTCCTTTTCTTTCAGACCATCATTTTCCTTTTCAAATCAATCCCACTCACTCACGCTCCATCTTCCTTTTCTGGTGAGTTTTTCTTTTCTCTCTTCCTCTCTTTCTCCAATCACCAGCCGACTGTCCCGATTTTCTTTTCCAAAATGATCCATTCCTTTCCCATGCATGCTCCCTTTCTTTCCCATATGGAGCACATGGAATCCTATGCAAAACCAATAATAAAAATAATAAAAGGGAAATAAAAATACAAATAAAAGAAAACTAAGGGTTAGAATAATAATAAAAAAACATGTAACTAAGAATTAAAAAAAAATCCAAAATATGCAATTTAAATGAATTTAAAAATATAGATCACATGCAAAACTAAAATGAATTACCAACTTAAGCAACTTTCTATCAAAATAAATTAATAAATTAATAAATAGATAAATAAAAACGAAATTAATATAATCATTAAGCTCATGCAACTTTCTAAAAATAAGTAAATAAATGAATAAAACTAATAAATTGATAGATAAAAAAAAATAAAAAATCAAACACATGCAAGCCACGCAAACCATGCATCCATGCAAAAAATAATCTGAATGGGCCTAGGGTGCCAAAGTGGGCCTAAGGTGCCTAAATGGGCCTAGGGTGCCTAAATGAGTCTAGGGTGCCTAAGTGGGCCTAAGGGGCCTAAGGTGCCTAAGTGGGCCTAGGGTGCCTAAGTGGGCCTAGGGTGGTGCCTAATGGGCCTAAGGTGCCTAAATGGGCCTAAGGTGTCTAAATGGGCCTAGAGTGCCTAAATGAGCCTAAGGTATCTAAATGGGCCTAGGATGCCTATGTGGGCCTAGGATGGTGCCTAATGGGCCAAGTGTGCCTGAATGGGCCTAGGGTGCCTAAATAGGCCTAGGGTGCCTAAGTGGACCTAGGGTGCTTAAGTGGACCTAGGGTGCCTAAATGGGCCTAGAGTGCCTAAATGGGCTTAGAGTGCCTAAGTGGGCCTAAGGTGGTGCCTAATGGGCCTAAGGTGCCTAAGTGGGCCTAGGGTGCCTAAGTGGGCCTAGGGTGGTGCCTAATGGGCCTAGAGTGCCTAAGTGAGCTAGGGTGGTGCCTAAGGTGCCTAAGTGGGCCTAGGGTGCCTAATTGGCCAAGTGTGCCTAAATGGGCCTAGGATACCTATGTGGGCCTAGGATGGTGCCTAATGGGCCAAATGTGCCTAATTGGGCCTATGGTGCTGAAATGGGCCTAGGATGCCTAAATGGGCCTAGGGTGCCTAAATGGACCTAAGGTGCCTGAATGAGCCTAGGGTGCCTAAATGAGCCTAGGATGCCTAAATGGGCCTAGGGTGCCTAAATGGACTTAAGGTGCCTAAGTGGGCCTAAGGTGCCTAAGTGGTCTAGTCTAAATAAGGCTGCTAAGAGTCACAATGGGGTTAGGTAAATTCCTCAACCAAAGTCTCCAAGGTGGCTTAGAAAATATAGGCTACACAAGTAGTAATGGGCCACTAAGAAATTGCTGTAAAGTATCGAACAAATACCTAATAGGACATATGCTAGGAGAATAAAATGGAGGGTCTACAAGTAGTCACCTCAAGATATTGATAAGCTCTAGACTTTCCTAGTTGAGGTTAGAGTCTCAATGATATATACTCATTTTACACAAGACTCCTTTACAAAGTTAAATTTAGATGGGAAATTCTAAGATGAAGAAGTTTGATTATCAAGAAAGATTATGTAAGGACATGTTCCATATTGTGTAAATATTATTGTGATATCTTATGGAAAGAAGTTCTTGACACTATATATATGTAGTGACCTTTTCTTAATTATGTAAATATGATTTTAAAGTCACAAGGAACTCATTTGATATTAGAGTTTAGGTTAGCATATTTGATTGAATGACTATATAATCTCATTGTATATGATGAGAAGTCATATTTGCATGAGGGTTGATTTTGATATTTCACATTGGCTAGGGAATTTTTTTTTTTGACACTATATATGTAGTGAGCTCCTTTTAACTAAGCAAACACATTTTAAAGCTTAGTTTAGAGCAAACGATATCTATTTGAGAAAAAGTAAGTCATTAAAAATGGTATCAAAGTTAATTCCTAATGCTTATGTGAAACTTTGTTTGACCTAATAATTAGTGTTTTTCTATCTAACCCCAATCTCATTAGACATGACAAGGATGTCATGTTCGCATGGACAAAGGCGATTGTGATAACCCATATTGTCTAGGGAGAGAAGTTCTTAGTATTATATATGTAGTAAGATCATCTTAATTGTGAAGACATGTTTTAAAGCTTGAGGACCATTAAGCTTAGAATAGAAAATATATACAAAAGAGACCGTTGTGGGAGTATGTATTTGTAGTCCTGCATTGGATGCTTATATGAGTTGTCCTAAAATCACATGGGACATGACAAGGATGCTATGTCTACATGGGTAGTGATTGTGATATTCCACATTAGATAGCGAGAGAAATTCCAAATACTACATATATAGTGATGTAGACTTGTTTTGAAGTCACAAGACCTTTGACTCAAAAGTGGACAATATTTTTAGATAGGAAGAAACAGACATTTAAGTGTCAAGCCTTGTAATCCTATGGGGCATAATGAGAACATAGTATCTATATAGGAGGTTGATTGTTATATCCCAGATTGGCTAGGGAGAGAAGTTCATCATACATTATATATGTGAAAAATGAGTATTGCATTTAATATTACTTGAATAACAATAGAAGGTCCATTAGGGAAACCCAAGTAAGGGGGTGAATGGGTGATGTAAGAATTTAAATAAATATTTATAAATTATAATCAACTTTTTCTTACTCCAAAAGATATTAGGGATATCTCAATTAACTAATGGATTATAAAATCTTTAGGTATGCAAAAATATGAGTTTTAACTTTTCGGGATACCCTGCAATTGGTTAGGGATAAAAACAATATAATTGTTAATATTTGAATTATACCCTAAGAGATGTTAGGGAAAACAATAATTGGTTATAGATATAACAACCATAACCTCCAAGATAACCAACCCAATAATCTCAATAACAAACTAACCAATCAATAAAAAAGTTTATCAATATCATTAACCAGAATATAAGCAATAATAAAAAGATATGCAATGAGGCACAATATTTTTATGTGAAACCCCCACAAACTATAGAGATAAAAAACATGAGGTTTAAGACCTACTAATCTAAATCCACTATTTAAAATCAAGTTACACAGATTTAACTGGCTGCTTTACTCTAAAGACTTACTTTCTAGCACCTATAACTTGATCCATGTCCACGACACAACAACTTCTTATTGCTCTCTAGTTGATTTTTCAGCTACTCCAAAGGGATTAAGGTCTTCAACCTAATATTCAAAGATTAAATCCTTGAATGAGATATTGAGAATGATGTGGCACTTTAGACTTTCTCCAAGAGAACATTTTCAAAGAATGAAAGATTTCTCAACAATATATCTCAAATCTCTTTGCCTAAATCTCTAAACCTCAAGGGTTATTACATATATAGGCACAAGCCAAAAGAGTCCCAGTATCTTAAGTTTCCGAAGTAGAGTTTGAGTGAAATTCATTCAAAATCTATTTTTAAACTCGGTAGGACTGTCATGTCCACTTGAGCAATCTTAAACTGCTTTAGCACTTTGCCTGAGCAATCCTTACCACTTGAGTGGGCTGAATGTTTGAGCGGTCATTATTGCTTGAGTAACCCTTGCTTCTTTTAAAAAATCATTTTAAAACATTTTAAGTCCAAAAATGATACCAAACCTTTTATACCTCAAAGAAGCCTTATATGTCACAAGCCAAACCTTTTTAGACATACCTATGACTTCCTAATTGGATGAACAACAACCCTTGATCTTCAATGGAGAGTAAGTCACTGTCTAAAATGGTTTCTATGGCTAAATATTAATAAGAACAAAATTGCCAACATATAAACAAGACTTAATGTCCTAACAATCTCCCTTTTTGGCAATTTTATAACAAAACATCGTTACATAAACCCATCTGAACTCTCATAAGGGAGTTTACATAACACACTTCAAGGCTCAATTAAAAATAAACTAAGGGAATGCTTTGCAATGCTTTGTAGTACTTATCTCCCAGTCTTGTAATATGCACACATACAAAAAACTATACCAAAGGTAAAGTAGTGTGAGAAATAAAATAATATTGTGAAAGCAAAATATGATAATTGGAGGTTTTGATTGATGCCTTATGAAAGCATGAAAAAGGAATAAATTCCTTTAGTGATACCAAGGTACAAAGCAAGGCTCAAAAGGAATATGAATGTATGCAAATCAAATCAACATAATAAAAGCTAGATAAGACCTAATAATTTAACAGTAAAGTGTAGGGGGCATTCACCAACCATAACATAAGTAGTGAAAGCCCTAGGAAGAAGTTTCTATGACTAGGATTAGTTCTAAAGAGATAGTCAATTCATACATAAATATCTTGTAAGAAACATTTGTGTTATGTATCTCTCTAAACTATTTAATTTATGCTTCCTAAGGTTGATTTAGTTTACTCCAATGTCTCATGTTCAATTTCCTCCAATATTTCAATTAAATTTCCTTAATATTAACTTCCCCTAAATTAAGGAGTTTCTATGATCAACCTATCTCCCCTTATTTATAACTCCTCCTTTTAAAATGAATCAAATATTCAATGAACTCCACATTTTTCTTTATTTAAGAAATCTCCATTTTTTTTCTTTATTTAAGCAGTTCCATGTTCTCCCACTTTTTCTTTATTTACAAGGGTTGTTAAATATTCAATGTTCTCCCAATTTTTGTCACAAAAGTGGCAAAGTAACAAAAATATAAACACGAGAAAGCACACAAGAGATAAATAGAATAACGAACAACACATAGATATGTATACATCAATAATTCGATTTTGGATACATAAGATAAGTAATGAAAAAACTTCCAAATCAACAAAAATACACATAAAGAGAAACAAAATAACTAAGCATCCGATGGTGATGAAGCAGAACTCGAAACACGTATCCATTATATGATCAGGAGAAAACATTCGCACGTGAAGACAAGAAATACTTTGGATAGTGTAGTGCTAAAGTATACGCATGAGAAGATATAGTAACACTCATCCTCTAGTGATGCACAAACCTTTCTTATAGAACCATCTCATGCAGCAAAACTTAACTGAATTGACCTTCACTGACACCATATCTGTAGAATATGATTCTATGAGGTTTTAGGATCAGAGGAGGAATGGTTCATACAAACTCAATGCAACGACAATGGATAGACAAATAATATCGAACTAGGGACTTTTGACAAAGCAAACATTTCATTGGTAGAGCCACAGGGTCAAAATGAACCTAAAGCAAAAAACCTTGAAGGGGTTCGAATGTCTTAGATGGGGTCACCTTAGCCATAACTAAGAGAATACCAAAGGACACGAAAACCAAGAAAAATATGAAGAAAATCTAAATTGCTAGAAATGCTCTAAACAAAGTGTAGAACAATACTGTAAAGTTAAAAACATGAAACTGGAAGAAAACTAACCTTAAAAATTAAAAAGATGAAGTCCCAAAGCACTTGAGAGAATAGAAAAATGTTTGAAATGCCAAAAGGTACGCTGGATGGGTTTTTATACTCAGACGTACCACTAGATGCAGATTAACACTCAAACGGAACGCTCAATGGATGTGCCACTGGATGTAACCTATAGCGTTTGAGTGGTAGGGTCGCTGGATGAGGCTTGGGTGCTAGATGCAACGCTCGAGCGACTAGAGCCTAATTTCAATTCTAATAAAGGATAGAATAATCAACTAATTGACTTAGAGACAAGGGTTGACACAAAATGAATGAACTTTTAAGAAAGTAATCAAAGTGAGTAGATAATTAAGTCTATAAACTTTCAACATTAGCTCAATCGGTAATAAATTAAGTTACTATAGATAGTACACTAATAATCCATCAAGAATGAGATTTCAAGATCAAAGGTAAGAGTTAGTCATAATTTTCAAATTCGAAAACCCAATGCATAACCATTAATGTATAAGAGAGTCAACATAGAAACGTAATCATTAATGTTCAAGGGAATATGACTTGCTGTCTAGTTCTTTATTTTGAAATTGATCACTAAGAAGAGATTCAGTCATGCCTTTGGTCAAATTAAAGAACACATCCAGTTTATTTGAACTAAGTTTGTTAGATTTCTAGTTAATATGGCCTCATTGATCTACATACAATACAACTTAAATCCCCCTTAATTTGATATCTTTTTCTTTTTCCTTTTATTTTTTATTTTCTTTTGAAAGTGGAGGCATTATACACCATGATCAATATTTATTTTTCTTTTTCTTTTCATTCATGGTTGCCTTTGTATCCACTTGGGGGTGTTTCCAAATGTTGCAAGTGAGTAGTTTACATTTAAGAGCATGAATCTTGGAAAGAGTATGAGAGTTATGCTTAACCAATGATTCAATAATTTGTACTGACTCATTTTGGGAAACAATTATAATGATCATAGTCAAACAAGGTATGTGGATAATAAGTTTTGAGCATGACAATAGATCTTTCCAAAGTAATCAAAGTCTACTTTATTGAGTTCTAGTTAAGAAGTCTCCCTCTTAATCAAGCACAAGATGTAACCAATATTGAATTTCTCATATAGAAATACATTTAATTATCAAGAATCAAATACATCAATAGTGATTAACAAATATTTGTGAATCCATCTACACCAAATCTTGTAGATATAGTATATTTCTCTAAATCACAAAGTCAAGGTATTACAAATCATGCTAATATATCAAGTAAATAAACAAAATTCATATGCCCAAAATAAAATGAGGCCAAAGGAAACACAAAAAGATATAAATATTAACCTCAACACCTTTGAAGGCTATTTCTAAGATGATTAATCGATTAGGCATATGCCTAGGGATTTCCTAAGGTACTCAAACCTAAGAGAATCTAGGGGTTTGGTAAGAATATTTGTAAATTGATGTTCAGTGGGGATAAACTCTAGAGAAACAACCTTTTCTTCAACAAGATCCGTAATGAAACGTTGAGAAAATTTCAATGTGTTTAGTATGAGAATGAAGAACAAGATACTTTGAGATATTTATAGCATTAGAGTTGTCACAGTGTATGCTCATAGTCCTTTGCTCAATTCCATAGTCTGTAAGCATTTGCTTCATCCATGAGAGTTGCATACAATAGCTTCCAACAACAATATACTCAACTTCAGTAGTAGATAAGGATATAGAGGTTTTTTTTTTCTTACAAAGCCAAGCCACAAGACCATCACCAACAAAAATGCAAGCAACATATGTGTTTTTTCTATCCTCAACATTTTTGGCCTAGTTAGCATCGGAATATCCGACAATTATAAAAGAAGAAGCATAGGGATACCACAAAATATAACCAAGAGTCCCATTTATATAACGAATAATTCTTTTAACAAACATTAAGTGTGACTCTTTAGGGTTTGCTTGGTATCTAGCACAAGCTCCAACACTAAACGATATGTCAAGACGACGTGCAGTGAGGTAAAGTAAACTTCCTGTCATACTTCTATAAAGCTTTTGCTCAACATCTTTTCTAAATGCATCCTTTGTTAGCTTAGTGGTAGTGCTTATAGGTGTTCTAGAGTGTTTGAAGGATTCTAGAATGATTTTCTTAACTAATTCCTTAGTATACTTGGATTGAGAAAAAATGGTTCTATCTTTTAGTTGCCTAATCTGCAATCCTAGGAAGAAGGTTAATTGACCTACCATGCTCATCTTGAATTTAGTCTTCATCTCTTCGTCAAAACTAAAGGCAAGTTCTCCAGAGGTAGCTCCAAAAACAATATCATTTACGTAAATCTGAGTTACTAATAACTCATAATTAGATCATTTTATAAACAAGGTTCTATCAATTCCCCCATTTTCAAACTTTTTCTTTAAAATATAGTTTGTGAGTCTCTCATACCATGCATTAGGAATCATCTTTAATCCATAAAGGGTTTTCTTTAACCTATAGACATGATTCGGGAATTTTAGATCCCCGAATCCCTTAGGTTGCTCAACATAGACTTCTTCACTCAAAATCCCATTAAGAAAAGCCATTTGGTAAACCTTTATTCTCAAGAAGCATGCTATTTCCAAAAGTATCCTAATTGATTCTAATTTGGCTACAGTTGCACATGTCTTTTCATAATCAATTCCTTATGTTCGTGAGTTTTCTCACAATGACCCCTTTTTCGTCTTACTTGTTCTTGAATATCCAATTTGTATCTATGACATGTTTATCTTTAGGTCTAGGGACTAAATACCACATATCATTCCTAGTGAATTGATTTAACTCTTCCTAGAGTGCGGTAGTCCAAGATTCATCTCCTAAGGCTTCCCCACATTCTTTGGCTCTAATTAGGAGGTATAGCAAACAAAACTCATCTCATTCATTCTTGATTGTCTCCTAGTAACCACTTGTTCATTAACATTTCCTATAACATTTGAGATTAGGTGGTTCTTAGGCATTTTGGATTTATGTTTATCCTTTATTTCTTCAAGAGTGTCATCTAGAGGCACAAATTCATCTATGTTAGGGTCAATGTCTCTTTTAGGGATATCATTAGGGTTTTCTTTAGTAGTCTCCATATCTTTAGGGTTATCCCCAATTGATTCTTGGGTTGAAATTTGATTTATCAATTATATCCTGATCGATCATACCCAATATCATTTATAACCACATTAGAAGACTCTTGAATGACTTGTGAATTTTGATTGTACACCTTATAGGCTTTATTAGAAGTAGAATAACCTAGGAAGATACCTAAATTAGATTTAGCATCAAACTTTCCAAGGTTTTCCCCATCCTTGAGTATGTAGCACTCATTGCCAAAAGTTCTAAAATATTTAAGATTAGGTTTTCTCCTAATCTATAATTCATAAGATGTCTTCTTTGATTTAGGTCTAAGAAAAATTCTATTGATAGTATAACATGCAATATTAATCGCTTCTGTCCAAAATTGCATAGGGATATTATGTATGTGAATCATCTCCTTAGCCATTTCTTGTAGCACCCTATTATTGCTTTCAGTTACTCCATTATACTGGGGAGTTCTAGGGGTTGAAAATTCATGTTTAATTTCTTTAGACTCGTAAAAGAGGTCAACATCCGCATTTTCAAACTATTTTCCCCTATCATTCATAATCCTTACAATTGGATGACCTATTTCCGATTGTATTTTATTGAATAATGACTTTAAATGCTCCATGGCCTCTGATTTCTCCCTTAGAAAACTCACAAAAGAGTATCTAAAAAAATCATCTACAATCACAAGAACATATCTTTTTCCATCTTTGCTTTCAATTTGCATTGGTCCCATAAGATCCATATGAAGAATATCTAAAGGTCTAGTGGTCCTTATCTCCTTAACCTTTTTGTGTGAACTCTTAGTTTGTTTTCCTTTCACACACTTACCACAATGGGTTTAGGTTCACCACTAGGTCTAGGGATACCTCTAACTTTTTTAGTATTCATTAAGTGCACAAGATCCCCATAGTTTATGTGACCTAGTTTTCAATGCCAGAGCTTAATAGGATTAAGATTAATCTTACTACACATAAGAGGTATTCTAGAGTTAGCATTTATGGCATAACAATTATCAATTGTCCTATGTCATGTGATGACTACCTTTCCCTCTTTATTAACTACCTTGAATAAGTCTTGGTGAAAATTCACTTTATGGTCTTTGTAGCACATTTGACTAATGCTTAAGTTTGCTTTGAGTCCTTCAATATATAGAACTCCATCTAGTTTGGGACAACTAGGAATAACTATACTACCCTTGCATTTCACACAAGCTAGGCATCCATCTCCAAAAGTAACAACCCCACCATCATAATTTTCAAGAAAAGTAAAAGAGGATTTGTCTCTTGTCATGTGTCTAGAGCACCCACTATCAAGGAACCACTTAGTAGAAGATTTAGCTTTAATATCATTGAACACAATTTCACATTTAAACCTATCCTTTCTCAACTAGACTTGTTTAGCCCTAGGTGGTGACTTAGATGAACTATGTTGATTTCTAGGCTTCTGATTAGTTTTATTCCCTTTTCCATTATTCAAAATGTTAGTTTTAGGGAAATTGAAGTCATTCATAAGTCTATTCATTTGAGTTTCAAACCTTCTTAGAAACCTAGTGTAGCATCTAAACTGAGAGTGTCCATTTTTCTTACATTTGTGTGCATAGTGATGTCTTTTTAGGAGATTCTGCTTGGTTAGGGGTATCATCCTTACCTTTGACAAACATAGTTTCTCCATTAGAGGGAGTTTCATCTTTGTTAATGTACCTCAAACCTTTTTTTATCACCATGAGTTTTTCATTTATTAAGTATTTCATTTATCAAGTATTTCATTTATTAATTATTTCATTTATCAAGTATTTCATTTAGCACTTTAGTTCCAGGTGTGAAATTTCATTCACAGATGAAGAAGACTTTTTATTTTTGATCTCTTGAGTAAAAGCATTATTCTTCTCAAGGAGAGAATGATGCTCAGATTTAAGAAATCTAATTTTCTCAAGTAAATTAGTCTTTTCAGTATTAAGCATATCAATCTTTTTCTTATGAGCATTAAGGATATCATGATTTTTCATATAATTCTTATTTAGTTTCTCATGCTCATCAACAAGATTATTAAAGAATTCAACCCTTTGTTCATCAATAAACTCATCATCACTACTATCACAATTACAATCACTATCATGCATAGATTCCATAGAAGCACTAAAAGGTAACCAGTCATTGGGATCGTAACTTGCATCTTCAGAAGTTGTGGAAGCACTCTCTTCAGAATCTTGCTTGCATAGAATTTTTTGGCATCTTTGGGACTAGGAAAATCTTGAGCATAATGTCCTAGATCTCCACACTTAAAGCATTCAACTTTCCTACTTTTTAAGGAACCTTTTCTTTTCTTATTGGATGATTATTCATTAAGTCTTTTTCATTTTCTAGATTCTTGGTTCATGTAGAACCTTTTACTGAATTTCATGACCTTTTTAATCATTTTAGCCATGTGGGTCAATTTATCACTAGTTATATCATATATCATTTCAATATCTTTCTCTTCATTATTAGAAGCCTTAAAGGTAGGGTCTTTACGCTTTTGGGTATTAGGTAGGGTAATTTCATATATTTGAATGGAGCCTATAAGTTCATCAACTCTCATGGAATCGATATCCTTGCTATCCTCTATGACAATTACTTTTAGGTCTAAATCTTTCTAGAAGAGATCTTGATATTTTTCTAACTACCTTTGAATATGGAATAGGTTCTCTAAGGTTAAATGAGGAATTAACAATATCACTTAATTCAAAATAAAAGGAAGAAAAATTTTGATTTTCATGCATCCTAATATTCTCAAACTTAGTAGCAAGCATTTATAGTTTAGAAATCTTTACAAAAGATGTACCTTCATGAGTGACTTGAAAAATATCCCATGCTTCCTTTACACATTTAGAAATCTTGTCAACCGAATTCCTAACTTTCTTTCCCAATTCCTAGACAAATGAATATTGTTAGGGAGGCAATTGGCTACATGTGCTATTGCCAACGCATCTCGTGATATTTGGCCAAGTATGTATTTTCTCATATCCTTTTATAAACAATAAAAGTATGTGTATTTATTATTATTTTTTAACTAGTGTTATTTTTATCTTGCTCCATTATTTTGTAGGACTCAATGAAAGAGAAGAAAAAGAAGAGAGTTGTAAAAGGTTCCATGAAATCAAATCTTGAAAACCCACAAGATATAAAAAAAAAATTTGCTTTGCCAGTCTCACTTGTGTTGAAGGACGGTAACACAATTGAGCTACATTTCCCCATAGAGCTTTGTGGGATAGGTTTTAAGACCTTCATAATGAGAGAAGACATAGGGAGTATGATATCATTTTGAGAATTGTCTAAAAATTGCATCTTATTCTATATGTGGTGAGAGGCTTTTTACATTTACTTTCTTTTATTTATTGGAAATTTTCAATATTTTTTCATTAGGAGCTTGTATGGACAATTGGTAGCTTCAGGGATGAGAGAACGTATTGCTTTTGCCAATCCTACAATAGTCTCCAAAACTGGATCAAAATCATACCAAAATGAAATTAGAGCACGATTTATTGCAGACATATTGATAAGATCAAAGCAAGTTGATTATATTTTTATCCCATATAATCTAGAGTAAGTTCTTCAATATATCAATGTTGTGGCTTGTGGGGACTATGACTATGATATATTTTTATTATTGGTTTTAACTTCTGTGTTTGTAATTTTAAAGGTTTCATTGGGTCTTAGCAGTTGTTGACCTTAAAACAATGACTTCATACTACCTAGGCCCACTAATGCAAGAACCATGTGAAGATCTCAAGGAGATTATTACTAAATAAGTTCATTTCTTTCTATACATAAATACAATTTACAAAATTCCAATAGTATTAATTTTTGTTAATGTAGGGAACCTAGAATCTATGCACGTCAAAGGAAAAAACCAACTAAGAGGGAACTTGAATGGAAACTTGTTCTAGTAAGTTAGATTGTTTTTTTTTTGTTTTTTATTTATTTTTTTTTATTTTAACACATTCATGATTAGGTAAATGCATGACATTAATTTAAATGACATATTATTATACTTATGCTAGTGTCCAAGGTAAGAAGGTGTTATAGAATGCGGGTACTTTGTCATGAGGTACATAAAGGAAATTATTGATAATCCAACCCTTATTATATCAAAGGTTTGTACCTAATGAAAATTATGATTTATTTTAAAATTCATATTAATAATTGAAATAATAATTTGTGTTTTAACCAAGGTTTGAAAAATCGATTTTTTTTTTTTTTGTCGAAATATTAGTGAAAAATTGACTATCGGCGGTGGTCAAAATGATTTTGGCCAATGATAATCGGTCAAGAGAAAAATTGGCAAAAAATCACCGATATATCGACGAAATTTTAGTTTTGGAGAAAAATTTCAACGAAATTTCGAGTATGGGAGCGACGCGCGTGTGGGCAAAGGGAAATCTAAAAAAGTTGGCGATTTTTTTTTAATAAATCGATGGTTTTTTGAATATATCTTATTTTAAATTTATGTTATCATTTTATTTGATATTATCCTTTTACTTTTAACTACTTTTCATACTTATATCATTAATCCTATTTTAAAAAATTACTATCACTTCACTCTTAATTTTTTTTATTTATCCTTTTAATTTTAAATGTTTTTATTTTAAAATATTAAAAATATAATTTTACTCAAAAATTGGTACAATATAAAAAAAATCAATGAAGTCCTAATATTTTATAAATTAAAATTAATTTGATAAGGTAAATTATTAATAATTTTAATTATTTAAATAAATCAATGTTAATAGAAAAAGTTGTCACCACATATTTGTAATAAAATTTTAGAAATTAAATCGTAAATAAAATATTTTATATAAATCAATTTAATTTTTTATTTAAAATGTAATAAAAACATATTTTAATAAAAGTATTTTAAAAATTTTTTAAAATAAATGAATATAAATGTATTTAAAAAAAATTAAGCTAATTTTTTTTAAAAAAAATTGATAAATATTATCTTTAATCGTATTTATGTTAACTACACTTTCAAAATAACTTTAATATGTGTATTCTTACTTAGTTTATCATTTTAAAAAAGTTTTCTAAGCATTTTCATGAATTTTGAACCATTTATGTTCTATTTATAGTTTTGTCAAAATATCCACTGATATTTCTTTGATATTTCTGATTTATCCGTAAAATCCAAATATCGATATTCGTGTTGACCGATATTTCAAACCTTAGTTTTAACTTTTGATAGTTTAAAGGTCGTCAAACATATTCTTAGGGAGAGATTGATCAAATAAAATCTCAATGGGTATCATTTGTAATTGAATTGATACTTAACAATGGTACGTTCAAGAGGTATGTTAATTAATCTTTCTAATTTCTTACATTTATATTATCTATTTTTTTACGAACACCTTCTAGATTTTCATTTTCCATTTTCTTTTTGTTAAATTATTGTATTTGTCTTACTTGAATTCAATATATGCTTAGGGCTAAGGGTGCAATCTTGGTGGGTAATTGGTTGCATTAATTATATTTAAAATAGTGCAAACTTTATTATGAAGATTTTTTTTAATAGAAATGATAAAGTTGTGTTGAACAATTTAAAGATAAAACTTTAATATGTGTTTTAAATTGTTATATATAACAAATTGAAGACTATAATGAAAGTTTTGTCCTTGTTCCAAAAAACCTAGTGAGTTTTCAATTAATTTTTTTGCTTTTATATAATTGATAATGCTATTGTCTTCTTTTATTATTTTTTTAAATTGCATTACTTCCTTGATAATACAAAGAATTACCTAGCAAATTCTTGGTGTCATTGAAAGTCACAGGTTTTGTATGTCATGCAAAGTAGGTTGTTTATCAAACAAAATCATGGGCTACAAGAGATTTTTTAATTTTGTTTATAGATCAATCCTTTTGTTATATGTGTATATGTTTTGTACATTCAAAATACTATAACTACAAACCTTGAGCTACAAATTTTGTAAATTTATTATTATTTACTCATATATATATTTTTTGTTTTTTTTTTTAAAGTTTTTCAATGTTCAATAGTTAATTGTTTTTTCCTCTCATCATCATATGATATTTAGTTAAATTAAAGAGAGGAGTAATCTACCACAATTGAAGACAAGTCTGCAAATGCATTGTAACAAGTCTCCAATAGCATTGCAATAGGTTCTAATAGCATTTTTATTTATAATTAACTTTTTATCATAATTTTTCATAGTTATTAGCAAATACATAAAATATAAGCACAAATGACCATTTTCAAAATAGCCATTATATAATTCTAATGTATGAGAAAAAAATATTGTGTAAGAGTGAAAATAGTTATCAATGAATAATAATGACACGTCAAGAGTAGATGATGGGAAGAAATAAATATTATTAAGAAAAGATGATCGAAATAAACAATTAACTAATGAAATAATGACAATGAAAAATGAACATTATTAACAAAAGATGACTGGAAATAATAAAAGTCATTAAAAAAAAGAGACTAGAAACAATAGTAAAAAAATGACCCCTAATTGATGACTACCTAAAAGATGACTTTTTTTAAAATAGTTATCATTAACAAAGATGACCCTTGCCATTGTCTTCTTTTTTCCTTGTAGTGGATAAAAATAATATAATTGTTACATTTGAAATATACCCTAAGAAATGTTCGGGAAAACAATAATTAGTTATAGGTATAACAATCATAACCTCCAAGATAACCAACTCAACAACCTCAATAACAAACTAAACAATCAATAAAAAAGTTTATCAATATCATCAACTAGAATATAAACAGTAATAAAAATATATGCAATGAGCATAGTTTTGAAAGGCGCGCCTAAGTTCCGGGCGGCGCGACGCCACCCTTCGGCGCCTCGCCTAAAGGCAAGTGATGTCCCTTCACGAAGACACCACTTAGGTGCGCAAGGTGTGACGCGGCCCACAGGTGCACCTCGATCCCTTATCTCCTTCTTCTTTTTCTTCTTCTTCTTCTCTTCTTCTTCGATGTCGAGTTACAGAGGGTAGAGAGAAGCCCTAATTTTTTTTTTTGATTTTTTGGGACCAAAACGACGTCGTTTTAGACTTTTTTTAAAAATGGTCAAAATGATGTCATTTTGACCATTTTTACGTTGTTTTGGCCCTTTTTATTTTTTAAAAAACAAAAAATTAGACAAAACAATGTCGTTTTGGAGCTTGTTACTTTAAAATAAAAAATAGGCCAAAACGACATCGTTTTGGCCCTGTTTTCCCTTACAACCCCATTTTCTGGTTGTTTTCAACCCGACAACCCTCCCAAATTGTGCCTTAGCCTCAGCTGTGTAGTGGAGAAGTGAAGAAGACGAAGAAAAGAAGGAAAAATAGAGGAAAAATAGATGTACCTTTTTGGGACCTTGGTATTTTTCTCTTTTCTTCACTTTTCTACATTTTTTTTCGTTCTTGTCTCACAAGTCTCTAACATTTTTTTTGGAAAAAAAAATATTGTATTTTGACATGAAAATTTTACTAAATAAAATAAACAAATAAAAAAATACTCTCATGTGCATATTTTTTATTAATGTGATATGCATTTTTTTTCAATTTTTTTTCTTAATTTAATTATAATTATTTTATTGTAGTATAGATAATTTGTTTGCAAGATGGATAATGAGAGTGAAACTCAAGTGGACTCTAGTGCAAGTGGAAGAAGAGATCCCTGATAGAAGTATGCTTGTTTGCTTAATGAAAAAGATTTGAACACCATCATATGCATTTTTTTTGTGATAAAGTAACCAAAGGAGGCATATATAGACACAAACAACATCTTGTTGGTGGATATAGAAATGCTAAAAAGTGTAGAAAATGTTTGAAACATGTTAGAGAAGAAATGGAAGAGTATATGAGTTACAAGAAAAATCAAAAAGAGCAAATGAAAATGGGGAGCAAAGATGTTAATGAAGATTTGTTTGGTTTGGAAGATGAAGATTTTGGTGAGGAGATTAATAGTAGAATGAATGTCACCAACATTTCTAGTAGAGGTAGTAACCGAGGAGGAAGTGGTGGTAGGATGTTTTCTTAAAAAAAACCAAGACAAAAAGGTCCTATGGATCATTTTTTTCACTCCTAATGCAAAGATGGTTGTTCAAAATCAAAGGAGTCGGAAGATGAATCAAACTACTATCAATGATGCCTACAAAAAGGAAGCAAAAGAAAGAGCTTGTATGCTTATCACAAGGTGGATGTATGAGGTTGCTATTCCATTTAATGCAGTCACATATCCGAGTTTCCAACCAATGATTGAGGCTATTGGCAAATATGGTGTGGGTATGAAGGGATTGGTGAGGTAAGAGTTACTAACCTTAAGAAAGAATTGACTCTCACAAAAGATTTGATGAAGGATCATATGGTGGAATGGAAAAAAAATGATGTTCAATTATGTCGGATGATGGACCGATAGGAAAGAGAGAACTTTGGTGAACTTTTTGGTTAATTGTTCAAAGAGAACCATGTTTATGCAATCTATTGATGCTTCTTCAATGATTAAGATGGGAGAAAAGATGTTTGAGTTACTTGACAAATGGGTAGAGCAAGTTGGTGAGGAGAATGTTATTCAAGTTATAATAGATAATCACTCAAGTTATGTGATAGCAGGTAATAAATACTATTTCTTGAATTTTTAAGATCTCTCAACTATATATCTCAAATCTCCTTGCCTAAATCTTTAACCCTCAAGGGGTTATTAGATATATATATAAGCACAAACCAAAAGAGTCCCGATATTTTAAGTTTCCAAATTAGAGTTTGAGTGAAATTCATCCAAATTTTGTTTTTAAACTCGAAAGGATTGTCATCACCCCTTGAGCACTCCGCTTGAGCAGTCCTTACTGCTTGAGTGGGATGACCATTTTGAGTGACCCTTGCTTCTTTTAAAAAAATCATTTTAAAATATTTAAGTTCAAAAATGATACCGAATCTGTTATACCTCAAAGAAGCCTTATATGCCATAAGCCAAACCTTTTTAGACGTACCTGTGACTTCCTGGTTGGATAAATAACAATCCTTGATCTTCAATGGAGAACAAGTCACTATCTAAAAAGACTTCTATGGCCAAATATTAATAGGAACAAAATTTATAACATATAAACAAGATTCAATGTCCTAATAATATATAGTAAGATTCTATTAATTGTGTAGATGAATTTTATAGCTACAAGATTCTTAACTTACAATGAACAATATTTATATAAGAGAAAGTAAATAGTTAAAAATAGTATCAAAGTCAATCCCTAACCCTATGTAGGAGTCAATTCCCTTACTTTGGTGTTGACCTTGTATGGTCCCATAAGGGAGTGTCTTTCTATTTGAACCCATAATCTCATATGATATGATAAGTACATCGTGTTTTTATATAAGAAGATGATTGTGACATTTCATATTAGTTAGAATTATATATATATATATATATATATATATATATATATATATATATATATATCTCTGTGTGTGTATGTATATTTGAAAGTAGTAAAAGGCCTTGGGCCTCAAGTAAGTAATATCTATTTAAGCGAGTCAATAATTACAAATGGTATCAAAGTTAATCTCTAACATTAGTGTAAAAGTTGATTATTCAATCTCATAGGACATGATGGTTATGCTTGCATGGGGTAATCAGGATATCACACATCAACTAAGAAAAGAAGATACAATTACTATATATGTAATATACTCCTTGTAAATATGTAATGTTTTTTTAAAGCCTCAATTTAAAATAAACAATATCTACATAGGAGGAAGTGAAGGTTATACACTTACCATGAATGTACTTAGAGGTTGCCATGGAATGAAATATAACTCTTTTATTATCTTAATCAACTTACTCTCGTAATTCCATAAGAGCTTTCTCAATTATGTTGAATTATTAAAAAATCAAATTAAAAGTACCACTAAACTCATCATAAAACCCATTTATAGAATAAATATAAGTCATGTTTGGAATAGTTTCTCAAATAATAAAGACACTATTTGAAGGTCAAACACAACTTTTAAGAGTGTTTAGATAAAATTCACATGGGCTATACACTTCTTAGTATGATTTGCATGCATTTTGAATGTTTTTTCCTCAAATGCATATATTTTTATTTAATTTAAAAAATTTAAAAATATCATAATTATCTTTATTTTTATAAAAATATTTTTTAAAATATAATTTTTTTGCACCGCACTCATAATTACTTCTTATTTCCTCCACTATTTAAATCCAAAAGTTAAACATTATCTTAAATAATCCCAACCAATCCCAAACAAAAGCAAAGAAAATAGATTGAATGGTCAATATTTTAAGTAGCAGACTAAAATTTTCATTTATTTTAAATTTTAACTCAATTTTATGATAATGCATAATAGAGTTGTATTGAACTAAGGAGATGAGGAGATCAAGGTGCCTAGTTAAGAATTAATAGATTTTCTTGGAGAGTACTAGTTAGCAAGTTATTGATGGTCATGACCAAATTTTAAAAAGTCAAAAGTAACCATTTGTCACCAAATACTTAAATTTGTTATAAAATAATAAATAAATGAAATGCAAGAGATAAAGGAGAATAGGAAAAAAAAATATAAATCATTTTAGAAATGTGTAAAAAAAATGAGAATTGAGAGAACTATCAAGAATTTTTCTCCTCAGGATGTGGTTTTCTCTTTTCATTCTAAAAGCCTTTTATAGGCTTGCAAGAGGGTTATTTGATTAAAAGGGTCATTCAAAACCCAAATTTGGAAATTTAATCCTCCATCATTTTTGGTCTCATTTTAATAAAAATGTCCTCACTATTTCTAAAAATAATGTTAAGATAGAACTCTTAAAAGCATGACACAATGTAATAAACTTTTGAATTTTATTATTTATTAATAAAGTTCCAATTCACTTTTCTTTATCCTATTTCCATACATTATACCTTATAAGTATTTTGACCTACATCTTTTGCACTGTACATGACTTGGGTGCTTAAGGAGTTGCATAGAAGATCCAAGTCATGGGTTTCTTGTAAGAAGATAACTTGTTCACAATCAGTTCATGGGTTTAAGCAACCCATTAGAGGTTGTAGTGCACTACCTTCTAATTGGATGGATGACTAGTCTTAACCATCGGGATAGGTTTCCCATGGTGAGTACACTAGTGTGTATGGATGATAGTGAGTCATGACTTAAAGCTATCAAGTAGTTATGACTTCACCAAACTGCTTCATTATGTGGTCTCTTAACCTTGAGAGAATGTTGAGCTTGTGCTAAAGTTAGTAGTGCCTTTGACCTATTGTTGAGATCATAAATTGATCATATATTCCCTATGGATTAGGTCACTATTGATAGAATTCGGTAGCAATAAGTATGTATTCTCAATAAAGGCGCCATGATTTCTCATGAGATTGAGACAAAGTGTCACCTTGGTTGATCCTAAGGAGAAATGTACACTATGACCATAGTAGTTCTTTAAGTGGAACTTAACATAAACTCTTGGAGAGCTAAGATATGTTAGTTGAGCACATAATATGAGGATTTGTAACTCAAGAATAGTAGAGGTAGTCTTGAAAGGTTGGTAACTTTCAAATTATTATACTACATACACAATTCATGGGGAGACTAAATATAATGGATAGCAGGTCATAGACCTGAGCACATAGTGTCTTGTTGTTATTTACATATGGTACTAAAGTGTAGTTGCTTTTCTATGATGGGATTTGAATCCACTTCAAAATTGGATTTTGAGGGAGCTAAAACTATCCTATGGGTCTTAGTGGTCCATGATTGAGCTCATATACCTTGATGGCACGGTCTGTGCTGGTTGGATTAGCCTTAAGTTCACTTTTGTGCATAAGGGCATTTTGATAATTATGTGAATTTTACATAAGGGTAAGTGAACAAAGTCTTTGTATTGGGTTATTTGATTAATTAGTAGACATTGTTGGGTTAATTAATCAATTAGGACCCAATTTGGTATATATTAAGTGACCCAAACCCTTAGTGGGTTAAAGTCACTTAAGCCCAATGGAGAATCCTATAAATATCCCCTTAAGGGTTATGATTTCCATAGAGTTGTCTTTCACCTCTAGAGAGAAAGAGAGTCATAACCTCCTTTGTCTCTTTCCTCCCCACTAGAAGTGTGCCAGGGTCAAGTGAGATCCATTGAGGGGAAGATGATGAGTCTGTGAGACTTACTGTGACAATGATCTTCATTTTCACCATGTGAAATTGACTTGTGAACATCCGAATCCAAGGTAACTACACTAACTTCAATGTCCAAATCTTAGTTTTGTTTTTATATGTATTTTTTTTTTGCTATACATAAGTTTTAGATAAACCTAGGGAAGTTTTTGCATGTTCCTAACCTAATCCAGGCATGGGAAATGGATAGATCCGAGTTTTCCTATAAATAACCCTATCTTTTAATGCTACATATAATAGTAAAAGACATTTATGTCGAAAAGGGATTACTTTTCAAGTAAAAATATGAGAAGAGTTAAATTCATAATTTTGGGGATTATTTTATCCCTTTTAACAAATTAATTCCTTACAAAAGTCCAAATTTAATACCTTCATTTACTTATCTTAATGGTAAGTATTAGTGGATCATTTGCATTTACAATATCGTAATATGGGAGAACCTAAAGCAGCGACATCAATGCTTGCATTTACAACAAAATTCAAAAAGCAAAAAGAAAAAAAAGAAAAATTCTAGACACTTGAATAGTTAAATGTGGGTGATAGAGTACATGGCATACTATGCATAAGAAGTCTAAAATAACCCAATAAGTCATTATATTTGGGGAATGACTGCAAAATAAGGGAAAAAAGAGAACATGAAAATTACTCTACTTATCTATGATTGGGCTTTTTGAAGAAGTTAGCAATTTAAAAAAAATATATATATATTTTTAAAATTTTGTTGTACCAAAAGTAATTTTAAAAGTATTGGATTCCACATGGTGTGTCGCCTTGCCTTTCGATCAATACACAATTGAGGAGGCCGATCATGAATGCTACAAGTGTGGGAGTGATCTTGTTTAGGGAGGGCTAAGACGACGCCTCTCATAGTTCCGAAATGAGTGGGATACTATGATCCATTGGTAGTAAGGCCACCTTCCACCTAAGGAGGACAAACATAACTAGTTTAAGTCCCATTTCTTGAGGTCTCGAGGACAGATACTGGTGTGCTGGAGGATAATTTTTTTTGGTAGCTCAATTCTCACGGTAATAATTATGCTAATTTTGCCTAAAAAGATCTACAGGTGATCAATAGGGCCCCTTCTAATCTTTTTTATCATCGAGTTGAGCTTCATGGGGTTATGTTTTTAGGCTCGAATTTGAAAAAAAAAATATTGAACTTTTGGTGTATTTCTTTTAAGCATTTGGTTCCATCAACCTAAAACCCAAAACCCAAAACCCAAAATAACCTCTCTCAAGTGCTCAAAAATGGTAATTCCACTACTTTTCTTATTATTTAACTACCCTCACTTCAGTTCCTCACTCTCTCCACTCTTTTTGTTTTGTTTTAGTTTTAGTTTTTAATTATTTCTATCTTTTTTACTTTACAAACCCAACCATGCCCTTATTTTTCTAATTTCTTATTTATTTATTTTTATAATTATAAACTCACTCATTTTTCTAAATACACCATAATTTTTTTTTTTTTTTTTTGGTATCTTTCTACTTTACAAACTCATCTAGCTTGCTTAATACACTCGTTTTTATTTTTTTAAAATTTTTCTCTTCATAAAAAGTTTCTAAAATTGTCAACTTTTAAGATAAACATTATAATTATATTAACAAAATTTTAATAATAAATCATGATATTTAAAAAATTCATGCAAATTTTTATCTACTTTAGAATGAAATTAAATTATAAGCAAAATTATAAAATAAAAATGATTATATTTTACTACAAATTATTAAAAAGATTAGTATTTTAACAAATTTATAAATTATATTTATTTGTTAAAAATGAATAATAATATTTTGATAAATGATAAATATTAATATTTTATTTAATATAATTAAAAACAAATAAAATTCACTTTTTAAATATGCAAGTAAACAACTTTCTTTACTTGTATAAATTAATTCATTAATTATTTGCAATATTCTAATTTGGTTAATTTGGACTGAATTTCTTATAATAATTGATATAATTTTTATTTCCAAATTATTTTTAAAAACTATTAGAATCGTCAACTAAATCAAACACATTAAATTTAACACGATTTTAAGTTCATTTGTCTAGTTAAAATAAAAGAAATATTGTTACATGTGGAAGATTGATACAATCATTTTGGACTAATTTTGATCCCAAATTTTTTTGTATTAATTGATTGAATTTTTTAGATCTAAATTATTTTTAAAAATCATTAATCTTAATAACAAATTCAATGTATCAAGTCTTGTTTGATTGACAACCCTTCTTCCTAACGAGAAACTTCATGAAATTTAGCAAACTCATCGAGTGATTTATAAAGTTTTTGCTTAATTACAAAAGTAGTACATGTCTAAGTTTGGATACATGTTTAAATAAGTGTTGATACATGCATATACTAAAGGTAATGCACAGTTATATACGCTTATTCATACTCAATTTCTTCCTAAATTTTCTCATAGAGCACACGAATTTTGAATCAAATAAGACTTAATGAGTTAGATTCTTCGTTTAAGTTGAATAAAGTTATACAATAGATGAATAGTCATTCAATGAAAAATCATTTGAATATTTCATTTCATACACAATAACCATATAGATCCACCTCATAGCATTTTCAAGGCATTTGAGGATTCAATCATATTTATGTATAATTTGATTTCTCATAGACTACCCTTTTTGGTGGGTTTCAAAGATAAAAATCCTTCATTAATCCATAAATTGACTTAGGTAAAAGTCCATGAACTCAATTTGTTATTTCAAGGTATCTTTTAGTTTGAAGGTTTTATTGAATCATCACGGTTTTAGTATGAATATGATGTTTCAATTGATTCATAGGGCCTTAACAAGAGAATTTCTACCAGTAATAAAGAGAACACTATAATACTCAAATCCATTACACATATGAAGGATTTCGCAAGTTTATTGATTAGGGCTTAACATAAGAACTTTATAAGTTTCCAAAAATTGAAGATATAAATCAAGAAATTGAATTTAAATTATTGTTGAAACATACCAATTGGTGGAATCACTGATAAAAAAAAAGAGATATTTGTAAAGGAGAAGATTGATTGTGGAGAAAAATAAAGATAGAGTCATATTCACTGTTGTGAAAAACTATGACAAAGAATAATAATAGGGAGAAATGGATGAGAGAACGAAAGTAAAACAAAACATAAAGCACACAATGATTTATGTGGTTCAATGTGGACTCGCATTTTTCACGTGCGTCACCACTTAATGGGTGAGACTCGTTTGTTAATGATGAAAAATTATTTTTGAAAAAGTCAGAGTTGCCACTTATTTTATTTTATTTTAAAAGGAAAAATAAAATAAGAAAGAAAATCCTAAAGAAGTGACTCCATAGTTTTGGAAAAGCGTGTCTTTGAAAAAACCCGACTTCAGGTCTAAGGATTAGGTTACCTATTAGGAAGGTACCTCAAAAAGGTAGCGCCCATCTAAGCCCTAAAGAGGTCTCTACTGGCCTAGTTGCAGGAAATGTGACAATTAATTAATTAATTGAAAGTACCTAGGTAGACTAAGGTAATTTCAAAATTTTTATTATTACTAGCATGCCAAATAATAAATAAAAAAAATCAAATCGCAATTATAAAGGAGAGTTAGGGTATGTACCTGGACTGCTTCTCAAGCGCAATCATAAGACATCAAAGTTAGCTAAAAAATATAGCACACAACATGCATTTTTATCAAAGATGATCAAGCAAGCATTAAGGTAATCAAGTATGGCATCGAACATGGGTATTGCTTATAATATTCTGCATATTCATAGATTTTGGAGAGTGGGTGATAGAGAGCATACCTAGGTAACCAACTAAGTGCTTCAATGGGAAACAAGGTTAGCTCAACAATAGGTATAAACAATCTCATATATATCATAGAGAAGAATCAAAATCAATCAAATATCGAACAATCTCCTCATTTGAATCAATATCAAAGAAGATATCAAGAATATCGGACCCTCCACTAAGGTCTAAATTACTTTTGCATGAATTGTATCAATGAATTCCATTATTTGGAACCATGAACTTTGTTCATGTTTATTTAAAAAACAAGAAAATCAAGAAAATCATTTGAAAACAGTGAAAATGTATACTGGAAGGAAAATGCTAGTAAAAGGTTTACTGGAAGTGAGGATATTTTTTGTCTAGAAGAAGTCTAAAGATTGGATTTGTAAAAGCTAGGATTGTTTAGTTGAAAAAGGATTTGAAAATTTAGAACAGTAAATTCCCAATCAAAGAAGCAATCAGAGGAAGATGTGTGCACCAAGGTAGTCAATGCTGGAGTGAGGTCCGGTGTGGGCACTGTGACTGTACTGGATCCTTGACTGCATTATGCCCTTTTTTGTACCCAAATCAGAAATTTGGAGACTCCTTCTAAGCATTTTAGTCAGACAAGTTTTGTTGTGATTGAGGGAATTGTTGTCGTAATTGAAGTTGATGAAAGGATTGAGGAGGCTGCCCCAAAGACCTCTGCTACTGTAGAATCTCGGAGTTTGAAAACCATTCTGCAACCTGGAAAGTTCTACTTCATTCATAGTTTTTCTATCTTTTTTTGGATGCAACTCCTGAAAAGAATAAATAGCACACAGAAATCAATTTTGTGCTTCATAAAACCATATCCTTCCCTCTTCAGGCGCATTGGAAATCCGTATTCTGATTACTGGCATAGCACAATGATTCACCAAGATTTCCCATGAGCATGCTGAGCAAGATTCACAAGAGCAGCCTTTTTGAGAGCTTTGGGAGTGCAAAATGTGATTAACAACTTTCAGTGTGCAGAAACAGTGTCTGGAGCAGCATCTTCAGTCTTTGGGGGTGTGATCTTTGCAGTGGTAGATGATTCATTTCATATCTGCGTCTTGTTTGTTTTGCAAAGCAGGAGTACCAATTCTTTGGGAGCTTCCTCAATATTCCTCCATAGTTCCCCTTTTCCAGCCTATGAAACACTTTCTATATGCTGTGGTCCTAACCTAATTTTCCGCCATGTCTTCAGTGCCTTTCGAATAAACCCTTTTCGTCAGCCATATGATAATCCCCTTTAATGACAGCCAAGGCATTTCCACTGGTCGAAGAAGAATCAGGAATTCCAATTAGAAGGCTTTCTTTTTCGGTACAAACTGATTTCTGTTGTTGCCCACATCTTTCATGACTAAAACAGAATTATTCCTGTCTCTCTTCAGACCAGTCTCCGCTAGATTGATACATGTCGGAAAATAGACAACAGCAAGTGCCAAGAATCATGATGAAATCTCATGAGGGTGAAGTGCTAGTTGGCGAAGAACCTTTCTCATAACTGATGTGTCCCCAATTAACTGCAGAAGCTCATCTGGACTAAAAGTGGAGAAATCAGATTCATCGGATTGAAATTCTGAACCAGTTTCAAAGTCTTCTCCCAACCATCTAGCCTTGTTTTCCTGAGTTGTGCATTATTACTGATGAAGCCCTTCTCCTTACTTCTGTAGAGCGAACACAAGCCGCCACCAAAAATTGGCTAGCCTGGGTTGCTAGTTTATGCATCTATTCACCATCAATTTTCCCTTTTCCTTCTTGGAATTTCTGGAACATGGAAGAAACCTGTAAAGAAGATGGTGGAACATTCCAGTAATGCAGTACATAGTAGGACATCTTTGAAGGGGAACCCTGCGGCCACTAACTTCAGCATCCTTTCGGAGTGGAACACTAACAGATGAAGAATACATCAAGAGAATCCGTCAAAAGCTTCGAGATGAACACATTCTTAGGAAGAGATGTAGAAGCTTCCTGATTATTGAAATCATTCTTTTCAGGTGTAGTGATAATGGCTTTTTCCTTTCCCCTTACTTGCAGCAACCTCGATGTCCATGGCACCTAAGAGGGAAAGACTCTGAGGAGGTTTCTGATGAACCTTGGAGTTGCTGACGTTTGAATCAGTAAACTTCCTGTGCCCACCTGTAGGGGCTACTGAGTTTATATCACCCAATCTGCCCTTTCTGTCTAGGCAAAGAATGAAAGACTCTTCCCATCCAAATACACAGAAGTTGATAACAAGATCATAATGTTTATTAACCAGGACACTCTACTCATTTCCAACTTGAGTGTCATTCCACAAAACCAAGGAACTGTATCTGGAAAGGGTGCTTATAAATGGTACACCAAAAGGTGGCCGTGAAAGCCATGTAGAAGTGGGAAATGGAGGAATAAGCTGCCCGAGACCGTGCATCAAAGGTGGCCCTTCCTTGTTGGCGCTGAAGCAAACACTTCCAGCTCTTTGTCTTCTTTTTGGGAAGTGTAGTTCCATGGATTCCCCATCCATTTTATGGATGCTTTGATCGATAGAAGAAGAGGCAAGGACCCAAGCAAGTGGTATCTGGTTTCTGAATTTTCTGTCAATGCTTGTAATCCCAATCCCATTATTTCGTCAAAGATTTGCACTTCCGAATACTCCTTGAATGTCAAAATGGTTGTGGACAACACCATCAAGCTTCATTCCTCCAGTAAAAGGAAGAGTTTTCAATATGAGAGGTATCATATAAATCCATAAGCTGCGTGCCCAAAAGGAGAAACTCTTCTCTTCCTCAAAGGTCACCCAAACATGAGCTTGATCAACAACTGTAAACGGCAAATCACTTTCTTCTAAGCGAGTATTTGTGCATAGCAAGGACATCTGTAATTGGGAGGCCAGTCTGGCAGGAAGGTATTCATCATCAGAATTTTCCACTCTAGGTGCTCGTCATCTATTTTCTTCTTAATTCCTTAAGCCATCCGCCTTGCTTTTCTAGATCCTTTGTAGTTGGCTCAACCTTAGCTTCTTCAGTTTTCAAGTGGTGGGCAAGATTTATCCGCATCTGGGTACAATGCTCCTTGGGCCAAGTGAACATGTTTCTGCTGGAAGACTCTCCTCAAGCAATATTGCTTGGCTTCTAGTAAGTTGTATCCTCTTCCAAAAACTATCCAGACCCCAAAATGAGCCACCCCCCTTTCCTTCATTTTCTCTCTGAATATCTTGCTTTTTCTTCCCCCATCCTACTCACGAAATTGATCGATCCCCCTATAGCTAGCAAAGGGACTGTAAATCCACAAATGTTCAGTTATGCCTTTTCCATCTTGCTTTGCATTCCAATCATCAGTCTCCATAAGTGAAGCACGAGCCAGATTAATTGTAAAGCAGTTTTCTGGTAGCTGTAAACGAAGTCAAGATTGATTAAACCATCCCATGTCCATATAAACAATTCACCAGAACAGGATTATGAGAATCTGATCATATTACAACATGGAGAATACTAGGATCTCCACTTTTCATATTCAGTCTTTGAAAGCCTGTAACACGGCCAAGGTCATAACACAGGTTTTGAAGATAAAAGATTTGGGATTCAGTTCTCCATCCTGACATTTTCCTTCTCAGCAATGGGTCAAGAAGCTGCTTAAAGAAGTTGGGTCTTTGCTCTTCATTAGCGTTCAATTCTGATTCGCTGTGACTCATCAAAAGAACTAGCATCATCACCTTCCATATCAATATCTTCAAAGTGAGCAATCTGCCAAAGGATTTCATGTCGTACTTGTCCAATATCTTCCAAAACATCCTTGCTATCGTTTCCAAATTCTGTAAGCAGTAGAGCCGAGTGAATGCTGAGTAAAGCTCCTTGAAGACCATGGTACTGAGTAAAGCAATAGGCATTCCTTCGGAAGACTAGGCAATATAGTAGAAGTTTCAGTAGAGCTTCAATCCCTAACTTCTCATCAAATAATCAGCAAGTTTTGGAATTTCCCAATGTTATGTTGATCAGAACCACCACACGAAAGACGCAAATTGGGATGAACTACTCACTATTGATGCCTTCAGAACCTACTTCCATTGCAGTGGTCCCAATATTTTTTCCTTGACGAATGGGTCATTGGAGTTTTTCAGTGACAAAACCGTTCTCTTCTCATCATGGGCATAATTGGATTAAGCATGAACAATGAATGCAGGAAGTAAAATCCTGTTGCACAATTTGCAAAGGCTAATCATCATCAAAATCAAAATTTGAAATTTGCCTTCTCAATTTGCAGCCTGTATTGGAACATTCATTTCACGGGATGGATTGTAATGAAAACTAATTTCAATCCTAGCTATGGCAGCGTCCTCACTCGACTCCCTCTTCTCTGTATTCTAGAACAGAGCAATAAACCCTCAAAGGCTCCTTGGGATTAGACTTAGGAGACTATCCTTCAAGAACATGAACACCAGCAATTCTGATAAGCTGTGACATTGCATCTGAGCCTTTTGAAGAGTGACTTTAGAAAGGAATTCAAAACAGAATTCTGAACTGCAATGTAACGAGCATGACAGACTTGGAAGTCCTATCAGAAAAGCTCAAATTTCCTCCACTGGAAGCCCCAAATTCAACAACTTCTTGATTCGATAAAGGGGGTACCCTCATCACTAGAGTTTTGCAGCTGGACGAAAGCATTAGTCTCAAATACAGCAGCTTTCAGATTAGTAAACTCAAATTCAAGAATATCGTAATCCTCAACTTCCCCTAAGAGGATCGACCTTTACTCGTCCATCTGCCTTACTTTCAGAGGTGATAAATTGTCTAGTAGGGCCGTTATCGAAGTGAACTAACTTAGGAATATTTTCGCTAACGTATGCAGGAATTTCGAATGGAATCAAATGAGCCTTTACAAGATATAAGTCACACAAAATACAGATACGCGAGGGAATAGCCAGACCTCTGGCATGTAACACAGAAGGACCATTTGCTAGCCGTTCTCCAAGATTTGACAGTAGTTCCTGTGTAATGGACTAACAGTATGGAATTGATTCCATCCCTGATTGCCTCCCAAGCTTCCAGAGGCACTCTTGCCAGCAGCACTACCCAATCCAACCAGCAGAACAAGGGAATCTTGTGTGACATTTCAAAGAACCGATGCTACTTCAGCGTACTCGATGAAGAAGGCACCAACTTTGGTAATGCTAACTTTCGAGTTCCATATTTTCAAACAAAGATTTGCAATTTCCTCATCTCTCCCATTTTGGTTCGTTTTGCACGTCTTGTAGTAAGACTACCAATTAACCGGAGGGCCAGACAAAAATCCGATATCAACCAAGTTTCAGAACTACGTCAACTCCCACGATAAGGAACACCAGACTGTATTTTCTGAGATGTAAGCAATGCCCTTAGGTAAGCTTTCTGAAGTATGGGCAAATCTGTACAAGAACTATCCAAGCATTCCCTGTCCATGGTCACTAGGCGCATCAACATTTAAAGACTGAGATCCCTTTTAGTCAAAGCGTAAGAGAGCATCTGTATCTCTAGACTTGATATTCCGTCTTGCATCAACTGGATAATATTCACTGACAATATTGACTCCTGCCTAGATGTCTTAGTGGTCTTCTTCACAACTGAGGGTCGTGTACCAATTTTCTGGGATTGATGAGGTTGCATATCATAAATCACTCTGACAGAACCACTCTAAGTAGGGTTCACAAGAAATGGGTATTCTCTCCATAGAACTTCAACATGCAATCTGGTTGCTTGTCCCATTTCCACACACCTCACATGATCAACGCAGATTCATAAAATAAACTCCAGTTATGGAGTGTCTGCGGGGCCTAAAGCTGAAGAAACTCATACCACATATTCACCACTTTTCTGGTAACCCGTGCCTCAATCAGTTAAAGCAAATTTTTTCCGTGAAACATCAATCACATCAATAACTACCGAGCCTGCTCTCTTCTTCCAAGCTTTGGTATCAAGTTTCAGCAGTATCCGGAGGCCATTCTATAGCATTATTAATTGGTGATGCACACACGACCATGGTTGAAAATGTCAGATTTTTTCATTGAAATTTCGTGCTTTAGGTGTTGGCAAAACGAAAAAGGGGGGCAAAATATCGACAGAAGAAATATCCAAAAATTTCGCCAAAAATCAGATAAATATCAACTGGAGGAGAAATATCGGCGATTTTTTCAAAAAATCTCCTCCGGTTGAAAAACTTCAGTGATATTTCAGTTTTTTTCTCCGATTTTTTTAAAAAATTGGCGCCCTCCACTTGCTGCTGATCCGACGGCTCCTAGCTTCCTCGAGTTGATCTAACAGTCCAGATTTGGTTTGAGCTCTAACGGTCAATTTCATGTGCGTCTGATGGTCCAAATTGAAGTTGGATGTGATCCAATGGTTAGTCAAATTTCACCTAGATTTTGATCCAACGGCCAATTTTGTTTTCCAATGGTAAAATGAGATTCCAACAGCTATTTTAGCCTAACTTTTGTCTCCAATAGCAAGACGGGGTTCCTTCATCTACCAATTCCATTGAACCACATTGATCCTCATTTTGGTACTAAAAAGTCATTGCAATGTACAAATTATTGATATTTAATGAAATCAAGTCTTTCATGAAGCTTCATAATGAGTGTACTATTACAAAATTCACATTTCTTATCGACCAACATAATATAATTACATCTAATATCGCAAATCATATCATACATATATCAAATTCTTTAACAAAACATCTTTAAATTGTCTATTATACTTCTAATTACATGGCTATGAGGTGATTACTACTCAAAAAGTGTTATTTCATAGCTTGTAATTAACTCTTTTAAACACTTTTGAGTAGTAGTTATCACCTTTTAACCCAATTAACATATTAAGGACCCTTGCAATCAATTCTAATCAAATTGTGTTAAGTTTTGGTGTTTTGATAGCTTTTTGATCACCAAAACAATCCGAGATTGAGGAGAGTTCTTTTGAATCCATGGCAAAGATGTCCGGACAGGGCGTCCGGACACACCATCGGAGGGCGGTGGAATGACGTAGCAAGGCTTGCTCACATTAGTCAATGATCCGGACAACATATCCGGATAGGATATGCTAGCGTCCGGAGTGTGATATTCACGAGTGTCGTGTGCTTCTCCTTGAGGGAATCCGGATAGGGGAGCGCGCCGTGTGTCCTCTTGGGGAATCCGGATGGAGTTGCTCCGGATAGCGACGCGTGGCATAGCTCATTCCACCCGGGGAAGAATTCCGTTTGCTGACATTTCACATCCGGATATCTCACAGCCGGATGGGAGAGGAAGACGTTTCAACTTCCCCGGTTAGACATGTCCGGATCATCTGATAGTGCTTACCCGGAGAGCATCTGCGGCCGACAATTTAGATTCCCCGGACAGCCATTTTAGCACAGTGCAACGGAATTTCTCCTGAAGCTTCCTGATATTTTCGACCGACTTTTTGAGATATTTTGTTTTAGATATTTGTTGTCTAAATCCCCAAACTCTCCTTATAATCCACCTATCATAGGATTTCTTAGTCTTTAAGCAAGAAAAAGGGTGAAATAACCTCTTATATATAATTTGTAATTTTCTTTAGAAAATATAGAATATAGAGTCGAGAGCTTGTTCTCAGATGGATCGTGTGTACAATTTTTGCAAGAAATATATTTTACAGAGCACTTGCTCTGTTTTTCCTATATATTTTTGTTTTCTCATTCTTTTTCTTACTAGCCAAACAAGCTCTGAGGAAGTTTCCTTAGATAATGAGTGGCTAGGCTTTTAGGTCCTTGGAGTTAAGGTTGCCGGAAAAGGTTCCAAGTGCAAGAATTTATAGCTTTGTGGTTTCAGCCATTAATGAAGAGAAAGTGTGTTCCTTTAATGATTTCTATGTTTTTAGTTAACTTAAAACACCTTCAATTCACTTGAGCCAACACTTGGTAAGGCAAATGATCTCCATCCATGGAGATGCACTAGTTTACCTCTTGCGAGCTTTTGGGAAGTGACTTGAAGGTAGGATTTTCTAGAATTGCCAACACTTGGTAAGCTTTTGGACTCCAAGGAGACATCCATTAGTTATCTCTTGCGAGCTTGAGAAGGGAAGTCCAAAGTTAAAGATCACCTTGAATGGAAAATGCTAGGTGAGAGGCACGAGCCATTGCAAGTTGCATCAGTGAGAGGGAATTAGAGCTGAAATCCATTTAAAGGATACATCTGTACAGCACCGGTTAGAGAATCGACTATATGTTAATTCTCTAATGCGAGGAAATAAACCAAATGACCGGAGCTCTGTTTTTGGCATAAGGAACCTCCCCTGTGAACCCAAACCTCCAAGGAATGTTTTTCTTCATAAGTAATTTCTATTACTTTCTTTTTAGTTAGCTTGAAACAAAACTTTTTTCAACCAAAGTTTGTGTTTTCTTTCTTAAGCTAACCTTGAAATGAAAAAGCACCAATTTAACTTTGAATTGGTATCAGTTGTGAGTTGAAAACCCTTCCCAGTGAACGATCCTAGAGCCACTATGCTATATTAGCTAAAGCTATCTGAATGCATGGTGATATAGGTTATAAATTTTGTTGATTACTCTCTCAATCAAAGAGCACCAGCTGGACATGAATCAGCTGAGACACCAATTGGGAACGAATCATGAGGTTTTTCTTACATTTCCATGAGTTTTGATCAATTTTTAGCTTAACAATTTTTTTTTCCAAAATATCCGTCAATATTTATTCAATATATTCGTAAAATCAAGTTACCGATATATCCGTGATTATCGATATTTTCATCAATGCACACAACTATGCACCCAAAATTCCCCATCGAAAACAAAGGAAAACAACCAAGAAATCAGAGTGTAAAGAATGAAAACAAAAAGGAGAAACCCATGAAATCCCCATTTCAAATTTCATTCAACGGGCTCAGATTAGTGGGAGGAGAATAAGCAGATTCAAGCAAAAAGACAACCACAGTCCTCATATAAAACACAGTAAAACGAAAAAAAAGAAAAGAAAAAAGACAAAACCTCATAATCCTAAACTAAAAGGAATGAACTTCAAAGAAAAAATTCAACAACGACGACTATATGAGCAATCTAGTATCAATGCAAGCAAATTTGTGGCCCTTGGCATTTCAAACCCAAGTATCTAGGTAATACTTAAAATCTATTAGAAAATGGTGAATAGTAAGTAAATAATGGAGATAAAGGAGGAATCTGCAGCTAACGTACCTGGACATACTTTCTTCAAGTAAGAAAATCTCCTCTGGTGTGTCATCTCCAAACCCTCTCCATAATAAAAACCAAAACCAGAGCCAACTCTCTCCCCCCTTGCTCTTCTCCCCACGAAAACAATCCTTGAAAACCCTATGCTCACCTCCGTTGTTGCTTTAAAAACCTCTTCTCTCCAATCCGAAATTTTCCCCTAGCAGCTAAGACAAAATCTCCACTCTTTCTTTTTTCTGTTGCCTCTATTCAAATCTTCCTTTTTAAAACGTGGACTGAATCTTCAATTTTTCCAAAACCATGCTGAATCCTTACTTACCAAAATGCTTCTTTATTTTTCATACCACCGACTTTCTTTCTTTGTGCATTCCTTATTCCTCTCGGCATTCTGGCATTTCCAAAATTAGTAGCTTAGTGTCCTTTCCTTCAAAATGTACATTTCTCCAACAAAAAAAAATAACAATAAAATAAAATCAAAGATAAAGTATTAAATCAAAATCAAAATCAAGATTAAAATAAAAATATAAATAAAGCAAAATCATACAAGAAAAGGAAAAATTAAGATCAATTACACACAAGTCTTACAAGCTATGCATGCCATGCAATAAGGTGATCCATGCAATCAGGCAACCATGCAGGAAAGTGAGTTAATGAATGAACTAAATGGGTCGGGGCCCGGTGGTGACTAAAGTGGGCCTAGGTGGCCTTAGATGGGCCAAAGTGAACCTAAGTAGGCTTCGAGAAATGCCTAAGTGAACTAAATGATCTAACTTAAAGTGCACTCAAGCGAAGCCTCACCTAAACTCAAAGGGTTGCTAAGGTCACAACGAGGGGCTGGATAAATCCCTTAACCAAAGTCTCCAAGGTGGCTCAAAAAAAGGTAAGTTGTATAAGTAGCAATGGGCCACCAGGGAACTACTATGGAGTACTAAAAGAGCACTTAAAGACATGTTCTAAAGGGAAAAAATGGAGGGTCTACATTCAACCTAAAGCCTACTTTCACAAGCAATGATGTTGAAAAAGATTACAATCCTAGATATCATAAATCCTAAAGTCCCAATTATACCTAAAAAGAGATTCTCACTTTTTAGGTCAAAATCTCTTGCTACATTTTTTTTCCTAATTAGATAGAAAGATTTTATATAGGAAACTAATTGTATAATTGTCAATGATGCTTATTCTTAAAGGATCTTACAATAGGATATTTCCTTTATAATCATAAGAAACTCCTGTGTAAGAATTTTTTTTATTAGGGAACTATCAATGACTTTCCAATTGACTCAAAAATAGAATATAAGACACTTTCCAACAATCTCCACCTTGGCTCAAATTCCTAAGATTCAAACAAACTGAAAAGTCTTCCATGTTACTTACATTGACATTGTATAATTGTCCCCTTGTTATCCCTTTGGTGTATTGACATTGATTTTTTAGCATTCAACCCATGTCTCTTACATTGTACATGACTTGGGTGCATTAAAAGTTGCACAAAAGATACAAGTCATGAGTTCCTTGTAAGTAGATAAATTGTTCACAATTGGTTCATGGATTTGGGTAATCTAGTAGAAACTATAGTGTACCACCTCCTTATTAGAAGGATGATTATCTTACCCATCGGGATGGGTTTCCCATGGTGAGTGCACTAATGTATGTTATGCACACTGGATAGGAGCTATGGTAAATCATGATGCAAGACTATCAAATGTCATGATTCACCAAGCTACTATACTGCATGGACTCTCAACCTTGAAAAGATATTGAGCATGTGTTGAAATCAAAAGGAGGCTTTAACCCATGGGTGAGAGCCTAAAGTGATCGTATATCCCTATGGATTAGGTCACTATTGATAAAGGCTAATGATAACAAGTATTCTCAAAAGAGACATCATAATATCTCATGGGATTGAGACAGTGTGTCCCATTGGGTGATCTAAAAGACATGTGATCATGAAATCCATAACCACAGTAATTCCTTTAGTGGAATTTGACCTAGCATATGCCAATTGATCACATAATAAGTGAAATCTATAACTCAAAGATTTGAAAGGTAATCTTGATAGGTGATAACACTACCTTGTTAGATTATGGATACCACTTCATGGAGGGTTTGCATGCAGTGCATGGTAGATCACAGACTCAAGCTTCATCTCGTTGTTATTCACATAGGGTATTGCAGTATAGTTGATTCTCTTTAGTGAAATGTTGAATTAACTTCAGAATTTGATTATGAAGGAGCTAGTACTCTTATAGGTCCCAATGGTCCCTATCATGAACTCATATACCATGATGACATGGTTTATGAGGATTGGATTGGCTCTAGTATCATTCTTGTGCATAAGGTCATTTTAGTAATTACACAAGGTTGCATAGGGATAGTGAACAAGGTCTCTAGTTTGGGCTAATTGATTAATTAGATAACCCTATGTGGTTAATTAATTGATTAGGACCCGTTTTGGGCTAGATTAAGTAACCTAAGCCTTGATGAGCTTAAGTCACTTAAGTCCAATAAAAAAACCCTATAAATACCCCTTTATAGGTTAGAGTTTCCTAATGAGTTTTGGTGAGAGTTTTATTCCACATCTAGAGAGAGAAAGAAAGTTACAGTCTCCTCCCTTCGAAAGCCCACACTTTGGAGTGCCAAGATTGTGGTTTGAGTCATTGAGTGGAATATCTTAGGTGTACTAGACCTCTTTGGATGAAGGACTACAACACTTGGGCATGCATAGGCCGCATGCACGAGAAGCGCATGGGACACACATAGGTCATGTGCACGAGTAACGCACAAGACGCACACAGGCTATGGCTTTTTAACCCTTTCTACTCCTTATAGCTTTGTTTTGGGGCAAATAACGATAGGGAAGATGAGGATAACTAATCATCAAGAATTACCAAGAATCACTAGTATCGGGTAATAACCTACCGTATCATTCCCTAAACTAACTCACAATGATAGAATAAAAAATTTGATAGATTGTCACCCAACCAATAATTAATCTCATTGTTATAATAATTTACCCATTGTCCCTATAGGTTTCCTAGCCCTTAGGTTTTCATGCTTCAAGCCCCAAGTTGGCTCTTTGCCTCTCATGGGGGTGATGTCACATTCACAATCCATAATAGGGTAAAAATCCATAATTTGAATCAAAAGAAACTAAAAACAATATATTTAATAAAGAAGAAAAAGAAAACAAACCAAAGTTCTCGTCTTCTTCCATCTTCAATGTCAAACTCTCCGGAAAAAAATCCAAGATCCCTAAAACCTAAAATTGAGAGAGTTTATATAATATCATCAATTACCTAATGTGTGGCACACTCTCATTGGCCACTTATTACAAAATAATTTCCTAAAAATGATTAAAAATAATAAAATGGTGATTTCTAGTCGTGTGGGGTCCACTTAAGGTGGATGAAGTGCCCTAGATTCAATTCTCGAGGTAGAAGAGGCGAAACATCAAAGTGGCAATGGGTGAATTCGAAATTGGTGTCATTTTGAAGTGGATTTCGAATTCATAAGTTGAATAGATGCAATTCCTGAGGTAGAGGAGGCGGAACATCAAACTAGTAGTGGGTGAATTCGAAATTGGTGTCATTTCAAAGTGGATTTCGAATTCATAAGTTGAATTTCGAAACCATAAGTTGAATTTTAAATCATTTCGAAATGACTCTCCAGCTTGGTGCAGTTGTCTTCAAATGGCCATAACTTCTTCATTTCATCTCTAATTTGCACACCGTTTGAAGCATTGGACTCCTAACTTCCCAAGCTTCGAAATGATATATAGTATGTATACAAAGGAATCCATAAAGTGCTCTAAATTTGTCCTCAAATTTAGAATATATAATGCCATCAGATTTTTGAGTTCTAAATTTCTATGTAGCTTAATCTTGCTTCATACCTCATTTCACATGTTTTCTTACCTTCTTTCTTACTCCATAATGGTTATTTCTCATCTTAAAAACTCATGATATCCTCATCTTGCCTTTCCTTATGGTCCATGAGTCTTGACTCACTTATTTCCTCATTTAGCCCTTTCTTGATCTTTTAAAATCTAAAGTGATTCAACTTGCACCATTTTCTTCCCTTGAACCTGAGATAAGTCTCCAAAGTACAAATTAAACTCATGGCTAGGGCCTTAGCATTGATTTAGGTCAAGTTGAGTGATTTGAATGTCCTTTGGTGCACAAATCATATAGAATATGTGTCATTAGAGCACATATTTTGGCTCCAATCACTACGTGCACGAGAATTGCATGGGACACGCATGTGGGAAATAACATGAGGAAAGACACTCCAGTTTTTCCATGTATGTTCTTTATAAGATAGATTTTGATCTAGGAACATTTAGATCACAAGTATGAGTTTCAAATCTCTATATCTATAGTTATTAATGGTTTTTATTGTCATTTTATTCCATTGCAATAGATTTAGAGATACCAAGGATAGATGCATCCCCTTATGAGATCTAGGGCATGGGAATAGAGTAATCTAGGGTTCCCAAAACATCCTTCACTCCATGAATTCCTTCTTTTCTTTTGAAGACCCATTTACAACCTATAATTTTTAATCTTTAGGCTACTCGATTACCAAGTATGGTTCTCTTGAAGTGATTCAATCTTCTCATTCATAGCAACAATCCACTATGTGGACTCTCTACTAGTGGTGACTTCATTATAAGTATGGGGTTCCTCATTTTCAATATTCTTTGCCACATTAAATGCATAAGCAACCAAATCTACATAAGCATACCTCTAAAGTGGTTTAATTTGCCTTCTAATTATATCTCTGATCAAATAATATTGTTGTTCTTATGTTGCATTTACTTTATCATCAAGATATTGCACATTTTCCTCCTTGGGGTTTAGTGAATTGTTCTTTCTATGGTTCTTGAAGCTTTAGGCACAAACTCCACCTTTTATCTCATATCAGGGTTGTTTTCTACATCAAATTTCTCATTTCTAGGACTCAACAATGCAGACTCGTTAAAAGTCACATCCTTACTAATAATAAATTTGGAGGATATTGAATCTAGAAACCATAACCTATACCTTTTCACTTCATCTACATATCCGAAAAATATGCATTTCTTTGCCTTTTGTTCCAATTTACCTTAATTCACATGAACATAAGCAAGACAACAAAAAATTCTTAAATCACTATAATTAGAAAGAGAACTAAATTATACCTTTTTAGGAGTCTTATAATTGATTGAAGGGATTTATTTACAAGATAATAAGTTAAATTTACCACTTTAACTCAAAATTCCTTTGACAACCCTGCATTTGAAAACATGCACTATACACTCTTTAAAAGAGTTCTATTCATCCATTCTACAGTACTATTTTGCTTTTGAGTATGTCTAACTATGTGATATCTCACAATACCTTCATTCTTGCAAAACTCATTGAACTCTTTTTCATAGAATTCCTTATCATTGTTAATTCTCAAGTGCTTGATTTGTTTCATTGTTTGCTTCTCAATCATAGTTTTTCAAAGCTTGAACTTTCCAAAGACATCAATCTTATGTTTCAAGATATATACCTAGACCTTTCTAGAGTGATCATCAGTAAAGGTCAACATATATTTTCCACTACCACCATGTAATACGACTTGAGAAGGGCCTTAAAGATCTGGATGGATTTAATCCAAAGTACCTTTAGTCCTATGAACACCTACATTGAATTTAACCCCGTATTGTTTCCCAGACACACGATGCTTACAAAAACCTAGTTCTCCCATTTTCTATCCACCAAGCAAACCTTATTTGCTCAAGATTGTCAACCCTTTCTCACTTATATGCCCAAGCCACATATGCTATAATTTGGTAGTCTTTGAAATTGATTTTGGGATTAAAAATACGGCTACACCTATAACCATGCTACCTTGCAATGTATAAAGATCATTAATTTTCTTTCCTTTCATCACAACAAGATCACCCTTTGAAATCCTCAAAACTCCACCTCTAGCCTTATATGTGCATCCATTGGAGTCAAGTGAGAAATAAAAATTTTCTTCAACTTTAGAACATGACTTACATTAGTTAATGTCCTTACAATGCCATCATGCATCTTAATTCGAATTGTACTTATTCCAACAATCTTACAGGTTACATTGTGTCCCATGAGACCTTTCCCACCATCTATAAGTTGGTAAGTATTGAACCGATCCCTATTGGGAGACATATGATAAGAGCACCTTAAATGAAGAGTTCAATCTTCATCTAAGTTATTAACAAGAACCAAAAGGACATCTACAATATTAATAAGAACTCATCACCTATGCAACTACTGCATCACCAAAATTAGAAGTTTTCTCTTTTTCTTTTCCTTTACGATTTGAACAATTTTTCACATAGTTCCTTTCTTTGTTGCAATTGAAACACTAGTTGTTTTCCCTTAACTTTGATTTAGATCTAGATCGACTTTTTATATTGTTATTTTTCTTTCCTATTCTCCTAGCCACCAAACCTTCACTCAAGTCACCTTCTCTACTCTCAGACATCCTTTTCTTCAACTCCTTTGAGTTCAAGGCTACTCTAACATCCTTTGAGTTCAAGGCTACTCTCAGACATCGTGGTATCCATAAAGTGCTCATAAGAATTTGGTAGGGAATACATCAAAATTATGTCTTGGTTTTCATCATTAATTCTTAACATCAATATTCCTCAAATCCATAACAATTTTATTAAACTTATTAAGGTGACCTTTAATGGATGTACCTTCTTTAATTTGGAGAGTGAACAATCACTTCTTCAAATACAATCCATTTGTAATAGACCTTGTTATATAGAGACTTTCCAACTTCAACCATAACTTGACAATCGTATTCTCTTCCATAGCCTCATGAAGTACCTTATTACCCAAGTACAATAGAATAACACTACACTTTCTTCATAAGCTCATCCTTCTTTTCATTAGACATCATTGTTGGTTGAACCTCTTTACCTTTTAGTGCTTTGGACAACCCCTGTTGAACTAATGAGGCATGCATCTTAACACGTCATAAACCGAAATCATTTCTTCCATCAAACTTCTCAACCTTAAACTTTGTTTCCATTCGAGGTCTAATAACCTGTACTTTGATACCAATTTGTTGTGAAAAATCATGACAAAGAATATTAATTGGGAGAAAAGAATAATAGAACAAGGACAAAAAAACACACAAAGCACACAAGTTATGTGATTTGACCTAAAGGCTACATCCACAGGCAAAGATAAAGAAGAACTTTCATTATTATTCAAGGAGAGTACAACCCTAGAACTCTCAAATCCCAATATACCCAAAAAAGAGACTCACTTTTTTTTGTCAAAATCTCTTCTTATATTTTTTTCTTAAATAACAAGATTCCATATATAAAACTAATTGTATAATTGTCAAAGATGCCTATTTCTAACAAAATATTTCACAATAGGATGTTTCCTTTTAAATAATAGGAAACTCCCTTATAAAAATATTTTCTATTAGGAAACTATCAATGACTTTCCAATTAACTTAAAAATAGAATTAAAACACTTTCCAACATTCACATGCATGAAAATTATATAGGAATAAGAAAAATCTTTGACTTTTTTTTTTTTTTTAAAAAAAAGGAAATTGATTTCTTTGGAGTAATAATAGTATTCCAATTGCAATAATTATGTAGAAAAAATTGTAATAAATACATTAGTTGAAGGAAGTATGATTGTTTTACTAATAGTTGCACCCAATTGAAAGATGTTTCGACTTATATTCCAACTAATGTAATTTCATTATAGATGGCCATTATACTTATCAATTAATTTATCCAATGTTGACTTTTTAGCGAGTTTATTAATTTTCAAAAATAATTTGAAATATAAAAATTAAGCCAATTAATACCAAAAATTTTCAAAACAAAATTAGCCTAGCATAAAAGTATGTGTGTATGTATTATTTTTTATTTATTCAACGAAACGAAAATTAATCAAAACTTGTAAATATATTAAAATAAACTTTAGAAAATGTTAAAACAAGTAATAATACACATATTCAAATTGTTTTATTAAAAGAAATAACATATATACCAAAACAAATACGAAAATGATGGTTGATATAATTTGAATATATTTAAAGGACATAAAAAAATTAATGAATATATAATAATAATAATAATAATAATGAGGAAATTACAATTTAATTTCTAAACGTTTTTTAAAGCAATATAATATAAATCCTTTAATATAAGTTTCTTGTTAGGATTATTAGTTAGAGCATATGATAAGCATGTGGATATTTACTCTCAAGTAGTATCATCCCGTCTAATATACCCTTTTATCAGGATTTTTAGTTAGGTATCGCCCGATCAGCCTTAAAGTTGCTGACAAGTGAAAATACGCTTTTACCCCTACCATTTTTTTCCATCAATTTTGAAGGGGACGTGGGCTTTGGGAGCCCAACTCTCAGCCTCATTCTATGCCAATGGAGGCGGCTTCTGCTTCATCGCCTTCTCCCGCAGTCTCCTCGCCCACTGCTTCAGATCCCAAACTCCACTTCCTCAAGCAGGCATGATTCTCTCTGTTTTTCATTTTTCCTTACTATCTTATCTCTCTATATATAAAGATAGATGATAAATGATGAGGATGATTGTTATCGGCATTTTTCAGATAAGAAGCCATGAGATTGCTATTGGAGAGCTCAGTAATCTTCCCACCTCCAGGGTAAGCCTATTATGCAGTTTTGATAAGTACCCATTTCAATTTTTTTTTCTTAATTTGTTGTTGCCGACGAACAGCAGAAGATTTTTCTTATTATGATTGCTTCTTCAAGAAGATGTTGAAAATCTTCAAATGGAAGAGACTTGTATTTTTCCTTTTTTTAATAGATAGGTAAAAAAGAGGAAAAGACAGAACCCGGGTGTTAAAAATGCTTCAAATTGAAAAAATAGAACTTAAGTTTTCTTGAATTTCATTTATAGGAATCCCCAAATGACTTGTTCATAGAATTCTTGAATTGAAAACCAACTTGGGCTTGCATGGAATTTCATGAGTCCTGATAAAAAATACTGTGCACAGGTTGTGTAATTAAGTGAAAGCATGAGACACGATAAGGAAAAAGTGGGTGGAAAAAAGCAAGACTCTAGTTTCATTGATTGCATTTTCAGCATTGGGCTCTCTTCTAAGTCTAAGGTGTGTTCATAGGTTTTTCATTTGGTTAAGAAGAAAAAAGCTGTGGTAAGGCCCAAAGACCCTGTAATTGACATCAAAGTTAGGTTAATCATTAAGGATGTTGCTATATCCATGACCTAGACCTCTTTATAGATCCCACAGAATTAAGCGGCTGTGACAAGCAAAAATATGTTATCTGTTGTGATAAGAGAGCTAAGTGTTGGATGGTTGGATACTTTTCATACATTGTTTGCCATAGCAGAGAGTGGACAGACACCAGAGGCCAATAACAAGGTGGAAGTTGGTACTTCTGAATCCTAATCTCCTAGATTTAGGAGGAATTTTTTAGGAAATACACCAAGAGAACTAAAGGTTCCAGAAAAGAGGTGCAGCCCAAGGAAACAGGGAGTATAATAGTTGCACCTTAAAAGAGGAAAATGAAACTAAATATCACCCCCATCAATATCTCAGTGTGCTGAAAGCCCTGAAATAGATCTTCCTCACACATTGTTTAGTCTAACTCTATGGTTTCTTAATGAGACTCATAGTGTAGTTTTTGGAATCCTAGGCTCATATGGTGCCATTGTAGACTAGGAGGTGGCTCCAGTGATTGCTTGTTGGAGTTGCTGAACTCTGTGGTAAGTGGCATTGTGGATGCCACAAAAGACTCTGGCAATTTCTCAACCTTCTCAGCTAAAGAGATTTTGAAACATTGGGTGCCATCCAGGGTGATGTCTTTCTTTTTGGTTTGGGAGGTGACTGGGCAAAAGATCTTCAGAATCAATCAGCTTATGAAGAGAGGTCGGGATATGATTAATTGGTGTTGCCCCTGTAGTATGTATGGCAAGTCCTTGTTCTTTGTAAGCAGGTTTTTAAATTTGTGGTCAATGGTTTTCTCCCCATTGGGGGTGTCTTGAATTCTTTCCCCTCAGTCAGGGAGGCACTGCTTAGCTGGGGTAGCTTATTCATTTGTGGTAACTGCAAGGTGCCTGGGAGCTTGAGACCCTTTGCATTGATCTTGGTCCATATAGAAAGAGCACAACAGGAGAACTTTTGAAGGAGTGGAGATGTCAGTTTTGGTTGTGCATAACTTGTTTCTAAAGGCTTTATTCTTGTGGCTTAGAAAGGGGTGGGGAATGTTAGTCTTTCTTTTATCAACTTTTTTAGATAGCTTTGGAGTGGGGGTAATTAAAAGGGTTTGGTTGTTTTTCCTTTTAATTTTTTTTCTCATTTTAGCATGACTTGGATATAGCATGTATTTCACCACTTTTTCACTTGGCACCATTATTAATATATTCATTCTTATCTCACCTATCATAAGCAAGTAGAAAAAGAAAAGTCCCCCAAACCAAGGGGACTTAACACCCTTGAGCCCCATGCATCATTTTCTTGAATGGTTATTTTGGGTATCTCTTAGGCCCTACCCAACAATAGAGGGTTGCTTTCCTGAGTCATTTTGAGTAATGCCTTTGTTTTCTATTTGATCTTGTGCATGTTCTTGTTCCTAGGTGATGGAAATTAGTAATTCTACCATCCTGCTTTGAATGGGAAAGGATTCTAATTTTATAGGATGGGCCATGCTTGTCAAGTTTTTAAGTTTGATGAGCCCTGGTTATTAGTTTTCTTGGATTTTCATTATTTTTATGGGGGTGTTTTTATTTGGACAACCTTTTTACAATTTACAGCTATTGACTTCTAATAGTAGTGTAGATCCAGAGGATTGCTGTTCCATGGAAAATAACTTCTTTTTTTATTTATTTATTGTTTTATTTTCCCTTTTGTTGATCACAGAATGTGTACCAGAAAAATGGGAATCTCTTCTTCCGCACGACCATCCAGAAAGCTACAGCTTCTGAACAGAGTAAGAAACTCCACCTGCACCTCCTACATTCTTTTTCCATGTATAAATTATAACGATGCTTTTCACTTAATTCTTTGGACAGAGCAACTTAATTCGGCCAAAGCTAAGCTACAAAAGCTGAATTCACCATAAGATCACCAACCAGCCATTTCACCTCTGGAAATATTATGTGGGCTACACTCTCACCAGGTGTTTAGATGAATGAAAATAGAGCCAGTGTAAATGATTCTTATTTTCCAGTACAACGATTTACCAGCTTGCAGGTCTGGTGGACTTGGGTGATCAACAGGGGAAGAGCTGAGTGTTTTAGAATAGTTTCCAATCCAAGGATCAGTCTGTCTATTGCTGTATGGGAAGCTTTCTTGCCCTTGATGTGGTTGTGCTTATTTGAATCCTGGTTGTGCATTCTCTAATTCTGACTGCTCAGTTGTCCTGGCAATGTCAACATATACAATGTCTTATCAGACTTTCTTATTAAAACGATGGATATGGATGAACAAGCAATTTTTGAGCAAAATCAGTTTAATAATTGCCCTCAAATGCCTGGTGACTTTGTATTTCCAGGTTTTCTCATCATTCAATCAACCTCATACCCGAACTTGGGAGGCACAAATAACAGTATCTGTGGTATCTCTTGGGTGTTATAACCAAAGCTAACATATTAAGTTGCACATTTTTCTAAAAGCGAGCACTTCCCATTTGAGCCCATATTATGCTCCACCAAATATGATAATAATAATAATAATAATAATAATAATAATAGTAATACCGGAAGCATTTATTCGTGAATAGCACACAGCCACAGAGAATTACATCATTATAAAAGCTTGTATACACAACTACCAGGGTGCAAGTATCTGGTATGCAATATAAATTTTAACTGGAAACAAACATCAGTCATCTTACACACAAACATACAATTCAACTAAAAAGAAACAAACCAATCTACACCACCTCGTAGCTTGATCTCTGGAACAGCACAATTGCAAGAGTGATGAGGGATGCATAAACTGAATTGGGTAACCGCTGCACCACCTTCCCCACTCCTGGAACGCCCTCAGTTGCCCTCTTTGTCGTGACTGCAACTGTTGGTGCCACAACCAAAGTAATAAGTAACCCCTGACTAACCGTGATGAATGTGTCAACTGTTAGCTTCTGAATAAATGCCCCAAATTCTACACGATCAATTTCTCCATCCAAGTTGATATCACACTCCTGCAAACAAAACAATCTACTTATTTATCCTTTTGTTGATGAATCATAGAAGCCAAAGGGAAGAAAAAACACTGTTCACTCAATTGTTTTTTCCTTCAATTTGGAATCATCAAATCATAAAACAGGAGGGGTTCACACTCGTGTAAAGACCGGACACTACAGGTAGTGTCATGGGTATTCATTATGCACTCTTGGCTGTCATTAGTGACAAAATCATCATCACTAGACAATGAAAAGCTGTGGTTTAGCTCCAGTTCACAACAAGGCTGCTACACTTTACTTTAAAAAATGCCTCCCTACCCACCCTAAGGCTCCATGTAGATCTCAGAAAGTCCCAGGAAAACGATGATGGAAGAAATATTAAGGAATCCTAATTCTCTTATTTGGTTTGCTGTGGATAGACGAAGAAAAATGAACTGCAGCAAAAACTATTGGGCGTATTTGGAAACTATTCTTAAAAGAACATGTTTAACAAACTTAACAACAATTTTTGGTAACTTTGTTCTTAAAACAGATAGTTTTTTAAAACAAATTTTAGTTAATTTCAATTATTTTTTGTACAGTATTTTAAGTAATAATTAAAAATATAGAGAATAATTTTAAAAAACTTTTGTACTGTACATAAGTGTGAAGTACTATCATAAAAACAAGTCAAAAAAATTACTTTTCATATTTGAGATATCAAACAAAATTTTATGCCTAAAAACAATTGATAATTGTTTTTAATAACAATTCTCAAACTTATTTTAGAGAACTATATTTTGAAAATTTTCCTAGATAGATCTATATTTTCTAATTCTTCACTCTTATATAAAAACAAAAAAAAATGTAGAAGGATTGGAGAAAGAATTTATTGAGTTCAAATCTAATTTTCATTGTCTTCACAATTTTTTTTCTTCTCCTTTTTATGGTGCACTCACTATCAAAAACCTAGACATACACAAGAAAAATGTTGGAAACTTCATGGTAAGCCCCAACTACATCTAGCAAAGAGTGGCATGCTTGAACCTTAGAATATGGAAGGCTCAGCTATGGTTGCTAACAAAGGCAATGATCATAAGGCTAGCATTGCGAATAACAAAAGGATTGATCAGTCAAAGGCTTCAAACCGTGATAACAAGGACAACTTATGGTGCACTCACTGTCAAAAACCTAGACATACACAAGAAAAATGTTGGAAACTTCACGGTAAACCCCAACTACATCTAGCAAAGAGTGGGGTTACAATGGAGGACAATAGAGGAATAATGGGCAAGCAAACTTGTCCTCTACTCAGCCAGATGAAGAAAAATCCCTGGAACAGGGCAGATTCAATCAGGAGGAGATTGAAAAAATAAGAGTTTTGTTGGGAACTCTTGAGAAACCTTCAAGCACCTACTCACTAGCACTTTCAGGTAAGTTTCCTATTTCCATTGGATTAAAAGTCTCGGATGAAATCTTTGTCAAATCATGGGTTATGGATTCAGGTGCCACAAATCACATGACCCATTTCGTCACACCAATTTAAAAACTATAACCCTTGTCCAAGTAGTAGGAAAATAGCCATAGCAGATGGTTCCTTAATCTCTATCGTGGGTATAGGAGATGTCCAAATTAGTCCTACACTCATACTCAGAAATGTGCTCCATGTTCCAAAGTTGTCCACTAATCTTGTTTCTATACAAAAGCTTACACAAGATTTGGGTTGCATTGTGACATTTTTTCTTACTTATTGTGTATTTCAAGACCAAGACTTGGGAAAGAGGATTGGACTTGCTAAGGAACAGAACAGGCTATACTACCTTGAGATACCAAGTGAGTCATCTGTATTTTCCCTTTCAAAGCACCATCTTTTAAATGAAAAAAAAATTTGGCTTCATCATCATAGGCTTGGACATTTATCATTTCAAACTCTTAAGCTTTTGTTTCCTTCCCTATTCAATAAATTAAATGTTGAGAGCTTCTATTGTGATGTATGTGAACTTGCTAAAACACACGCGTTCACCCTTTCCCATCTAATAAAAGAAGTTCAGAACATTTTCATTTAATTCACAGTGATATTTGAGGTCCTTCCCCTATCTCTAATATATCTAGTGCATATTGGTTCATATCTTTTATCGATGATTCCACAAGGGTCTCTTGGATTTTCGTACTTAAACACAAATTTTATGTGAGTTTTGTTCTTCCAAATTTTCATAACATGGTAGAAAACCAATTTGGTGTCACTATCAAGAGGTTTTGATCCGATAATGCCAAAGACTATTTCAATCAAGTCTTAACTCTAAAATCAAATTATACTTATCAAAAAATAATAATAATAATAATCAAGTCTTAACTCCATACTTTCAACATGAGGGCATTGCACCTTTCTTGGTGGGAATATGGTGATATGGAGAAGCAAGAAACAGAGTTTGGTAGCAAGGTCCAACACAGAAGCAGAATTCCGAGCAATGACCAAAGGAGTCTGTGAACTACTATGGTTGAAGATAAAATGGGATAGGCCAATGGGACTTTACTATGACAATAAATCTACAATCAGTATTGCACATAATCCAGTGCAACACGATCGAACGAAATACAAAAATTAACAGGCATTTTATCAAAGAGAAACTAGACAGTGGATTGATTTATACCCTTATATATCTACTGACCGCCAACTTGCAAATATACTCACAAAAGATTTAAACGGTACAAAATTTCAAGCAAGCATATCCAAACTGGGAATGAAAAACATTTATTCACCAACTTGAGGGGGAGTGGAAGATTGAAATTAGGAAAATTGTGATTCTGAATAGAGAATTAGGCAAGCAATCCCATAATCAAAGGGATTTTATTGTAATTGAGTTGGGAAAGTCCCGAACTTGGGTTCTAGGATTTTTGTGTGTATATATATATATATATATATGTGTGTGTGTGTACATGTCTCTATACAATTTTTAAGAAGAATTTTTCAACCTTTTATTCTTCAATCTCTTTTCTACAGAAGGCATATTGAATACATTTCACATTGGAACAAGAGAACTGTTGTTTTATAAGTGGAATTTCTTAGAACAAGAGCACTGTTGTTTATTTATTCTCGTTTTCCATGAAGGCAGAAATTTTGAGTCAAAGAAAATTCAATTACAATCGTTATTTTGTTACAAGGTGGATTCCTTCTATTTCTTGAAGTGGAATCCTTAAGGCCTCTTGGAGAATACTGAGAGAAGACCAAGAAGTGCATATCTCTTATATTCCAAGTCTCATCTTCCTCCCTAAATTACTTTTCTTTTCACAATCTCAAGAATCAACTTTTTTCCATTGATATCATACTCCTAAGAATATATTCAACCAAACAAATTTTCAAGAAAGAGTAATTACATCACTTTGCAATAAAAGCCACGCCAAAATATTAGTGGGTTTCATCAGTCTATAGGATTATCAATCGAGTACCTGAATTTTCTCTCTGACAAGCTCTTTGGAGGGGGGATCAAAATGAGGCCCAGGCAACTTCTTATTCATATCACTACAACCAGAAAATTAACTTTAGGTTAATAATGCAACTTTAAAAAGCTAAAGAATAAGAGAAATGAGGAATAAAACTTTATAGAATTAAAAAATACTAATAGCATTGCAGAAGCTTCATTAAACAGAAATAGCTTCTTGCATTAGCTAAAATACAGGTTTAGAATTTTTGTTTGTGCATGCACACGTTCATATTAACCTTGTTTTAAGCCAAAAGCTCTTTTAACAAAATTAAGCTCAACAGGTAGCAAAGCTCTTCTTGAGCTAAAAAAAAGCTTTTGGCTTTCTAAAAGTCAATAGAAGTAGAGCCAAAGTAAATGAATAGACAAGCCTCTCACTTGTACACAAGTAGGACAGCAATATATAGATCTTCAAATGTCAAATTAGCCCTTCCATCATCATTTTTTATATGATCAAACACCTTATCAGTAATCTTTCTTATCTGTCTTTGCCTCCATTCCTTCCCTGTGCAGAGCATTGCACTTCTGAATAAGAATGCTAAATACTAAAACAAGTGGATGATTATCAAAGATATGAAATTAATGAACCAATGTGATATAATGTATGTACATGTAAGTATAATATTTAAAGTGGCTCAAATCTAGCTGTTTCCAATCCTAAAAATCTGTACTTGTAGAAACTCCAGGATCATCATGTCCTCCATATCAGACATGAACCAAGTAAAGAAGATTAAAGATAACAGAAACTAGATATGGACATGGGACAATCTTTGTTTTCAACCTTTGCTGAGGTTACATTATGTTCTGCATCATGACACAAACCCCAGGCTGCAATTTTAGCCATGTTACTTGGAGCAGCTTCCTGGTCTTTTGAGATTGTTGGGATGCTGTGTTAGGCATAGTACTTGTAAAAGATTGCCTTTAGGTGTTTTTTATATCAGTGATACCCTCATACTAGGGGCATGAAAGGAACCCAACTTTGGTAGTGGAACAGTGTATATCACGGCTATGTACAAGTATTTTTAAATGAGATTATTATCTCCTTACTAGGAAATTAACCTAGTTTTCTTAGATGGCCAACTTTTTAAATGATAAGTGCATTAACCAGAACAGAATGCGCTTCTACCCTCTTCATCTGATCCATATATCATACAAGGAATTGTGAAATGCTACTAACTGGTAGCATGATTTTCAAATGTAACCAATAGGTAAGTGATCTTAACTGCCAAAAATTATCATCTAAGGTTGAAGGAAGCCACTCCCCAGCAAACAATAGGCCTTCCAAGAATGTATCAAGGCACAAAGAGAGTTGAGATCCAGTCATTAAATAATCCCAAACCTTGATGTATCATATTTAGTTCCATAAAACCTGAGCTAAATAGTTGGGGAAGGATTTTTAGTTCTCAATATCATTAAAAAAACATATAAGCAAAAAGGAATCAGAAAGATCTGTTTTTTTTTTCTCTATTTTTAAGAGGAAATAAAGAAAGATGATGGAACTTCCTCAAATGCCCAGGAACTTGCCCACTGATGGAAAATTTTGAAATATCCAGGAAGCTGCACGATGCTTTGAGGCATTTTTGATGGAAGTGTTAACTACCACCCTTCAAGACATTAGACAATAATTCAATAAAGTCGTTCAAAAAATAAATAAATAACAGTTGAGTTGTTTAAAACAATATTTAGGAGTTGGGCCTAACTGATTACTCCATTTGGATCTCAACCATAGAAATGCTATCGAAATTGTTTCATATTTCTAAAGCATATTTGCTATCTTTATTTTAATTTTCACGAATTCTTCACATTTTCCAAGACATTTCACATTGGGGCCAAAGAATACTATAACTAAACCATTCCAAAGGACCATGAATGCAGCTTTATGTCCGTAGAGGGAAATAGGAAAGGTTAAGAATTTTACAGTCCATGATCTCATTCAGAATATGGTTCGTAGGTATTTCCCCCTTAGAAGAACCACAAGACATAGCTTGCCAGTTGGCTAGCAGTCATCCTACAGAAGAGTACCATATGAGTAACATATCCTCCAATGGATAATATAAACTAAGGTGTTTGAAAACAACATTTGATCACAGATAAGCTAATCTCAATATTATGGTACCAAGATTTGTACAAATGCATCAAAGAGACTTCTCCATATTTGACTGATTTGGGTCAGACAACAGAGCCTAAAACCAATACTGTGATTACCATTAATTTGGCAAGCAAACTATCATTCCTATCCTCATCATCAAAAAAGGATACCAGACATTGCTTGTATCAGCAGGCACTCAAAAACTTCAAATATATCGATGATATTGCGATAGCATAGTCAGTATTCTTAGCAAGGAGGAATGAATAATTCCAAAACATGTTGCAAGTTTGGTCATTCCAACTGAAAATGAAATCAGGAAGAGAAATGGGTCCACCCTCCTGAAATAGATTGCATATAATTGTGATTGAAGTTGGGGGAAGATAAAATTGAAATTTATACATAAGTCAGGGTAAATAAAGCAGGAAAATTGAGCCTATTCCTAAGAAATCATGTCCCAAAAGGCAGCCATTTTCCATCACTCTGAAGAAGCCAATGGATGTTTTATCAACAAAAAGGCTATGCTCTTGTGCTGCAATAATATTAGTACCAAAGATTTTCAATAGCTTCCAGGATCTATTTTTCCCAAATACCAAACAACAACCTAATGTAAAGATCAAAGGGGCAGGAATATTGTTCATTAAAGTGCAGATTTAGAAGAACCTACTTAGGAACAATCAAACAACTATCAGATAACGTATAAAATCGGTGCAAGGGAAGAGAAAGTAAAGGAACTTAGTGGAGAAAAAGAAAAGAACCATAGAATTGACGATTAGCCCCATTTTGGATCTTGAAAGAATGAGAGAAAAGAAAAAAAAAAAAAAAAAATCAGAAAATTACTCGAACATTGAGTTCCCCTCTCTCAAGCAATTCTCAACATTTTCCCTTCTTTTCCTTACCTGTCTCTCGTTTTCCCGAGTTACGCTAAGAGCCTTACATATTAATGGATCTCGAATCGGATTTGTATAATAAAATAGATCCCAATTCCAAAAAAAAACGTAACTCCACAGCAAGAGCAATATTTTCCAAATTCCACAGAACTGAAATTCTAACTGTATCCAGAAGGCAAAAATATTACTCCCCCCCGCATTTGCTCGGGAACCAAGCAAATGAATAAATACAAACAAGGTTTTACTAGTGTGTTCCTTCTTTTCTTTTCCTCCAGTTACTCGGGTAACAAACAGACGAAAAATCCAAATCTTCACAGAAATAATACCTTGAAATTTGTCCAAGACCTGTCCAAATTTCTTTTCCTCCAGTTACTCGGGAAACAAACAGACGAAAAAATCCAAATCTTCACAGAAATAATACCTTGAAATTTGTCCAAGACCTGTCCCATGGATGGGCCCCCACTGCACCAGGGTATAACGGCGTTGTATTGATTATTCAAAACCTCAATCCCAGTGCCTCGCCAATTCTGAAATCCTCAAGCTCCCTTGCCGAGCCTTGTAGGAGGAGATAAGAAGATAGAGGGGGGAATTCTCTGCGGCTGCAGATACGAAGAGCATTTTAATAAAGGCCAAGATTTTTTAACATTGATGACGTGGCCAATTACTAGTGGGGAAATGAATTTGAAAATTTTGTCGCAGATAAATGTAATTGGCGGATCTTAGATTCATTGACCATGAGTCCCACGGATTTGGTAACACGTAGGCCCCGTACCAGATTAACGTGGAGTGAAAAGTAGGATGTGAGCGCCCCCTCATGTTTGGGATTAGGTTTTGTGGGCCAAACCAACCTTCCGAGATTCAGGTCAAAAATGGCCTCAAATCGATTCAACCGAAAAATACATGATAATTTGAATAAAAAATATAAGTTTTATAAAAAGGCTAAACGTTATTTATTTATTTATTTTTAATAATTGGAGGTTATTTTGGTCCAAAACTCTAATAAGGTGCCTCATATTTTTTTCTATGAAAAGATTATTTTGACCCAAAACTCGATTTTATTGCCCAAAAACTTGTACATGTGTTTTTAAAATTTGTCTATAAGATTAAAACAGAAAATAATTTTTTAGGTCCAAAAAATTCGCATCAGTTTGGTGGTATGAAAAGAAAATTTTCAAAAAAAAAAATCGCCTAATCAAGGGGAAATTTCCTTCCTGATTTTCCTTATTTTGGGATTTATATCTCTTTCTTTGCTTCCAAACAGGGGTCATTTTGTCAAGAGAATCACAAGATTTCGAAGAAGAAGAAGACACAGATATACGTGGTTCGTCACCGAGTGACTACATCCACGGGCGAAGATGATGGAGAGCTTTCACTATGAAAAATATCTGAATAGTACAACCGGATTAATCCTTCATACTTTTCGACAAAAGTATATACATATATAATCAAAACTCTCAATGCATCCCCCACCATTCGTCTGCAAGAAAAATGGTGGAAATATCAGAATTGTCTTTCTTCTTCAAGTCTTGGAGAACTTCATGAGAGAAAATAGTATTATTTTTTTTTTACCTTTTACCTTTTGAGTGGGTTTCCCATTCACAAATTCAAGGAAATATCAGAATCGTCTTTCTTCTTCAAGTCTCGGAGAACTTCATGAGAGACTATTTTTTACCTTTGAGTGGGTTTCCCCATTCACTGCCCCACCTTAACGGATCCGGTTCAAATGAGCAAATGGCTCAGGGTGTGCTTTTGGGGCAGGCTTAGCCGCCACTTCTGGGGTCCCAAAAACATTCCAAAATCTCAGTGTCTCGTCTCCTGCGGCAGATGCCACTGTGCAGCCATCTGGGCTCTGGTAAAAGAGAACAAGGAAAAATCAGAACCCGCAGATTGGCTACTACGAAAATCACCAACAAGAAGATGGAAGGGAATTTTTATATTAGTACCTGAGCCATGAAAAGGACTCGGGATGTATGACCAGTAAGCTCTGCCATTTTCACCATCGATGGGTACTTCCACAGAGTGAGTTGATTCTGTGTAAAACCGTGAGAGCTAAGGAGCTCACGCTCGTTCTTGTTCCAAAGCAGAGCACAGACCTGTGAGCCAGTGTCCACCGAGTTCAGGCAGGCACCCGTGTGAGTGTTCCAGAACTTGATGCACCGATCACCACCACCTCCGCCAGAGGCCAGCAAATTGCCCTGGAAGGGACACCATGCAAGTGCTTTCACTGCAGCTGTGTGGTCTTCCATCCTGTGAAGCCACTGTGTAGGCGAATTTGACGATGCCGAGGACCTGTCCCAGACGTATAGCAAATTGTCATTGCCTCCACTGGCTAGCTGCTGCCCCGAGGCCGACCATTTCAGTCCGCATACTTCTTGCCGGTGTCCTCTGTAGGTCTCAACAATATGTGATCTTACTCTCACATCGTTATTTATGATTTTACCATCCATTCCTCCAGTTGTAAGGACGTGATTGTTCCAAGCTAGGGAGCCCACCCTTGATGCGTGGCCACCTTTCAGAGTTCTCAGCTGCAGAAATGAGAACACCAAGAAATAAGAAATCATACAGAAGGTCATCAGAAACAGGGGAAAAACCAGAAGTACAACGAAGATTCAAAGTTCAATTCAAAGTTGAAATTCATACCAGACGGTTGGCTGTTGAATCCCATAGCTGAACATCAGAGTTGTTCAAGCCAATGGCAATATGTCTTCCATCAGGAGCCCAACTGACACTTGTGACAGGGCCGCTTTCGTCTTCAAGCGTAACAAGTTCTGAGGTAGAACCATCTGAAGCATCCCATAGATATACAGTGCCTCCAAGAGCAATAGCCAGAACGTTGCTGCTACCCCAGTCCAGTAAGTTCAAGTAATAGTCATCCACCAGGTCAGGAGCATCCAATGTTCTCTCAGAAGTCTGATACATTTAATCCAAAATATAGCATCATAAGAACACCCAAAAAACAACATAGACAAATTAATTGACAGAAACCAAAAAAACAACCAGTCAAATTTAGGAAATGAAACTACCCCTACTTGCAAGCATCAAGATTAGCGATGGAGGGTTTGAAAAAAATACCAACCTGAGGAATATGTCTGCGAGGCTTTGAGGCTTTGGATTGCTGAGGAATACTTGCAGAGTAGAACTCCTGTGGAATCAATTCGACTGGAGTAGGGGGCTTGTTCTTGAAGGCAAGGATCCGGGTCCTGTTGATGTTTAAGGTCTCGGCCATTTGCTTCCTGTAAGCCTCCTTGGATGGAGAGCTAGCAGCTGGGTTCTCTTTACCTTTTCTTCCTTCGGTTAGCATGTAATGAGCGTAATCGAAGTCCATTGCTGACCGGTTGGGTATGAATCTATCCAACTGGGAAATAGGAAAGAAACTTTTAATCAGAAAAATGACCCAACCATGCAAGTTTAATCAGAAAAAAAAAAAACCCATATTTCAAAAATCTAAATCAAAACAAGGCTCCCACTTCAGATGTCGATTTAAGAAACAGATCTATGTTTTCCAAGCAAACCCACTAGAAATTATCCTAAAACCAAAACCCAGATTCAGAAGTTAAATTCGGGGGAAAATAGAACCCAGATTTCGCTCTTAAATCAAAACAAAACCTGTCTTCAGAAATCAATTCAAGAACAGGACATAAAAATTCGAACTGAAGGAAAAGAACCCAACCAAACTCTAAAAGATGGTACGACTTTCTTACATTTTCTCTGACAGTCCTTCTTTGGTCCGGGCATTTAGACTGGTATTTGTTCGAAGAGGTCAAAGATCCTGCATCCATATTGTTAGAGCAAAACAGAAAATAGAAATACACAAGAACAAAGAATGAATAACAAGAAACTAATCGGATCCTGCAAAATTGAGAACTGTTAGACTGAAAATAGACTGAAAATCATGAATATGAATAAACGAGAGAGGATTTCTGCAAGATCGCTGTATGGTCGCTTGAGAGAGATTTGAATGAAGGGCTAAGAAGATTTGAAGGATTTATATAGAGAAAAAAATTAGGGTTTTCTTTTCAATGTGACAACGGCTCATGAAAAAAATGAGCCGTTGTAATATGGTTGGACGAAACTGCCCCTACTAGAATAAAGAGGTTGGCTGTGTCTCAAATAAAATGGTAATGACATAATATATAGAAAATATTATTTTATATAAGAATAGAGAGAAAACAAGAAAAAAATTCATAAATTAATAATTAACGAACGGTCAAAACAATCTTTTATGTGTCAATTGGGTAAACAATATAATTGAAAATAACAATTTTAAATGTCAATTTTAAAAAAAATGTAACGGAAAATAATGTGATCTCTATATATTTTTATTTTTATTTTTATTTTATTTATTTATGGTGAAGCTTATAGAATAAATTGATTTTTTTTAATTTAAATAAAAAATTTAACCATGTAAGAAAAATAAAAGAAAAGAGAAATTGAAATCAAAAGGAAAAAAATTAAAATTCAAAAATTATATTTCCCAATTTAAAATTAATCAAATATAAAATATGAGAATTAAAGAAAGAAAAATAATATAAAACATAAAAATTTTAAAAATGTAAAATTCTTCTAAAAATAATTTTTAAAAAAAAACATGGTTGTTTAAATACAAATAAACAAGTTTATTTGTATTTTAAACTTACAATTTTTTATTTTTTTTTTTTTAAAAAAATCTATTTTACTTTGTTTTTAAAAATTGTTTTCGGAAAATAATGGTAAAAAGTATTAGAAATTTTTAAAAACAAAAAATTATTTTTAAATCATATGACCAACTGACTCTAACTTTATTTTAAGTTTTTGAATTTTTTTTTCCAATCAAAGTAAGTTTATTTGTATTTTAAAAATTGTTTTAAACTTTTTGTTTATTTTTTAAAAAACTTATAGTTGACAAGATTTAGAGAACAAACGGAAGTTGTTTTCACAAATTTTTTAAAACAAAATGAAAATATGGGCTCGTTTGACTATGTTTTTTGAAACTTGTTTTTAAAAACTATTTTTAAGTAAAAAAATAAAAAACAGTTTTTAAAAATAAATTTCCAAAAACATGGTCAAATGATAATACTTACTAAATTCAACAACATCTTGAGTAAAGTTTCCAATATGAGTTTATTACAAAATGAGTAATGAAATAACGTTTAATAAAATGACTTTGAATTAGTAAATAATATTGATGATAAAATTAATTAAAATTTAAAATTTTTATTTAAAGTTAAAAAAAAAAAAAGTAATAGTGAAAAATGAACATATGCTATCATATTTCAATAACATAAATAAAGATAATTTAACAAAAAAAATGAGCATTGTTTTTAATCTGGATAACATAATAAAGATAATTTCAAGAAAAAATATAAAATAAATATTGAGAGTTGAAAGATAAAAACTTGGGAAAAACTGGGTTTTGACTCGTTAATATAAAAATTGTGAAACCAAGGTTTGGTTAATCTTGGTTTTGATGATAACAAAATAAGGTTTAGAACTAATGATTATATTTTCAAGTGTATTTAGGCAAGACGATTTTCAAAGTGGCAATCACAAAGACAAATCAAACCAAAGAGAAATCATGGAAGAAGACAACCTCAGAGAGAAGTGTTTTTCAAGACTCAAGCTTCATAATATCTCTTTGTAAGGTTGTTGGTGCACTATGATTTTCATGCATTACATTCCTTACTTATGTACCAAAATCATCTAAGAGTTTTTTCATTTTAAATCCTTTAAAATTGGACAATTTCATGTTTTCAACTAAAACCTTATGTCAAATGTTTTCCAAACTTGTTTAAAAGGTTTTAAGTTGAAAAAGTTAGTTGTTGAGCCAAAATGGCTCAACTAGTTAAACCGGATGAGGAATCGGTCGATCCCTAACTCAACCGGTCAAGGGATGCAAAAAAAAGCTTCTCTCTTTCAAAACGGTTGTTCAACCAATCAAGGTTGAACCTCAATTGGTCGACCCTCACTTCAATCGGTTGAGGTCCGGTCAAGAGGCGGTCAAGGTCCAACGGTTACCTGTCAAGCATTAAATGCTAATAGCTAGTCAATCGATCGACCCCCAGCTCAACTAATTGAACCCCTAACGGCTAGTTTGACATTTTTCCTCTATAAAAATGCCTCAATCCTTATTGTTTCATAAACTTAACCTTCCTAAATATTTCTTGAATATATTTTAGCTTTGGGAGAGTGTTTTGAGTGCACCATTATTCTAAAACTTGCATATCATTAGTGCACCATTCAATCATAATTTTCTTGTATCATTTAAACCTTAAAGTTTTATACTAGGATTTTGTGAGATCTTTTATTATCTTCATTTGTAAATCTTTGAGAGGAAGAATCTAAGTGTGAGGTATCACTTAGGGATTCTCAAGTATGGGGTATCACTTGGGGGGTTATTCAAGAGTGAGGTATCTTTTAAGGTTTGTAAAGGGTGCTTAGAGTCAAAAGTCCAATATGGTGGATTAGAACCATAATCCAATTGTATTGCTTGAAAGCTTGGTTTGGAAGTCTTAAATTAGTGGAATCTCAAGCTTGGGATGGAAGCTAGAGGAGACTGGATGTAGGTTGGGTTGTACCGAATCACTATAAAAATATTGTGCCTAATTTTTCAAACAAAAATATATGGAAAAAATAAATCCCAAATTTTCAAAAGTAATATTATTTTCATCTATTTAAAAATAACTTAAAATACATGCGCTTTTTAATGAATCATATAATTATTCTTTGAAATATATGCACTTTTTAATGAGTCATATAATTATTCCCTAAAATACCTTTTTTATTTGTCATGTCATTAATACCAATTGATAACTAAACTCCTTCATGTAAATATTTCCCTTTCTTTTAAATATATTTATTATTATTATTAGTGATGACATTAATCATTATCTTACCTTCATTTTTCATCAATATGGAATTACAGGATGACTACCAATATCTTACTTTAATTTTTACTAACCATGAGAAAATGTCAACATAGAAAAAGTGCAAACCCAAGACAAGAACCGGAAAACAACTTGCACAAATTGCTAGAGTGACAATAAATTATTAGGGTTATAAATAAAGGGGAATGCTACATGGCATGCTAAGATTGAAATTTTCTTTTTCTTTTCGAATATTCTTGGCCCTTAATAATCATATCAGGAATTTTACATGACAAAAATTTAAAAACAATAATATATTACCTTTTATCTTTATTTCCATATCTTGAATTGAATATGAAGCCAAAAACAAAGAAAATGTTCAAATAATCAGAGTCCTTGAATTTAACCTCTACTTGCCCTAATGCAAAAAATCCTAAAGAAACATGGAAAAAACTATAAACCTTATTCTCAACAAAATTCAAACTCATCTACAGTCCACTAGAGTTTCACTATTTATAATGTTCACACTCTTCAAACTATCTCACTTTTACTATTGGATGTTTGTTTATGGAGGGAAAAAAAGTCTCAACTTTTCCTATGAGGTGTTTGTTTCCAGAGAAAAAAAAAATCTCAAATAATAATAATAAAACATATTTAAAATGAAGGGAAATATTTACATGGAAGAGTCTAGTTGTAAATGGTTGTTAATGACATGACTAAGTAAAATGGGCATTTTAGGAAATAATTATATGACTTATTAAAAAATGCATGTATTTTAAATTATTTTTAAATAGATAAAGATAATATTAATTTAAAAATTTTAAGATTTTTTTTCCATATATTTTCATATTAGTGAGTCAAAATACACTTTTCCCTAAAAACTTAACGTTATATCACTTGAAAAAAAAAGTCAATAGACATATAAACATTTTATTAAAAAAAAGTAATAAAAGTACAAAACCCATTTAAAAAAGCAAAAGAAAAATGAAAAGAAAGGTTAAAAAAAAAACAAAAAAACAAAATAAGACGATAATTCTTTTCTCCTTACTAGTGAATATGATTTTCATAGAAAAAATTCACAAAAAAAAAAAAAAAAAGTTTAAAATATAATAAAGATGACTTTTTAAATAATAAAAAAAGCCATGATAAATATATGAATTAAAACAATTCCATAATCATAACAATAATATTATGAGGAAAAAATTTAAGAAAAAAAAAATTATTGAAGTGCATAGAAAAGAGAAATAAAAATTTCAATTTAATATTTAAAAAGGAAAAATTAAAATTGAAAGTATAATAAAAAAATAGGTTAGTTAAATGACTTTGGTGGTGGTGGATAAACTTTTCAATTCTTCTTCTTTCTCCTATAAAATAACAATGGGAATAAATTACCAAGATGAAGAGATGACAAAAGAAAGAACAAACTAATCATTTAGATAATGGATTGGGTAGTCAAAGATCATTTCTCATATATTTCCTCAATTTAAATCTTAAAACGTTATTGTAGTGATTAGGAATAAAACACAAGAGAAAACCAACAAGAACAATGTTGTTGAAATATAACTTGAATAGAAAAAAAAAAAAACACGACACACAAGTTTACATGGTTCGGTTTTATAACCTACATCCATGGGAGCAACATCTCAAGTTGAGACATTCTCATTAGATACTTTCAAGATTACAAAATACAATAGAGTTCAAGAAAAAACTCAATTTTGGAAACCCAAAAACTTGAAAAAGTTTTCTTTCTTCTTTCATTGACTTTCTATAATACAAAAGCCTCTCTTAATGAAAGAAACCCCAAAACATTCATGTATATCTTCTCCTTAAAATCCAAAGAGACTATTGTTGTAGTCTTTTATATCAGGTAGCTTCCCAAAAAAGACTATCTGTGGACCCGCATTTTTCATATGCGTCCCCACTCGATCGGCGAGACTCGCTTTTTATTTGTGAAAAATTAATTTTAGAAAAGTTGAAGCCGCCACTTATTTTATTTTTATTTTAAAGGGAAAATAAAACAAGAAAGAAAAACCCTAAAATGCGACTCCATAATTTTTGGAAAAAGCATGTCTTTGAAAAACCCGAGTCTAGGTCCGGGGATCAGGTTACTTATTGGGAAGGTACCTCTAGGAGGTAGCACCCCTCTAAGCCCTAAAGAGGTTTCTACTGACTAAATCGGGGGAAGTGTGGCAATTAATTGATTAATTGAGGATACCTGGGTTGACTAAGGTGATTACAAAAAAATGGCATATCTAACAAGAAAATCTAATTATAAGATAGAGTCGAAGTAAGTACCTGAACGACTTCTCAAGCGCCATCATAAAACATAAAAGTTAGTGTAGAAATATATCACACAACATGTGTTTTATCCAAGATAATAAAACAAGCATCAAATATTCATCAAGGCAATCAAGCATGTCATCAAGCAAGTGCATGGTACACAAAGACATGGATATTCATAGAATTTCGAAAGTGGGGAGATGGAGAGCGTACCTGGATAGCAAGCTAATACTCCTCTATGGGAAACAAAGTTAGCTCAATAACTAATTCAAAATAATCTCATATATAACACAAAGAGGGAGCACAATCAATCAATTATCAAACAGACACTATCGAAGAGAATATCATGAATGTCGGGCCCCCCTCCAATGCCCTAATTGGTTTTGCATGAGTTGATTCCATAAATTCCATGACTTGGAATTATGGAGTTTTGTTCATGCTTGTGTAAAATCAAGAAGATCAAGAAAATGGTTGAAAGTCAAAGAAAATAGTGAAAGTGCATGCCGAGAGGAAAAATGGCAGCAGGGGATTATTAAAGATGAATTTTTTTGATGCTGAGAATATTTAGTTGAAAAATGATTCAAAAATTCAATTTAAAAACAATAAATTCCCAATCAAAGAAGTAAATAGAGGAGGAGGTGGAACGTCGGCCGGATAGAATTCCGGATGTGAGATATCCGGAGAGGGTGGAACGTTGGCTGGACATTCCGGATGTGAGATATCAGGAGAAGGTGGAATGACGGTGGGACAGAATTCCGGATGTGAGACATTCAGATGAGATGGAATGGCGGCGAATAGAATTCTAGATGTGAGACATCTGGATGAGGTGGAATGGCAGCGGGATAGAATTCCGGATGTGAGACATCCGGATGAGATGGAATGGCGGTGGGACAGAATTCCGGATGTGAGACATCCGGATGAGATGGAATGGCGGCTGGACAGAATTCCGGGTGTGAGACATCCGGATGAGATGAAATGGCGGCTGGACAGAATTCCGGATGTGAGATATCCGGAGAAGGCGGAACGTTGGCCGGACAGAATTCCGGATGAGATGGAATGGCGGCGAGACAAAATTCCTAATGTGAGACATCCGGATGAGGTGGAATGGCGGCGGGACAAAATTCCGGATGTGAGACATCCGGATGAGATGGAATTGTGGCTGGACAGAATTCCGGATGTGAGACATCCGGATGAGATGGAATGGCAGCGGGACAGAATTCCTGATGTGAGACATCCGGATGAGGTGGAACGTTGGCCGGACAAAATTCTTCCTATTCCAAGACTTCCAGAAATTGCTGCCTAACGGAGACAAGGTATCCCCAAAAAGAAACTAGAAAAAGAAAAAGAAGAAACAAATACAAAGAGAAAGAGCTCCAGAAAACAGATTAGAGATAAAAAAAAAATAAAAATAAAAACAAAAAAAGAATAACCAAGCCAAGCCACATTCCATTGCTTTGTCAATGGGCTTGGAATAGTGAGAAAGGTACGAGTAGATTCTAGCAAACAAGTATAGCCATAGTTCTCATGTAATGCATAGGAAATTAAGAAAAATAAAACCTTTCATCCCTAAATCAAAATTAGAGAACTCCAAAGAGACAAATCAACAACATCTATAGAAGTAATCAAGTACCAATGTAGACAAACATATGACCTTTGTCACTCTATCCCCTAGCATCCTAACGAGACTCAAAATCCAACGAAAATTCATACATCAAAAGGATAATCGGAATCAAGAAGGGGTCTACAGTAAACATACCTGGAAACACTTCCTTCCGGTGAGAAAATCTCCACTGGTTTTTGTATCCTCAGATTTTTCCACTGGTCTTTTCCGTGCTTCCTTCCTCTTCCTTTCAAGACTTCTCTCTCTGCCCTTCACAATCCTAGAATCCTTCCAATATGCTGGCCTCACTCCTCCTCTCTTTTCTCTTTCTTTTTATGCAATGCATGCCTTCATTTTAGTGCCAGATCTCGGTATCGAATCTCCTTGCTATTTGTGCATCCCATTAGAAAATCATAAAATCTTGCCTTTCTTTCCATGTATCTGTCTGTCCATGGAGATTGCATCTCTCTAAAAATCCTTTTCTGTATGGAAGTTTCCATATATTTTTCTATGGGCAGCAATCTCTTCATTTTCCTAAAATTTTGGTAATCTTCCCTCCAAATAGATGGCAACCGTTTCCTCATGCAAGAAATAAAATAAAGATAAAAATAGAAAGAAAAATAAAGTAAAAATAAAATAAAGATTAAAATCAATCATGAAATTGAAAATCAAAAGAAATTTAAATCACACACCTAAAAATAAAAAATAAAAAATAATTAAAACAAAAAATAAAAATCAACCACATGCAAGCCATACGAGCCATGTAACCACCAAAAATACGAGTCATGCAACCATGCAAACCATGCAGGAACATCTAAAGGTGACCTAGGGTGTGTCCTAGTGTGCTAGGGCGAACGAAGTGGACCAAGTGTGCTTATGTGGGTGTCTAATGAACTAGGTGTCTTAAAGTGATTGGGATATTGCCTCAGTGACCTAAACATGCTTAAGAACTATCCTAAAAAGGAATGGAAAGCTTCAGTCTAAATCAAAAATTGCCAAGGATCGCAATAAAGGGGTTAGGCGATCCCTTAACTAAAGTCTCCGAGGTGGCTCAAGAAAGGTAAGTAACTGATTACTACCAAAAAGTGCTATTTTGTAGACCTAATTATAATGGTTTTAAGCACCTTTGTGTAGTAATCATATTCATTTAACCCAATTAATTCATTAAGGTCCTTAGTAATTGGTTTTAACCATTTTGTGGCAAGTTTACATGTTTTTATCAGCTTATGAATCAATTCAAGCATGCCAAATGATGGAGGAGCTAATTAGACAAGTTAAAGCAAGGATTTTGGAAGTTTACAGGCTTGAATTTCAAGTGGAAACACGAGCACAAGCAAAGAGAATGCAAAGAGGAAAAACAAGCAAAGTGAAGAGGAAAACAGAGGACAGCAGCTGCAGTCTTCTTTCGAACTTTTGGAGCACTTCCCGAAGTCCATTTTCTACATGCTATATACCATTTCAAAGCTCAGGAAGTCAAGAATCCAACGCTTCAAACCGTGTACAATTTGGAGCTGAAATGAGGAAGATATGGCCTTCGGAAGACAACTGCATCAAATCTTGTGAAAATTTCACAAGGTGAATTTCTCCTTGCGAAATTTCGCAAGGAGGATTTAGGCACATTGCGAAAATGCCGAATTTCCTCTGTTTTTCCACGCACGCACCACCGACTTCCCATATTTTTTAGCTTGATATTTTCTCATGTAAATTCCTTTTGTAACCTTGTAATCAACCAATGAAAAGGTTGCTTTTGTATTAGCTTTTGTAATTTAGCTTGTTATTGTCTTTAAATAGAGGTGAAGAGCCTTAGACAAAAGGGAGCTTGTAACCCGTAACCTTGGAAATTATAAGAGCTCTTTTGTTCAAAAGCTTCTTTTCTCCTTTCTTTCTCATTTTCTTAGTAGCCAAACATCCCCCCCAAGGATGAGAGGCTAAAACCTTTTAGTTTCTTGAAGTAATGGATGCCATGTGAAGCTCCCGTGTGAGGATGGAGATTTCCAAGCCATAAATGTAAGTAGCCAAGCATCATAAATGTTTTCATTCAAAGTAAAGCTTTTAATCCCTCTGACTTGCTTTGAATGGCCAATACTTGATAACCTTTTGGTCTCAGTGGATTCTTATTGTTAGATCCATTGACGTTCATTAGTTATCTCCTACGAGCCATTGTATTGCAAGGGGAGGAGATGTCCTATATCAATAAAAGAGCATTTATGAGGTTCAGCTACCCTTTTTGTAAGTTTTCAAGGACTAAAACTTAGTTGTTAAACTCATACCGGTTCGGGAAGTAAGCATCACCTTAGTTGCTTCCCCAACTCGAGGTGAAAAGTCCCAAAATCTCCATTTTTACACCGTGAGTTAAGCATGGCTATCCAAAGCTTTGAGAAACTTCTTTTTCCATCTTTTAACCTATTTTCATGTTAGTTTAGTTTACAACACCTTCATCTTTTTATATTTTCATCTTAACCTAATTTTTATTAAGAAAAGTTCACTCCATCCTCCGAACTTCACCAGTTAAAGTAAAAACCCATCCCAGTGTTCGATCCTAGAGCCACTATACTATAGTAGCTTTGCTACTTTAGTGTAAGGACGTTAGGTATAAATTTTGTTGATACCCTTACATGCCAAGCTACCAAGAGTCGGGTTATCAAATGGCGCCGTTGCCGGGGAAGGTGCTACTTCACTGTGAATACATCAGCCGGAGGTAACTTGTGAGACTTCTCATGAGTAAGGTGAATTCTATCTCATTTTTCATTTACTAGCTTTTTATTTTAGTTTTAGAGCATTTTTAACTTAGTTTAGATAAGTTTCTTTTAGCTTTTAACTTTCATTTTTAGTTTATTTTTTATACTCTGTTTTTCCTTCCGCATGCTCTGTTTTTTTTTCTTTTTCTTTGTTTTGTTTATTTGTTTTGTTCCAGCTGAATCCGTGCATGCCCTATTGGATTAGAGACCAAGAGGGAAGGTTAGTGCGGATAGAGACTCCACGAGCTACTGAATTAGAGATTATTTTAGAAGTCATGGAGAATCAGCCAGAGGACCAACATTCACAACACGGGTAGGGGAATGATCCGAACTTGTATAGGTCCATGAGGGACAGGATGCACCCTCCGAGGATGAGTGCACCATCTTGCATCATTCCTCCTACAGAGCAATTGATTATCAGGCCACACATCGTGCCTCTGCTTCCTACTTTCCATGGGATGGAAAGTGAAAATCCATATGCGCACATAAAGGAATTCGAAGATGTGTGCAATACTTTTCAAGAAGGGGGAACAGCTATTGAGCTTATGAGGTTGAAGCTCTTTCCATTCACATTAAAGGACAAAGCCAAGATATGGCTCAATTCTTTGAGGCCGAGAAGCATAAGAACATGGACAGAACTTCAAGCTGATTTTTTGAAGAAGTTTTTCCCTACTCACAGAACGAATGGATTGAAGAGACAAATCTCCAACTTCTCAGCACGTGAGAATGAAAAATTTTATGAATGCTGGGAGAGGTATATGGAGGCCATCAATGCATGTCCTCACCACGGCTTTGATACATGGCTTTTGGTGAGCTATTTTTATGATGGCATGTCATCTTCAATGAAGCAGATATTGGAGACAATGTGTGGGGGTGATTTCATGAGCAAGAACCCTGAGGAGGCTATGGATTTCCTAAGTTATGTCTCAGAAGTTTCCCGTGGATGGGATGAGCCCAATAGCAGAGAAATGGGGAAGAGGCCAGTTCAGCAAACGTCAAGAGGGGGAATGTACAATCTGAGTGAAGACATGGAGATGAAAGCCAAGGTGGCTGCCATGGCTAGAAAAATAGAGGAAATGGAGTTGAGAAAAGTTCACGAAGTCCAAGCTATTTCAGAACCTCAACAACAAGCCAATCCTTGCTCCATCTGTCAGTCATTTGAACATATGGTGGAAGAATGTCCCACTATTCCAGCAGCAAGAGAAATGTTCGGGGAACAAGCTAACTTGATTGGCCAATGGAAGCTAAATTCAAATGCTCCTTATGGCAACACGTACAACTCTAGCTGGAGGAACCACCCAAACTTTGCATGGAAGCCAAGGCCAAACCCATATCAGTCACCAGCCCAATCAAGCCAACAGAGTCAAGGTCAATCCTCAGTTGAGCAAGCACTCGTAAGCCTTAGCAAGGTTATGGGTGACTTTGTGAGTGAGCAAAAATCCATCAACTCTCAACTAAATCAGAAGATTGACAATGTAGAGAGTACATTGAACAAGAAGATAGATGGGATGCATAATGAGTTGTCTCAGAAAATTGACAACATCCAATATTCCATCTCAAGGCTCACAAATTTAAACACTGTCAATGAGAAAGGGAAGTTTCCCTCTCAGCCTCACCAAAATCCTAAGGGGATACATGAAGTGGAATCCAAGGATGAGGATTCTTCAAAGGTGAGGGACGTGCAAGCTATTATCACTTTGAGAAGTGGTAAGGAAGTGCATCAGCCGGAGCATGATCAGAGGAAAGCCAAAGAAGACAAGGCTGATAGAAAAGAAGAAAAGAACAAAGAACAAAAGGGGAAGGAAGTTCAGATGAAAGAAAGCATCATTCCTAGCATGGGTGAGGAACCTCAAATTCTTTTAAAGGAAGGCATGATGAAGAAGCACATGCCTCCTCCATTTCCTCAAGCCTTGCGTGGGAAGAAACCAATCAAGAATGCTTCTGAGATTCTTGATGTGCTAAGACAAGTGAAGGTGAATATTCCTTTACTTGATATGATCAAGCAAGTACCCACATATGCAAAGTTTTTGAAGGACTTGTGCACTGTGAAAAGAGGACTCAATGTTACAAAGCAAGCCTTCCTAACCGAGCAAGTGAGTGCTATAATCCAATGCAAGTCTCCAATCAAATACAAAGATCCGGGGTGTCCTACAATCTCAGTCAATATTGGAGGAACCCAAGTGGAGAAGGCATTGCTTGATTTGGGGGCAAGTGTTAACTTGCTTCCATACTCTGTATACAAGGAGCTGGGGTTGGGAGAACTCAAGCCAACATCGATCACCCTATCCTTAGCTGACCGATCAGTGAAAATCCCCAGGGGGGTAATAGAGGATGTATTGGTTCAAGTTGACAAATTCTACTATCCAGTAGATTTTGTGGTGCTTGATACGGATCCCATTGTCAAAGGGATCAACTATGTTCCAATCATCCTTGGAAGACCATTCCTTGCAACATCCAATGTAATCATCAATTGTAGGAATGGGGTCATGCAACTCACTTTTGGGAATATGACATTGGAACTCAATATCTTCCATCTATGTCAAAAGCACATCCATCCTGAAGAAGATGAGGGCCCAGAAGAAGTGTGTATGATAGATACCCTGGTGGAGGAGCATTGTAATCAGAGTATGCTTGATCAGTTTAAAGAGAATCCAGATGAAAGCCATGAATATCTTGATGATGGGTTAGCTGAACCCATGGGAATGAATGCCGTTATGTCAAACTGGAGACAAAAGCCAGTGATCCTCCCTTTGTTCAAGGATGAGGAAGAGATGAAAGAAGCTAAGGATGCAATCCTTAAGCTTGAATTGAAGACCCTTCCTGCCGAGTTGAAGTATGCTTACTTGGAGGAAGGCAATAAAGCCCCGGTGGTAATTTCTTCTTCTTTAACCGTTTCACAAGAGGACAATCTTCTAAGAATCCTTAGAAAGCACAAGAAGGCCATCGGATGGCAAATTTCTGATTTGAAGGGGATAAGCCCATTGATTTGCACGCACCATATTTATATGGAGGAGGGAGCTAAGCCAACTCGTCAGCCACAGAGGAGATTGAATCCTCATATGCAAGAGGTAGTAAGGGCTGAAGTGTTGAAGCTTCTTCAAGCAGGCATCATTTACCCCATTTCAGATAGCACTTGGGTGAGTCCAACCCAAGTTGTTCCAAAAAAGTCCGGGATAACCGTGGTCAAGGGGGAAAATGGGGATGAAGTGTCCACACGCCTCACAACTGGTTGGAGGGTGTGCATTGACTACAGGAAGCTGAACACAGTAACGAGAAAGGATCACTTCCCTTTACCTTTCATGGATCAAGTCCTTGAGAGAGTATCTGGGCATCCTTTTTATTGCTTCTTGGATGGGTATTCCGGGTATTTTCAAATAGAGATTGATGTGGAGGACCAGGAGAAGACTACCTTCACTTGTCCATTCGGCACCTATGCTTATAGGCGGATGCCTTTTGGATTATGCAATGCTCCTGCTACCTTCCAAAGATGCATGCTTAGCATTTTCAGTGACATGGTTGAACGAATCATGGAAGTCTTCATGGATGACATAACTGTGTATGGGACTTCTTTTGAGGATTGTTTGTCACATCTTGAAGATGTTTTGAAAAGATGCATAGAGAAAGACCTCGTACTCAATTGGGAGAAGTGCCATTTTATGGTAAATCAAGGTATTGTTCTTGGGCACGTAATCTCAAAGAAGGGTATAGAGGTAGATAGAGCTAAGGTGGAACTAATTGTGAAGTTGCCACCTCCCACCAATGTAAAAGGAATAAGGCAATTCCTTGGGCATGCCGGGTTCTATAGGAGGTTTATAAAGGATTTTTCCAAGATTGCCAAACCTCTTTGTGAATTATTGGTGAAGGATGCCAAGTTTGAGTGGGATGATAAATGTCAAAGGAGTTTTGAGCTTCTTAAGCAATTCTTGACATCAGCGCCCATTGTGAGAGCACCAAATTGGGAGTTGCCATTTGAAGTGATGTGTGACTCAAGTGATTATGCCATTGGGGCTGTTTTGGGACAAAGAGAAGATGGTAAACCTTATGTGATCTACTATGCAAGCAAGTCTTTGAATGATGCTCAAAGGAATTACACCACCACTGAGAAGGAATTACTTGCTGTGGTGTATGCTTTGGATAAGTTCAGAGCTTATTTGATAGGGTCTTCCATTGTGGTATTCACGGATCATTCAGCTTTGAAGTATTTGCTAACCAAGCAAGATGCCAAGGCTAGGTTGATTAGGTGGATACTTTTGCTTCAAGAGTTCAACCTCCAGATCAGAGATAAGAAAGGTGTTGAGAATGTGGTAGCTGACCACTTGTCAAGGCTCAACATCGCTCATGACACCCATGGACTTCCCATAAATGATGATTTCCCTGAGGAATCCTTGATGCTTGTGGAGGAAGTGCCATGGTTTGCACACATTGCCAATTACTTGGTCACGGGAGAAATACCAAGTGAATGGAGCTCTCAGGATAAGAAAAATTTCTTTGCCAAGGTCCATGCATATTATTGGGAGGAGCCTTTTCTCTTCAAGTATTGTGCGGACCAAATTATAAGGAAGTGTGTGCCTGAACAAGAGAAGCATGGGATCCTATCTCATTGCCATGAGAATGCATGTGGAGGCCACTTTGCTTCTCAAAAGACGGCGATGAGAGTTCTTCAATCGGGTTTTTGGTGGCCCTCACTTTTTAAGGATGCCCATGAGGTAAGTAAAGGATGTGATAAGTGCCAAAGACTAGGCAAGCTTTCAAGGAGAAACATGATGCCTTTGAACCCCATCTTGATAGTGGATCTTTTTGATGTTTGGGGCATAGACTTCATGGGACCTTTCCCTATGTCTTTTGGCCACTCCTACATCTTGGTAGGAGTTGATTATGTTTCAAAGTGGGTTGAAGCTATACCCTGTAGAACCAACGATCACAAAGTGGTTCTCAAGTTCCTAAAAGAAAACATCTTCTCGAGGTTTGGAGTGCCTAAAGCAATCATCAGTGATGGAGGCACTCACTTTTGCAACAAGCCCTTTGAAGCTCTTTTGGCCAAGTACGGAGTTAAGCATAAGGTAGCTACACCTTATCATCCTCAGACGAGTGGCCAAGTAGAGCTAGCCAACCGGGAAATTAAGAACATCTTGATGAAGGTGGTGAACACCAATAGGAAAGATTGGTCTGTTAAGCTCCTTGATTCCCTATGGGCGTATAGGACAGCTTATAAGACTATCCTTGGGATGTCACCGTACCGTCTTGTTTATGGCAAAGCTTGCCATCTACCCGTTGAGATTGAGTTCAAGGCATGGTGGGCCATTAAAAAGCTCAACATGGATTTAACTAAGGCTGGGCTAAAGAGGAGTTTGGATTTGAATGAGCTTGAGGAATTGAGAAATGATGCCTATCTCAACTCAAAAATAGCTAAGGAAAAGCTAAAGAGATGGTATGATCAGTTGGTGATCAACAAAAAATTCTTCAAGGGACAAAGAGTCTTGCTATATGACTCTAAGCTTCACCTATTTCCGGGAAAGCTCAAATCAAGGTGGGTAGGGCCTTTTGTCATCCACCAAGTACACTCACATGGAGTAATTGAGTTACTCAACTCAAAAAGTGAAAAGACCTTCAAGGTAAATGGGCAAAGACTCAAGCCCTACATCGAGCCATTTTCCCGTGACAAGGAGGTACTCATCCTCCATGACCCATCACATTCTTGAGAAAGTGTGGTAAGTTGATGAGCTTAGCATGAAAAGCTAAGTGCTCATCTCTTTTTGTTTTAATTTTAGTATTACATTCTTGTTTACTTTGCATTTTTAATACTTTTGCACATATTTTGTTTAGGTTTCTTAGTTTTGATTTTGATTTTTTTATGTTTTTAATGGAGCTTTGATGTCCAATAGCAGGTACGAAAGCTCACAAGCTCACAAATGTGGAGAGAAAGGTGAAATAGGGGAGAAATATATCTAAGTCTAAGCTTAAAACCCCATTTCGCAACTCAACAAGTGAGTTGCAAAATTTTCGCAAGGTGAATTTCACATTGCGAAAATTTCGCAAGGTGAATTTCACATTGCGAAATGCACATTGTGGCAAGATGCAAAATGCAACCTCTCGGGATTGCACTTTCGCAAGGAGAGTAACCAGTGCGAAAATTTCGCAAGGTGAATTTCACATTGCGAAATTGTTTTCAAAGCAAATATCAAAATGCAACCTCTCGGGATTGGTTTTTAAAGGTGAATTTTCCCCTTGCGAAATTTTTTCTTCATGCTTACCAAGGATTTGATTCTTTTTAAATTCATTTTCAAACTTCAATTTTCTAGTTTTAACACTCCTCAGTTCATCCCCGTACTTAGACAAAATTTTCAAAAATTTTTCATGGCCAAAAACCCTTTTTAAAGCCTTCTCAACTTCATTTTTCATGTGCAAAACACTATTCACCTTGCATTTCCTCTCTAGGCCGCGTGCTTCATAGTTCCAAGGTGAGTAATTTTTCACTTTTCTCCATTTTTGGGTCCTTAAATTGCTTGTTTATGTCATTTCTATGTTTTAGGAACCATAAACATGCATTTTCATCCATTAAAACCATTTCAAAAATCCATTTTTTCAAATCAAAGACCCATATGGCCGGCCACCATTTTTCCAAAAATCTCTATCTTGCAATGTGTTTTAGGCTCCCAAACTTACTCCATTGCATTTAGAATCATGTTTCCATTAAAACCATACCCTTTTTCTGAATTTTAAACCATTAAAAATGAAAACTCAAATTCAAAGTAAGCATTGGAGAAGAAGATGAATAGTGCTGCGTGAATAGTGCCCGTTGCCAAATTTAGCAACCACTATTCATGCCTTGCAAATTTTGCACTGGTTACCATTTCAACTGTATTTTTGACACTTTACCCCTGGGATGCTCTATTTTTCGTGCTTTTCAGTCTTATTTCAGTATTTATACCATGGCACGGACACGGGGGGCATCCTCTTCAGCTAGTCAGCGTGGGGCCCACTCACAGAGAGGTGGTCGTTCTACACCATCTCACCCTGCCCAGACCCCAGTTCCCTCTACTCAGCATAGGTACGGGACTAGACGATCATCTGGGTCTTTTAGGGCACCTGTGCCACCCCCTGTGAGCAGTCCTCCACCTAAGAGGACTCGGATTTCAGGACCAGGTGAGTCCTCCAGAGCCCCTCCATCACCGCCAGCATCTACTATCCCAGGCCCTTCACACCTAGCAGAGGTCCTCAAGCGGCCTATGATAGCAGGGCCACCCCTCCCAGGCAACACGGATATCAGAGATAGGCCATTTCACGAGGAGATCTGTATGCAGCATGAGACTCTCCGCCTATTACCAGAGCTACAGGAGTCATACCGCCTTTTGCAGAGGTACCACATCGAGCCATTTATGACTCCTAGGTCCTTCTATTACCCTAGGGTAGTCTTAGATTTCTACCAGACTATGACTACTAGAGGCATCCAGGACCCCATAGCCATTCATTTTGTGATTGATGGCCGACATGGTATTTTAGAGGCCCGAGATATAGCCGCCTCTATGCATTTTCCGCCTATCCCTGAGGACCTTGGTTCCTTCCGGCATTGGTCTCCGTATTCAGAGCTCGACATGGTGTCTACCTTATCAGGAGGTCGAGTCACTCGTAGGACCATTTTGAGGAGGGAGCTTCCTCCACGGATGTTACTTGTGGATTTGGCGCTCCGTACCAATCTTTTTCCACTCCAGCATGTCGTCCAGAGGAGTGGTGCTATCCTAGATGCGCTTTACCGCATCTCTGAGGGATTCTACTTTGGACCCCACCATCTAGTCATGGCTGCTCTTACCTATTTTGAGGAGAAGGTGCATAGGAAGCGCCTACACAGAGCTAGTACTATTCCACTCTTATTTCCGAGGCTCATCTCTCAGGTCTTAGAGGATATGGGTTACCCTTCTCAGCCCCACCTAGAGCGTCGTCATCATTGTCGAGAGCTCTTTACCACTCAGAGTTGGACCCAGTTCTTAGATCGCTCACGCATGGACCAGGGTATCCCTAGACCATTAGCTCCCGCGCCTCCAGCTTCTCCAGCGCCTCTCGAGTTTCCAGCAGCCTCAGCACCTACAGTACAGACATCGCCAGAGCAGGACCCACATACCACAGAGCCTTCTTCTTCAGTTCCTGCTCCAGTGACTTGTGCTACTGATACTCTTGCACCACCAGTCATTCCTGCTCCAGCCTATGCTGAGTCTTCAGCCGGGCCATCCATCACTGTCTCAGCTACAGACTTCAGAGCTCTCATCTCGTCCTTTCACTCATTGAGCGCCTCTCAGGCCACCTTAGTCCGTGAGATGCAAGCCATCAGACGACAGATGGATACCATACAGACACATCAGGCTCAGCATACAGCTATCCTGGACCAGCACTCCGCCATGCTCTCTCAGATCCACCATCACTTGGGCATATCACCTCCTCCACCTCAGGAGCCACATCCATGATTGGATATTTCTATCTCCATTTTGTATATCTTTTTTGTATATGTACATGTTTTATATTCTGAGATTGTATGTACCTCATGCTTATATCTTGTACTCAACTCTCTCAGTTTATATAAGCATCATTTTTTGTATCTTATTTCCTCTCTCTCATTTCTTATGGTTTTTGAATCATGTGGATGCACTCACACGCTTTGAATACCACATCACCATAAGGTATATCATTCCTTCCTCGTCTTTTTCGATAGAAACATTGGGGACAATGTTCATCTCGGTTGGGGGGAGAGTTGAGGAAGTAAGTATTTCCTATTTTAGTTAGTTATTTTGTTGATTTAGTAGTTTTTGTTTTTTTTCCTTTTTCAAAATTTTTTGTTTCATTCTCTATGGTTGTTTAAGATAATTTCTCAAAATAAAATAGGATAAGTCGAGTTTTAACTTAATTACTTAAGTCTTAGAGTTTGTTTTATGCTTTCAAAGTTGATAATCTATTGAAGCCCTCTTTGATTTCGAACTTATTTCTTCCATTTCAAGCTTTACACACACCGTGCACATTAGATCCCGGATATATGATGTAAAACTTTCTCACCCTCTAAGCTTAGGAAAATTTTGACTTGGTTCATTACTTAACTTCTTTTTAATAGTGTTGGGACACCTCAAAAAGACCAATGAGTCTTCAAAAAAAAAAAAAAAAAAAAAAAAAAAAAAAAAAAAAAAAAAAAGAGAATAAGCTTCTATTCTTTCCTTGAAACCTAAGCATGATCCGAAGGGGTGGCGAAAGCCTTTAAAACCCGATGCCCTAAACCTTGATTGGTTGGGAGTCATCGATCCTCTGCTTGCTACATAGGTGAATTGGTTAAGTTTAGTGAGTAAAAAGAATTGTGAATAAGAAGGTGCGTTCCTAACCTATTAAGAGTTGGTTAATTTTGCCAATGTTTGAGAAAAGCTTAGGTTGGGGGGAGAGGATAGTTGTACATACTATATCCGGAAGCTAATCTCATTAACACTTAGCTCATTATGGAAGAGTTTGATCCGGAACCTTGAGAGCGGAGATTCTTTTGACACTTAATTGCATAATCTCCACTCTTTATACTTTTTGTTTAAGTTTTAGCTTTGACAACTCCTATTGCATTTTGAATCTTCATATCTTTAGTTCACCATGTGAGATGTGTTTTGATATCAGTCATGCCACTCAATTATTTTTTGGAGTGATTTGCATGATCCCTTTTATGTATATTATTATAGTTACTTAGTTTTTATCTCCTCCATTGCTAAGGGACTAGCAATGAGTCGGTTGGGGGGTGTGATTACTACCAAAAAGTGCTATTTTGTAGACCTAATTATAATGGTTTTAAGCACCTTTGTGTAGTAATCATATTCATTTAACCCAATTAATTCATTAAGGTCCTTAGTAATTGGTTTTAACCATTTTGTGGCAAGTTTACATGTTTTTATCAGCTTATGAATCAATTCAAGCATGCCAAATGATGGAGGAGCTAATTAGACAAGTTAAAGCAAGGATTTTGGAAGTTTACAGGCTTGAATTTCAAGTGGAAACACGAGCACAAGCAAAGAGAATGCAAAGAGGAAAAACAAGCAAAGTGAAGAGGAAAACAGAGGACAGCAGCTGCAGTCTTCTTTCGAACTTTTGGAGCACTTCCCGAAGTCCATTTTCTACATGCTATATACCATTTCAAAGCTCAGGAAGTCAAGAATCCAACGCTTCAAACCGTGTACAATTTGGAGCTGAAATGAGGAAGATATGGCCTTCGGAAGACAACTGCATCAAATCTTGTGAAAATTTCACAAGGTGAATTTCTCCTTGCGAAATTTCGCAAGGAGGATTTAGGCACATTGCGAAAATGCCGAATTTCCTCTGTTTTTCCACGCACGCACCACCGACTTCCCATATTTTTTAGCTTGATATTTTCTCATGTAAATTCCTTTTGTAACCTTGTAATCAACCAATGAAAAGGTTGCTTTTGTATTAGCTTTTGTAATTTAGCTTGTTATTGTCTTTAAATAGAGGTGAAGAGCCTTAGACAAAAGGGAGCTTGTAACCCGTAACCTTGGAAATTATAAGAGCTCTTTTGTTCAAAAGCTTCTTTTCTCCTTTCTTTCTCATTTTCTTAGTAGCCAAACATCCCCCCCAAGGATGAGAGGCTAAAACCTTTTAGTTTCTTGAAGTAATGGATGCCATGTGAAGCTCCCGTGTGAGGATGGAGATTTCCAAGCCATAAATGTAAGTAGCCAAGCATCATAAATGTTTTCATTCAAAGTAAAGCTTTTAATCCCTCTGACTTGCTTTGAATGGCCAATACTTGATAACCTTTTGGTCTCAGTGGATTCTTATTGTTAGATCCATTGACGTTCATTAGTTATCTCCTACGAGCCATTGTATTGCAAGGGGAGGAGATGTCCTATATCAATAAAAGAGCATTTATGAGGTTCAGCTACCCTTTTTGTAAGTTTTCAAGGACTAAAACTTAGTTGTTAAACTCATACCGGTTCGGGAAGTAAGCATCACCTTAGTTGCTTCCCCAACTCGAGGTGAAAAGTCCCAAAATCTCCATTTTTACACCGTGAGTTAAGCATGGCTATCCAAAGCTTTGAGAAACTTCTTTTTCCATCTTTTAACCTATTTTCATGTTAGTTTAGTTTACAACACCTTCATCTTTTTATGTTTTCATCTTAACCTAATTTTTATTAAGAAAAGTTCACTCCATCCTCCGAACTTCACCAGTTAAAGTAAAAACCCATCCCAGTGTTCGATCCTAGAGCCACTATACTATAGTAGCTTTGCTACTTTAGTGTAAGGACGTTAGGTATAAATTTTGTTGATACCCTTACATGCCAAGCTACCAAGAGTCGGGTTATCAGTAACGTGAGTAGCTATGGGCCACCGAGGAACTACTGTAAAGTATCAAACAAGTATCTAATAGGACATGTGCTAGGAGGACAAAATTGAGGGTCTACACTATCCCTTGATTTGAAATAACTATCAAAACAGAATATTGACAGATAGACCAAGATTTGTTCTCCAACTGAAATCTTTTAAACTAACTTGACACGCCAGCATCTAACCAACTAATCAAAACCAACTTTAACATTTCTCCACCTTGGTTTTGCAGTAATCGAAAGCACTAAGAGATTTGCTCCATCACTACAACTCAGCTTTTTAAGATGTTTACAAAATTCAAGCAAAGCTCAAATTTGGCAACAGGCAAGCTTTTTGTCAATGCATTAGTCGGATTTTCTTCTGTAGCTATCTTCTCAACCTTGATAGATCCAGTTGAGACCACTTCCCTTATAAAATGAAGTTTAACATCAATGTGCTTCGAACATTCATGAAACATTGGATTCCTTACAAGGTAGATAACACTTTGATTGTCGTAAAACACAGTCACAATTTCTTGCTTGTATCCCAATTCTAACACAAAACCCTATAACCATAAAGCCTCCTTGATTGTTTCAATGGCTACTATAAACTCAACCTCTATTGTAGACAAAGCAACTACCTTTTGCAAACTTGCTTTCTAGTTGACCGGGCTTCCAAAGATAGTAAAATATAACCAAATAAATATTTCCTTGTGTAAATGCTTCTTGCATAATCTGAGTCAACAAATCTTGTAATAATATCTCCCATTTTAGCTTCACCTTGATAGGACAATCCTATACTTAGAGAACCCCTTATGTCCCTTAAGATCCACTTAAGAGCATGCCAATGTGCCTTCCTTGGGTTGGTCATAAATCAACTAACAGCACTAACAACATAGGCTATATCTAGTCTTGTGCAAACCATTGCATACATAATGCAACCCACCACATTAGCATAAGGAATCTCCTTCATAGAATAGAGTGCTAACAAATGCTTATATTGTAATGACCAGCTCCCAATTGTGTAGATATTGTCTGCTTTAGACCCAAAGGGGCCCTCACGCCTTTAAAACGTGTCTATAGGGTTACGAGGAGTCCATACTTATATAGCGCTAGGAGCTTTCCCCCTATCCGATGTAGGATGCCACAAACACCCCCCTATGTAGACACAACATCCTTGTTGTGCCCCACGGGATTGTGGAGCCAAATAGACAAACACCCTTATGGGGCCAAACAAACCCCACACCGAGGTCGGGGATCAACTCTAATACCATTTGTAATGACCCGTTCTCAATCATGTCTATATTGTCTGCTTTGGACCCAAAGGACCCTTATGGATTTAAAACGCGTCTATAGGGTTATGAGGAATCCATACTTATATAGCGCTAGAAACTTTCCCTCCTATCCGATGTGGGATGTCACAAATACCTCTCTATGTAGACACAACGTCTTCGTTATGTCCCACGAGATTGTGGGGCCAAACAGACAAACACCCTGATGGGGCCAAACAAACCCCATACCAAGGTTGGGGATCGACTTTGATACCATTTGTAATGAACCACTCCCAACCATGTAGATATTGTCCGCTTTGGACCCAAAGGGGCCCTCACGACTTGAAAATGTGTCTATAGGGTTACGAGGAGTCCATACCTATATAGCACTAGAAACTTTCCCCCCGATCCAATGTGGGATGTCACAAACACCCCCTATGTAGACACAACGTCCTCGTTGTGTCCCACGAGATTATAGGGCCAAACAGATAAACACCCTTGTGGGGCCAAACAAACCCCACACTGAGGTTAGGGATCGACTTTGATAACATTTGTAACCTTCTCCCAACCATGTAGATATTGTTCGCTTTGGACCCAAAGGGTCCCTCACGACTTTAAAACGCATCTACAAGTTTAAAAGGAGTCATAGTTATATAGTGCCAGAAACTTTCCCCCATATTCGATATGGGATGTCACATGTACACTTTGGGTAAAGAACTCAATAGAAGAATAGCTTGATCCTCATCTTCTATCTTAACATCTATAGTCTTGAGATCAAGAATTGCCTTATTAAATTCATCAACATGTTTTCTCAACTCCTTTGTTTCATCCATGTGCAAAGAATATAACCTCTTTTTCAAGTATAGTCTGTTTGTGAGAGATCTTTTCAAATACAAGCCAGACTTTGATTGTAATAGTCTTCTCGAAAACCTCTCTTAAGACTTCATCACCGAGGCACAAGAGAATTGCACTAAGTGCCTTTTCTTGAATGATTGCTGCCTTTGAAGTGTCGATCATGGATACTAACTCTTCTCTTGAAATTGTCGTTGTCAGACCTTAATGAACAAGTAGAGCTTTCATCTTAATTCTCCACAAATTGAAATTGTTCTCTCCCATAAACTTATCAACTTCAAATTTGGTACTAGCCATTGATAAGGTTCCCAAGAACTCAATCCATGCTTACCACACCAATTGTAGTGATTAGGAACCAAACACACTAGAAAACCAACAAGAAATATGTTGCACAAATGTAACTTGGACAGAAAACAAAAAAGAAACACGACACACAAGTTTACATGGTTGGATTTTATAACCTACATCCATGAGAGCAACATCTCAAGCTGAGACATTCTCATTAGATGCTTTCAAGATTACAAAATACAATAGAGTTCAAGAAAAAACTTTGTTTTGGAAACCTAGAAACCTAAACAAGTTTTCTTTCTTCTTTCATTGACTTTCTAGAATACAAAAGCCTCTCTTAATGAGAGAAACCCCAAAACATTCATGTATATCTTTTCCTCAAAATCCGAAAAGACTATTGTTGTAGTCTTTTATATTAGCTAGCTTCCCATAAAAGACTATCCCTTAGTCTGAAATAACTATCAAAATAGAATATTGACATATAGACCAAGATTTGTTCTCCAATTGAAATCTTTTAAACTAACTTGACTTGTCAGCATCTAACCAATTAATCAGAACCAACTCTAGCACTTATAAATTTCCAAAAAAAATAAAATAAAATTGAAATGACTAAATTTTACATCGAAATAATGAAATAAATGGCATGTATAAATAATAGAATAAATTGATGTTATGGCTTTTACATTAATGAATAATATGGATGCATTAACACTACATACTTAATGAATTAATATCTTGAATGATTTATATAATAAAACCCTCAGGCTTTATGATTTTTTTTTTTTTAAATAATTGTCTTCAATGATTGGCTTATGTATGGATATGCAAATCCATTGCTACATGTCGTCCTAATAGGAGCGATATGAGGGAACCAATTGGAACTTGCCACGATTGCATCGAAGGACCTACTATGTTGTAGAACATTAAATGTGACTAGATCACCACTATCATTACATTAGAGCATAAGTTGGCCTTGAGTGGGGAACGACCATCACTAAGAAAGCATGACCCAGTGACTGAAAGAATGATTAAAACATGTTAACGTAATAGTTTGACCCCACATTTAAACATGAAATTGTTGGACCATAAAAACCTTACCATAATCACCATAATGAAGCTATTAAAACACCAAGTAATTGTTGTCATTGATATCACATTCCTACAACCCACAAAGCAGAGAGTAACCATAAAAAAAGGAGTTCACTAGAGACAAAGTATGGAACAATGAATCACTCTTTTTTATTTGGGAGAATTATGCTTTCAAGTCAAATGAGCTTGAAAACTGGCCTAACATCCTCATATCACCTATAATTGATAGGAAGGATATGAAACAATAAAGGACAAAAATACCCCATTGAAGCTTCCACGTCAAATATTATAAAATATGTTGATTGTGTTTGGATTAATGTAATATATATACAACATAAATAAGTGTATAAGGAAAAATATCGATAATTTTTACCAAACTATGCCACTAAGACCTTTGTTAACAAAATTAAAACTAATTTGATGACGGTTGTGATTGCTACACAAATGAGTACTGCAAATTCCTACCTTCAAAATGGGAAGCACTATCACTTACTGATACTTTATTCACATGTCATAGTACATGATGATAATTTCTAGTATTGCCTCCCTCTAGACCTTAATGTCACGTCTTTCCTTCAAAGTAAATTGAGGTAATAAATTATTAAGACTCACTAACCACCCTTTGCTTTTGGAGTCGTATATATAGACCTACAACCTTGTCTTGTAACATATATGCTTATAGTAAGGGTTTGGTGTTTTAGATGTGTTTCATTTGGCATCATTAGATATAGGTGTTGATAAGAACATAGATTCTAAAAGGAATTGGATCCTTGTTGACAATCATTCACACATTCTAAATAAGAACAAACTTCATTGAGCAAGTACAAATAATGCGTAGGGAGTGGGCTTATAAGGTGTGCATACAAAATGAATTATTCATGGACTTGCAACTGCTACATGCCTGGGTTTCGTCCTTATATGTAGTTCGAATGCATCATGAAGGAATGGATGCTTGGGAAGATGTGTTACTTGAAATATGATGAGAAAATAATCAAATGATGCATCAAAGAGCTCACATGTAATTGTTGCACATTTGCATCCAATTTACACAAGACAATGGTTAGGATTTGTCTATTCAAGAATATGACAATGTTTTAAGTATATCATAATACATATTTGATTAGAAATAAGTTTCTTGATGGTGTTGGTGGAATTCATTGGGTGTCCTCTGATAAATCTTGATGATAATCTTGATTTGTAACAAAGGAATGAGTGAAGTTAGTACTTGTAATGTCTATTATTATCATGTAATGGTAATATTAACCATATTTTTATTTTTTATTTTTATGCAATTATATCTATATATATATATATATATATTTCGTATAAGGTTAAACAATAAATTAATGTATACTTGGAGTATAATAATTATCGAAACTTTTGTGTGAAGGATTACTTTAAATCTCTCAATTGATTCATAAGAGAATTTTGTAACTTTGTTTTTTGGGATTATTGAAATTAAGTAAGGGGATCATATGAAAATATGCTTTTTTTTTTTGTTATAAATGATAATATATATATATATATATATATATATATATATATATATATATATATATATATATATATATATATTGTTCCAAAAATTGTTTAGATATGTTTGAAATACTAAAATGAGGAATTATTTTTTACCTTAAATATACATTCTAGTTATTCGACTCTAGTCAACAAAGGCAAAAATGGTAGTGTAGACCCCCATTTGGGGCTCATCTTTCTTGGAGGTTATTGTGCCAGGTGGAGCAATCTTGTAGGGCCACATGTCAATTCCTGGTTGGTTGCTGTGGAATCAGGTAGTGGAGTTGAGGAACAAATCAGAGTTGGACACCTGTAATGAGAGACAAAGGAGCGTTTTTTTTTTCGTTAGGGAGTAGCGTATCAGGCAGAGGTAGGTGTGGTGATTTTGTGGTGGGTTTTGGTAGATATTTTAGAGAGGTTGTTTTGCTTGGGGAGGAGGCTAGAAGAAGGAGGTTTTTGGGGGTTTTTCGTTTTCCAGAGATTTTTGGAGTGTGTTCTTAGGCTTGGAGGGGAAGGGCAAGCTGGTTACAGGGAGATTTTGAGAGCTTAGCCTTGAGAAAAACACAGAGAGACATTTTTCAGAGGGTTACAAAGATATTTTGAGAGGGTATTCTTTAGCTTGGAGGGTAAGTTGTTAGCGAGAGGGGAGAGAGAGGAACCAGGTTCTTGCTTGAGGAAGGGGAACATCAACTGGAGGGGAATTCTCTCTGGTAGAAACTGTTACAGACTGAGCAAGGAGGGTATTCTGAGCTTGGAAGATAGAGCTGATCAGAGAGAGGAGGAAAAATACAGAGGGAACATCTTGGAAGAGGGTGACATAGGTATTACTTCTGCAAGTTGTGGATTCTTATGTGTTCATGGCATTCTATTATGTTTTCTACCTATCATGAGATTCTATCCTGACATTTGAACACGAGTAGGTGAAACTCTTACATATTTTTTTTTTTAGTATTTGAGTTTGCTCAGCCTCATCCTGTGTTTGATTTCTAACTTGTTCTCTGGACTCTGTTTTGAAATTTTTTATGAGTTGTTGGTCGTCATGATTTGATTTCTCTTTTTAAAACTTATTTGAAATCTACTTTGGCCCACTCCCTACCTCTAAGCCCGTTGATTACAACATGAAATGCCATCTTAGGTTCATTTTTGTTTCTTTTTCCCATGCTCTGTTCCTTTGGTCGTCCTCCTTTGTTTTCTGTGAGCATTTTGAGTGACACAAGGTATTATGTGTATCATCTATTGATGATGGTAAAGATTGAATACTATATGCTGTTGGAATTCAATATCAAAGTCTGGAAAAAGAGTGGTTTAGTCTAAAGAATGATGAGTAGTATGAAGCGCCATTTGTGGAGGAAAAGTAAGATGATGATGAGGATGGAGTGGTACATGTTGCAATGACACAGGTTGGATCAGAAAATGCTTTGTCACAGATTGTTCAGCTTGCAGGAAAATTTCACAAGTATCCAAAATCATGGATGCCTTCTTCCATGAGTAGCTTTGAGTTTGCACTCCAATTTGGAGTTTCTGCCATGGTCATAGCCTGCCTATATGCTCTGGGCCTTGCAACCCCTACTGCTGCTATGGTCGATACTGGTGTTGGAGCTTCTTAAGGTGTCCTCATTAAAGGTGGCCGAGCATTAGGAATTGTACATAAGGAATTCTATGAACTTGATTGCAGCCACTGAAGTGGACAGTGAGCACCCACTAGCCAAGGCCATTATGGAACATGCTAAGAAGCGCAGAGTAGATGAAGGGAATCCCACTTGGCCAGAAGCCAAAAGTTTCGTCTCCATTACTGGGCATGGTGTGAAAGCCATTGTTCGTTACAAAGAGATCATAGTGGGCAACAAGAATTTAAGGTTAGACCAGAACTTTGTCGTTCCATCTGAAGACATGCTGGCAGAAACGAAAGTAATGGTTCAAACTAGGGTTCTGATATCCATTGATGAGGAGCTGGCAGGAATTCTAGCCATATCTGATCTGTTGAAGCCGAGTGCTCGTGACGTTAGGTCTATTCACAGGCCCATGAAGGTGAGGAGTATAACACTGATAGAAATGGCAAAGAATTGAATAATGGTCCTAAGGGCTATGCTGAAAATGTTGCTGTCAGTAAGTGAAAGGTTTGCTCATATCAAAGAAGATATTTTCAAAATTGTGGTCGAGTAAAGAAAAACTAAGTGAAAACAACAGTTCTGATACATCAGAGAGCCTTGGTTCAACCAATAAAGAGGAAAAAGGTAAGGGGACAATAGTTGAAGTTGGCAGAGCACATTTTGAGCCAGAAACAACCAGATTTACAATTTTGGATGCATCGGGTCACAAAAATTATGTCCCAAATATGATCAGCGGTGCTTCTCAAGCTGATATAGGTATGTTGGTTATATATGCTCAAAAGGTAAAATTTGAAATTGGAGGTGAGAGATCTGGCAATGAAGGCTTCTTTGTTAAGCCTATAGCTTTCTCAAAGTTCAAGACTGCATGTTGATAAAATGACACGTTATATTTGAACTCGTTCAGTCTATCCTGAGATTCAAGGACCGTGATGAGGTGACAAGAAAGGTAAACACTATTACGGACTGGCCACAAGGGTTTTTATCCAAAACCAATGCACCCATCCTCATTTATACCTTCATTTTTTCCATACCCATTATCTCCACTGTCGAACCCGCTTCATCTCCTCACTCTTCCACCCTTAATATCCCTCTTACCACCCTTCATGCTCCCTGCACTCATTACCAGCTGTTTATTCCGCCATCATACTCATAGCCCCACCTTTCAATATCCATAAAACTCACCTCTCTCATTGCATTTCCAGTATCTATTCCACCAACGCCCCACTACCCATTCCATTAACTCCATGCTTATATCCTCCATGCCTATTAACTTTCCCACCATCCAGCTTATTTCAATCATTCCCCAAGTATATAAAGACCATCATGCATGACCCTATACATCATCACCTGCCCATCTTAATAAACTATTCCTCATACCCATCACCTTCAAATTTACCTATCCACCAAACCAATCACCACACTTCCATTCTCCATTTCTCGTCGTTGGGTTTGATCAAGAAGCGGCAGCTTCAGTCATGGCCCGTCTTGCCATCCATCGAGCAGAGGCATGTTATGCTTAAGATGTCATCAGATGGTTGGATAATGAACCCTAAGGTCCTGAAGAAAGCTATATGTGTTAAGAGAGACATAGAGAATTATTTCTTAAGCGGACCCATCAGAATTACTAGATGGTATATGTTGGAACACATAGAAAGACTGACCTCAGGGAACACGTTGGCGATATTCAGCAACCAACACTTTCTGTATGTGCTAGAGGCTCTTATGCAGCGTGGGAGTGAGTCCCATGGATTCCGAGCTCGTTGAAGAAACACCTGCCCAAGGGGGGAAGAACTCGCTTATCAAGCTTCTCTCTATGCCCTTTTCTGCACTCTCTTAGAGGCTCAAACGAACAACTCTTGATCTCAAAGAAACCGCTGTGATAGAGAATTAGGGACTAATTTGGCAACATGTGCGAGACTTTACCCTCTATTCTGGGGTTCTTGGGGCAACTTACTTGTTGTTCAGAGCGTATCTAGTTACTGCCAACAAGACTGATCTGGGTCTTTGCTCTGAGATTGTGAAGGCTTGCGACTCTGCTTCTTTTGGTTCAAAGGATATTATATTTATATGCGGACGAGTTGGTGTTTGTGCTCTTGGTGCTGTTGCAGCAAAGTACAGTGGTGATGAGCGTTTGATGAATTACTATTTAACTCGATTTAACGAGATAAAACTGCCACGAAGTCTCCTTGATGAGTTATTGTATGGGAGAGTTGGGTTCTTATGGGCGTGTTTGTTCTTAAACAAACATATAGGCCAGGGAACAGTTTCTCCTACCTACACTGGAGCAGTTGTAAGTGAAATTATCAAGAACGAAAGACGATTGGCTAACAAGGGAAGATGCCCATTGATGTTTGAATGGTATGGGGAAAAGTATTGGGGTGCTGCCCATGGCTTGGTGGGGATTATGCATGTTTTAATGAGCATGGAATTGATAATTGATGAGAAGGAAGTGTTAAAACACAGGGGTTGTTGTTCATTCTCTCATGATGTTACGTCTAAAGTCCCCTCATCCAGGTTGTGGGGCTGTTTCAAGTAGGGATGGTAACGAAGCGGGTTTGGGACGGGCTCCCCTATCCCATTCCCGTCCCAAAATATATAATTATTTTCCATCCCTGTCCCAAACTCGGGATGAGGCAGGGTTTGTGGTCTCATTCTCGTTTTCAAATAACCATTAAAATCCCATCCCCGACCCGTCTTTTCCCACACTTTCTCAGCAATCAAACAGAACATAGAGAAAAAAATGATTACGGATTATGGAGCTGTTAAATTCTAAATAGCACATAAACAAAATCTATGTGAAATGGAAAATTTGAAAATAAATACGAAAATAAAAATCATCATAAAAATGATTATGGATTTCAAACTAGGGTTAAAACAAAGATTTTTATTTTTATTTTTTACAATTAATGAGTTGATAAAAAGAAGATAAAAATCATAAAATCATTCCATGTGAAGCCACTAAATCAAATCGGTTTAGCTTTGACAATAACCAATTACATGGAGATTTCAAGCAAGAACAAGAAAGAGGAAATTCGAGCAAATAAAACCTAGAAATTTAGGGTTTTTTTTACCTGCAAACGAGAAATCCAAACAAAACCAAAGCCTTTAGACTTTGGATTTTGGTACTCTTGGTGAGCTTCGACTTCGTTTTCTTTGTGTTTCAAGATGGAAAAAATGAAGTTAGAGGGGTTGTCTTTTCCACAAGCTGGGATCCCTATCTTCTCTCTCCCCTAACGGCTCAAAATTTGAGATGGAAATTTTTTGAGTTGGGAAAATCAATTCGAAAGCTAGGCGTCTGAGAACAGTGAGAAGGGGAGTAACTGAGAACAGAGAGAATGGGAGATTTTTGTGTTGAAGGGGAGTAATTGTAAGGAAGAGAGGGGAAGTGGAGGTTTTTGGTATTTTGTATGATATATATCCAGGGTGGGGCAGGGTGGATTATTACAAAACCCGAACCCGCCCCAAACCTTATTTGGGTTTTAAAAATTAAGCCCAAACCCATCCCGTCCCCAATTACTGTGCTCTGATACCCACCCTAACCAGGGCGGATTGGGGCAGGTGACTTGACAAACCCGCGAAATTGCCATTCCTAGTTTCAAGTGTCCCTGCGCCATCACAGGCCTCGAAGACAACAGTAGCTCCCAAATTCGCTTGATTTGAGGAACACCTTGATGAGAAGACCATCTCTTATCTTAATCCATCTCCTCATGACCACTACGTCAGTTTGGTATTATGCCACCTACAGCAACAAGAGAGATGAGAACAGATTTTAAATATCTTTGGTAATGGGCTTGTTGGCAATGATGCTCTTATGGGGTAGAACTCTACAATTTAAGTACTTCAGCAATAAAGAAGTAAGGAGAGAGATCAAAACTTCCACTTCAGAGGGGTCCTTTGAGCGATGCAGCTATGAACCTAAAGTTTGGTGAAAGCCTTGCATGGCCACATTTGGCATGCAACTTTAGGTCACGTGTCTTTCTTATTTTTTTCTTTATTATTATTTATTCCTCTCTGAATTTTGAAATGATTCTCCACACTCCCATTTTCCATATGATTTCCCAGATTTTAGTTTTTTTAAATTTCCAAATTCCATTTTTATCAAATAATTTTATTTTTTCAAATTTTCATCTTTAGAATTTTTAGGATCACTCAAAATATCATTTTCAATAAAATTTTGCTGCCACTTTTTCTTCTGGAAAGCAATTTTCATAACTTTCATGATTTTAAAAATGTTTTAAAATAAGTATGAATTTATTCCCATAATTCTGAATAATGGAAATTCATGGGATTAATTCATACAGAAATAAATTGGGCTTTGGTGGGGGGCCCAACATATGTGATTTTATGATTGATTGATTTGATTGCTATACATGACTGATTTATTTCGTTCTATGATATGCACACGATTATTCTATGTTTGTTCACTAACCTTTACTTCCCAATGAAATGAATCTGCTCATCACTCAAGTACGCTCTTTGCCTCTCATATTCATTCAGGTATTTTGTCTTGATTTTCATTCGGTATCCATTGATTTACTTATTAATCGCCATGCTTGCTTCATTTTATTAGTAGAGACCCATTTTTTAGAGACTTAGAGGGGTGCTAAGATCCTTACCGTACCTTCTCGATAAGTAACTTGACCCCTGAGCCAATTTTTGGTTTTTCATAGACCACCTTTTCCAAATAAGAAGTCACACTTAAGGTTTTCTTTCTTATTTTGTTTACCCTTTAAAATAAAACAAAAATAAGTGGCGACTCCAAGTCATTTTCTTAATCAATAAATCATTTTTTTCAAATAAAAAGTGAGCTTGCCATCGAGTTGAAGCGCATGAGCCGAAATATGGGGTCCATAGGTAGCCTTTTGTTATGGTTAATGATGATTTGTAATTCCAGCCAATAGGGTAGTTGCTAACCTATAATATATCGCTGGATTGGTTCTACTTCCGCCCACCAACATGTAAGTAACCTATGATATACGTACAATGATTGAAAAAAATGGATTTGAGACTATTATGAAAATAACACCTACAATACAAGTTTATTTTATATGATTGAATTCGTATTATAAATATTCCCTATTTCATTTTTGAAAAATAAATGTACTCAATCTCTATCCCTTATTAGGCTTTCAAGTTCACTCCTTTTATTAAATGTGGTAAAGTATACTTGATTCTATGAAAGAATGATGTGGCTAGGAAGTGTTGAGAGTTCCTTTATTTCTTTGGGTATAAGACTAGTTTGTCTAGACACTTTTTGTATAAGTGGTTTGTTTTACTACTACTTAATGGGATATTTGTCATAATTTGAGTCATGGATTTTTTTTGTATAAAACACAATTTCTCACTAAAAGTTTTTATTAGTTTAGTTACTACTTTAGGAAGATTTTATGAGTAGCATATGGTTAATTACTCTAACTTATTGGGTCACTCTCATGTCATGTCTTTAGGCTTTACATGTGAAATGATTGTGCTGTCTAGGCTTTTGGGCATGGGTGGCTATAGATACAAAGTCACATTTATAATATTAGGGAAAAAAAAATGCAAAATTGCTTATCAATCCATTGACTTTTTAAGACCCATCTATTGTTCCATTTGGAGTATCCATTGGACATTAACAATAAAAAAGGATAGGGCATACTACAAGAAATAGGATTTTTGGTGACGGTCCCAACCGTCACCAAATCTTATATATCCGTGACCAAAACCTATTGTCACGGTCTTATGAAACTGTGACCAAGCGTCACAATACGAAGCGTAGCTAAAAAGTATTGGTCATGGTTTCCTAAGTGATCGTGACCATATGATTTCTTTTTTTGTGACGGCCATATAAAAACTGTGACCAAAAGTTAAGAATACTTTGCTACTTATTAAGTTGATTTAGTCATGGTCAAGTAATAAACTGTGACTAAATGTATGTCTATGGTCACGGTCAATGCCCTAACCATGACTAAATGTAATTTTATGGTCACGGTAAATGCCCTAATCGTGACTAAATGTATGTCTATGGTCACGGTCAATGTCCCTAATCGTGACTAAATGTAATCTTATGGTCACGATCAATGTCCTTAACCGTGACTAAATGTATGTCTATGGACGGTCAATGTCCCTAACCGTGACTAAATATAGGTATATGGTCATGGTAATTAATTGACCGTGACTAATTGTTAGGTCTATTATGACAAAATGTACACTTGTGGTCACGACTATTAATGACCGTGACTGAAATTAATCATGGATGGCCGCCCTATCCCCAAATTTTGGTGACAATTCATTACTAATTGTGACTAAAAGTACACTTATAGTCACAATTTTTTAGTGGCCGTGACTAAAATTTGTTATATTTGGAAATTGGTTTTTTTATAAATTCAAATTTCCCAAACCTGTTATAAACCCAAACAAACCCATTTTAGACCTATATATGCAATTAATCAATTAAAACAATTTCAATATATTACAATCAATTATCCCAAGCTAGTTAAAAACTTATATATCAATATAAGTCATTAAATAAAAAAATAATAATATAACAAAAAAAAAAAAAAAAACCAAACAAACAAATAACAAAGAGATTCAAATTTAGTTTCACATTCTAACATAACATAACAAATCAACCAACCAAACATCATATAATAGTCATAGAAAGCAAAAAAAGTTAGGAGAATCTATCATATAAATAAGTAGCATAATCTTCAAAAAAGTTAAGAGAATCTATCATATAAAGATGTAGCAAAATCTTCAAATTTCTACTGCTTTTGCTGAAATTGTTGCATCATTTGTTCTTGAATCTGTGCTTGCATTTGTGCTTGCATTTTTCTTTGCATTTCCATAATTTTTTCTTCAAACTCTTCTTTCACTTCTTCTCGTGTCTTTCTTTGAACTTCTATCAACCTCTCTTCAAATGTTTCTTTCACATGTGAGAGTTCCTCTTTCACATTTGAGAGTTCTTCAATTGCAGTTGTAAACTTTTGTTTTGCAACTATTAGCATCTCTTGGGCGTTTTCAATTTGTGTTGAAAGAATAACTCCTGATCGCCTTCTACTAGTAGAACCAAAGATTGAGGTAGGAGTAGGACCAAATCCATACCCTCGAACACGACCATGCCTCTTTGGACCCATGACTTGAGTATATATCTCATCTACATATGTAGATGCTACAGATGTAGATGATACAGATGTAGATGCTCCAGATGATGTAGAAGTAGAAGAAGATGTCCCCTCAGGTTGGGATAGTAATTGCTGAAATTGATCCTGGAATTATAAAAATAAAATAAAATTGTTAAACTTTTAAAATAATTTAGTATGTGGCTATGATTGAAATACAAGTACATAAAATTTATTTACTTCATTACCATAATCTCCTTAGAATGATCATCAACAGGCGTCCCATCTTTTCTTGTGTGTGTCAGGGCAAACATCTCAATTCTATTGGGCTCACTTCGATCCTCCTTCTTTTGTGCCTATTCTTACAAGTAAAACAATTGAGTTATTTATGATGAATTATTTATGTACAAACAAATCATATTAATAATAAATTTTCAACCTGTTCATATCGAATTTGAGCATAACTTTTTGATCCCGATGTATGCTTTATCACTTGCTTTGCCCTATTTGCCTTATTTTTTTTTTTCTGAGATATCCTACATCAATTAAAAAATAGCAAGTCACCTATATAGGTAATAGAAACATAATAAAAGTTATATACATGAAGTATTAGGTTAGATATAACTAATAAATATAATTTTATGTGAATATGAGTATCATAAGATACATTATCAAGAAAAGATCATTATCTTTACCTTGGCTTCAAGTGTACCCCAAAAGTGGATGAGCCACCTCCAATCATCATCTGATAAGTGTGGAGGTCGATGGCACAATCTCTCTTCATCTGTATTATAAGGGTTATAATACTTGGCCTTCATTTTATTTCTATAGCTTCTAAACAAATTTCCACAACATTGAAGAATGTAGCTCTTACATGTTTCTTCTAGTTCATATTTTTCCTATATTGCATTAAAATGTCATGTATAAATAAGAGGTATCATTTTTAAACAATAACATTACAATTTAAATTGAATAGTAACTAGCATATACCAATACTAAGGCCTAAATCTTTTCATTCACATCTTCACTAAATTGATTCCAATCTTGAACTTGGATGGGTACATTGTGTTGAGATCGCACCAATGTTCCCATATAGCTTGACAATCTTTCCTCTTTTCCATCATAAACAACTTGCCATCTGGTATTGAATCGTGTAGTTTTTTTTCCCCGGGTTTCATACTAAGTAAATCTAAGTTACGCGTTGGGCCACGTGTCCTCTTTTTGCTAGAGGATGAACCTATTAAGAGTAATAATGAAATTAAAAGAAACATAATTTACTTATCTTATATAAAATTAAACATTAAAAACCTATCATTCAATAAATTAAACATATGTAAAATTATCATATGTAAAGTTAAACATAATCTTCTTAATCATACCAACAACAGAAGGATCTGAAGAATCGGAAGGATCAGAACTACTAGGAGTAGTAGTTGCAGTAGGTTGTATGTCTAAGAATTGTTGTAGATTGTCCAACTCATCTTCTAGAGACACTATTTGTACTCTTCTCCTTCGATGTGACATTTCCTACATAATAAAGTAAATTAGAAAAAGTAATACAAAATAAGTTACATAAATAATATGAAATAAATTACAATTTGTATATCTGGTAAGTATATATTTATGTACTTACCAATATTATTAGCTACACATCATCCTGAATAAATTCATTATGTCTTTCAACAATGTTTTCTTGTCATGATAGTAGAACATCCGTTTGGATAGTTTCTCCTGCAATATCATTTCTATCCCAATTGATTAAATCATTCTCGACCAACTCATGCACATCACGTTGACTATGAAGTGTTATAAGCTGTTGATATGACTCTAGATCATTAGTAGATACTTTTTGATTCATATCGAGTTTGTATCTCTACAACGGTGTGCCAATTTTCCTCATTTGAATTTTGAACATAGAAGACTTGTTTTGCTTGAGATGCAAGCACAAATGGTTCATCTGTGCATATGGTACATTCAAAATTCAAACACGTGAACCCATATTCATCCTTTTTTATTCCCCTTCCACTATTGATTACATCACACCAGTCACACTTGAATAAAATAACTTTATTTCCACCAAGGTAATGTAACTCAATTACATCAGTTAGCACACCATAGTAAGAAACATGACCAGGAATTAGGTTCTTATCTCTTGCACTTGCAAAGCTTGATACCTCTGCAGTCACAACAACTCCACTATTTTGAGTTTTTTTTCCTTTTTCTCGTTCTCTTATGTGAAATCTGAACCCATTAATGATGTATCCTTTATATAGCATGTAACTGATGTACTTGGTCCATGAGACAATAATAGTATGTGTTCAGAAATTGAACCTTCATGTCACATTTGTATAATCTATAGATTCAAATATAAGATGTTAATACATACATGTGTATTAGATAATAGAACAATTTATGTAGTGAATGAACTTACACGTTCTTCAAACCAACTAATGAATTCTCTTGTGTGAATCAAATCTACATCTCGTGGACGAATACGAGGCTTAACCCTTATAGATTGCTTATGCTCTCTGATAAAAAAGAAAAAATTAATTATAATGCTCACAAAGACCAAAATTAAATTTTTGTATGAGAATTAGTATAAAGTTTTATTCAAATAAGTGTCTTACTCAATAAATGATGCCACTTCCTCACAATTAGTCAACACATATAAATGTGCTTAGGATCATTCTTCTGTGCTAAGAACACGAGATGTTGACTTCCCTATTGTATGTCCCATGCATTTGAAAATGGTTAACCCTCCACCATTTGTTATGTTATTTTCAATGACATAATTTCTTTCTTCACGGTCATAACATCCATTGATATTGCACTGGTCCAGCGACCTTTGCCTCACTTGCAAGATGAATAGGTAAATGCACCATAACATCAAAGAATGATGGAGGAAATATTCTTTCTAATTTGCAAAGTGTGACTATTATGTCATTCTCAAGGTGCTCTAATTGATCAGTCTTTAACACTTTAGAACACAACTGTTTGAAGAAACTACATAGTTCAACTATAACAGCAGAAACATTCTTATGTAGAACTCCTCGAATTGCAAGTGGAAGGAGTTGTTGCATGAGAACATGACAATCATGAGACTTCAACCCAAATATCTTTCTTTCATTCACTTGTACACACCGAGAGATGTTAGAAGCATAACCATCTGGAATCTTTACTTCTTTAAAAAATTTACAGAATTCATTTTTTTTCATTTGAAATTAGTGAATAATATGCAACATGTAATATAACCCTATTCCCTCTTTGTATGGGGTGAAGTTGATCTCTGATACCCATAGCTTGTAAGTCAAGACAACTATTGAAGTTATCCTTCAATTTACTATCGACACTCAACAAGGTGCCAACTATACTATCACATATATTCTTTTCAATATGCATTACATCCAAATTGTGATGCAAAATTAGGGTTTTCCAATATGGAAATTGGAAAAATATATATATATATATATTTTTCCCAATTGTGCTCAAGTTCAACATGTTCTCTTTTTCTTTTTGATGACATCTTATTTTTTGATGTCTTCCCTAAAGTAATATGTTCCATTCCATCTAATTGATGTAGAACATCTTCCCCATACAATTGTTTAGGTGCTACTCTATGCTCTTCATTTCCATCAAAGGACTTTTTATCACGTCGAAAGCTATGATCAATCAGCAAAAATCGAAATGAAAAACAATCCTTATTACAAATAGGACAAGCAAATTTCCCTTTAGTATTCCAACCTGAAAGATTTGCATATGTAGGAAAATCATTGATGGTCCATAATATAGCTACACGCATACAAAAAATTTGTTTTGTTGAAGCATCATATGTTTCAACTCTAACGTCCCATAAGTCATTCAACTCATCTATCAATGGTTGTAAGTATATGTCAATGTCATTCCCAGGTGCAGTTGGACTAGGAATAAGTAGTGACAACATGAAGAATGTCTGTTTCATACACATCCAAGGTGGTAAGTTATATGGAATAAGAACTACAGGCCACATGCTGTATGAAATTGACATATTCCCAAAAGGATTGAACCCATCACTTGCTAAATCGAGCCTAACATTTCGAGGTTCTAATGCAAATGAAGGGTGTACGTTATCGAAGTTTTTCCAAGCCAAAGAGTCCACTGGATGCCTCATCATCTCACCTTCCATGCGACCATCAACATGCCATTTCATGTGAGAAGCTTTCTTAGATGACATATATAACCTTTGAAGCCTTGGTTTTAAGGGAAAATAACGCAAGACCTTAGTAGGAATTTTCTTTTTCTTTGCTGAATTAGTGAACTCATATGTAGAATGCTCATCACTTGATTTCCATCTAGAGACACCACAAACAACACACTCATTTGCATTTGCATGCTCTTTTGAATACAACATGCAATCTGAGGGGCATGCATCAAGCTTGATATAATGAAGGCCAAGGTCACGAAGTATTCTTTTTTGCTTCATAATAGTTGCTTGGCAATGTCTCACCCTCAGGAAATGCCTCATTCAACAATTCAAGCAACATTGTAAAGGACTTATTGCTCCATCCATTAAGACACTTCATGTGAAATAATCTTATGATAAAAGACAACTTTGTGAAATTTTTACACCTTGGATATAGTTCCTGCTCTACTTCTCTTAACAAATTATAAAATTTGTTTGCATTCTCATTTGGTTTTTCAAACTTTTCAAGCACATGTCGACTTCTTTCAGATTCCTCATTTGGCATTGGCATTCCAAATGCATCATTTAACATTTCTTGCATCTCATCATGCATATCAGACTCATTAGTGCTAGTATTTGTAGGTTCGCAAAACTCATATTCCCCATGCATCAACCATCACACATAATTTCTAGCTATCCCATTGTCCAACAAATGGTCATACATGATTTCTCGCTTCTGCATAAGACAATTATTGCAACGAATGCAAGGACATGGGAGCATTTCTTTTCCAGGTGCATTGCTAAAGGCAAAGTCTAAGAACTCCAAAACTCCTTTATGATATTCACTACTTACTCTTGACTTCTGCATCCAACTCTTATCTATTGGCATTTTTCTCGTACTTCCGCAAATTAAACCCTTCAATCACATAACAATGAATCTTCATATCAACTTATAATGAATGTGATATGTTTTTTATCATCTCAAATTCCTATATTTGGTAGTGGTTCCTATCCCATTTAGAAATACATAATCCCTATGAATCAATCACTAACATGCTTAGTTTCATTTTGATAAAATTTCGGCATCATTTCCCCATAGTTCTCCAAGTACACAATTGGCTAAGGTATAAACATACGTTCTCCAAATATGCACCCAGAGAACAAGGGGAATCACTGTCAAAACTTATCAATATGCTAAAGCATAAGTGTGTGATTTCATAGATATTATGTATTTCCAAACTGTCTAAACGGACAATTCAAGCATCATTTGCAGACAATTCTACCAATCATATACAAAACATATAGGTTGAAAACTTGAATATGACCACAAAAATAATCATATCCACAATTCTACAACTTATATGTTTTTAGTATATGATAAAAGAGACATTTGTCAATCAAGGATACTTGAACGAGATTTCTAGGGTTTTCTAAAATGAAAATGAGTAAATTAGAAAATTAATGACAAATAATATTAGAAAAGAAATAGATAAAAACACACAATAAGACTAACAGATTCGATAATTTATAGAAATGAATAACTAATATTTCTTTTACATAAAATCAATGAGGGTTAGTTCACAGATAACAATAATAAAATATAAAATCATAGATAAGGTCTCACAATAGATGCAACTTTAAACAAGTGCCAAGGATTAAAGATTGAGTGATAGGGTGGAAGATTATAAGGTTTATGAGATTCTTACATCAATTGGAATAAGATCTAGGAGATGTTTTTACTTTCATTATTGATAGATTTAGTAGTCTTGGGATCTAGAGAACATGCACCCTTGATCCTATTCCTAATACCATTGACAAGGCGTGAACAAGTTAAGGAAGAGTTTGAATTGGAAAAATATCAATCTAAGGAGATTAGGGTTGGCGTGTGTTGAAAGTACGAGCAACTTGTTGAAACTTGAACTTGTATATTATTATGATTATTATTATTATTATTATTATTATTATTATTATTATTATTTTATTTAAAATGTAAAAAATATGAAAAGGATAATAAAGGAATTTTAACCTTTTTTTCTATAATTGTACTATACTAATAAATTTATCATTCTTTATAATTATTAAAATATTTTAGAATATTGAAACTTGAGGTTAGAGTTGTCATTTATATTAAACTAGTAACTAATAATATAATTGATAGTTTTGAGACATTTAACTTTAAAAATTTTATTCTATAATATGACTTATATTTTATTACTTTGAAATAAATATTTTATTTATCAAAAGTTCTATTATATACATTTTGTTTGATAACCCTTGAAAACTAACAAGTACTTATTGGAGCCCCTGTTGCCCATTAGCTTAACATGGGTTGAAACTTCTCGATTCAACTTCATATTAGGTTTAGAATAGATTTCCTTTTTGATTTGACCTTATATTAGGTTTAGAATAGGTTGGACATATGAATCGATAGATTTGACACGGATTAACCTTCAAACCCATTCAACCCATCCAAGTTATAACCATAGCTAAAAAAAAAAAAAAAAAAAGGAGTTGATTTGAGTGGCCTATTTTTCGAAAGCTTTTATTTTTCGTTGATGGGCATGAGCCCACCAAGATTTTCTAAACAAAAAGTTTATTTGTAACGTTCCACTTTAAGTTAATAAGTTAACATTGAAATTAAGATATATAATTTCTTCTCATCTAGATGTAGTTACATTTAATATAATTTTATATATATATATCCGATTTTTCATTTCTTCAGAAAAATAATAGGACTATTTTGGAATATTTTTTAAAACAATTCTAAAAAAAAATTAGAATAATTAAAAAAAAAATATTTTAAATAAAAATTTATTTTTTATATTTATTAAAAATAACTTTTATCTATAATATTTTATCTTCAATAATAATTTTTAAAAATAAATTCAAATATATTATTAGAAACAAAATTTTTAAAAATTTGTTTTTCTTAATTAAAAAAAGCGATTTAAGATACTTTTTCGATAAATCTAATGACATAAAAGATAATTTGTAGGTACCTCAAAAGCACTTCCCTGAGCTTAGGAGAAGATAAGGATAAGAAAAGAGGAGTAAGCATGTTATTATTGAAAGTGTTTTGTATTATCTAAGAGTAAAACTAATGGTGATTAGAAAATAAAAAATAAAAAACTAAAAAGAAAGAAAGAAAGAATCATAACAATGGATGCAATCAATTGAGAATCTAAGACAATTCATAATTCATACTTTTTACGGCTCTACTTAGGAGAAGAATCACAAGATTGACAATTGCAATATTATAACTCTAATATCAAGTTGCAGTCCAAGAGAGAATTTAATATCAAGGCTTCTCATTTATAATTTCCCACAACATAACAAAATTTCCCTATTTTTACTGGAAGATAAATAAGGATTTCACATAATTCAACATTATCTCTAAAAAAAATAAAAATAATGGCTGAAACAACGTAAATGATTAATTAAATCACAATATATGCAATATTATATTTGAAAAAGGAGATTAAGATTTAAAAAAAAAAATTATAGGCTTTATTTTAAATAATTGTCTTTTACAAAATTAAGATAAATAGTAATAATAATAAGAGGTATTGATAAGTTTTTTAAAAAAATTAACAAATAAGGATTAAAAAATAAAGAACTTGTTATATTACAAACCTATCACATTTTAAGATACATATTGGAAATATAAATTATATTATATAATTATTATTTTCAATATGAAAAATATCTTAGTTACTATGATTTATCATAATAGGAAAGTGAAATATTATTGAAGGTAGAGATACTCGAAAAATCCCATCTCATTGTCAACCCTATTCCCAATATCTCCATCTATTCATTGTATTTTTAATTATTTCTTAAAATATCATACAAAAATATTTTAGACACTTTAAATTTATTTTTTAAATTTTATTTTGTTTCAGATATATATATATATATATATATATATATATATATATATATATATAATATGTTGATTCTTAGGTTAAAAAAACACTATTTTCAACACAAAATTCTTCCAATGTGATTTTAAAAATTGAAGAACTTTTTTTCTTTTTAAAGATTAAAAACTGTTTTTAACCCCCTTCCAAAATGAAAGCTAATGGTAGGCAATTGCAATAATCACACAAGTTCACAACGTTCCTTAATTGATGGCCAGAAATTGCACTTTCAGATGAAAATTGGACTAGATTTTTAACCTCAATTCTGTTTTGGAAAAACAATTCCTCAACAAGAAACCCTAGTTGAAGAAAAAAAAAAGCTCAATTTATCGACCATTCAACCGAACCCTCAGAGATAATGACAGAGCAGGAATTCCTCAAGAGGTAAGTGAAATACCTGGAGTTTCCTAACGGCAACGTCCTCGGAAGCGCCGGTGATGCTAATGAACGTGTCAATAGCCTCCTGATTGCGAAATTTTGCTATTTGAGTGTGTTTGGGGAAGTATCTGGGACCTTCTAATATAATTTGAGAATTTAAAAGAAAAAACAAACAAATAATTTGAGAGAACCCTTGAAACTAGAAACAACCTTTTCATGAATTGAAAATAGAAAAGATTAATAAAATATAAATTTCATGGGAAAATGGCTCCAATTCACGCTAAAACTGAACAAACACAAGTAATTTCTAAATCTAAAAAACTCAGAGATAGAAAATAACGAAATATCGAGATCTTACCCAAAAACCAAATCAAGCAAATAATCATCGCCAAACTTTTACCGTTAACAGATCAGTAGCTTCAGCGAGTGATACTCGGTTGTAGAACCCTACCGAAAAAAGAAAAAAAACGTGGTTGGGACGGTGCTGGAGCGTCTGTGATGGTGAAACGACGATTAGATGGTGAGAAAAGCACGTGATATTTTTACTGGAGTGTTTCTATTCAAAATCTTTTTACTAGAGGTGTTTTTCGAGTAAAAGCATTTTTTTAAAAAAACATTATAAGTGATTTTTTAATATTATATTTTAAAATTTTTTAATATTATATTTTAATTTAATTAGAGCACGTTCAGGAGTGTTTCTATTCAAAATCTTTTTACTGGAGGTGCTTTTCTAGTAAAAACATTTTATTAAAAAAACTTTATAAGTTATTTTTTAATATTATATTTTAAAATTTTTTAAAAGTATTTTTAAAATTTTATCAAATACTTTTTAAATTAGAAAATTTTAAAATCATTGTAAAATAAATTTTTAGTCTTATTTTATTTTTTAATAGATATTAAATCATTATCATATAAGTGAAATGATTTTAAAGAAGCGTGTAAAATAATTTATCAAATCAAAAAAAAAATTATTCATTTTTTTTCTCTATTTGCTTTTTTCTCGTTTTTCTTCCAATTTTTTCTAAATCAAACATAGTACTAATATTTTATAAAAAATACTTTTTAAATTAAAAATGTTCCATAAAATCACCATGAAACAAAATCTTCTTCTAACAAGAGAATTGAGCTTAAAGAGGGTAATTTATGAAGGGTCGGAGTTAAGGGCTATGCTACAATTTGCTTGAAGGGATTAAAGTTAAATGGTAGGTGAGGTGGCCGAAGTTTACCTAGATTGGAAAATGAAGCAAATAATAATAATAATAATAATAATATTTATTTTGGCATTGGGTCGTTCGGTTCACCAAAACATGGCAATTTTATTTAATGGGAAAGAAATGGGCCACGGGGGGATTCACTCAATAAACAATATTATCCTCTACATTTCCAATCAAAAAGTTAGGTCAAATGCAGCTAAGTAGAGATTAGGCCCCTCCCCCTCCCCCACCTTCTCAGATTTTTAAACTAATATATTAAACTTTATTTTACTTCTCATTAAAACATTAATTATAACAAGGAAATTAAATAATTTTAACTAAAGAAAAATAGGTAACGCACTAATTTGTTTAACTTAAAAAAATATATAATAATATAACTTTAAACTTTTTATAATTAATAAGAACTATTATTATTACTATTAATGATAATTTCTATGATATATCTATATATATATATATATATATATATATATATATATATATATATATATAATATCTAAAAAATTATAATAGGTAACTCAAAAATGGTTTAAAATAAATAATAGACTTTGGTCACAATTATGTGAACCCCGTGACCATAGGTTCAAAATATTCCTCTATGCATTTGGCCACGGTCAATGTGAAATTTGTGACTATAAGTTCTCATACAGTCATGGTCAATCAATAGCATGACTAAAAGTCACAAAAATATATATATAGTGACGGTTTCACAAAAAACCGTGACTAAAACATCATTTGCTACACTTTTTGTCACGAATGATAAAATTACCGTGACTAAAAGTATGGCGCCAAAATTTCCCTCCCTAAATTTACAAATAGTCACGGATTCAAATAAATCCGTCACTAAAATACCCTCTCATCAATCCTTTTGGTGACGGTTCATAAAATCTCCGTGACTAAACATGTTTTTTTTCCCACCGCCCTTGATTAACACATATAGTCACAATTTTACTCTGGCCGTGACAAAATAATATCTTTGGTCAAGAAATTTGTGGCCGTGACTAAAGATTCGTCATTAAAAACCTATTTTTTTGTAGATCAGTTTTTAGAACTAGTCCATTGTCCTACTAGCAGTATGCACGACTTTCAAAAATATCAAGAGCAATAGGTCAATACGATGCCTAATCAATCAACCCGAGATATTGTGGAAAAATAAAGTTATTTCATAATTCTCCATGGCCTTGATATTTTGAGAATTTGATTTTAAATTGAAGAGAAGTTTGAAAAATTGAAAAATCTCCATGCACAAAATTGAAAAAAGGAACAAATTATTGTGCCATTAGTACGTACTAGTCTACCAACAACCCTAAAGTCATGATTTGAATTAGTGTTGACAATCAATGGTCAACTTGCTTAGGAAAGGAATCTGGATTGAATAATTGGAGATTGTCGGGTTGATGATTTGAAGAAGAATTAGAGTACACATTTAAAGTTAGTCCATCTCTGAAATGGTAAAACTTTGTCCCTTTTCAAAATTTAATAAAATTTTCTGGACCAAATTTGGCTAATGGTTATGCACTAGATAAAATATATATTTATTTATTTATTTATTTTCCTTTATTGGACTGCATAGGGGATCTTGGCCATTAAATCTGACTCTGTTGTCCAGAATTCACTCCTATGCAATTTTAAAAGCCATTTTTAAATGAAAAATGAGATGAATAGGTCTTAGAAAATAGTAAGTTCCGATATGCTCATCCCAAATTTATAGTTAATTAGTGTTCAATCATTGAAGGCCTTCTAGATGCAAGATTACCTCATGTTCTCCCTATTGTTTTATTTTGGTTTTTTGTTCCTAACTAAGAAATTAATTGTTTTTTGTTTACTTTGAATGGAATAAATTCTGTGTTCTTTATTTTTTTCTAGCCCCATTTATAATAGATATAATAATTCAAGTTTGTGGGGTAGAAAATTAGAATTCAAACCATCAATAAGATTTACAAGTACAAGCAGGTCTATAAAAAAGAAGAAGCTTAGAGCCCAATCAATATATATCTCAAGCAAACATAGTTCCAATATGAATGAAATAGTACATTCATTGATCGATAATGCTAAAATTTTAATAGTAGAAATATGAAAATAATAATTTTGAAGTCTTTAATCTTTATGCTCCTACTTTTACTTTTAAGCGGTTCTTAATGATGGATAAGAGATAATAAGAAAATAATGAGTGGAGAGAGGGATTATGAGTCTTTTATATATACTTCTTTATGAATTATCTCATCGATAAGCGAAAATTAAGTTCTTTGTATTGGAATGCAATAATATCGCTTTTCAACTTCAAAATGAGTCATCTAAATGATAGTGATGTTTAATGTTACAAAAGATTCAAATCATTGGATACCATTTAGTTTTTAGATAAGATGATCAAAACTCAAACTGAAAGTTGATACCAAAGCTAAGGTCATCATGTTGGAGTAGACATCTTAATCTACTTTCACGGAACGGTAATTGATTTTTAGATGAGAACATAACTTTCATGAATTTTGAGTTCTTTTAGGATGAATTTAATTAATGTATGCAACCATACAAACTAGAAAAACGCATCAATCTATGAAAATCCATGAATCTATGTATGTATATAGTGTTTTACATACATGAAGAAGCCAAAATATTTGATGCGTGTGAGTTAGAAAATGCATGTATCAATCAATGAATCTATGAATGTAGGGATTTGCATGCATGAAGAAACCAAAATTGGGTTTAAAAGTGAACTTAATGTGGTCATTAATACTATTTCTTCTTGAGTCATTTTCTGTGCTTTCTATGTTCTGCATGCACATAGAAAGGTGAATCTACAAGCATTCCAGTTTTGGTTGATTAGGATCATGGTTAGAAGTGGCACTGGATGCTTTCAGTTTGCACTTTGAAGTTGAATCTACAAGCATTCCAGTTCTACCTAAATAAGAGATTTCAATTGGAAAGGTGTCATCATCAATAGGAGTAGGTTGTTTCCATTTCATCCCGTCAAAACTCATGTAAATTTGCTTAGCTGCACCTTTGCAAAGCTCAAAGCGAATTCGTTGTGCCTGAGTTGGTGAGTAAAAAAAAAATATATAGCAGTTAAGCTCGACCTTTGACAATACATCATATTGTTATTGTATGAAAAAGATTAAAAGCTCCAAAGAAAATGGTCAACAAATATGCTAAGTTTCAACGTATTATGAGTCTAATATATAATTACCAGTTTATACTTCCTTGCCTTCATTGTTTCAAAAGTCAATGCATATGATATGCGCTTTGTAGTTCCCTAGCTTGGTTCCTGAACTTTATTATCTAAATCTAACAGTTTGAATGCCTAGATGTCGTTATTTCATTTTTTTTAAGAATACTTGTTTTCGAACTATGCCAACAATATAGTCCTAGGTCTTCATAAAGAATAGACATACATCAAACTGACCTGCGCAAGACGCATTCCATGAGCATTTAAAGGAAGAAATTTATCCACATGCCAAGCATCTCTAAATCTAATAACCTCAAGAAGTTGATCGTCCACAAAAGAGGCCGTGAATTTTCTCTACATACCTTATTAGAACTCATTTAAAATATTGGAATGAAAATTCTAATCAAGATCAAGTATTTGACTTGTAGTCATAGAGAAAGTTACTTCTATTTAACATTGATTTATGCAGAATTTACCTCTTTTTTTTTTCTTCACATTGGGCTCTCCCCAAGGATTGAGTTCACCTGGAAAGCTAGGTATATTAAGACAAACAATTGACCTGATTCTATAATCGAAGAAAAATATAGTTAGGATGATTCTCAAATATAAAGTACATGAACCATAACTTCAAGCTGAAATTTATGTCCCCTTATTATATGTTCATTGACTTAAAAAAACTCATCTCAAACCCTAAGATTCATTTTGAAAGACTGGAAAGTCAAAATAATCAAAGAAGATGTAGAGAAGGTTGTTAATTCACAATTAAATTTGATATGGTAAGATAACCAAAGTTTCTTTTTTAATGACAAGATGAAGAAGATAAATAATCAGTTTGCCATCATGTTAAATCTATGAGTACTTGTATTAAGGAGGCTATAAAGTGTACATGTAATGATAATCACTAGATGAGGAAGGGGGTTTCAAAATCATTTGAACTTTTCTCTATTGCTAAACCATGACAATAAAAAAAGGAGGAAATTTAGACTATTGGGCTTCACAAGTTTGAGTGAATATATTAACACGGCCGCAAGAAAGACAAATTCATAATTGTCTCAGTGACAGAAGACAAGGATGTCTCTACAAGAGTATTAGTGTTAAATGGGAAATATAAACAATTGCATAAAGAAAGATAAAATTGGAAATTTACTATCTTCCACTACTCTCTTATTCAAATATCATATAATATTTTATTTATAAATATTTACACTTAACAAAATAAGAAATACTAATAATAAAATATATAAATGTTCTATGATTAGACTATTCAAATATAGAAATTAAAATAACTACTCAAAATAAAATATTGTTTTTGACTTGTATTGTCTACATCTAATTCTAAATTTTAGAAACTTTCTAAATCAAGTTTAACTTTCCAACATGTTTCCTTAAACTTGATTGGTAAAAAATTATCCATAATTTGATCTTAAAATTTTACAAATTTTAATTGCACTAATTTCTTTATAATGCACTCAATAATAAAAGATATCTTGTATCAATGTACTTGCTTAAGAAAACTAGATTTTTTGATAATGCAATGATAATTTGTTTTCTATTTTATTGGTTCCTATTATGACAAATTGAGCTCTTTCAACAAATTTTGGAGTCAAATTACATGACATACACATGATGTTTTTGAAACAAATTTCACTTCACAAGTTGAAAGTGTCACAATATATATATATCTTTTAATCTCTAAGTGAATGTACTATCTCCTATAAAAAAACACAAGCCAGTAGTGCGCTTTTCATCATCTAAGCCTTTGGCCCTATTACTATCACTATCACTATATCCAAAGAAATGTCATGCCTTGTACAAGTCAAATAGCATAAGCTTCTAACTCAACTTTTGTATTGTGTTTGATCCGCCTTTTCTCCTTCTACATGTCTTGACAATTTAACTATACATTCTATTGATGGGTACACCAAATTGCATATATTCATGTCAAACTTCTCCATTTTTTTTACATAACCTTTTTGAAAAATAAAAACATCCTTTTTGGTTTTTTCACTTAAGTTAGAATGACATGATACCAATGTCAATCATCCCAAACTCTCGACCCTTACTTCTTTAAACTCATTAAACATAATTGAATTATTTCCAAAGAAGATTAGGTCATCCATAAACAAATAGATAAGTAATATATACCTTTTCATTCACCTTTATGTAGAGAGTATGTTCATGAGCACATTTAATAAAATTATTATCTTAAAAATATTTGTCAATTCTATTATTCCATACTCTTGGTAATTATTTTACCTTATAAAAAACACTTTTTATTTCTCATGCATCATTCTTTCGTATTTCTTTTACTTCCTCATTTGTAGGATATTTCCATCTTTTATCTTGAATTGCTTCTTTATAATTGATTGGTTCATAATTTGTAAAAAGACAAAGGAGAGTGATTTGTGCCCAATTGGTGTATCAGCTGATTCATGTCCAGCTGGTGCTCCTTGATGGAGGGAGTAATCAACAAAATTTATAACCTATTACACCATGAACTAGGGTAGCAAAGAAAAAGCTACTATAGCATAGTGGCTCTAGGATCGTTCACTGGGAAGGGTTTTCAAACTGAAAATGATACCAATTCAAAGTGAATTGGTGCTGTTTCATTTCAAGGTTAGCTTAAGAAATAAAACACAAACTTTGGTTGAAAAAGGTTTAGATTTAGACTAACGGCACAGCAAGTAATGGAAATTACTTATGAAGAAAAACATTCCTTGGAGATTTAGGTTCACAGGGGAGGTTTCTCATGCAAAAACATAGCTCCGGTCAGTTGGTTCATTTCCTCGCATTAGAGAATTAACATAAAGTCAATTCTCTAATCGGTGCTGTACAAATGCATCCCTTAATTGGATTTCAGCTCTAATTCTCTCTCACTGATGCAACTTGCAATGGTTCGAGCCTCTCACTTAGCCTTTACCATTCAAGGTGATCTTTAACCTTGGACTTCCTTTCTCAAGCTCGCAAGAGATAACTAATGGATGTCTCCTTAGAGTCCAAAAGCTTACCAAGTGTTGGCAATTCTAGAAAATCCTACCTTTAAGTCACCTCCCAAAGGCTCGCAAGGGGTAAACTAGTGCATCTCCATGGATAGAGATCACTTGCCTTACCAAGGGTTGGCCCAGGTGACTCCAAGGCGTTTTAAGTTAACTAAAAATATAAAAACCATTCACGGGACACACTTTCTCTTCATTCATAGCTGAAACCACAAAGCTACTAATTCTTGCACTTGGAACCTTTCCCGGCAACCTTAGCTCCAAGGAACTAAAGGTTTAGTTACTCATTCTCTGGGGAAATTTCCTCAGAGAGTGCATAACTTAGTAAATGAAAAATACAATCAAAGTGAGAAGGTAAGGTAGAGCTCAAGCTCTGTATTTTACTTTCTTTCCAACTTTTACAAAAGGTTCGTCACACTGAGAACAGGCTCCCCGGGCTCTATTTATATGAATATTACATTAATAGTTATTACATGGATATTTAGCCTTTTTCCTAACTTAAAAGCTAAGGAATCCTATAATTGGTGGCTTACAAGGAGAGTTTGGGGATTTAAACAACAAAAATCTAAAGAAAAATATCTCAAAGTGTCGGTCACAAATATCGGGAAGCACTAAGGACCATTTTGCAGGTGAAAACGTGGCCTGCAAAATTTCGCAGATACACAAAAAGGGCTGCGAAATCACTTTGCAGCAAACGACTGATTTCGCATCGCTGCGAAGTGGTCTTTCAGCTTGCGGTGTTCGGCTTCCAACGTGTCATGAAACTTCAGGGGGAATTCCACAGCACTGTGCAAAAAGGCTGCGAAATCATTTCGCAACAAAAGGGTGATTTCGCAACGCTGTGCAAAATTCTTCCTTCAGCTTGGAGTAATCGACTTCCAATGGCTGTAACTCCTTCATTTCAACTCTGAATTGCGTACCGTTTGAAGCATTGGATTTTTGACTTCCTAAGCTTTAAAATGACATATAGCATGCATAAATTAGACTTCATGAAGTGCTCCAAAAGTGGCTGGCATGACTGTCATCAAGAATGCTTCATGGCAGATTTCTCTTTGCTTCCTCTCCTTGCATTCCTGATTTGCTTATGGCAAAGGACTTCAAAGCTTTGGTTTTTCATGATTCTGAGCTTTCCATTGCTTTGCCATGGATTCCAAATAACTCTCCTCAATCTCATATTGCTTTGGTGATCAAAAAGCTATCAAAACACCAAAATTTAACACAATTTGATTAGAATTGATTGCAAGGGTCCTTAACATGTTAATTGGGTTAAAAGGCAATAACTACTACTCAAAAGTGTTTAAAAGAGTTAATTACAAGCTATCAAATAACACTTTTTGAGTAGTAATCAGAGAGTTAGATATATTGTTTTGATCTTTTGTTATCTCATAAATCTCTTATAGACTTTTAAAATGTGGTGTCCTTTCAAATTTCCATTGAAAGTAATGTTGTTGAAGTATTCCTTATGGATTGAGTCATTGTTGATTAAGTTAGGTGGCAACAAGTATTTTTTATGAAGGCACCATAATATCTCATAGGTTTGAGACAATGTGTCCCCATGTGTGATCTTAAAGACATGTGATAAGGAAAAATATGACCATAGTAATTCCTTAATTAGAATTTGACATATGCTCTATGAGTTAAAGTATGTTAGTTGATCACTTAATAGGATGAACTATAACTCAAGGATTAGAGAGGTAATCTTGAGAAATTGATAGCATCTACCTCGTTAGATTGTGATCACAAGTTCATGGGGAGTTTGCATGCAGTGGATAGTAGGTCATAGATCTAAATTGTATCTCATTGTAATATCATAGGGTATTGGAGTGCAATTGACTCTTTGTAGTGAGATGTTAAGTCAACTTTAGAATTGGATTATAAAGGAGCTAAGATTTTCCTATAGGTCTCAATTATCCTTGTTTGAGCTCTTAATTCATGATAATATATTTTTTTAAGAAATTTTTGGGTTCTTAATATATGTGTGCATAAAGGTGTTTTGGTAAAAATGGAAAGTTGCACAGGATCTTATAAATGACCTTTTTGGACTAGGTTAATTAATTAATTTGAGCCCAATAAGGCTAATAAATTAATTAGGACCTAAGTGAGTTAGATTAAATGATCCAAGCCTAAATCTGGTTCAAATCACTTAAGCCGATAGGGAAGCATATATTTAGGGCTTCATTCTATGCTTTTATCTTTTTAGACTCTAGAGAGAAACCCTAGCCTCCCCCTTTAGAGAGAAGACTACCATTCTCTAGTGTTTAAATTTATGAGAATGTATGATTAAGTGGAAAGTTGTTCCATTTACGAAACCTATGACGCTTATAAAGCCTCTTCACCACATTAGAATTTATCTAGGAATATCTCGATCTAAGGTTAAACACCTAATCTCTAGTTCTAGGTTTTTGAATGTTTTTCTATACATAAATCTAGAGGGCAATAGGATTAGTTGAAAGCATCTTCTAAGATGTTGGGCAAAGAATAGAACAATTCAAGCATTCCTTATAATGGTTAGGTTTTCTTTTTCTTTGGAGATTTGGAGGCAAAAGTGGCAAAAGTGAAGCTCTAAACCCCTAAAGGGGGTTTATATAGGCTTTCTATGAGCTTAAGTAACTTGATCTCATCTTGGGTTTAGGTTACTGAAATTAGCCTACATGGGTCCTAATTGATTAATTAGCCTTATTGGGCTTTGATTAAATAATTAACCTAATTTAGAGAAATCATTCACAAGCTCCTAAGAAACCTTATGTATTTACCAAACCACCCTTATGCACACAACTGAACAAAGAACACAACTAACCCTCATAAGCTGTGTTGCCATGAAAACTAAACTCAATCAGGGACCACTAAGACTCATAAGAAAATAATAGCTCTTCATAATCTAATTTTGAAGTTGAATCAACATTCCACTATAGAAAGTCAGCTACACTCTAACATCATGTGTAATTATAATAAGATATAAAAGCTCAAGTCCATGGACTATTATCCACAGTATGCAGACTCTAAATGAATTGATGTTTGTAATATTACAATATGAATGCCATCAACCTCTCAAAATTACCTTTACAATCCTTGAGTCTCAGATCCTTATATTATGTGATTAACTAACAAAATTTAGCTCACAAAAATCATATGTTAAATTCCAATTAGGGAGCTACTATAACCATAAATTTATTGAACATATGTCCTTGGGATCATCTAAGGGATACACTATCTCAATCCCATGAGATATCATCATGCCTCTATTAAGAATACCTATTACCACTAGCCTCCATCAATAGTGACCCAATCTATAGGGAATATATGACCACCTTAGGGTCTCACCCATAGTCAAAGTCAGTACAAACTTTAACATAAGCAATGCATCCTCTCAAGGTTGAGAAATCATATAATATAATAGCTTGATAAGATCATGACTACTTGATAGCCAATTTCATGACTCACTATAGGTCATATCCAATGTATAACCCTGGATACTAGTGTAATCACCATGGAAGCCCCATCCAGATGACCAAGACTAATCATCCCTCTAATTAGGAGGTAGTGCACTATAGCCTCAAATGGATTGCCTAAATCCATAAATCAGTTGTAAACTAATCATCCATTTATAAGGAACCCAACATTTAGATTTTTTTGTGGAACTCTTAATGCATCCAATTCAAGAACAATGCAAGATATGTTAGGCCAAAATGCTCAAAAGGTACAATACATGGATTAGATAGAAAAGGTAAACATGAAACTTATTATTAAATAATAAATCCATTATAGTTGCATCATATCATACTTTTAAGGGCTCTATCCTAACATTGGCAAGGATGCTTGATGTTAGAGAGTTGAACATATCTTTATTGAGTATGTAGAAGATCTAACATAACTCTTTGTGCAAATGGAAGCATTAATATAAACATATTAAGGAAAGAACACAAAAATGAAACAAACCACCAAAAAAGGTTCACAAGGTTTTATCGTGGTTTGACCAACCATACCTACCTTTATGGATGAGGTAGGCATGCCCTTTTACCATATGTTAGAGAACATCCTAGAGGAGAAAAACAGATACAACTATTAGGTTTTGAAATATGTTATGTTTCCTTACTATTCATATCTCTACCTTGAACCACAAGACCTTTTGCCCCACTAGGTGTTTCTCACTCTTCCTCACATCCACAACTTGGTGAGCTCTCTTGCTCTACTGGCTATCTCTCACTCTTTCTCATATCTTTATCCACTACATATAGTCCTCTTGACCTAGAATATTTATAGACAAAATTAAGAATTTGAGATACTTTCCAACAATCTCCACCTTAGGTTAAATTCTATTAAGTCAATCTTCCATTTGTCCATGATCTATGGTTTTCTTAGGCACGTCCTTCTCCTTGTGTGCTACTATTCCCTTTGTGTACAATTATCTTGTTTTATGCCACTATCCCTTTGCTTATTGTATCACTATTGAGAGAAAAAATTGACTTCACTTTTAACTAAAATTTCTTTTGTAATTCTCTTCTATGATTTATTTTCTTAATTTACTCTTCTTGAAATCTTCAAATAACTAATTTGGTTTTCTTTATTGTACCAAAATACTTAAGCCTAAATACATAGTAGCTTTGTGTAAGAAAAACTAGATAAAGAACTACTATGACATTTGTAGTAGCTCAGGGATAAGCCTATGGAAATTGTCAATAATAGGTCAAATGAGTTGCTTTTACTTAAGTCCTAAAATGAAAATAATATAAGAACTAATTTTTATGACATAGAGTTAAATAAAGAAAAATAAACTAATAGCAATTTAAATATTGATTTTTAATTCAGATGATTCAAGTCTATTTTTTTCCATAATCCTTTTGGGAACCTTGGATTACTTCATTCCCATGCCCTGGATCTTGTAGGGTGCATGCATCTATCCCTAGGGCTCTCTAGATCTAATGTAGTGGAAAAGAATACCTTCAAAAACCATATTAGGATAAGGATTTAGAGAAAAAGTGTTCATACCTGGATCTAGATGTTCCTAGATCAATTCTTTGTAGTAAAGAACATGCTTAGAAAAACTTGAGAATCTCTCCTCATGTTGCTACCTATGTGTATGTCCCGTGAGATTCCCATGTAGGTGGCTTGTGCACATCCCGTGCGATTTCTATGCACGCGGCTTATGCGTATCCTGTGTGGTTCTCATGCTTACGGCCTGTGTGCTTCTCATACACCCAAGATCTTCCGTCCGATGATTTTCCTTATGTTTAGGCAATGAAATGGTAGAGATCTCAAGGGTGAAGGCTAGGGTTCTCTATCCGGACTATAGAAAGAAAATGAAAAGACATAGAAACCTTAACCCCTTAATGGGTATTTATACACTTTCTACCGGGCTTAAGTAACTTAAGCTCACCATGGGCTTGGGTCACTTGATCTAGCCCAAAAAGGTTGCTATGATTAATTAACCATACAAGGCCTTAATTAATCATTTAACCCAGTCTAGAGATGCCACTCACTTATCCTTATGCAACCTTGCGTAATTACTAAAATGCCTTTATGCATAAAAGTGAACTAAAAACCCATCCAACCCTCATAAACCGTGTCATCAAGGAATATGAGTTCAAAGCAAGGACCACTAGGATCCCATAGGAGTACTGGCTTCCTTAGAATCAAATTCTAAAATTGACTCAACATCCCACTATAGAGAGTCAACTACACTCTAGTACCCTATGTATATTACGAGACACCAAATACTTAGGTTCGTGACTTACTATCAACTACATGCAGACTTCCTATGAACTGGTGTCCATAATCTAACAAGGTAGTGCTATCACCTATCAAGATTACCTTTCAAATCCTTAAATTACAGATCTCACTTATTATGTGATTAACTGACATACTCTAGTTCCAAGGAGTATATGTCAAATTCCACTAAATGAATTATTGTGGCCATAGATTTCATGATCACATGTCCTTTGGATCACCCAAGGGGACATATTGTCTCAAACCCATGAGATATCATGGTACCTCTATTGACAATACTTATTGCCACCAACTTCCATCAATAGTGACCAAATCCATAGGGATATAATGACCACTTTAGGATCTCACTCATAGGTCAAAGCCTCATCTTGATTTTGGCACAAACTTAATATCTTCTTAAGGTTGAGAGTCCATGCAATATAGTCACTTGGTGAATCATGACTATTGATAGCCTTGTGTCATGATTTACCATAGGTCTTGTCTAATGTGCATTACATACACTAGTGCACTCACCATGGGAAGCCTATCCTGACAGCCAAGACAAGCCATCCCTTTAATTAGGATGTGGTGCACTACAGTCTCTACTATATTGCCCAAATCCATTAACCAACTATAGACAACTTATCTACTTACAAGGAACCCATGACTTGTATCTTCTGTACAACTCCTAATGCACCAAGTCATGTATAATGTAAGAGACATGGGTTGAATGATCAAATTAAAGCCAATACACCAAAAGGATAGCATGGGGACAGTTAAGTTTAACTTTGTTACATCATGTCTTGCTTTTAGGGGCTTAATCCCAACAAATCCAACTTCAAGTATAGAAACAAGAGAGAACAAGGGTTTCTTATGTAGGATGATCTTAGGGCTTTGGGATATTTGGTTGCTCACAATCAATCTAAGCTTAATAACTTATAATTGCATCTAAAACCTAATTTTTCCTTTTCTAAACCAATTCCTAAAATTATCAAATAAACGAGATTGATTATCAATTCAAATTTTAACTTTATAACTCTTCATACTCTTTGTAGTTTATTTTGGAGTAGATAACAATAGGGAAAATTGAGATAATTAATGATTAAGAGTTACTAAGAATCACTAATATTGGGTAATAATCTACTATATCTCAATGTAATAACCTATTATTCCTTTAAGTTTCTAACCCTTAGGTTTTCATGTTTCAAGGCCCAAATTCGCTTTTTAACCTCTTATGGGGGTGATGTCACATTCACAATCCATAATAGAGTAAAACTCCATAATTTGAATAAAAAAAATAAAGCCAATGTATTAGAAAAAAATGAAATAAACCAAAGTCATTGTCTTCCTCCACCTACAACATCAAAACTTGAATGAGGACTCTTAAACCCTAGAACTAAGAGAGTTTATATAGTAAAATCAATAGCCTAACATGTAGTGTACTCCCATTAGCCACTTATTACAAAGAAAAGTCATAAACAACTTTAAAAACTTCAAATATTATGAGTTCTAAATGAGTATAATGCATTTTTGAATTGGATGGGCATTTGGAACTCGTTTCGATGTGTTTTAGAGCTCAAAACTTGATCATCATTGGTTGAGTTTAAAATTTAAGTGAATTCCAAATCAATTTCGAACTCACAATTGTAGGAAAAAGGTCTAATTCAAAATCACCATGGTGAGTTCGAAATTCACAATGAATTTCAAACTTACCCACTGCCTATTAAAGTTCACCATGTTTTCTAGTTCAAAATGTGTGCCTCTTATTTGAAATAGGTAGGGGGATTTGGACTCAACCTTTGACAAAAGTATCCTTGCATTCCTTTGAATTTTAAATGACCAAAAACCATTTTGAATTCAGGTTCTCAATTTCGAACTTAGCATTCTTCTTTGCACAATTCACTTCAAACATGCATAACTTCCTCATTTCACCTCTAATTCATCTATTGTTTAAAGCGTTAAACTCTCAACTTCACGAGCTTTGAAATGATATATATTTTGACTAAAATTAACCTTGGGAAAGTATTCTAGATTTTACTTCAAAGTCAAAGTATATGTTGTTAGATTTTGAGTTTCAAATTTCCATGTGAACTTGATGAATTTTGCTTCATGCCTTACTTTTCATATTTGCATGCCTTTTTTTTTAACTTGGTAATGGTTATTCCTCATCTCTCAAGTTCATGTCATCCTTATTTTGTCTTTCCTCATGTTTCATGAGTATTTAATTATATTGAACTCTTTTTACTTCCTTGGTTAACAATGACTTTTGCACTTAGCATTCTTTTCATCCCTTAAACATGTAAGTAGGTTTAAAATAGAAGTTAGATCCATAATTAGGGTCTTAGCATCAATTTAAGTTAAGTTAGATAATTTGAACTTTTTATATTGCATATATAAATCATATCATTATGTGACATTGGAGCACAGATTTTGGCTCTAATAAATAAAGTTCTTTTAAACATCATCAACAAAAGCTCTGATACCATTTGTTATGTCAATGGAAGCTTCAATATAAACATATTAATGAAAGAACACAAAAATAAAAGCAAATTATATATGAAGATATAGAGGTTTTAATGTAGTTCAACCAACCATACATACCTCCATCGATGAGAGAGAACATTCTATTATATGATAGAAAATATTACAAAGGATAGAAATAGGTACAACTATTAGGTCCTAAAACATCTTACTTTCCCCCACTCTTTGTATCTCTACACTGAACTATGAACTCTTTTACTCCATTAGGTGTCTTTTGCTCTTCCTAACATCTATACCCTAGTGAGCCCTCTTACTCCACCGAGTGTCTTCCACTCTTCCTCATATTTCTATTCACCTCATATAGCCTCACAAGTTCATCTCTATCTCATAACTTTTCCCCTCATTACTTAGAATATTTATGGTGATGTTCCTACTAGCTTTCCTTATTCTTAGGAAATATTCTACATAGCATTCCTTTCACAAAAAAAAAAAAAAAAAACATATTCTAATTAAGAATTTAAGACACTTCCCATGAATCTCAAACTTGAATCAAATTCCATTAAGTCAATCTTGGATCTTCATTATCTATGATTTTTTTAGTGCACCTTGCTCTCCTCATGTGCTATAGTTACCTCGTGCACCACAGTTTTGTCATGTGCCACAATATTCTTGTATCACATTCTATCTTAACCAAGTTCCTTTTTGTAATCCCCTTTTATGTTTTATTCTTCTTCACTCTTCCAAAACTCTTCCATACATCTTTAACCAAGGCTTTTCTAAACATCTTCAACTAAGATTTTTCTAGAATCTTCAATACAGAAGCTTTAATACAACTTGTTGTGCCAATGGAAGCATTAATATAAACATATTAATGGAAAAACACAAAAATAAAGGAAATCACGCATAAAGATACACGAGTTTTTAACATGGTTCGATCAACCATATCTATCACCATAGATAAGAGAGAACATTCCATTATATGATAGAGAATATTACATATGAAAAAAATAGATATAACTATTAGGTCTTAAGACATTCCACTTTTCCCTACTCTTTGTATATCTCCTCCCAAAACCACAAGCTCTTTCATTCCACTAGGTATCTCTCATTCTTACTCACATCTACATCTTGGTGAGCCCTCTTACTCCACTGAGTGTTCCTCTCTCTTGCTCACATTTCTATCCACCTCATATAGCCTCACAAATTCATTTCTCTCTCATAATTTTTTCCTTTCATGACCTATAATATTCATAAAGATATTCCTACTGTTTTTCCTTATTCTATAAGGAACCTAATTACAATAACATATAAACTTAGGAAATATTTTATATGATATTCCTTTTACAAAAAGAAACATTTTCTGGTTAGAATTTGAGACACTTCCTAAAAATCTCCACCTTGAATCAAATTCAATTAAGTCAATCTTAGATCTCTTCCTAAGATCATATCTATGCAAGAGACCATCATTTGCTATACTCTTATTCATTTGAAGCTACTTAGACAATACTTTTGGTCCATAGGCTGTGGGATTACTAGATTTATGCACTCCTTGAGATGGAATATTACCTTAGAGCAAGAGCGATTTGCATGTAGCTGGGATAATTTACTCCACACTTCACGTGTAGTTTGTGTATATGCAATCAAAGGCATTACTAGTTCAAATAATGTGGCAAATTTAGGTTAAAGCAAGGGTGGTCATGATCACTTTATGAATGTAGGCTTGATTCACTAAACATACAATCATTTGGATAGAAATTTTTTTGACAGATTTAAATAGCCTATTAGATGATAACCAAAGAGCAAGGAATTGAATTGAGCCCACCATGGTGGATGGTTTGGAGATGTAAGTTTCAAAAGGGTTGGGTAATGACATTTATGGATATGAATTGGAAGGATTAAGTGATAAAGGCAACTTGCTTGTTTGTAGAAATTTCTTTAGTCATAATGAAGATTTTTTGGTTATAGCTTGATGCCCTAATATCATAAGAGGATTTTGTGAAATGAGAAAGCTCATGTTATGCATCTATTCTATAGAATTATATAAAGAAGCTACAAGGTTTAATCAAAAGACACAACATATAAATTCTAAAACCTAGTAAATACTTATTAAATGACTACTCAAGAATACTACAAATGATCTTATAATCAAGATGATCCAATGAGATTTGCTTTATATAGTTGATTATAATTTATGGAGAGATTTGTAGAGATTGGATTCTACCTAACAAAGTGGTGGTCTTCTTTGAAAGAGTTTTTTTTCTTCTTCTTTTAGGGCTTAAGTGAATCAAGTATAGATGACAGACTTAACAAATCCCCTTTAGGAATGAGACTTGAAAAAAGTATAAAATTCTAGTACAAGTCTATCATCACAATTTCATCATCATAAAATTTTAATACAAGTCCCATCACAATTTCATCATCATCATCATCATTTTTTTTCCTTCTTCTCTTTACTAATGAAACTTGAAATTCGTCTTCTTCTTCTTCTCTTTTACCAATAGGACTTGAAAAACATATATAATTTTTTTTTTTTGTAAATTTTGGTATTATGTTTACAAATTTTCTCATGAGATCTTTTTAATTTTTTGGATTAAATACACTTTACCCTTTCAACCTTCTACTTCTTCTTCTAACTTTTTTTTTCTTCAACCTTTGATGTGTTTTATATTTTATCCTCTTACATTCAAAATTCAACACTTAGTTGTCTAAATTTGTTAAGGAGCAACATTTGGCCCCCAAACTTATTAAAAAGTCAATAAATAACATGTTAAGTTAAAAAATAAGGTCGAAATGTAAAGAAAAACACTTATTCTTCAAGTTTAAAGTTGTCACACTTCACACTTGCATGTGAAAATCACAAATAGATATGTTAACATCTCTTTATAATAAAAAGTCAACACTTGTAGCTATTATATTTTGAAGGCGTTTGAAATATTTCACTTCAAGACTAGCAATTTGAAGTTGATTCTATCCAAGTTCAAACCAATGTTCAAATTAGAGTGTGAACAAGAATAATTCCTTTTATAATTTTATGAATGTTTTGTAATTGAGGGTTGATCATTTGAGGAAACTGGGGCTGATCGATTGAATCTAAAATATACAACTTATAAGTTCTTTTTTGTATGGAATTATGAGAAAGCATACTTATATACATTTAGTTCAACTAACTAGAAATTAGTAGCAATACTTAGAATAACTTGGTCCTCTACTTTAGAAGCACTCAAAAATAGAAGTCACAGTGTAGGTAAGCTTAGTTAGGGAAAAAAAATAAAAAATAAAACAAGAAATCAACATACAGTCATTGTCTTACCCATGATGTAACTTCAAATTCTTTCATTGATGTTGATGGTCCTTGATTTTAATACTTATAGGCAAAACAACGTTCCTGCATTGAAATTATACTTCTATCACTTTGTAAAACGTTGAAGAAGAATATTAGTAATTAAAGCAGGACAAAACCTTTTAAACTTGAGTAAGAAATAGAAATGCATACCATACACAAGGAGTATAACACTATTTAAGTAGAAAATAAATCTTATTGCATAAAGTTAGTTGAAGGTATCTAAATCGTCAACTTAAGACATGAATAAATTAGCATCATATACAGGAAATCTATATATATTATGATACAAATGTATAGTTTAATTTGCATAATATTAAAAACAGTCTGGTAATGGAATTTTATACCTAGTCATAGTAATAGTTTAAACCTACATATGTAGATAGTGTTACTCTTAAAGTTTTAGATATTTAGATATGGTCATAATAAATGCTTACCATTGAAGGCTTCCAGTGTTAGATCTTGTTTTGAAAAACCATGACAAAGAATAATAATAGGAAAAAGAAAATAAGAGACTAAAAAAGAGAAAGCATATAAAACACACAATGAATTATGTGGTTTGGCCTAAAGCTTACATTTACGAGTGAAAACGAATAAAAACTTCCACTATTATTGAAGCAATTACAACCCTAGAGCTCTCAAATCCCAAAGTCCCAACACCAAAAAGAGATTCTCTCTCAATGTCAAAATATCTTCCTATATATTTTCCTAATGAAGTAGAAAGATTCCATATACAAAGCTAACTATATAATTATTAAAGAATGTTATTCCTAGAATAAGATCTCATTGTAGGATATTTCCTTTATGATAATAGGAAACTACAATGACTTTCCAATTGACTCAAAATAGAATTTGAGACACTTTCCACCAATCTATACCTTGGCTCAGATTTCCAAGATTCTCAAACTTACTTAAAAGTTTTCCATGTTACTTTGTTCCCACAACCCTAAGTGCGTCCTCAAATACTACGAATATCAATGAAGTCTAGGTGTTGCCTAAACTTAACTTTTGGAATGAGCTTAGTAATAATATCCATTGGATTACCCACTATAAGGATCTTTTTCATTGAAATAACATTCTATGCAATAACATTCTTGATAAAATGCATTTTGACATCAATACATTTGTCCTATCATGGAATATTTGATTTTTCATCAAATGTATAACTCTTTGGCTATCACAATACACAATAGTTAACTCCTGTTGTAATCCTAAATCACCAACCAAACCCCTAAGCAAAATAACTTCTTTCATTTCTTTTGCGGTTGCCATGTATTCTACTTTAGTTGTTGACAAAGCAATTGTAAATTGCAAGGTTTCTTTCCAACTAGTAACACTACCATACAAAGTAAATACATACCCTATTAGATATCTTTTATTCAAATCTTCAGCATATTCAAAATCAACATAACTAACAATTGCCTCGGAGATTTCACTACTTATCATATGTTAAGCTAACATGTGATCTTCTTCCCAAGTATCAATTTATCTATTTCACTGCTTGCTAGTGGATCTTTCTAGAGTGATCCATATTCTACTAACCACATTAACCGCATCTAAAATTTTTGGCCTAGTGCAAATCATAGAATAGATAATGCTCCCAACTATACCAGCATAAGGAACATGTGACCTATGCTCCCCTCTTCCTTGGTCTATGATGATAAAAAACTTGAAAGTTTGAAGTGAGCTGCTACTAGAGTACTCTTTGGTTTGACCTTTGCATTCCAAAGCATTCCAACACTTTCTCATTGTACTTTTTCTATAATAATTACAATTTTCCCATTTCTTGGTCTCTAATGAATCTCCATACTAAATATTTTCTTTGCAACTCTAAGGTCTTTCATTTCAAACTCTCCCCTAATTTGAGTTTTCAACCTATTGATCTCAAGCATACTCTTGTAGGCAATTAACATATCATCAATGTATACAATAAATAAAACAAAGAACCATTAAATAATTTCTTATGATAAACACAACTATCAGACTCAATCGTACGATAACCGCCATCAATAATAAAAGTATCAAACCTTTTATACCACTAAATAGGAGATTGCTTCAAGCCATAAAGAGATTTTTTCAAAAAACATGGTCTTTCATTCTTGAAATAATTAATTCCTATAGTTGATATATTTATCTGTTCTTCAAACTCACTAGGTAGAAAAGTAATCTTCACATCCAATTAAAGCAACCATAACAAGTAACACCCTAGTTGAGTTATGTTTCACAATTGGAGAAAACACTTTTTATACATAAATTTCGAAAGTCCAACAAATAAGCAAAACAACAAGAAAAATATGTAAATGAATTGTTTTTTATTATAAAATTTATTTTTGTGGTAATATTTTTTATGAAAGAATATTTTCTTCTGATTCGATCACTTTGACCCCAATCTAAGTCATGATGGCAAGAGTATTTTCTTGGTTGAAATTCAATTGAGGGCTTAGCACAGTTTGTTTTTTAATGATTTTTTTGAACTTTGCAGATGGTTAAGAGCGCGTTTGCAATACTTCGTATGCCTTTTTTATTTTTTTAATTTGGACTAGTAAGGATACCTTATGAAGACTTTTTCTCTCTGTGATGTCTTTTTTCCCTAATGAAGTTGTTTTTCGATCCTCTAACTGAAGGAGATCACCCTTATTTATAAGTAGATCAATATTGTATAATAATATGTGCCTAAAAGTAGGATTAGGGTATTCTATTTGAAACTAAGAGTGCCTAAGGATAAGTTAACCCAAAAATATAATTTTGGGCCCATGGGTTTAAAGTTTGGCCTTATAGGATTAAATTTTGGGTTGTGGCCTTATACGGGAGATGTTCACTATAAATAAGAAAAAAATGGGTTAGGTAAAAATGCAAAATAGACCTAGTTTTTCCTAGGACATGATAGATATTGGAGTACAGAATAATAAAACTAGCATCCATGATCAGGAAGAATAAGAAAGTATGCATGGTTGGAATACCAAACACCGGTATAGTTCCCTATTAGTCAGGTTGCAGTTAAACTAGAGTGCTTTCACCCAGGAGAACACTTGGTTAAAATGCAACGGATGCAAGAATGCAAACATCCCGCCATTGAATAAAAATTTAACAGCCTTTTTTCCAATCACCACAATCGCATTGATCAGGCTGCAAATGATACAAGGAATTGTTGTGAACACCCTAGGAAATATGTTGAACACATGCACAAGTATAATGATGGATCATCCCTGAATTGATCATACATGTACTCAATGTTATGATATTTCTGGAGGAAAATATACCTGTGACATGAGATGATGCTAAAGCATAAAACATACATTAATTAGACTAACCTTGAAAAATAAAAATGGAAGAATTCCACAACCAAATGCATAAACTTACTCTTATGATAGTGACTCCTGACTAAGTTACATTACTTGAAATGTAAGTTTAGATGATTGGGTGGAGTACTTGAAATCATAGAATGGTGGAATGAGTTGTAAATATGAATAACAACTTGCAAAAACAAATATAAAATTAATGATTGATCCTCTTATCTAAGAAACCTGCAAGTTGATATCCATCGAAGTAAATGTAGTATAAAACAAGTTATATTTTTACCTTTTTATGGAACTTTGATCAACTAGAATGCATGTAATTTTAATCATACTAAACTAAATTATGAATAATGTCTGTAACATGAGTTCATAAGCCATTTTAGCACAATAAAATACTCAACCATGTTATTCTTGCATCCTTCCTAAAAAATTTTCCTTTGCATTAGAAAAAACATCTGCTAACTTTCTTAGTTCACCAATCTACCAAGCTACTCTGAATAGAGGTCTAATGTCTAAAAGGAGACTTAATTTTGATAAATAGTTGCATTATACTCTTTGAGGCAATACACAAAGTGGTCAAGTTGTTTTTTATGAGGGCCAACCTTCGTCCCTCTTTGGACAATTGATTTCCTATTTGTACTATTTTGAATTCATTGGCGGTTTGTTATTTAGTGGCAGGACTTTTTTTTTTTTTTTTTTTTTTTTTAAGAGTGTACAACTTTTGCAAAGACATCCTACAAACGTTTCATGGCTTTAGGCAATTTTTGTACTTGTTAATCAAGTGAGTTGGTATTTCCATTCAGTTAAGGTCAAGAAATTGGCTGGACTACCTAGCCTAGTTTTCGATTGTACACTCATTGGGTAGTGAATTCAACTTAGGTGAGTTTTATCATCTCCATTCAGTTTGAGTTTGGGTTAAGTTTTTTTAAATCAAACTCAATTAGGATTGGGTTTAGGTCAAGGTTTGAATAACCCAAACCTAACCGAAACCTAATTCTGTGGGCAATTTTCACTACATGCATGCTCTGTTCTTGGTTAGATTATTTAATATGACTTACACTATATTTTGGTTAGACTTGGTATATGTATAATTTATTTACTTTTTCTCATAGATAGAGATGGTAAAGTTTATTGGCCTTAAATTTATGTATTTTCTTATTCTAAAACAAAATTAGTTTCCGTATTAGCCTTGACAAAATTTTAAGAACATTTCAACTGGTTTGGAGATTAAAAAAAAAAAAAAAGGAAACTTTCCTAAGAATCTTTCAAAAATCATATCATCTCTAAAACCTATTTTTAATATTACCCATAGTTAAAATCATTGCCCTATATTTCAATATTGGGTATTTTATATCTATTGAAATTCCTAAGGAGACAACCGATTAATTCCTTGTAGGACATGGGCAATGCAAGTATGGAATCAAGATATTTATGAAGAACAAAGATCCATTGTATTCGAATTGGATTTGGAGGGGTATCTAGATTGGTATTCATGCAATCATAATTCTCTATTCCATGAGATTAGTTAGTTAACTAAGATAGTCTGACGGTTTTAAACTAAAAATTTGTATAGAGATTTGTATGAGTGAAAAAATGAAAGAAAGAAAGAAATAAGAACCCTTATGCATTGTGCTATTTGCCTTACTCATCTGGGTCTTCTAGGTTACAATCATGCAACTTCAACTCATTTAATTCCTATATTTGTGCATTTTTTTGAAATTTCAAGAATGGTATATTTAAGGATTTGATATTAGAAGTTTAACTTGTGATTTAAACAATATAGAAGCTTAAAAAGCTTACGGGGATTACACTTGTATAGGTTAAAAGACATTTTGATAGGCTCTACGAGTGTGATTGGGTGTGATTCTAAAAAGTAATTCTAACATTTTTAACACTTAAATAATAAAAAATTTCAAGTATTAAAAATATTAAAAACGCTTTCTAGAATCACTACCAAACAAGCTATACATGTCAACGAAATAAAACTTTACCCAATCTGTTTATTATCAATTACTAGAGTCATGGTTAGATCATTTTAGGTTGACATATTGTAAACTTGGCATAATATGACCCACTAACACCTTTAGTTCTCCTTTTCAAGCTGTTTTCTTCTACTTCTATCTCTTAGTTCAAATGACAAAGAAAAAGGAAAATAAATGAAAATATAAGAGAGGAAAAGAATCTTCTTTTTTCTTAATGAATTTAATTTCAATCACTACCACATGTACACTTCAGTGAATCTTCAAATGGATCATATATACTTGGGGAAAAGAAAATTTGCAATCAAGTTGAAGCTATTATCTACGATATAATAGTTCCAAAATCTTGCATGAAGCTCTTTGTCACCTCCCTAACATTAGGACATGGTAAGAAGTGCACATTAGTAAGTTAAAACTCGAGCATCAAATTCAAGGAATGATAACTGATGTGCTAATATATATATATATATATATATATATATATATATATATATATATTCATATTTTTGAGATCATTTTACAAGAAATGAATTAGTATTGATGTTCAAGGAGAGTTAGTCAATTAGAAAATCTAAACTAATATGTATAAAATTTTTACATATTGTCTGCTAGTAGTATAAGTTAAAGATTGTCTATATATGCTTAGACTTAGATGGTGTTTTTTTTTTTTAACTATATATTAAATGCAATTTTCTTTCGAATATTAGATGATTTGTTTTTAACTTTTTTTTTTTCACTTGTTACTTATTTTTAAAATTTTCTGACTAAATAAAAAAAAAAATTTGGCTTTTTGTTAAATGCTAAAAATATTTTTTTTAAATAATCAAACAATGTCAATATGATCCTCAACCCATTAATGCTTAATACTTTATAGATACAAAGTAATAAAAAAAATAAACAACTTAATATTTAACACTATTATGTTATTATATTTATAATTAAGTTAAATTAAGTTCTATTTAGATTTAAATAGAAAAAATAAACACCACCTTAATTACTTAAATAGTTAGACTATGGTAATATATTAGAAAGCCTGGTCAGCTGTAGTGTTAGTTGTTCAACCATGACTGGATATATCTCCATGAAAACTTCCTATTAATGCTTTTGGATCTATCTCCATGCTATGTCATTTCTCAAGAAGCTCAGTTCTGCATGTGTAATCTGGTTTAGGTCCTAAATATGATTCTTTCATTGTGCCAATTACTTCTTGAGTTGGATCTTTTTTAGTTAGAGATGTTATTGCTCTGCTCATAGCTCATGGAAGTAATCTACAGGAACATATTCTTTGGTTCACAATTCAACATTATCTGCATATTGTGTCTAGTTCACTAGGAAAGAAACCAAACCAAAAAGAAAAAAAATACAATCAGGAATTTCAGAACAATCAAGGGGGACATGGTCAGTCAAACCAATATATTCTAAGGTGGATAAGGACAAGGTTTCCAGGCTAATTAAGGAAGCTGAGAAAGAGGTAATGTCGGATGGTAGAATCAAATTCAAACTCGTAATGTCAAATCTGCAACAAGAAAGACACACAACTCTTCAGTGCTGGTATAGATTTATTCAAAATTGGTTCCTCCAAATGGCTCTCTGATGGCAGCAATCCTAGCATGTATGTCATCCAGTATCATATCTTGACTTTTGGGGCCACTAATCACTGCACTGCAAATGTAAATCATCTGGCTTCAAAGACCGATCACAATGGAGTAAAGAAAATCTTCATGGGAGATGGCACTGGTCGATTTATTTCATTTGTAGGTCAAACTTTCTTTCCTTCATCATCATCTGATATGGTTCTTAAAGATCTTTTATCTCCCAAACAGTCCCTAAATTTGCCTCAAATAATCATCTATTTTTTGGGTTTCCTCAAACCATCTGTTTTGTCAAGTAATAGGTTTTGGTGAAGGTACTTCAAGGTTGGCTTAAAAAGGGTTTATACTTCTTCAGCCTACTATTCAAGAATGAACATATGGTCCGACCCTGATCAAATATTTTCAAGACTGAATATCCACTATAACTTTGCTCCAATGTTTCTAGTCCTTTTGTTTCTTCATCATTCAACTCAAATAAATCTCAAGTCAATTCAGCTACTAATTCTTCTATTTCTGGTTCCATTTCTATATCAGATTTGTGGCATAGAAGGTTGGGACATCCCTCCTTCAAAATTGTAAAATCTTTTCTTGAAAGTTGTAATTTTCAGTTATGGTTAAAGATGCTCATTCTCTCTGTACGGCTAGTCAAGTAGGGAAATGTAATTAATTACCATTTAAAGAAATTGCTGGTTTGTGAACCCGAATTTATGGAACATTAAGGTACTAATTTGTTGGTTGGAACTAGGTTAGCAGTTCATTAGTAGTACACTAAGGTTGTTTTTACCAAGTAGCTTACGCATACTTTACCTAGCTCTCAATTTGGTTTCCAAACCAATTAGTATACTTTGCTATCTTAACAAATTAATGCTACAAAAGAGCTGTATTTTGATGAAATATTAAGATCTATTTCAGAGTTCTCTCTTCCATCCCCACATCATTATACCTAAAATAATAATAAGTCTATATCTTCCTTAGAAGCACCAGAATTGAAAAAGGATTCCAAATGAGACCCTTAGAGTGTATGCATGAACTTTGTCATCACATCAATCATATATAATCAAAGAGGAGGTGCGTATGAAGTATGGCAATCCACTCCTGACCAATCTTTACCATATCATCACCTCAAATAGTATGCATGTAATGGCCCACTCTTAACCATGTAGGTATCATCCACTCCAGACTCAAAGGGCACTCATAGCTTTAAAATGAGTTTATATGGTTAAATGAATCTGTACATATGTAGCAATAAGGATTTTTTTCCCTATTCGATGGGAGATGAGATATTATAATCACTCTCTTCCCCTCAATGAAGACATAATGTTCTTATTGTATCCCACAAAATTATAGGGTCAAATGAATAGACATACCTTATAGGTCAAACAAACTTTCACACTAGGTTCGAGGATCGACTCAGATACCATTTATAACGACTTGCTCTCAATAATATAGAAATTTTCCGCTTTGGACTTAGAGGACCCTCACAACTTTAAAGCACGTCTACATAGTTAAGAGGATTTCGTGCATATATAACATCAAAAACTTTTTCTCTTATTCAATACGAAGATATCACAATACAACCCTTGTATTTTCCTAGGTTGCGACTTTTCTTAGTTGGTATACTAACAAGTGTACACTTAAAGAACAAATTTGGTATTAGCTACTTAATTTTAATTATTCTACTCAACTTGGCTAGGCTTTTCATTTATATTTGTATTACATTTGCTAAGAATGATGATTTCAATGCTTTGATTCAGTTGCAACATCAAATTGCTTATGGTTATTGCACCTTTGCAATGGTATAGAAAGAAAGAAAATTCTAGTAGCATATTACTATTGGAGAGTGTGCCAAAAACTTAATTCTTGAGGTGCAACCAATCCCCCAAAATTCAAAGATTTTAAATTGAAAAAGTATTTCTAATATTTTGATATTAAATATTTAAGTATTGGCTATCTTATTTGATATTATTTATACGAAATTAAATTTTGAACCATACAATACTTGAATCAGATAATCTACTTTGTAGAATTAAAAGTTCTTGTCACTAAGTGATTAAATTTTGAATCATTTATTGCTTGGATTAAAAAATATCTTAGAGAGAGAGAGAGAGAACCACTATCATGTGTAGTAAGTCTTCTTCGGAAAATTGTTGAACAAGACAATTATCTGGTAATTCAATATCATCTGGAAGTGACATCCTCATTACAATACTCCAACTGAAATAAATTCAATTATATTGGTTAGCCACATTGTGGACCCCGTATTTCGGCTCAATGAGTTTCCCACTCGAATGGCGAGCTCGATTTTTATTTGAAAAATTGATTTGTTGATTAAAAATGACTTGGAGTCGCCACTTATTTTTGTTTTATTTTTTAAAAGGGTAAACAAAATAAGAAAGAAAAACCCTAAGTGTGACTCATTGTTTTGGAAAAAGGTGGTCTATGAAAAACCAGATCGGGCTCGGGGGTCAGGTTACTTATCGGGAAGGTACGGATGTGGACCCGCATTTTTCACGTGCGCCCCCACTCGATCAGTGAGACTCGCTTTTTATTTGTGAAAAATTAATTTTTGGAAAAAGTTGGAGTCGCCACTTATTTTATTTTATTTTATTTTTAAAGGGAAAATAAAACAAGAAAGAAAAACCCTAAAATGTGACTCCATAATTTTTGGAAAAAAGCATGTCTTTGAAAAACCCGAGTCTTGGTTCGGGGATCAGGTTACTTATTGGGAAGGTACCTCTAGGAGGTAGCACCCTTCTAAGCCCTAAAAAGGTCTCTACTGACTAAGTTAAGGGAAGCGTGGCAATTAAATGGTTGATCATGGATACCTAGATAGATTAAGGTGATTTCAAAAAATAATATGCCAAATAGGATCAAATTAACATAAAAGAGAGTTAGGGTGCATACCTGGACGGCTTCTCAAGCGCTATCATAAAACATCGATGGTTAATTTAAACAATATATCATCCAACATGTGTTTTATTAGAAATAATCAAACAATGAAACATGTATATCAGAACACTCAAGCATTATTAGACATAATCATTATTTCACAATGACAAGTATATTCGCAGAATTCAGAAAGTAGGTGATAGAGGACGTACCTGGATAGCATAGATAATTTGTGACGTACTTCCTCAAGTTGTAAGGGGTTAGATAATAAATAATAAAATATAGAAATCCTAGCATGCTCGTTATTTAATTAGCATAGCAAAAGTGATCAAAGTATATAGAATCATCAATTATCACATACATCTTGTATATAATTCCTAAAAAATAGATAGACGTGATTTCAACAAGTGTCAAATGTGGCAACAAAAATAAGTTTTGAAAAGATTTTCTTATGTAGGGGTTTCACCAATTCCCCAATCGATATACACGAATTTAGCTTAGAATTATCCCATTTATTTGGGACCACAAGCTTTGATTCGTGTTTTATTCAAAACTGTAATTTTATTTGAAAGATGTGAACCGATCAGATCAAAACATGGTTGCACATTATTTTAAAAAATGAGATTTTGATTCTTAAAACTCTAAATGAATTTTTGAAATGGATTTTTAAGGAAAATGAGCTTTTGAGAATAGTGTTGTATTTTAAAAATAAAAAGAAATTAATTTGAAAGTAATAAAGTGTATGAATCAAAATACCAAGCAAAACAAAAGAGAACAAAATCACAAAGTAGAATTTTTGACGACCAAGAAAATTGAAGTGGTGAGAATGGATGCCAATCTTCACAATTTTTCGATGGCCTCCGAAAAGTAAATTTTACTAGAGACTACCAAAGCAATTAAACTATTCAAACTTAGATCAAATAAGCTAACGAGATACCCACCAAGAATTAATGACAAATATTCAAGAAACACATCTATTAAGAATAACAATCAAGAATTAGCATGAGATCAATTGAACACACAAACACATCTAGATTAACATACCGAAAGCCAAACACTCATTCAAAAGACAGATTATCGCAAAGGCACCTAAAGGTTCTACAAAGTCCAGATTAGATAAGGAAAAGTAATGTGCATAAATGAATTTTTAAAAAATAATAAATGATCCTATAAAATCATGAAAAAAATCACACACATATTTCAAAATGTATATATCATATAAAAAATAAATTCGAGGTCGAATAGTACTCAAAAATATTTTTAAAACTATAAATCTAATCAGATGTACAAACTCCAGCATGCGCAGTAGGCACAACTTTGAAAAATAATATCTCCCTCAAAAATGCATATTTTCTAATATTTTATGTGTCTAAAATCAATTTCAAGAAGCTTATAATTGAGAAAAAATATTGAATCAATTTTAAAAAGTCCTCTAGTATTTTATTTTTTCCAAAAGATCTTGGGTGTCCAGAACTATGTGAAAACGGAGTCCCCCTAAAGACTCATTTATATCTTCTATCTCAGAATGACTTTCTAACTCAAACAAAACCTCAAATTCAAGTTCAAGAAGTGAGGAAAATCATAAAATTTCTGAAAAGTTTTTACAGATATCCTAAAGTTGTCAAAATGAATTTTTGAAGTTGAAGGGTCAGTGGTTTGATGAAAACTGGCAGCAAAGATTAAATCATTTAATACCTAAGATGGGTAGTTCTTTTCTTTTTAACAAACCGATTTTAGATCAAGAAATCTCAGTAGGAAGGGGTCTCAACAGGTATACTGATGTTATAGCTGCACCTGAGATGACAAAGTCTTGTGTATTTTGTAGGAAGATAATCATAAACAGGGTGCACAATGGGGAATTCATGTCAGAATGGTGGCTACTCCCTTACGTGCTGAAGCTGATGTACAATATAATTTCCCCACTAGCTGCCACCATCCCTATATATCTATCACTATCATCCAGCCCTGATCCCAAGGGACCCACCATTTGAAGTCTCATTTTAAAAAAACATAAATTTTATGCTGCAATCTGGACCTAGTTCCACTACCCTTTTGACCACTGAAGTTGTGCAATGTATGAATGTTTTGTCCACCAATCTACTGCTCTCTCTTTTAAGTGTACACCACTCTTATAAATCTCATGCACAACTTCCTCTTTGAGTGTATACACTCTCTCTCAAGCACAAATTAGAACACGAAACCAATTATAGAACAAAGTGATAATAACACTGAGTAAGGAGTTCTCAACAAACATACCGAGAAACGCTCTCTTCTGGCAAGGAGATCCCATTGGTATGTCGTCTGAGATTTCTTCAACCGTCCTCTTCTTCTTCTCCACCAACAGCTTCTCACTAGAAAGTCTTCTCTGAAACTCCAGTTTTTCCGCCTCTCTCTCTCTCTGTTTTTTTTTTTTTTTTTATGTGCTGAAAGTCCTCCTCCAAAACCTATCTGTTAGAGCTTTTTATAGCAAATAACAGTCCTTCTACGTGAGGAGTCTTCCTCTCTCCAAATTTTATCTTATGCACCGGAAAAACTCCTTTTTTTTTTTGAATTTCAAACAATACCAATCCACGCATATCACCTACAATCCATGCATATCATTTAAAGAGTTTTACCATTTTCAAAAACTTCTCCAATGGTAGACTTCTTCCATAAAAATTTCAAATTATTAAAATAAATAAATAAATAAATAAATAATAAAATAAATAATAAATAATAAAATAAATAAATAACTAAATAAATAAATCGGAGAATATAAAATGATAATAATAGATAAATGAATAAATAACAAGATAATAAACAAATAAGTAAGAATACTAAATAACTAAATAACTAAAAATGATTGATAATAATGAAAATAAATGAATAAATAAAACCATAATAAATGATCGAATAAAAGTGGTTAGTAATAATAATAAAAAAAATAAAGATAAAAATAAATAAATAAGTAAATGAGATAAATGGGTCATACAACCATACAAGTCATACTAAAAAAAAAGACTAATGGGCCAAGGTGAGACTAGGTGGGCCAAGGTGGACCTAATGGGCCTAAGTGCCTAAGTGGATCTAGGGTGCCTAAATGGGCCTAAGTGCCTTAGTGGGCCTAGGGTGCCTAAATGAGTTACCCTAAAAGCTATCCTAAAAATGAACGAAAAGCCTAAGTCTAAAATAGGGCTGCCAGGGTTCACAATAAGGGGTCAGATAATCCCTCAACCAAAGTCTCCAAAGTGACTCAGAAAAAGGTAAGTTGTACGAGTAGTAATGGGCCACCAAGGAACTACTATGGAGCACTGAAAACAAACTTAAAGACATGTGCTAAAGGGACAAAATTGAGGGTCTACAACGGTACGGACCGTGGCACCCCTCTAAGTCCCTAAAGTCGGGTCTCTACTGTTAGGATGAAGCTGTCGTGGCAATCAATGAGAAAGTCAATGGATGCCTAAGTCAAATCATGCACATATGGAAATCGAAACATGCATAGAGAATGATCAAAACGAAAATGTATGCATACCTGGGCCACGAGTCACAATGCGCTATCAAGAAACGAGATTAGTACACAATTAACGAATACAAATTATAACTCATACATATCGGAGTGCAAAATGAAAATCAAGCAAAATATATTAAGCACAACAGTTGACAGTCAATAGGGATCAAACATGGGCCCCTTCTACCAAAGCCCGATTTATTGCCCACGAACTAATCTCACAAATCCCGTGTTTTAGAATTATGAAGGAACCATTATTGCTTATGTAAAATCAAGAAGACCAGAAAATTATTTAGGGATTGAAATGGGATTAAAACTATTCGGGTGAAAACTGGATTATTGGAGTTTATTTGAAAATTGGAGTATTTGGAATTAAATTTAAAAGAATAGAGCTCCGGTAATTAAAATGAAATTTGCCAAAGAAGATGAGAAATAAACTTTTAGGAAATGGATTTGCGAGAATATGGGTTTTGAAGGTTGAATTTGTAATAATAATAATAATGAGGAATGAACTTTAAGAAATTGAACTGCGAAAATATAGATTTTTAATAATAATAATAATAATAATAATAAGAAATGAACTTCAGGAAATCGAACGGCTAGTGTAGATTTTTAATAATAATAGTAATAATAACAATAAGGCTTTGAAATAATAATAATAATAATAATGATAACAAAATTTTGAAAGTTAAATTAATAGCAATAATAATAACAATATTTTAAAAGTTGAATTAATAATAATATTTTAAAAGTTGAATTAACAAAAAATAATAATAATAAGATTTTGAAATAATAATGATAAGATTTTGAAATAATAATAATAATAATAATAAAGTTTTGAAAGTTGCATTAACAGCAATAATAAGAATAATATTTCAAAGGTTGAATTAATAATAATAATACTAATATTTTAAAAGCTGAATTAGTAATAATAATAATAATAATATTTTAAAAGTTGAATTAATAATAATAATAACAAGATTTTGAAATGATAATAATATTTTAAAAGTTGAATTAATAATGATAATAATAATAATATTAATATTTTAAAAGTTGAATTAATAATAGTAACAATAATAATAATATCTAAAAAGTTGAATTAATAATAATAACAAGATTTTGAAATAATAATAATAATAACAAGATTTTGAAATGATAATAATATTTTAAAAGTTGATTTAATAATAATAATACTAATATTTTAAAAGTTGAATTAACAATAATAATGATAATAATATTTTAAAAGTTGAATTAATAATAATAATAACAAGATTTTGAAATAATAATAATATTTTAAAAGTTGAATTAATAATGATAATAATATTAATATTAACAAGATTTCGAGAGTTCTAATCAATGATGGTTTTGAAAGTTCGAATTAATAATAATAACAATAGGATTTTGAAAGTTTGAATTGATAATAATAATAATAATAAGAAATGAACTTTAAGGAATTAAACAGCGAGAATATAGATTTTGAAAGTTGAATTAATGATAATAGTAATAATAATAATAATAATAATATTTTAAAAGCGGAATTAATAATAATAATAATAATAATAATAATGATAATAATAATAATAATAATAATGATAATATTTTTAAAGCGGAATTAATAATAATAATAATGACAATAAATTGAATTTGAAGATTTAAGTAATAATAATAATAATAATAATAATAATAATAATAATAAATGAACTTTAGGAAATTAAACTATAGATTTTGAAAGTCGAGTTAATAATAATAATAATACTAACAATAATAATAATAATAAATTAAATACGAAGATTTAAGTAATAATAATAATAATAATAAAGTTTTGAAAGTTGAATTTTAGGAAATTAAACTATAGATTTTGAAAGTTGAGTCAGTAATAATAATAATACTAATAATAATAATAATAATAAATTAAATTGGAAGATTTAAGTAATAATAATAATAATAAAAATAAATGAACTGTAGGAAATTAAACTATAGATTTTGAAAGTTGAGTTAATAATAATAATAATACTAACAATAATAATAATAAAAAATTAAATACGAAGATTTAAGTAATAATAATAATAATAAAGTTTTGAAAGTTGAGTTAGTAATAATGGTAATACTAATAATAATAATAAAATGAATTTGAAGACTTAAGTAATAACAATAATAATAAATGAACTTTAGGAAATTAAACTATAGATTTTGAAAGTTGAGTTAATAATAATAATAATACTAATAATAATAATAATAATAATAAATTAATTTGGAATATTTAAGTAATAATAATAATAATAATAATAATAATAATAGTAATAATAATAATAATAATAATAATAAATGAACTTTGGGAAATTAAACTATAGATTTTGAAAGTTGAGTTAATAATAATAATAATACTAATAATAATAATAATAATAAATTGAATTTGAAGATTTAAATAATAATAGAGATGGGCTTAGGACTAAACGGGCTTAGGACAATGGCTACAAATTGAGCCCTTTAACGGGCCTAGGGTGGGAAGATTGAATCTCAAAGGAAGCTAGTGGGCCTTGGGCATCATGGTGGTGCATGGCATGGAGGGCATGAGGCCCTCCATCAGCATGCTTGGGCTGGGCTGCTTCTCAAGCCCAATATCTGCCACCAATGGGCAAGCCCAAGGCTTCCTCACCATCACAGCTTGGCCTTAGTGTCCCAACTCAAGGCCAAGCCCAAGACTTCATCTCCTTCACCACTTGCCTCTCCACCTGCGTATCAACCTCATGGGGAGCTTCCACCACCGGCAGCACGAAGAAGAGAGAAGTTGTGGCAGCGGTCCGGCGGCGTCTCGAAGATGTTGCTGCCATGGCGGCCGGTGCAAGTTCCCGCGTGGCCGGAGCAGGTGACGATGACGTTGATTCTGATGGGGATTGGACGGGACTAGCCGCGGGTGGTGACGCTGGAGACTTGCCCGAAGATGCTTGCTTTGGGGACTTGGCTGAAGGCGCTTACTCGGGAGCCTTGGCCGATGCAATCGATGCCGGAGTTGCAAGTAGAGATGCGGACGGTGGAGTGGAACGAGAGAGAAGCAAGCTTGATGGGCGTGAAGGATGCATGTGAGGGTGTTTGGGAGGTGAGAAAACGGGAGGGAAACGAAGGATAAGGGTGGATGGGCAATTCCTGTGTGCATGGGTAGGAAGTTGATGACATGAGAGGTATGAAGAAAGGGATTACAAAAGAACAGGGCAAGGATGAGAGGTATGAGGATTTAATAACTGTAATCTCACCTCATGAATTATCAACAGATTGAAAGAAAAAAAACCAGTAGAACAAACGGGAAATAACTAATATAGGACCATCAATCACCAACTTGAGCCTAAACATGAATCTAACCATTTGCAACCAAAGAATAAGTAAATATGAAAGGGAGCCAAAACAGAGCAATACTCACAAGCAATAGGGTCCATCCATGCCAGTCTAAAAAAAACTGGAAGCCTCAGCAGAAAGATCTCCCTCCTTTCTCGCTCTAGATCCCCCCCTCAGCTTTTTCTCCTTTCTCCTCTGTTTTTGTCTTCCCCAGCAAGCCATCCTCCCTGCTGCTCACGTCCCATCTGGTGGCTACCCCCCGTCCTCTCTAGCTGCGCGAGAGCAGCCCACTCGAGAGGCCATTCCGAAAACAACAAAAATAATCATTCAAAAAAAAAAAAACTCCAGCTCTTGGGGGGGGGGGGGGGGGGGGGGGTCTACACACATAATTACCAATAAAGATAACGATCAATTAAGAAGTTCATAAAAAAAAAAAAAAAAAACATAAGGATGTAAAATCTTACCATAAAAGAAAGTAAAAACTTGTGTTGTAGAACACATACCAAAAATCAATTTTGAATAATCATTATAATCACTTTCTATTACATATAGTACCTAGCTTAATTGATGGTTGAAGAAACTACATGACATTTACAAGTGTTAATTCAAAAACAAAAAGCTTAAACTAACTTAATACAAAACCGATAGTAAAAGAAATAGGATGCAAAAAGAAACACACGCGTGTGTGTGTGTATATATATATGTGTGTGTGTGTGTGTGTGTGTGTGTGTGTGTGTATGCATGTATAAGGGGAAGTGACATATTTCTAATAAAACTTTATGTCAGAGATATTTGTATTTCCTATATTAGAATATTAGAGCCTCTTTGACATGTGATTAAAAAACAGTTTTTGGTTTTTAAAAATAGAAAACAACTTTTTAAAATTCATAATATTCTTTAGTTGTTGTTCTTTATTTCCAAATTTTAAAAATAAATTCAAATAGAGAACAACTTTTAAAGAACAAGTAGAAGTTGTTTTCATTTTCACCAGTTTTTAAAAACAAATGAAAAATACACACACACACATATATATATTTCTTAAAAATAACTTAAAACTCAAATAATGATCCAATTAATACAAAACATTTATGGACAAAATTGGTCTAGAATAACTCTATTATTTCCTTTTCTTTCTTAGAATTAATTTAATCTTGAATAAAATAGAATAAAATAAGTCGAATTGAACAAAAAGGCTTGGATTACTTAATTTCTTCTCACCATCCCTACATGTAATTCTACAATTTAAGAATACACTTTTAGATAATACATGCAAAAAGGTATTTATAAACATTAATTCTAAATGGTGTTGGAAATGGGAAGGTGATTTTATTTTGTCATTCATTAGAATTAGGGTGAAATTTGTTAGGAAATGATCAAAATTCCTAATTGATATAAATTTCTTTTTGTAAAGAATATTGTATATAATATTTCTTATATTTATATGTAATTGTAATGTTATATTTTTTATTATAAAATAAGGCAAGCTATTAGGAGTACCTCTATAAATATTCTTGGTAATGAAAGAAAAGGTTATGAGAAGGAAATGAGCTTGTAAAACTTATACGATGTGAATAGAGATGTGAGGAAAAATGAAAGACAACCAATAGAATAAGGGAGCTCGTGGTTCAAGATATAGATATAAGAAGTGAAAAAATATAGAATGTTTTGGAAACCTAATAGTTGTAATTGGTTTTTGTCTTTCATAATATTTTCTATAGTGTAGTGAAATGATTTTCTTTTATCCATGAATGTAGACATGTTTGCTGGAACCTCGTTAAAAACTTATGTATCTTTGCGTGAATTGTTTTATCTTTATTTTCTTAAACTAACATATTTACTTTAAAGCTTTTGTTGGCACAACACAATTAATATTACCCAATTTATATATATATAAAAATAAAATATTTGGTATGTTAATGAAAAACATAAAAGGAATGGAATATTATTTAATGATAAACACTATGACTATGTTTGGTTCCCAAAAAATATTAGGGAAAGAAAAAATGTTAAGAAAAATAATTTTCTCATGTTTGGTTTTACTATAGAAAATATAAAAGAAAATTAAATATAATTAAAATTAATTTAAAATTTATATATTTTAAAATTATTTAATCTTGCTATAGTAGAGAGAAATAAGTAAAATGAGTTTGAGAAAACGTATAAAAATAATTTATTCAATTTAAACCTTTTTTTTTTCCTTCTATTTTTCCTTTCTATTTTATTTTCTTTGCATTTTCCCTTAAAATTTCCGGGAATCAAACATAGCATACACTATAAAAATATGCAATTGCCATTACCTGTTTATCAATATTTCTTTAGCTTAAAGTACTTCAATACCCAAATCCCCGGGCCTCGAAATTGTATCCATAGTTTGATTTGCCTGTTGCTCAGGTAACAACAAGTTAGGTAATAAATGAATACTTTATGTAACCATTATAAATATAATGGAGTTGAGAATTTATAAGGCAGATGACAATTCTATGGGAGTCATTGGCAACCCAATTAAAATATAGGGGAAATCATGTAACCATATATCAACTAATAAAAATATGAGATTTTAGAACTTTGCTTTTTGCTTTTTAATTTTAGTGTAAAATGGGAAAAAATATTACCAATTTAATATTATCTGTTAACAAGTACATGTGTCATTTATTTTTATTATTTTTCTTACATCAATATATTTCATTTACCACTTGCCACGTTCCCACTTTTTTTTCCATCTCTTTTCATCATAATCCGTTGTCACCTATTATAGTTATTATTATTATTTTTCTCCTTTTCCTTTATATTCTTTTTAATATGCTCATGTAGTTTCTCATAAAACTTCTTTAATTTTAATTTTTTTACTCTCTAATTTCTCCATATTTTTTTATTTTAATTATTTTTTACATATTAAACTTAAAATGATAATATATAATAAATAGTTAATACAACAAATTAAATAAAAATATATATATAATGGAAAAAAATGAAAATATTATTCCACAAATAATATACTTGACGATTTTAAATATTAATTATAATAATACATTTGATAAATTAAGGTTTAAATTTAAAAAATTCTCTTTTATTATTTAGAGGTTTATGATATAAGATTTTTTATATTAATACTAAATAAAATATTTATTTATTTTGCAAATTCTATCACATGTAAAAGTAAAAATATTTTTGTAATACTATTTTATTATTTACATAATTTTTCTTTTAATTTTCATTTTAAATTTATCATATCAAAATCACAATAAGTGATGGTGCTTTCATAAACTTTCCTATGATTTTAATTTGATTGTGGATCTTACTTTTTCTTTGGTTAAAATCTTTAATTTTTAATTAAAATAAAATATAAAAGAAAATATATTTTTCATAAAAAAAAATAAAATTAATTTAACCTTTTATATTAATTTTATAAAAAATAGGTACATCCTTAAAAAGAAAAAAAAAAAAAAAGGTAAATTCATGCTTAGGGGAATCAGAACCAGTATCATACTTATCATGGTGTATATATTTCTTTGGGACCCTCGATAAGTAGTTGGAGGTCCTCGCCCACCCCAAAACGAACTTTGGAATACTAGGTATATCCATTCTTAGAGGAAACAAAACCATTATCTCCATTCTCATGGTTCATATATTCCTTTGGGGACCCCCAAGAAGGAATTGGAGTTTGTTCCCCACCATAGAATAGACATTGGAACCCAAGGTACATCCTAAAGATAATTTGGTACATCTTTCACAAAATTTGACACATCCTTAAAACAATTTGGTACGTCCAATCCATGGGCTACCGGGACCTCTATATTATTACCCATGGTTTGTGTATTTCTTTAGGGATCTTTAGGAAGTAATTAGAGATTGTTCCCTACTCTAAAACAAACTTTAGAACCCAAGGTACATCCTTAAGGAAATTTTGGTACATACAATCCTCGGGCTATCGAGACCCCTATCTATCTTCCCAAGGTCCATATTATCCTTTGAGGACCCTCGGGTAGTGATTTGAGGTCATTCCCCATCTTGGAACAAACTTTGGAAATCTTGGTACATCCTTTACAAAATTTGATACATCCTTCATAAAATTTGGTTCATCCTTAAAAATATTTGGTACATCCAATCCTTGAGTTATCGAAACCTCTATCTTATTACCCATGGTAAGTTTATTCCTTTAGGGATCTTTGGGAAGTGATTAGAGGTTGTTCCTACATTGAAACGAACTTTGGAACCCTAGGTACATCATTGAGAAAATTTGATAAATCCAATCTTTGAGTTAACGGGACACCTATCTCCCTTCTCATGGTCTATTTCTTCATTTGGAGACCTTTGGGAAGTGATTGGAGGTCGTTCCCTATCTCAGAGTGGACTTTGGCAACCTTGGTATATCATTTACAAAATTTGGTACATCCTTTACAAAATTTGATACATCATTTATAAAATTTGGTACGTCCTTAAAAATATTTGGTACATCCAATCCTTGAGTTATCAGGACCCCTATCTTATTACTCATGGTCCGTTTATTCCTTTAGGGATCTTTGGAAAGTGAATGGAGGTCATTCCCTACTCCGAAACGGACTTTAGAATCCTAGGTACATCTTTCAGAAAATTCGAAACATCCAATTCTTGACCTAACGGAACACCTATCTCCCTTCCCATGGTTCATTTCTTCCTTTGGAGACTCTCTTGGAAATGGTTGGAGATTGTTCCCCACCTCGGAATGGACTTTGGCACCCTTGGTACACTATTTACAAAATTTGGCACTTCCTTCATAAAATTTGGTCAATCCTTAAAAAATTTTGGTACATCCAATCCTTGAGCTACCAGGACCCCCACCTTCTTAGCTATGGTCTGTTTATTCCTTTAGAGATCTTTGGAAAATGATTGGAGGTCATTCCCTACTCCGAAATGGACTTTGAACCCTAGGTACATCCAAAAGAAATTTTAATACATTCAATCCTTGTGTTAATTGGACACCTGTCTCCCTTCCCATGGTTCATTTCTCCTCGGGAATTGATTGGAGGTCGTTCCTCACCTCATAATGGACTTTGGCAACCTTGGTACATATTTTACAAAATTTGGCACATCCTTCACAAAATGTGGTACATCTTTCACAAAATTTGGTACATCCTTAAAATAATTAGGTACATCTGGACCCTTATCTTATTACCCATGGTCCGTTAATTCCTTTAGGCATCTTTGGAAAGTGATTGGAGGTTGTTCCATACTTCGAAACGGACTTTGGAACCCTAGGTACATACTTAAGAAAATTTGATACATCCAATCTTTGAGCTAATAGGACACCTATCTCCCTTTCCATGGTCCATTTCTTCATTTGGAGACCCTCGGGAAGTGATTGGATGTCGTTCCCCACCTCGAAACAGACTTTAGCAACCTTGGTACATCATTTACAAAATTTGGTACATCCTTTAAAAAATTTGGTACATCCAATCTTTGAGCTACAAAGATCCTTATCTTATTATCCATGGTCTGTTCATTCATTTAGGGATCTTTGGAAAATGATTGGAGGTTGTTCCCTACTCTGAAACAGACTTTGGAACCCTAGGTACATCGTTAAGAAAATTTGATACATCTAATCCTTAAGCTAACAGGACACTTATCTTTCTTCCCATGATCCATTTATTCCTTTGGATAGCCTTAGGAAGTGATTGGAGGTCGTTCCCCACTTCGGAATGGACTTTGGCCCCCTTGGTACATTTTTTATAAAATTTGTACATCATTTATAAAATTTGCTACATCTTTCATAAAATTTGATACATCCTTAAAAAAAAAATTGGTACATCCAATCCTTGAGCTACTGAGACCCCTATCTCATTACCTATGGTCCGTTTATTCCTTTAGGGATCTTTCAAAAGTGATTGTAGGTCATTCCCTACTCTGAAATGGACTTTGAAACCCTAGGTACATCCTTGAGAAATTTTGATACATCCAATCCTTGAGCTAATGGGACACCTATCTCCCTTCCCATGGTCTATATATTCCTTTGGAGACCCTCGGGAAGTGATTGGAGGTCGTTCCCCATCTCGGAATGGACTTTGGTAGCCTTGTTATATCCTTTACAAAATTTGGTACATCCTTAAAAAAATTTGGCACATCCAATTCTTGAGCTGCCGAGACCCCTATCTTATTACCCATGGTCCATTCATTCCTATAGGGATCTTTGGAAAGTGATTGGAGGTTGTTCTCTTCTCTGAAACAAACTTTGGATCCCTAGGTACATCCATAAGAAATTTTGATACATCCAATCCTTGAGCTAACGGGACACCAATCTCCCTTCCCATGGTTCATTTCTTCCTTTGGAGACCCTCGGGAAGTGATTGGAGGTCGTTCTTCACCTTGAAACGGACATTGGAAACCTTGGTACATCCTTGGTACATCCTTTACAAAATTTGGTACATCCAACCTTAAGCTACCGAGACCCCTATCTTATTACTCATGGTCTGTTCATTCCTTTAGGGATCTTCAGAAAGTAATTGGAGGTCATTCTCTACTCCAAAATAGACTTTGGAACCTTAGGTACATCCTTAAGAAAATTTGATACATCCAATCTTTCAGCTAACAGGATACCTATCTTCCTTCTCATGGTCCATTTATGCCTTTGGACAGTCTTACGAAGTGATTGGGGGTCATTCCCCACTTCAGAACGGACTTTGGCCCCCTTGGTACATCATTTACAAAATTTGGTACATCCTTCACAAAATTCGGTACATCCAATCCTTGAGCTACCGGGACTCCTATATTATTACCCATGACCTGTTGATTCCTTTAGGGATCTTTGGAAAGTGATTGGAGGTCATTCCCTACTTTGAAATGGACTTTGGAACCCCTAGGTACATCCTTGAGAAATTTCATACATCCAATCCTTAAGCTAACGAGACACCTATCTCCTTTCCCATGGTCTATTTCATTTTTTGGAGACCCTCGGGAAGTGATTGGAGGTTGTTCCCCACCTCAGAATGGACTTTGGAACCCTTGATACATCCTTTACAAAATTTGGTACATCCAATCCTTGAGCTACTAGGACCCCTATCTTATTACCCATGGTTCGTTTATTCCTTTAGGGATATTTAGGGATTGATTGGAGGTCGTTCTCTACTCCAAAACTAACATTGGAACCCTAGGTACATCCTTGAGAAAATTTGATACATCTAATTTTTGAGCTAATGGGACCCCTATCTTCCTTCTTATGGTCCATTTATTCCTTTAAACACCCTCAAGAAGTGATTGGAGGTTGGTTCCCACTTCAGAACGGACTTTAGCCCCCTTGGTACATAATTTACAAAATTTGGTACATCCTTAAAAAAATTGGTCTATCCAATCCTTGAGCTATCGGGACCCCTATCTTATTACCCATGATTTTTTTATTCTTGTATGGATATTTGGGAAGTGATTAGATGTACCAAATTTTCTTAAGAATGTACCAAGTGTTCCAAAGCTTGTTTCGGAAGATAGGCATCCCGTTAGCTCAAGGATTAGATGTATCAAATTTTCTTAAGGATATACCTAGGGTTCCAAAATTTGTTTCAGAGTAGGGAACGACCTCTAATCACTTTCCAAAGATCCCTAAAGGAATAAATGTACCATAGGTAATAAGCTATGGGTCTCGGTACCTCAAGGATTGAATATACCAAATTTTTTTAAGGATGTACCAAATTTTGTAAAGTACGTACCAAGGTTGCCAAAGTCCATTCTAAGATGGGGAACGACCTCCAATCATTTCTCGAGGATCTCCAAAGGAATAAATGGACCATGGGAAGGGACATAGGTGTCCAATTAGCTCAAGGATTGGATATATCAAATTTTCTAAAAGATGTACCTAGAGTTCTAAAGTCCTTTTTGGAGTAGGGAACGACCTTCAATTAGTTTCCAAAGATCCCTAAAGGAATAAATGGACCATGGGTAAGAAGATTGGGGTCCTAGTAGCTCAAGGATTGGATGTATTAAATTTTTTTAAAGATGTACCAAATTTTGTGAATGATGTACCAAATTTTGTAAAGGATGTACCAAGGGTGCCAAAGTTCGTTCCGAGGTTGGGAACAACCTCCAATCACTTTTTGAGGGTTTCCAAAGGAAGAAATAGACCATGAGAAAGGAGATAGATGTCCCGTTAGCTCAAGGATTGGATGTATCAAATTTCTCAAGGATGTACCTAGGGTTACATAGTCTATTTTGGAGTAGGGAATCACCTTCAATCACTTCCCAAAGATTCTTAAAGGAATAAAGGAACCATGGGTAATAAGATAAGGGTCCTGGTAGCTCAAGGATTGGATGTACCAAATTTTTTTAAAGGATGTATCAAATTTTTGTCAAAGATTTACCAAATTTTGTAAGGGGTGTACAAAGGGTGACAAAGTCTATTCCGAGGTAGGGAACAACCTCCATTCACTTCTTGAGCATCTCCAAATGAAGAAATGAACCATGAGAAGGGAGATAGGGGTCCAAATAGCTCAAGGATTGAATATATTAAATTTTCTCAAGGATGTACCTAGGTTTCCAAAGTCCATTTCGGAGTAGGGAACAACTTCCAATCACTTTCCAAAGATCCCTAAAGAAATAAACAGACAATGGGTAATAAGATAGGGGTCTTGGTTGCTCAAGGATTGGACCTACCAAATTTTTTTTAAGGATGTACCAAATTTTGTGAAGGATGTACCAAATTTTGTAAAGAATGTACCAAGGGTGCTAAAGTCTGTTCCGAGGTAGGGAACAACCTCCAATCACTTCCTAAGGGTTCTAAAGGAAGAAATGGAGCATGAGAAGAGAGATAGGTGCCCCGTTAGCTCAAGGATTGGAGGTATCAAATTTTCTCATGGATGTACCTAAAGTTCCAAAGTTCGTTTCAGAGTAGGGAACAACCTTCAATCACTTTCCAAAGACCCTTAGGGGGTGTTTGGTACGTCGGAATAGGGAATGAAAATAATATTTTGTTTCTTTTCCTATTTCTTAGTGGAATGGAATGAATTTGATGATTCCATTTCTAGCATTTGGATGAACTTAGGAATGCAAGATTGGAATGATTATTTGTTTTCTTTCCAATGTTTGATAATAATAGGAATGGAAATGAAAAAGAAATAAATTTACAATAATATCCTTACATATAATTTAAAATATTTTTTTATTTTTACTTTTATTTTAAAAAAATAAAATTTGAGAGGTTTTTTGTTATTAAATAATAAGACTAAAAAATATATATATACTCAATAAATAAAAAATTAACCATAAAAAATCGTATAACCCTAATGCACAAATATTCAATTATTATTTTTATTAAAAATTTGAATAATTTTTAACCCGAAAACGCAGTAGATTTTCTACGAGACGGCAGAATCCATAGCTTTAACTAGGAAAGGAAGATGCCGATAATAATAAACAAAGGGGAAAAAAAACCAAAAGTTTTGTTTTTGTTTGTTTTTTTCTTTTTATTTTTTTCCTAACCATTAAAAATTTTCAATATTGTAAACACGTGAAATCGAAAAATCTTTTTCCAACCATTTCAATTTTTCTCTCCAGTTTCTATTAATACAAGATAAAGAAACATCAAAGATTCCAAACATAAATTAATAAAAAAAAATTAATCGATTTATAGAGAAGAAGAAACACATATAAAGAAGTAGAAGAAGAAAGAGAAAATAAGGTAAACTTGATCGAAGATGTAGAAGGGAGTTTTCAGAACCTAGTTGCAGCAAACAATGACGAATCCTAGATCCAACAATCAAAATGAACATCCAAAACCCTATAAATTAGAAATTGATTTTTTTTTTTTTAAATATCATGGAAGGTTTAATTGATTCAATTTGGAAGAATCACTTGTTGCAGATAATTGGATGATGAATGGGTCTCTAGCTTTGCAAAGAAGATAAGAAGTGGATGATGAATGGATCTCTACCTTTACAAAGAAGATAAACATCAGGTTTGAAGAACAAGATAAGAGGGTAAAATAGTAATTTAGGTTATTTTATATTATCAAATAAGTTTAATGAATCAGAATACCACCTACTTTTAATGAATGCAAATCCGACTCATAAGTTGGATTTGATTTCTGCCGGAATAATTTTATATTTCATTTCCACCTTCTTAACATTTATCCAAACACAGGAATAAGGGAGAAAAGGAATGAGATGTCTATTCCCACTCCCTATTCCCGTGTACCAAACACCCCCTTAAAGGAATGAACATACCATGGGTAATAAGATAGGGGTCCTAGTAGTTTAAGGATTGGATGTACCAAACTTTTAAGGATGTACCAAATTTAGTGAAAAATGTATCAAATTTTGTAAGGATGTACCAAGGGTGCTAAAGTTCATTCCAAGGTGAGAAACGACCTCCAATCACTTCCCGATGGTCTCCAAAGGAAGAAATGGACCATGGAAAGGGAAATAGGTGTCCCATTAGCTCAAGGATGTACCTAGGGTTCCAAAGTCTGTTTTGGAGTAGGGAATCACCTTTAATCACTTCCCAAAGACCCCTAAAGGAATAAACAAACCATGGATAATAAGATAGGGGTCCCGGTAGCTCAAGGATTAGATGTACCAAATTTTTTTAAAGATATACCAAATTTTTTTAAAGATGTATCAAATTTTTTCAAAGATGTACCAAATTTTGTAAAGGATGTACGAAGAGTGCCAAAGTCCATTCCAAGGTGGAGAACAATCTCCATTCACTTCTTAAGGGTCTCCAAAGTACATCCTTGAGAAAATTTGATACATCCAATTTTTGAGCTAATGGGACCCCTATCTTCCTTCTTATGGTTCATTTATTCCTTTGAACACCATCAAGAAGTGATTGGAGATCCGTCCCCACTTTAGAATGGACTTTGGCCCCCTTGGTACACAATTTACAACATTTGGTACATCTTTCACAAAATTTGGTACATCCTTAAAAAAATTGGTATATCCAATCCTTGAGCTATCAGGACCCCTATCTTATTACCCATGGTTTGTTTATTCCTGTATGTATCTTTGGGAAGTGATTGGATGTACCAAATTTTCTTAACAATGTAACTAGTGTTCCAAAGCTCATTTCGGAATAGGGATCAATGACCTCCAATCACTTTCCAAATATCCTTAAAGAAATAAACAAACCATGTGTAATAAGATAAGGGTTTCGGTAGTTCAAGGATTGGATGTACCAAATTTTTTTTAAGGATGTACCAAATTATTTGAAGGATGTACCAAATTTTGTAAAGGATGTACCAAGGAGACCAAAGTCCATTCCAAAGTGAGGAACAACCTCTAATCACTTCCTAAGGTTTTCCAATGGAATAAATGGATGATATGAAGGAAGATAGGCGTCCCGTTAGCTCAAGGATTGGATGTATCAAATTTTCTTAAGGATATACCTAGGGTTCCAAAATCTGTTTCAGAGTAGGGAACGACCTCCAATCACTTTCCAAAGATCCTTAAAGGAATGAACGGACCATAGGTAATAAGCTAGGGGTCCCAGTACATCAAGGATTGGATAAACCAATTTTTTTTAAGGATGTACCAAATTTAGTGCTGGATGTACCAAATTTTGTAAATGATGTACCAAATTTTGTAAAGTATGTACCAAGATTGCCAAAGTCCATTCTAAGGTGGAGAACGACCTCCAATCACTTGTCGAGGATCTCCAAAGGAAGAAATGGACAATAGGAAGGGACATAGGTGTCCAATTAGCTCAAGGATTGGATGTATCAAATTTTCTAAAAGATGTACCTAGAGTTCTAAAGTCCGTTTCGGAGTAGGAAACGACCTTCAATCAGTTTCCAAAGATCCCTAAAGTAATAAATGGACCATGGGTAAAAAGATAGGGGTCCTCGTAGCTCAAGGATTGGATGTACCAAATTTTTTAAAGGATGTACCAATTTTTGTGAATGATGTACCAAATTTCATAAAGGATGTAACAAGGGTGCCAAAGTCCATTCCAAGGTAGGGAACAACCTCCAATCACTTTTCGAGGATCTTCAAAGGAAGAAATGGAGCATGGGAAGAGAGATAGGTGTCCCATTAGCTCAAGGATTGGAGGTATCAAATTTTCTCGTGGATGTACCTAAGGTTCTAAAGTTCGTTTCGGAGTAGGGAACGACCTCCAATCACTTTCCAAAGATCCCTAAAGGAATGAACAGACCATATGTAATAAGATAGGGGTCCTGGTAGTTTAAGGATTGGATGTACCAAACTTTTTTAAGGATGCACCAAATTTTGTGAAGAATGTGCCAAATTTTGTAAAGGATGTACCAAGGGTGCCAAAGTCCATTCCAAGGTGGGGAACAACCTTCAATCACATCCTGATGGTCTCCAAAGGAAGAAATGGACCATGGGAAGGGAAATAGGTCTCCCATTAGCTCAAGGATGTACCTAGGGTTCCAAAGTCTGTTTTGGAGTAGGGAATCACTCTAATCACTTCCCAAAGATCCCTAAAGGAATAAAAAAACCATGGGTAATAAGACAAAGGTCTCGGTATCTCAAGGATTGGATGTACCAAATTTTTTTAAGAATGTATCAAAATTTTTCAAAGATGTACCAAATTTTGTAAAGGATGTATGAAAGGTGACAAAATCCATTCCGAGGTGGGGAACAACCTCCATTCACTTCCTAAGGGTCTCCAAAGAAAGAAATGAACCATGAGAAGGAAGACATGTGTTCAATTAGCTCAACGATTGAATGTATCAAATTTTCTCAAGGAAGTACCTAAGGTTCCAAAGTCTGTTTCAAAATAGGGAACGACCTCCAATCACTTCCCAAATATCCCTAAAGAAATAAATGAACCATGGGTAATAAGGTAGGGGTCCCGGTAGCTCAAGGATTGGATTTACCATTTTTTTTAAGGATGTACCAAATTTTATGAAGGATGTACCAAATTTTGTAAAAGATGCACCAAGGAGGTCAAAGTTCATTCTGGAGTGGTGAACAACCTCCAATCACTTTCTAAGGATGTTTAAAGGAATAAATGGACGATAGGAAAGAAGATAGGTATCCCGTTAGCATAAGGATTGGATGTATCAATTTTTCTTAAGGATATACCTAGGGTTCAATAGTCCATTTCAGAGTAGGGAATGACTTCCAATCACATTCCAAAGATCCCCAAATGAATAAACGATCCATGAGTAATAAGATAGGGATCCCGGTAGCTCAAGGATTGGATGTACCAAATTTTTTTAAGGATGTCCCAAATTTTGTGAAGGATTTCCAAATTTTGTAAAGGACGTACCAAGGTCCGTTCCAAGGTGGGGAACGACCTTCAATCATTTCTCTAATGTCTTCAAATGAAGAAACGGACCATGGGAAGGGTGATAGGTGTCCTATTAGGTCAAGGATTGGATATTTCAAATTTTCTCATGGATGTATCTAGGGTTCCAAAGTTCGTTTCAGAGTATGGAACGACCTCCAATCACTTCCAAAGATCCCTAAAGGAATAAAAGAATAATGGTTAATAAGATAGGGGTCCCAGTAGCTCAAGGATTGGATGTACCAATTTTTTTTAAGGATGTACCAAATTTTGTGAAGAATCTACTAAATTTTATAAAAAATGTACCAAATTTTGTAAATGATGTACAATGATTACCAAAGTCCATTCCGAGGTGGGGAACAACCTCCAATCACTTCCCGAGGGTCTCTAAAGGAAGAAATGGACCATGGGAAGGGAGATAGGTGTCATGTTAGCTCAAAGATTGGATGTATCAAATTTTCTCAAGGATGTACCTAGGGTTCCAAAGTCCGTTTTGGAGTAGGGAACAACCTCCAATCACTTTCCAAAGATGCCTAAAGGAATAAACGGACCATGGGTAATAAGATAGGGGTCTCGGTAGCTCAAGGATTGGATGTACCAAATTTTATAAAGGATGTACCAAATTTTGTAAATGATGTATTAAATTTTGTAAAGGATGTAACAAGAGTTCCAAAGTTCATTCCGATGTGGGGAATGACCTCTAATCACTACCTTACGGTCCTCAAAGGATAATATGGACCATGGGAAGATAGATAAGGGTTTTGATAGCTCAAGGATTGGATGTACCAAAATTTCTTAACAATGTGCCAAATTTCCTTAAGGATGTACCTAGAACCTCCAAAGTTCATTTCAGAGTAGGGAACAACCTCTAATTACTTATTAAAGATCCCTAAACAAATAAACAAACCATGAGTAATAATATAGAGGTCCTAGTGACTTATGGATTATATGTACCAAATTGTTTTAAGGATATACCAAATTTTGTGAAAAATGTACCAAATTGTCTTTAAGATGTACCTTGGGTTCCAATATCTATTCCAAGGTAGGGAACAACTTGCAATTTCTTCTTGAGGGCCCCTAAAGGAATATATGAACCATGAGAATGAAGATAGGGATCTTGGTTCTTCTAAGAATGGATATAATTCGGATTCCAAAGTTTGTTTTGGGGTGGGTGAGGATCTCCAATTACTTATCGTGCGTCCCAAAGGAATATATACACTATGATAAGTATGATAGTGGTTCTAGTTCCCCTAAGCATGAATTTACCTTTTTTTTTTTTTTTTTTTTTAAGGATGTACCTATTTTATATGAGATTAATATAAAAGGTTAAATACTATTTCTTTTTATGAAAAATAAATTTTCTTTTATATTTTATTTTAATTTAAAATTAAGGATTTTAACTAAACAAAAGGTTAGATCCACAATCAAATTAAAATTATAAGAAAAATGATAAAAGCACCATCACTTATTGTGATTTTGATATGATAAATTTAAAATAAAAATTAATAGAAAAATAATGTAAATAATAAAATAGTATTACAAAGATATTTTTACTTTTACATGTGATAGAAGTTACAAAATAAATAAATCCTTTGTTTAGTATTAATATAAAAAACCTTATAGCATAAACCTCTAAATAATAAAATAGAATATTTAAATTTAAAACTTAATTTATCAAATGTATTATTATAATTAATATTTAAAAATCATCAAGTATATTATTTGTGGAATAATATTTTCATTTTTGTCCATTATATATATATATATATATATATATATATATACATATTATTTAATTTGCTATATTAACTATTTATTATATATTATCATTTTAAGTTTAATATGTCAAAAAAATAATTAAAATCAATAAATATGGAGAAATTAGAGAGTAAAAAAATTAAAATTAAAGAATTTTTATGAGAAAATACATAAGCATATTAAAAAGAATATAAAGTAAAAATAGAAAAATAATAATAAAAACAATAATAGGTGACAATGGATTATGGTGGAAGGATAAGAAAAAAAAAAGGGGAACGTGGCAAGTGGTAAGCGAAATATACTGATGTGAGAGAAATAATAAAAATAAATTACACATGTACTTGTCAACATGTGGTATTAAATTAGTGTGTATTTTGTCCTTTACTTTTGAGGATAATTGTTGAACCAATTTGAAAGCACTATTGGAATGCATGAATAGGCAATATTTTTTCCTATTTAACACTAAAATTAAAAAGCAAAAAACAAAGTTCTAAAATCTTATAGTTTTTTTAGTTGATGTATGGTTGCATGATTTCCCCTAAAATATATTAGTTTCTATATGAATACAAGAAATATTATAGTTTCAGATACTATAATTGAAATATGAATGGAAATTGAGAAAGCAATCAACATTTATTTAGGTTATATTTGGTTCTTGGAAAATATTAAGGAAAGAAAAAAGAAAAATGATTTTCTCATGTTTAGTTATTCTATAAAAAAAAAATATTAAAGAAAATCAAATATAATTAAAACTAGTTAGAAATTTACATATTTGAAAATTTATTTAATCTTTATGTTGATAAGTTAAAATAAATAAAATGATGATTAGGTAAAAAAAAAATATTTTTAATTTTCTTTCACATTTTATTTCTTTCTATTTTTTCTTTGCATTTTCTTTCCCTTGCATATTCCTTCAAATTTTTGGAGAACCAAACATAACTTTAATTTCTTAAGTAACAATTTTTGCATTGAATTCATAACTTGGGAAACATTAGAACTTTCTTTTACACTTTCACTCTATGTCTCTCTTTCAGTTGTAGTTGTAGTTGTAGTTCTAGTTAGACCCTAAGGCTATGTTTGGTTCTTGAAAATTTTGAGGGAAAGAAAATAGAGAGGAAAAATGGAAGAATAGAAAAAATAAAGGAAAATAAAAAATTGATTCAAAATTAATAAATTATTTTTATATGTTTTTTTAAACTTATTTCACTTAGTTTCCTCTATTATATAAAGAGTAAATAATTTTAAAATGTATAAATCTCTAACTAATTCTAATTATATTTAATTTTCTTTTTAAAAAATTATGATAAAACCAAATATGAGAAAATCATTTTCTTTAGTATTTTTTTTCTTTTCTTAATAGTTTTTAGAAATCAAACATAGCCTAAAGTATATAAGAAAATTGTAAGTATATCTGTAATGGTAAATGCCACTCAAAATGTAACTAATTTGATTATTCCAACCCTATTTTGGCATTGTTCATATAGCTAGCAACCATAATGAGGTCATTATTATATTTTGATAACTAAAGTTTGTATGATTCAAATAATTGGCATTAGAATTAAAGTAATTATTTACATAACTAGAATTTCAATAAGTGTTAAGGACAAACAAATTGAGGGTATATAATCAGGGAGAGAGAGAAAAATGGAAAAAGAAAAACATTAAGGTGAAAACTTGTGACACACAGTTGGTTGCATGTATCCCACGTAATTAAATATACAGAAAGAGTTGTTGTGGTTACCCATCCAAGTGAAACTGAAATATTAGCTTCAACTCCCAAAGGCATATGAGCAATTGGTCGTTGGATAGCATCTTCCGTGTCACATATTGCTTGTAGGAGTCTATTAACCACAGCATCCCCACCGAATATTTGGTGAAGTGGTAACATATAAATATGGGTTGAAAAGAAACCCATAGGTTATGTCTGTTTTTCGGAAAATACTAAGGAAAGAAAAAAAATACAAAGGAAAATGATTTTTTCATGTTTGATTGTCCTATGAAAAATATAAAAGAAAATCAAACATAATTGAAACTAATTAAAAACTTATGTATTTTTAAATTATTTAATTTTTATATTAATGAGTTAAAATAAATAAAATAAGTTTGAAGTAACAAAAATAATAATTTATCGATTTTTAATCTATTTTTTATTTTCCTTCACTTTTTCTTTCCTTATACTTTTTCTTTATATTTTCTTTTCCTTGCATTTTCCTTCTAATTTTCTGTGAACCAAACATAGTCTATGTATATTTTAATAAAATACCCTCCATAATTCAACTTACTAATATCCGTATTCTCTTTCGACGCGAAATCCTACCAGTAGGAAGAGCTAAAGGTTTTTTCATTTCTTTTACCAACTGATCATGGCCAACTTCTGAAATATCATAGACCTGAAAAGATTAAAAATGAGCATGTTGTATGAAAAGAATAATACTTGACCATAGAACCTTATCATTTCCAAAGACGCTGAGGTAGGATGGAAACATTCCTTAGCCAACATATCAACTTCTTTGCAATCCATCATTATCCGAATGCCACGTTCCCGGAAATACCACAACGGCAAGTCCTTGACCCTAGATTTCAATAAAGTTATTTGGTGTTATTAGGTTGTTGTATTTGTAATTAACTTAACTTAGAAATTTGGCGAACTAATCAAATAAATCAAGAGTAATACAAGTAGAAAATGACCTCCCAACGGTGAGCTCCAGTAGAATGGATTTCAAGGTTCTTTCAGCCAACGGCAAGCCATGACACTGCTCTATAACTTTGCAATCTATGTTGCCATCACATTGCTTCAACAATCTCCTCAAAATCTATGTCTCCTCTCAATGTTTTTGATAGGTCGATCCGAATCCTGTGATAGGGGAAGCCTTCCTCCTCAATGTCTTCAAGAATCCTTCTCATCAGACTAGTCTTACCAGAACCTCCCCATTTTCTTAACTGATCCGTCATTACAGCTTCTCGCATCCGCAAGCCAATTTTTTATCTTCACCTTTTGTTCATTAAATCCATGGCCATACCAATGTTGTTCGTCATACCAAAATTTGTCTCTTCCATCATCCTGTGGAACGCTGGACGATGAACTCTCTGCTGCATCACTTGTATGAAGAAGAAGCTTTTTCTTTATTTGAAGTAGCTTCCTTCTCCTTTTGCAGAGGAACCAAAGCTCAGGAAGAGAGTAGCGGCCACGTGACCCACCACCTTCCTTGATTTGCTTTTTGCGCTTCTCCGAGAAGATGATGCAATCCTCCAACGTGCTGATGAGGTCGTAAAGGCAATCTTTCATTCTAATGGGAGTAAATCGGTCGATGCTCGTACCCTCCAAAACAGCTTTAATATTTTGAAAATAAGAAGGGAGGGGGATCTCCTCAACTGGACTCTCTTCCTCCTCTGCCTCCTGTAAGTCATCCATAAATTTGTTCTTCAAGAATTGCAGAATATCTGCAGACATGTTTGGAGGCTGTCGAAATGTTAATTTGGAGGCTGATGTCTCAATCTCACACTCACATACTTCTAATTGGGCTCTCCTCCTTCCATCAAAATAATTTCTTTTCTTTCAAGGCTTTCGGAAAAGTACGAAAAGCAAAAGAATTAAAGAAAGGAATACAAAGCAAAAAAGAAAATGCTTTATCCATCCCCTTGCATTCTTGTCGCTTCAACTGGAATCCACCTTACATTCTATTGGAAAATGGTAGCTAAAGTTGGGTGAGTCTTCAACTGCAAAGAATTAATGTACTGAGAAAGATTTTTTCTCTCCGTTTTACTTTTTATAGACAATGTATTGGTGAGAAATTTTAAAATTAAAATAAAATAAAATTTTAAACGAGGCAGAAAATTTTCTATTTTCTTTTCCAAACAAGACTCTCCATATGGATATGCATGTCAATTGGTTGTTACTTTACACAAGATATATCTCATATCTTATCATAGTTAGATATGCTTTCAATATTAAAATGGGTTATGATTTTGAGTAACTTATGTCTAAAGAAAGGAATTTTTTAATTTTGAAAAAAGAGAACATAATCCTTACACCATTGAAAGGGGAAGGTATAATCAATAAAGGAATGAAGAGGTATTTATTTCATGACCCAAAAACCCACTCCAAGGGTATGACTGTCATTTCACATATCAAGTTCGAAGGTTTAAAGTGAAAATGATATAAACATTCATCTTGTAATTAGAAATTATTAATTACTAAATTCCTGTTCATAGTAGTAGAACAAAAATTCTAAAATATTCAGATATCAACTTTTAAACCAATATATCAATAGGATTATTGTCCAAATAACTCTAAACTTAAATCATTTAAACAGAAAATTGAATTTTAATATCTAAACAATGTCCAAAATAAAGTTTGAACCAAAATCCTAACAAAGAAATTCCCCAACCTAACTATCACTCCTTGCCTGAATCGAGAGTACATGAAAAATTATCAATAAAGGGGAATGAGCTCAAAGCCCAATAAAGAACTTTAATACAGTTTCATAAATCAAATAATTTCAATCATACTTACAAATAGGAGATATAGTGTAAAATCATTTTCATAAAAATGTTTAAGTACAAATATGTTAATACATTTTAAAGTGTTTAATAAAACATTTTCATATATATCAAAACCACTTCACTTCAAATCCAAATCAAACACATTCAAATATTTTCATTCTAGTTATCATATAACAAATGATGTCCAATTAAGTGGGACTTTACAAATAAGTGGTTAATTTCAAATTTGTTCCATTGAAAGTGAACAAAACCAAAAGTCAACAATTATAACCCATTGACTAAGATCATATAATATCAACTATTATAATCCGTTGACTACGGCCATAGAAATGTTAACTATTATAACTCATTGACTATGGTCATATAAACCAGAGTCAAATACTTTATTTCATTAATTCAAACTTACAAAACAAAATCTCTCATCTCCACAATTTTCATTTTTCATAAACAAATAAAATGTTTAAACATTTTTCATGCAAAACATAGATTTGATCCATGCATAAAAATAAAAAATATTATTTTTACACATTTCAAAATACAATATAAAAAGAAAAATATTTCCTTTTGCAAAATCTGCATTAATTTCCCTTACCTTGAAGAAGAATTCAAAATCTTGAAGAATTTAGCTAGAAGAATTTGCTCATCACCTAACATAATATCATACGCCACATTTATTATTGATTATTTATCTAAAAATATAAATTTAAGAATCCTAAAAATATTTTATTTAGTTTTAGCAATTCTAATTAATTTCCTATATTAACATTATTATCAATAATATTATTTTCAACTTCCTAATCAATAATACATTAATTTAGTGAGTTTCCAATTTTTTAATAAAATTCATATTCCATTCTAATTTTACCCTAACTATATATTTTTATATGCTTCAATTAAATTAAAACTTACACCAAAAACTATTATTATTATTATTATTATTATTATTATTATTATACCTTTTTCTTTTCCACTTTTTATCACTTGACCTTTTTTTTCCCAACAACTCTACAGCAGCTCCACTATGCTAGTTAATTTCCCTCCATTCTTTTTTTTTTTTTTTTTTTTTTTCTCACTTCCTTTGTAGGCATCAACTCTCCAGCCTTTTCCATTTTTTTTCTTTTGATAATAGGGCACGCCACTCCAACCTTCTTCCCTTTCCAATTTGATTTTTATTTTTATTTTCTTCTATTTTTTTCTATTAATTCAAATATTCCAAACTTTCCGATCTTTATTAATAACTCTATTCATATTCATAAACTTTTAATCTTTTTATCTAAAATTAATTTAACAAACCCTAATCTATATTGAAATCTTCTAAATAATATTTAAAGTGTTCAAAACTAATTAATATAAATAAAATATTAATTTAAGGATTAAAATCTTACCTAAAAAATTGATCTTTAACCCTAAATCTCCAATTCCTCAACCCTATGCTCTCTGATATTTCTGATATTTATGTAAAAAGGTTTTATGAGTAGAGAAGATAAGAAAGATCTAATTTATACCTAAAGATTTTAAATACGAAAAGACCTTTCTACCCTTATTAAATTAATTAATTAATTTCTAAATTATCATTTTACCCCTAAATCGGGTTTGGGGCATTACAATTTATGCTACCTATGTCTTACCCAAAGAATGGTCATTATATATTTTAAATATAAGAAAACATATTTACCCGCTTTATACAATCACTTTTGGATCATTAGGTGTTGAGAATAGTTATCTTTATTTAGGGAGGATTATGTGCAGACTTTCATAGATTTCAATGTTTAAATTAATGCATATTTAGAGGTCACTTCACATAAAGCAATACTATTTTTTCATCTTAATTGTCAAGATGTATGCTAAGTAATTAATTTAGTTACTTATGGTTCTCTTTTTCTTTCATAGCTTCAATTAGTGGAATAAAGTTAGATATGATTCAATATTTATGATTACCTGAAATTTGAGCCCAAGACACTATGGTTATACACCACAATTATTCCACATATAAAGCCCAAAGGCTTGATTTGAGAGTGACCCAACAAGTTAGAAGAATTAGCAACATTCTAATAACAAAATGGGTCTCAAGTAATAATTATGAGAACCAAGCATCTTACAAGGAATTGTCTTTCTGATTAAAATCCATGACAAATTTCCCAAAATAATAAGAGTAAAAATAAACCATTAATAACAAAAAAACAATCGATTAAACTAGTCTAATAGTATACCATGTCACTCCTTCCCAAAATCAAGTGTACTTAAAAAAATTTAATAGTAGAAGTGAACTCGAAAGCCCAATAAAGGCCTTCATTTTACAAAATTTTAAGGAATGTTGGTAACATGACTCCAATCATAAGTAAACATGTACCACATGTTTTACTTTTAGAATAGTCTCAATACAAATTTTTTGATGAGTGTGGATGTATTAAAAAATTATAGTTGTTAAAAAAGGTGTCCATCGTGATGGGATTTATAGAAGTGGTTAGCTTTAAATATTCTTTACATGTTGATGAGTATAATCAAAACTAATCTAATGGTATACCATATATCAATAACTACCCGAGTGATTGGGTTGACAAACCATCATTATGCTCATAGGGGATAATAAAGACTAATATCCTCAAAGATAAAAGCTAAACTTCTTTTCCTTTATTGATTAGGATTAGATAACTAGAATGCACATACAAGACAAAATATAAACAATTAAAAAATAATTCCCAATTTAATTATCTAAACATTTTTTTTTCTAGAATTTACAAAAGAAAATACTTGATCATTGGCAACTAATATTATTTTCACAAAATACTCGTACCTTAGCTCAATAATTCCAAAAGAATGAAATTGTAAAAAATTTTATGAATCATAGAGAGATTTACAGGAAATTTTCAAACTAAAACACTAAAAATTATTATACTTTAAGTATACCTTTATTTATTATTATTTAACCATTTACCAAAATTTGGTAAATAAATTCATATAATTTTAATTACTTAAGTTGACTAGCTGTGGACCCCGCATTTTGGCTCATGCGTTTCCCACTCGATGGTGAGCTCGATTTTATCTTGAAAATTGATTTTTATTGATTAAGAAAATGACTTGGAGTCGCCACTTATTTTTGTTTTATTTTTAAAAGGGTAAACAAAATAAGAAAGAAAACCCTAAGTGCGACTCCTCATTTTGGAAAAGGTGATCTACGAAAAACCGGATCGGGCTCGGGGGTCAGGTTACTTATCGGGAAGGTACGGTAAAGACCATAGCACCCCTCTAAGTCCCTAAAGTCGGGTCTCTACTAATAAAATGAAGCTGTTGTGACAATTGATGTGAAAATCAATGAATACTCAGGGTGATCATGCACGTGTGAGAATCGGGACATGCATAGACAACAATTAAAGGGAAAATGGGTACGTACCTGGGCCACGAGCCACCATGCGCTATCAATAGAGAGGGTTAGTACACCATATAGAGCACAAAACATATCACACACATCACCAAACAGGGATTAAAATTGTTCGAAGGAAAACTGGATTTTTGAAACTCATTTGAGAATCGGAATCTTAGAGATTATTTGAAAATTGGATTCTTAGGAATTAGATGCAAGAATGAGAACTTTTAGAAATTAAATTTGAAAGAAAATTGGGATTTTGAAGAATTATTTGAAAGTTCGGGATTTTTAAGAAAAATTAAGTTACGAAAATTGGGATTATGGGAGTTAAATTTTGAAAGGGATCAGAATCGTAAGTTATTTGAGACGTAGAAATTATGAAAGTTGATGTATAAAAATGGGAGATCTTAGAAATCATTCGAAGGCGGAATTTATAGAAATAATGAATAAGGTGATAATGATAACGATAATAATAAGTAGCGGGGTAAATACGGGAATTGGAGCATGGGAAACTGAAAATTAAGTTCGGAGATAGGACAATTGGAGTTTTAAATAGCTAAATTTAGAAATCGGAATTTTGAAGAATTAGACTTTAATGATTGAAATTTTTAAGAGAAATGAATGAGTAAGTATGGGATGATGTTTCTAATTGATCAAAACGATATTTGGACGGATGAATAGCGAATGGTGAGATTTGTGAGATTTAAAAATAAATTGAAAAATCGGATTTTGATGAAAGTGATATTTGAACGGATGAAAGTGAATAATGGGATTTTGAAAATTAATTTTGAAAGTCGGGCTTTTGAATAATTGAACTCTAATTATTGGAATTTTTAGAAGAAAGAAACACGTAAACGTGGAATTTATAATAATGATAACAAAGATGATATTTAAATGAATAAAAGTGAAGGGTGGAATTTTTTAGTCTAAAGGTTAAATTTGGAAATCCGGTTTTGAAAAGTTGAATTTTAATGATTGAAATAAATAAATGAACAAATATGGAATAACGATACTTATTAACAGAAATAATGTTCAAACGAATAAAATAGTGGAATTTTTATAATTAAAAATTTGAATTAGGGCGTTAGATTTTTAAAGGATTAGGCTTTGAATAAATAGGTAGGTACGGGATTATAATACTAATTAACAAGAATAATATTTAGGCGAATAAAGATGAATAGTAGAATTTTTGGGATTGAAGTTTTAATTCAGAGATTGGATTTTTGAAGAATTGGATCCTATATAAATAAATAGATGTGGAACAAGAATCCTAATTAGCAAGAATAAAATTTAGACGAATAATGGAATTTCTGGGATCGAAAGTTGAATCAAGACAGGGGGTTTTCAAAAGATTAGACTTGGAGTAGATATGGAATAATGATTCTAATGGGTGAGGATAAAATTTAGACGAATTGTAGAATTTTTAGGATTGAAAAATTAAATTAAAACATGAGATTTTTGAAGAACTAGGTTTTAAATAAATAGATGAGTATGGGATAATAATCCTGCTCGACAAAAATAAGATTTAAACGAATTACTGAGAAACTAAATTAAGACGGGATTTTTGAGGGATTAGATTTTGAATAACTAAATAAACATGGGATAATAATTCGATTTATGAAAATATGATCTAAACAAGTATTTGAAGAATTAAATTAAAAACACGGGATTGGAAGGGTTAGGCTAGATGAATAAATGAATGTATAAGATAATAATTCCCATTGATGGACATAAGATTTAAACGAGTATTTGAAGAATTAAATTAAAACATGTGACTTTTTTGATAGATTGGACTTTGAATAAAATAATAAATATGGGATAATGATTTATGAAAATATGATTTAGACAAGAATTAAATTAAGACTTAGGATTTTTGAAGGATTGACATAGATAGATAGGAGAAAATAGGATAGTAATTCTAGTTTGATAAAAAGGAGTATTTGAAGATTAAGTTAAAACATGTGATTCTTTTATGGATTAGAACTTTGAATAAATACTAAATACGGGATAATGATTCGATTTATGAAAATAAGATTTAAACAAGTACTTGAAGAATTAAATTAAAGCATGAGATTTTTGGAGGATTAGTATAGATAATTAAATGAATATAGGATAGTAATTGATGATCATAGGATTTAAACGAATATTTGAAGAATTAAATTAAGACATGGGATTTTTGAAGGATATTTGAAAATTGAAGTCTTAGAGATTATTTGAAAATTGGGTTTTTAGAAATTAAATGTAAGAATGAGATTTTTAGAAATTATCAAATAGATAAATATAGAATAATGTTACTAATTAGAAAAACGATATTTGGACGGATGAAAAGTGGATGGTGAAATTTGAGATTGAAGATTAAATTAGGGAGTCAGGATTTTGAAGAATTGAACTTTGATGATTGGGTTTTTAATGAATTGAATAAATAAATATAGAATATTAATAATAGTAATAAAATAAGTAAGCGTGACAATTGAAATATCGAGAATCAGAAATTAAATTCAAAAATCGAAATTTTGAAAAATCGTTCGAAGGTGGAAATTAGAAAATGAACAGATAAATAGATAAAATAAAATAATAACGATAGAAGTAGTAAAGATTTAATGGACGAATGTGAAAATTGGATTTTTTTTTTTTAAGGTTAACTTTTGGGAAATTGAGAATTCGGAAATTATTTGAAAAACGGAAACCCGGAAAATTAGATTTACGAAAAGAATTTTTGAGGAATTAAATTTTGAGAATGAAGATTTTGAAAGTTAAATTCGAAAGTTAAAAGGGGAATCGGAAATTAAACTTTGGTTTCAAATATGAAGAATTTGCATAAAATAAACAAAACGAATAAATGAATATGAAGCTAAAAGGGGAGTGGACGTTAGGGAGATGGGCCAAAGCTGGCCATGTAAGACCATGCAGAGTGGAGTCCCGAACTTGGGGATTTGTGAGGCGGCAAGAAATAAAGGATTTTCAATACGTCAAACTCCACCAGCGGTTTGAACATCACTGGTTTGTGCTTCCTGTAACTCGGGCTCCACCTCTTCGACACCTCACCACCTAATGCTCCTGGAAAGGTCGCCGCATTCCCGTTCAGCACCATTTAGTCTTGAAGCGCTGATGCATCGGACCTATACACCCACGAATCCACCATCATAGACGGCGGCAAGGGTGGAACCTTCTTGCTTTGGTGGCTAGAGAACCACCTTAATGACCGCATCAAAGACAGTCTTCACGTTCTTGATGACTCCAACAGCAACAGTTTGACGCATGTCACGAACAACAAAACGACCAAGGAAACAGAGCATGAAGAATGAAAACCAAAAAAAGAAAAAAAAAGAAGAAAAAAAGTGAAGGCCACATTTCGTGTTTCTTTCAAGGGGCTTAGGTTGGCTGGAGGAGCATAAGCAAATTCAAACAAACAAAGGCAACCAAAGTCCTCACATAACACACAGTAAATAGGAAAAAAAAAAAAAAAACTTATAGTCCCAAACCAAGAATAGGGAACTCCAAAGAAAGAAATCAACAATAACAATTATCTGAGCAATCTAATATCAATGCAAACAAATATATGCCCTCTGTCATTCAATTTCCAGACATCCAGACAAGATCCCAAATCTAGCAAAAATTCATACGTACCTAAAAGATAATGGGAATGGAAAAGGAGTCTACAACAAATGCACCTGGTAGAGCCCTTCTTTCAGCAGGAAAATCCCCACTTACGTGTGGTCTCTGATCTCTTCCTCTTTCTTCCCCCCCCCCCTTTCTTGGCAAGCCCAGCCTCTTTTTCTCGGTCAAAACTCTCCCCGCAAGTCATGGACCTGCTTCCCTGTTCATCTCTCAGCAGGTATGGGCTCTTCAAACTCCAGCATGGCCTCTACCATGCCCATGCTGCCAGTCTTTTCGGGAGAAGAGGGCCCCCACTGCTGCCCGGTATACCAACCTCAAAGGGGGTCTACAAATATGCCCCTCTTCGGTAGAGCTCACGAGTGTAAAGAATGTGAACACTGGAGTGAAAGCAAGTGTGAGTAATGAGTGGAATGAAGTGAACTCTACCGAAGAACCAAGGAGACCCCCATAGGGGCACTAGTGAAACGCAAACTCATTCAGGCTAGCAGACGAACACAAAGGCTCTAATCCTAAAAGAAAACCTATCTCAAAGCGCCTCTGAAGCCACTAAGGACCCAATCTCTCTCTAAGATGTCTCCAAAAGTGACCCAAGAGATCAATGTCAAAGATGAGTAACGGTCGAACCACCTTGGAGTACGAGATGAATATGCAATAAGCACCGGGTAACGAAGTGAGGAAAGCCGAGCAGGAATGCAAAACCCTGAAGGTATGATGTGCAATGCCAGCGAATATGAACGTCAGGAGTTGCGACTCTGAATGACAAGACTGACTCTAAACACTAAACTAAGAAAAATAATAGCTCTGGAAGCCAAACCAAAAAGCTGACTCTAAACACTAAACTAGAAGGCCTATAGGTGAAGACCTATGGTGGCGATGCAACTAAAATGGCCATAGATGTCCGATCTATGGTGGTGAAATCTAAAAGCCCAAGGATGAAAATCCATGGTGGTGATATAACAGAAATGCCCATAGATGAAAATCTATGGTGGTGATAGCTGATCAAAGCCCATAGATGTCTGATCTATGGTGGTGATAACTAAAACAAAGCCCACAGACGAAAGTCTATGGTGGTGAAAACTGATCAAAGCCCATAGATGTCTGACCTATGGTGGTGATATAACAGAAATGCCCATAGATGAAAATCTATGGTGGTGATAGCTGATCAAAGCCCAAGGATGAAGATCCATGGTGGTGAAACTCTCAAAAGCCCAAGGATGAAAATCCATGGTGGTGAAATAACTGAAAGGCCCATAGATAAAAATCTATGGTGGTGAAATCTGAAACAAATGCTCATAGATGAAAATCTATGATGGTGAAAAACTGATCAAAGTCCATAGATGAAAATCTATGGTGGTGATAATCTCAAAGGCCCAAGGATGAAAATCCATGGTGGTGAAATAACTGAAATGCCCATAGATGCCCGCTCTATGGTGGTGATAATCTTGAAGGCCCAAGGATGAAAATCCATGATGGTGAATATGAAACAAAGGGGATGCCCTAAACAAACTGACGGTAAGGGGATGCCCTAAACAAACTGAAAAATAGGGGGATGCCCTAAACAAACTGAAAATAGGGGGATACCCTAAACAAACTGAAAATAGGGGGATGCCATAAGGGATAACTCGTAAAGATCGACAAATGGGTCTGACAACCATGAAATCAAAACGAGACACGGTAAACCCAAAGAGAGGGGGTATGCCCCAGTAGAAAAGCACTAAAGGGGGTATGCCCCAGTGTGACGACTCGCAAAGATCAAGAAATAGATCGAGTAGTGAGAAAATCCGCAAAATATCTAATGAACTGAAGGATGGGGGTATGCCCCAGTGTAAGATAGTAACCAACATAAGACAGAATGTCACCAAACAAGACACCCTGGGATATGCTCAATGATGATGCAATGAACAGGATATACATAGCCTCAATGAATAAACGCTAAAACAAGACCAAACATCACCAAAACTATGCTGACAAAGCAAAACCAAAATAAGGGATCAAACAAATGCTGACCAAAACCCTAAGTCTGAAATGTAAACAAATCAAGACACAATATGGCAACTATCAATATGAGTACATCATCACAAATATATCAATAATCTAACAGGTCCTACCATCACGGAAGATGTTGAACCTAATGCCCAAAGGCATGTGAAAACTCAACCAGAAAGCTCGAGACTAATCTGCATCTTCCTCTGATCAAGAGAAGAGGATAAAGTTAGGTAAGATGATGAAATATGTAAGCTCAAAAGGTGTAAGGCTCTGATAAGATGGGTGTAGGTATAACGGTGTCCAATGTAGGATGTATGGGTGCGTAACAAAGATAAGTGAATATCCAAATCAAACTAGGTACGCTGAGAAGATTGAGCCCAGGGTGTCAATGACTCCATGATCCATCGAAAGCAGCAATCATAAACAGGAGGTAGAATCTCAACGTCAAAATCAGCAAGGTGGGTATGCCCCAGTATGAATGCATCATCTCGAAATGGATAAGCCCTCAGTGCAAGATGAACTCTGGGAAGTATGTGTCTGGCATAAACTAGCATCTCACATAATCATCATCGATGAGTGGGCTATGCCCCAGTGTAGACATCTCCAAATCAAACATCAATGAGAGGAGTAAAACCAATATACATCATCTGATCGAAAAGGATCTCTGCTCCTCAAGGTCATCATGGCAATGTGAAGAGAGTATCTGATCTCCTCTAAAGAAAGAGCATGTCCCAATGTGAACTGGTGTCTCTAAGATCAACCGCCAATGAAAGGGTTATGCCCTAGTATAGGGCAAACCCTGAAGTGAATAAACTCCGCTGCATGCTCTCATAAGTGTCCATCCTGGTCTAATCATCTCAAAAATCTGCTAACAAATGATGAGAAGACTATGCTCTCGTGATCACATCAAAGAAATTGACCAATCATATCTCATACTCCAATGTGAAAATCGCCTCCAAGGAACAGCTATGCCTAAAAACCATCATCGACCGAAAGGGGTATGCCCCTGTGTAAAATACACCAGATGAAATGCGTCAATCCTGTCTCATGCTCCAATGTGAAAAAGGACATCTGATATCCCCCGAGGAATGGACATGGCTCAAAAATCCGTCATCGACTGAGAAGAGTATGCCTCAACATAATGGTTATCCGATAATAAAACTCTCTGAGATGGTATGCCCTAGTGTAAGGCCATACCATAACTCCTGGTCCATCACAATCAGAATGCTCCCGAATCAATCCCAGATATCGCCCACATAAGAGCTATCAAACACAATGCATGATGAGTCAAAAGAACCAGGTGAGCTCAGATCACTCGTCATTGAATGCGCGATCCACGTCATCCACGTGTACAACTGAATCAGACCCATAAATCAAAGGAGCGTCTCTCGGAAGGAAAGCAGGCTGACATCGAAGCGTTGTGAAGTGCAGGCTTAATTGGGTAACTCCCGAAAGGCTCCACGGAGGAAACATCGTGTCAATGTGTATCTCGTAAGTGGGAATGACTGGGCAACTCCCGAGAGGCTCCGCTGCGGAATCATCATAAAGATAGCAAATGTATCATCGTCTCGGCACACGTCTCGCAAATGGGGATAAGTGCACAATCCCACCAAGATCCATAAATCTCATCTAGAACGGTAATATGCCCCAGTATGGGCATCAGATGCACGACAGGTCAGAAACCGGGCGACACAAAATCATCTATCATCGCACATGTAACCTCCGTGAAGATTCGTAAATCTCATCCGAAACGGAAATATGCCCCAGTATGGGCATCAGATGCACGACAGGTCAGAAACCGGGCGACACAAAATCATCTATCATCGCACATGTAACACTGGTCGTCCGAATCCATAACTGAATCATGCACATATATCCAAGATGTACCTTCCAGATGGAGAGGCATGATGGCATCCAAGTGTCGAGAAGTGTGGACCTAGCTGGATGGATCTCGGGGACTCTGTAAGGTAACGATCATGTCCACGTCTCAGTGAGCATCCAGTAAGTGATGATGATCGTGCAAGCCTGTGAGGATCCATAAACCTCCAAATGAAATGGGATATGCCCCAATGTGGCACCAGAGGTATGATAGGTCAAAAATCAGGTGACACCAAATCAATCATCGTCAAACTCGTAATCCCGGTAATCCGAACACAACGGAATCAGACCTGCACATCAAAGAGGCGACTCCCAGAAGAAGAAGCATGACGATATCTAAATATCAACCAGATCTCAATCACTTGTCCAAGTAAAGGCTGCCGAAGACAACATCTGATCCCATGGCCTCAGGGTGGTCTTAAGACACGGGACGTAACGTAGGCCAAGGTGATAAGGTGATAGAAACGAAAGGAAACTAGGCTCAAATACCCAATGATCAAAACTCATGCCCTCATATATGAAATGCAACATGTATAGTGAACCCCATGAGCCATGGACCTGAGGATGCCTAATGTGAATATGATATCGATAAGGAGACAAATGAAGCAAAATGAACTGATAGTGATATGTGTAATGATGATGCGAAGTGAGTATCGAACCCGAGATGGGTTGCTGTAAGAGGAGAATAAGACATGAAGTGAATGAGATGAATCACAAGCAACGATAAAAACGACAGCGAAACAATAAATATGTGAAGAAAGGTGGTAATCTACTCAGATCAAACATGAAGTGAAGTCACATCAATAACGAATATAATGATGGAAAGGACAATGACTCGGAGTCCTTAGGAGAAGGTCACTCATCTCTCTCACAAATAGATAAATCAAAGCAATACAAATAACATGGGATCTCAGAGAGCTCACATACGAACTCCCAATAACGAACATACTCGATAAAAATGACCCCCAAACATCAATATACATACTCAATGATAAAAAATAATACACACCTGCATTTTTTTTTTTTTTTAATCTTTTGTTTTTTCAATTTTTTTTTTTTTTACATATATACAAACACGCGTACCCTGAACATGAACAAATGAACCCCAAAGAGGATATCAATAACAAATGGACACACTCCCAAGTGATAAGGTAACAAACAAACTCTCTCTAACAAGATGACCTTCTCAAACCAAGGATCTCTACACCAGTGTCCGCGAGATAGATGGTGGAAACGATGTGACTATCCTCCATGTGATGAACTGAGGAGGCTCACCACTCAGGGTGGAGAGAATATGAGACAAACAAATAGTAGATAGGATAGGGAAGAAGAGATGAATAACACAACCAATAAGATGAGATGAAAATGCAAAGATGCAGTGATAGGAAAAGATGATGAGAAAAACATGCCCCTAGGTCCAAGGCTTATGAAACTCCCAAACAATGCATGCATACATTAAAGGGCCCCTGTCCCGGTGTGAAAATGTGAGCAAGGCGATAAGAAAGAAAGGCTATAATACACATGCGAGGCTCAATGGGCTAGCAACGGACTATGTATCACAAAGGAATAACAAGGTAATGGCTAACCGAAATGATGGCCACCCATCCTGCGACCATGGTCTCAAACATAATACCTCTTTAGCTTATCCACATTGGTTGGCTCTGAGAATCGGTTTCCATCTAGATCCATCAACCATGCAGTGCCCTCTGGGGTCAACTCCCTGATGAAATAAGGTCCGCTTCAGTTGGGTCTGAACTTCCCTCTAGGATCATGTATCAACCGTACTCCGAATGCTCCATAATAACCTTAAAGATGGTTCTCTCAAAGCAAAGTGAATGGTGATCTCATCAGGCACGACTGCCCATCATAAGCCAACTCTCATCATACAATATCAACCTCTGTACTCACGGAGAAATAAGTGACAGTCTCATCAAGCGATCGACCAATCCTCACATCGTAAGCCACCGAAAGGTCATAAGCCATCCATTCGTCATGCAAGATCAACCCTGGGCTCAAACTCCTCACACTCTACCTGGTCGAATCAGAGAGGGGATATGAAAAGCTAGGAAAGTCGATGATGGAAAGGTCATATAATGGTCTCAATGGTGATGTTGTGCAAAGCTCACAATGGATGGATGTAGGTCAAAACAAGAGTCAAGGTGTGGGAAGTGAGCAAGGTATGACTCTGATCATAAGAAGATGTGTCACAGTCTCAAACTCCCTAGGTCAAATCTCTGATCCTAGGCTAATAAGCTTAATATCCTCAATGATAGGTCAGGCCTCAAGACCACAATGTGCAAGTGAAGAGATGCCTCAAATCAAAAGTACAAATCATAATGTCACAAAACACAAACACATGTCCATAAAAGAAAATGCATCCAATGAGATAATCCGATGAGTACATCATGCAAAAAGAAAGATAACAAAGACAATACTCAAGAATCGAGTTATAGTCTCTAGAAGTCAAAAGCAAAACAAGACTAATCAAGCAAAAACAAAAGCAGTGACTGGTCCTGTCATCACATTACTGGCCACAGAAGGAACAAAATCTGAGCGCCACTGTACCAAGGCAAGCCAATCATGAGTCAATCGCCCAAATCAATAAGATCAGGGACTGCTGGTGGAGGGGAGTCTACATGCATGGCCTGAGCTGAGGTAGGAATAGGAAACATATCGGACTGAGGATGCCCAAACGTCTCAGAATCAATAATGTCTTGTATGGCATGTCGTAGAGCAGTGCAACGATCAGTGTGATGTCCTGCTGATTGATGGTACGCACAATACAAGTCAAGCCGAAACTGCGAAGGCACAGGATCTGGAAGTGCCCTGGGAGCCAGAGGAGCCAAGAATCCCATGGCTTGGAACGTCTCAAAAACTCTGCTCAGGGGTGTGCTCAAATCTAAAAAACGTCTCTGACATCATCGATGAGGGTGAAGTCGCTCCTGAGGGACCGTAATAACTGGAAGGCCCTGAAGCCGGGATGAAGGTCGTGTCGGCGTAGCCAATGAAATGGATGAGGAATGCTGCTGGAACACTGAATGTGGGCGAGGCCGTGGATGTGAGGCACCCAAAGCAGCAAACATCGATGGAGTCAAATGTGGCAATGAAGGCATCGCTACTCCTGGAGCTTCTCTCGATGACGATGGATGCTTTGACAAAATAAGCTCAATCCTCTCAACCCTCCGCGTCAAATCCACCATCATCTCATAAAGAGCAGTAAGAGTAATGGGTGTGATCTCGTCCGACATGGTGAACCTCAGCTGAAGAAGTCTAGTATCAAGGTGCTCTGTATCATAATCATCATACCATCAATCTCTGCTCGGGGACCAATCACGACACTAAAACTGTCCAAGACTCTGAAACAAACACATGCAAAAGACAAAAACAAAGCAACACAAGATGCTACCCAAGATAACAACACATAATATGCATGATACGAAACAATGACAATAATAAAAAGAAGACGAAAACACATACCCAAGGAAGCAACAACATCACTAAGTGAAATGAGAGTACATCATGCAAAATAATAAGACAATAAGGTCTACTCTCGAAACACAGGGTACGAACACAAATCACTAACTATAAAACAAGACTCAAATACAAAGCAACGGAGAACAAAAACCCAAACGACCAACTAACAAGGTAGTCCCAAAATACACCAACAAAGTCTCAGAGTGTCCTGTGAATATCAGTGCCTTGGGTGTCCAAAACGTGATGGTATAAGCCCGAAGGAGGAGGAACTGCATGTGTGGACTAGGCTGGAAAGGAATCAGCAATCATATCTGGACCAAGATCAGTATCTGTGGTCGATACAAGAAAGCTAACTGCACCACTGTCAATAAGATCCTGTATGGCATGACGTAGAGAAGCACAATAATCAGTACGGTGGCCTGCCATCTGGTGAAATGCACAGAACTCATGAGCACGAAAACGCGGAGGCAAGGTACTCAGGGGTGGCCTAAGAGCCAATGGTACTAAAAAGCCAGTAGCTCTGAGTCGCTCAAAAGCTCTATCCAAAGGCATCCCCAAATCAGAATAAGTCCTCTGACGTCGCCAATGGGGACGAGACTGCTCATGTCGTAGGATACTAGTATGTGGATGCTGAAACTGAAATAAAGGTTGTGCCGTGACAGTATGAGGATGCACAGAAGGATACTGCTGAACTGACTGAGGATGACGATGCTGTAAAGGCGGGAAATCACTCCTGGGTATCTGTAGTGATCTCGCATAGGGATGATAACCAGGTCGTCGATGTTGAAAGTCCGCAGAACATACATCTTCATAGCTCTCAGAAGATCCACCAACTCCCTTCCCCTCAGTATCTGGGAAAGGAATAATATCTGACCATAATCCTCTAGATATGCCATCATCTACATCGAACAAAGTCTGAACCAATGATCTGAAATCCTGGAATGGGACTCCTGTCAGATGTCGAGCAAACCTAGAATGCAAACTCCTCAAAAACATGCCCATCTGATCTCTCTCGGTAGCTCGCTCAATCATCTCTGCAGCCTTCTCCCTCCAACGGGAGATAAAAGAAGAAACAGACTCATCCGATCCCTGTCTAAGAAACTCAAGCTCTCTACGTGTAATGCTCGTATCACCACCGAATGAATACTGTCTCAGAAACTCCTGTGCTAAGTCCTCCCAACTTCTCCGACGAGATGACTCTAATGAAGCGTACCATCTCTGTGTCATACCGCTCAATGACAATGGGAACAAAGTGAGCAACTATGCCTTCATCTAGACCAAGAGCCCTCATAACTGTGCTATAGAGTCTGAGATGAATACGAGGACATCCAACACCCGTATATCTCTCTATATCAGGCATCCTGAAACCGACTGGCAAAGTAGCCACTGGCACGTCGTCAGGGTCATCCCATGAAATCATCTCATCAAGATCTCTCATCTGTCTAATCCTCTGCTCGAGTCTATCCATACGAGAACGAGGATCCTCAATAATGGTAACTGGTGTGACAATGGGTGGAATGACAGCAGCCTGATCATGCAAAGTCTGTGTAGCTGGCATCTGAACAGGTATAACAGGTGGTGTCACTATATCAGATGGCGTGTCCTCGAGCACTACATGCCTACTCTGCTGAGTATCCATCCTCTAACTCAAACTGGTCAATGCCCCCTGAATCGAAACCACAAAAGCGATAAGCTAACCAATCGAAACTGACTATGAATCCGTCTATAGCAGCTCAGCGATACGAATCAACCTCTCTCCCACTCAACCCAGGGCACTGAACCAAGACTGGGACTACAAATAGACCCCTACAAAAGAACCCAAACAAAACGACTCAAACACGACTCATGCAACGACATGGGATGCAACGAACAATGACCAACACATGATACAATACAACCCAATACATGACAAGGTGCGATACACAATCGTAGGGTGATAATCAGAAATCTGGATGTACGATAGAAACCCTAGAGTCATAGGAGTGTTCAACAGGAGATGACTACAAATATGACTACATAATTTCTATCGATGATCCAGAAAATGATCGAAGTGTGAAGGAAATAAATGGGGTGTGAAGAACAACACTATCACGAGATCGATGCTCAATCTATAACAAAACATCCCTGATTCGACTTTCAACTCGAGCTCCATAAGAGAGAAAACGATAAGGTGATCAAGGCGAATCTCTCGAAAAATGTGTGAATACGAAAATGTGCCTTTCACCTTTCTATAATGAAAATATGAGCATCGAGTCGAAAATCGAACCAAGGATCAAACAAAGAATGAGGTACTGAGCCCATGATAGGTGTACAGTGTAAAAAGATGATCGATAAACATATCACAAAGTATCGAGTAAGTGACAACAAAGTGAAGGGGTGTGTCGAGCCAAGAAATGAGAACGAAAACCCTAGGGAGAAAACATGCTAAACTCATCGAGTGAAAAGCACAAACTAAGGCAACAAGACGAAAGGTGATCCAACCGATACTCTAACTCATACCGATCTCCGAGCACTCTCAACTGGAGACTAAAAAGAGGGAATGTCAAATCCGAAGTGTAACCACAAAGGCTCTGAAAGCCCTCAGATGCACCCACGTGTAGGAAGGAAGTCTTAATCGAAGGATCTATGGCTCAACCTACGAGGTCAAGGTGGCTCTAAATGGATATGGGTGGATTTTAAAGATCCCTAACAGAAGCGATCATACCCTCCAGCGGTACGCAACCCTCTGCACGCCTCCGAAGAGACGGGACGCTTCCATGCAAGGTGGTCATCACCTCCACACATGCACTACCTCAACATCCCAGGGGGTTTCCTATGGTGGAACCTCTCAAACTCTCAAAGCTCAATGGTCAACTAAAGTGCACAGTGAATGGTGTGGGTGCATCCGAAAACCCTAAGAATCTAGAGCAGAACAGGAAACACACTGGTCGCACGATTATTCATGAAACCTAGCTCGGGGCTATACAGGTCTTCAATGATCGGACTCCAATCGACATCAAAGTGTCACTCTCCTCCAGAATGCTCCCGTGCATCGATATAGCCCGTCGCTAGACCCTACTCCTAATCTCTGGCTCGGTCAGAGAGCAAGCACACAGAAGGTCTCACACTTGCAATAGTGAGAACCGAGATGAAAGGAATGACCGAAACCAAGAGATTTGGAGGTAAGGGGATAGAAGTGCGGCCCACATGAACAAGCGACACGCAATCACACAAAGGAAGGGTAGTCATGCACCATACAGTCAGGCAGAGCAGGATATATCACTCATGTACACACAAGATAAGCGAGAATACGACAATCAAGACGAATAATGATATAAACATCATGCTCTAAGACGATCAAAATAGTATACAAGTTAGAGAATCAACATGTCAAGCTGAGTGATATACAATGGTGAGTGTATGCATGTGGAGTGATCAGAACAATCATGCCAAAATCATAATCAATACGCTAAGCAATGCAATAAGATCAATAATCAATAATCCAGCATGTCAAAGTCTCAAATGAATACGACATCTAAGCATGCATCAAGAAATCCTCAATGTTCAATCAAAAGATGAGCATCCACTGATCGTCCAATCAAATGCCACGTTTGCTTCATTCTAAGTTCAAGCTTGACCCTCTAAAAAAAAATTCCCCAGTGGAGTCGCCATTTTGTGGACCCCGCATTTTGGCTCATGCGTTTCCCACTCGATGGTGAGCTCGATTTTATCTTGAAAATTGATTTTTATTGATTAAGAAAATGACTTGGAGTCGCCACTTATTTTTGTTTTATTTTTAAAAGGGTAAACAAAATAAGAAAGAAAACCCTAAGTGCGACTCCTCATTTTGGAAAAGGTGATCTACGAAAAACCGGATCGGGCTCGGGGGTCAGGTTACTTATCGGGAAGGTACGGTAAAGACCATAGCACCCCTCTAAGTCCCTAAAGTCGGGTCTCTACTAATAAAATGAAGTTGTTGTGACAATTGATGTGAAAATCAATGAATACTCAGGGTGATCATGCACGTGTGAGAATCGGGACATGCATAGACAACAATTAAAGGGAAAATGGGTACGTACCTGGGCCACGAGCCACCATGCGCTATCAATAGAGAGGGTTAGTACACCATATAGAGCACAAAACATATCACACACATCACCAAATAGGGATTAAAATTGTTCGAAGGAAAACTGGATTTTTGAAACTCATTTGAGAATCGGAATCTTAGAGATTATTTGAAAATTGGATTCTTAGGAATTAGATGCAAGAATGAGAACTTTTAGAAATTAAATTTGAAAGAAAATTAGGATTTTGAAGAATTATTTGAAAGTTCGGGATTTTTAAGAAAAATTAAGTTACGAAAATTGGGATTATGGGAGTTAAATTTTGAAAGGGATCAGAATCGTAAGTTATTTGAGACGTAGAAATTATGAAAGTTGATGTATAAAAATGGGAGATCTTAGAAATCATTCGAAGGCGGAATTTATAGAAATAATGAATAAGGTGATAATGATAACGATAATAATAAGTAGCGGGGTAAATACGGGAATTGGAGCATGGGAAACTGAAAATTAAGTTCGGAGATAGGACAATTGGAGTTTTAAATAGCTAAATTTAGAAATCGGAATTTTGAAGAATTAGACTTTAATGATTGAAATTTTTAAGAGAAATGAATGAGTAAGTATGGGATGATGTTTCTAATTGATCAAAACGATATTTGGACGGATGAATAGCGAATGGTGAGATTTGTGAGATTTAAAAATAAATTGAAAAATCGGATTTTGACGAAAGTGATATTTGAACGGATGAAAGTGAATAATGGGATTTTGAAAATTAATTTTGAAAGTCGGGCTTTTGAATAATTGAACTCTAATTATTGGAATTTTTAGAAGAAAGAAACACGTAAACGTGGAATTTATAATAATGATAACAAAGATGATATTTAAATGAATAAAAGTGAAGGGTGGAATTTTTTAGTCTAAAGGTTAAATTTGGAAATCCGGTTTTGAAAAGTTGAATTTTAATGATTGAAATAAATAAATGAACAAATATGGAATAACGATACTTATTAACAGAAATAATGTTCAAACGAATAAAATAGTGGAATTTTTATAATTAAAAATTTGAATTAGGGCGTTAGATTTTTAAAGGATTAGGCTTTGAATAAATAGGTAGGTACGAGATTATAATACTAATTAACAAGAATAATATTTAGGCGAATAAAGATGAATAGTAGAATTTTTGGGATTGAAGTTTTAATTCAGAGATTGGATTTTTAAAGAATTGGATCCTATATAAATAAATAGATGTGGAACAAGAATCCTAATTAGCAAGAATAAAATTTAGACGAATAATGGAATTTCTGGGATCGAAAGTTGAATCAAGACAGGGGGTTTTCAAAAGATTAGACTTGGAGTAGATATGGAATAATGATTCTAATGGGTGAGGATAAAATTTAGACGAATTGTAGAATTTTTAGGATTGAAAAATTAAATTAAAACATGAGATTTTTGAAGAACTAGGTTTTAAATAAATAGATGAGTATGGGATAATAATCCTGATCGACAAAAATAAGATTTAAACGAATTACTGAGAAACTAAATTAAGACGGGATTTTTTAGGGATTAGATTTTGAATAACTAAATAAACATGGGATAATAATTCGATTTATGAAAATATGATCTAAACAAGTATTTGAAGAATTAAATTAAAAACACGGGATTGGAAGGGTTAGGCTAGATGAATAAATGAATGTATAAGATAATAATTCCCATTGATGGACATAAGATTTAAACGAGTATTTGAAGAATTAAATTAAAACATGTGACTTTTTTGATAGATTGGACTTTGAATAAAATAATAAATATGGGATAATGATTTATGAAAATATGATTTAGACAAGAATTAAATTAAGACTTAGGATTTTTGAAGGATTGACATAGATAGATAGGAGAAAATAGGATAGTAATTCTAGTTTGATAAAAAGGAGTATTTGAAGATTAAGTTAAAACATGTGATTCTTTTATGGATTAGAACTTTGAATAAATACTAAATACGGGATAATGATTCGATTTATGAAAATAAGATTTAAACAAGTACTTGAAGAATTAAATTAAAGCATGAGATTTTTGGAGGATTAGTATAGATAATTAAATGAATATAGGATAGTAATTGATGATCATAGGATTTAAACGAATATTTGAAGAATTAAATTAAGACATGGGATTTTTGAAGGATATTTGAAAATTGAAGTCTTAGAGATTATTTGAAAATTGGGTTTTTAGAAATTAAATGTAAGAATGAGATTTTTAGAAATTATCAAATAGATAAATATAGAATAATGTTACTAATTAGAAAAACGATATTTGGACGGATGAAAAGTGGATGGTGAAATTTGAGATTGAAGATTAAATTAGGGAGTCAGGATTTTGAAGAATTGAACTTTGATGATTGGGTTTTTAATGAATTGAATAAATAAATATAGAATATTAATAATAGTAATAAAATAAGTAAGCGTGACAATTGAAATATCGAGAATCAGAAATTAAATTCAAAAATCGAAATTTTGAAAAATCGTTCGAAGGTGGAAATTAGAAAATGAACAGATAAATAGATAAAATAAAATAATAACGATAGAAGTAGTAAAGATTTAATGGACGAATGTGAAAATTGGATTTTTTTTTTTTAAGGTTAACTTTTGGGAAATTGAGAATTCGGAAATTATTTGAAAAACGGAAACCCGGAAAATTAGATTTACGAAAAGAATTTTTGAGGAATTAAATTTTGAGAATGAAGATTTTGAAAGTTAAATTCGAAAGTTAAAAGGGGAATCGGAAATTAAACTTTGGTTTCAAATATGAAGAATTTGCATAAAATAAACAAAACGAATAAATGAATATGAAGCTAAAAGGGGAGTGGACGTTAGGGAGATGGGCCAAAGCTGGCCATGTAAGACCATGCAGAGTGGAGTCCCGAACTTGGGGATTTGTGAGGCGGCAAGAAATAAAGGATTTTCAATACGTCAAACTCCACCAGCGGTTTGAACATCACTGGTTTGTGCTTCCTGTAACTCGGGCTCCACCTCTTCGACACCTCACCACCTAATGCTCCTGGAAAGGTCGCCGCATTCCCGTTCAGCACCATTTAGTCTTGAAGCGCTGATGCATCGGACCTATACACCCACGAATCCACCATCATAGACGGCGGCAAGGGTGGAACCTTCTTGCTTTGGTGGCTAGAGAACCACCTTAATGACCGCATCAAAGACAGTCTTCACGTTCTTGATGACTCCAACAGCAACAGTTTGACGCATGTCACGAACAACAAAACGACCAAGGAAACAGAGCATGAAGAATGAAAACCAAAAAAAGAAAAAAAAAAGAAGAAAAAAAGTGAAGGCCACATTTCGTGTTTCTTTCAAGGGGCTTAGGTTGGCTGGAGGAGCATAAGCAAATTCAAACAAACAAAGGCAACCAAAGTCCTCACATAACACACAGTAAATAGGAAAAAAAAAAAAAAAAAAAACTTATAGTCCCAAACCAAGAATAGGGAACTCCAAAGAAAGAAATCAACAATAACAATTATCTGAGCAATCTAATATCAATGCAAACAAATATATGCCCTCTGTCATTCAATTTCCAGACATCCAGACGAGATCCCAAATCTAGCAAAAATTCATACGTAACTAAAAGATAATGGGAATGGAAAAGGAGTCTACAACAAATGCACCTGGTAGAGCCCTTCTTTCAGCAGGAAAATCCCCACTTACGTGTGGTCTCTGATCTCTTCCTCTTTCTTCCCCCCCCCCCCCCCCGAAGACCCTTCTTTCTTCAGCCGTTGCCTGCCCCCCCCCCCCCCCTTTCTTGGCAAGCCCAGCCTCTTTTTCTCGGTCAAAACTCTCCCCGCAAGTCATGGACCTGCTTCCCTGTTCATCTCTCAGCAGGTATGGGCTCTTCAAACTCCAGCATGGCCTCTGCCATGCCCATGCTGCCAGTCTTTTCGGGAGAAGAGGGCCCCCACTGCTGCCCGGTATACCAACCTCAAAGGGGGTCTACACTAGCCTTTGTTTTCCAAAAGGAATTATACACATTTCGTCATTAAAGAATTCTAATCTAATATCTTTGTAGAATTCAATCATCCAAAATTTATTTTATCTTCCATTAAGAATATTAATTCTTCTCTACAGCAATGGTGCAATCTCCACAAAGAACAAGATGTTTCCATCATATCCAAACTTTCATCCTAATGTTGTTTCCTTTCTCTCAAATCTTTATCAAAATAAATTAGGTTTAAGAGTTATGCATTCTAAATTTGCTTAAATATCAATACATTTATTTAGTTATTTATTTTCTTTTCTTTTTTTAAACTAAACTAACATTTGCATTTTAAGGAAAAGGAAAATGTTTTTTTAATGAAAACTCTCTTCTTAAAGTTTTATATAAGAAGAGAAAAATTTACACCCCTTCTACTCAACTTGCATTTGAAATCCTAACTTGTCCTTAGCTTCATTGTCCAATATCGTTTGAAAGGGTATTTTTGGAAAATGTGATGTGTAAGTCATGAATCTTCCCGAGCACATTCAATTTTAAATTAATGTGGTGTGAAAGTGGTGAAGTTGTCACCTCATCTGCAAAGAATTTATATAGAGAAAAAGATTTTTGCTCTCCATTTTTCTTTTTATAGATAATGTATTGGTGGGAAATTTAAAAATAAAAATAAAATAAAATAAAAACTTAAACTAAGAAAAATTGATGAAAGAAATTGTGAGACTGAGAAAATTTTCTATGTTATTTTCCAAACAAGACTCCATATGGATATGCATATCAATTGGATGTTATTTTACACAAGATAGCCATCTCATATTTTATCATAATTATAAATGCTTTCAATATTAAAATGGAATTATGATTATAAGCAACTTGTGTTTAAAGAAAGGAATTTTAAACTTTGAAGAAAGAGAAACATAGGCGTTACACCATTGAAAGGGAAGATATAATCAATAAGAAAAATGAAAAGGGTTTATATTCATGCTACTTGTGTATCTTAAGAAAATAATGGTCATTTTATATTTTAATAAAAGAAAACCAATTTAGACATTTATGCAATCACTTTTGGATCACTAGATGTTGAGAGTAGTTATCTTTATTTAGAGGAGATTATGTGTAGTTTTTTGTACAATTCAATGTTTAAACTAATGCATATTTAGAGGTCACTTCACATAAAGCAATACTATTTTTTATTCTTAATTGTAAAGATGTACACTAAGTAATTAATTTAATTATTTATGGTTCTCTTTTTCTTCCATAACTTCAATTAGTGGAATAAAGTTAGATATGATTCAATATTTACGACAACCTGAACTTTGAGCCTTGGACACTACCGTTATTCCATATATAAAGCCCAGAGGCTTAATATGAGAGTGACCCAAGAAGTTAGAAGAATTAGCAACATTCTAATCACAAAACATGTTTGAAATAGTAATTAAGTCAATCAAACATCTTACTAGAAATTGTCTTTCCAATTAAAATCAATAAATCAAAATATGAAAATTTTCCTAAACTAGTAATAGAAAAAATAAACCACTAATAACAAAAATATTCAATTAAACTATCTCACAATTAAAGAAATAAAAGGAGTTTTTAAACCCCTCTTACCCATGTCACTTCTTCCCAAAATCAAGTGTCCTTGAAAAAAATTTAATAACATAAATGAACTCGAAAACCCAATAAGGGGTAGAGATAAAGCACCTTTATTTTACAAAATTTCAAGAAATATTTGTAACATGACTCCAATCATACGAAGTAGAGATATACTACATGTTTTATTTTTAGAATAGTCTTAAAACAATTTTTTTTTTTATAAGCATGCATATATTAAAAAACTCTAGTTGTCAAAAAAGTGTCTATCATAGTGGGATTTATAAAAATTGTTAGCCTTAAATGTTCCTTACATGTTGATGAGTAGAACCAAAACTAATCTAAAAGTATACTAAAGATCAATGAGTACCCTATTGATTAGGTTCACAAATCATCATTATGCTCTAAGAGGGTAATAAAGGCTAATATCTTGGGTGATAAAAGCTAACATCTTTTCCTTTATTAATTAGGATTAGATAACTAGAATGCACATGCAACACAAAGCATAAACAATTCAAAATAATTCACAATTTTAGTACTTCAAAATTATCTAGACATTATTTTTTCCAAAATTTACAAAAACAAATGCACTTGATCATTGGTAACAAATATTATTTTCACAAAATACTCATACTTTAGTTCAATAATTCCAAAAGAACAAATTGTAGAATTTATGATGAATCATTAGAGGGATATAAAGGAATTTTTCCAACTAAAATTCTAAAACTTATTATACTCTAAGTATACCTTTATTTATCATTATTTGATCAATTACTAAAATTTGGTTAATAAATCCATGTATAGTTTTTATTACTTAAGTTGACTAGCCTTTTTTCCAAAGGGATTATACAAATTTCTTCATTAAAGAATTCTAACCTAATATCTTTCTAAAATTCAACCATCCAAAATTTATTTCATCTTCCATTAAGATTATCTACACAATAAAGGTGCAATCTCCACAAAGAACAAGATATTTCCACCATATATATCCAAACTTCATCCTAAGGTTGATTCCTTCCTCGCAAATTGTTATTAAAGTAAATTTAGGTTTAAGATTTTTGCATTTTCTAAATTCGCTTAAACATCAGTGTATTTATTTAGATACTTTTTCTATTAGATATTTATTTATTATGTTTTTAAACTAAAGTAACAATTGCATTCTAGGGGAAAAGAAAGTATTTCTAAAGAAAAACTCTTTTCTTAAAATTTTCTTTAAGAAGAGAAAAATTTACACACTTTCTACTCAACTTGGATTTGAAATCCTAACTTATCGTTGTCCTTCATTTTTCATAGCGTCTAAAAGGGTTCTTGTGATAAAAATTGAAAATATGGCTTAGGTTTTTATACTATTACCATTTATGTTCATTTAATTTTTTTTTTATAGCCTATAGCATATAATTTAAGCTCATGGGTCCAAAATTATATTTTTAGGATAACTTTTATAATGACCCACTTTCAATCATATAGATATTGTTTGTTATGACCCAATGGGTTCTTATGGCTTTGTACACTCTTATTTGGTTAAGAGGAGCTCATAGATACTTAATGTAATGAACTTTTTCTCCTATCCAATATAAGATATCACAAGCACCCCTCCCCCCTAATGTATAAATGACTTCTTTGTCATGTCCCATAGGATTGTAGGGCCAAACAAAAGAAACACACCTTACAAGACATGCCTTAGAGTCTTCAATTTTTTTAGTATGGTTGAGTATTTAAAAGTTTACACCATTAATCTTGTGCATGATTTGTTAGATATCTATAACCTTAACATTTTATTGCATTGCAAAAAATCAACAAATCTTATATTATCCCAAAATAATATGAATATTATGTAAATTTTTAAATAAAGAGATAAAACTAATAGACTATTAAAAGTACAAATATATATTATATATACAATACACAATTAGTTGAATTTTACTTGATGGATTTATTGTAATAAATTAACAATTAAAAATAAAAAATAAAAAAGATCTTATATCTTCATAAATATTCATAATTTATTCAATCAAATGAATCAAGGGTTACATATGTGACCCAAATGAATATATAAATGTAAAATGTAAAAACTCATATTTCAAGAAATATGTAGATTGTAACAATGACTCAATTTCCTTTAATTATTCTTTTCAAATCAATCTTATATTATGTCATTACTTTACTAATCTCTTTTTGCTTTTCATTTTCTTATTTAGTATTTAGTATGTGAAAATGAGTTAGTGTGTATAAACTATAAACCTTCTCCTAGTTATTGAAATAACTTAACTTACTGTGGACCCCGCATTTCGTGCTCATGCGTTTCCCACTCGATGGCGAGCTCGATTTTCATTTTGAAAAATGATTTTATTTGATTAAGAAAATGACTTGGAGTCGCCACTTATTTTTGTTTTATTTTTAAAGGGTAAACAAAATAAGAAAGAAAAACCCTAAGTGTGACTCCTTGTTTTGGAAAAGGTGGTCTGTGAAAAACCGAATCGAGTTCGGGGGTCAGGTTACTTATCGGGAAGGTACGGTACAGACCGTAGCACCCCTTTAAGTCCCTAAAGTCGGGTCTCTATTAATAAAATGAAGCTGACATGGCAACTGATGAGAAAGTCAATGAGTACTCAAATCGATCATGCACGTATGAGAATTAAAACAAGCATAAGGAGTGACCATGATGCGAGAAAATACGTACCTGGGTGGCGAACCAATATGCGCTATCAAGAGGGGGGTTAGTAAATCAATATATGATGAATATATACGTATCACGAAGCAGAACAAATCAATCACGCATGACAATTAAATCAATCAAACAATCAATCAATTATAAATTCACTTATGTGGGGCCCCCACCAAAGCCCGTTTATTTTTTAGTGAATTAATTTCGTAAATTCTATAATTAAGAATTACGAAAATAAATTCACACTTATTTTAAAACATTTTTTAAAAAAACGAAGAAAATTTGAAAGTGTCTTTTTGGAAAGAAAATTGCAGCAAATTTTTTATTAAAAAGATGGAAAACGCTTAAAATCAAGGGAAGATAATAATAATAATAAAATAAAAATAAAAATATAAATATAAATAAATAAAAAGAATAGAATAAAAAATAAAATAAGAATAATGCATGCTTAGTGGAAAATGGTAGGAATTGATTTATTTAAGATTGGATTTATTTAAAATCAAGAAAGAAAAATTAAAGAATTAAGACTTTGAAAAGGATTTTATTTGAAAATCAATTTTTGAAATCAATGCATGGGAATCTAGAGGTATGGCACGTGGGTCTTAAGAGTGGCCACCCAAAGGTGGCCATGCATGCCAGGCTAGAAAGGGAGAATGGGTCCTGAAGGTGCCATAGGAATTGCCTCATTCATGGGGTGAGTTTTGAATGAACCGTCTCTGTTTGACACACCAACAAGAAGAGCAACGCCCCAACCATCATGAACACGTTCAAATGCAGAGATCATGGCAGCAATGCTTCCAGTACACTCTATGCTCCAGTCAACTCCCCCATCGATCATCTCAACAATCGCCTCTTGAACAGGTTTGTCATGATCTTTGGGGTTGACGAACTCAGTCAGACCAAACTTCTTGGCTTGTTCAAATCCACTAGCGTTCAAATCGATACCAATGATCCTTGATGCCCCAGAAATCCTAGCCCCTTCAGCGGCTGCAAGGCCTACAGCCCCCAATCCAAAAACTGCAACAGACGAGCCCTTTTTAGGTTTTGCAACATTGATGACAGCACCCAGACTTGTAGATATTCCATAACTAGGAACACAAACTTTGTCAAATGGGGCAGCAGGATCGATTTTGGCCACACTACCAACATGGGCAACAATGTATTCGCTGGAAGTAGAGGTCCCAAGGAAATGGTAGATGGGCCTTGGATTAAATATCAGGGTGTAAAACCATCCTTGCAAGAATCCACTCCAACAGAATTGCCACCAGGTCAGTCCCTTTAAAGATCATTTCCCATAAAACAACAATCATATCAGGGTCGCTGAGCCTGCTTTCCTTTTCCAGAAGGCTCTAAATCCTTCTGCACCAATAATTCGTGAAGCCTCCTGCCATATGCCAGCCTTCGTCAATGTTGCAACATCAGAGTGCATACCTTGCACCTGAAATAGTATAGTGAGGCGAGCTAGCGACGCTGTACAGGTCTTGCTAAGAGCACCAGCGATTCCTCCAGCAAGAAGCTGCAGTACTGTCCCTATCTGTGGCTGCTGATGTAACGACTTCTGCTGCTACGCCAATTTGCGTGCAGTCCCATCTTCTGCACATATCACAGTTTCCCTCGTCTTGATGCATTTGTCAATCCCACTTTCCGTGTGACCATATCTCATTCAAGCATGCTCACAATCACCCATACTTAGTGGAATTCACTTCTCTTCACCGCCTTTTTTATTCTCTAAGTCTTATAATCTGGCCATCATCTCAAGTCTTCAATGGGATATTTCTGATCGCAACTCTCAACAGTATTGCTAGTAACTCTTCAAATTCATGCATCACAAATCCATTTGAGACGCCAAAACCCAAACCCTCTCTCTCACTCACAGTCCATGCATAGAACAAGATTCAAAAACGAGAATGTAACCACCACAGAGAAGAAACCATGGAGGCAGAACATGAAAGAAAACAGGTAAAAATATCTTCAAAAGGGGCTTCAATGGTTGCTTAGCATTCCGGTGATGGCGGAGGCGCTTCGCCGCCGGCAGCTTGTTCGAGGACAGCTTTGCTCGCTCTATTTCTTTCTCAAGTTTGTTTTCCTTCACTTTCAGCTCATCGTTTCCTCCAGCCGTCTGCAACTCTCAAATAATCACTAGCCCAGAAATTTCTCCAAACATAATACTCTCTTCTCCCTCTCTAGCCTAAAACTTGCTTTCCGGAATATCCCTCCACTGAGAATCTCACGGTGCCTTACCTTTTCATGTCAAGATAGGAAATCTGGTGCATGCCATGGATGCGTGCCAGGAACAGAGGAAGATAACAAAAGAAAAACAGAGCACCAATGGTAGAAACAAAAGAGAAATCATACAAGGTTCGTTTCATATTGCCATCAACGGACCTTGATGAGGGTGAGTGAAATCAAATAGATATTAAACAAGAACTAAAGCATGATTGCAGACACCTCATGAAGAAACTGAAAAGAGCTAAACTGAAATAAAGCTCAAAATCTAGCAGAGAAAGAGGAAAGAAACGTATTAACTGAAACACATGTCATCATAATCATACCTGAAGATTTTCCTCTCCTGCAAAACCGACAAGAAATCAGTAAGCCATCCTTCTTCTTCCTCTCTGAGATCGTTTCTCTCTCAAGTTCCTCTCAACGACACCCAATAACACCACTACCTCTCACAGTTTGCTGCTCCCTGTTCCCTCAGAAAACCTCCTCATTCAACAAAAGCCTCCCTCCTCACCTTCTCTAAGCCTCTCCCCTTTAAGCTCTCTCAACCTCTACTCTGTAATAGAAATGTCGTTCTCTCTACCCTCTCTCATACGCTCCCTCCCAGCTTGCACTAACGGCCAGCAGATTTTCTCAGAATCACCTTTATAGGTGTCAACCCCTGATTGCTCCTCCAACTCCACTATTGTGATTCTCTAGCAGCTAGTCAAAATGTGACACGTGGCTTCCCCTAGATGGTGACACCTGGCTAAAAGCAAGCTGCAGAAAATGAGCCCCAAATGGGGGTCTACACTTACCTATCTCATCTTAGAAGGAACGACATTCTCCTTACAATAGATATCATGGTACATGCCATCAACCCTTTTAAGATCTAACCATGTGTCAATGTGATATTTTATATTATTTTCAAGAATTCTTAGCATTTCATTATTTGATGTGTAGAATTCACTATATAATGAGGTCATAAATCTCCTTGACAGTCTTAACTCTTGTACATTTCAATTCTAATGTCTTTTTAAGGTTTCTTCTTTTTCTAATAACTATAGGTTTCACCAACCATTTATTTCCATCATTTTGAAAGCTGACTTTCCAAAAAATAACATTCACAAATAAATATACTTTCCAACTCAAAATGCTAATCAATTTTTGTACATTGAGTTATATACTTCATCTTCACCAATTGCGAAAGCAATTACATTAGAATGGTATTACAAATATAAATTAAACACTATCAAATAAAATAAACTTATGGTTGATAACAAGATTATAAGGGTAGAAAAGCTTATAATGACGTGTTATTTTAAGATAATTGATAAAAAATTAACCATGTTTATATTAAGTATTCCAATAAAGTATTCTACATTTGTTTGTGTACTACCTCCTAATTGGAGGGATGACTTATCTTGGCCGTTGGGATGGGTTCCCAAGGTGAATGTACTAGTGTGTATGCTTACACATTAGACAAGACCTATGATGAATCATGACATAAGACTATCAGATAATCATGATTTACCAATCTACTATGTTGCATGAACTCTTAACCTTGAGAGGGTATTGAGGTTGTGCTAAAATCAATAAGAGGCTTTGATCTATGGGTGAGACCCTAAAGTGGTTATATATTCCCTATGGATTGGGTTACTATTAATGGAAGTTGGTGGCAACATATATTCTCAATAGAGGCACCATGATAGCTCATGGGTTTGAGACAACATATCTCCTTCAGTGATCCAAAGGATATGTGATCATGAAATCTGTAGTCGTAGTAATTCCTTTAGTGGAATTTGACATATGCTATTTGGAGTTAGAGTATGTTAGTTGATCACATAATAAGAAGATTTATAACTCAAGGATTGAAGAGTAATCTTGATTGGTTGATAACACTACCATGTTAGATTATGAGCACCAATTTATGAGAGGTTTGTATGTAATGAACAATAGGTCTCTGACCCGAGCTTTGCTAGTTGTATTTTATAGGATATTATAGTACACTTGACTCTCTTTAGTGGAGTGTTGAGTTAACTTCAGAATTGGATTCTGAGTGAGGTAGTATTTACCTATTAGTCCAATGGTTCCTACATATTCATGGTGGTATAAGCTTTGAGGGTGGATATGTAATTCATAGATATGCATAAGGGCTTTTTGGTAAAAATGTAAGATTGCACTAGATCTTATGAATTGATTTTCTAGAATGGACTAATTAATTAATTGGATCCTATTAGGGCTGTTAATTAATTAGGACCTAAATGGGCTGGATTAGATGACCTAAACCCAATTTAGACTCAAGTCACTTCAGCTTATAGGTAAGCCTATATAAACCACTTTAGGGGTTAGGGCTTTAGTCTTGCAATTCAGTTTTCTGAAATTTTAGAGAGATGAACCCTAGTCACCCTCTAGAGAAAGAGAAAAGCTCATTCTTCTCTTGTGCTAAGATCTATGAAGGGAGAAATCGGGTGGAAGATCGTTGGGTAAATGAGTTCTATGAGGACCACCATGGTTTCAAAGTCTTCATCAGAAGAAAATCAATTTAGGAACATCCAGATTGTAGGTTTGAGCTTTCTAACTCTAGATCTTTATTCTATAATGGTTTTTGAATCAATTTGTTTCTATTGCGATGATCTAGATAACCTTAGGGATAGTTGCATTCACCCTATTGATCCAAGGTTGGGGAATGGAGTAATCTAGAGTTCCCAGTAATAGTAGCCTTGGTTGTACCGCCCTTGGTACTATTTTGTGATAACGATAGGGTAGTGACACAATCTAAAGAACTAAGAAACCACCATAATGGTAAACACATAGAAAGGAAGTATCACTTTATACAAGAGATAGTAATGAGAGGAGACATGGTTGTGGAGAAGATCATTTTGCAGAGAACTTGGCATATCCCTTTATGAAAGACTTTATCTTCTAGAGCCTTTGATGGTCATAAGGATAGCTTAGGAGTCAAATGTATTCTCAACATGCTTTAGGGTTAGTAAAGTTTATTAGGATAGAGCTCTGGAAAGCATAACGTGATGTAACATATTTTAGATTCATTAATAAACTTATTTATTTATGTTTCTTGGTTTCCCTTTATTATCCCATATGCATTAATTGTTTGTCTAAGCATAAAGACTTGCATCACTTGTATTATTCATGACTTGGGTGCATTAGGAGTTTCATAGAGGATACGAGTCATAGGCTCCTTACAAAATGATAAGTGGTTCATAATTGGTTCATGGATTTAGGCAATCAATACCTTCTAATTAGAGGGATGACTTTTTTTAGCCATTCGGATAGGATTCTCATGGTGAGTGCACTAGTGTGTATGGTTACACATTGGACAAGACCTACGATGAATCATGATGCAAGGGTATCAATTATCATGATTCACTAAGCTATTATCCTGCATGCAGGGTTCACCAAGCTGACTTTATTACATCATATATTGCTTTTAGAGGCTTAATCCCATCAATCAAAGCCTAATAGGGCTAATTAATTAATTAGGATCCAAATGAATTAGATTAGGTGACCCAAGCCCAATTTGGGCTCAAGTCACTTAAACTCACAGGAAGCCCTATAAATACCCCCTTAATGGTTATTGTCCCAAAAATTTTCCTGTCATATTTTAAAAAGCCTCTAGAAAGAGAAATCCTAGCATTCCTATAAAGAGAAAAAACCTACCCTTTTCTCATGCCTAAACCTTTGTGAGGAGTGATTGGTTGGAAGAGCACCAGGTAGATGGTTCCATCCAAATGGTTATAGATTCTTTTATGACATCCCCATTGGCTTGGAATTGATTTGGGAACATCTAGATCAAAGGTATGGTCTTTACTTCTTTAAATCTATTATATTTGGTTTTTATTAGAATTGTTTCAACTACAAAAGATTTTAGAGAAGCCTAGGGTAGAAAAGCATGTACCTTATATGATTCAGCGTTAGGAACAGAGTAATCCGAAGTTCCAAACAATAACATAGAAAGAAAGTGAGGATTAAAGGTTGTTGAGGCCTAGCTGAACTAGTAACAGGTTTCAAGGTGGAGATGACAAAGGTTTGAAGTTTAAGGTTCAAGGTTCAAGTTCCATTAGGCATGAGGAAAAGGTTCCTAGAAAACAAACCAAAAATTTGAGAATTAAATATTTTTCGTGAGCGCATGATTGACAACAAAAAAGATCGAAATAGGTCCCAAAACTGAGATGAAATAAGAATGCACACACACAAGCACTAATACATTGAGTTTTTTTTTTTCCACTTATTATTTGTCTAAAATCAGCCCAACATTTTAAAGTTACATTAATGCTCTTTCATGCCAATATACCATGATGATTAGAAAGACAACAACACATAATGTAAATTAAGAAAACATTAAACTTACAAGAAAATAAGTGGATGAAAGAAAACCCTATGAAAATAAGAAATCTAGGAAACAACTTAGGTAAATAGAAAGTTTGAAAAATGTAAGAATAGGTTAGAGAATGAAGTTTAAAGAAGAAATGAGAAAGTTTTAAAAAGTTGGTTGATATAAGTCATTAGGCTTAAAAACCCTAGTTGGAAAAAATATAATACATTTGTTCCTATTGTTAAGGTCAAATTTAACTACCTCTTCCATGTTGTTAACTACCTTGTAAAAAAAATACTTTCAACACAAACCTTGAAACTGCTCTAAGATTGGTGCAACACCAGGTTTCTTAAACACTTGTATCACATCCTATTTTAAATAAAATGACATTAATTGTTTAGATGGCATGAGAATCTTTGTTTTCTATCTATACATGTGAAAATTTTGTGGTCTCTACATTGAACATTATCTAAAATTAAAAGTGTTATTATAGATTAGAACATGATCCCTAAGTAGTAGTCTAACCAACATCTATGATGTTTCACATGAAAATGAGGAGTTAGGGTTATTTTTTTAATCTTCAAAATACCATCTCAAGTCACATAAGAACAACATTTTCTTTACTTTTTCACCCACTAGTTTTCAACCTATTTTCTTACTTCTTATTTTATTGAAGTTGTCATCAGTATATCATGTTCCAATCATGCTTATTTTTAAGACCTTTTCATCATGTTCTACTAGTTTTCCCGATATATCATCTAGATTTCGATCCAACGGCCAAAAATGATTTCTAACGTTAAAATCACTTTCCTATTTTGATCCATTTTTTTCTATAAATAGTTGCTTCTCAATCCATTTCATCCACAATTCATTTCAAAGTCTATTAATATCTTATTACTCATACTTTTTTGTGATTATTTTAAAATCTTATAAATTTGGGAATTTAGTGCTCAAGTTTGTGGACTAACTCCAAACCAAGATTGCTCAATTATTCCAAGGTACGTTTGCATTAGATTTAAATTATTTTTAAATTAAATTTAAATTATTTAATAAATGGAATTTAAGTTGATTTGTTTCATTTTAATAATAATTTAATATTAATTTTCAATAGAATAGTACATTTTTAATTGATTTAAGTAAATTAACTTAGCATAATTATATATATATTTGAATCACATAATTAGTACATTTGCACTAAGTGAATGAAATTGACTTAGCATAGCTCTACATTTGAATCACATTTTGCAATAAGTGAATGAAATTAATGATTAAATTTTAGTATTTTTACAATTAATATAGCATTGAAGTTAAATTATTATATTTTAACAATTAATTAGTACATTTTCAATAAATTTAAGTAAATTAACTTAGTATAGCTCTACATTTGAATCACATAATTAATACATTTGCAATAAGTAAATGATATTAATGATTTAATTTTGGTATTTTGCATCATTAATATAGCATTAAACTTAAATTATAGTCAATTGTTTATTCAATTTGATGTTATGCATAGTTCACTTTCAATTGCAGTTGAATTTAATAGTAGTTTTATATTCAAATTAAATTATAGTCTATTATATACCTAATTTTGTTTATTTTAATCACCTAATTAGTACATTTTCAGTATACTTAAGTGAATGCAATTAATGATTTAATTTTAGTATTTTAACAATTAATATAGCATCAAACATAAATTATAGTAAATTGTGTATTCAATTTGATGTTATGCATGATTCACTTTCAATTGCAATTGAATTTAATATTGGTTTTATATTCTAGTTAAATTTTAGTCTATTGTGTGCCCAATTTCTTTTATTTTAAATCACATAATTAGTCTATTTAAGTTAATTAAATTAGTGCTTTATTGTTTTAAGTTGAAGAGAATGACTAGTGGAAGTGGAAGTGGAAGTGTAATTGAGAGTGGCCCAGGCTTTGCTAGTAGTAGAATAGCCTGTGAAGATACCTACATCAAATTTAGAATCAAACTTCCCAAGTTTCTCCCCATTCCTAAGTATGTATCACTGATTGATTGATTTTTATGATTTATCACATCAAAACACAATTTATAACCTAATTCACTATTCTAGAGTAGCTTGTACTCGATCAAAAATGGTTTTAGTACAAACTACCATAGTATAGTGGTTTTTAAGTATCGTCCACTAGGATGGATTATTCTCGATAATTAAGGCTTGAATGAGAGGATAAGAAATGATTGTGATCAAGTGAAATTGATTTGAAAATTCATGATGAAAAATCAATTCAACAATGATCTCAAATTGAGAAGAACAATGAAATGTAAAATAGAAGAAAATCAATCTCGGAGTTAGGATTTTCTAGAAAACAATTTCCATGGTGAATAGATGTTGAGATCTAATTTCCATCAAGTTAAATTAAAAACCTAAATTCTCATCTAAACTGATATTAGATGTAGCTTTAAGTCTAGATCTAATTTCTCTTCAAATTAGGTTATTTAATCCAAGAGATCAATTTAAACTATAAATCCAATTCATCTTAAATCATCTTCCAATGATTCATACAATGCACCTATTCGATTTCATTAAATCTAGCTTCAAGAATTTAATGATTCCACCTAGTTTGCAATGTAATAGTCATTCAAGATAATTTGAATAGAAAACCCCCCAAATTTCAATCAATCAATCTATTGGATCAAATTACCTTTGTAATTCAAGCTCATTTCTCTAATTCACCATGGATCTTGCTTCTAGATCGTCATTTCTCCAAGAAAAATGAGATTTAGCCACTCATGCTTGGAGATTTGGTCTCATAAGACATGTTTGGCTAATGAGAAAAAGAGAGAAAATAAAGAATTCTGTTGAGAAGGAAAATCTGGAAAATTCTACAATTAGAAAATGTTCAAAAAGTTTTCTCCTCATCTCCCCTTTACATGAAGGATTTAAGTTTCTATTTATAGGCCAAGGCCAAGTGGACACTTGGCATCATCTAAGAGGTCTTCCAAAAGCTTCTTCATCAAGCAATCTGAAGTTTAACAATAAAATGTCCTTTTCGCATAAGCTCAACCAATTTCGCATGGTTGTGCAAAATCAAGAATTCAGCAGCAACAGTTACAGCCTCTTGGGGCATTTTGCATTAATGTGCGAAATTTTCGCATGTTCATGCGAAATCTGCTTGACAATTCTCCTTTGTTTGCAATACAATTCCACCTTTTGGTCCATTTCACATAGTCATGCGAAATGGAAATATTTGATTTTTAAGCTTTCTTTTGTCATTTCTTCCTTTTGAATCCACCTCGACTACCTCCAAATCAACTCTAAATCTCAATCCAAATACATTGCTTCTTCCTCATCATCCACATTATTTACCCTCCTCAATTCCATTTCTCTTTGGTCACTCAATGCTTCAAAAATCACCTTGAAATATCTCCAAAACTTGACAAAAATCATTAGTATCTCTTGCAAGAGCAACAATGTATTACTTGGGCATATTAGGCATAATTACTACTCAAAAGGTATGGAATTCATGAGAATTATTATTTAAAATGTGTGGTTTTTGAGTAGTAATCATTCCCCCCAACCAACACATTGCTAGTCCCTTAGCAATGGTATAACAAAAAGAAAAGAAAAGAAAATACTCAAAAAGAAATTCTTAAACTCATTTAGAAAATGTTTCTAAGAATCCCATAGCACAAATGGTCAATAATGAAACACACATCACCATCCATAGGTGTCATCAAAATCTCAAACTCATTTACTATCTCTAATAGAAATGATATCATACAAATCAAAGTATCAAAGACATCAATTTTCATCATCCTAAATGATCTTTCCAAACAAGTCTTAAGTGAAATTAAACTAGCTCCCTGATATACCATTCAAAACTAATCCTCCCCCAACCATGCCCAATTTATCTCAAGCAACAAAAACTACTCTCTTATAGGTCAAGAACGCACCCATCTTTATATATATATATATATATATCTCAAAGGTCTAATTATAGGAATGCAAAGCTAAATGTATCTCTAAGTATATGGTCCATGTAGTAGGGATTCATCGATGACTCCCAACCATAAGGCATAGGGCACCAAGTTTATAGGACTAATTCAGCCATTAACTCCTCAAACTTCACCTCGAACACCATAATTTAGGATCCAATACCTTAGCACCTACAATTGAGTTCATACTCCACCCATTTACCCATGTAGCAAGCATTGAGGTTGATGACTCCCAACCATAATGGCTTAGGTCACCGAGCTTTAAAGACCTTTAGGCCATATACCCCTCGGACCTTGCTTAGGTTTCAGGGCAATCATAACTCAACTTTTTTATTCATCAAGTTTTTTTTTTTTTTGTTTTATTATTTTTAAGATGGTCTCATTGGCCTATTTTTAAGGTGTCTCAACTCAATTTAAAAGTGATTCAAGCTACGAAGACAATTGGGTCCAAGTCTCAGGGTTAAACTAGTTTTTCATCTTATATCAGGAGTCTAGAGTGCACAATGTGTGTCAAGACTCAATTAGAAATGACCCTTGGAAAAATGAAAACTTCAAAGTCAAATCAAATTCAATCAACATAACAAGTTTTCTAAGATCAAGAAAATGAGTTGATATTCCAAATTAACTTCTTTCAAGCTAGGTATGCTCATTCATCAAACATAAGTGTTATGTTCTTCTCAAAAAAATTACCAATTAAGTAAAAAAAAAAACTAATAAAAATTATCACAAACAAAAGAAAAAAAGAAAAAAAAAATCTAACAAGTTTAAATCAATTAAGAAACCTCTTTCTCTTCCTTTCCCATCCTCCCCCCAACCAAACTAAACATTGTCCTCAATGTTAACCGAGAAAATGCAAAGAAATGAAGGGAAGGGTACCTGTAAAGCATTATTTTTCAGCTCCTATAACTGAAACAAAACAATATAAAAGTATAAGTGTGGTAGGAAATGAGAAAACAAAAAGTGAAAACTATCATCATAACAAAAAACACAAAGGAAGTCAAGGAGTATATGTAATGATAAAGTGACAGTCTAGGAGAAAAGTAAAGCAACACTCCCTATCCTCAATCATGATATGGAGAGGATGGAATGATCTCTAAAGGTGTCACAATAGCGATAGGCACTCTGGACTCTCTTTCTGAAGAATTAGTCTTCTATGTAGTTGGGATGGATGGAGAAATAGCATCATGAACACTAGTTGGCTTCTCGGAATAAGATTTCCACTGTTGGACAACCATGGTAAGTTCATCAACTCTTTGGACAAGTTACTGCTGGGTGAGCTGGATGTTTGCTTGAGTTTCTTGAATCATGTTTAAACGAGCTAAGAATTGCTTGAAAGCCTCAGTTGAGATATGTATATAGCCATCCGAAGATGAAGGACCGATGTTTGGTGTGGAGGAAAGACTGGCCAAAATATGTGTGGCTACATCAGGATTTGGAAAAGTAAAAACAACCTCTGGTGTGGGGGCAACTAGTGGTCTTGAGGGTGTATCCTCTCCATCACCAAAATCTTCAAGAATCAAATTTGGAAGAGGCACATAATGATTTTCATTATTAGTAGTCAATGAAGCACTTGTGAATGTAGACTTGGTTTTGGTCATACTTCCTTGCCATCTGGAAACAATGTAGACATCCCTAAAACGATGTTTTTTTTTTTCTAGGTTCAGTAGGGAAGCCATAGTACTCCAAGATGGTGCCCAACATCCGAGGGAAGAATAATGGACATTTCTTGGCTCTTTAAAACTTCTTCAAATGCACATTGTCTTCACAATAGAATAGGGCAACCATGAATAATTCAACAAGTGTCCACCATTGCCCACTAACAATTCTGAATAATGCCATTAGTATATCTTATCGCCTTTGCATCATGTGTTAGCAAGGATAAACATTAGAGCGTAGAACATGATCCAAAAACCAGAATTTGGAATCTATGTCTCTCCTTAACACTGCATGTGTATTGGTGGATTGATTTTGAGAGGCAATTCAAACCATTTCAGCAGCTTCAATTTGAGTAATGGGTTGAAACTCAGATGGATTTGGAGGTTTAAGAGGAATATCCAAGGCTCTTGCTACTATTTCAGTATTTAGCATACCTTGTCTCCTATCGATTTCGAAGTAGATCACTGAATGATGGTAGACTTCTCTGCTGGTCATGGTTTGGTAAAATTCCCAAATTATGCAAGGATAGAATAATAGCCTAAGTACCATGAATGGCTCCAAAAAATATCGATAACACAGCTCCATGGAGAATTTAGTTAGAGAAGATGCAACAAATGCCTTGAAATTGTATTAGCATTCTTCATGGAATTTTCTACCTGAGCGATCTTCTCTTGCGCCAGCGGCTAGTTTCTTCTTCAAGGCTTTCGTGAATTGAAATTGAATTGGGTGGCTCGGTGGAGGTGCAGATTTTGTAACCAGAGTAGGAGCAGGGGTTTCAGCAATAAGTGACTAAACTATAGCATGCTGAACTGAAGGAGTAATAGAGGATGTCAAAAAAGATGAAAGAAATTGAACATTGATGCTTTGTGTTCTCTTCATCGATAATTTTTCAGGAACAACCATCTTTAATTTACCTTTATCCAATGAAGATCTTGTGACATGCCTCTAGTTTGGAGGTCTAGAAATGGGAGGTTCAGAAAAGGAAAATCCCAAAGGGATTTGAGACCGACATTTTCTCCATTTTCGTCATTAATCACCACACAGTCTTCCTCAATTTCCATTGATTTTTGTTTTTGATTCCCCATCTATAATAAGAAAGAACCAAAAAATAAAAAAAAATAAAAATTGATGAATTGAATGATGACTGGAATAGAGGATATCAATTTGTCCAAAATTCACAAAAAAAAAATTGCAACAACCTCCCAAAGCAAATCAAACTTTTCAATCCAGATTCATCTTGCAATTTCATATAGAGGGGTGTGAAAAATTGAATGCATGGAATGCTCAAAATGTTGAGAGTGCCCAAGAAAATATTCGAAAATCAAAAACAAAAAGAATGAGAGTTTTTTATGTTTGATCGTGGTTTAGGGCAAGGAAGAGATATGAGAGGATGTGGATAGAAGAGGAAAAGGACAAATGGTCTTCTACCTTTTCAATTTCTCATGTCCGACGAAGACGAAGAGTTTTGGCATGAGGGCTTATTTTCACACAATGGTGCGAAATAAAATAAGGGCTTATATAAGCTGCAAATATATTTTTATTTATTTATTTATTTATTAAAATTTGGCATAGTCATGCGAAATTTTCGCATGAGTGTGCGAAGTGGTCCAGAGGGCTATTTTATTACAATTCTTAAGATGACTTTCGCATTGTCATGTGAAATTTTCACATGATGATGCAAAATGGTCTAAAGGCATCTTATCTCTATAGCTATCTTTATCAGTTTCGCACAGTCACGCGAAAATTTCTTATGATCATGCGAATTGGGATAAAGACTCATCTTTTGAATTTTCAAGGCTATGAAAACTCCCCTATTTTTAGCATGAATTCCCCTATTTTTGCATGAATGTGCAAAATGGTGATGAGTCATTAAAACTCCTTTTTCCTTACTTCATGCATTCCATCCATCTGAAAAGTCCTTCAAAACACAATTGATATGGTTAAAAAGGGTTCATTCATAGAGACTAAAAAAATTCAAAAAAAAAAAAAAAACACAAGAACAAAACAAAAAAATTAAAGAAAAAGAATTGAAAAATTATTGGGCTAGTTAGTTTTTTAGAAGACTAAGCCCACCAAACCTTGAATGCTCAACTTATGGAAGGTTCAAGGAAGTATAGCTCCTCATTTTCTTGCACCATAGGTTCCATATATGGTTTAAGTCGATGTCCATTAACTTTGAAGATACATCCACTCTTTGGATTAGCAATTTCAACAACTCCATTTGAATGCACCTTATGAACCAAATATAGACCATTCCATCGAGATTTGAGCTTTCCTGGAAAGATGTGCAATTTTGAATCATATAGAAGCCCCTTTTGTCCTCTTGAAACTCTTTCCTAAGGACAATTTGATCATGCCATCTCTTGAGTTTGTCCTTAGAAATTTTTAAATTCATATAGGCTTCGTTTCTCATTTCCTCTAACTCATTCAAGTCTAGAAACCTCTTCAACCCAGCTCTTTGCATATCAAAATTCAATTTCTTTATAGCCTACCATGCTTTATACCCTATTTCCACAGGTAGATGACATGCCTTACCAAAAACCAATCTATACGGTGACATTCTAAGAATTGATTTAAAGGCGGTTTGGTAAGCCCAAAGTGCATCATGAAGTCTTAATGCCCAATCCTTGCGGTTTGTATTCACCACTTTCATCAGGATATTCTTGATTTCACAATTGGCTAACTCCACTTATCTACTTGTTTGTGGATGGTAAGGTGTGGCTACCTTGTGTTTCACTCCATATCTAGCAAGAAGGTTGTTGAATGTCTTGTTGTAAAAGTGAGTACCTCCATCATTAATAATGGCCTTTAGCACTCCAAACCTTGTGAAGATATTTTCTTTGAGAAATTTTACAATCACCTCATGATCATTATGCTTACAAGCTATCACTTCCACCCACTTTGACACATGGTCAACTTCTACCAAGATATAGGAATTTCCAAAAGAGGATGGAAACGGCCCCATGAAATCAATCCCCCATACATCAAATAATTCCACTACCAATATGGGGTTAAGTGGCATTATGTGTTGCTTTGTCAATTTCCCAAGCCTATGACACTTATCACAAGACTTGCAAACTTCATGTACATCTTTGAATACAGTTGGCCAATAAAAACCCGATTAGAGAACATTCAAAACTATTTTGAGTAGAGAAATAGCCTCCACAAGCATAAGCATGGCATTTCATAAGAATTCCTTGTTGTTCTTCTTCCGCTACACACTTCCTAATAATTTGATCAGCATAATACTTGTACAAAAATGGTTCCTCCCAATAGTATACATGCACCTTGGACAAGAAAAATATTTGTTATTGAGTAGTCCATTCCATAGGTAATTCTTCGGTGATTAGATAATTTGCAATATGAGCATACCATGAATTCGTATCCACTTGAAAAAGAGCATCATTAGGAAATTATTCATTGATGGAAGGACTTTTCCGGAATGTGTTCCACAGAAATTCAAGATAGATGGTTAGCTACCACATTCTCCACACATTTCTTATCTCTTATTTCAAGATTGAATTCTTGAAGAAGTAAAATCCATCAAATTAGCCTTACTTTAGAGTCCTTCTTGTTGACTAAGTATTTCAAAGTTGAATGATCGATGAAGATCACTATAGGAGCTCCAACAAGATATGCTCTAAACTTATCTAATGCAAAGAAAACCACAAGCAACTCTTTTTCAGTGGTGGTGTAGTTTTTTTATGCCTCATTAAGAGTTTTGCTTGCATAGTAGATAACATAAGGTTTCCCTTCATCTCTTTTCCCTAGAATTGCTCCCATTGCTTGATCACTTGCATCACAAATAACTTCAAAAGGAAGTTCCCAATTTGGTCTCCTCACAATAGGTGCACTAGTTAATAGTCTCTTCAACTCTTCAAAGCAATTTTGAAAATTTTCATCCCATTTGAATTTGGCATCCAAGTAAGGCACACATTGGTCTTGCTAGTTTAGAAAAATCTTTGATGAAGCATCTATAAAAGCTTGCATGACCAAGAAATTGCCTAACTTCTTTAACGTTTATTGGTGGTGGTAGATTTACAACTAGCTTGATTTTTGCTTTATCCACTTTGATGCCTATCTATAAGACAACATGACCTAAGACAATGCCTTTTTTCTTCCATAAAGTGGCATTTTTCCCAATTTAGCATTAAATTTTTCTCAATGCACCTTTGAAGTATTTTTTCCAAATTGGAGAGACAATCTTCAAAATCCTCACCATAAATGGTAATGTCATCCATAAAAACTTCCACAATTCCCTCTATCATATCACTAAAGATACTTAGCATGCATCTTTGAAAAGTGGCGGGAGCAATGCATAAACTAAATGGCATCCTCCTACATGCATAGGTACCAAAAGGGAAAGTAAATTTTGTCTTCTCTTAATCTTCCAAGGCAATCTCAATCTAAAAATAACCAGAGTATCCATCAAGAAAACAATAATAAGGATGTCCCAACACCCTCTCCAATACTTGGTCCATGAATGGACGAGGAAAATGATCCTCCCTTGCGATAACGTTCAACTTTCGATAGTCAATACACACCCTTCATCCCGTGGTCAATCTTGTGGGAATAGATTCTCCCTTTTCATTTTGTATCACGGTCACTCTCGACTTTTTAGGCACAACTTGAGTAGGACTTACCCAAGTGCTATATGAAATAGAGTAGATAATTCCAGCTTATAGCAGCTTAAGTACCTCTTTTCGGACAACTTCTTGCATGTGGGGATTCAATTGCCTTTGAGGTTGACAAATTAGCTTAGCATTTTACTCCAAATAAATGTGGTGAGTGCATACCAAAGGAGTTATCCCCTTAAGATCATAAATGGATGATCCAATAGCTTCTTTGCATTTCCTTAGAACTTCCAACAAGCTAGTTTCTTGTTGGTATGATAATTTTGAATGGATTACCACCGGATACTTATCTTCCTCAAGATATGGATATTTCAAATCATTTGGCAATGGCTTGAGATTGAGCTTAGGTGATTCTTCCTTCTTTGCTTCTTCATCATTGGTTAGAGGTAAAGGCTTCTTTTTTTCCTTCCATTGCATAGAATGATTAATGGAGGCAACTTCATTAGTTTTCTCCACTTTTTCTCCTACTTCATTTTCTTCAAATTTTTCATAAGTCTTTTTCAACTCTTACTTCATTAATCCTTCCACGTGCTCTTCTATAAGAGTATCAATCAAGCAAACTTCTTTTTGCTCATCTTCATCTTGATTTGGATGTCTGTGGCATAGATGAAAAATATTTAGCTCAAAAGTCATATTTCTGAAGATGAGCTACATCACTCCATTCCAACAATTTAGTAAAGCATTTGTTGTGGCTAAGAAAGGTCTACCAAGAATAATTGGAACATGATTTGGTTCACTTGCTATTGGCTCCATATCAAGGACAATAAAATCTATTGGATAGTAAAACTTATCCACTTGAACCAATACATCTTCAATCATTCCTCTTGAAATTTTAATTGACCTATCTGCTAAAGATAATGTGATAGAAGTAGGTTTGAGTTCTCTTACCCCAATTTCTTGTACACCGAATAAGGACAAAGATTTACACTTGGACCCAAGTCAAGAAGAGCTTTCTCTACATATGTGTCTCCAATATTCACCAAAATGGTAGGACACCCCGGATCTTGATATTTGATTGGAGTCTTACATTGTATGATTGCACTAACTTGTTCTATTAAGAAAGCTTTCTTGTTGATGTTCAACCCCCTCTTCATTGTACATAAATCTTTAAGGAACTTGGCATAGGGAGGGACTTGCTTGATCATGTCCAGGAGTGGTATGTTAACTTTGACTTGCTTGAGAACTTCAAAAATTTCAGTTGCATTATTTACCACCTTCCTTGATTGAAGAGCTTTTGGAAAAGGTGGAGATAAGAGCTTGTTTTTCTTCTTAACCTCTTTATTAACAATCTCATCTTCCTTTGATCTATCATCTTCATTCACCTCTTTCCTTTTTTCTTGTTCTTTCACATTTTCTTCTTATTTCCTTTATTTATTCTCTTTTGGTTTTGGCATAGGTTGATCAACTTACTTACCACCTCTTAAGGTAATGATTGCTTTCATTTCATCTACCTTAGCAGAATTTTCATTTTTTTTCTCCAATTTCATGAACTCCCCTTGGATTTTGTTAGGGTTGTGAAGGAAATTTTCCTTTTTCTTGCACCATATGCAAGCTTGTGAGTTTGGAGATAGCAAACTGCATATTATCAATTTTTTGTGTGAGATTGGTTTGCAAGCTATCAAATTTCTGATTGAAAGATGTCTCCACATGATTTATCCTTTGATTTACTTGAGTATTGATATTCTTTTGATCTCCGAAGAAGTCACTCATCACTTTACTCAAATTTACTATAGCTTGTTTTACCGGTGAAACTTGATGTTGAGAAGTTTGCATGTTAGAAGAAAATTGTCTTTGTCCACTCTTCCAAGATGGATTTGGATTATTCTTCCACCCCGAATTAAAGGTATTTGAAAATGGAGAACTATTGGTGTGTTTGACATATCCAACAACATTAGCTTGTTCCATAAACATTTCTCTAACAGCTGGTATAGTGGGGTGTTCACTCACTAGATGTTCTCCGGATTGACATATAGAGCATTGAACAATTTGCATTGAAATATCATTAACCACTTTGATTTCATGAGCTCCTCTTGCCTCAAGTTCTTCCAATCTCCTTGATAGAGCTGCCATTTTTGCTTGCATGTCTACATCCTCATTCAAAGTGTACATTCTTCCTTTAGAATTGTTTTAGGGCTTGGCTTTGCTTGATTCTTTTCAATGAGGTTCATCCCATAATCTAGATATTTCCGCCACATAGTTTAGAAAATTCAAAGCTTCATCAGGACTTTTGCTCATAAAGTCACCTCCACACATGGTTTCTAGCAATTGTTTCAGAGCCGGTGACATACCTTCATAAAAATAGCTTGCCAACATCCAAGTGTCAAAACCATGATGAGGACAAGCATTAACAGCCTCCATATATCTCTCCCAACAAGCATAAAATTTTTCATTCTCCATAGCCACAAAATTGGAAATTTGCCTCTTTAATCCATTAGTACTAGAAAAAATTTCTTCAAAAATTCAGCTTGTAGTTTCGACCATGAGCGGATACTTCGAGGTCTCAAAGAATTCAACCACACTTTTGCCTTGTCCTTGAGAGTGAAAGGAAACAATTTAAGTCTCATAAGATCAATTGATGCAGTCCCTTCTTAAAAAGTATGATATACTTCTTCAAAATCCTTTATATGAGTATAAGGATTCTCATTCTTCATTCCATGAAATTAAGGAAGAGGAGGCACCAAATAAGGATAGATGATCATTTGCTCACTAGAAGGAACAATGCATGATGGTTCACTTATTCTCAATAGATGCATATGGTCATAAATCGATATAAATGGAGATTTTCTTCATTAGGACCATGTTGACTTTGTTGATCTTCACCTTGAGGTTCCATTATATTTGTACCAATTCCAAGATTCAACACTTGAGTAGATGATTTAGTTCTTTCCAACCTTCCCTTAGAATTTCATTCCCAATGGAGAAGACAAGGGTTCACCTACACAACAAACAAAGAAAAACCAAACCAAAACAAAAAGAACAAAAGAGAAAAATAAAAAGAAAAATGAAATTTAAAATAAAAGTAAGATGAAAGTGGAGAATCGGTAAAGAGAACTTCACTAATCTTGTGATATAGATCACAAAGGTTAATTCTTACCAAATAAAAAATAAAAAATAAAAAAATTGCCTCAATCACCTTGACACCATCCCCAACAATGGCGCCATTTTTTATCGATTGATTTTTCTGATTTATCTGATCAAAACACAATTTATGCATAAGAATCATTACCTTAGCCATTTCTTGTAACACTCCATTCTTTCTTTCAGCCACTCCATTCTAATGAGGAGCTTTGGGGGCTAAAAACTCATGTTTAATCCCTTTAGAGTTGCAAAAGAGGTTAACATCCATATTGTCAAACTCTCTCCTCTTATCGCTCTAATCATTACAATTTGATGGCCTATTTCCACTTGTATTCTATTGAACAATGACTTTAAATGCTTTATGGCCTCTAATTTCTCCCTAAGAAAAGTCACAAATGAGTATCTCAAAAAGTCATCCACAACAACTAGGACATATCTCTTGCCACCTCTACTCTCCATCCTCATTTGACCCATAAGATCCATATGTAGAAGGTCTAAAGGCCTAGTGATGCTAATTTCCTTAACTTCTTTGTGTGTACTCTTAGTTTGTTTCCTTTCATGCAATCTCCACAAATGAGTTTAGGTTCACCACTAAGTCTAGGGAAACCTCTAACCTTTTCACTATTCACTAAGTGCACAATGTCCCTCTAGTTTATGTGACCTAGTCTTTTATGCCAGAGTTCAGTAGGATGTAACTTTGCCCTACTTCACACAAAAGGTGTTCTAAAGTTAAGATTTAATTCATCTAGTTAGTTAAGACATTTTTATAGTATTAGTTCATTAATAAAATTGATTTTATGTTTGAAACTTCATGTTTTTAGTTTACTTTGATTTAGTTTAACTCATCTATTTAATTTAGGTACTTTTATAATTGTAGTTCATTAATAAAATTGATTCTATGGTTGAAAGTTCATGTTTTTAGTTTGCTTTGATTTAGCTTGGTTCATTTTAATTAGTTTACGTACTTTTATAATTTTAGTTCCTCGGTAGAATTGATCCCATTTTTTTTAGTTTTTGTTTTGAAATCAGTAATATTGGTTCCTAATTATCCTTATATTAGTTTGTATGCTTTTAAAATCCTAGTGGTTAGTTCATGAATCAATATCTTGTCAATTTGTTTAATCTAAAATGTTTTGCTTGTTGCTCTAGTGATCCTTCGTTTAATTTTTTTTTTCAAAGGCCATCGAAAAAATCATGAAGATTGACCCTTTTTCTCACCACATTTAGTTTGGGTGGTTGTCGAAAAGTTCATTTTGCGATTTTGGTTCTCCTTTGGATTGCTTGTGTTTGACCCTTGTGATTTGTTATTTGCAATTTCTTTCCTTTTAAACAGAAAGTTTTTTCTCAAAACTCTCCTTATGAAAATATATTTCAAAAACTCATTTAGAATCCTTAGGATAAAATAAATCCTTTTCTTAAAAAATATGCAACCATGTTTTGATCAACATGCACCTTTATTTTGTTTCTTCAATAAAAAAATTATGGTTTTAAGTGGAGCATGAATCCAAGCATATTGTCCCAACTAAATAGAATAATTCTCAGCTTTGATGAGTTTACTAATCTAAGAAGGTTCCACGAGAGTGATTCTAATAAAGACCTTTTAAGCCATTGGTGCTTAATTCAATAGCACTTTTATGAGGAATACTTTTACAAAAGGTTGGTGTTTAACCCTCTAAGATTCACTTTCAAACATAGTCAAAGTTTGGAACTTAAAAAGAGCTTCCAAGCAATAACTACAAAATTGCTAATGAACAAGAAGACTACACAACTTTGAGACCATATGATAACTAGAACTATTGGAAAGGCTTTGATAGAAAAGAATCCATGGTTGAAACGTAATAGATTAAGGTGGTATTTGTGTCTTTTTACTTAACTTTAAATAGAAGTTAATTTAACTTAACTTTAAATACAACTTAACTTAACGATATTAAGTATTAAGTTGTTTATTTTTTTATTGTTTTATTTTGGTTAAGTATTAATTATTAATAGGGTAAAAGATTGTGTTTTGGTTGTTCCAAAATTTTTTTTAATATTTAACAAAAGTACAAATATTTTAATTTTTTCTATTCCATCAAAAACTTTAAAAAAATAAGTACTAAGACGATGTTTGGTAAAACTTAATATTTATTATTTAATGACTTAAGTTGACTTTGAGTTAAATTATACTTAAATTGTTAACTTATTACTTAATTCTTACTTTAAGATTAAGGTTGTTTGATAAAATTAATTTAAAACTTATTCTAAATCATCAAATTGACGTATTTATCCTCATAAATTATAATAAGGGCAAAGTAGATCGAGCAATAATAGAAGTTGTAGAGTAGCAAAGCAAATCATGGAGGTAACTAGGGTAAATAGGGGTAAAAAGGTAAAATGAAGATATAGACTTAAAAATAAGTTAATTGTTTTTATGTGAAAACCCTCTACAATAACTTCAGAGATAAAAAAACCACGAGGCCTAAGACCTACTAATCTAATCCACTATATGAAATCAAATTATAGAGATTTACTTGTCCATTTTTACCCTAAAAACTTACTCACTAGTACCTACAATTTATTCATGCCCATGACGCACTCGATTGCTCCAATTGATCACTTCAGCCTCATTAAGGGATGAAGATCTTCAATCTAAGATTCAAAGATCAAATCCTTGGATGAGAGATCGGGAATGGTATGGCACAATAGGCTTTCTCCTCCATGAAATCTTCTCAATATTATTTTGGATCTCTCTATGTATGTCTCAAGGGGTTAATAGAGAGGTATTTATAGGCAAAAAGATATAAGAGTTTTAGTTTGGAAAAGTTAATCAAATTTGCATGAAAAATCTCAATAGAATCTGCATGACCGCTCAGCTAACTAACCTATCGCTTGAGCTCCTCGAGCGCTTGAGCGATCCTAAGTGCTTGAGCACTTCAAGTCACTTGAATAATCCTACCCATTTCAAAAAGTTAATTTCAAATCATTTTAAGTTCAAAACAAAACTAATTATCTTTGTACCTCATAGGAGCTTAACATGTTACAAGCCAAACCTTTTTATCCATATCTATGACTTCTCGGTTCGATGAACCATAACTCTTTATCTTCAATGGAGAGTAAGACACTATCTAAAAAAACTTCCATGGCCAAACCTTAAAAGAAACAAAATTACCAACATAAAAACAAGACTTAATGTCCTAACAAATGTCAACACAACATTCTAACGGTGATCTTGAAGCGAGCATCTATATGATGCAACTAGACAGATTCATAGCAAAGAGCCAAGAGCACCTTGTGTGCAAGTTGCATAAATCCATTTATGGATTAAAGCAAGCATCTCACTCATGGAATAGGCATTTTGATCAGGCTGTCAAGACTCTTGATTTTAAGCAAAATGAGGATGAGCCTTATGTGTACAAGAAGATGCAAGGAAGCATGGTAGTGTTTTTGGTCTTGTACATCAATGACATTCTACTCATTAGGAATGATGTAGGGTTATTGTCATCAATCAAGATTTGATTATCTACTCAGTTCTAAATGAGACATCTAGGTCAAACACAATATATTCTTATGATTAAGGTCTTTCGAGATTGCAAACATAGGAAGATTATGTTATCTCAAACCACCTACATTAACAAACATTTGGTCAAGTATTTGATGTAGGACTCCAAGAAGGGTCTGCTACCCTTCAAGAATCGAATGCTTCTTTCTCAAGATTAGTGTCCTAGGACTACTAAGGAAAAATATCACATAAAGGCAGTACCTTATGCTTAAACAATGGGTAGTGTTATGTATGTGATGCTATATACTAGATCGAACATTTTCTTTACTCTAAAGATAGTGAGTAGATATCAGTCTAATCCAAGCATGGAACATTAGATAGCGTTCAAGCATATACTCGAGTATCTTCGAAGAATGAGGGATTATATGTTAATGTATCATTGTGATGAGTTGTTACCCCTTAGGTATACAGATTTAGACTTTCAGTCTGATAAAGACTCCCGCAAGTCTATCTCTAGGTTTGTGTTCACTCTTAGTGGTGGGGCTATTAGTTGGAGTAGTGTGAAGCAATCTTGCATTGCTAACCTCACTATGAAAGATATGTGCTTCCAAGAATTGCTCTTCAATGGTTTATTTGGGAAATTGATTATTATATCAAAATCTTATGGAAACACAAAGGGGGTTTGTACTTCAAATTGAACAAAAATCATTATCATGCTCCTCAAACATGTATTTCTTATCACCACTCGAGTCATGGAGCATTCCAATACTGGGAGGTTTTACCCTTTTTTATAGGAAACATTTTGTATGTCACCTACTTTCCAGTTGGATGAAAACTCTAATGTTCATATAATCTTAATTTGCTTAGTTCTTCAACAATATTATGTATCCTAATCATTTAAGATATATCCATATTTTATTATTTTGTTTTATGGTTCATGTTGATAATTAATATATGATTTTTCTATACCGATGCCTAATTAAATTTTCTTCTAAATGCTTAGTTGTGGTTACATCATCCCATGCATGTACTTCTAGCTAGTGTTATACTAACAAATTATTCTATCTTGGAATTAACATAATTTTTTTAACACTTCAAAGGAAAAGAGAAAAAAAAATGAAATAAAAGAAGGTGAAAAGGTTAAACTGATGAAAAACAATAACCATGAAAAATAATGTGATTGGTGAACAACAATGGCAAGAAGTGTTGGCAATGGTGATGGTCATCAAGAACAATAAAATCAGCTAAAACCATTAACAATGATTAAAATTTTGTGACCTTGAGAAAAGCAAGTGAGCCGATCAAATGGAGGTACAAAAACCAAAAAACAAGAAACAAAAAAAGAAGAAAATACAAGAGATAAAAAACAAAAAATGATTGTAATGGAAAATTGCAATGAATATTGATCAAAGTTACAATTAGAAATTGATTATGCACAATAACATTATTTGTTGGGAAACATCGTCATATATAGTGGAATTAGAGGTAGGGAAAATGGGATGTGCTCATCATGAAATAAGTTGTAAAGAATGTTGGTGAAAGTAGAGGATAAAGACATGAAAGTAAAAATGATAAAAGTGATTAAGGAAAGCAAACACCTAGAGTAGAGATTCACTAGAGCCACCACTCCGACCTCAATCCTCCTCAACGAGATGCTTTTGACTTGAGATTAAGGGAGAGACAAAGCATTGAACTAAGACTTGGCTCAAGATTCAGGGCATAAATCTATACCAATATTTTTGTCTTCGACTCAAGTTAAATGCATTTCAACATGCCCAAAGTTGCTCATATTTGGCCCTTGAAACTAGTGCAACAAGCATTTACTCATTCAAGCTTTGCACTTGATTATGGGGGATTCAACTAGGATATGGATGAACCTCAGATTCACTCACCCCTTGTTGCTATGAAACTAACTAAACATGTTGAAAATTAGAAGAAAATATGGAGATGAAGATACAAGAAAGCTTGGTGGAAACTGGACATTAAAACTAAGATTTATTAAAAATAAAGGTTTATTATATTAGAACATTAAAAGAAAGTTTGTTTGAAAAACTAAAGGTTCAATACATTGGGGACACTAAAATAAGAAATTATGTAACATTTGAACAAGAGAGACCGATGAGATCTAATAAATTTTAATTCTCCCCAAATTTTATCTTCTTTTGCCCTTATTACTCCAAAAAAAGAATATAAAAGAGCAATCAAAATATCTTGAACAATAAATCGAAGGACTTTGCATTGGGATGTTAGAGGTGAAATAACCTTGAGAGAGAGAGAGAGAGAAGACAAAAATAAAAATTCTTCAAAAATAATCAAACCTAAAAGAAGGGAAATTAGTTTCCAATTCAATTTGAGGGGTTCTAATCACATAAGCACAACCTTAATTTGATTCTTTTCTTAGAGTTTGTTTGTTGGAGAATGCATGAGTCTTGCATGATGAAAAAGAAAAGAATAGATGTTTTTTAATTGCAAGCTTTTTCAACCCACCAAGATTAAGAAGCTAGCTAAAATTTGCAAATAACTAACTTTTGATCACTCTAAGAAGGTTCCCCGGGAGTGATTCTAATAAAGACCTTTTATGCCAATGGTGCTTGTTTCAATAGCACTTTTATGAGGAATTCTTTTATAAAAAGTCTGTGTTTAACCCTCTAATATTCACTTTCAAACATAGTCAAAGTTTGGAACTTAAAAAGAGCTTCCAAGCAAAATCTATGAAATTGCTAATGAACATGAAGGCTACACAACTTTGACACCATATGGTAACTAGAACTATTGGAAAGGCTTTGATAGAAAAGAATCCATGGTTTAAATGTAATAGATTAAGGTGGTATTTGTGTCTTTTTACTTTAATTTAAATTGAAGTTAATTTAACTTAACTTTAAATACAACTCAACAATATTAAGTTGTTTATTTTTTTATTATTTTATTTTTGTTAAGTATTAAGCACTAATAGGGTGAAAGATTGTGTTTTGATTGTTTCAAAAAGTTATTTTCAGTATTTAACAAAAAGATAAAGATAGTCAAAAACTTTTAAAAATAAGTACTAGGAGGGTGTTTGGTAAAACTTAATACTTATTACTTAAGTTAACTTTAAGTTAAATTATATCTACGTTATTGACTTAAAACTTATTACTATAAGTATTAAGGTTGTTTGATAAAATTAAGTTAAAACTTATTCTAAATCATCAAATTGATATATTTATCCTCATAAATTATAACTAGAGCAATCAAGGTTGAATAACAATAAGGTTGTGGAGTAGCAAATGAAATCATGGAAGTAACTAGGGTAAATAGGGATAAAAAAATAAAATGAAGATGTAGATTTAAGAATAAATTAATTGTTTTTACTTATTACTTAAAGTTATTTTTTTACTTTAAGTCATACATTTAATTTATTTTATCATACATAATTTATTTAATGACTTAAATTAAGTTATTAAGTCACTTTAAGTTATTAAGTTAGTTTATCAAACACCCACTAAGTAAAAAAAAATTAAAAAAAAATCATCTAAAATATAAAAACAAATTGTATTCAATATTAATTAAGTCGAAAAAACATATTCAGTATTAAGTTGAAAAAACAAATATCACCTAAAAAGGTGTTGGTAAATTAATTTAATAACTTAATATGATTTATTAATTTAATTTAAATAATTAAGTACATCAAACATATAAATTAAAATAACTTAAAATCATAGCTTAAAGTAAAAATTACTTTTAAGTATTAGTCAAAATAGTTAACTTGTTTTAATCTCAAATCTCTTTTGCATTATTTACCTATGTTTAGTAAGAATATATTTTACAACCACGATTTCATATTCATAGTAAATAATTTTATTCTTATCTTATGCATCTACATTACTTTAAATCTGAATATTCAACAAATAAATTTATTACTTAATATTAATGAAAGTATAAATATTAGTTAAGGTTAACAAAGGTATACATGACAATAGGACGATTTAGAAAAAATTTAAATTAATTTTACCAATCAATGTTAATAGTTAAAAGTAATGTTTTTCATTTTTACTAACCCAAAATTTAATCAAGTTGGGGAATTTTAATTAAATTAGAGTCGATCTAATTTAATGTTGATTCAATTTGGTTTGGTTTGGTTCTATTTCTAATTACAGAAATTAATTATAAATTATTATCATTCTCATATTATGCTTGAGAATAAAATAAAAAAAAACTAAAGAAAAAAAAGCATGCTAAGAATGCCTTTAATAGTATTTTTTACTCAAAGTATTTTTAATAAAAGTATTTTCTTTAAAAATATTTTCAGACGATTAACCTATAAATATTTTAATAAAAAATACTATAAGTGATTTTTAAACATTATAACTGATTTTTAGATTTTTAAAAGGCTTTCCAAAAATTTGCTAAACTATTAATTGTTTTTTAAAAAACACCTAATCTTAGAAGTACTTCCTTAAATCACTGTAGACAGCTCAAAGTAGGAGTGTACCTATAGTCTATTCAATAGAGCTGTTGAATAGAGTGGTAGCCAATAATCAAAATGCAGAATTCAAGAGAAACAGTCAGCCAGCCGTAATACAGAGTTGAAGAAGATGGAGAGTGGTAGCCAATAATCAAAATGCAGAATTCAAGAGAAACAGTCTGTCTAGAAATAAAAGCTGAATTAGCAGCCAAACATAAACAAGCTAGTGTGTTATATCCTTCAATCATCGTGGATCTGATCTGATATGTAGTGTAGCGTAGTGTAGTATGATATGAGTGAATACTAAAAGCTACTAGTGGGTGGAATGGGAATGGGAATGGGAATGGCTGCATACTGTCTGTCCACCACCTCGATGAGTTTGTTGGCTATTGCACTGGCATAGACTGAGGAGCCTTCATATATCTGCGACATGGCAATATTAATTATATCTTGGACATAGAATATGGAAAGTATGGTAATGAGAAGGTTTGATTCCCCCACCTTGGTGTTGAAGAGAAAGCTGTAATAATCACCAACATGGCCGCCTGCAACATGGTGGAGGTCCAGTTGAAGCTCATCAAGGATCTTGGACACAAAGAGCAAGCAGTTGATCTTCTTTCTCTGGACAAGTTTGATGGTGACTTCGTCGTCTATGATCCGAACATCCACCTCCGTGTCTTTGGATTTTCTCTGGAGCCAGGAGCTCCTGAGGGATTCATTGTAGGACTGGTCAGGCTCTGGCTTAATGCTGCTGCTGCTCTTTACATCGCCTGTGGACTCATCCTCTGTCTTGTGCCTCTTACTCCTCTCTCTCCCACATCTCTTTTTCTCCACCAGCAGCTTCAGCTCATTCACTGTTCGCAGAAGCTCTCTGATGTACTCAATCGCATCTCCCACCACAGATGCTCTATCACTCTTAGAGACCAAAAAGAAAAATTACATGTATATATATCTACATCTATACATACATTGAGAATCAACAACAAAATTGATATGATGATATACCTTGGTGGGGTTTGGGACCAAACTCCTCAGAGCATTGTACTTATCATTCAAGTGTTCTCTTCTTTGCTTCTCAGTAGCAAAGGATTTGGTACCTTTGCCCTCCCTGCCTTTACCAATACAGGCCATGTCCCTTGTGAACTTGAGGACCCCATTATCAAACTGCCCATGATCATCCCCATCTCCGTACCCACCTCCACTTGCCTCTCTCTCATCCATTCCACCGCCAAACAAAGACCCAACCCTTGAGGCTGGCAAGTTGTAGCCATGTGGGAGAGACTGAAACAGCTCCCTGAACACAGGAGGCTGTGGGGGGAGGTTCAAATGGAACAAAGGATCGTACAAGATGCCAGATGCCGCCGTGGCCGAGCTGTCCGGGTTTGTGAAGGAGATGGATGAGTTTGGGAGGAGAGATGAGGGCGTGCACCTGGGCAAGTGGAATAGATTGAGAAGGTCTGGTGTTGGAGGGTATGCAGCACTGAAATTCTGGTGGGCATTCTGCATTTCAGCCTGATGCTGCTGCAACAGCAATGGGTCCTCTTGCTGCTGATGATGATGATTGAACCCCATCTCCTGCATCTCATATGAGAATACCTGATTTGAATCATTGCCGTCGTTGTTGCTGTTATAGCATTGTTGGTCCATGTCAAAGGCCAGCTGCTGGTGGAGCTCAATTTCCATGGTGGCCGAGGCATCCTCCATGGAAACCTCAAAGCTGTTGTTGGTGGGTGGTGGCGCAACACTTTGGGAAAACCCCTCATCTTCTCCTTCTGCCACTGACTTTGTGCCATCAAAACAAGCATTCTCTTCGTACACATACATTCTTCTTGGCCTTGTGATCTTTTCTGCACATTCATCACTCAAAAATTAACCAACAAAAATTAAAAAAAAAAAAAAAAAAAGAAGACATAAAATAAAAATTAAACCACCAAAATTACAACTACCCAACATGGGTTTTATCTACAACCTCTGAATCAGAAACCAAAAGATGTTTGGTTGAGAGAAAAAAAGTGAGAATGGTCCAAGAAGGTTTGGAGAGAGACGAGAAAAGAGTGTGGATGGTATATAAAGGTAGGGGAAGGGGAGGAGGAAGAGGGAAGAGGATGAAGGGTTTATTTTAGTTTTTTTATTAATTTCCTTTGGGTACAGCAGAGAAGTTGTTACTGAGAATCTCTTGAGGTGGGACCCACCTGTAACCTCTTTTATTCTGACACTGCTCAGCATGATTTGTACTCCTCATAATTCTCCGTCTTGGACCTGACAGCATTCATAATCACCCCTGTATTTCACTATAATCACTAAAATGCCACTCCACCACCCACGCCTCCATCTGGTTTCTCACCAACTCAAGGAACTCAACTGCAGCACTTTGATTCAACCAATGACCATGTCTCTGACTCAAATGTGTTCGTTGACGGAAGTCTTTGTTTGAAAGCTTTTTGTTAGAAAAAGAATTGATTTTTACCATTTTTGTTTAAAGAAAATCTTTACAAATTATTAAAAGAAAGTGATTTTTACAAATTTATTTACAAAAAAATATTCTAATTTTATTTTATTTACAGAGGAATTAATTTTCATTCCTTTTATTAAAAACAAAATTCTACAATTTTATTCCAAAAAAAAAAAAAAATATTAACAAAATTTCTATTTATGAAAAGTGGCTTTAGCAAAAAAAGGGGTTTTCATGAGTTCATTTACAAAAAGAAAGTTTCAATTCTATTCTATTTAAAAAAGAATTTTTTGTAATTTACCAAGAAAAAGTTTTTTTTTTTTTTTTACCAATTTATTAAGAAAACCTTTAATTCAATTTCCTACCAAATATTTTTTTTTTAAAATGGTTTTGACAGATTTATTAAAAAAATAAAATTGATATTGCAAATTTATTTAGAAAAATTTACAAATTTATTTTCAAAAGGGTTTTTCCAATTTTATTAAAAATAGTCCCAAACTTTATTTATAATTTACAAAGAGAAATCAAATCTGTTGGAAAAGATTAAGAAATATTTAAGAGAAATATTAAAAAGGGATTTTATCTTTTATCTTGTTGACAACAGATTTCTGAATTTTATTATTTTTAATAAACTTATTATTTTTATTTTATGAAGGAAAAGATGATTTTATAAGAAAAAAATTATATTTTTATTCAATAAAGGATTATGCCATTTTATTAAAAAAAAATATAAAAAAAATAAAAAAGGATTCAACCCCTACACTTAAGAGAGATTTTTGTAATTTTTTTCTTTAAAAGGATTTTTACAACTTTTATTTAATTTTCTTTTTCACAATTTTTATTTACATTTCAATAAAAAAGATGGATTTTTATATTAAAAACATTTTTATGGACTTTCACTAAAAACAAAAAAAAAAACATTAATTTTCTGGACTTTTCACAAAATAATTTTTGGACTTTTTGCTATAGTAATTTCTGGATTTTTATTAAAAAAGAATTTATGGTCTTTTCAAAAAATAACTTTCTAGACCTTATTTTATTCTAAAAAATGGATAGCTTTAAAAATAAATTCTAGGCCTTATTTTTATTTAATAAAAAAAATGGATATTTAAAAAAAAAATGGACTTTATTTTAATATAATAAATACTCGGTAGGTTAAACCAGCCATTTGAAGTCTCAATATTTTAGTATGTTTAGGGGAGTTTTTAAAAACAATTTTCTATTTTATAAATAGAAAACAATTTTTAAAAATTCATAACATTCTCTATTTCTAAAATAAAGTGAAATGAAAAAAAAAAACTTTTAAAACAAGTAAAAATTGTTTTCACTGGTTTTTAAAAATAATAGAAAAACACATACACTCTAAAGTAATGTTTAGATGTAATGTTATAAAATTGAAGAATTGGAAAGTAATGTTTATATGAAATTGGAGAATTCATAATGATAATATTATGATGATATTACATATATTTATATGTAATGTTTTTATTTTATATAGAGATTATATTTTTAATTTATTAAATTATGTGATTTTTTTATCTTATAATATTAAATTGGCTCACTAAATTATTTTTGTATGGTATAGAAATATAAAATACATTTATATGGTAAACTTTATATGGTATAGATATTGTATTTTTAATTTATGTTTCTATGGTATAATATTGAAAAATTAAATTACATTAGAAAATTAACAATTATTTAAAACAATTTTTTTTTCAAATAATCATAACTATAAAAGTAATGATTTAATAATACGGATTGAAGGGTATGCATTTACATGGTATAGAGAAATTACATTTATATTTGAATCAATTTTACTTCATTATATCATGTAGATTTTTTATTTTATAATATTCTACAATTAAATTACAATAGGAAATCAATAATTATCAAAACAAACTTTTTAAAAAGATTTTTTTAATAAAAATATTCATTTATTTAACTATTATTTATTTTAATTAAAAAAACATATAAATAAGTGGAAAATAAAATATGATGAACTTAGGTGAGATCGTGTTTATTGTTTTTTTAATAAAATTTATTTTTATATGGTAACAATATGAAATATATAAGTTAGTGGAAAATTGAATATTATAATTCTTATATAAATGTGTTTATATATATTTAATTTGAAAAGTTAGTTGTTTTACTTTTATACATGGTTAGGTTAAAATTTCAAAATGGCTTCAAAACATGATATTGGTTGGGAGCATGCAGAACCTGTTGGTGGTAGTAGAAGAACCATGAATTGTAAATATTGTGGAAAAGTTATACATGGTGGTATAATAAGATTAAACCAACACATCGCACATATATTTGGACAAGTGGAAGGATGTTCATGTGTACCGGTAGAAGTGTCACATGGTGTTAGACAACATATGTCTGCTACTTGAAAAGAAAAAGCACAGTTAAAGAAAAAAAAAAAGGAACGACTTTTGAGTTCCTTAAATAAATAAAATTTCTATGAAATTGATGAGGGTGATTCTAATGATGAAATTGAGGAAGTTGCTATGGCTGATTTTGAAATAAGACAAATGAAACAAGCAATGAAAGAAAGTTGTCGAATTTTTGAAGAAAGTAGACAAGAGCATGAGAAGGGTGCTAGTTCCTCACAATCTTCTAATGCTAGGATTAAGCATGGACTGACATGTAGCTTCAGTGTAAGAAAAGGAGCTAGCATACCTCCAAAAGGAATTGATCCGATCATGTTCCCATCAAAGCATAAATCAATAAAAAGCTTGTTTTCTACTGAAGGCATGAAAGAAAGTGGGTAAAGTTATTTCTAAATTCTTTCTCTTTAATGCAGTACCCTTTAATGCGGCTGGTAATGGGCCTTACTATCAATCAATGATTGATACCATAGCAGAAGCAGGTCCAGGCATCAAGGGTCCCATAGGATACCAAATTGGAAATAAATATTTGGAAGAGGAAGTGCAAGAGCTTAAGGTATGATTCGTTCCCAATTGGTGTCTCAGCTGATTCATGTCCAGCTGGTGCTCTTTGATTGAGAGAGTAATCAACAAAATTTATAACCTATATCACCATGCATTAGGATAGCTTAGCTAATATAGCATAGTGGCTCTAGGATCGTTCACTAGGAAGGGTTTTCAATTCACAACTGATACCAATTCAAAGTAAATTGGTGCTTTTTCATTTCAAGGTTAGCTTTAAAAGAAAACATAAAGATGTTTGAGTGAAAAGGGTTTGGTCTTAAACTAACCAAAAAGAAAATAATGGAAATTACTTATGAAGAAAAACATTCCTTGGAGGTTTAGGTTCACAGGGGAGGTTCCTTATGCAAAAACAGAGCTCCGGTCATTTGGTTCGTTTCCTCGCATTAGAGAATTAACATATAGTCAATTCTCTAACCGATGTTGTACAGATGTATCCTTTAAATGGATTTCAGCTCTAATTCCCTCTCATTGATGCAACTTGTAATGGCTCGTGCCTCTCACCTAGCATTTGCCATTCAAGGTGATCTTTAACTTTGGACTTCCCTTCTCAAGCTCGCAAGAGATAACTAATGGATGTCTCCTTGAAGTCCAAAAGCTTACCAAGTGTTGGCAATTCTAGAAAATCCTACCTCCAAGTCACTTCCCAAAAGCTCGCAAGAGATAGACAAGTGCATCTCCATGGACGGAGATCACGTGCCTTACCAAGTGTTGGCTCAAGTGACTTGAAGGTGTTTTAAGTTAACTAAAAACATAAAAATCATTAAAGGATCACACTTTCTCTTCATTAAAGACTGAAACCACAAAGCTACTAATTCTTGCACTTGGAACCTTTCCCGGCAACCTTAACTCCAAGGAACTAAAAGTCTAGCCACTCATTCTCTAAGGAAACTTCCTCAGAGCTTGTTTGGCTAGTAAGAAAACTAACGAGAAAACAATTATATGAAGGAAAAACAAAGCAAGTGCTCTGTGAAATATATTTCTTTCTTCTCCGATTACATAATTGATTTTTTTGTAAAGAAAATTACAAACTATATATATGAGGTTATTCACCCTTTGTACTTACTTAAAGACTAAGGAATCCTATGATAGGTGGATTATAAGGAGACTTTGGGGATTTAGACAACAAATATCTAAAGCAAAATATCCGAAAATATCTCAAAATGTCGGTCGGAAATATCAGGAAGCTTCAGGAGAACACTGCAGCTGTGCATGTCTGACTGGGTAGGCGCTACCAAAGGATCCGAATATGTCTAATCGGAGAAGTTGAAACGTTCTCCTCTCCCATCCGGCTGTGAGATATCCGGATGTAAAATGTCGGCACACGGAATTCCGGATATGAAATGTCGGCGCTCGAAAATCTTCCCCGGGTGGACTGAGCTATGCTGCGTAAGGGGGACCGTCTGCGTGTGCACGGTGTAGGGACCCCTCTCCCGGATGACACGGAGTGCGCAAGGCTATCCAGATCAACTCCATCCGGATTTCCCAAAAGGACATGCGCCGCAATGCTATTCGGACTCCTTAAGAGGAAAAGGCGGCGGAATGCTATCTAGCGCAGCTCCATCCGGACGATAGCATATACTATCCGGATATGTTGTCTGGATGGAAAACGTTGACTAAAGTGAGTGAGCAAGCCTTACTACAGCCCACGTTTCGCCGCTCTCCGATGGTGTGTCCGGACGCCCTGTCCGGACATCTTTGCCATGGATTCCAAAGAACTCTCCTCAATCTATGGATTGCTTTGGTGATCAAAAAGCTATCAAAACACCAAAACTTAACACAATTTGATTAGAATTGATTGCAAGGGTCCTTAATATGTTAATTGGGTTAAAAGGTAATAACTACTACTCAAAAGTGTTTAAAAGAGTTTATTACAAGCTATGAAATAGCACTTTTTGAGTAGTAATCAAGGTATATATGACAACATTGAAGGCTAAATGGCCTATATATGGGTGCACAATCATGTGTGATGGTTGGAGTTCTAAGACTAGAAAGCCTATCATCAATTTCATAATTTATTATGACAGAAGGATGATATACCATTCTTCAATTGACACTACCAACATACCTAAGACAGTAGACTACATCTTTTCCCTTATGGATAAAGTTGTAAAGGAGGTTGGAAAGGAAAATGTTGTTCAAGTAGTCACTGATAATGAGACAAGTTTTAAAGCAGTCGGTATGTTGTTGATGGGGAAGCGGAAGCATTTGTTTTGGTCTCCTTGTGCAATCCACTATATTGATTTAATGTTTGAAGATATTGCAAGCATGAAGCAGATTGAGGAGAGTTTAGATCAAGCTAAGATGATCACAGGATTTATTTATAGTAGCTTGAAAGTAGTGAATTTGGTGAAAGTGTTCACTAAGGATAAAGATCTGTTAAGGCTAGGAACAACATCTTTTGCCACTAAATTCATTTCACTTGAGAGTCTTATACGTTATGAGGCTGATTTGAAGAGAATGTGCACAACAAATGAGTAGCGTGAATTCAATAAAGATAGGAGTAGAAAAATTCTAAGAGATAAGGTATCCAACCTTATCTTAACTGATCGATTTTGGAATAAGGCAGGGAAAGTTCAAACCATCATGGAACCTCTCGTCAAAGTATTGAAATTGGTTGATCAAGATAAAAAGCCCACATTATCAATCATTTATGAAGCAATGGATAGAACTAAATTAGCTATCAAGGCATTGGTCAAGTAATGGGAAAAGTATTGGGAAGTCATTGATAGAAGGTGGGAAGCTCAATTGCAAGACATTTGCATATTGTAGGTAATAAAAAAATTCTTTATATATATTTTTATTATTTTTTTCAAGTACAAATTATTATAAATTGGTCATTATTTAACTTATGGCAACATATTTTATAAATCCAATGTTCTAATATTCAAAGTATTTATCCAACCATCCGAAAATTAAAATTGGATTAAAGAAGGTTATCAAGAGATTAGAGTTAGATTTGGATAGACAAGCAAAAGCTATTAACGAGGTATAATAATAGTTTGTGACCTTTATATAATACATTTTGTATATGTAATGTGCATTAACAAAAAAAAAATGTTAATGATGTAGGTGAAATTATTTGTTAACGACTAAGGAGAATTTGGAAGTGCACTTACAAAGAAAGCAATAAATCAATCTTTTCCAAGTACTCAATACATTTATGTCTATTACAAATAAGAAATTATCATAATTTTTTGTTAAATATATCATAATGATAAATAAGTATGCATTTTCTTTATAATAGTTGAATGGTGGAACAACTATGGCAACGAAGGTCCACATCTACAAAAGATTGTTGTTAAAATTTTAAGCCAAACTTGCTCTTCATCAAGTTGTGAAAGAAATTGAGCACATGGTCATTGATTCACACAAAGTTGCGCAATCGTTTGGCAATGAAAAAGTTGCATAAGTTAGTTTATGCGCACTACAATATGCGACTTCGAGTTAAGAATTTGATGCATGAGCGAAACAATGAAGATTTATACAATCCAATTGATCTGAATCATATCTTTAATGATGATGATATATTAGATGAGTGGATATGAGAAAGAGAGGAGCCTATTTTATCATTTGATAAGTTGGATTGGTTGGATAAAGGTCTTCCCACTAATGAAGAAAGTAAAGAAATAGTTCATGAAGATGATGGTGCCACAAATCGTAGAGTTAGTAGGCGTACAAGAAATGCTACACAAGAAAGAGATGTTGATTCTTGTCGTAAAGGTAAGGCTCCTAGAACAATTTCTTCAAGTTCTAGTAGCGATGATGGTGACAATGGGGGCAGTAGGCGGGGTGGTGGCACTAGTGGGGGCAGTAGAGGAGTTGGTGGCACTGGTAAGGATACTGGAGGAGATGGTAGCACTGGGGGCGGTTATTTTAGTCAAGTAGATCTTGGCATGTCATGGGCACAAGGAGATGAAAATTACTATGACACACAAGATACAAATCATGGATATCAACCAGGGATATGGGAACAACGAAAGCATTTGGAAAGACTAACTATATTTCCCAGCGATGATGATTATTCTAGTGGGCATGATTATCATAGATCAAATTATCATTGTATTGATGAGCACTTACAAAATTTGGGTATAGGATCAAGGTCGTATTTCAGAGGGATAGATGATAGATCATATCACAACTTCAGAGATCGTGATAGCTCTTCTAGTACTTTTAGTAGAAATGATTTTGATCAATTTCCAATGATGCATCAAGAGGGATATTCAAATACTGGAACACGAGTTAGTGATTCCTATGGATATGATCAATCTTCTAGTAGCAATAGCATTGCTTATCGAGGTTTTGGATACTATCAATATGGTGTTGATCCCGAACAGCCCTTGAAACCATATTTTCTTGATTATGGATCATCAAGCCAATCATCTCAACCAACATATTCGAGTTATGAACAACTCTTTCAACCATATCCTCACTACGGGAATTGTCATCCCAATTTGTATACTCGTCATAGTATTGATAATGATGATTTTGAATCCCCTCGTCATTCAACATGGAATTGATTATTGTATTGTATGTTTGTTAGTAAAAATGTTATTATATTTGAAATAAAATAATTTTCTTTTATTAGCATTATCATAAATAACTTTGAGCAGATACTTCTATAACTATTTAAATAATGTTAAATGTGAGACAATTTTATTTTATTAATTTTTTAGCTTATTTAATTGTATATATATATATATATATATATATATATATGTATTTTAATGATTTACATAATATTTTTATAATTTTTTGAATTTTCTAATTAGCTTATTTTACATATCGTCTGATACTAAGCCGATACGCCTCGGGACCCTCCGAGTCAATGACCGATACCGCGACTTTGAACCATGTTTAGAATAGATATTATGTGGCAGCCTGATGAAATGGAACCTAGTGGCAAATGTGCAGGGCATGGACATTTGGAATTTCCTTCGTGCTATGAATGTGCCTATGAATTCATTGCACTCAGAAAAGGTATATTTCAATTAGGTGTGAGCCATGCACTAGGTCTATACTACCTGGCCAATATGAAAGAGAAGGAAGATAGTGGTGGAAAAATACGTTGAGGGGAACCTTGGGTTCTTTAGTATGAACGGTGTCAGGTCAACTTACCACCAGCAAAGCAGTCACCTCGCACCTCGGGCCCCACTTTTACATGGCCATGCATGGCCATCCCCGTGCACCACCTAAAGGCTGAGTGTCATCTTCTTAATCCTTCAAAACTTTAATTTTCAAAATTCTAATTTCCAAAATTCAATTTTCAAAACTCCAATTTCCAAATAATTTTCAAGACTTCAGTGTTTTCCAAATTTAATCTTCAAAACTCCAATTTTCAAGTTTAATTTTCAAAGCTTTCATTTGTAAATAATTTTCAAAATTCCAACTTTCAAATTTAATTTTCAAAACTCCAATTTTCAAAATTCCAATTTTTAGATTTAATTTTCGAAAAACTTTAATTTCCAAGTAATTTTCAAAACTCTAATTTTCGAATAATTTTCAAAATTTCAATTCTCAAATTTAATTTTCAAATTTTCAATTCTCAAATTTAATTTTCAAAACTTCAATTTTCAAATAATTTTCAAAACTCCAATTTTCACATTTGATCTTCAAAACTTCATATTTTCAAATAATTTTAATTTTACTCCGGTTTTTTTTTAAGTAATTTTAAGTCCTCAATTTTCTTCCTTCATTAGGGTTTTAGGTCACCAAAAATCATGATTTTAATAAGTCTGCTACCATTCTCATTTTGGCATGCACTTGTACAAATTTTCTTCGATTTTCAAATAATTTTCTATTTCTCTTGATTTAAAATAAGCATGAATGAATTTTTCATAATTCCAAAATAATGGAATTTGTAGGACTAATTCACGCAATATAAATTGGGTTTTGGTGGAAGCCCAACATACCTAATAGTTTCTTTGAAAACAATTCAAGTGAAGCACATGATTGATATTGTTTGATTTTGACCAGTTTTGTGTGAGATATTTACATTTATCATTATGAGCTAACCTTATTTCCATGATAGCACGTTCTTATTTAATGTTAAGATATGCTCCCATTCCTACTTCATTTATTTATTCGTTCTTATACTCAATTTGTTTTATTATTTAATCATTTCATTGGTATCCATTGATTTCCTTATCAATTGCCACACTTGCTTCACCTTATTTAGTAGAGAGCTTATTATAGGGCTTAGAGGGGTATTATGGCTTACCACCGTACCTTCCCAATAGGTAACCTAACCCCTAGATCCAGATTCTTTTTTTGCAGACATGTCTTTTCCAAATAAGGAGTCACACAGGGTTTTCTTTCTTATTTTGTTTTCCCTTAATAAAAAAAATAAATAAGTGGCAACTCCAAATCTTTTTCTAAAAATCAATTTTTCGCAAATAAATGAAAAGTGAGTCTCACCATTGGAATGGGGATGCACGTGCAAATGCGGGATCCACACACTAGCATGGATAGATTTTGCAATTTGATTATGAAATCATATAAATAGTGAAGTCAGAGCAAGATGAAGTGTGATGCAAGTTGGAAACTCTATACATGTTGGCATTTTAAACTTATTTAAGTTTATCGAAAGCAAAAGGGTGATCTAGTTGCGCATCCCAGAGGACTTCCTATCTCTTCTAAATCAAGGCGTTGATAGAGCATCCTAGAGGCACCATCTACCATCGAAAACCTAAGGTCATATTTGATGATGCCAAATTCAAGCCTAAGATCATATCTAGTTATAATGTTTCCCTTGTTTTGACGGTTTGAAGGGTTGTGCAAATTTAGGTAATGAATTTTGAACATGTAAGGAACTTGCTCTTAGATTTTTTTTTTCTTGGAAGATACGTTGTTTCTTAATAGACACAACTGGTTTTAAAGGATATGTCTTGTGTTTAAAAGATACAACTTCTTTCAAAGGATGTATTTGGCATTTTAAAATACAATCCTTCAAAGTATGTGTTTAGTATTTTAAAGACACATCACTTTTGATAAGTCACCATCAAATCTATAAATAGAGATCCCACATATTCATTCATTCATCCATTCTCTCCAATCTTTCTCTTTTCATATTGTTTAAGTCCTCTTTAACTTCAAGTCTAGTCATTTTTATTTTCTACTAAATATTTTTATATAAGAAAATACAAATAATCAAGTGATTCGTTGTTTCTTGTGATTTGAAGTGCTACTATCACGGGAAAGTGATCGATGTATCCTAAAAGACGATCATCAATAAACCATAAACACCTAAACAGAACAAATTCGTCTTAAGGACATAAAGTCAAACTTTAACCTCGATTAATCTTATTTATGAGTTCTAATTTTCTACATTTTATATGTATATTTATTATACACACTATTATCCATATATTTTTAGTGATTTGGATAACGCTTATATAACATTTCAAGTTGATTTTTTTCAATTTAGACTGACTCTATTGATGGTATTTTGCTGCAATTCTTAGTAAAAAATACAACTCCTCCAGCATCAACTAGCGATGTTAGAGGGTAGGCAGTGGCACTTAGAGTTGCAAATGACCAAGCAACATTCTATGGTTGTTGATTTTATGGAGCTCAAGACACGCTTCATGATGATTGAAGGAAACATTATTTTAGATAATGTTTCATACAAGGATCCATCAATTTTATCGTTGGAAATGATAGATCCTTCTATGAGCTAAACCCTCTTAAGTGTCCTCCAATAATGGAAAATTAACCTCTTTTTTGTTTTCAACAAACTTAGGTGGCACTTATTTTTTTCACTTAACTCTAAATAAAATTTTAATGTTTAATAGTATTAAGTATTAGGTTGTTTGCTTTTGTAATATTTTATTTTTATTAAGCTGTAAAAAGTAAAGAAAAATCAACATGTTGCTTTTTTCCATTTAGAAAAAGTTAAATATTTTGGTTTTTTCTATTCAGGAAAAAGTTTATAATAAGTCATAAAAAAGTAGAAAAACAAACAACTTAAAGTCTAAAAGCAAATTGCTTTCAGCAAAAAACTAAAAAAACAAGCACCCTCTTAATGTTTCTAAAAAATCCCTTGCTTTCAACAAACTTAATGTTTCTCAAAAATCCATAACGATATGTTTGGTTCTTGAAAAGTAGTAAGGAAAGAAAATCAAATATAATTAAAATTAGTTAGAATTTTATACATTTTAAAATTATTTAATCCTTACACAATAGAGGAAATTAAGTTAAATAAATTTGAAAAATATATAAAAATAATTTATTAACTTTGAACTTATGTTTTATTTTTCAAAAAATTTGAGGAAAAATGTGGGAGAAAAAAATATAGAGAAAAAGTAAAAGAAAAGAAAAAGTGAAAGAAAATTAAAAAAAAAATAGAGTTCAAGTTGATAAATTATTTTTATTTGTTATTTCAAACTTATTTTATTTATTTTAACTCATCAATATAAAAATTAAGTAATTTAAAAATATGTAAGTCTCTAACTAATTTTAATTATATTTATTTTTTTTAATCTTCTATAATACAACAAAATATGAAAAAATCATTTTTCTTCACATTTTTTTCTTTTCTTAGTACTTTCCGGGAACAAACACAACCGCTCTCTATTTTTTTTCCCTCACATTTTCTCTCAAATTTTCTGAAACCAAACATAGCATAATATAAATGATATAATATAGTCAAGAAAATCATAATCTAACCTTAAACAAAAACAAAAAAAAAAAAAAAAAAACAAAAAAAAACAAAAACAAAAAAACAAAAAAAAAAATCCTTTGTAATTGATTAGTGTAACCTTTCAATTCTTTTATTTGTTCTAAAAAATTGTAATTTATTGAGGCTCTTATTTCAATGGATCCGTTTTTTTTTTTTTATAGAAAACATTGAATTAATAATTCAAATTTTTATCAAATTGAACCAATAAGTTTTTAAAAATTAAAAAAAAAAAAAAATTAACTTACATCAGTTAAATTATTTAAATACATTTCTAATTTCTTGAGCATCACAATTGGGTTATAAGAATGTGCAAGAAAAGCACTTTGAATTATTGATTGGTGGGTGAGATGGCTTAACACCAATAACTTACCATCCAATAAATATTTTTGTTTGACTCTCTTTATGGCTATCAATATTCGTTAAATCTATATTTATGTAACAGTTAGATCAAATTATTATTGCCAACTTTTTTGTACATATAACATTCTAATATTTTTAATAATTAAGTTTCATAGTTCCCATGTATGGCTTACTTTTTATCAACTTAATCATCTTATAAAATTTTTAATATTTTCAAAATCATGTCTCTCATAATATACTCCTAGGTGAATTTTGATAAGATATTTTGAGTAGTCCGCCTATTAGTTTAAATGTTTATGTAATTTTATTTTCTTCTTTGTTTAGCTTTTCAATACTTTTTGTGGGGTTCATTTCCAATCTATTAGAATTTAGGGATGACAACGAGCGGGTTGGATCGCCCCGTCCCAATGCCTCTCCTATTTAAGGTTTTTTTGAAATTTTTAAAATTTTTTTCTTAAAATGTATTTAATTTTTTTTTAATTACATTAAAATAAATATATTTTGTGAAGAATTAAAATATTACAATTTTTATAACTTTTTTATTGAAAAATATTTGTTTTTTTGATGTTATTATTATTATATTAAAAATAGAAAAATAAAAATTAAATTAATATAATTTTATATATAATTGGGGCAGGACAAAACAATATCCGAACTTGTCCCGAACATGTCCTGGGTTAAAAAAAAAAAATTCAAACTTACCCTTACCCCGTTTATTTAAATTTCAAACATGCCTCATTAAGGGCTAGACAAAACAAGTGCAAAAAAAAACAAAAAACACCCCATTGTAATCCCTATTAGAATCTCTAGTCAAACATTTCTTAAAGTTTATTAGATTTAAGATGTGCAGGAGCTCAAGGGTGATTGTTCCTTTTCATAAAGTTGAATGGTAATCTTAATTGCAATAAATTAGAGAAACATATATTAGAAATCAACTTCAATGTATATATGGTAATGATTACGTACTTTGAGAATATTGTCATAGTAAACCTTTGAAGAAAGTTTAAAGAGTCAATTCCTTGGGTGTTTTCCCTTAGTTTGCATGCTAATAGCTTTCTATTTCTATAAATACCTCATCTAGCATGCTTTCTGCTTGCAACTTATTTTCTGCAAACTGTTGCTTATATGGTTACCCATTCTCCACAACCTCCACTTGACATAGTTGAGGTGTTTCTCCATAGCGTCCCTAGAGATAAGGTGGTTTGCACATCTCTTGTTCTAATTGAACAAAAGTTTTAGCAAATCTGCATCTTTATTTCCACTTGTATGTCAAGCTAGTAAGCAAGTTTGAATAGTCAATGAATTTTTGTGAAGGTTATTATTTCAATTAGGTTGGAAATGAAATAGACGCTCTTCAAGCTTCCAAAAGAAGAGAAATTGTTATGTCGAAGGAAGCGATTCCAAAAGTCATGAAGATTACATGAACTCATTGAGGTTGAACTAGGCTTTTGCATATTATGGTTTATTTTAATTGTTTTCGTTCTAATTTTTGTTGTTATGTTGAAGGAATTGTCAATTCTTGTTGGAACAACTTGTATGTCAAGTTGTTCTATATATCAAATTTTTGAAATTTTAATTAGAAAAATTCAATTTAATTTTATGGTGTATAATTGCTATTTTCTTTTATTTAATTATAGGAAATCCGTTATTTAATAACAAAATAGAAATATTATTTTTGTAAAAAAAATGTTGAAAGATGACGTTTTTACAAGTGTCATTGATAAAATATATCAACAATGATAGTCTCATAAGCAATGTTTTCAGAACCGGACCGGACATTGAACCGAAAAAGTTATCGGTTCACAGTTCATTAGTCGGACCAATTGTTGAATTGGTGATGTCATAAATATATAATTTATATTTTATTAAAAATAAAAATAATTTTAAATACATATAATTAAACATTAATAATTGTAGACCCCCCCCGGAGGAGCAGAAGGCTTTTTGGGGATTTTCTTGGTGGCTTTCGGCAGGCTCTCGAGTGGGCTGCTCTCGGGCAGCTAGATGGGATGGGAAGGTAGCCGCCAGATGGGATGTGTGACAGATGGAGGGAGGCTTGCTGAGCAAGCGAAAAAAACAAAAAAAGAAGGAAGAAAAAAGAGGAGAAAGAAAAAAGAGGAGAAGGAAAAAAGGGAAAATCTGGGGGACTGCACGGAGGGGAACGTGGAGGAGTTCTGGAAGAGGAGATCTTGGGGGAAAAAGGAAACCAGAGAGAAGGAGTTTCCTGGTGCGCGGTGAGTTCCCATTTTTGAATGCCTACTTCACCATTTTGATGATATATTTCATTGTTTGCTGTGGACTTCGAGGGCCACAGGTTTGGTTTTTGGGGTGAACCCGTTTGTATGTACACTATGCTCTGTTCCCGCTTTCCTTTCCTTCTTTGCGTTTCATGGATCCTTCACGTCCAAATACTCCCCCCCGCGCACCACTTCTCTCTCTACACCGCAGCCATGCCCATTCTCCCTCATTACTGCATGGCTGCCACCTTTCATACTCGTCTCCTCAGGCTCGCTCGTTTAGCTGGATCCATGGCGGCCGCACCTCCTGGACGTCGCCGAGCCGCCGCCGCTCGCTCCGGCCACGCGCGCCCGCACCAGCCGCCGCAGCAGCAGCGTCGAAGACGCCGCCGCAGCAGCACCTCCTCGTCGCGTCGCCACGTCGCTGCCACCCGTGGCAGCACCTCCTCCTCGCGCCACCGAAGCCCGGGGGCTGTCCACTTGGCCTGGAGGATCCACAACCCCGAACACCGCCGTTGCTGCCGCCGCGTGGAGGTGACGGAGATGTTGCAGCCGCGGGGGGGAGGGGGGAATATGCAAGGAAGAAGATGAAGATGAGGACCTTGGGCTTGGATTGGGGCACTAGGCCCAAGTTTGGGGTGGTCTGGGCTTGGGATAAGGCAAGGCCCAATTTTATGTTGCTTGGTTTTTGGATTTGGGCTTGGGCTTAGGCTTGAGGGCTTGGGATCACTATTATTATTATTATTATTATTATTAAGTCTTATCCTATTGTTATTATTATTATTATTAACCATTATCCTATTATTACTATCACTATTATTATCATTATTATTGCTATTAATTCAACTTTCCAAATTTTGTTACCATTATTATTTCAAAACCTATTTAATTATTATTATTATTACTACTATTATTATTATTATTTCAAAGTATTATTATATTATTATTATTATTATTTCAAAATCTCACTATCATTATTTCTTGATTAATTCAACTTTCAAAATATTGTTATTATTATTATTATCGACTCAACTTTTAAAAATTTTACTATTATTATTGTTATCAATTTAACTTTTAAAATATTATGATTGTCATTATTATTATTTATTCAATTAAAATATTATTACTATTATTCTTATTGTTGTTATTAACCCGAACTCTCAAAATCTTATTATTGTTAAGATATTATTATTATTATTATTATTATTAACAGATATTATTATTATTATTATTATTATTAACAGATATTATTATTATTATTATTATTAACAGATATTATTATTATTATTATTATTATTAACAGATATTATTATTATTATTATTATTAACAGATATTATTATTATTACTATTATTATTAGCGGACATCATCAATATTAATTATTATTATTGCTATTATTATTATCAATTAGTATTATTATTGCCATTATTATTATTATTATTATCATTGTTAATTCAACTTTTTCAGATTCCATTATTATTGTTATTACCATGGTCATTATTATTATTAATTCAATTTTTCGAAACTTATTATTGTTATTATTATTATTATTATTATTATTATCATTATTATTATTTCTATTATTATTGTTATTATCGTGATTGTCATTATTAGCATTATTATTATCATTATCATTTAAAATCTATATTCTCGTAGTTTAACCTCCTAAAGTTCATCTCTTATTATTATTATTTCAAACTCCCAAAATCTTATTATTATCATTAATTCAAATTTTCAAAATCTTATTATTATTAATTCAATCTTTCAAAATCTTATTATTGTTATCATTTTTATTAATTCAAACTTTCAAAGCCTTATCATTATTATTGTTATTAATCCAAACTTTCAAAATTCCATTATTATCAATTGTTATTATTATTACTATTATTATTGTTATTATCATTTTTATTATTTCAAACTCTCCAAATCTTATTATTATTATTATTATTAATTCACACCTTCAAAATATTATTGTTATTATTATTAATCCAACCTTTTAAAATCTCATCATTAATCTTATTATTATTTATTATTATTAATTCCCCTTTCGAAATCTTATTCTTATTTTTATCATTAATCCAACCTTTTAAAATCTCATCATTAATCTTAGTATTATTTATTATTATTAATTCCCCTTTCAAAATCTCATTCTTATTTTTATTAATCCAACATTTTAAAATCTTATCATCAATCTTAGTATTATTTATTATTATTAATTCCCCTTTCAAAATCTCATTCTTATTTTTATTAATCCAACCTTTTAAAATCTTATCATTAATCTTATTATTATTATCATTATTATTATTAATTCCCCTTTAAAAATCTTATTCTTATTCTTATTAATCCAACCTTTTAAAATCTTATCATTAACATATTATTATTATTATTATTATTATTATTAATTCCACTTTCAAAATCTTATTATTATTATTATTATTATCGTTATTATTAATTCAAACCCTCAAAACCTTATTGTTATTATTATTAATTTAACTTTTAAAATCTCATTATTATTATTGTTATCATTAATTCGACTTTCAAAATCTTGTTATCATTATTATTATTATTATTATTTCAAAACCTTATTGTTATTGTAATTATCCTTATTATTATTATCGTCATTGTTATCACCTTAGCCCCTTATAATTCCAAAGCCTTCTTTAATCCCTTTCGTTTATCCATATTATTATTATCATTTATTATTATTATCATTATTATTATTATTATTATTATTAAAAATCTATATTCTCGCAGTTCAATTTCCCGAAGTTCATTCCTTGTTATTATTATTATTACAAATTCAATTCTCAAAATCCATACCCTCGTAGTTTAATTCCCTAAAGTTCATTTTTTTATTTTATTTTCTCTGGCAAATTTTATTTTAATTATCGAAGCTCTAATCTTTTAAATTTAATTCCCAAAAATCCAATTTTCCCATAAGCTCCAAAAATCCAATTTTCACTTGAATAGTTTTAATTCCATTTCGATTCCTAAATAATCTTCTGTTCTTCTTGATTTTACATAGGCAATAGTGAATTCTTCTTAATCCCAAAACATGGGATTTGTGAGACTGGCTCATGAATGAAAAATTGGGCTTTGGTGGGGGCCCTAGGTTTGATCCTTGTTGATCGTAAATCGTCGTGCTTAATGTATTTTGCTCGAGTTCCGTTTGTACCCCGATATGCATGAGCTATATTTTGTATTCATTAATTTTGCACTAATCCCGTTTCTTGATAGCGCATTGTGGCTCGTGGCCCAGGTACGCATACACTCTCATTCTGATATTTCACTATACATGTTCCGATTCGCATATGTGCATGATCATTCAGGATATTCATTGATTTCCTCATCAATTGCCATGATCGCTTCATTTTATTAGTAGAGACCCGACTTTAGGGACTTAGAGGGGTGCTACGGTCTTTACCGTACCTTCCCGATAAGTAACCTGACCCCCGAACCCGATCCGGTTTTTCACAGACCACCTTTTCCGAAACAAGGAGTCACACTTAGGGTTTTTCTTTCTTATTTTGTTTACCCTTTTAAAAATAAAACAAAAATAAGTGGCGACTCCAAGTCATTTTCAAATAATCAATAAAAATCAATTTTTCTAAAATAAAAAGCGAGTTTCGCTATCGAGTGGAAAACGCATTGAGCCGAAATGCGGGGTCCACAAAATGGCGACTCCACTGGGGATTTTTAGAGGGTCAAGCTTGAACTTAAGATGAAGCAAAAATGTCATTTGATGAGTCGATCAGTGAGTACCTGTCTTTTGATTGCACATTGGGGGTTTTTGATGCATGCTTGGATATTGTGTTGTGACATTAATACGATTGTTTATCTTGATTTGGGGCTTCGGATGTCACTTTTTCTATACTTCATTGCTATTTTAGTTTGGTACATCGACATGCCGATTATCATAGATTGCTCATCTTGTTTTGCTTGGTATAGCGATTCTGTTTCTTCCTGATTATTCTGCTCACTTCACATGCATGGACTCACTATTGTACATCGTTTGACTTGTTGTGTTGTCCTCTTTGACTTGCATATTATCTTGATCGTCTTTTGGGCATGATGTTCGTATTGCTATTCATCCTGATAGTCGTAGCTTTTTGTGTGGACATGAGTGATATATCCTGTACTCTGCCTGATTGTATGATGCATGACTGCCCTCCCTCTGTATGATTGCATGTCGCCTGTCTATGTGGGTCGCACTTCTACCCCCCTACCTCCAACTCTCTTGGTTTCGGTCATTCCTTTCATCTTGGTTCTCACTATTGCAAGTGTGAGGCCTTCTGTGTGCTTGCTTTCTGACCGAGCCAGAGATTAGGAGTAGGGTCTAGCGATGGGCTATATCGATGTACGGGAGCATTTTGGAGGAGAGCGACACTTTGATGTCGATTGGAGTCCGATCATTGAAGGCCTGTATAGCCCGGAGCTAGGTTTTATGGATATTTGTGCGACCAGTGTGTTTCCTCTTCTGCTCTAGATTCATAGGGTTTTCGGATGCACCCACACCATTACTGTGCACTTTAGTTGGCTTTTGAGCGTTGAGAGTTTGAGAGGTTTCACTATAGAAGCCCCCTGGGATGCGAGGTAGTGCATGTGTGGAGGTGATGACCACCTTGCATGGAAGCGCCCCGTCTCTTCGGAGGCGTGCAGAGGGTTGCATACCGCTGGAGGGTATGATCGCTTCTGCTAGGGATATTTTAAAGTCCACCCGTATCCATTTAGAGCCACCTTCACCTTGTAGGTTGAGCCGTAGATCCTTTGATTAGGATTCCCTCCCTACACGTGGGTGCATCTGAGGGCTTTCCGTGCCTCTGTAGCCGCAGTTTTGGATCCGATTTTCCCTCTGTTTAGTCTCCAGTTGAGAGTGCACTGAGATCAGAACGAGTTTGAGTACGGTCGGACCGTTCATCTTCACTTGGATGCTTTGCTGGTTCCCGCTTAAATTACCTTTTCTTTTGTACATTCTCAGAGCCATATCCTTATTCCGTTCTTTGTGCTTTCTCAGGATCGGACCTTTGTTCTTCATTTGGATATACCTTCGTGGGATAGAGTAGAGGAGGAGACTTTCAGGATCGGATTTTGTTCACAGCCTGGATACACCTTCTTGGGTCAGAGTTGAGGGGAGATTAGTCCGATATTCAGAGAGACAGAGTATGGATCAGCAGGTTGTTACTGTGGATCAGTTCACGGCCGCCATGGCTTCTATCCAGGAGGCTTTGGCCAGCCTCAGGCAGGAGATCGGTGGCCAGCAGGGTAGACCACCAGCAGTGGCTCAGGATGAGACACCGCATGACTCGTTGCCACCTCCACCGCCACCACCTATTCCTTCGGCTCCCCAGGCTTCACCTTATGTACTACACGGGCATTCTGAGATCACTCCGCCCGCTGTTGTCCAGACCATCGGCGCTGATGACGCTCATGCGCGTATGGACCGCCTCGAGCAGTGTATGAGACAGATGAGAGTGTCAGATGGGTCAGTTGTTTGGGACGATTTTGAGGGTGTGCCGGTAGTTAGTTTGCCGGCTAAGTTCAGGATGCCAGAGATCGAGAGATATACAGGCATTGGTTGTCCGCGCCTCCACCTTAGACTTTATAGCACCGTGATGAGGGCTCATGGTTTGGACGAGTCTCAGATGATTACTCTATTCCCCCTATCTCTGAGCGGGGCAACCCAGCGATGGTTCGCTTCTTTGGAGTCTTCACGACGTCGGACATGGGGTGACTTGGCCCGGGAGTTCCTATGACAGTTTTCGTTTAACACTGTCGTGGATGTATCGAGGAGAGAGCTAGAGGCTCTGAGGCAGAGGACAGAGGAGTCCGTTTCTTCCTTCATTTCCCGCTGGCGCGGGAAGATTGCTGAGATAGTGGATAGACCATCGGAGAGAGATCAGATTCAGATGGTTTTGAGGAGTTTACAGCCCAGGATCGCCAGACACGTGGTCGGGGTCCCGTTCACAGATTTTGGGTCTCTGGTTATGGCCTTATATGATGTCGAGGACGGCATCTCGAGAGGATTATGGACAGATTCTTCCCCTAGTGATATTAAAGGGAAGAAGCCCTTCGTAGGACCGAGGCCAGCAGATGTGAGCGCTATCGGTTCTTCCAGTCAGAGGCCTCTCAGGCGCCATCAGCCGATCCTACAGTTTTCCGAGCCTCATTCTTCTTATGCACCTCAGCAGTTTAGGCCACGGGCACCTTCCCCGGCTTTTGATCAGACATATCAGGCTCAGCCATTGACTCTACCTTACTATGCCACTCAGGGCATTGAGAGGCCTCCTGTTTTATATACGGCCACTGGACAGCCATGCTACGCTGCACAGTTCACTCCGAGGCCCGCACCTTCACACCCTAGGCCTCGAGCTCAGCAGACCTCTGCACCTTTTGCTTTGAGGACGCAGAGACAGTTTTCACAGATAGGCATGCCGTTGAGCCAGGCTCTTCGGAAGCTCACAGAGGCCGGATTATTGGCCGCTCTCACTCCGAGACCACCACCTCAGCCTCTTCCCCCTCAGTTCAGGATGGACTTACATTGCGCCTACCATCAGGGGCCTGGGCATGAGACTGATCGATGCACCGCTCTGAGGCACGCTATTCAGGATCTGATAGATCAGGGTTTGGTACACTTGGGTCAGCCGAGTGTGACCACAAACCCGTTACCGACTCATACCACGCATGCAGTTCCTCCACCAGCCGGTGGTATCCATTTCTTGGACTACGATGAGATTGACGACCATGTCCATATGTTGAGTTGGGACGATCCAGATCCAGAGCCTATCATGCCAGCTGAGATTTATGAGACGAGTGAGGTGACTCTAGGGCCTCAGGTGCCCACTTCCTTTGGATTATTTCCTGAGGCAGCGTCTGTACAGGCTACTACTTTCGAGCCTCTGACATTCACACGTTATAGCGTTCAGACGCCGTTCATCTTGGTCCCAGATGTTGAGGAGGTTCAGACTCCACATATTGATATTTCTCAGACTCCGGATATCCAGTATATTCTCCGAGGGGGTAGAGTGATGCGACAGCCACCTCCAGCCGCGGCAGCTAGACCAGTTGAGGGTACCTCTGCATCCCAGGAGGAGGTCAGAGCAGAGGATGATGAGATTCTGAGGCAGTTGCAGAGCACCCAGGCTCGTATTTCTATCTGGAGCCTTTTAGCGTCCTCCAGTACTCATCGGGATGCATTGACTCGAGCTCTGAGCCAGATCAGAGTTGATACCACGACTACTCCCGAGGGACTCATTCATATGATGACGGCTGGCAGAGCCACTTGTATCGTCTTTTCTGATGACGACTTGCCACCAGAGGGTCCAGACCACACACGTCCTCTCTATATATCTGTTGGCTGTTCAGGTCGCCGAGTTCCATCTGTCCTTCTGGACAATGGCTCGGCCCTGAACGTATGTCCTCTGGCCACCGCCATCGCTCTTGGGTACGCTCCTTCTGATTTCGGTCCCTCCACTCAGACAGTCCGAGCTTATGACAGCACCCGTAGGGAGGTCATGGGTACATTGGAGATCGAGCTGCTGATCGGCCCGGCCACTCTTGTTGCCGTATTCCAGGTTTTGAGGATTCCTACATCCTTTAACCTGCTTTTGGGCCGACCGTGGATTCACCGAGCTGGAGCCATTCCTTCTTCACTTCATCAAAAAGTGAAGTTCATCCATGAGGGCCAGGTAGTCGTCGTACAGTCGGTAGGGGACATGTTCATTTCCGCTGAGCCCGTGCTCCAGATCAGCCATAGCGATGACGATCTTTTTCTGACTGGATTCACCTTCGATGAGGTGCAGACTGTGGAGCTAGAGGACTTTTGCCGGGACTTCGTCGCTATGTCCTTTGACCAGCATGGCAGCACTGTAGTGCTTGATATGATGAGAGGCATGTCCTATCTTCCGGGCATGGGATTGGGTCGACGTCAGCACGGGCCTCGCGAGTTCATAGCCATCCCTGATCATGATGTACCATTCGGACTCGGGTTCATCCCCACTGAGGCCGATTATCTCTACATGGCGCGATTGCGCAGGGAGAGGGTGAGGGCTCGACTGACTCATACGCCCTTCTATTATCCTGTGCGTCCGTATACCAGGAGCCTAGCAGATTATTTTGTGAGGGCATCGGAGCCGCATGCACCATCTGATGGGATCATTGGAGGACTTAGCACCACTCAGGAGGCCGAGCTTCAGCGCCTTGTCCAGCAGCTACGATTGAGAGACGGAGCCCCTGGTCCTTCGACTTCTGTGTTGATCGCTCCTTCTTCTCCAGATCGCACGAGCCGCATGACGCTTTGCTTCCCGGACGAGACCGATGAGCATGGGACCTTTGTTGAGGTCGGGGACATAGTGGACGGAGCTGTGCCACCTGACGAGTATATCGACGAGATGCTCGCCTTGAGCCTGAGCCAGATCGAGGAGACTATTCAGCCTGGGCTTGCTTCATCCTTTGACCTTTTCGGGGTGTCCTTCGTCGAGATCATTGAGGAGAGCTTGACTGCCCCTGCGCCGGAGACTGTTGAGGATGCTATAGCTTTTGATGATGTGATTGATAGCCATGTTGGCATTGTTGAGGGAGTGTCCGACTTTGTGGACTCACCTCTTTCATTTGACGTTCTGTCGGGGTTCGTCTCCCGTTCTGACATTGTTTTCCATGATTCATCTATGGATTTGAGCATTTTTGAGTATTTGCCTGCGTCTCGTGATATTGCTTTATCTGCGCCATCTTCACCCACATCACAGATTTTTGATATTGATGATGAGATTGCACAGCATGATTCAGATGATGACTCATCTCCCGATTCCGATTCGGACCCCGTTGATCAGAGAGTTTCACCTGCTGTAGGGGACACAGAGATTGTTGATTTCGGCACAGCGGACCAGCCTAGGGAGTTGAGGATTGGATTGGATTTGTCTACAGATGAGAGAGATGGCCTCATCCAGCTGCTCAGATCCTACCTAGACGTCTTTGCATGGTCCTATGAGGACATGCCAGGCCTTGATCCATCTATCGTCCAGCATCGTTTGCCACTTCTACCCCATGCCAGACCGGTTAAGCAGAAGTTGAGACGATTGCATCCTCGATGGAGCTTGCAGGTGAAAGAGGAGATTCAGAAGCAGCTCAGTGTAGGATTCTTGTCAGTGGTCGAGTACCCGGAGTGGCTGGCCAATGTCGTCCCTGTTCCCAAAAAGGACGGCAAGGTGAGAGTCTGTGTTGATTTCCGAGATCTCAACAAGGCCAGTCCTAAGGATGATTTTCCTCTTCCACACATCGACATGCTAGTTGACAGTACGGCAGGTCATTCGATGTTGTCCTTTATGGACGGATTTTCCGGGTACAGTCAGATCTTGATGGCTCCAGAGGACATGGAGAAGACGTCCTTCATTACCGAGTGGGGTACTTATTGCTACCGAGTCATGCCATTCGGATTGAAGAACGCAGGAGCTACTTATCAGAGAGCAGCGACCACGCTTTTTCATGACATGATGCATCGGGATGTCGAGGTTTATGTAGACGACATGATAGTGAAATCCCGAGATAGATCAGATCATCTAGCAGCTCTGGAGAGGTTCTTCGAGAGGATCCGACAGTTCAGGTTGAGACTGAATCCCAAGAAGTGCACTTTCGGAGTGACTTCTGGGAAACTCTTGGGGTATATGGTCAGTGAGAGAGGCATAGAGGTAGACCCGGACAAGATTAGAGCCATCCTTGACATGCCTGCACTGAGGACAGAGAGAGAGGTCAGAGGCTTCTTGGGCAGACTTCAGTACATCAGCAGATTCATTGCCAGATTGACAGACATTTGTGAGCCCATTTTCCGACTCTTGAGGAAGAGTCAACCTACTGTTTGGGATGATCAGTGTCAGCGAGCATTCGAGAGGATCCGAGAGTATTTGTTGTCACCCCCAGTCTTGGCGCCTCCTACACCAGGCCGTCCTTTACTCCTATACCTATCTGTCTCAGACGTGGCTTTGGGATGCATGTTGGCTCAGCTCGATGATTCGGGCAAGGATCGGGCCATATATTATCTGAGTAAGAGGATGCTAGACTACGAGACGAGATATGTCACGATTGAGCGTTATTGCTTGGCATTGGTTTGGGCCACTCGCCGACTGAGACATTACATGACCGAGTATTCGGTGCACTTGATATCTCGTCTAGATCCTCTGAGATATTTGTTTGACAGGCCCGCCCTGGTCGGTCGCCTCATGAGATGGTTGGTACTTCTGACTGAGTTTGACATCCATTATGTCACTCAGAAGTCCATTAGAGGGAGCATTGTCGCGGATCATCTAGCCTCTTTACCGGTTTCCGATGGTAGGGCCATTGATGATGACTTCCCAGACGAGGATGTTACTGCTGTGACTAGTCTGTCAGGTTGGCGCATGTACTTTGATGGTGCAGCCAACCATTCTGGATATGGGATAGGCGTCCTGTTGATATCCCCTCATGGTGATCACATTCCCAGATCTGTTCGTTTGGCATTCTCGGATAGACATCCTGCCACGAACAACATTGTTGAGTATGAGGCTTGTATCTTGGGATTAGAGACAGCCCTCGAGCTCGGGATTAGACAGATGGAGGTGTTTGGTGACTCCAATCTGGTATTGAGACAGATTCAGGGCGAGTGGAAGACTAGAGATGTGAAGCTTAGGCCTTATCACGCGTATTTGGAGCTACTGGTCGGGAGATTTGATGATTTGAGATATACCCATCTGCCTAGAGCGCAGAACCAGTTTGCTGATGCCTTAGCTACTCTAGCTTCCATGATTGCCGTACCTACTGATGCCACTGTTGGCCCATTGTTGATCGAGTCGAGATCTGCTCCTGCGTACTGTTGTTTGATTGATGATATGGAGATAGATGATGGTTTGCCTTGGTACCACGACATATATCACTTTTTGAGACTCGGCATATATCCTGAGGCCGCCACGGCCAAGGATAGGAGAGCATTGAGACAGTTGGCCACCCGATTCGTGATTTGTGGCGAGACGCTATATAGACGATCACCTGATGGGATGCTGCTATTATGTTTGGACCGGGCCTCTGCCGATAGAGTGATGCGAGAGGTTCATGCGGGAGTCTGCGGACCACATATGGGAGGACATATGTTGGCCCGTAAGATCATGAGGACTGGCTATTTCTGGTTGACTATGGAGACGGATTGCTGCCAGTTTGTTCAGAGGTGTCCTGAGTGTCAGATACACGGAGACCTCATTCACGTGCCACCTTCAGAGTTGCACGCACTTACTTCGCCATGGCCATTTTCTGTATGGGGTATTGACATCATCGGGAAGATTTCGCCGAAATCTTCCAGTGGTCATGAGTTCATCCTGGTCGCCATCGATTACTTCACCAAGTGGGTGGAGGCTGCTTCGTATGCGAGATTGACATCATCTGGGGTTGCCAGTTTCATCAGATCACATATTATTTGTCGTTATGGAGTCCCTCATGAGTTGATTTCGGACAGAGGGGTACATTTCAGGGCAGAGGTTGACACCTTGGTGCAGAGATATAGCATCCGACATCATAGGTCGTCTGCGTATAGGCCGCAGACGAACGGGGCAGTAGAGGCCGCGAATAAGAATATCAAGAGGATATTACGGAGGATGATTGAGACTTCTCGAGATTGGTCAGAGAAGCTCCCATTTGCATTGTGGGCTTATCGGACTTCTTTTCGCACCTCTACAGGCGCCACACCCTACTCATTGGTATATGGCATGGAGGCGGTGCTACCCGTTGAGATTGAAGTGGGTTCGTTGAGGGTAGCACTAGAGCAGCAGATTCCCGAGACAGATTGGGCTCAGGCTCGATTTGATCAGCTCAATCTCCTAGATGAGAGGAGATTGAGAGCAGCAGACCATGTTCGTGCATATCAGAGGAAGATGGCCCGCGCTTTCAAAAAGCGGGTCAAGCCCAGACCGCTACATGTAGGTGACTTAGTCTTGAAAGTCATCAGGGGATTGATCAGAGATCCTAGAGGGAAGTTCAGACCCAACTGGAGCGGACCTTATTTCATCAGGGAGTTGACCCCAGAGGGCGCTGCATGGCTGATGGATTTAGACGGAAACCGATTCTCAGAGCCAACCAATGTGGATCAGCTAAAGAGGTACTATGTTTGAGACCATGGTCGCAGGATGGGTGGCCATCATTTCGGTTAGCCATTACCTTGTTATTCCTCTGTGATACATAGTCCGTTGCCAGCCCATTGAGCCTCACATGCGTATTATAGCCTTTCTTTCTTATCGCCTTGCTCACATTTTCACACCGGGACAGGGGCCCTTTAATGTATGCATGCATTGTTTGGGAGTTTCATGAGCCTTGGACCTAGGGGCATGTTTTTTCTCATCATCTTTTCCTATCATTGCACCTGTGCATTTTCATCTCATCTTATTGGTTGTGTTATTCATCTCTTCTTTCCTATCCTATCTACTATTTGTTCGTCTCATATTCTCTCCACCCTGAGTGGTGAGCCTCTTCAGTTCATCACATGGAGGATAGTCACATCATTTCCACCATCTATCTCGCGGACACTGGTTTAGAGATCCTTAGTTTGAGAAGGTCATCTTGTCAGAGAGAGTTTGTTTGTTACCTTATCACTTGGGAGTGTGTCCATTTGTTATTGATATTATCTTTGGGGTTCATTTTTTCATGTTCAGGGTATGTGTGTTTGTATATATGCAAAAAAAAAAAAAAAAAAAAAAAAAAAAAAAAAAAAAAAAAAAAAAAAGACGAAAAAAAAAAAAAAAAAAAAAAAAAAAAAAAAAAAAAAAAAACGTAGGTGTATTATTTTTTATCATTGAGTATGTATGTTGATGTCTGGGGGTCATTTTTATCGAGTATGGTCGTTATTGGGAGTTCGTATGTGAGCTCTCTGATCCCATGTTATTTGTATTGCTTCGTCATATTTATTTGTGAGAGAGATGAGTGACCTTCCCCTAAGGACTCCGAGTCATTGTCCTTTCCATCATTACATTCATTGTTGATGTGACTTCACTTCATGTTTGATCTGAGTCGATCACCACCTTTCTTCACATATTCATTGTTTCGCTGTCGTTTTTATCGTTGCTTGTGATTCATCTCGTTCCCTTCACATCTTATTCCCTCCTTACAGTGACCCATCTTAGGTTCGATGCTCACTTCGCATCATCATTACACACATCACTATCAGTTCATTTTGCTTCATTTGTCTCCTTATCGATATCATATTTACGTTAGGCATCCTCAGGTCCATGGCTCATGGGGTTCACTATACATGTTGCATTTCATATATGAGGGCATGAGTTTTGATCATTGGGTATTTGAGCCTAGTTTCCTTTCATTTCTATCACCCTATCACCTTGGCCTACGTTACGTCCCGTGTCTTAAGACCACCCTGAGGCCATGGGATCAGATGTCGTCTTCGGCAGCCTCTACTTGGACAGGTGATTGAGATCTGGTTGATATTTAGATATCGTCATGCTTCTTCTTCTGGGAGTCACCTCTTTGATGTGCAGGTCTGATTCAGTTGTGTTCAGATTACCGGGATCGCGAGTTTGACGATGATTGATTTGGTGTCACCTGATTTTTGACCTATCATACCTCTGGTGCCACACTGGGGCATATCCCATTTCATTTGGAGGTTTATGGATCCTCACAGACTTGCACGATCATTATCACTTACTGGATGCTCACTGAGACGTGGACATGATCGTTACCTTACGGAGCCCCTGAGATCCACCAGCCAGGTCCGCACTTCTCGACACTTGGATGCCGTCATGCCTCTCCATCCGGGAGGTACATCTTGGATATGTGTGCATGATTCAGTTATGGATTCGGACGACCATTGTTACATGTTCGATGACAGATGATTTCGTGTCGCTCGATTTCTGACCCGTCGTGCATCCGATGCCCATACTGGGGCATATTTTCCGTTTCGGATGAGATTTACGGACTTTCATGGAGGTCACATGTGCGACGATGGATGATTTCATGACATTTGTTTTTCGGACCTGTCGCGCACCTGATGCCATACTGGGGCATATTGCCCTCATTTAGCCCTGGGGGCGATCGTTCTCTCACATATCCGTTACAGTTTCCATCACTCGGTCGAGATATATTGTATTCGCCTCACTGACCATTATTTCTGGGCTTTTCAGCGATATGAGATCTCAGTAGAGCGTCGTTCGAGACTCGTAGAGTCCCGTTCAGCCATTCTCCACGGATTGAGATTTGCAGCAGCATGCCACACTGGGGCATACCCCTTTCCTTGAGTTCATCGGATCTTTTGCAGATTCTCTTACTGCTCGATCTACTTCTTGATCTTCATGAGTCGTCACACTGGGGCATACCCCCTTTAGCGCTTTTTCACTGGGTCATACACCTTTCTCTTTGGGTTTGCCGTGTCTCGTGTCGATTTCACGATTGTCATGCCCATTTACTGATCTTTATGAGTTATCACCTAGGGCATCCCCCTACTGTCATTTTGTTTAGGCTTCCAGAGCCATCACTATCATCTTGTTTAGGCTTCCAGAGCCATTACTGTCATCTTGTTTAGGCTTCCAGAGCCATTTCTGTCGTCTTGTTTAGGCTTTCAGAGCCATTTCTGTCATTTTGTTTAGGCTTCCAGAGCCATTTCCGTCATCTTGTTTAGGCTTCCAGAGCCATTTCCGTCATCTTGTTTAGGCTTCGAGAGCCATTTCTGTCGTCTTGTTTAGGCTTCCAGAGCCATTACTGCCATCTTGTTTAGGCTTTCAGAGCCATTACCGTCATTTGTCTAGGCTTCCAGAGCCATTTCCGTCATCTTGTTTAGGCTTCCAGAGCCGTTATTGTCGTCTTGTTTAGGCTTCCAGAGCCGTTACTGTCATCTGGTTTAGGCTTCCAGAGCCATTTCTGTCGCCTTGTTTAGGCTTCCAGGGCTGTTTCTGTCGTCTTGTTTAGGCTTCCAGAGCTGTCATTTCTTTTAGTTTAGTGTTTGAAGTTAGCTTTTTGATTTGGCTTCCAGAGCTATTATTTTCTCGGTTTCGGCGTTCGGAGCCATCATCACTTTTTAGTTTCAGCGTTCAGAGCCATCACTATTTTCAGTTTCGGCGTTCAGAGCCATCATTGCCTCTTAGTTTCGGCATTCAGAGCCATCGATATTTCCAGTCTTGACATTCGGAGCCATCATCACTCTTCAGTTTCGGCATTCAGAGCCATCACTATTCTCAGTTTTGGCATTCAGGGCCATCATCATTCCTCTTGTTGGAGTTCAAAGCCATCACTATTTTCAGTCTGGCGTTCAGAGCCATTGTTCATTTTCCATTTGGCGTTCAGATCCACAAGTTTCATTTCGGCTTTCAGAGCCATTGTTCATCTCATATTTGGCGTTCAGAGCCATGGGCCCATGATGGCATCCAGATCTATCCCCATTTCCCTCTATTTTGACGTTCGGAGCCGTTCTTCATACCCATTCCTGTACTTTGAGTCACCATCTTTCTGTGTTTTTGTCGTTCAGAGTCACTTCTCTTTAGCTGTACCATTCGAGGTCGTGTATTCACATTCACTGGCATTGCACATTCTGATCTTCATGGCTTTACACTTATCCTCATTTTCCTCACCTGGTTACCTTGTGCTTATCGCCTATTCGTCATTGTTCCTCCAGATTTTCCTCCTCATTGCTCATGATACGATCCTTTGAGTCCACAATACGTATTTCTGTCATGTTAGTGAGCACCCTACACTCGTCATTTTCATATAGTTCACTTAGGATAGTCTCCTTCTAGCGCATTCTTTCCCGTGCTTCAAAGTGGTTCGACCGTTACTCATTATTGATATGGTTTTTCGAGTCACTTTTGGAGATGTCTTGGAGGGAGACTGGGTCTTCGGTGTGGCTTCAGAGACACTTTTGAAACATTCGTTTTCTTTTAGGATTAAAGTCTCTGTGTTTGTCTCTTGGCTTGAGTGAGTTCATGTCTCACTGGTGTCCCTATGGGGGTCTCCTTGGTTCTTCGGTAGAGTTCACTTTATTCCACTCACTATTCACACTTTCTTTTCATTCCAGTATTCATGTTCCTTGCACTCGTGAACTCTATCGAAGAGGGGCATATTTGTAGACCCCCCCCGGAGGAGCAGAAGGCTTTTTGGGGATTTTCTTGGTGGCTTTCGGCAGGCTCTCGAGTGGGCTGCTCTCGGGCAGCTAGATGGGATGGGAAGGTAGCCGCCAGATGGGATGTGTGACAGATGGAGGGAGGCTTGCTGAGCAAGCGAAAAAAACAAAAAAAGAAGGAAGAAAAAAGAGGAGAAAGAAAAAAGAGGAGAAGGAAAAAAGGGAAAATCTGGGGGACTGCACGGAGGGGAACGTGGAGGAGTTCTGGAAGAGGAGATCTTGGGGGAAAAAGGAAACCAGAGAGAAGGAGTTTCCTGGTGCGCGGTGAGTTCCCATTTTTGAATGCCTACTTCACCATTTTGATGATATATTTCATTGTTTGCTGTGGACTTCGAGGGCCACAGGTTTGGTTTTTGGGGTGAACCCGTTTGTATGTACACTATGCTCTGTTCCCGCTTTCCTTTCCTTCTTTGCGTTTCATGGATCCTTCACGTCCAAATACTCCCCCCCGCGCACCACTTCTCTCTCTACACCGCAGCCATGCCCATTCTCCCTCATTACTGCATGGCTGCCACCTTTCATACTCGTCTCCTCAGGCTCGCTCGTTTAGCTGGATCCATGGCGGCCGCACCTCCTGGACGTCGCCGAGCCGCCGCCGCTCGCTCCGGCCACGCGCGCCCGCACCAGCCGCCGCAGCAGCAGCGTCGAAGACGCCGCCGCAGCAGCACCTCCTCGTCGCGTCGCCACGTCGCTGCCACCCGTGGCAGCACCTCCTCCTCGCGCCACCGAAGCCCGGGGGCTGTCCACTTGGCCTGGAGGATCCACAACCCCGAACACCGCCGTTGCTGCCGCCGCGTGGAGGTGACGGAGATGTTGCAGCCGCGGGGGGGAGGGGGGAATATGCAAGGAAGAAGATGAAGATGAGGACCTTGGGCTTGGATTGGGGCACTAGGCCCAAGTTTGGGGTGGTCTGGGCTTGGGATAAGGCAAGGCCCAATTTTATGTTGCTTGGTTTTTGGATTTGGGCTTGGGCTTAGGCTTGAGGGCTTGGGATCACTATTATTATTATTATTATTATTATTAAGTCTTATCCTATTGTTATTATTATTATTATTAACCATTATCCTATTATTACTATCACTATTATTATCATTATTATTGCTATTAATTCAACTTTCCAAATTTTGTTACCATTATTATTTCAAAACCTATTTAATTATTATTATTATTACTACTATTATTATTATTATTTCAAAGTATTATTATATTATTATTATTATTATTTCAAAATCTCACTATCATTATTTCTTGATTAATTCAACTTTCAAAATATTGTTATTATTATTATTATCGACTCAACTTTTAAAAATTTTACTATTATTATTGTTATCAATTTAACTTTTAAAATATTATGATTGTCATTATTATTATTTATTCAATTAAAATATTATTACTATTATTCTTATTGTTGTTATTAACCCGAACTCTCAAAATCTTATTATTGTTAAGATATTATTATTATTATTATTATTATTAACAGATATTATTATTATTATTATTATTATTAACAGATATTATTATTATTATTATTATTAACAGATATTATTATTATTATTATTATTATTAACAGATATTATTATTATTATTATTATTAACAGATATTATTATTATTACTATTATTATTAGCGGACATCATCAATATTAATTATTATTATTGCTATTATTATTATCAATTAGTATTATTATTGCCATTATTATTATTATTATTATCATTGTTAATTCAACTTTTTCAGATTCCATTATTATTGTTATTACCATGGTCATTATTATTATTAATTCAATTTTTCGAAACTTATTATTGTTATTATTATTATTATTATTATTATCATTATTATTATTTCTATTATTATTGTTATTATCGTGATTGTCATTATTAGCATTATTATTATCATTATCATTTAAAATCTATATTCTCGTAGTTTAACCTCCTAAAGTTCATCTCTTATTATTATTATTTCAAACTCCCAAAATCTTATTATTATCATTAATTCAAATTTTCAAAATCTTATTATTATTAATTCAATCTTTCAAAATCTTATTATTGTTATCATTTTTATTAATTCAAACTTTCAAAGCCTTATCATTATTATTGTTATTAATCCAAACTTTCAAAATTCCATTATTATCAATTGTTATTATTATTACTATTATTATTGTTATTATCATTTTTATTATTTCAAACTCTCCAAATCTTATTATTATTATTATTATTAATTCACACCTTCAAAATATTATTGTTATTATTATTAATCCAACCTTTTAAAATCTCATCATTAATCTTATTATTATTTATTATTATTAATTCCCCTTTCGAAATCTTATTCTTATTTTTATCATTAATCCAACCTTTTAAAATCTCATCATTAATCTTAGTATTATTTATTATTATTAATTCCCCTTTCAAAATCTCATTCTTATTTTTATTAATCCAACATTTTAAAATCTTATCATCAATCTTAGTATTATTTATTATTATTAATTCCCCTTTCAAAATCTCATTCTTATTTTTATTAATCCAACCTTTTAAAATCTTATCATTAATCTTATTATTATTATCATTATTATTATTAATTCCCCTTTAAAAATCTTATTCTTATTCTTATTAATCCAACCTTTTAAAATCTTATCATTAACATATTATTATTATTATTATTATTATTAATTCCACTTTCAAAATCTTATTATTATTATTATTATTATCGTTATTATTAATTCAAACCCTCAAAACCTTATTGTTATTATTATTAATTTAACTTTTAAAATCTCATTATTATTATTGTTATCATTAATTCGACTTTCAAAATCTTGTTATCATTATTATTATTATTATTATTTCAAAACCTTATTGTTATTGTAATTATCCTTATTATTATTATCGTCATTGTTATCACCTTAGCCCCTTATAATTCCAAAGCCTTCTTTAATCCCTTTCGTTTATCCATATTATTATTATCATTTATTATTATTATCATTATTATTATTATTATTATTATTAAAAATCTATATTCTCGCAGTTCAATTTCCCGAAGTTCATTCCTTGTTATTATTATTATTACAAATTCAATTCTCAAAATCCATACCCTCGTAGTTTAATTCCCTAAAGTTCATTTTTTTATTTTATTTTCTCTGGCAAATTTTATTTTAATTATCGAAGCTCTAATCTTTTAAATTTAATTCCCAAAAATCCAATTTTCCCATAAGCTCCAAAAATCCAATTTTCACTTGAATAGTTTTAATTCCATTTCGATTCCTAAATAATCTTCTGTTCTTCTTGATTTTACATAGGCAATAGTGAATTCTTCTTAATCCCAAAACATGGGATTTGTGAGACTGGCTCATGAATGAAAAATTGGGCTTTGGTGGGGGCCCTAGGTTTGATCCTTGTTGATCGTAAATCGTCGTGCTTAATGTATTTTGCTCGAGTTCCGTTTGTACCCCGATATGCATGAGCTATATTTTGTATTCATTAATTTTGCACTAATCCCGTTTCTTGATAGCGCATTGTGGCTCGTGGCCCAGGTACGCATACACTCTCATTCTGATATTTCACTATACATGTTCCGATTCGCATATGTGCATGATCATTCAGGATATTCATTGATTTCCTCATCAATTGCCATGATCGCTTCATTTTATTAGTAGAGACCCGACTTTAGGGACTTAGAGGGGTGCTACGGTCTTTACCGTACCTTCCCGATAAGTAACCTGACCCCCGAACCCGATCCGGTTTTTCACAGACCACCTTTTCCGAAACAAGGAGTCACACTTAGGGTTTTTCTTTCTTATTTTGTTTACCCTTTTAAAAATAAAACAAAAATAAGTGGCGACTCCAAGTCATTTTCAAATAATCAATAAAAATCAATTTTTCCAAAATAAAAAGCGAGTTTCGCTATCGAGTGGAAAACGCATTGAGCCGAAATGCGGGGTCCACAATAATATTTGTAATATTATTTATTCATTTTTATATAAATGTATTAATATTTTTAATTTATTAAACAAAATATATACATTATTTAAATATGAAAAGAAAATGGTAAAAATTGTATTTAAATATTAAACATATTAAAAATGAAAAAAAAATGTATTATGTAATTATATATATATATTTTATATTATTTTTTAAAAGAACCTATATAGTTGTTCCTTGTTAAATTTCAGTGTAACGGTGGTTGTAGAAGAGTCGATAATACCCTATTAGGAAACCTAGAGGTCTATGGTTCAAGCTCTACTACTAGTAATAAAAAAAAAAAGTTGAGTTTTTCCTTAAATTTCTTGATCCCACATCGGAACTGAGAGGAAGCATAAATAGGTTTATAAACCTCTTCCCATCCCTTGCAAGGAAATTGGTTGTTGGGTCGGCCCATAGGGCTTATTATATAATAGGCCATTTTGCCAAGAAGACTCCTCATAGGAGTGGACACTGGCCAAGGGAAATGTGGGCTTGCTAAAAGGAAAATGAGGTGGTGGAGTTGACTCGTTCGGTTCTTAAAGAACCGTCCAACTCGCCCGGGTCACCGATCCAACCGTCGGTTTAATCAGTTCGAGACCGATTCAATTGGTAGACAGTCAAAAAAAGGGTACCGAACCAGAAAGCCCTCTAGGCAGCGGTCTGACTGATCAGACCAGCCTGTCCGATATGATTTTAAAAACAATGCTCATAAGTGTTAAGGTTAGCGATTTTGCAAAATTTATTTCAATAGAAAATGCTCAAAGATGACACCTTTATAAGCACCATTGTTAATAAAGAGAAATGATGGCTCTTCTTCAAAGCATTGATCAAACATGGTCCTTTTTAAAAGTATTGTTGTTGATTGACACATACAATGACAGGTTAGAAGATGACGTTTTAAGAAAGCATTATCTTTTACCTTTCATGACACTTAAAAGGCGTCATTATTTCCCATTTTTCTTATAGTGTTAATGTTTCCGCTCGAGTACCTTGACAACATGATTTATGAAGGTTGGATTGACTCTAGGTTCACTTTTTATGTATAAGGGTGTTTTGGTAATTAAACAAAATTGCATAAGAGATAATTAATAAGGTCTCTGAATTGCACTAATTGATTAATTAAATGCCCTAGTTAATTAATCAATTAAAATCTATTTCGGGCTAGATTAAGTAATCCAAGCCTTTGGTGGGCTTAAATCACTTAAACCCAATTAGGGAACCTATAAATACCCCTTAAACCAAATAGTTATCTTCCACCTCTAAAGAAGAGAAAAAAGCCATGGTCTCTACCCTCCCATACCTCCTCACTGATTACGTGCCAAGATCAAGTTAGAGTCATTGGATGAATGATCTTTGGTTTACGAGGCTTCCTGTGACTATAGATCTTTTATCATAAAAAATGAATTGATTTGGGGACGCCCAAATTAGAGGTAAAGTTTTCTATCACATAAATCTAGTTCCTAGGATTGATAAAAATGTTTTTTTTTTTTTTTTTTTTTTTGCTTCTATTGCATAAAATCTAGAGAACTAGGGTAGATTGCATGTACCTATATGATCCAGGTCTTGAAAACGGAGTAATCCAGGGTCCCATCAATTGGTATCGAAGCCCTAGGATAGGTTTTTGTTAGTTGGATCTACTCTAAGGTGTATTAACTTTGTTTTGTAGGGTTGTTTGTTTCATCACATGGCCTTAGGGATGAATGCTTGTGGTTTTTATTTTCAATATAATGGTTGTAACTATGATTTGTTTTTGCTTTCCCTTAGATTAGGTTGTGGCTCTAGTAAGATGTTCGAGATTTTCTCTCCCTTGAATAACCAATTTGATCAATTAAGACCATTGTAGGCAATTTTTGCCATTCAACTTGTAGGTTGTAATTTGGAGAGAAGCGTTCTCTCCTCCCTTATAATATGACCAGATGTACAACTTTGATACCATGTAAACATAGGTTAGACAATAAATGAAATAGTTTTCTTAATTTATTGGAATAAACAACCGATATATTTATAGAGAAAAACATCACAACAAGATAAAATTTAAATTAAAGTGAATCTCGAGAAAATAGGGAAAAAAACTAGACAAAATATAGGCTAAACTAAATTCCTAGAAAATAGGAACCAAAATTCAAAAAGGTTAAAGGGCCTATTTAGGAACAATTTTTTAAAACAGTTTTTTATTTTTTAGAACAAAAAATATAAAAAACACTTTGAACAATAAAAAATTGTCTTCCATTAAAAAATAGAATGTTTTTAAAGAACATCTTTTAATTATTTTTTATTATTTTCACTTGTTTTCTAAAGATTGTTTTAAGAATTAATTATACAAACATTTAAAATGATTAAAAATAAAACACTAAATATAAAAATTATTTTTAAAATATATTTAAAAATATTAAAAGCGATTAAAAATATTTTAAGTTTTCAAACAGACTTTTGTCCTACAAAAATCAGACAACAATTTTCAAAAACTAATTTTCAGAATTGTTTTCGAAAACAATTACCAACACAACCCCTAAAGCTTCCTAATCACCTACAATACCTATATTTTGAATTTTAAAAACAAAATATTAATAAAACTAAAACATAACAAACTTAATCCTAAACAATATTCTTTACAATCATTAAGCAAATGGACATGAAATGATATTGAGTAATATTAGAAAATAATAGACTACAACTAGGTCAAAACGAGTCTATTGCTTCTCTTTTGCAAATAATTATATTTTTATGAATTTTTTCGCTGAGCAAACATATTCCAAATTAAGTAGAATTTGGGCTTTTCATTATGAATCTAGTAATCTTTAAAACAACTCAAAATCTAAAAACCGATTCAATTAATACCAAAAGTTCTTAAATTAAATCTCATTTAAAAGACTTTGACTTTGTCGATAAAAGGTAATAAATATGTGCATGTAATGAAAAAAAAATGACTTGTTTAATTTATTTATTTTTTTGAAAAAGTGAATGGTGTTCGTTTCTTAATTCATTTAAGTAAAATATTATTAATTATTACTATTTTTTATTTAGAAAATATAATTATGCATTTATTAAGATGTTAATATCCATATTTTACACTATCTACTAAAATAGTATTATTTTATTTTAACAAAAAAGATATAATTTATTATTTTGTTATATAACTAGTAATAATATTTTTATAAAAAATATTTACTTTTTAATTAAAAATTATTTTTCATTTTTTTATAAGACTTATGAAGTATTTGGTAAAACTTAATACTTATTACTTAATGACTTAAGTTAATTTTAAGTTAAATTATACTTAAGTTGTTGACTTAAAACTTATTACTTAATTCTTAAAGTATCAATGTTGTTTGATAAAATTAAATTGCAAATTCTTCTAAATCATCAAATTAACATATTTATCATCGTAAATTATCATTAGAGTAAAGAAGATTTAGTAACAATGAAGTCATCAAGTAGTAAAGAAGATTATGGAGGTAATTAGGGAAAATGAGGATAAAAATGTAAAATGAAAATATAGACTTAAAAAATAAGTTTATTATATTTACTTATTATTTAAAACTATTTTTAACTTTGCTTATTTTATTAAACATACTTAATTTACTTCAAGACTTAAATTAAGTTATTAAGTCATTTTAAGTTATTAAGTTGATTTATCAAACACTTAATTAGTTTTTATTTAATAATGGTATAAATTGATTTTTTTTACAAGATCAACATAAATAGAAAACTTATTTTTAAAAGTACTTTAAATTTATTCCAAATAATGTTTTCATTTTTTTGTTTCTTAAAAATTATTTTTAAGAATACCTTGCTAAATAGTCTTATTTTGACAAAATTAAAAAAAAAATTAATTCTTGAAGTTAGAAAATAAATTTTAAAAACAAGTTTCAGGTCTGGAATAAATCGCAAATATGTGAAAAATAAAATAAAATAAAATAAAATGAGATTAGCAGCTTGGAAACACCTGGTACTTACAGCTAGACCCCATGCAAGTTCAAAGGAACTTTTGATTGGAAAGCGATGGCATGAGTGTAAATTGAGATGATCTGAATGGCAAAGATTAAAGATGGATAGAAGTGTGGGGCCCATATGTCGGTAATCTCTCCATGCAACCTGTCCACCCAAACTAACCTACCGACCCCTTCACTCTTTCAACCTTCAACAACCCATTGCCTTTTTAACTTTTTATTTTTCGAAAACTTTACCCATAGTTTTTATTTTATTTTAAATCATATCATTAAATTATTTTATCAAATATATTTAATAAATTAAATTAAATTATTAATTTATTTTAAATTATTAAATTGATTTACTAAACACTCACTTAAATAATTTAATTAAAAAAAAACATGTATAATATTTGGGCAAACAAATGAAATCCATCCATCCATCAAAGGCTGTAATTCACCCTTCTCTAGATTGTTTTATAACATATAAGATATTCAATTTTCCCTTTCAATCTTTTTAGTTAGTTTCACATTACAAGATATTCAATTTTCTGTTTGGATCTTACATTTTTTGAGAAGCAATTTGAAGACATTAAATTTTTTTAAAATTATTAGATATTAAAGTTTAGTAAATTTATGAAAATATTATTAGAATCTGAATGACAACAAGCATCCCGGACTTCGATCCATCATGTTAAAAGATTTTCGAAAAATCACCTCATTTCTTATTTTATTCAAAAACCATCTTTAATTTTCAAATTTGCAATCATTCCATTAATAAAATAATTTGAAATTCTCAAGGAAAGAGAAAATGTTAAAAAAAAAAAAAATTCTCATTTTCATCGGAAAATGTAGGAAAAGTTTGAGAAAAATATACCTTGGAATCATTTAATTTTCTTTCCCACATTTTTTCTTAAAAGTGAAAAAGTTTAACATGATTCACTAACACGACACGAACCCAACATGCTTTTTAAGAGTTTGGATTGAGTATAAATAGATTTGGATCAAATTCAAGTCAACCTACATGATGTGTTTAATAAATAGGTAATTTTTGGATCAACTTGAATAACATGAATTTGACCCGAATCGATTCATTTAATAATATCACTATTAACTTAATCATATCTTTAAATTATTTAACTCATATTTGACTCGTTTTAAATATGTTTTTTAAGTAAATATGTCAATTAAGTCATAAACATGTTTGATTAAAATGTTAATCATAGATACATACAAGACCTAATTTAATCTAATTATTAAATAAGATAATTTGATTATTAAATAATTTACACAATATGTTATTTAATAATTAAATAGTATTTGGGTTTTTGTTCTTGACATGATTATTATTCGTATTAGGTTTAGGTTGACCTATATAATATAATACCTAGGCTTTGACAAGAAACAAATACGAACCACCAACATAAATTATTTCCTCTACTTATTCTCGGGATAGAAAAATTTTATAATTTCCCTTTTAAACCTTTTTTTTCTTTTTATTTTCTTTCCTTCCAACTTTTTGAAAACCAATGATAACCTAAGGAAAATAAGGGGCAAAATGTTTAAAAAAAAACAATTCATTCCATTTTCATTTAAAGAGGGTCAGAAAAGTTTAGAAGTGCATTCCTCAAAAAGTTATTTCCTTTTCCCATCATTTTTCGGGTCCTAGAAAGATCTATGACAAGCAAAATAACAATAATAATATTTTTTCATATTTGGAATCTTTGGATAACATGGAAAAGGGTAAGAAAAAAATATGCTAAGGGAAAATGAATAAAAATACTAGAAGATTTTCTCCTTATTTTCTTAAGAAATGTCATTAATTGTTAGGGGAAAATGGCTTCTTATGGACAACCACAAAGGAAGACTTTATGACTCTTAAGTTATGTTTGGTTCTTGAAAAATTTGAGGGAAAATGCAAGAGAAAGAAAATATAAAGGAAAAATAAAAGAAAAGAAAAAGTGAAGAAAAATAAAAAATAGATTAAAAGTCGAAACTACACATGATCTTAAATTTTCTATAAAAAAAAATTAATACAAAAGCAGTTCTTTTATGATAAATGTTGTAACATAGAATTGTGACCAAACACTAAGAGTCAATATATAATTTCAGACCATTCTTACCATTTCACTTTGAGATTTTCACATCAATTCAGACTGTGAACAAAGACAATGACAAACAAAATATCAGAGCATGCAGAAATTAAAAAAAAAAAAAAAAAAGTAAAAATAAAAATAAACCAGTTAATCTTCACAATATCATACATCCAAAGATCTATCAGATTTAGACAACAGCTACTTTGGAGATGCATATAACACTCGTATTTTAGTTAGCATGAACGACAAGGCGAGAAATCTAAGTTGGTGGCCAAAATCAATATCTCATATGCCTAAAGAGTGAGGGCTAGTTATTGTAATATATGAGGTTTGTTTATTCTAGCACATGCATGTTTTATCCAATGCAGTTTTTGGGTAATTACTATAATATTCAGTTTCCAAGTTGTACGGAATTTCACCTGGACACTCATCTCTGATGCAGTCATGTTGGGGCGGTTGGTAATAATGTTGAAAGCCAGTTTTTTTAGGCGCCAAACTTGATCCTTTCTAGGAGGCAAGTCAGTTGTGTGCTTTCCTCTTCTTCTGTTGTCTTCAAGTAACAGGAAATATATGCGTATTAGGTTTGAATTTTTCACCTGAAAGCTGCATTTGAACCTCTCCAGAACATATGAACTGGCAAGTAATGGCAGAAATGTTCATAGCAGTGTTAGTGGAGTACTGGGTTTATCTTCTGGAGAAATGGCTTCCTCGGCTTGAATTCTACAACAACACCTAGACATACACCTGCTTAAATTGAGTTAGAAAACTACAAGCCAACCAAATTAAATGTATTGAGAAAGAAAGCCTGAAGCAGAGGTAAATGGTGAGAGCTGGGTTTAGATTCTTTAGAACCATAATACTTCAATCTGGGATATTCCTGTTGGGAAAATTTTGTGATTTTCCTATTTTACCATCAATGAAATCAGCAGTATTATTTTGTAAATCAAATTTATAGAACAAAATGTATTTAATCAAATATATGTAAAGACAACATTTTAGGATCTGTGAACAAAGTAATTATAAATAAAGTGCACACAAAATTTAAGGATAATAGTAATTTCAAAATCTAAAATTGTATTAAAGTTGGAAGAGTTGACCCGGAATGGAGAGGCACATGATACATGTTATCCGAAAGCCGCTATCACCTCCCAACATGCGAGTTCTAATGGTTGATAGAAACTCCAAGATACAACCCATCAAGCTCGCAACTGCTTATTTCCACTGTGTACATCTACACAGGAGGACATCCAAACTAGTCCAAGATCTCGATGCCCAAAAACAATGTTATAGAAATAAGAAAAAGAATAGTAGAATCTATATAGTACTAGGAAAGAGAATGCAATCTCCCCCTTTTCTCCAAAAGGTGGGAAACTCTCTTATAGGATTGTTTTGCTCACTGTTATGTGCCTTCAGGGTCAAACCAAAATAAATCTCATAAAATTCAATTTACAAAGGTTCACAATGGTCAAATATAGTAAAATACAATAATCACTATGGCTTTAAATTCTTGAAGGTAATTTTGAATCTTTTGAAAAAAATTTCGAAGTTTCCAAATTGTTCACAACACAAATTTAAATCAGAGATCCAAAGCACAAGGTCAGGTCACAGACCAAAAGTAGGTATAATAAATCTCATACCTGGAAAAACTTAACTAATTAATTTATGGCCATGGCCTCTTACCATGATCAGATGCTTGGACAAAAGTTGTAGCTCTAAAGAAACTATCAAAAGCAGAAAGTGACTCATAATGTTGCAAAAGTATGTCATTCAACAGCAACTTTGATTTCCCAAGAAACAAACGAAATCATGCCAATAATGGAATTCAAGAAACTGCTAACTTGGATTCCAATATTGGTTTAACCAGTCATCCCATCCATGCTTATGCATGTGACTTTCATACTGACATCATAGCCATTGATTTCATCCTCAAATTTTAGTTTTGGATTTTAGAGTTAAATTTCCATTTAATTATCTGAAGGAGACTGCAACTATATTCGCACAACCATTTTTTTTCCCTTTTTTGGTTTCATAAATTTTATTAGGGATTAGAGTTTCCTAAACTTTTTCTAATAAGATTTTCACCTTCTTAGGTATTTTCCTCTTAATATTTTGATCAATGCTATGCACGTGCATAGCATTGATCAAAATATTTAGATTCAAAGATATTTGAATCTAACAAAAGCTTTATACATCCCAAGGTTTAGTGAGCATTTTATTTTGGTCAGAATCCTTTTCTAAAATTTAATATTCATTTCTCCATACCACAGAAAAGTTACATCCCATGTAATCCTCAAATTTGTAAAGATATATAATAAATAGCACGGAGGTTTTTACAGTAGTTTTCTTCTAAGAGTATCATAACATGAATTCCAAGCAGCTTCTCAATTATGAAAAATGTGCAATGAATAAATAAGTTGCTTCAGAAATATTTTACACAGACATGCTCAAAATTCAATTGACTGGTAATCAGTAACTTAGAATACCTCCTGCTTACAGCTCACTCAGTAGGAGAGAGAGGTCCCCAAAATCCTCGGTGATGTCCTGTGTAATCATGCTGAAACACCTGAGAGGTATGCCCAGTCTCTGTTTTTTCTTAATTATGCTCTCTACAAAGTTGCATTAAGAAAACACGCTAGTGTGTGTCAAGCACTCATTGTTCTTTAAATGGCTCATGATCTCATCAAGCAACTTGTAAATCTCTTTAATATTTGGGTGTGATTTATCCCCTTTCTGGAATTCATGAATCACACCATCAAGTTCAATTGAACTACACCCAGGAGTCTTCTCCAAATTTCTCTCTTTCATCACCTTTCTCAACTTCAATGCATCCCTCCATCTGTTTGCAGAGGAATATATGTTTGACATAAGTACATAAGCACCATCCTTTCTAGGTTCAATCGTCTCAATTTTTTTCATTACACTTTCCCCAAGCTCAACTTTTCCATGGATTTTACAAGCTCCGAGTAACGCCCCCAAAACAAAAGCATCTGGTTCAATTGGCATGTTTCTGATAAATTCCTCTGCCTCATTTATTAATCCAGCACGGCCCAAAAGGTCAACCATGCAACCATAGTGCTCCAATTGAGGTCTTAGGTTGTAGATTGTTGACATGTCTTCAAAATATTTTCGGCCTTCCTCCACAAGTCCTACATGACTACATGCGGTGAGGACACCAACAAAAGTCACCTCATCTGGCTCTATGCCCATTTTAGGCATCTCTGAGAAGAGATCCAATGCTTTCCCCCCTTGCCCATGCATAGCTAACCCCACAATCATGGCAGTGTACGAATAAACATCTTTACAGTTCATGGCTTGAAATACCCAACAGGCTTGATCTATGCTTCCACACTTTGCATACATATCCACTAGAGCATTCCCGATAAACCCATCTGCTCTGATCTGATTTCTATCTAGATATGCATGGACCCACTTCCCCAACTCAAGTACTCCAAGATTGGCACAAGAGTTGAGAACAGCAACTAAAGTGACATCATCTGGCTTGACACCCAGCCTTTGCATTTTCCGAAACATGTATAAGGATTCCTTAAACTCCCCCTTCTGAGCTAGCCCTGATATCATAGAATTCCAAGAAACCACATTTTTTACCGGCATCTCTTGAAATACCTTACGAGCAAAATTAGCATCCCCACACTTCAAGTACATATCAACCAAAGCATTCCCAACGAAAACATCCAAATTCACATTACTATTACGAATAATATACCTATGTAACTTCCTCCCCAATCTCAAATCACCCAATCTAGCACAAGCGGAAAGTACAATCACCAGAGTCATTCCATCAGCCTGTAAATTCTCCCCACACATCTCAAAGAACAGCCCAACCCCTTCCCTCGCAAAACCCATTTTCACATACCCCTGAATCATCGTTGTCCAGGAAACCAAGTCCCGTTGAGGACTTGTATCGAACACCTTCCGGGCACTCCGAATAACATCACAAACTGCATACATCCTCATCAGTGTGTTACTCACATACACATCTGAAGCCAAACCCATCTTAATTGCCTGCCCGTGAACCTCCTCACCCTCTCTCACCGCCCGAGACTCCGCACACGCCTTGAGAACAAAAGGGATGGTGTAATTATCAGGAACAATGCCTTTACTAAGCATTTGTTTGTACACCACCAAACCTTCAATTGAGCCATTATTGGAAGTAGCCAAACCCCTGATAATGGCATTGTAAAGAGGAAGATTTGGGGTGCGCAGTTGGGCCAAAAGTGAAAGTGCGTATCTGGGGTCTATAGGCAAAGACTGAGCGCATAAAGCAGAGAGTCTGGTGGAAATGGTGAGTTGGGCATCGGGAGAAGGCATTGTTTTGATGATAGAAGCATGGATTTGCTTGAGCCCTTGAATGGATTTGCAGGTTTGGAGTGTGGAAAGAAATGATAATTTTTGTGGGTTGAAGTCATGTGGGGGTGTGGAAGCAAGAGAAGATGATGAAGAAGATAGGGCCATTGGAACGAAAGATGGGCAGTTAGTCGTTAATACCTTAGGGAACATAGGGGTCTGTTTGTCAGTGCGATATAAGCAAAATCATATGTTTTTAAAAACAAAATTATTTTTAAAAATTATCACTTTTATTAAACTGTTTTTTTTTAAAAAAAAAAAAAAAGAGTAAAAAAACTTGAATAATTGATAAGTTGTTGTCTGAAACTAACCGGGAAAATTATGCTTTAATGTTAAATGGGTTTGAAAATTAGCCCAACATCTTCCTATCACTCATAGTTGATGGGAAGGATAAGAAACAATAAAGGACAAAAATATCTATTTAAACCATCATATCATATATTATAAACTTTGTTGATTGTGCATATGTGACTATGATTTGGAGGCTCTAACAAAAATCAGAAAATTATGCCACAATCATTATAACAAATGTATTTAACTTTGAAATAAGTAATATAAAAAAAATAAAAGCACATTAATTTCCTATTTCTTCTTCACCACTTATTACAGTTTCTTTACTAAATTATTTTAGGTTGGGTGCAAAAAGAAGTCCAAAAAGGTAATTTAAACTAAGAATTTTTAAGAAATGATAGTTTTTAAATAATTTTTTGTCTTCTTTTCAATTGATTTTCCATGGAAAATATTTTTTTTTAATACTTTTAAATGTCAAACCATTGGAAAATAGTTCACATATCTATATGGACATAGTTTATGCATGTGCATAAATTTTGCATCATTATACAAGGCTGTTATGCTAATTGTATAAGGATAAAATACTAACCGTACAATGAGTGTACAAGGCTGCTTTTTGTGTTGGATTTCAATCGATTCTAAACCATTTTTTTATTACACTAACCCTACAAAAGCAAATGTACTAACTATACAAGGGTTGTGTAAGGTTACCCTTTGTGGAGGATTTTAATCGATCTTTTGAATGAATGTTTTTTTTCTTATCATCCAAAGATTGCACACTCTCATGCCACAAATTCCTCCATTACACACTCATCTTGTGTGCTTGATTTAACTTACATATGACAATTCAAATATTGACCCCACTAATGATGTTTAGGGAAAATTTTTGTTTTTACATTTTTCATCATTTTCTGAATTAGACCATTGAAAACATGATTCACACATCCTATATGGACATAAAATTTATGCATGTATATAAAATTTGTACCACTATATAAGAGTGTTATACTAACTTTATAAGGCAAATGTATTTATGTAGACCCCCATTTAGGTCATTTTTTTGCTGCAGCTGATTTTGTCACGTGGAAGAGCCTTGGCTAGCCACGTGTTGACTCCTGAGGGCCTGCTAGGGAATCATGGTAGTGACTTGAGAGAACCTATGAGGGTGCGACACCTATTAAGAAGGTTCTAGAAGGAGAATCTGCTGGCCGTTAGAGGAGAGAGGCTGCCAGCTGCATGGCGGTAGTGGAGGCTTGCAGCTGCAGGGAAGGTGGGTGTCGTCTGATCGTGGAGGATCCTTTTAGCTGGCAGCGTTTCTGTTAGGAAAAAAAAAAAGGGGGGGGCGGCGTTTTTGGGTTACGGAGCAGAGGTTGAGAGAGAGCTAGAGAGGGAGGGCTTTTCATGCTGGCCGGGGAGAGATTTACAGAGGGATATTTTCTTTAGGGAGTGAGAGGTGATCCGGGAGGCTGCCGTTAGAGAGATTTGAGAGGAAAGTGAAGGAAGAGATTTTTCTAGGGAGGATTCCTGGAGCTTAGGCGGCGACTGAGGGAAAAACAGAGCATGTTCCTGGAGAGTGGGTGCTGATTTTGCAGTGAGCAGGCTGCTAGAGAAGAGATTCTCTGTCTTGGTAGGCATTTTTTGCTTGAAGGACTCAGGTATAAACTCTGCAATCTTTTCATTTCTCCCCATTCACTGTTTTTCCTCAGATTGCTATTATTTTCTTTGACATTATGCTGTTTGGGGGTGGATATTGGAGGCCATCGGTTTGTTTGTTAAGAGATAATCCTGCCTTTATGTTTGTCATTATTGATTTTAACTTGCTTTGCCTCCATTTGTGATGATGAGATGCTCAAGATTCATGCCTGTGTCTATATTTGATGTGGTTTACTCACCTGCTCGGAAGATCCATGGATGATTCATGAAGTGGATTTTCTGAGATTTTCTTTATTTTACTTGTTTCTTCTATGCTCTGTTTCTCCATCTTCCTCTGTTTTCTGGTACTCATCCTTGGCATGCACCTGGTTTCTCATCCCGGCCTGAAGAAGCTATGAGAGGGCTCTCAGTGAGTTTTCTTAGTTCATTCAGACTCAAGATGATCTGGTTGTTAAGAATCTCCAACTTCTGGTTCGTTTGATGGCATTTGAACAATCAGTAGGGTTGACGTGATCGTTGTGGTATGGAAGAGTAGTTTGATGATAAGAGATGTAAGTTCTGTGGAAGAGATATCACTCGTCTGAGACAGGGAAATATATACCAAGCAGGGAAGGTATCTAATGGATGCAACAAAGAGAGAGTAAACTGTGGGGATGTTTCTCTCAAAGCAGAGAGGTGATTTCAGTGAAGGTTATCCATAATAGGTAAACTGGCCAAGAACTTCCGACTGAATTGAGCCACTCTTGGTGCTGGTGCTTATATTCTCTTGGCGCTGGTGGAGAGCCAACAGCAGCGGCAGCAGCGGCGGCGACTCAGAATCAGAAAACTTTGTTGCAGAGGGTTGAAACTGGCATCGCTAATGTGGTTGATCACTTCACTTTCCTAGTTAACGTTGCTCGGATGAATGAACCGCCAGTCAGAAATTCATAGGAGGCTTTCATGATGGATACAACGTGCACCAGGAATGGCTCCAGTGGAAGATAGAACTGACAGGTTCATGGAAATTATTGATGAGATCAGGCATGACGTCCACAGGTTGCCCAACTCAATGATTTACATGCTGATTCCTGGTCTTTTCAGCAACCTGGACCAGCTATCTTTATTGCTCACTGCCTCTATGTCTTGCCTCTTTTTAGTTCATATCCTGAAGGCTTCAACCACTTGGTAATATCTGGTCTCCGACGTTTTCTAAAAACTGGATCATTCCAAGAAGACTTACCAGAAGCAAGAAACGTGGCTGCACAGATATTTCTTCCGAATGCAGTCTTTGCTGCTGCCGGTCTTGGTGCTTCTTATTCCTCCATGGCCGCGTTTACTGCGACACTTGCCGCGCTGGATTCGAGACCTCCACAACCACTTACACCGCCGGTACAAGAGTTAGAATCCCATGCAAGGCAGAAAATATATGTTTACAGTTAAGAATTCTGGGCCAAGATCATCATTTCCAGTTCCTAAGTCTTCTCGGGCAGATTCTGGTAGATTTCAGAGGAAACCTCGATGTATCCAGCGCACTGAATTTCGAGTACGTGAAAATCCTGATAGGAGGCAATCATCAGGCATGGTTTCATCTAACCACTCTGGCTTAGATGATAAGTCAAATATCCGTGGAAGGGATAGCAGGAAGTGCAGCGGGAGCAGTCGCCGGTGCTGCTGCAGTCGGAGCGGGCTTCCAAGAGGCTTGGTCGTAAGGTCCGTAGCCCGAGCATGTACCCGGTTGGGACCTAAAGTCAGTGGGTTTCCAGCTATGGATTCCAAATGGTCAACACGCCACCTCTCAGTGTGACTTGGATGAACCTGGAAAGCGGATTCAGTACCATACAGGAGACTTTGTTGCTGGTTGTCTTGATGCTAGACCATGCATTATTTAGGACGTCTAGTTACCTCGGTTTACGCGCAGATCATCCTTGCTTCCTTTAGATTGGAATCATCAGCGCCTTATTTTGTATCTGATCCACCTAATGCGCCTCCAATTGGTTCTCTATTCCTGTTTGACTGAAAAGCCTTTCGGTATTTTCTCAAGGATGGTCATCACTACAAGGTTTGAGGGTTAGAAGAGTGATGTTCTACATCGCAGCTAATGAGGGGAACATTAATGAGATTTTCCAGTGACAAGGTTATTGGACGCTTAACGAACAGCTAGTACCTATTGTTCTCGTGCATTACAAAAATGGCAAAAGAGACATGTGAAACCCAATTCTTTTGTTTGTCAAGTGTATATTCAGCATCACAGATTGGAACCATTCAAGGTAGTCTAGCTCCTTGCTTCCAATAAGAGCATGTTCCTACGGTTACAGGCCAGATATCATATGCATCAAGTCCAGGTGCTATTGCTTGGAGACGTACTGAAGTTTGTGTCTTTGATGAACCAGCTATGGGGAATGGCACCTACCCGAGTCCCACTTTTGCCCCATGCATGCCATATTTCTTTTTAACACCACGTGTCTTCATGCCCTTTCTTTTCATACCCACAAACCATCTCTCTACACTCATATCTAACCCATTTCCCGTCACCAGTTATACCCATTAAATCTTTCACGTCCCAACTCATATTTCCACCATGCCCATACTCATTAGATGCCCATCATAATCCTATTCACATTCACCCCTCTCACACATCCACTCGTCTTACCCATCTTCCTCCATCCAGTGTTATTCACTACATGCAGCAGTGTATATTTAATTATTTGAGATGTGATAAGGAGGATCACTACTTTCTTTTGACGGGAAGTCCACTCACTGCCCCGGAGAGCCGTGAATACACTGGTGAAATTATGTTTGAAACCTTCAATGTTCCTGGTCTTTATATTGCAGTGCAGCCACCATCACCTCCGGGTTCATCCCTCACAGAGCATCTTGATTATTCTTCTAATAATTTTACCTTGGAGCAGTTATGTTCATCTTCTTGGCAAGTTATGCATTGGCAGTATGGTTTGGTGTAAAGTTGACACTGGAAAAAGGATATACTGGGGGTACGGTTTCGAATGCCATTATTGCCGTATTGATTGGTTCCACGTCTCTAGGGTAGGCATCTCCTTACATGAGTGCATTTGCTATTGGTCAGGCCGCTGCATTCAAGATGTTTGAGACGATACATAGGAAGCTGGAGATGGATGTTTGTGGCATCAAAGGGAAGATATTGGAAGATATTCAAGAAAAGATATAGTTCAGATATGGATACATGGAGATTCAGTTCAAGGGTGGCACAGATAGTTTACGTCAAGTTTGGGAGAAACTACATCGCGGTCATCTCCAACCTCCAAGGCAAGCATAGCGTGGTGCTTATATAGACTTTTCTGGGCATTTTCAGCAAGTTCAAAGGCGCCGTTATAAAGAACGAACGCTGCCGACGACACAACCAGATTGGACACTTTCCATAGCGACAAAATTGGAGTTCTCATGCTGAATCATCCCACTGATTGATTGAAATCTTGTTGAGATTTTTTAGCCAAAGATGTGGACAAAGACAGCCATCTTGCTTACGGTCAGAATATCAAAGTTGGAAAATTGAAGCGCCCGTTGATATAGTCACCCTTAGCACGCTCGTTGATCCAAAAGATGATGAAACAGCTTCATAAAAGCATGATCAGATTCTGGCCAGCAGTTAAGGACACGTACAGGAAATTGATTTCTGATGGAGGGGTCATCTCAAGCATCTTGGTAATGTATTTGCTGCACCACATGTCCTGCTGAAAAGATGCTTCAGTCAAATGGTCAGAATTCCATCATAATTGCTGGGGATATCAATATGTCTCTTTAGGCTTGAGACTCTTTTTGATGAGGATGCACAGATTGTAAAGAATGCGGGGATTGCTAGCTTTGCTTCAATGAGGAATTTTTGCTCTCCTCAGCATTCGAGTAATAAAGATTTGAAGGACTCCACAGGGATCTCTTTTAGAAGATGTATGCAGCCTGTAGAGAAGTGTTCAAAGGATGTTCGGGAATTATTTCGATAAGTTGGTGGTGCAGTACATGGATGGCCAGCCCATATAGCAAGATCATGTGATTCATTTGAAGATGAGTTGTGGACAGAGCAAACATAGTGGCATTCCAGATTGCATTCTTACTTGGTTTTCCCTCATCACCTTTTCATTTGTATGTCAATGCATGGCTACCTTTGAGGAATGTGCTATCTCCTATTCCCCTCTTTGAATTTTTAAATAATTGCCCCAAATCCTATTTTGTAAATATTCTCTCAAATTCAGTTTTTCAAATAATCTCAACTCCTCTTATTTTATAATAAAATTTGGCAGCCTTTTTCTTTCTGGCAAGCCATTTTCAAATTTTCTTTGATTTTTAAAATGTTTTAAAATAAGCATGGATTTAATTCCGTAATTTCGAATAATGGAATTTATGGGATTAATTCACGCAAAATAAAACGGGCTTTGGTGGGGGCCCCACATAGGGGATTTTATAATTGATTGACTGATTGATTATCATACATGATTGATTTATCCTACTCTCTGACATGCATGCTATTATTCCTTAATTGTTTACTAACCCTATCTCTTGATAGCGCATGGTGGCTCGTTGGTCAGGTACGCACCTATTCTCACTCTGGTCACTTTATATACATGTATTAATTCCCATATGTGCATGATCAATTCGAGTATTCGTTGATTTCTTTATTAGATGCCAAGAGTGCTTCATTTTATTAGTAGAGACCCAACTTTAGGGACTTAGAGGGGTGCTACGGTCTTTACCGTACCTTCCCGATAAGTAACCTGACCCCCGAACCCGATCCGGTTTTTCGTAGATCACCTTTTCCAAATAAGGAGTCATATTTAGGGTTTTTCTTTCTTATTTTGTTTACCCTTTTAAAAATAAAACAAAAATAAGTGGCGACTCCAAGTCATTTTTCTTAATCAATAGAAAAACCATTTTTCAAATAAAATAAAAATCAAGCTCGTCATCGAGTGGGAAACGCATGAGCGGAAATGCGGGGTCCACAATTTACTTTATAGGGAGTATATGGAACTTTCCTTTATGGAGGATTTCAATCAATTTTGAACAACTCCCTTTTTTTTCCTTGTCATCCAAAAATTGCATACTCTTATGCCACACATTTCTCTATCACATACCCATCTCATGCACTTCATTAACTATCACATGACTATTAGAATACTTACCCCACAAATGACTTTTAGGGAAAAATTTTAAACCAAACCACTGGAAACATTGTTCACACACATATGTAGACACATAATTTATACATGTGTATAAAATTTGCAGCACTATATAAGGGTATTACACTAAATGTTCAAGGGAAATGTACTAATTGTACAAGAGGTGTATAAGACTGTTATTTTATAAAGGATTTTAATAAATTTTGAACCACTTTTTTTTTTCTTGTTACCCAAAGCTTGCACACTCTTATGTCACACACTCCTCTATCACACACCCATCTCATGTACTTTATTTCACTCACACATGACAATTCAAATATTTATCCTACTAATGATATTTGGGGGGAAATTTTGATTTTTAAGTCTTCCACCATTTTCTCAACCAAAGCATTGAAAACATGGTTTATACACCTATGTGGACATAATTTATGCATGAGTATGAAATTTGCCCCATTTTGTAAGGTTGGTACACTAACTATATAAGACAAATGTACTAATGTACAAGGGGAGTACAAGGTTACCCTTTGTGAAGGATTTGAAGTGATTAAGAAAAACTCCCTTACTTATTTCCCTTGGCTAAGGATGAGGGACATCCTCACACATATTTCTTGATCACACACACTCATCCCATGAACTTTATTACACTCACACATGACAATTTGAACACTTACCCTATTAATGATGGTTAAAGAAAACAATTGGATTCAATTTTTCACCTTTTCTAAACCAAAACAATGGAAACATAATTAACCCACCTATGAGCACACATTTAGTAGGAGGTGTATTGAATTTTTCCCATTATACAAGGATGTTACACTAATTGTACAAGGCAAATACATTAACTGTACAAGAAAAATGCACTAACTATACAAGAAGTGTACAAGGTTGTCCTTTGTGAAGGATTTCAAGTGAGTCTGAAAAATGCCCTTGCTTATTTCCCTTACTTAAAGACAAGGAACTTCCCTCACATAGATTGTTTCATCCCACACTCATCTTATGCACTTTATTACACTTGCACATGGTAATTTGAACACTTAACTCACCAATGATCATTATGGAACAAAATTTGTATTCAAATCTGTTGGTGCATTTTATTTGGGTAGTTTTAGCAATGTTTTTTGTTGACACATTTACATCCCATATGAAGGTGGATTAACCATAATATTTAGGTACCAACTTTTCTGGAAAATAAATTGATGGAAATCCATAGCATAATCGTAACACATTGAACATATATCTAATACAACTTTTGAATGACAAACTTGACCACGATTGTCATAACACATCCAAGTAGAAATTGATCAAGGAAATTTGTTGTATGGCCTCTAGTTGTCCTTATTACTTTTTCATCATCGGGTTGCCCAATAAATTGATTAACTACTTCATCTATAGATGATTGACTTGGTATTTCAAGTCTTTTCCACTAAGGCTCGTAGAAAACTCACGCCAATACAACCTCCTGATGGGTTTTGTATGATTTATAAACGTTGTCCTAGTAACCAACAACTTGAGCTTGACATTTAGGCTAAGATGGGTACACATTTGGCTTCCCCTTCCAACATAGAACTTGCCTTTATTTCCCATCTTCGGCTTCGCATAAGCACAACTGCAATTGTATTTGTTAATAATGATGAAAACAAAGCAATATTTGTACACGACTCTTTCTTCCATATTTGATAAAAACATTGACAGGTAAATTTAAATGAAAATATCAATTACCGACTTCTTTGCATAAAAATATCTAAACTAGAAGCTTGATCTACATTGCAAATTGAGTTTGTTTAGATGGTGCATAGAATGAGGCAATGGTGTGGAATGGTTATATCATATATAAGCTTTCAAGATTATCCCAAGGGCCTACTTGTAATGCAAAAAATTATAATGATGATTCCACTCTTTGAATGAAGATATGTGTGGCTCATAAAGGTGTAATCGCGAAGTCAAATTTCTAATATATAATCTTACTACATGAGTCGTTGCTTTCAGTCAATTATAAAATATGTTTTTATTTTTTTCATACCAAAGTCTATTTCAACTCATTTATGTCTTCTTATTGTACTCTCTTGCAAGATATTCAAAACGAATGTATTCAATTCCCCATCACATGCAATATGTGAATCTTATCAAAGTTGGTAATAAGATATAAAAAAAAATGTCACAACTACATATAACACTAATCAAATCTTGTTCATAAATTAGGGAGAAAAACAAAGTTTATTATTATTTCGAAGCCATTTGTTTAATTAATTGCCACATTAATCCCAAAATTTGGACTAAAATATTAGATAGGTAACCCTAAGGGTGAGTCTTAAGTGGTCATTCAAATGCATTTGAGATTGAAGAACTTATTTCATATTGCCATTGTTCAACATTATTGAGAACCTTGGATTACTTCGTTCCTAAGCCTTGATCTTGTAGGATGTATGATCCTATCCTTAGGGTTCTCTAGATCTAACACATCAGAAAATAATGATTTCAAAAACCATTTAAGAATAAAGATCTAGAGATTGACAAATTCATACCTGGATTTGGATGTTCCCAATCAAATCTGTGTGGTAAAAAAGAAGCCTATAGTCTAGAGGTCTCGTACACCCAAAGTTTTTCTCCCAATGACCCTAACCATGACCTTGGCACTCTAAAGAGTGGGCTTTAGAAGGGAGGAAGCTTTAACTCTTTCTCTCTCTAAAGGTGAAAGACAACTAACTAGAAACCCTAACCCCTAAGGGGGGTATTTAGAGGGTTCCCTTACTAGGCTTAAGTCATCTAAACCCATATGGGCTTGGGCCACTTAATCTAATCCAAAACAGGTCCTAATTAATTAATAAAACAATACAGGCCCATCAATTAATCAACTAACCCAATCTAGAGACCTTTCCAATCTAATAAATATTCTCATGGAAACTTCATAATAATTTATTTCATTAAATACTATAAAAAATATAACTTTTTAGTAATTCCTTAATGGATAAAATATTCTCTATAAAACACTTCCAAAAATGTTTATTTCTTTAAAAATAATTAAACACTCTATTTTGGAAAGTATTTTCAAAATATTTTATATTTCCATTAAATTACTAAAACTTCCAAGGCTATTTTGATAACCCTTCTTATCATAAATTCTCTATCATAAGATTTTTCAAATATGTTATTTACCTTTTAAATTAGGACTCCTATGCTGAAAGAATTGCTCTTACTCCTTCTCTTTGAGCCATCCATTTATGGAATATGGTCTTTTTCTTTTTCTTTTTCTAGGGCTCGGTTTTGAACTCTTATTTTCCACCCATAAAATTTTCTTAGCTGCCAAACAGAGAGAAGAGAGGAAAATTTTGTTATTCCTGTTTGGTATCATAATGAACTTTAATATGAGCGTATGACTAAGGTGGTGTTTGTTTTTTTTACTTAATTCTAAATAGAACTTTAATGTTTAATAGTGTTAAGTATTAGGTTGTTTGTTTTTGTAGTATTTTATTTCTAAAAAAAACTAATATGTTATTTTTTTTATCTAGAAAAAGCTATGTAGTTTTTTTTTTATTTAGTAAAAAGTTTATAATAAGTCATGAAAAAATAGAAAAACAAACAATTTAAATTCTAAAAACAAATTACTTTTAATAAAAAGCCAAAAAAACAAACACCACCTAAATCTAAACACTTAAACTTAAGGTACAAAGGAATGAAATATTTCATTTATGTAGCCACATGGTCACTTTTGATTTGGTGTCACTTTTTGGTGCCTTAGAAAAAATGGCCAAGGCCACAATGGGCAATTGGGAACAGAGGAGAAGTGCTACCACTGTACAGGCAAATACTAGGGATTTTTATTCCTTGTGCTTTTTACCAATAAGTTTCTTTCCTGCCAAGCAAGAGTAGGCAAAAATGGTGAACAAGCATAAAATAGTTTACATTTATTTTAGTGGGTATATATATATATATATATATTCTCCTTTTGTTTTCCCACTCATGTTTGGTTGCTGAGAAACTAAAGTAGAGGAGAAAATTTTTCCATGAACTTTGCATTCCAAAAAACTAAAAATAGTTAGATTTATATCCATGGCTATTATTTTGGTCGTGGCTGTTTGTTATAATTTAGTGCCAGTCGTAGAAAGAATGAGCATCTCTAGTCTCTACCTTAACGCCCTGTTTGCTGTCTGAAATAAGTTTTATTTCAGGAAACTGTTTTCATCTTTTAGGATGAGTACCTTCATTTTGCATCATCCCTAATACATTTTTTTACATTAAGTCAAATAGTATCTTTTTAATTCCAAAGCCCAAAAGATCATTCAAATTTGTATAAGTACTTGAATGGGAACTCTTTCTTGTAGGATTTGGATGTTTCTTCCTTCCTATGTATTTTAACAAAAGAATTTTCTCACCTACCAAAGGGAGGAGAGAAAATTGGTCAAAGGTTTTGATATGGGCAATTGCCGAGGACATGCTAGGAAAAGAACAATAGTGCTCTCTCTTCACAAGCAAAACACCGGGGACACAATATTTTTTTTCTTTCTTTTTTATAATTCCTTGTGTGCTTTTAACAATAAAATTTTCTCACCTACCAAACAGAGGAAAGAAAAAATGGCAAAGCGGGGGCTGATATGGGCCACAGCGGAGGACCTAGCTAGGAACCGAGGAAAAATGTCATCACTGTACAACATTGCCAATCTAATCGATACTGCTCACTACTCTCTCTCCCTCTTGAGGAATGGCCAAATCCCCAAATACATCCAATGAATCAAGTGTAATGTTGTTGCTGCATTTGCAATAAAATCTTAATGTGATTGAATTTGGTCGAGAAAATCTTTGGGAATAGGTTGGGGAGTACGGAAAATGATCAACCAAAGAGCCATCCTCCTGCCCGATTCTGCAGATTTCAGCTTAACCTCGAGGGAGTATTTGCTTTCAACATAGTCAGTTTCAAAATTTTAGAATCGAAAAAAGGGAAAATGGAGGTGGGGTTTGATTCCAAATTCACACTAGTTGAAATAAATAACAAAACCCAAACCTAAACATCAGAGATATGGGTCTTGAGAGAAGCATATGCATAGGGTTCCTCTCTTATGATTTCTAAGCTTTCCGCTCAAAAAAATATTGACAAAGGTAATGATACAGTCGCAGGAAAAAATATGAAGGGAAGTAATGATCCGGGTCAGTTGCTCGAGGAAGGAGGTGGTGATGATTTGGATTCGAGATTTGGATCAATTGCAGACGACAATTCCACATGAGAAACACGGACAGCACTAAGGAGTCTTTCTGGCAACTCCTCTGCTGTATTTGCCTGCCGTATCAAGCAAAACGTTACAAAAATATCTGGAAAGTTTTAAAAAAGGAAAATACTTTTTCATCAACAAAATTCCTTTTCCCAACTCAAGTATGAAAAACACTTAAAAATACCTCAAATCTATTCTTTAAAAACCAATTTGTTTTCTAAATAAATTCTCGAAAAATTGTTTTCCAAGGTGCCATAAGTTGTGGGGGAATACATTTCCCCCTAACTTTCATCCTTACTTTTTTTTTTCTTTTTTCTTTTTTTTGAAAGGAAAATAGGGTGAAAATTCCCCTTCGTTTCCTTAACACTTCTGTTCTTCACCATTTTCATGGCATACTAATTTTCTTAACATTTTTTTCCTTATTACTTTTCAAGGACCAAACATAAGCTCATGGTTATACCTGTACAAGAAAGGCCATGTCAACTACTAGCGTAGTAATTACACCACAAACAAGGCCCAAGACTCCATTGGCGACAGTGGAAGAACCAATGTCAACATCAATCTGCAATAACAAGATCAGATCATGGTTGCTATGTTATAGATGAAACATCATAGAATCAAAACAACCCAGGAATGTTCATACTTCTAAGTACTTGGGACCACGGATATAAGTACAATCAACAGCCTTTCCCAGTAGACAAGGGGTGCTTCCAACGCTCTGGCGAACGATCCAAGAGCCCTGCGTGAGTTTTAGTTTGAGGGTCAGGACTGCAACACTGAAAATGTTAAGAACACATTGAGAAATACCAATGCTGCACAGATGAAATAATACTGGTTCAAAGTGAAGATGTTTTCCATGGATTCATATCATGTATATATCTCATTTCTACTTTTTGAAGTTTCCCATTCAGGGCTTCTTACTATTTGCATGCTTTGCAGCACAACCTCCGAAATTTTTGCAAATTATAACAATTTCACATTTCTATTTGACTTACACACCAACAAAATAAACCAAGTTTTGAACTCCAAGGAAAAATATTGAACTCCCTGCTTTTGCAGAGATGTGTGAATATAAGTTCAACATAGCAATGTTAGAACTGCTGATGGGCAGCTCAAAAAAGCAGTGCTTCAGGGTCCACATGTGAAGACTATTCATGATCATGCCTATTATTAGCCGCACTTTACACCAATTCTGGCTCCTGCAGATGAAGATCTCATGATGTTTCCCCTTTCTAAGTTTACTTGTCATGAAGTTACTAGATTTGGGTAACAACCATACCATCAATCGAATTATGCAGTTAAGGATGATGTTATAAAAATTCCTTTAATATCTTACAAATTTTCAAGAACTCGTACTGTTTCCATGGTTAAGCCATAGCATTGTGCATAAACATCTTCGGTTTCTATCAAACAAGTAGGCTTGCAGTGTTATTCCTTGTACAGACGGGCACTGATAAGGGACAAAGCTGTGTACCAGAGAACGTTAGCTTGTGTACAAATGAATATCCTAGGTGTTTCCAGGGACACGCAATTAAGAGCTTTGAAACTTCTGAAAGTAGCCCTGGAGGTGGGTGGAAGGGAAATATTTCTCTCCTTTCAACTTACAGATGTCCTTCCTTTTATTTTTCTTGGCTTGGTTGAGGGTGAGAAGACAGGCAGGGGCTTCCTTTCCTCTTTTCCATTTCAGTTGGCCTTGAGTGCACGAGGCCCGATTCATTTAAATGGGCCAAATTAAGGTTGATGTTGGAGCATAATATACATTGTGGGCTCAAGTCCCAACAGCTTAAGCTTTTAGGAAAGTTGGTAACTCAACATGGCATCAGAATGTTGGTTAACTAGAAATCTCAGGTTCAAGTCCTCCCCTCATCTATTTATCCATCTAAAGCTTATTCTTAAGCTTTTATGATTGATATCATCAATCCTTAACCTAACCTAAGCTTTCATGATCAACGCCATTAATCCTCAACCTAACCTAACCTCAAACAGCTACAGACCATTGCAAGCCTTGTTCTAACGTCCACTAACAAAGAAGACTATGACCTAATTAACCTTGAACTGATCTAATTGCTTGCAACCCTTGGTGTAAATCTGCACCGCCTTCACAGCATTAATCCAAGCAAGAACTAGACCATAGAAATAACTTCAATATGATTTTATCCACTGGTATCAGAAAGTGCAGACTTTGTTTCTTCCCCCCAAGACATCTAACAACCCTTGGATTTCCTGTAATGTTTTTTTCCATTTGTCAAACTTATCCTAATTCTTAAGATTAGCTTGTAACATGCCTGCATGCAGACACAAAAGGATAGGTAAATAGATAGATGGCACACACCCATGCACATGCATTATCAACAATCTATTTCTCATTTTCTGATGAACAGAGGCAAACATATGTACTTAGAGCCAAACATGCAAGCACATGGATACATGCATGTATATAAATACACATGGGTAACTTATATTAACCTCCCTTGACATTTGACCTAATTGCTTTAACATCTCTATTTTCTGAAATAACTAACTTCTGCTTTTAGGTTTTGTCCCCACATCCTCATTAACAAAGACACATAAACAAAGTTTTCCTATTTTAGTGAGTGCAAATTCTTCCCCTTCTTCACTTTGCTTCTCCTTCTGCCCAAATCCCTAATCCAAATGAGTAAACCTTAACCTATCTTCTTGTTTACTAACAATGTCTTTTTTCCTAAAAATTAATGGACTTTCTCTCAAAACAACAACAAAACAAAACAAAACAAAAACAAAAAAATAAAATAAATAAATAAATAAAAATGAAATCAAAATTAAAAGACAAAATAAAATAAAATTGCAACACCATGGTAGCCATGGCTTCTTACAAAGGAAAAAACTGTCCCATAACCATGCTCAAAGTTGCGTGGCCAGGAAAAAATAAAAATGAAAATTAAAAAAAAGAAAAGAACTTTATCTTTGTATTTCTTTCCCTAAATTATTCTTGGGATTCTTGTCAAAATTTGTGCCAACATTTTATTCCTGTCTTTTCAATGACTGGTCCCCAATCAATTCCCAAATTTTTTATATTTTTTTTTTTGTGATTTGAATCATTCTCAAAGCTTGAATTTTCTGTAGATGCTTGCTTGCATACCTCAATCTGTGCAAGGAATGCAAGGATCATTTTGCACAGGCCTACCTGAATATGTTGTAGGCATCCATGGCTGTAAGCACCCGCACAGTCATACCTCCATGCCTGTGCCACACAGCCATGTATGAAAGCAGCACCAATTTTTATTTCATTATTTTTGAAAATTAAAAAAAAATGTACTAGAATCTTGGAATTTAGCTTAGTGAAGGGTATTGGGAATTTCAAGATAATTTTTTTAAATTAAAATTTGGATTAATTATGTTTTATTCTTATCAATTTGATCAATTCTTTATAATTAATCCAAGAAAAAGGAAAGCTAAAGAGGCAAAATATTTCTCCCAATGATGATGACCAAATCAACATACCTCGATAGGGAAGGAATTGAATGTCTTAAAAACAAGGTTAAGTCAGTACTATGACACAGAAATTTGAGCATTGCTCTCAGCATGTGGAAAAGGGGAGAGAGAGAGAGAGAGAGAGAGAGAGACACACACACACACACACACACACACACACAATAGTTACACGAGAAGATTTGTCCAAACTAAAACTAGTTACTAAGAGAGACATATTCAAGGATGTATGGTGGGAAACATGGTCTAATGTCAGTAAACACATTCACAATAATAGCCAGTCTATGTATCATTTTGTGAGAATTCCCTTGGCACCTTCGTATTGATGATTAAAATATGTGCTACATCCACTAGGTGTCTAATCTTAGAAGGTTCAAAGCACACAAAAAAATATTAATAAGAGCTTCATATTAAGATGTGTCTATAATCAGAATTACCATTAGGTACACACATAAAACAAATCAGTTGCATGAAAGGAAAAAGTTTGTTCAAATTAAAACTAAATACTTGAACAAGAAAAACACATTCAGTTAGCCCAAAGTTTAGGTAATCCTAGATTTTAATGACAAGAAAAGAAGGGTTAAGAGTATTAATGTTTTTGACGTCTTAGCAGATAGGCTTAAAGTAGATCGTATCAGAGTTATATACAACTGTAGAAAAGAGATTGAAGAATAAAAGGTAGAAACTTCTTCTTAATTCTTATGTACAGAGACACGTACACACACACACACACACACATATATATATATACGAAAATCCTAGAACCCAAATTAGGGACTTTCCTAACTCAATTACAAAAAACCCCTTTGATTATGGGATTGCCTAATTCTCTATTCAAAATCACATATTTCCTAATTTCAATCTTTCACACTCCCCTCTCAAGCTTGGTTAATAGATGTTTTCCATTCCTAGCTTGGATATGCTTGCTTGAAACTTTATACTGCTTAAACCTTTTGTGAGTCTATCTGGAAGTTGGTGGTCAGTAGACACATAAGGGGTACAAATCAATCCACTGTCTAGTTTCTCTTTGATAAAATGCCTATCAATTTCTGTGTTTCGTTTGATCGTGTTGCACTTGATTATGTGCAATACTGATTGTAGATTTATTGTCGTGGTAAAGTTTCATTGGTCCATCCCATTTAATCTTCAAATCTTCCAAAATAATCTTCAACCATAGTAGTTCATAGACTCCTTGGGTCATTGCTAGGAATTTTGCTTCCGCACTTGACCTTGCTACCAAACTTTGTTTCTTGCTTCTCCATGTCACCAGATTCCCACCAAGAAAGGTGTAATACCCAATAGTTGATCTTCTATCAATCACAGATCCAACATAATCTGCATTTGTGTATGCTTCAAGTACTAGTCCTGAACTTTGTTTAAACATGATGTCCTTTCTTAGAGACCCCTTAAGGTACTATAGTACACGACTAGTAGCTTGCAGATGAACCTTTTTCAGATTGTGCATGAATTGGCTAATCACATTCACAACATATGCTATATCCAATCTTGTGTGAGAGAGATAAATGAGTCTTCCTACCAAACGTTGATATATCTCTCTATCTACCACAGTATCTTCCTCAGCCTCTCCAAGCTTATGATTAGGATCTATTGGTGTGCTTACTTGTTTACACACCAACTTCCCTATTTCCATGAGAAGGTCTGTTACATATTTTTGTTGAGAAATAAACATTCCTTGCTTAGAATGTGCAACCTCAATTCCTAGGAAGTATTTCAACCTTCCTAATTCTTTGATTTTAAATTTCTTGGTTAAACATTGTCTCAAAGTCTACTTCTCTAGTTCATCATTTCCCGTCATAATGATGTTGTCTACATATACCAAAAGAGCTATAACTTCTCTTGAATCTGAATGCTTGATGAACAATGTATGATCTCCTTGACTTTGTTTGTACCTCATGTTTTTCATTACCTTTTCAAATCTTCCAAACCGCGCCTTGAGAGATTATTTTAGCTCGTATAGAGCTTTCTTTAGCTAGGTCATTGCCAAATCCAAGAGGAATTTCCATGAAAATTTCTTCTTCCAAGTCTCCATGCAGAAATGCATTTTTGACATTAAACTGTTGTAGATCCCAGTTGTAGTTAATTGCCAATGATAACAAAATTCTTATAGCATTCATCTTTGCAACTGGGGCAAAGGTTTCTAGATAATCCATACCATATGTCTGAGTGTATCCCTTGGGCACCAATCTTGCATTATACCTCTCTAATGATCCATCTATTTTATACTATAAACCCATTTGCATCCCATCGATCTTTTTCCTACAAGCTAGTCTACCAACTCCCAAGTTTTATTTTTCTCCAAGGCTTCCAATTATGCATTCATGGCTTATTTCCAATTTTCATAAGATAAAGCCTCGGATAGAGTGATAGGAATATAGATATTGTTCAAACTCGTAAGAAAACTCTTATAGGACTGAAACAACTTTTTGAATGACACAACATGGGAAAGTGGATACAAGGGACATTTAGTACATTCCCTCGTTCCCTTCCTGATGGCAATAGGAAGCTCAAGTTCTGATTCAGTTTGTAAGGGAGGATGAGAAGCAGTTACCGCATTTCTAGAAGCCGATTCAGATTCTTGGACTTGTATAAGTCTAGGGATTGGAACTTTCATCCTTGAGTATGCTTTGCCAGTCATTCAAATTTTAACAGGCTCAGTGGGTTACGACTCAAGTTCAAGGACATGAACAATGGGTGATGACTCAAGTTCAAAGACAGGTTTAAAGGCAAAGGGCACAAGTACTGGACCAGTGACTTTGGGAGGGTCAATGGGAAAGGGATCGATGAAATAGGAATCTTGATCCTTGTCTTCCTTGAAGGAATTCTCCCCTTAAAGATAAGGAGCGAGAAAATAAGACTCACTTTCATTGAAGGTAACATTTGCTGAGACAAAAAAAATTTTGGATGGTGGATGGTAATACTTGTATCCCTTTTGAGTTGAGGAATATCCTACAAAAATATATTTGACTACTCTTAGGTCCAATTTTCCCCTGTTTGGATTGTGAACATGCACAAAGGATACACACCCAAATATCTTAGGAATGAGATGGTTTGTGGTTCTCATATTAGGATAGAAGGATGGGAGTACTTCCATGATACTTTTGAAACCAAGGACTCTGGAAGGTAATGGATTTATAAGATGTGCGGCAGTGAGGACGACTTCCCCCCTAATAAGATTTAGGCACATGATTTTGTAACAAAAAGACTCGAGTTGTATCAAGTAGGTGACCATTTTTCCTCTCAGCAACTCCATTTTGTTGAGGGGTGTTGACACATGATGGATGATTCATGAATTATATCTTCATGTTGAAAGTATGGAGTTAAGACTTAATTGAAATCGTCTTTGGCATCATTAGACCAAAACCTCTTAATAGTGACACCAAATTGGTTTTTTACCATCTTACGAAAATTTGGACGAACAAAACTCATCAGATTTGTGTTTTAAGTAAGAAAATCCAAGAGACCCTCGTACAATCATTGATGAAAGGCACGGACCAACATGCATTAGATATATTAGGGATAGGGGAAAGGCTCTAAATATCACTATGAATTAAATGAAAAGGTTTTGAACTTCTTTTATTATTGATGGGAAAGGGTGAATGCTTGTGTTTAGCAAGTTCACATACATTGCAATGGAAGCCCTCAACATCTAATTTATTGAATAGGGAAGGGAACAAAAACTTAAGAGTTCGAAATGATGGATGCCCAAGCCTATGATGATGAAGCCAAATTTTTTCTTTATTTAAAAGATGGTGCTCTGAAAGGAAAGATACGGATGACTCACTTGGTGTCTCAAGGTAGTATAACCCATTCTGTTCTTTAGCAAGTCTAATCATCTTCCCTAAGTCTTGGTCCTGAAATACACAATAAGTAGGGAAAAAGGTCATGATGCAACCCAAATCTTATGAAAGCTTTTGTATAGAAACAAGATTGGTGGACAACTTTGGAAAATGGATCACATTTTTTAGTGTGAGTGTAGGACTAATTTGGACATCTCTTATGCTCGCTACAGTGGTTAAGGAACCATTTGCTATGGTTATTTTCCTACTACTTAGACAAGGGTTATAGTTTTTAAATTGGTGTGACGAATGGGTCATGTGATCTATGACGCCTGAATCTATAACCCATGTTTTGACAAAGGTTTCATCCTAGACTTTTAATCCAATGGAAATAGGAAACTTTGTTGAAAGCACTAGTGAGTAGGTACCTGAAGGTTTCTCAAGAGTTCCCAACAAAGCTCTTATTTTTTTAATCTCCTCTTGATTGAATCCACCCTGTTCCAGGGATTTTTCCCCATTTGGCTAAGCAGAGGACAAATTTGCTTGCCCATTATTCCTCTATTGACCTCCATTGTAACCCCACTCTTTGCCAGATGTAGTTAGCTTACCATGAAGTTTTTAGCATTTTTCCTATATATGTCTAGGTTTTTGACAGTGAGTGCACCATAAGTTATCCCTGTTATCACGGTTTGAAGCCTATAACTGATGAGTCCTTTTGTTATCAGCAGTGATAACCTTCTAATCATTGCCTTTGTTAGCAACCATAGTTGAGCCTTCCATATTTTGAGGTACAAGCATGACACTTGGATCGTGAAAGAGCAACATAGGACTTTTGTTCTTGCTATGTTGTTGAAAAAGGGAACTTCTTACCGTTGCGCCGCTAAGGTCGCACCGCTATCTCATGCTGCCATCCACTTTCCTCATCGTCGCCGTTACCATAAGATCTCATCGTTTCCATTGAGGAAAGTGGATGGTAGTGTGAGGTAGCAGTGTGACCTTAGTGGCGTGACAACAAGAAGTTCCCTTTTTCAACAACACAACAGGAACAAGGGTCACCTATTGCTCTTTCACGATCTAAGTTTGTTGCGTCAATGCGAAGTTGTGTTCGCAGCACAAAGAGGGACACCTTAGGGTCAACAATGAAGGTCGACTATGATCTTCAACTCGGCAATGAAGGCTGAAAAACTTCTCTTCCCAGATTTACGAGCCTAGATCTCTAATACCATGTAGAAGAGAGATCAAAGAATAAAGGATAGAAAATTCTTCTTCTTAATTCTTATGTACAGAGACACACACACACACACACACACACACACATATATATATATATACAAAAGGACCTTCATTTGAGCATTAAATTTGTATACCTACTCTTTGAGAGAGATATTTCTTCTCCTCCTCCTCATTGTAAACATGTTAGGATTATGAGATAGGTATGGGAATACACTGAAAAAGCTGTAAAGGTCAATTCAAGCCTAAGAAATTCAAGTGTAAAAAGGAACAAGAAAAGTCTTGGTTGAGGAGAGGACTCTTGTGTTCGTGGCAACACCTTAAAGCTTGTGAAGGAGCCAAAGGGTGTGCAAGTAGGCAGTTTGCCAGACCACGATAAAAGTTCCGTTGTTCACATTCTCTATTCCTTTGCTCTCTTTAATTTCAACATTTTAATTTCTATTACTAATATTCATATTGCTTCTATTGAATATCTGCTAAAATGGTTAAAAGAGATTATTAACTACTTCAAAACACCCCTCTCAACCCCCACCCCAATCTTTTAGGTGATCACCTAAGTTTTCTAGTCTTCACATATTGAAGAACATGAGGTAGATATGATTTGCTCTCAGTAAACAAAGTCAAGATAACACCAATCAATAGATCATTTTCCGAAAATTCCCTTGGCACCTTCATTCTAATCTTTAAAGTTCTTGCTAAATCAACCAGGTTATATTCTTGAAAGGTGAAACTTCATGTAAAATGTGTCATACACACATATGTGTATATGGTAGTTTAATGAAGGGGAGGATAGTAAACAATTCCTTAAATTTGAAACATTAAGAAAAAAACAATTTATTCTTAATCTAGAAGTTTGCATGATAAATTGCAGAGTAAAGATGCCCTTTTCTTTTTTTTGTTTTATTATGAACCATTTCCCATTATAAAGTGACTTGAATTTTCTTACCAACTTCAATTTCTCTCAAGTTGGTTTGATGTTTTGTCATGATATAGTTAAGAGTCGGTCAGATAATCATGAGTATTACAAGGTTCTGCATAAAAGGCATAGAATCACAGTTTTAGAGTGGGACCTTGCTGAATATAGAAGGTACAAAAACTAATCTTTGGGCAACAACCTAAACCGTAAAGAAGCATAACTATCCATGATATGAATGATAACGATCTGTCGGTGGATTTGGTGCAGCAAATTAGGCAAGATTCATGAACAGATTATAGGAGATTTTTGAAATTATCTCCTATAAATTTTATGTTTATTTTTAAATATTGCAGCTCCTATTTGTTAGGCTAATTCTTATGCTAAATTCCATGTGTACATGTGTATTCCTCTATAGTCAATGTTGTAAATAAATAGAATTGTAAACTCTAAAATTTTTGTGCATGAAAATACAAAGAAGATTTTTTCTCTTTAGCTTTGCACACATGGTATCAAAGCATTCCTTCCTGGGACAATTTTATTTTTATTTTTATTTTATTTGTTTGTTGGTTCTTTAAATCAACAATATTCGTTTGTTCTATATTATTCTCCTATTGTTCTTCAATTGATTTTCAGCAAATCAGTGGCATGTAATTGACATGTCTAGAATTTCTTATGAGGAGTTCTTGGGTGACTCGCCAAAGCAAACTTCTGCCAAGAATTCACAAATTGTATCATCAGGTATAGGAGACAATCTGACTTTCCAAATTACCACTCACATATTGAACAGACAAAACTTCTTAAGATGGTCTCAGTATGTGAAGTTCATTAGGAAAGGGAAATATCGACTATCTAACTGATGCAACAAAGGCTCTAAGAAGAGATGATCCAATATATGGAATGCAAACAACTTGATGATCATGTCCTGGCTTGTGAACTCTATGGAGCCAAAAATCGGTCAAATGTACATGTTTCTCACTACTACAGAAGAAATATGGGAGGCAGTAGGTGAGACATATTCCAATTTAGGAAATTCAGCATGGATTTATGAAATAATGACAAAGATTCATGAGACTAAGCAAGGTGATTGAAGTGTTACAAAGTATTATAACACTCTCAAAAGGATAAAGACTAAGATAAAAAAAAAAAATTATGATGATTTTTCTTTTTGAATAGTTGCACAAGTTTATAATACATCACATAGTTGACTTCTAAGACCTCAAAATGGAGAGACAACTACTACTTTAACTACACCAAATATATAGAGATTACACCAGATTTCTAGGAATTACACCAAACTTCTAGGAATTACACAAATAATTCTGGACATATATATTAATTTATACAGCTATACAATATATTTAGGAAGGAGAATTAAGTCACAATGTTGTCAAATATTCCAACACTCCCTCCCAAGCGGATACAAAGATATTTTGCATTTCAAGCTTTTCTAGGAACTGATGAAATGTAGAGCTTTGTAACCCTTTGGTGAATGCATCGGCCAACTGCTTTGTTGATGTAACATAGGGTGTACACACTTGTCCACTGTGAAACTTTTGCAACTTTTCTTTAATAAAGTGACGATCCATCTCCACATGCTTTGCTCTATCATAATAGACTAGATTGTGTGCTATGTTTATGGCTACTTTGTTGTCATAAACATAGCACACAATCTGAAGATTGTATAACTTAAAGATCTTTAATTACTATTTGAAGCTAAAGTAACTCACAAATCCCTTAGACCATAGCTCTGAATTCAGCCTTAGCACTTGATTGTGCTACCACTAGTTGCTTTTTTCTCCTCTAGGTGATGAGATTCCCTCCTAGTAGAGTACAATACCTAGTTGTTGATCTTCTATCAACTATAGAACCTACCCAATCTGCATTAGTGTAAGCTTCTAACCATAGGTCTCCATTGTTTTGAAACAAAACTCCCTTACCATGGGCTACCTTGAGATACTTGAGTATTTTGTAAACAACTTTCTAATGAGGCTTTAATGGCAAATGCATGAATTGACTCACTACACAAACCACATATGCAATGTCGAGTTTTGTGCATGATAGATAAATCAGTTTTCTTATGATTCTTTGATAAGTACCTCAGTCAACTGCAACCTGCAGGTTCTTCATTTTGCTCCTCTAGTTTGTGGTTTGCCTCAATAGGTGTCTCAACATGTTTGCAATCTAACAAGCCTACCTCTTTAAGCATGTCCAATACATACTTCCATTGAGAAATAAAAATACATTGTTTTGACCTGGCAACTTCGATTCCAAGGAAGTATATAAGACTTTCAAGATCCTTAATTTCAAACTTATTTGCTAGGTATGCTCTGAGCCTTCTGACTTCTTCTGAGTCATCTCTAGTGACCACTATGTCATCAACATAAACTATTAGAGTTGTCACCTTGCCTTGAGATGAGTGTTTGATAAATAAAGTATGAACCCCTTGACTCTGTTTATATCCATTTCTTATCATCGATTTTGTAAACTTCCCAAAGTAAACCCATGGAGATTGTTTTAGTCCATATAGGGATTTTTGATACTGCATATCTTGTTTGCCCACATTTTGTGGAGAAATTCCGAAGGAACATCCATATACACTTCCTCTTCTAAGTTGCCATGGAGGAAGTCATTTTTCACATCAATTTGTTGCAAAGGCCAATTTATGTTTGCTGCTAGAGATAATAGAATTCTAATGGTGTTCATCTTTCCTATTGATGCAAAAGTGTCCTTGTACCATATGTTTGTGTATACTCTTTCACTACAAGTCTTGCCTTGTACCTTTCTAGCAGTCCATCTGCTTTATACTTTTTGTGTAAATCTATTTGCACCCTACTGTTTTCTTCCCTTTTTAGTAGGTCTACAATCTCCCATGTGTTATTTTTTGTCTAATGCTTGCATTTCCTCTTTCATACCCTCCTTCCATGGTTCCATGCTCAATGCTTCATGGATTGATATAGGAATTTTATAGCTTGTTAACTGAGTGGCAAGGCACAATATCAAGGTGAGAGTTTCTGTAAGGACACAAAGGTCACATCTCTAGTAATGTATCTTACCGAGTAGGAGGATGATAATAACACACCTATCCTTTTTAAATGAATGCATACCCTACTAAGATACACCAAATGACCCTAGGATCAAGCTAGTAATGCAAGATATCTTTGAGCCAGCTTGAGGGGGAGTGTTGGCAAATTTGGTGCAGTAAATTAGGCAAGATTGGTGCAACAGATTAGGAGCAACAAATTAGAAGGGATTTTTGAAATTATCTCCTATAAATCTGGTGTTCATTTCTAAATACAGCAGTTCCTATTTCTTTAGGCTAATCCTTAGGCTAATTCCGTGTATCTATGTATTCCTCTATAGTCAGTGTAGTAAATAAGTAGGATTGTAAAGTTTGAAATTATTATGCACGGGAAATATGAGGAAGATTTTTCTCTTTAGCTCTGCATACAAGATCTATAAAGGAAACAACATATGATTGAATTGATGTAAGATAAAGCATTGCCGCCATTTGTTTTCTGAGTCCACTTCAGGGACTAATTAGTATATGACTCAGTGGGTGATCATCTACCTGGCCATCTACACAGTTATTTAAAATTGATTTATTTTCCAAACAAACATAGAGAATCCTTTTGAAAGAAAATGTTTGTTTGCTTCTCATGATTCAAATAATGAAGAAAAATAATGGACCAACTCTAACCTCCCCATCAACTCTCATGGAGCATCGGCGCTGATGCTATTTTAAATTTCCGTTTTCATGTGCACAGCATTTTGAGCTATTTTAGAAGCATGTTACACATTAAGCATGCTCTGGAAAATCTAGCATTATCTACAAAAAAATGCCCCTTAATTAACTAATGGAACAGAACAGTTTGTTGATCCCAGATAATTGAGATAAGGAACTGTATTGATGATAGCAATAATGGCACTCGAGTCAGTGCCTGCAAGATTTGGCCCAGGTGATATCCCAAAAGAAAACCACAACAGTTTCAATGCATATTAAATACCACATAAGAAAAAGAACTGCTTCAAACAATTTTTAAATCTTAACATCAGTTATTCGCCAATGTGAGAAGAATTGCAACATGAAAAGGCACCTTGGGAACTGAGGGAATGAGTTTCAGCCTACTATTGCGGAACTCATCATCGCCATCAACAAAACATTGCAAAAGTGATCCAGGTACTAGTTGCTTTGTTACAAGATAGAATACCATGCTGTAGTGTGTTGATCCAGGTACCTGTAATGTCACCATCATATCATCTTTTACTGCCTCAAGAAGCATGAATTGGCAATGTTCAAATAAATAAATAAATAAATAAATGAGCAACTTACTTGCAGATTTATAGCAAGAGAAAATAGCCCCTTTTCTGAGGCAACCTACAGGAGCAACACCAATCAAAAAAGTAATTCTTAGAACTCAAAGAGGTAACCTTTGTCAAGGAAAGTACTTTATTAATCTCATGACTTACAGTTTCTTAACTCTTGGCTTTTAAGTGCTACAATAATGGGTTTTTGCATAATCCATGTAATGAACTTACAAGGCAGATCATCCACGCACTATTGACCATGAACAGTCTGCTTTACTTATCAACAATTTTATGGAGTATCGAAATCTGAACTATCTATTAGAGAATTATAAATTAGATCTGGCCTCATTCATCTAGTTGGTTCACTTTGGGCTATAAGACAAATGAGAATGCAAGGAATCAAAGTGGTCAAACTTAGAAGGGAAAGGAGGATATGATAGCGGAGAAGAAGAAAAGAGCTGTCACAAATCATTTCCTTTTGAAGAATGCCCGTAGACATGATGTTGTGGATAATGACCAGAAAACAGTTAATAGTTAATAACATTGATTATGACACTTTTCAAGCTAATTCACACACCATTAATAAAAAATTATAGCAAATATGAAAAGTGACCTTTACCTCCAGGTGATAATATCTCTGTGTTGTCATCATACTTTATATTAGGAGTAACTATCTTCTTATTTATTCCATGTACAAGACAAAGTGAGGATATACCTCTGTATGTTTTGAATTCATGGAATATTTGGGTAATTTCCAAGTTAAACGTTTTTAAAACAGTGTCAAAGGAAAATCCACCTCAAAATAAATCTGCCCAAGAACTAAAAGGACCAGCTTGATGTTTTGCACATACTCTAGTCTAACCATGGAGGAGAAGATAGCATCTCCCGATACAATTTCTACCCATCAACGAACCTTCTAGAATACCCCAATCCTCTGTCCTAAGCACCAATTTGCTAAAAACATCAGCTGCAAATGTAAAGAAACGAGAAAGTGGAACACTTAGTTCTGAACCCCTAGACCCTTTACACAACCATTCACTAGCAAAATGAAATTAATTAAACGCAGGCATTCAACCATCTAGAAGAAAAACCTTTTTTAAAATAATCATGGTCCAAATATGCATTTTCCAAATCAATCATAAATATCATCCACTCCCCACCTGAATGTAGTTTCTCATCCACCAGTTCATTAGTAATCTGTCTCCCATGATAAAAACTCCCTAGTGAAGGTGAAGTAGCTTCTTGCTGTACAACCTAGAAACATTTGGATAACACCTTGGCAAGCCAAAAATGTTTTGCTGGAGTCTGAAGTAAGTTTGTAGACCAGTCAACAAACTTATATGCCTAAAATCTGAAGTATAGTTGGTGGGGTCTTCTCAGACCGAGGGCTACAAAGGTGGAATTGGTACTATCATTAACAACACCAAAGTTTTAATCTCTGAGAAGATTGCAAATATGTTCCTTGCAATAGCCCAACATTCATGGCAAAGTGCTAAATAAAGATCATCAGGATCTGGTGCTTCTACCTTATCCATTTGAAAACCGCTTTTCAGGTCTCTTTTTCATGCAAATGACACTCCAACTAACTCACCCTGTCCTCAAACCTGTGGTCAATTCAAATCAACAATCCCCCAGGGTTCTTCATTTGACCCGATGAAGTCACCCAAAAATACTTCAGGTCCCTTGAGAAAAACTATCCTGTCTATATATCACCCCATTCTCATCTGTGATGGATTTGATTAATTTTTTCTTCCTTCTCTCATTCATGGCCTTGTGAACAAATTTAGAACTGCTGTTCCCTCCTGGAACCCTGTTCCATCTCAAATTTTGCCTCTAGCACACTTTCTCCCTCGAAAGAATTTCTTTTCCTAAAAGCTCTAAGGGTTATAAGGTCATTTGAAAATTTGCATACCTCTTTGCTACAGTCCATTTAATTACCTCCAATAATTGATAATTTTCTTTCCCTAATATCCCCAAAGGTGACTATGTTCCAGATTTGTTTTGATACCGTAAATTCTTCATAAATTTGTAGCTCTTCCACCCTTCTACCTGAAACTTCCTACACCACTCACTCACTGAATCTAAAACCGGGATAAGGAAACCAGATATTTTTGAACCAAAACTGAACCCCAAGTTAATGAGTTAGTGACAAACATAATAGATAATGATCAGAAATAGGATGGATAAAATTCTTCTAATTGAGACATGAGGGGTTCTTAGTTGGGAATGTAAGTTAATATTTTTTTTTTCCTTGTTCTTCCATTTTTTGCTATATTTCTGCTGGTAGATGCTTGTACTTTCTCTCTACTTTCTATGTATTATTAAAATGATAGCTACTCTTTCAATGTTCCCAAATTTTTTCTATTTACATAATTCTTTTCTAATTTCCTTCCAAAAAATAAATAAATAATGAAAATGCATGTTTTGCACTTAGAAACTTGAAGTAGAAAAATTAAAATATGTTCTATTTTAGGAAAAGAAGAATCTCCAGAAAAGAAAAAAAAAAAGTCCAAGCATCAGCAGAAAAATTACAATTACATATTCTTGTCTGGACCAATTAATTGATGTAGCACAAGGAAAAAAGAAAAAGATTGGGGTTCTTGTATGAGAAACATATAAAGATATTTGGAAATGTATAACATGGATTTAAACATCAGATGGTCTATTTAAGAATCCCTAAAGGAAAATCCTCACTTAAGCGACACAATGGCAGCATAGGTAGGGCAAACGCTCTCTCTAATACCTTGAGAAAATGATATACATGGATAACTTAATACCAACCTGCACTGCACAGCCAGGACGCCTTGCAACATGATCAATCCGTTTAATATCCTTAAACCAATCAACAGCTACAAGTTCCATTGTATGTTTTCCAGCAGGAATCTGCATGTACATAATGCCAAAAAGATGAACCATTACATACTTCAAATGGTTTTAAAGCTAACCCAATGTCAAGATGGACAACATACAAGTGAAAGAAGGAAAACAACAAGGTCACCTTGGATTTGTCAGAAAAGAAATGCTTACTACGAACTCTGAAGTTGTTGCCATCAGATATTGTCCAACAGTCACGACCATCATCGTTGTCATTCCGTCGCAGATTGCCAGAAAAACAGGACAAATCAATTTGATCTGTTGGGTCCTCTTCCAAGGCTTCAATTCATTAACAACATTGTGATTAAATGTTCTTTGATGTTGAACACTAAGAAAAGGATGCCAGATGAATAACTTAGGCATCAACAATATGACCAACCTGTTTGTTCGACTTCATTATATGCCTGAAATAAAGAAAATCCAATTCAAGAAAATATGTAGTACTAAATCAGCAAATAAAATTTTACAGAAGAGAGTGGAATGTAAACCTCTTGTTCAGCCTCTGCTACTTGAAATTCTTCATCCTCATCAGAGAATTCGTCTAGCATCATGGAGTTTCTGCTGGCAGAATGTAATTCATCTAGTGAAGGGAAATCCTTGCCAGCAGGCTCCTGATTCTCTTGATTCTTTTGTGAAGACACAGAAGCTGAGGTCATATTGATCATGACTGGGATCCTTGGAGCCGTATGTCTTTCATCTGATTGAGAAAACCATTCACGCAGACCTGTTAAAATGGCAAAGCAACAGTCAGCATTAACTAGAGTAAAAAACATTACATATTCTAAAATTTTTCATTGGAAATGGATAAACTAGTAGATATTAAGCAAAATGTAATAGACAAAATTAACATTTTTAACAAAAATGAAAAATAGAAAAGGGGGAGTGTTAGTTAATTTGATCAATACATTGTTGGACCATTTCCAAAAGCTTAAGCTTTTGTAAGTCTATCAGAACTTTATCGCACATTTACAAAAACTTTGTAGGAAAGGAAATGGAAGGAAAGGGAATCGGAATGTAAAGGAAAGAGAATAAAAGAAATTAGAATCATAATTTCCATTGAAGAGTTAACAAAACTATTAGGAGAGGGAATGAGAATGAAACTGATTCCTTTGAAGCGTTCACTAGCAATAAAGGAAACAAAATGAAATATATAACTTTACTATAATGCCCTTATATAAAAAAATTTCACCTTTCTCATTGTAGAGGTAAAATTCATTTCTTAAACGTATTGCATTTTTCTTTTATAATGCTAATTTAATCAAATAGATTTGCATAAGAAAAGCTTTTCTTTTATTTTCTGATATATATAATTTTACTTTAATAATTGTATCTATTTTATTTTGTGTCTGTGATTGCTAAGCAAGAACATGTTAAACAATAGAGCATAGGAATGAAACTTATTTCTTAAATTTATTATAATTTTTGTTGATAGAAAAATATCCTTCAATTTATAAAATTGACATTTAATTAATTTATTCTCTCTTTTTATTAGCAAAAATTATTACTCACATAACAAATGGCTATAACATGGATAATCCACAGTATTATATTGGAGGTATAATAATTATTACAAATTAAAGGTACAAGGGAAATTAGGCAATCCATTTCCAAAATTTGATTCCTCAAATTTGAGGAATCCTATTCATGAAGGAGGGTGGGAAAATGGGATTCCTTGAATTTGGGGAATGGGTTTCCTCAAATTGTGGTGGGGTCCACACATTTTTCATTCAACATTCAAGTAAACAAAGCAATGGGCAGGAAAGGGAATCACTCCCTTTCTTTTGATTCCAATGGAATCGAGTAAACCGGTCGTTAGTTCCTAGGGGTTTTGCTAGAAACAAATGCTTCTGTGGAAGAATGTAATTAGAAAAGGTTACAGCTGTATTTTTGTAATTAAGGAGAGGATTAGGACAGTCCCATAATCAAGGGGATTTGATAGAATTAGGTTAGCAAAGTTTCTATTTTTTATGCTAAGAATATTTGTATAAATATGTGAGATGTATAAATTGAAATCAAGGAAGAAATTTATTCTATTTACCTTCCAATTCTTCATCTTTCACAGTTTCTAAATACATTTGTTGGTGCCACATGCAGAATGGGGTCCCAAATAGAGATGGCATTAGTGATATTGATTTATATTGTTCATCCACTCAAAACCTTAAGAAACAAGTTGAGAAATAAAATGAACTTACATGGATTATCATATTAAGCAAATATGGAAATAAGTATCTAAGATGTTAAGCTAATTGTATCTAGCCTGAACCCAAACCAACAGTGGAACCTGACAAGAACCTTTTCATCAAAGATCAAATGGAACTTCTTTACAGAATGTTTGGGAAAACTCTAAACTTGTCCAACACTTTCAATTCTTCATCCTTCTTTGCTTAAACAAGTAACTTTTTCAGCTCTAAATGTTTCTTGTGACTCTAAACCTTGGTTGATTTAGGGGCTTCAAATCACATGACAAGTTACCAAACTTTTTTTCATTCTTATAAATCCAATTCTAACTCTGGAGAAGTTATTGTTGCTGGTGGGTCCTTCACACCTATTATTGGAAAATTTCAATGGCACCAAGGCTTACTCTTGATTCTATACTTCATGTTCCGAAATTATCTTATAATCTCCGCTCTATTAGTAAATGTACAAAGTCTCTAAATTGACATGTGATTTTTTATCCTTCTCATTGCATTTTTAGGACCTAACTAAAAGGAAGAGGATTGGCAGTGCCGAAGAGAAGGAGGGACTGCATTATCTTGATTCCAAGGCTAAGGAGAATGCTCTAGGATATGTTTCTAAGGTGTCGGAAGAATATGAGGAGCAGACATGGTTGCTACACCACAGATTAGGTCACCCAAGTTTCTTATCTCTCAAAACTTTGTATCTGAATTTCTTTGTCAATGTGGATGTCTCGAAGTTTCAGTGTCAAGTCTATGAGTTAGCTAAAAGCCATCATGTATCTTTCTTGTTGAGCAATAAAAGGTCTGAAATTCCCTTTTCTGCTATCCACAATGATATTTAAGACCCTTTGAGAGTAAACACTTGTAATGGTTTCAAATGGTTCATTACTTTCATTGATGATTTTTGCTGAACAACCTGTATCTATCTCTTAAAAGGCAAATCCGAAGCTGCCCTAACCTTCAAAGCATTTTAGAAAATGATTCAAACCCAATTCCAGAGCCAAATTCAAATTCTTAGGACAGACATGCGAGAGACTATTTCAATTCTATCCTAAGTCCATACTTGGTGGAGAATGGGATTGTACACTTCTCTTCATGTGTAGACACCCCTGAACAAAATGAAGTAGCTGAGAGAAAAAACAGACACTTGTTGGAAGTAGGGAGAGCATTGATGTTTTCCAGGAATATTTCTAAGTTTTTATGGGGAGAGGTAGTTCTTACATCAAAATATCTCATAAACCGTACGCCATCTAAGCCACTTAACCTTAAAGTTCCCATTGACCTTGCAAAACAAGCCTTTCCTAGTGTCAACCTCTTTGGATCTCTATCTTCTCGGGTATTTGGGTGTGCAACATTTGTCCATGTTCATGGGAAATATCAGTCTAAGCTTGAGCTAAGAGCCCTTAAATGTGTCTTTGTTGGATATTCATCCACTAAAAAAGGATAAGAGTGTTTTCACCCCCTCCCCACTAAGAGAGCCTTTGTGACCATGGATGTAAAATTCTTTGAGAGTTTATCGTATTACTCTTGGACCAGTTTTCAAAGTGAGGAAAGGAGAGGAGAAAACCTGCCATATCTTAGCCAGAATAAACCTACAATCACTGTATTACCTAGTTTATTGGAATTCATACAAGCTAAGACTAACTTTGGAGGACAAATTGAGAATGAAAATCCAGGGTAGATGGAAAAATAACCAATCAGGGAGAGAAAGTATGCATGAACAACAGTTGGACACTACTCCAAGATCTAAAGAAGGTGACAAAGAAGTGGTAAAAACGTTTGTGATCTATACTAGAAGGAAAAGAGACAATCATCCTCCATTTATAGTCCCAAATTCTCCTTCATGCGGCCAATCTTCAACTTCGGAAAAAGATATGGAAAATATTTCTCCTTCTTTTTTTGCTTCTTCATCTTCAACTTCTCCTCTAAACTCTAAACAACCTTGCTCTTTATTGGACATCAATCTAGATATTCCCATTGCCATTAGGAAAGGTGTTAGAACCTACACCCAACATCCATCAGCCAACTTTCTCTCCTATCACCGGTTGAGATCAACTTATTAGGCCTTCACCACAAACCTGTCCCTAGAGTTTATCCTAAACACTATTAAAGAAACTTTATTAGATCCTAGGTGGAAGGGTTGTCTTTGAAGAAATGAGTTCCTTGCATAAAAATGACACATGGGAAGTGGTAGAATTGTCTAGTGGCAAGAAAACCATTGGATATAAATGGGTCTTTACCAATAAGTGTTGAGCAAATGGATCTATGGAGAGATATATGACTAGGATGGTCGCCAAGGGGTACATACAAACGTTTGGTATTAATTACCAAGAAACTTTTGCCCAGGTTGCAAAGATGAACTCCATAAGAGTTCTCTCTATTGCTCCAAATTGTGATTGAAATCTACATCAATTCGATGTAAAGAATGCTTTTTTACATGGGAATCTTGAAGAAAAGGTGTACATGGAATTGCCCCCAGGTTTTGAAGAGTTAAACAGTTCTAGGAATGTTTGTAAATTGAAGAAATCCTTGTATGGCCTCAAGCAATCACCTAGAGCTTGGTTCGAGAGGTTTACCAAGTCTCTAAAACTTTGTAGGTTTTATCAAAGTCAAAGAGATCACACGCTGTTTTACAAACAATCCTCACCAATGAAACTTATTGTTTTGATTGTTTATGTGGATGGCATAATTGTCACAAGTGATGATTAAGAAGAAATATACAGGTTGAAATCACTTCTTGCCAAGAAGTTCAAAATCAAAGATCCTGACAATCTTTAGTAGCTCTTGGGAATGGAGGTGGCAAGGTCTAAAGAGGGCATCTTGGTTACTCAAAGGAAGTATACACTCGATCTCTTGAAGGAAACAGACATGATAGGATGCAAACCAGCCAAGACTCTTATGGATCCACACCATAGGTTGGGAGCCAAGCTAGAAGGTGTTCCAGTTGACAAAGGAACGTATCAAAGATTGGTTGGAAGATTGATTTATCTCTCCCACACTCAACCTGATATTGCTTATGCTATTAGCATTGTAAGTCTATTCATGCACTCACCCTTAGAATGTCACATAGAAGTAGTACTATGGATATTGAGATACTTGAAGGCTACCCTAGGAAAAGGCCTAATCTTCAAGAAGCATGGTGAATTACATGTAGAGGCCTACACGGATGTGGATTGGGTTGGTTCAATTATGGATCGAAGATCAACCACAAGTTAATACACATTTATTGGGGGCCATCTAGTCACTTGGAGAAGAAAGAAGCAAGAAGCAAAATGTTGTGGCTAGATAAAGTGCAGAGGTAGAACACAAAACTATAGCCCTAGGCATTTGTGAAGTTTTATGGATCCGAGGGCTATTAAAAAAACTTGGATTAGAACTCAATAAACCAACAAAGATTCACTGTAACAACAAGGCTGCCATTAGCATTGCCCATAATCCAGTTCGACATGATAGAATAAAACATGTTGAAGTGGATCAACACTTCATCAAAGAAAAAATTGAAGTCGGGCAAATCACAACACCCTTTGTTCCTATAGGGCAACAACTTGCAGATGTTTTGCATAAAGGGGTTGTCAAGTACCGCATTTGATTTCATCGTGAGCAAGTTGGGAATGCACCAGAGCAAGTTGGCAGGATTAGAAAACGTGGACTTTTGGGAATAGTAAATCAGGGAATTTATTCCCTTCTGTAATGCATATATCAACTGTACAACTATAGAATATTATAGTTAGTGGTTTTCCTAACTAGGTGCAAAATTATAGGAGTTAATTTCTTTTTTTGATTGTATCTCCGATTTCCCTTTTTTGATTCTAGGAGGTAGTCTATAAATTGTACTTACTTTTCTTGTCAAATAATAAGAAATCCTGATTTCCAACTTTTAGTAATCTTTTTTTTCAAGGAAAATTGAATGAACGCCTTGTGCAGATCAAGAGAGAAATTTGGGATGGAGATCTCAAGATTGAAATTCTAGAATTTTGGGAGATTGTCAAGGTGAATGAGTGGCCGATCGGTTACAAAATGCAGATAAAGTAGATCTTAAGACATACCGCAAATAAGAATCATGTAGCAATTCAGCCAAGAGAAAGAACCTCAACTTAGTGGGACCAGCTTTGGTCTTGCTACAGAGAAAAACGGTAGCTTGAAATTTCAGATCAGGAGAAGCAGATAAGGAAGATTAGGGATGTTTTTCCTTCTTTACAATTACTCTCAATTGATGTACCATGAACTATCTAGAATGGTAGGCAAGAAACAAGATTGATAGATAGTTATTTGGAGGAATTCTTCAATCTCATTCTACAGAATAAACTACATGAAGTTGAAGAGCAGAAGGCTGTGCATTGGAGGATTGCAAGTTTGCAACAAAGCCTGCTGGGTGGTCTATATCAGCATGATCTTTGAAATACTTCCCAAGTATATATGGGAGCTAAATGTGCTGAAAAAAAAAACACAGAAGCAGCAATAATGAATCAATGATGATTTCAGGCAATCTAAGTCTGGAATATCTAGAAACCTGCAACAGCAGTAGGAAACAATGAAAGGACAACCCAACCATGCAAAGAAATCAGTGGAATAAAGGGACAAGATCACAATCCACTATGCTTGGATTAAAGTGCTTCAAGTGTGTAGAACTGGTTCCCAAATCCTCTGAAAGTAGAAAAGCACACAGCAGTGGAAGTAAGCAGCTTATGATTGAAGAACATGACAATGAAGGTATGCTTCCAGATGGAGAAGAGGCAGAATATGATGACTCAACAAAGAAAGCAATCTGCTTGTTTTTTTCTTTCTAAAGGATCTCTTATTCTTCCTTATAAATCCTTCATTACATTATTATTACAATTCTCTGTTTTCTTTAAAAGAAACTGTGAGTATGAAAACAAAAATATTGTGCAGAACTTAGTGAACAACAAGACATTTTAGGGATGACAGAAAATACTGTTTTAACTTGAAAACAAAGCAAATTGAAAAATCATATGCTGAGTGCATTAAAGATTCCTACACCTGTCCACATGATAATACAATACTGTAGAGTTCAATAACAATATAAGAAAATGCAACAATGTGGAAGTGTTATGCTGTGACCTGCACGATAAGTATTTTCTTTATATATGTTGTGGGCCCATTCCCTAATAGCTTAAGCTTTTGAGACAAGTAGTTTTTGTATTATGTCATCAGCTCAAAGTTAGAGGGTTGTAACAATTGAAGTATTTGCTTTGGAATTGAGGTTACTGTCTGGCAATAAAAATTACAACCACACTTCACAAATAAACATTTTGAAAGTGCTAGAACTTACCAGCAACACCATTTAACATTTGCAGTAAACAATGTTGCTTGAATGATGAAAGATAACCCACACCCCACCCTTTCAGATCAATTTGCATAAGGTGCTGCACTTTTGATCGAGGCCTTCCATGCCGAGGTTTCAAAGGGGAAATGTTAAATCCGCCACCTGAAAATGAATAACAGTCATATAGCCTAGTGATTTGGCTTAAGTTGACTATATTAAGATAACTAAAGATCCATATGTTCCTAATTTAAGTTTAGTCCCAAAATTATTAAAAGGAGAAATAAAGAACTATACTCTCAATATGGGCCCGCACAAATCCTGGCTGTGGACCACAGTGCTCATGCTCCCTAGAACGAAATAACACAACTGCATAATGACAAGAATGCAACATGGATATTTCCAATATTAAAAATAAGGAGGAAGTCAAAACCAAACAGGATTACTCAGAACATTTACCATAGCTTCCATCATCATTTCGGCGCCAATAACGCACATAGCAAAGATCACGAGGCCAGACGAACCTATCATATGAAGTAGGAAACATAAACTCCTGTATGAATTCTAAAGGAAAGAATCGATGCTATATTTTCTAAAAAAAAAAAAAAAAACATTTAGTTTACATCCTAAGGTCAGAAAAGTTTTTATATCATTACAAGAGCAAAGCCATAGGTTTAATCATATTTGACATAATTGAGTAGTGATAACACTTGCATTATGCAAAAGAGTAGGCCAGTTAACTGAGAGAATAACTACAAGCAACAAACATTTGAGACAGAATAATGGACTTTTAGTAGAAAAGAACGTCCACATTTAATTGGTCAGTATACATAGCTAATGATTTGATGCTTCTTGTGAGATCCCAACTCACATCAATAAGTCTTTTCACAAATAGCTGGTAGGACTCCTAAGCTGTTGATTGACTTGATGCTAGTAAACCATTTCAAATCCTTCGTTGCAAATTGAAAATAAAATGATGAGGTTACATATGCTGGGCCTGAGTCGCCTGACAGAGCCACACACAAAAAACAATGGCCTTTATGAACCAAGGCTGTATTATCGGGCTCACTAACTACAATTCCTAGTTGCACTGTATAGACTCTTAACCAGATTGCACATAAAAGCATGCAACATAAAATGAAGTCTAAATTTATAGTTGATGTAAAGCTACAAATATGACATAAGAATAGAAGATTCAGCTCAAGTTCAATCAGAACCTGGATTTGGATTTAATTGAGCAGAATCAGCTCCCAAAATTCTTTCTTTTCAAAGAGTAAGAACATAAAAATATGTTATATACTTATTAATGGTCTAACCATGGTAATGCTCTGAAATTTGTACTCTTACAATCAATAGTGTGCATCCTCTAGGATGTTGAGAGAGGCAGCTGCTGCATGCCAATCTAACCAGATGTATGTCTCCATTAAAAACCACAAATTCAGACAGATCACAACAATTTTATGATTGAATTCAGAAACTAGCATAAAAAAAATAAATAAATAGTAGCTATGTGAACTGTTTAAAGATCAGATCTGCAACACTAGGATATGACACTTGAAAGGATTACACTGCCAGCACCAAGTTTCCTAGATGGTACAGGTTACTGTGACACCAACAAACTATAACATTTGATGGTACATAGAGAAAAAGATTATGGACAGAAATCCAAGGGTCAGAGTTCTTTGTTGGCATTTCAGGGGTTTCAAGAGAAATCCTTCGGGAAGGCTACTAGGAAGGGGCCTATGCTAGTTTTGATGTGATTTGGAATGATGGGAACACTAAGATCTTTGACCATCCTTGAAGATCCATTGATTACATGTGGGAGAAAGCTCGCTATCTCACAATTTTCTTGGCATCTAACAAAAAGTTCTCTGCATTTCATAAACTTGATTATGTAGAGCAAGGTTCATTTTTACCACATGAAGATTGCTTAGACGAGGTCTGAGTGGGCAATCTTCCTGTTGAGAATCTTAAGCTCAATTTTTATACTTTTCTTCAAGCAGTCTGGCACAAATGCAGACCAGTGGTATGTTCAAGCACCATTAGTTCCTAAGCCAACCGGCTTTGGTTTCCACTGAGGTAAAGATCCCAGAATTATTGTAATAATTAATAGAAATCCTCAATGGACAATAGCAATCTTCAGGTGGAAGGGGATTCAGCTATTGCTCTCTAGGTGCCTTAGGATGGATAGGACCTTGGAGATACAACCCATGAATTTTCAGGATAGTCAACCCTTCCAGAGGTTTAGAATACTTGTTTTAGTAGAAGCCTAGGTATGGCAAGTAGGTAGGAGATAACTTGGCTAAGTGAGGAGCTGCTCCATCAAAGACTTTTGTTAGGAACTACCTCTCCCATTGAGCTTAATGGTTCTTCCAGGGAATACCTAAATGTGACTTGTCAGGTCATATACTACTTCCTTCTTCTCTACCTCTAGTCTTCCAAGACATCATAGCGAAGACTTCATCAGAGAAACAGAGCACAAAATGTTATTACAACAATTATTTTTTAATTGTATTAATAATAATAAAAAATTATTATCAACAGTTGTGTTACATGCAATTATTCTTCTCCAATTTAATAAGTTCAAGACTGCCACTTTCCATATCCAATTCATAATTGGATGGCTATCACTCACAATGCTGTAACCATTTCAAACACTGAATGAAGTCCTGAATTTAAATTTAATAAGATAAATCAAATCTTGCTTCTGGTGTCTGTTAAAATTTTCCAACCTCGAGGTTGATGTCAAACTAATTTACTTCTAAGTGATCACTAGTGAAAAGATATGATCAACCAACCAACACTAAACCTTATATGATAGTGGGATCTACCAAATAACACCACATGACAGATAGGCCAAAAAAGTAAAGCACCAAACCTAGGGTGAAGATCAAGAGAAAATACTTCCCAAAACATAATTCAATATCAAAACACTCTCCCTTATAGACCACAGATAAACCATATGCAATATCAAACATAATTAATACGTGAACACAAACCTTTTTATAAACCACAAATAAGCTACTTAAGATAGTAAAAGAAACTTAAATCTTAAAGATACAAAAAAGAAAACAAATAATTAGTAACAAATGAAAAAAATTTATGATCCACAATAGTATTTCTGAATCAATAAAAGAAAAAAATTTAAGATCACCTACTTTCTATTTTATCTTCTTTCTCCTTTGTTATACATCTTAACTTTTTGGCAAGGACACAATTTCATTTCAAATCTGGCACAATCAAAGTAGATAGGTCAAAGGTTCTTTGATGCAGTGCTAGTGTCTGTATAATCAAATTTGATACAAAAGATGATACATAAAAGAACCTTCAATATCTCTATAAAAAAATTTCATTTCCATGTAATGCTATGCACCAAAAATAGGAAGATTGAAGCTCTTCTTTCATAGAATGCCATTGTACCGAATTTGAGTGTGCCTTAATGTTCCACTACATGCATTGTTTATGAATTGAGGCTCATGGTTACGTTGCTAAATCGATTTTCATGGATACCAGTTTCCATGTCCTAATGTAAAATAATGCCCTTTGTACTTGTAACTTCAAGTGGAATCCATGTTTTTTTAGCCTCCAGTTGGATCACATATCAGTACCATCAAATCATGCTAGCTAAAATATCAAATTCAATAAAAAAGAAATCAATTGGGAACATGGGCACAGAACTGAAAGAGTCAGGATCAAATTTGACCTTATGCAAAACATAGAACTTTTATACCATTTAAAACTTCATGTGGGACTGATATTATTCTAACCCACATTGATATAGATACTCCTATTATACATATAATGCTAAAGTAACTTATTAGCCTATAAATAAGGCTAATATGAGTAAGATGGGATTGATGATGAATAATATGAATTTTTGTGCAGGACTTGCAATTTCCAATGTGAGGCTCTAAGATTTGTCTTCTAGATGAGACTTCTAGAAACCTTTGAGGCTCCAAGATTTTCTATCTTTTCTCACTTATCTATTTTCCCTTTCTATATCCTAATTTCTTTTCCTTGGTGCCATATAGTTAGTTCATTGTTCCTTTCCTTAAATCCTATTGAAACCCTAGCCTACCAAATTTGATTATGGACAACCATCCTAGGATTTTCCTACATCATAACTTGACATTGCTCCTACAATAATAGAAAAATTAAAGCAATAAAATTGCAACTTGGTCATATAGAAGGGATAGCTCCCAGACTGGTCAAAATTCTCATCAGTTTTTAATTTCCAGAACTGCCATATGTCTAATGGCTCACTTAAGGGAAAAAAACTATATACTAAATTGACAATGATGCAAGAGATATTGATCCCATATCAGTTATTTTGAAATTTCCACACACAAAAACATCGAAAACATAATTGGAAATTGTTGAAATTTGGCATTCAAAGTTAGGGTTTTAATTTAGGAAAGTATTTTAGGAATAAAAAATGAGAGATCATTTAGGATGATTCAGTTTCCTAATTTCAGGAGAGAATCAAGCTAGATTGATATTTTCTTATTCAGTCATTTGTGTATATATATGTGTATGGTGTGTACCTAAAAATCAATAAAGGAATTCAGAAATTCTTCAGAAATGAAGAAATTTGAGGGAGAAAAAAAATACTTCTTTTTAGTTTTCTCACAACTATCAAACTGATTCTTGCATCAATATTTATACATGAATGGTCGAGATCATCTGCCTTAGAAAAAAAAAATCTAATCCTTGATTTTAGGAGAAAATCTTTCATAAATCAAGAAATAAAATTAGAATAGAAACAACTATATCATAGTTGTGCACAGCTATGACACAGCTGTAGCTGTAACACTGTTGTGTATACAATTGTACTTTCTGGATTTCCTCTAGATTTCCACACTCCTCCTCAAGTTGATTTGTAAATGTTGATCATTCCCAGCTTAGATCTCAAGTCTTCAAAGTTGGTTCTAGAAAGTGCCTTGGTAAGAATGTTTGTTGTTTGGAGAGTTGTTGGAATGTAAACCAATGAAATCGTCCCTTTTTCCATCTTCTCCTTAATAAAATGACAATCTATTTCCACATACTTCGTCCAATTATGATGAACCGAGTTCTTAGCAATACTTATGGCAGCTTGATTGTCACAAAACATCTTCATAGCTCGTTTAGGAGTCTCTTTAACCACGTTCTTTCACAAATTCTATGTGCCATAAATTCTACTTCTGCACTACTCCGAGCTATAATAGATTGTTTCTTGCTTCGCCAAGTAACCAAATTCCCCCGTACATAAGTGCAATATCTTGAGGTTAATCTTTGGTCAATTATGGAGCCATCCCAGTCTACATCTGTAAAAATTTCAATGTTTCTCTTCTGTGTTCTTTTGAACTAGAGTCCCTTTCTAGAGTCATTTTGAGATATCTTAGAATACGAAACACAACTTTCATATGTTCCTCGGTTGCATTGTTCATGAATTGGCTAACCACGCTAACTAAAAAAGCAACGTCTGGTTTCGTGTGAGACAGATAAATGAGTTTCCCCACAAGTCTTTGATATCTCCTTTTATCCACTGGAGCACTTCCTTTGACTATTCATAGTTTAGTAGTGTAGTCCATTTGTATGCCTACAGGATTACACTCAAGCATCTCAGTCTCTGTTAGCAAGTCTGGGACATATTTACGCTGGGAAACCACAATACCCATATTTGATCTAGTAATTTCCATCCCAAAAAAATATTTAAGATTTCCCAAGTCTTTAATTTCGAACTCATGGGCAAAAATACTCTTGAGCTTGCCTATTTCTTCTTCATGATCTTTAGTCAAGATTATGTCACCCACATAAACAATGATAATGGCAGTTCTTCCCTTAACAGTGTGTTTCACAAATAAAGTGTGATCAGAATGACACCAGGAGTAACCAAACCTCTTTACAGCCTTGGTGAAACGATCAAACCCAAGCTCAAGGAGATTGTTTAAGACCATATAAGGAATTTTTTTAGTCTGCAAACTTTGTTAATGTTTGTCTTAGTCTCAAGACCTGAAGGAATTTTCATGTACACTTCTTCTAAGTCACCATTGAGGAATTTTCATGGACATTCTTAATGTCCAGTTGATGAAGAGGCCAATCTCACTTAACAACTAATGACAACAAAACACGAATTGTGTTCAACTTGGCAACTAGAGCGAAGGTTTCTTAGTAGTCAATTCCATAGGACTGCGTAAATCCCTTAGCAACTAGCCGAGCTTTGTACTTGTCAATACTCCCATTTGCTTTGTACTTGACTCTGAAGATCCACTTACTTTGGAGCGGATTCTTTCCATTTGGAAGTTCTGCAAGCTCCCATGTCCCATTCTTTTCAAGAGCTCAGATCTCTTCCTCAATGGTTGTCTTCCGTTCAAGCATTTGTAGGGCTTATTGGATATTGTTGGGAATCCGAATATCCATAAGACTGGTAACAAATGCCCAATAACCTAGTGACAAACTCTTATAGGAGATAAAGTTATAAATCACATGATTTATGCAAGATCTTATTCCTTTCCTTTTGGCAATTGGCAAATCAAGCTCATCATCTTCTAACTCATTAGGATTAGAATCAATATTACCTGAGTGTGTCTTTTTTGGGACTAAATTCGGTTGTACTAGCCCGAGATGTGTTCGCTGCTCTATATCTTCTTAAAACTTCTTCTTTTTCCTTGAGTAGACAATGAACTCACTGCTATTGACATTCTGAGATCGGTTTGGGCGAAGACGAGTACTTGGCTCGATGTGTATAGATTCAGTAGTTTGGAGTGGCAGACTTGGAGCAAGAGAGATAAGGTTAGAGTTGTGAACAATAACAGACTTAAGTGTGTGAGGTTTGGTCATGGTTTCTGTTTCCCAAAACTGGTATTCCTAAATTTTGTTCTCCCCTTGAATATCAATTTTGGAGTAATAGGATTGATTTTCAACGAATGTCACATCCATGGAAGTGTAAAACCTTTTTGTGACCCTCAGATCAAGCTTACTTCAATGATGTTAGGGAATGTGAACAAAGGTTAAGCAACCAAATACCTTTAGTGGAATGAAGGAAATGAGCCGAGTCTTAGGGTATGATTTGAGAAAGACTTTGCACAGTGTTTGGAAACTCAAGACACGGGAAGACATTCTATTGATGGGATAGGTTGTAGGCTGTAGTAAGAACGGTTTCTCTCCAAAAATTCTTTAGGACATAGGAGGAGAGCATAAGGGCCCTTGCAACTTCTAACAACTGTCTATTTTTTCTCTCGACTATCCCATTTTGTTGAGGAGTATCAATGTAAGAACTTTGATGAACTATACCTTCTTTTAATAAGAATTCTCCTATGATAGAATTAAAACAGTCTCTTGCACTATTAGTTTTCAACACTTGTATTTTGGCATTAAACTGGATCTGGATCATGTTATAATTTTTTTTGAAAATTTGACCCACCTCTGATTTTTCTCTCGTTAGGAACATCCAAGAAATTCTAGTATGATTATTTACAAAAGACACAAGCCATCTAATCCTTGTTATGTTCTTTAGCTTAGATGGCCCCAAACATCACTATGTATCATAGAAAAAGGATGAGATGGTTTATATGGTTGAATTGGATAAGGTTTGCGAACACGTTTGGATAATTAACAAATTTCACATTGAAAACCATTTGAACTTTTAGTGAATAATGATGGAAAAAGTTTTTTGAGATATAAGAAACTAGGATGTCCTAGATGATAGTGTCATAACCTAACATTACTATATTAGAACTAAAGATAGAAAGAGACCATTTTTCACCAACTGTTGGTTGAGGGTGTCTTTCAATATAACCAGTCACTTTGAAGATATAGAGTCCCGAACGCACCTCAGCATTGCCAGTCATCTTCCCCAAATTCAAATCCTAAAAAACACAATGATTTGGGAAAAATTTAGTTACATAGTTATTTTTTTGAGTATGTTTACTAATGGACAACAAATTGCAATCCAAGTTTGGAACCAAAAGAACAAAGTCCAGAGTTAAGTCCTTAAAGATGACAACAAAACCTGTACCAACCACCTTTGAGAGAGAACCATCATCTCTACGAATAGTATAATCCCCAAAACAAGGTGTATAATTTTGAAAATTTGTGGCATCTCTAGTCATGTGATCAGAAGCTTCTGAGTCAACAATCCAAGGACTCAAATTTTCTTTTTTTACTTTTGAGGCAGTAAGAAAATTACCTTTTTGAGCTAAGGATCCGAACCCAATGATAGAATTGGAGGAATTTGCCCCCTATTGGAACTGGTTGTACATTTTTTGCAACAGTTGCAATTGCTCTTTGCCAAACGGATTGGAATTAGGTGGTGTTGGGTTATCCTCAGTAGTGACATGGTGTCCTCGGCTTTCGCTATCATTTTAAGGACGTGACGGCTTCCAATCTGTTGGTTTCCCATGGATTTTCCGACACGTGTCCTTGGTATGACCTGGTTTTTAGCAATGATCACACCAAGGTCTCCTTTTTCTTGGTCGATTGTCATTAAAAAGATTGGGAGGACCTCGTGTAACAAGGGTTGAACCCACAGTGACATGTTGGTTGGTTTGTGATCCCAACATGACTTTCTTTCTATTTTCTTCTCGGCGCACTTTTGAGGCAACTTCTAGAATGTTGGCCAAAGATTTAGTTCCCAATATTCTGCATCAAACTTCATCCAAATTTTTGTCTAGTCTTAATAAAGATTTGTAGATCCATTTCTTCTCAGCAATCTTCTTGTATTTGATTGCATCTGTTGGGCAATCCCATTTGGTGGTTTCAAACATGTTCAGTTGTTGTCAATAGCGAGTTAAAAGACCAAAATATAAAGTGATAGACAACTCACCTTAGCATAAATCATGGAGGATTCCTTCTATTTCAAATGCCTCTGTTGTGTTTTCTATATCGGAATGAGTCTCCCTTGTTGCTTCCTAGATTTCTTATGCCGTTTAATAGAGTATAAAATTTTCCCTTATGTCATTATTCATCAAATTAATAAACAAAGACAACCATATTATTCTCAGTTTTCCATCATTTGAATTTTAGATCTTCTTTCGTAGGTTGAGGCACTACACCAATAAGGTAGTCATCCTTCCCTCGACCACATATGAGCATCATGACTGCGTGGGACCATTGAAGATAGTTTTCCCCATTCAGTTTGTGTCCAGTAATGAGGAGAGCAACACCATCTGGTCCTCCATTGTTGCTTGGAATAGGAGCTTTTTGAGTGGAGGTGATTTCTAAGGTTGACGAGTCCTTGATGGTCATTCCATATTTGGTCGTGGACAAATTCAATGGTTCAAAATTAGCTCTAATACCATAAAGAAATTTGAGGGAGAAAAAAAATACTTTTTTTTTTTTAATTTTTCTCACAACCATCAAATTGATTCTTGCATCTATATTTATACATCAAATTGATTTTTGCATCAATATAATCCTTGATTTTAAGAGAAAATCTCTCATAAAATCAAGAAATAAAATTAGAATAGAAACAACCATACCACAGTTGTGCATACAGATGTGACATGACTCTAACACAGTTATGTATACAGCTATACTTTCCGGATTTCCTTTGGATTTCCATAGGAAAACCTTTACCACACTAGCGAATACATTGATTCCTATTCTAGCATTTGGTTAATGGTTAGAACACCTTTTGAGTAAGATCTTCTATTTTGCCATAAAAAATGTGAAGCATAGAATTTGATGATTACACATGAACCAACACAATAATGTTACAAGGAAAAAATCCAATGAATCTCAAATTTATCAAAGCAACAACCAAATTGGATGAAGAACTAATCGTAAGTTTCTAATACACCAAAATAAGATTATCCTAAGAAATGAGAAGTTAATACATGTGAAACTTGATAGGAAAGCTAATCACATTCTTCTTTGATATTAGAAGTTGTAGCAGAGTTTAGAAAAAAGAAATAAGTCTCTCCTCTTGAAATTTAGAAGGTGGAGTCTTTCAAGGAATGGAGTGACTATATATAGATTGAATCCTTCTTTTTAATTTAGTGACTCTATGGAAATGAATATATGGCTCACACAATTTAGAATTCATTTCTTAACCATGCTGATAAGGTTCCTATCAAAACCTAAGAATTTTTATTTTTTTTCATATCAAGACTTAAGATCAATTTAGACAACAATACGCTCACCAGTATCAACATAAGTTAGGATCTGACCACAAGATTAAATTTTATGCTTGAATGCAAAGCCTTTGATTGGCCCTCAGCCTACCTAGGTCTCTTATTAGGGGAGAACCTAAAGTCTTGTGCTTTTTAGGATCCAGTGATTAATAGAATTTAAGAGATATTAGATGGATGGGAAAAGGCTTTTTGCTCATTAGGAAAAAGATTAACTCTAATACAATTCTACTTATCTCACATTCCTAGTTATTTCCTCTCTTTTCAAGATTTTACCATCAATGGCGCCGAGGATTGAAAAATGGTAAAAGGTATTTCTATGGTTAAGGGTTAGGGATAGTAAGAGAGATCATCTCATTGGTTAGGATCTAATAAGAAAGCCTAAAGGGGAAAGGGTTAAGTGTTTGGGAAAATTGTTCCAAGGAATTGAGCCCTCTAAGAGACATGACTTTTAAGGTTTACAAGTGGTCACATCGTTACTAATAGAAGGCCATTGCACAAGTTTTTTAGGATTTCTCTAGACCTACTTATTTCATGGTGGGTGATGGGACAAGAATTCATTTTTGGGAAGAATTATTGTGAGGGGATCAAAAACTGTCTTCTCAATTTCCAGGTTTTTTCAGAGTTGTCACGGTTAGCAATCTACCTATCTCATTTATCCTTGGTATCTTTTCCCTTTTTTCTTAGAATTTAAACTTTTGTTGTAACCTCACTAATTTGAAGATAGAGGATCTTGAAAGACTCATATCCTTTTTACACGTGTGTTACTTATCATCATCCATTCGAGATGTAAGAGCTTAATCATTATCTTCTTTAGGCTCATTTACATTAAAATCTTTCTTCTTAGACTTGTTTAATCCATTAGATCTAGTTTCTTTCTCTCCTATAGTTTTAAAAGGTGAAAGGTGCACCTAAAGCAAAGTCTAACCTAAGGCAAAGTCTCCTACAGCTTAGGCGCAAGGCGCATACCTACATGAAGTAAAATGCAACTTGGGCATATCAATTATATAAAATATGATTCAAAATTTAATCCAATCAATAAAATTTTTAGATTACAAATATTTACAAGAAGCATTCAATAAAAAAAGTAAGGGTATAATACACTTCACCTCCTCAACCTATCGTATGTTTTGCACATTGTCCCCTCAGGTTTAAAATCAAACAAATTGCCCTCCAAGCTTCATAAATACCAACACTATGCCTTTTTTGTTGGACGGTGTTAGTTTAAATGGACGGAATTGTGTTGTGCATGTGACTTAATAAGTAAGGGTAGAATTGTAAATTGAATCACCAAAACAGAGCTCTCCCTCCTTATTCTTCATTGTTTTTCCTCTGAAACCCTAAATCCTCAAACACCCATAAATCCTTTGAAACCCTAAATCATTAATAACAGATATTGATTATGAAAAAAAATTGTCCTTTTTCTATGTGGATTAAGGGGTGAATTTCATGGATAAAGGTTTGCACTATTTCATTGTAAATTTGAGAATTCCGTTGTGAATTGAAATTGAGCATATTAGGGTTTAAGGGTGAGAAAAAGAAGAAAAACAATTATCCATCCAGCAAGCAGAGAGGGAGGTTTATGAGAAGAGGAAATGGAAGAGGGGAAACAAGGAGTAATGGTGGTTGCTCAGAACCCAATTGCCTAGCTATAGGCATGGTTCAAGGATTTGGAGAATGGGTTCAGGGCGTGGTTGGCTAAGTTGTCTTTGCCTGTTGAAGCCGTCATCGTCACCATCACCAACACCACTCAAGGTGCCACCATTAGTGCTTTCATGGGCACCCTCACCAACAATGCTACTTCCGCTATTCCCAGTCCTCCCCCTTAAGCTAATCTCAGTCCCCAAGCCATGACTTCTTTCAAGCAAGCCCAAGTTCCTTTTTCTTTTCATTTCTTTCAATGGAATTCCCATTAATTTATTTTTTACTCGTTGTTGGGGAACCCTTTTTCTTGCTCGTCAATTAGGTTTTGTTTCCACACAAAGGGAGTTTTCATTTTTTTTGCCCTTGTGCTCCATTTGGTTGCTGAGAAATTGAAGAAAAAGAGAAAGGATAAATGAAACCTTGTTATTTGTCTTTTTCATCGTTTCTTTGGGTATTCTCAGTTAGGCATGTGACCAATTGTAAATCTTTATAGTGAAACACCATTGGGTTCATTGTTTTCTGGTTTATCTAGAATCATATGAGACGAAGTTGTTCAAAAATCTAGTTGGCATTAAAGAATAAAGAAAATCAATCAGAGTAGAGGAATTGTCCAACTGATGGAGATATTCATTGATATGTGACAATCGCTTCCATTGCCTATAGGCTCTTGCTAGGGGTCCATTGGTATAAGCTCGTAATTTTGTTGTTAGGACTAGGGTTAATGCTAGCATATCATATGTGATGAAGACAATAAGAGGGAAGGAGGATGTTCAGTCTAGGTAAAATTTCTTTGGTCCTATGATTCGTTATTTATTGTTGTAGTTAATGTTCTTGAACTTTTAGTTTTCTTTTAATTGTTTTGCAAATATTGTAGGTGTTTGAGGATTTAGGGTTTTAGGAGAAGAACGAAGAAGAAGAAAGAGGGAGAGCTCTATTTTGGTAATTCAATTTACAAATCTACCCTTATTTATTAAGTCACATGCATAATACATGACATTTCCGCCTATTCAAACTAACATTGTCCAACAAAAAAGGCACAGTGTTGATATTTAAGAAGCTTGGAGGGCAATTTGTTTGATTTTAAACCTAAAGGAGCAATGTGCAAAACACCTGATAGGTTAAGGGGATAAAGTCTATTAAACCCAAAAAGTAATGAAATTATATAAATTTTAATATACAATTAGAAATTCTTAGAATAAAAGTGTTTAATAAGGAAGAGTAAAGTCGACAAGACACGCCTCTTCAATATAGCGCATGTCTTGGCAAGTGAGGCACTATGACTAAGGAGTGGTTGTGCCTTGATCCTAGGCATGCTTAAAGTGTGCCTTCTAAAACTATGTTCTCTCCTACTAAATTTATTTGGAAATCTGAAGTCCTATCTAAGGTTAAGGCCTTTGCTTAAGTTCTATCAACACTAATGACATGCTACATATGAAAAGACCATATAAAGCCCTTGATCTTGATTGTTTTATATTTTAAATGGGAATAGAGAGTCAATTGATCATTTGTAAAATTGTCTGTTGAGTCCAAGTTATGGCTTAGGTTATTCGGAGTAGTAATCTTGGATTGGGTACGTACTAGGAGTATATGTGATATGACTATCTCCTTTAGAGCTTAGTGTCACAAGATACTTCAAATGACCCTCCCCATGGGCTTAAATAAGAGGTGGGAAACTTCTAGAGACCCCTAGAGACATCTACACTTAGCTAGAAAGTGGAAGAGTATAGAAGCTTCTAGAAAGGGCTAGAGATGTCCACACATCTCTAGACTTGGCTAAGAGAGCATTGGAATAGTGTGGGGTGTTCTAGAATCTTCCAAAGTCATCATGTGCATACCCTTGTACATAGACTAGTGTAGGAGTTTCTAGATTACTCTTAAGTTGTAAGGAACCCTCCAAGGTTCCAGAGAGTTCCATTGGTGCCTATAAATAGGCGAGGCCCTCATTTGGCCAAGGCACCACCCAAGAACCTAACCAACCAACCAAGTGAGTTCCAAAGCACTTGTAAAAGCTTCCTTTGAGCAATAAAGCTTCCATTCTTTAAGTGTTGCCTACTATGCTCTCTAAAGCTTCTAAGTCGGGTGCATTTTAGCAAGATCAAGAGTTTGGCTTGTCTAAGTGCCATACGAGCTTAGGAAAAGACTAAGTCTGTGACATTTGGGAGCACTACCAAGGCAAAGTTCAATGGTAAATTGCCTTTCTCATGGTGATTTGGATTGTCTGATGGGAAAGAAATGTCAGGATTTTTTTAGGACAGGCAAAAGACTTTAGAGACACTATTAGATCTAATTCATTTATATTCCTCTTTCTGGGCCTCTTGTACCACAACCTTTAAGAGACCTCCTCTCAATATCGTTAAACTTGATTAGCATGTGATGTGTAGATAAAAAGGGGTTAGATAGCAAGGAAAGGAGTATTGATTCAATTTCTTTTTAAAGGAGATATATTAACCCTCATGGGGTGATGAGATGCTTTATTTTGCATATCTTCATGTGAGACTACTATGATGTACAAATCTTCTTTGCGTATTGGAGGAGGTTTAATCATTTACTTTTTTATCATTTTTTATTTTTATTTTTTGTGAGCTTGGGAATGATTCCCCATCCTTCACATGCATCTTTATCCATATCAATGCATATTTTGTTTATGATAAAAAAATAATAATAATAACTGGGTATTGGAGCTTATTGAGAGGGAAGTAAGAGCTTTTTCAGTTTCTTGTTGGTTCAAAAACTATGAGGGTAACTTTGTTTGGATGTTCATAAGGGTCTATAGTCCATTTTTGAATCAAGAGAGGGAGAATTTCTGGAATAAATTGACTGATATTAGAAGTCTTTGGAATGATTCTCGATGTGTAGAAGGGGACTTCAATGTCATGAGATTCCCTAGGGAAAGGAGGAATTGCCACAGAAGTTCAACTTCTATGAAGCACTTTTCAGAGGTTGTTAAGGATCTGGAGCTAAAAGATCTCCTTTATCCGGTGGATCTTTTACTTAGTGTGGAGGGTTAAATAATAGGTTAGCTTCTAGTTTGGACCATTTTCTTATTTTTAAAGATTTGGAAGAATCAATTCAGCAACTTGTTCCAAAGCATTCTTCGAAAACCAGTCTCAAATCATGCCCTTATCCTGCTTGATAGTGAAGGGATAAGGAAAGCAAAAACCTTTTAGATTTGAAAACATGTGGTTGAAAAGGAAAGGATTCAAAGAGCTTATCAGGAACTAAAGAGGGTGCTATAGTGTACAAGGTTCGTTTAGTCACATTTTGGTGGTTTAGCTTAAAGCTTTGAAGCAAGATCTTAAATTCTGGAAAAAGGAGGTCTTTGGTAATGTCTCTACTAAGAAGCTAGCTGCCTTGTCACAATTAGATTATGGGATGAAAAGGAAAGGGAAAGGTCTCTCACTGTAGAGGAAAAGGAGGTTAAAAGGGGGTAGTGGAGGATTTTAAAAAATGGGCAGTGATAGAGGAAATCTCTTGAGAGACAAAAACCAAGAGAACTTTAGCAAAAAAGGGAGATAAGAACTAATTTTTTCACAAAATGGTCAATGCACGACGAAGAAGAAAGTGTGAATGGTGAAATGTTAATCGAGTAAGTTGACATTAAAAAAGTTGTGGCAAATGCTTTTTGCATGATTCTATTTGAGTCGAGCGAGTGGAGGCCGAGCATTAGTGGCTTAGCTTTTGATTCCTTGGCTAGTGTTGATTCAAAAGCTTTAAAGATCCCCTTCTCCGAAAAGGAGGTCCTTACTACTTGATCTAGCTTAAGTGGGGATAAAGCCTCTGGTTCAGATGGCTTTTTTATAGCCTTCTGATAATTTTGTTAGGATTTTGTGAAAAGGGGGATGATGTGGTTTTTTGGAATTCCATGATTTAGGGTCCTTTTAAAGGAGTTCAAATCCAACGTTTATAGCATTGGTTCCAAAGAAAAGGGGTGTAAAAGACCTAAAGGACTTTAGACCAATTAGCTTGGTAGGAAGTTTATAAAAGCTTCTAACAAAGGTCTTGGCCAATAGACTTAGAAAAGTAGTGAATGAATTAATCTCAGATTTGCAACATGCCTTTGTGAAGGAGAGACAAATTTTAGATGCTATTTTGATAGCAAATGAGGCCATTGATTCTAGACTTAAAGGCAACTCAAGATGAATTATTTATAAGCTTGATATTGAATACGACCATATAAATTGGAGTTTTGTTTTTGCGGTATTGGATAAACTGGGTTTTGGCTCCAAGTGGATTAGTTGGATCAGATGGTGCATCTCTATAGTACGTTTCTCTATCTTGATCAATGGATCCCCATCAAGTTTCTTTCAAAACTCTAAGGGTTTGAGACAAGGAGATCCTTTGTCCCCTTATCAATTCATCATGGCAAGAGAGGCTTTTTCCCACATCCTTATAAAGGCAAAGGAGAAAGGGAGGGAGGGAGGGAGAGAAGGTTTACTAAAGGCATTTTAGTTAGGGGAAGAGTTAAGAGTAGGGGTGGAGGTCTTCCATTTGTTATTTGCAAATGATACCCTCATTCTTTGTGATGCTAATAAGGAAAACATAAAGTACCTAAGTTGGGTTTTTATGTGGTTTGAGGCTATATCAAGGCTAAAGATCAACTTAGAGAAAAGTGAGGTGATCTCTAATGGGGATGTCTCAAATATGGAGGATCTTGTTAAGGTTTTAGGTTGAAAGGTGGATGTTATCCCAACCAACTGTTTAAACCTTCCGTTAGGAGCCCCTTTCTATTTGGGAAAAGATGAAAGAAAGATTCCAGAAAATGCTTGCAATGTGGAAGAGAGAGTATATTTCAAAAGGTGGAAGGCAAACTCATGAAGAGTACTTTGTCCAACTTGTCAATTTATTTCATATCCCTTTTTGTCATCCTTAAGGGGGTAGTTGTTAGATTGAAAAAGATTCAAAGGCACTTTAGGGGGGTGGGGCTTTGGAACAAAAGTCACATCTAGTGAATTGGTTTATTGTTGGCATGGAAAAATAAAAAGAGGGCTTGGGTATAAAAAATTTATCCATCTTTACTAAAGCTCTTCTAAGAAAATGGTCTTGGAGATTTGTGAGTGAAAGGAATCCTCTTAGGAAATGGGTAATTGTAGGCAATTATGGGCAAGAAGCAAGGGGGTGGTGCACTAAAGAGGTTAGAGAGGGGCATGAAGTGGGGGTATGAAAGGCAATTAGAAGTAGTTGAGAGGCTTTCAAGGATAAAACAAGTTTTAATGTTGATTCTGAAAACAAGGTGAAGTTTCGAAAGGATAAGTGGTGTAAGGACATGCCTTTGAAGGAGTCCTTCCTGAAACTCTATTCTATAGCCTCTTCAAAAAATGCTTAGGTGGTTGATGTTTGGACGGTAGTAGCTAGAATCCTAGGTTATAAGGGAGTTTCATGGCTGCGAAATAGAAGTCTTTCTTAGGATGTTGTATGAACACTCCATTAGTTTGGACACTACTAAAGATATTATGGTGTGGTTAGTTACAAAGAATAGTAACTTTTTAGTTAAATCCTTCTATTCCTCTTTAGCAAATAGGAAAGCAGGGTCGTTCTCTTATGGCACAATATGGAATTCCTAGTTGCCATCAAGAATTAGCTTCTTTGTTTAGGAAGCAACTTATGGCAAGATTTTGACTTTGGATCAACTCAAAGGGAGAGATTAGAGGATTCCTAATTAATGACATATGTGCAAAGCAGAAGCAGAAATGGGTAACCATATTCTCCTTCATTACTCAAAAGCACGTATTTTGTGGCAATTGATTTATGATCTTTTTGGTGTAGAGTGGGTGATGCACGTTTTAGTTAAGGTGTTCTCTTGAGCTAGCACAAGTCCTTTGTTGAAAAAACAGAAAAAAAAGCTTGGAAGGTTTCTCCGTTGTGCTTGTTTTGGACCATTTGGAGGGAGAGAAATAAGAGAGCTTTTGATAATTGTGAAATCATGGACTGAACAATTAAAAATTCTTCCTTTTATCTTTTTTGGAATTGGGTCAGCATGTATATTAGGAATGTTTCTTTTTTATTGGTAGACTTTGTGCATTGGTTAGGCTCTATGTAGGGCATAGTTGCTGATTTTTAGGTCTTCACGCCATTTTTTAGTCTTTTGGTTGCACTGTATACATTGTGTAAATCTTCTAGTTTTTCCATTTTATACAATCTTTACTTATCTATCAAAATAATAATAATAAAATAAAATAAATAGAAAACCTATGTGTTTTTACTCGTGGACCATGGATATCCCACCCTCACCATGGGACTTATCCCATAAACAAGAGATAAACATGGGCATAGATAACTCATCCTTCTTATCCAGTCTAAAAGTGAAACAAACGTAGGAATAGGATTTAGATATCCTGTCTTTGTCCTTATCCTACAAACCAAATATGGCCATTAGGTACAGTGGACTGATAATTGAGCCAGCATCTCAACCAACAGAATCCACCAAAACTTGTTCAATCAAGGAAAGACTTCTTCCATAATAGAAGCCAATACAAAATAATGTTTGCAGAAGAGATTTTCAATGGGAAGGCCAAAATAATGCAAATTATAGAAATGACACCTCAAACAAAATTTCTCCAATAAAGAAAAAAGTTACAATGGATTTAAAACAACATAGAGTAACAAGTCCACATAAAAACTTCAAAAGATGAAGAAACAACCATGTATCCAGAATAATTTTAAATTGCTCAAATCAGATGAGTATTACAGTCATAAACTTAAATGGTTTATTGCATGGGCTTATGACCATATATGAAAAATAAAATCCAATTAACCTATGAAGTGCCTTTTTGAAACAAAACCAGCCTTTATATAATGTACACATGCACACATCTAAAATAATCCAAATCATTATTTGAATTTTTTATGTTTTGGGTCACCAGCAGTCACTCAGATACCCCTCCCCTACACATATGCATGCCAAATATCATCTGGATTGGATATAAGTGCATTCCAAGACTGGGGCAGCTCTCAATTCCCAATCAACTTGGTATTTGGCATACATGACACATAGAAGATGTGTATGCAAAATCCAACAGATGCACTTCAACATGGAACCCTGACTGGGTGTAATTTGACGTGTATAATTTCACTTAGAAGGAAAATAGACACATTTGAAAACCTACTCAAGAATCAAGTATGATGAAGAAAGTCACTGAAGAATATGAAAAACAAAGTCACTACAAGAGAGAAAACATTACGTTGGGTACCAGTATAGCTGCAGTCTATGATAAAGTACTGCAGTATGCCCATCAACCTCCTCTACTAAGCTACCATACTGGAAACTGCAATCCCACCTACACAAGATGGAATTAGAGATCAAATTTAACATGAGAAATCTAGTAACTGTAATACTCATTAAAAAGAAATAGAGTATCATAAATATAAGGGTGATTATAAGGAGCAGTTCAGTTGCAATGATGAGTATAATCAAGAGGAAGGGTCTTGTTGTTCTGTGGTGCATGGTATATTAGGTGGCACTTATTTGGAGTTTGCTTGATATAGGGTTTTAGTCCTGTTGTATTTTTCCTTTATTGCAAGACCTTTCATCTTCTTTGTAAACCTTTTCTTTACCCATAAAATGTATGCTTCCTATGTAAAAAAAAAAATAAAAATAAAAAATCCTAGAGGGCCTATCAACGCTTCCAGAGTTTGAAAAATGATTAGGAATATCCGCAAAGTGTACTTCAACTATTACTTTGCTCACTTTGCAGGGAAATTAATTTCCAATACTTTGTTGGTAGATGTGAAAACAGTGGCATTCACAGAAGTAAAGGAGTCCCTAGGAAGTCTTAGACCAACAGAGATAACACAGGTAACACAATTCATGGAATCCAGAGCCAGGAATGTCTTAATTGCAAAGACTTAATCATTTGGTCAAATTGTACAGTGCTGTTAATGGACATGGCACACAGAAGTTTGAAGATTTAGTCTACCAAGTTATGGAATGGATGAAGGATGCAGGAACCTGAAGCTAAAACATTGATGATAACATGACGTTCAGCTACGTACATGAAGCAGGAAATTTTTACCCCTTTCAGAGTTGTTTTACTATGTATACTGGTATCAACTCTACTTAAGGATCTCTCGTCCTCATACTTTCTTTTATTTAATTAACAATATCTTCACTTTCATTATCCTCCCCAGAAAAAAGTTAAAATAAACAAGAGCCAAGAGAAAATTAAAGCTACAGAGATGATGGTAAAAGGCACAGACAACTGCTGAGTCATAAAATGTCAGATGACCAGACAAAAAAACACTCAAATAAAAGATTTATGGGGGAGTGATTTTAACGGTTTCACATATTCTTCCTCATATGTTTCATTGCTCAACTAGGAGAAGCATAATATGTGTGTGTGTGTGGTCAATGGGGAGATATGGATTGAGAATGCAGCTGAAGCATAGATATCTTGACTGCAAAAAGGCCATCCCTGTCTCAACTGCCTTCTGCCACAGACAGCTTGAATTCTGATGTCACCAACTCATAGGAAACTTTGTTTGCTAAAAGATGATCATGTTATTACAGAGGATTAGGCAGCTGCAAACAGTTGCACCTGCCAGTATCTAGTTTACCAATCAACTGCCAGAAACAAAAATACTACCAGAAAAAGAAGGGTCACCCTCTCAGTGTACTACCTCCCTAGTGGAGTCACCAAAAATGTTTATATCAGGATCATATCTATAAGATGTCAATCACATAGAACGTCAAGAGTTTGAAAGGAAAATATAGAGGCCAGGGGGGATTGGAGAGAATGACAATTGGATCAAGGAGAGAACTCTAGGAGAGCAAGAATCTCATTTTTGTTTTCTTTAGCAGGAAATAAAGTCTTTTTATGGTACACCAAAATACAAACTCTCACATTAATTAATCATGGATGAAGTAGAAGCTTCTAGAGGTGACATATGTAACAAAGAGACAATGATCCTCCCTCCCTCTCATTTTGATCGAGATTCGATGATATCAATCCCACTTCAACAAGCCTTGGACTCTAAAATTAAACCAAGACTCTCAAACCAGTCCCAGAGTGGTTGGTGGTCGGAAAGTCAACTCCACCAGTGAGATGAACCAAGTTCATTTTGAAACACCTAGAAAGCTGCTTATGACTCAAATAGGCATGTTAGTATCAGGGCGCTTTGTCAAAGTTGGCATCTTGCCACCTTTGAGAGGGGTCTAAGAGATCATCTAGCTATAAGCAAGGATGAAAACATCCACAATGTTTCTAATATTTCCAACAAAATTTTCAAAATTTAGGGGTACCAAAATCAAAAGAACGGTACTAGTATATCATTGATATTTTTACTATCCTTGTAAGGACCAGGTATTTTTAGGCCACGTTGGAATTTCAAGTTTGAAACTTCTTTTTGGTGATGGTTGAAAAGTCAAAACAGGCAAATTGAAGACACAAGTCAAATTTGGATTGACGAAGTTCAAAGGATTTTTGTGGTCAACCAATTGAGTTGAATTTTTGTGTCACATCAGTTTTTTAGTAGGAAATTCCTTAGGATTGTAGAAATCGAAATTTTCTGGAAAAAAAAAATCAGAAACGAAAATAAATTAAACTAATTAAAAATTAAATTAGATTAACTTAATTAATAATAAATTATCGAAAAAAATAAAATATTTGTATTGGTGTTTGACAATTTATTAGTGAAGTGTAGAAAAAAAAATTGAATGAAAAATGAATTAAGAAAAGAAAAGGAAAAACAAAGTAAATTAATAATATATATATATATATATATATATATTTATGATATGTTTGGGTTGGGTTGGCTGCCACATTTAGTAGCTCACTTAAATAGGAAAGAAAAAGGGTGAAGAAAGAGAAAAGAATTAGAAAGTGGGACAAGAAAGGAAAAAAAAGTGATAGAAACGGGGGGGAGGGGGGGGGGGGGGGGGGGGGGGGGCGACTGGAAGTGGACAACGCAGTTACTTTTCGATTGGCCATTTCAACGGCCAAGTTACGTCCGTTTCACGTGAGATTTTAGGGGAACATTCTACTCAACACGAGGAACATTCTTACAGTGTTGGATTTCGTTTTCAATTGTTAGATCTGTGGTAGGGTGTTTTAACCCAAAAACTTTTATTTAATGCCCTTTTCTTGAAGAAAATTATAGATCTTGTTGTTGGGAGTTAAATAGGAATATTTGTGATTGGAGAAATTTTATTGGGTGATTTAGGAATTTTCTTTGAAATTTTTTTTATGATGAGATTATTTAACTGTGGAAAAATGATAGTGTTTGGTTACTAAACTTAATGGGATTGTTGAGAATGAATAAAATTATGGTATAAATTATGTTTTATTAATATTTAGATTATTGAGAATTTATTGGGATGTTGTTGGTAATTTAACTGTGGAAAATGATAGTGTTTGGTTATTAAAATTAATGGGATTGTTGAGGATGAGTAAAATTATGGTATAAATTATATTTTATTGATATTTGGATTATTGAGAATTTATTGGGATCTTGTTGGTAATTTAATTGTGGAAAATGATAGTGTTTGGTTATTAAAATTAATGAGATTGTTAAGGATAAGTTAAATTATGGTATAAATTATGAATTATTGATATTTGGATTAGTGGGAATTTTCTTTGATATTTGTGGATGATGATATGTAATTTCATTGCATTCCATATGCATCATAATTGTGTGAAGGAAAATAAAAAATGTTGAAAGGTTGCATGAAATGGAAAAAATAAATAAATAAATAATAAAATGATGATGAAAAATAAAGGCCTATGAGAGGCAAATTAAGAAGGGAGTTAGATCCCTGGGGTGAAAGACTAAAAAATTTACCCCGGGAAGACTCCAAATGGAGAGTGTATTTGGGTACAGATACGTATCCTTTGATGAAAGCCCGAGAACAACAGTGCATTGTATAATTACGTGTCACATCCCCATATGCATTTTACTTAATTGTTGAAGCGTTATAATTAGAGTAAATGAAATGTTTGAGTTGTTGACTTTATGGTTGAATATTTATTTGGTATATCTTTGAACCTTAGTAATGTAAATTAACCTCCTTAGGTGCAAGGTACCCTACTGAGCAATGTGAAAATGTTCACCCCTTCTTTCTTAAAACTTTTAGATGCAGATATAGCTCCTGAGAATCAATAGATAGAGCAGGGAGGACCTCATAATGCCCTAGGAGATTTTGGAGTTGCTTAGGGGATTGTAGTATAGTGGTTATGTTGGTTTATTTTGGAACTTGTATTAGCAAACTTTGAAACTATATATTTGTAATGAGACTTTATTTTGATTAACTTGCTCAACTATGAACTCTTATTTTAGACTTTAATGATAATTACTATCTCTTGTTGCTCTTGAGTATTGGTTTGTATATTGAGGAGTTGGAACTTTAGTTGGAGGAATTTTTGTGGTGAATTATTCCTAGAAAAAAAAAATTCAGGGTGTTTTGGTTTACTATCAGCTTGGACTAGGAGAAAACCTTAAGGTCAAACCTTTGACTTGGGGTCATAGGTCAAGTTTTGGGTTGCCCGGAATTTGGGTTGTGACAACATGGTATTAGAGCCAAGGTGGCAATAATACCTTGGGATCAATGTTTATTTGTGTTTGTGTGTATTGTTATGCTTATGATTTGTTGTATGTAATTAGTTAATGAGCTGATTATTAATTTATTTATTTAATTGCTTATTCTTGGTGTTTGAAAAATTTTGCTATGGTGCTTGTTGATGATAGTAAGAAGTGTATGGTGTTAATTATGTTGAATTATGTTTTATGATTGTATGAAAATGAAAGTTTTTAATAGTTATTGATGTTGCTAAATTGTTATATGTGAATTTATTTTGCTCACTTTGGAAGTGTGGTTGGATTAGGGCTTGTTGGGATTTGAAATGGCAGGAAGGTCAAGAAGAGGAAGGACTGAAAGAAATGAGGAGCTAGAGTAAGTAAGGGAGGAGCTATGGGAAGTTAGAAGGGAACTGCGGGAGACCACTCAATTAATGAGAGGCTAGGGTTCCAGGGGGTCGAGGGGTACCCAAGGCCAGGACAATTCTGACCACTCCCAAAGAAGGAGCCGCTCTGCTAGGCCAGTAATGAGCTAGATGGAGGCAATGAAGAGGTTTATGGTGATGCAACCTCCCTCTTTTAATGGAGAACCAAATACTGAAGCAACAAAACACTAGATGAGGTGTATGAAGAGAATTTCGGTTGGGTTGGACATACTCGAGGAGAGGAGAGTTAGCCTGGCAGCATACATGCTAGTGGACAAATCAGATATTTGGTGGGAATCAATGAAGAGGGTGTATGACACCGATGTCATGACTTTGGAGAAATTTGAAAAGCTCTTTTTGGATAAATAATTTGGAGAGGTGGCCAAGCATGCCAAGAGAGTGGAATTTAAGCACCTCATCCAAGGGACTATGACAGTGTTGGAATATGAATCCCGTTTTTCTGAGTTATTTAGATTTGCTATGGGGATGATTAGTGAAGAAGGAGAGAAGGTAAGAAAATTCCATAAGGGTTGAGGCCTGCTATCAGAACTAAAGTGGTCCCACTAACTTTAAGAGACTACTCTAAGTTGGTTAAAAGAGCCTTGTTGGTAAAGCAAGACATAGAGGACACAAATCAAATTTGGGAACAAAGAGGAGATAGAAAAGGGAAACAAAAAGTAGGTGGAAGTTCCCAAAGGAGACCTCAAAATCAGCAACAGAGGCAGCGAGCCCAACAGTATGAGTGGCATTCTTCTTTCTATGTTGGAAGTGAGCAGGGTGCTCAGAGGGCAACCACTACCAGAGTATGTTATGGTTACGGAGAAGGAGATCATTTGTGGAGGGCTTGCCCATTAAGGGGCGCACCACAAGGAGGCCCTCAACAGCAACCAACTTTACCATTTTAGCCTCCTCAGTTTCATTTGTCTTACTATCAGACACCCCAATTACCCCAGCAATGCAGGGAGCCCGGACAGCTACTATGAGTAGTCAAACTCGATCCTTTGAGGGGTCGAGTGCAAGAGGCAGGCAGCAACTAGGGGTTTTCGCCCTAACCCTAACAGAACCAAGGGATGATGCCCTTTTGGTAGAAGGTATGATTTTGGTCTATAGTACTTGGGTGCATGTTTTGTTTAATACTGGTGCAACTCATTCTTTTTTTATCTCTACATCTTGTGCTAATGCGTTGGGGTTGAAAACGGAAAGGGTAAAAAATCTATTACTTATCAAATCCCCTATGGGTACAAATTCTAAAGTTGATAGAATATGCAAGGGGTGCGCTATTACCTTGATGGATATGGCACTTAAGGTGGACTTGAGGATTTTGGATATGACTAGATATGATGTTTTCTTAGGAATGGATTGGTTAGCAGTGTATAGAGCACTTATTGATTGTCATCGTCGTGGGATAATATTTTGTTTTCCGGATGGATTTGAAATTTGTTTTGTTGGAGGGAAGTATGTTAGTTTGCCTTTTTCGCAGTCCGATCCGTGCTATCAGTATGCATTGAAGAAGGGATCAATAAATTTCCTAGCTTGCCTTCATGGCAAGGAAAAAGCCCAGAAGGACGTCACAAAAATTCTAGTAGTGAGGAAGTTTCAAGATGTATTTCCAGATGAGTTACCAAGTTTACCACCACATAGAGAATTTGATTTCTCTATTGAAGTATATCCAGGAATGGATCATATTTCAATAGCCCCCTATAGGATGGCCCCACTTGAGTTGAAGGAGTTGAAAACTTAGTTGGAGGAATTGTTGAGTAAGGGTTTTATTTGTCCAAGTACATCGTCATGGGGAGCCCCAGTGTTGCTTGTGAATAAAAAGGATGACACATTGAGGTTGCGTATTGACTATAGGAAGTTGAATAGGGTTACTATGAAGAATAAGTATCATCTTCCAAGGATAGATGATTTATTTGATCAATTGAAGGGTGCAAAGTATTTTAGTGAGATTGACTTAAGAATTGGGTATCATCAACTGAGGGTTAGAGAAGAAGATGTCCCCAAGACCGCTTTTAGAACGAGATATGGGCATTATGAATTTTTAGTCATGCCTTTTGGGTTAACTAATGCCCTTGTTGCTTTTATGGATTTGATGAACAAAATATTTCATGCTTACTTAGATCAGTTTGTGATTGTCTTTGTGGATGATATCTTGAATTACTCAAGGAGTTTGGAGGAGCATAAGCAGCATTTGGTGACCACCCTTAGAATCTTAAGAAGACACCAGTTGTATGAGAAGTTGGACAAAAGAGAGCTTTATGTCACAAGATGCTTCAAATGACCCTCCTCATGGGGCTTATATAGGAGGAGGGAAGCTTCTGGAGACTCCTGGAACTATCTACACTAAGCCATTGGTGGGAAGAGTGTGGAAGGTTCTAGAGATGCCTAGAGATGTCCACACATCTCTACACTATAGTGGAAGGCATGAGAAGAGTCCAAGGCTTTCTAGAGAATTCTAGAGATCTCTTGTACATAGGGTTGTACATAGAATTGTGTAGGGTATTCTAAAATCTTCTTGATTTGAAAGGAACCCTCTAAGGTTCCAGAGAGTTTCATTGGTGCCTATAAATAGGTGAGGGTCTCATTTGGCCAAGGCACCACCCAAATCACTTCCTAACCAAGCAAGTGAGCTTCCAAGCATTGTATAACTTCCTTTGAAAGCAATAAAGCTTCCATTCTTTAAGAGTCGCCTACTACGCCTTCTAAACCTCCCAAGTCGCGAGCGTCTTAGCGGAACAAGCTAAGCATTGGAAGTAAGGCTGACTTAGCAAGATCAAGTGTCTTGACTTGTCTAAGTGCCGCACGAGCTTAGGAAAAGACTAAGTCCGTGACATTTAGCTTACTAAAGTGAATTTCTTAGGCCATGTGGTTTCTGAAACAAGAATAGCAGTGGATCATTCCAAGATGGAAGTTGTGCAGGAGTGACAAAGGCCTATTAATGTATTTGAGGTTAGGAGTTTCTTGGGTTTGGTTGGATACTATAGGACGTTTGTGGAAGACTTCTCTAGAATTGCAACACCAATGACTCGATTGACTAGAAAAGGGGTGAAATTCGAATGGAATGAGGAGTGTGAGAATGCTTTTTAGGAGTTGAAGCGGAAATTGACCGTTGCACCAATGTTAATTACTCCTATTAGTGGAGAGTTGTTTACAATTTATTGTGATGCTTCTACAGTGAGGTTAGGGTGCATGCTAATGCAGCAAGGCAAGGTGTTAGCTTATGCCTCAAGGCAATTAAAGTCACATGAACAGAACTATCCAGCACATGATTTGGAGCTTGCAACAATGGTGTTTGCCCTTAAGACTTGGAGATACTATTTGTATGGAGAGAAGTTTGAAGTGTACTATGACCATAAGAGTTTGAAATACATTTTCACTCAAAAGGATTTGAATTCTAAGCAGAGGAGATGGATGGAGACATTGAAAGATTATGATTTTGCTCTTCACTACCATCCTAGGAAGGCAAATGTTGTAGCAGATGCCCTGAGTAGGAAGCATTATGGTCGGTTGTCTAGCTTATGGTTGAGAAAGTTTGAGATGCATGCAATTATTAAGGATTTTGAGCTATGTCTTGGTTGGGAAGGACAAGGTCCATGCTTGTACAGTGTATCAGCTAAACCAATGATTATCCAAAGAATAGTGGAGGTCAAAGTTCATGATGAGTTTTTAGAAAAGGTTAAAGTCCAGTTGGTAGAAGGTGAAATAGATGAAAATTGGTCTATGCAGGTAGATGGGAGCGGGATATTTAAAGGAAGATTGTGTGTTCCAAGGGATGTGGAGTTGAGTAATGAACTTCTAGCAGATGCTCATAGAGCAAAGTATACCATTCACCCTGGGAATACCAAAATGTTTCAAGACTTAAAGAGACAATTTTGGTGGAGTGGGATAAAGAGAGAAATTGCTCAGTATGTAGCCAATTGTCAATTTTGTCAACAAGTTAAAGCTGGGCACCAGAGGCCTACAGGGTTGTTGCAACCTTTACCCATACCTGAGTGGAAGTGGGATCATGTTACTATGGACTTCGTGATAAGGTTGCCAAGAACTAGAAGCAAGAAAAATGGAGTTTGGGTGATTGTGGACCGTCTTACTAAGTCAGCTCATTTTCTAGCCATGAAGACTACTAACTCCATGAACTCTCTGGCTAAATTGTATGTACAGGAGATTGTGAGGCTACATGGAATACTATTGTCTATAGTGTCTGATAGGGATCTTAAGTTTACTTCCTAGTTTTGGCAGAGTTTACAAAAGGTCATGGGCACCCAGTTGAATTTTAGCACTGCATTTCACCCTCAAATGGATTGTCAGTCAAAGAGAGTAATCCAGATTTTAGAAGACATGTTGAGGGCTTGTGTCTTGGACTTTGGAGGGAATTGGACACATTTTTTACCTTTGGCAGGGTTTGCTTATAACAATAGTTACCAATCTAGCATTGACATGGTGCCTTATGAAGCACTCTATGGGAGACCTTGTAGATCGCCCTTGTGTTGGACAAAGTTGGGTGAGAGTCATTTTTTAGGACCTGAGATTGTCCAAGTAACTACAAAAAAGATACAACTCATCAAGAAAAAACTTAAGACTGCTCAAGATAGACAGAAAAGTTATGCAGACCAAAGGAGAAGGTCCTTGGAGTTTGAGGAAGAGAATTGGGTTTTTGTAAAGGTGTCTCCTCGAAGAGGCATATTTTGGTTTAGGAAAAAGGGGATGTTAGCCCATAGATTAGTGGGACCATTCCAGATCGATAAGAAAGTTGGCCTAGTAGCATACAAGTTAATATTGCCTCAGCAGCTATCCCAAGTCCATGATGTCTTCCATGAATCGATGCTAAGGAAGTGTACTCCAAATCCAACTTGGGTAGTTGACTTGCAAGATGTTCAGATTCATAAAGATACGTCTTATTTGGAGGAACCTTTGCAAATTCTGAAAGTTGGGGAGCATAGTTTCAAGAACAAGGTGATCCTCGCAATCAAAGTGTGGTGGCAACACCATGGGATAGAAAAAACCACTTGGGAACTTGAGGAAGAAATAAGACGACACTATTCACAACTTTTCTATATTTTTTTAGGTAAGTTCGTTTAAATTTCGGTACAAAATTTCTTTTAGGGGGTAGGATGTAATGACCGAGTATTTTTAAGCTACATCAGAATTTCAAATTTGAAAATTCTTCTTTTTGGTGATGGTTGAAAAGTCAAAAAAGGGAAATTGGAGAACACATGTCAAATTTGGATTCACGAAATTCAAAGGATTTTTTTAGTCAACCAACTAAGTTGAATTTTCGTGTCACATCAGCATTTTAGTAGGAAATTCCTTAGGATTCTAGAAATGAAATTTTTTGAAAAACAGAAGAAAAAAAAAAAAAACAAAAAAAAAAACAAAAAAAAAAAACAAAAATGGAAATGAAAATAAATTAAACTAATTAAAAATTAAATTAGATTAAATTAATTAATAATAAATTATAGAAAAAAATAAAATATTTATATTGGTGTTTGACAATTTATTAGTGAAGTGTAGAAAAAAATTGAATGAAAAATGAATTAAGAAAAGGAAAAACTAAGTAAATTAATAATATATATATATATATATGATATATTTGGATTGGGTTGGCCGCCACATTTGGTGACTCACTTAAATAGGAAAGAAAAAGGGTGAAGAAAGAGAAAAGAATTAGAAAGTGGGAAAAGGAAGGAAAAAAAAGTGACAAAAAGAGAGGGGTGTTCTCGGTGACTAGAAGTAGATAGCGCCGCTGTTTTTCGGCCGGCCATTTTGACAATCAAGCGACGTCCGTTTCGTGTGAGATTTTAGGGGAACATTCTATTGAACACAAGGAACATTCGTACAGTGTCGGATTTCGTTTTCAACGGTTGGATAGTTAGATCTATGGTAAGGTGTTTTAACCCAAAAACTTTGATTTAATGCCCTTTTCTTGAAGAAAATTATAAATCTTGTTGTTAGGAGTTAAATAGGAATATTTGTGATTGGAGAAATTTTATTAGATGATTTAGGAATTTTCCTTGAAATTTTTTTTATGATGAGATTATTTAATTGTGGAAAAATGATAGTATTTGGTTATTAAAATTAATGGGATTGTTGAGGATAAGTAAAATTATGGTATAAATTATGTTTTCTTGATATTTAGATTATTTAGAATTTATTAGGATGTTATTGGTAATTTAATTGTGGAAAATGATAGCGTTTGGTTATTAAAATTAATGGGATTGCTGAGGATAAGTAAAATTATGGTATAAATTATGTTTTATTGATATTCGGATTATTGAGAATTTATTGGGATGTTGTTGGTAGTTTAATTGTGGAAAATGATACTGTTTGGTTATTAAATTTAATGGGATTGTTGAGAATAAGTTAAATTATGGTATAAATTATGTTATATTGATATTTGGATTAGTGGGAATTTTCTTTGATATTTGTGGATGATGATATGTAATTTCATTGCATTTCATATACATCATGGTTGTGTAAAGGAAAATAAAAATTGTTGAAAGGTTGCATAAAATGGAAAAAAATAATAATAATAAAATGATGATAAAAAGTAAAGGCCCGTGAGAGGCGAATTAAGAAGGGAGTGAGATTCCTAGGGTGAAAGACCCAAAAATTTATCCCGGGAAGACTCCGAATGGGGAGTGTATTTGCGTACGATCACGTATCCTTCGGTGAAAGCCCGAGAACGACAGTGCATTGTATAACTACATGTCACATCCCCACATGCATTTTATTTAATTGTTGAAGCATTATACTTAAGAGTAAATGAAACGTTTGAGTTATTAACTTTATGGTTGAATATTTATTTGGTATATCTTTGAACCTTAGTAATATAAATTAACCCGCTTGGGTGCAAAACACCCTATTAAGCAAAGTGGAAATGCTCACCCTTTCTTTCTTAAAACTTTTAGATGCAGATATAACTCTTGAGGATCAACAGATAGAGCAGGAAGCACCTCAAAATGCCCCAAGAGATTTTGGAGCTACTTAGGGGATTGTAGTATAGTGGTTATGTTGGTTTATTTTGGAACTTGTATTAGCAAACTTTGAAACTATATATTTGTAATAAGGCTTTATTTTGGTTAACTTGTTCAACTGTGAACTCTTATTTTAAACTTTAATGATAATTACTATCTCTTATTACTCTTGAGTATCGGTTTGTATATTGAGGGGTTGGAACTTTAGTTGGAGGAATTTTTGTGGTGGCTTATTCCTAGATAAAAAAAAAAAAAAAAAAAAAAAAAAAAAAAAAAAAAAAATTCAGGATGTTTTGGTTAACTGCCAGCTTGGACTAGGAGAAACCCTTAGGGTCAAACCTTTGACCTCAGGTCATAGGCCAAGTTATGGGTTGCCTGGAATTTGGGTTGTGACAATCCTCGTTAACAAATATATACAATTTCAAATATAGCACAAAGAGAAATCCAAAAAGTTTCCTCTTCATAATAAGCTATGGAAAGAAACCAAAATATTCATGTATGGTCATACAAACTTCATTTCATGATATTGTGATCAGTGTACATGGTTTTATTGTTTAATATTACAATACCATATTTATATTAGTTTCTCTAAGAAACTAATTTAATATATGTATTATTAATGTTTTATTATTTATTAAAGTTTCTTACAAAATTGTCACAATTTTTTTTCCTTCCCATCAAATTTTTTCTCCAAATGTTTTGTTTGATATATCTGATATTTGTGTAAAATTCAACCACCAATATTCCATGAATTTTTATATTTTCATCCTTGGCTTTAAGTATTTTGATGAAAGTGCACTTTTTCCTATGAGAAAAGTGAAGCAGTCACCCTCTAAAGTTCACATGATGTCACATTCACCAAAAAGTAGAGTAGGAGAGACTCCCTTAGCATCCTCTAAAAACAAGCATTCATGTTCCATAGACATCTGAGCAACCCAAGAATATATTTGGAGATAAGCATCCATGTTCAAATAATGCAAAACTATGGCATAGCAGCTATGCAGGGAGAACATGAACCGGTCTATGCATTGGAGCTCAAGACAAATGTGCACCAAGTGCCATGTTAGTGGAGAGTGATCTTGAATATGAACTACTAAGTTTCAAGATACATGGTGCTTTGTAATTAGTGTTACAATGATGGAACTTACATGTCATAGTGATCCACAAGGACATGGTTTGCCATGATTAGTCTATGTGGACTTTACAAAATAAGATATCAATATTTAGGGATCCTAACATGGGTAGGAGTTTTCTTGGTATTGGTAGGGTTTTTTGCTAAGAGCTTGCAAGAGTTATTCACTAAATCTTACTTGTGGCCTTTCCAGGATTTTCTTCTTGCAATTCACTTAAATAATATCAAATTAAATGAGGTTAGGAATTTAAGCTCTTTATTTGGTTAGTGTTTTATAAAAAGATCAACACCAATATCTTGTTACAAGTTAGAAAGTCGTTTAAAGACCTAAGCCTTGAGCCCTTTCCTTTAGGCAATGTCAAGATAGTGGCTTATCTTTTCCTTCACTATCCATTTGCTTTTGAATTGATGTACAACTCATTCCAACTTCATATAGTCTTACAAGGATGCTTAGGGAGAAAGTTCTTAAGTAGTGTCTAATTTGGATCAAGAGGATGTAAAGATCTTCAATTATGCAAGGAGGCCTTTATACTTCATGTGGGACACTTTGCATTACCTCACTTCTTTTAGGGGTTGATTACAAAAAATTCTCAAGCATTCCTTCCAGCAAGATTATGTTTGATTAGAAGCATCCCTTCCCCTTCACCCTCCCCCTTCTCTCCCTTGGTGGCAATTAAGGTGTCTTCTCATGATTTCCTCCAGGGTAATCTAGGGCAAATGGGATTGGTGACATCTTTAGATATTACTGCGGCCATAACTCGTGGGATCTGGGCGGTCCGGGGGGGACCACCACGGCTCCTCTCTTCTCAAGAATCCATGTTAAAGTTTTTTTTTCCCAAGCTAGTCGATTTTGGTTTGACCACTGATGGAAACTTTCTGGAGAAAATATTCTTAGGGATAGGGAGTCCTAGAAATTGAATGATTGAATTTGCAAAATTGTTGATGTTTTAGATGAATCAGCTTTCTCTTTCACTTAGATGCCTAACTTCCAATCAGTGGATCAGCAAGGTAAGCAAGGAGCCTCATTGATAGAGAGGGTTCTGTTGGAAATTCCCTCTTTCCTTGAGTTCAAAACTTACAATTTCCCATGCAAAGTCACCATGATTTTGGTTTCTGGCTGTTCTCTTTGCTCACATGCTTGTATTTCTTTTCTTATTTATAGGTTTGGCATAAAGGATAGCTCATTCATCTTTCTAACTTATCTTATGTTTCCCTCTCAATAAATAGATTGCTTTTTATCAAAAAAAAAAAAAAAATGAAAAATGAAAAACCATTTCCATAATTAGGGGGTAAAATCATGAGCTTCCTAGCTTAGGTATTTTCTTCTACTATTTTTGGCATGTTTTGACAAAGACTTTCAAAACATGTAAAAAGTAATAAATAAGCCACAATGTAGCAGGAAAACTTTCTAGTTGAGAACCATCAATTCTTAAGAAGGCACTATTTAATGAAGTATGTCCTGTAAAAATTTTCCATCAAGAACAATGAAAAACAATGAACTTTTAGTTGAACAAGAAAATTAGCTACTCAAATGTTAACAAGGAAAATACTCACTCAAACCGTGTGCTATCCATGTTCATCACAAGCTCAAATATCTCTTCACAGGAAGCCTCCACAACACCAATAGCCCCCATTGCTCTACTGCAGCTCCTTCGCTGCATGTAACATAACGGAATCAAAATAACTAAACGATCTTAATTAACTGATAAGTAAGGGACTACAAAGTAAATCCAGAAGGACACTACATACAAGGTAATCAGCTTCAAGAAGTTCCTCAAAAATGCGAAGTCCTGCAATAATTTGTCTAAACTATTATTAGTGATTCATGATGCCATTGCACTGTAGCTCAGGTATGAATAATCCAATCCCCATCTATGATATATCATCTTGATCATCACACAATTGAGAGAGAACTTAATAATAGACAACAAGCAACTTGCCATTCTGGCATTGAAGAAGGCGCCAATGCTTTCTGGAAACAACTTGATTGCTGTTATTCATATTCAATAAATCTTCATCAAACCTTCCTGTCCAATCAAGTACTGACTCAGGGGGACCTGCCAATTATATAGTTATTCATCAAAATGTCTCCAAAACATAATACAGAATAAGAAAACTAACAAAACAAAGAAAATTCAGAGACACCATTTCCAAACGTTGTTCTCCTTAGTAATCGAGGACCATGATCATCTTCATCCTCCAGTGCACTATACCTGTAAAAACATTTAGAAAGGAAAATTTTATGAGCACATTTTTGTAAATGCAAACAATAGTTAAGTTAGAACTATGAAAAGATGCTTACAAATCAGAAAGTATTATGGTACTCAGAATGTTTCCTATAAAAAGGATAAATAAAATAGAACTGAGACAAAAATATATGTGATGCCAATGTGTAACTAGGAGTTGAACAACTAAACAATGAAGCAGGCAAGGGAAATGCAAGTGCAAACACTTACTGAACAAGATCACAATTAATAAGATTGTATTAATAAAACAATATTGCAATATAATAATTGATGAATCCCAATACTCTGAACTAATCAGTCTTTTTGCACCAAAGAAGAAGAAGAAGAAGAAACCCTAAAAAGGCCCATAGAGAGTAAAACATTATATAATGTTGTAACACCCAAGGGTTAAGTTAACCCAAAAATATAATTTGGGCCCTTGGGCATAAATTTTGAGTCCTATGGATTTAAAGCCATATGAGATTAAATTTTGTGTATGTATGTTAAGAATAATAATAATATAAAAACCTTAAAACACTTTCAAAATATTTATTAAAACTCTTTAAGATGCAGGTAGAGAACGAAGGGCAGAGATAAGTTAGGATTTTGAGATATAAGGTGAAGAGAAAGGGTATTATTCTCCTTTCAGAGAAAACTTCAAGGTAAGATTTTTTTCTTCAAAAAATATTTTCCTTCTCTCTAGAATACAATTAATATTTTAGTTTTAAAAAAAGAAATAATTAATAGAAAAATATGGTACAAAGGCTTGATCTACAAAGCTGAGTAGTAAATAAATAAATTGGGATTTAAGTGAACCTAGAATTCAAAGATTTTAAACCTAGAGTTCTTTTGATGAAGATTTGAGAAGCACTTAACACTACAATGGAAGTTTGGATATAGTAGAAATATCATATGGATCTGCACATTTTATTTTCAAAGAGTATAAAAAAAATAAAAAATAAAAAACTAAAAAAATAAATGAGTTGTTGTGGTGAGATCAAATCTCACACCCATGAATGTTTTGTTAGTGTGGGTGAATCCATAGGGTGCTACATATGGACATTATATGATTATTATTGTGAAATGATGAGAATAGTGCAATATAATTGAGAATTTCTTTAGTGTGTTTTAGGGTTGAAAAATAATGAGATGTTGTTTGGAAGTAGTATGTATTTTTAAAGGCTAATACATTGTTAAAGTGGTTTTGGTGTAGTATTAAGTATAGGAGAATTTGGCATGGGCACCATGCAATTTTCATGCATGATAGATTTTCTTATGTGGAGACCACACCTTTGTTGTGTAGAAGATTTAATCTTAATGGAAGGTTGAATAAATGTTGGAAGGTAGGATATCAGAAAACATTAGGCTAGAATTTCTTTGGAAAGAAATTTGAGTAATTCTATAGGAAAAAAAAAACGTTAAGTCAACCTAAATAATGGAGATTGGATTTTTTCTCTAAATGAATTAATTCACCTAATTTTGGTATAGGGTTAACTAATAAATAAATAAATAAATATATATATATATATATATATATATATATATATATATATATATATATATATATATATATGCTCTAAAACTTCAATCTGAAGGATTCCTTTAAATCTCTTGGGTGATTTATGAGAAAATTTTGTAACTCTATTCCTTTAGGATTATTGAACTCAAGTAAGAGGATTTTGTGAAAATATGGTTTTTTGTTATAAATGATCAAATACATATATATATTTTTTTTTTTGTAAATTTTGAAAAATATTTAGATAAGTTTGAAGTATTGAAATTGGGAATTTTTTTAATTGACCCTATTTTGCCCCACATGTGCATTCTAGTTATCTGTTCCTAGTCAACAAGGGAAAAGATGTTGACCTTTATTACCCTTGATGGGGGTAACAATAATCTAAAAACTTAGCCAATAGGGTAGTTATTGACCTATGGTATACCATTAGATTGGTTCTAGTTTTGCCGATCAAAATGTAATGATTTCGCCACTTTTGTAAGTCCCACTATGATGGACATTTTTATTTTATCGAAAAATTTGATTTGAGACGGTTTTGAAAATAACACATGTAATACAAGTTTATTTTATATGATTGGGCTCATGTGACAAACATTCTCTATTTCACCTTTGAAAAATAAATGTACTAGATCTCTACCCCTTGTTGGGCTTTCAAGCTCACTCCTTTTATTAAATGTTTTCAAGTACACTTGATTCTAGGAAGGAATGACATGGGTAGGAAGGGTTTGAGAAGTTCCTTTATTTCTTTAGCTATGAGACTAGTTTAATTGAATATTTTTAGTATTAGTGGTTTATTTTACTACTACTTTTTTGGGAGAATTATCATAATTAGAGTTATGGATTTTTGTATGGAAAGGCAATTTCTCATTAAGACTTTTTATTAGTTTAATTACTACTTCACCCAGGTTTTGTGATTAAGATATTGCTAAATACTCTGACTTTACGCTTTAACCTTTAGGCTTCACATGTGAAATGATCATGGTATCCTGGCCTCCGAGTTTAGGTCATTACAAAGTGGTATCAGAGCTATAGGATATGATCCTATAGACTTCTCAACATAGTTGAGGTTGGGTTAGATTATGTGTGAAGAGAATCTGTATTTTTTTCCTTTTTGAAATTTTAGTTTCCTTTGTGATTCAATTATTATTTAGGATTATGTGTGAAGAGAATTCGTTGATCTTAGCAAGGTGGAGGTTACGGTTACTTGGAAAAGGCCTACCACTGTAACTGAGGTTAGAAGCTTTTTAGGATTTAATGGGTATTACAAACATTTCCCCAAGATCACTCTACCTTTGACTAAACATACGTAGAAGAAAATTAACTTTATATGGTCTGGTGAATGTGAGTATAGTTTTGAAGAGTTGAAAAATAGATTAGTGACAACTCCAATGTTGACTATTCCTTCGGGCTCAAGTGGATAGGTTATCTTTAGTGATGCATCAAACCAGGGACTTGATTGTGTATTAATGCAACATGGGAAGGTTAGTGCTTATGCTTTTAAACAATTGAAACCTTATGAGCTCAACTATCCTACTCATGAGCTAGAGTTGGTAACTATGGTTTTACCCTTAACATTTAGAGACATTATTTTCATAACTACACATGAAATTTTCACAAACCACAAAGCTTAAAATATTTATTTTCTCATAAAGAATTAAATATACGACAATTGAAGTGAATTAAGCTTCTTAAGGACTATGATTGCACCATTCTGTATCATCTTGGCAAGGCAAATGTAGTTGCTAATGCTTTGAGTAGAAACTCTAGTAGTTCTTTGAAGCCCTACGAGGAAGATCACCTCATTTGTTGTGTGATTTGGAGAGATTGGGGGCTCACTTCACAATTCTGGATTCTGAAGTACTATTAGCTAGTCTTAGTGTTCAGTCAAATCTAGTTGAGAGGATTATGTCATCACGTGGGGAAGACTCATAGCTAATGCAAATCATGAATTGTGTTAGAAAGGTACTAAACCCGAGTTTACACTTTTAGATAATGGGATTTTGAAGTTTAGGATTAGACAATGTGTGCCTCAAATTAGATTTTTGAGAAAAGAGATTCTACAAGAGGCTCATAGCTCTAAATTTTCAAATCATCTTAGTGGGACCAAGATGTATAGAGATATGAGACAACTTTATTTGTAGCTTGGTTTAAAGTGAGATATTGCTTATTTTGTTGCAAGGTGCTTAACTTGTCAACAAGTAAAAGCTAAGCACCAATACCCAGTAAGGCCATTGCAACCACTTCCCATTCCTAAGTGGAAATAGGAGCATATTACAATAGACTTTGTTTCTAGATTACCGAAGTCTATGGGAGGTAACATATGGTTTGGGTAATTGTTGATAGATTAACAAAATCAGCCCACTTTTTGCCTTATTCGGACCACATTTCCCCTAGATAGATTGATCTTCTTATATGTCTAGGAAATTGTAAGATTATACGAGGTTCTAGTGTCTATTATTTCATACAAAGATTTTCGTTTAACTACTAGATCTTAGAAGTGCTTACAAAAAGCTTTGGGGACTCAATTGAGATATAGCATTGCCTTTTATCCTCAGATAGATGGTCAATCAAAGTTTGGAGGATATTTTGAGAGCATGTATCCTGGATTTAGAAGGTCGTTGGGAAGGCCATATGCCTTTGGTAGAATTTGATTATAACAATAGCTATCAAGCTAGTATTGGTATTGCACCATATGAGGCTTTGTATGGTAGAAGGTGTAGGTCCCTAATTTGTTGGGATGAAATTAGTGAGAGGAAAATCTTAGGTCCAAAGCTAGTTCAAGTGACCACAAACAAAGTTGCATTGATGAAAGCAAGACTGAAAATTGCTAAGAGTCAACAAAAAGGCTATGCAGATAATCAAAGGCGCAACTTAGAGTTTAAGGTTGGAGATCATATGTTTCTCAAGGTTTCACCTATGAAAACAATGATGAGATTTGGAATAAAAGGAAAGTTGAGTCCTAGATATGTTAAACCTTTTGAGATTCTGAAGAAGATTGACACTCTGGCCTATCGAGTTACCCTACCCCTAGGATTATAGAGGATTCATAATATTTTTAATGTATCAAATTTGAGGAAGTGTGTCCATGATCCTTTTCATACAGTGGAACTTGAGCCTCTACAACTGGTAGAAAATTTCACTTATGAGGAGTTCCCTGTTTAAATTGTTGATAAGATGGATAAGGTTCTTTGAGGTGTCGTGGTCAAAAGTTCAATGGAGTAATCATTCAGAAAAGTAGGCTACTTGAGAACTAGAAAAGGAGTTTAAAGAAAAATATCTATGCCTTTTTTCATATTCCACACACACCTAGTTTATAGCACTGAAATTTTTTGGAGGGGAGGATGTAACAGCTAAGGGTTTAGTTAGCCCAAAAATATAATTTTGGACCCATAAGCTTAAATTTTAGGCCTCATAGCCCATGGGCTTAAACTTTGGGTTGTAAGCTAAAAGAAAAAATAAAGTAATAAATAATAATAATAAGAATAATAATAAGAATAATAATATAAAACCCTAAAAAAATTGTTCTAAATAGTTATTAAAAATCTTTCGAACATTGTGATGAACAAAGCACAGACACAAGTTAGGATTTCAAATCCAAGGTGAATAAAATGGATATTTTTCTCTTTTCAGAAAAACTTTAGGATAAGAGTTTTAGTTCAAAAATATTTTCCTTCTCCTTAGAATAGAATTGTTATTTTAGTTAAATAATAATAATAATAATAATTAATAGAAAATATGTAAATAAATAAATTGGTGTTTAAACGAATCTCAAATTCATAAATCTTAAACCTAGAGTTATTTTGATAAATATTTGAGAAGAAATCAATGCTAGAATGAAAGTTTGCATATGATGGAAATATCTTGTGGATTTGTACATTTTATTTTCAAAGAATACAAAAATAAAGGTTAAAGTGGTGAGGTCAAATCTCATGCTCATGGATGTTTTGTTGTTGTGAGTGAATCCATAGGGCACCACATATGAAGACTATATGACTATTATGGGGAAACATTGAGAACAATAGAATGTGGTTATGAGAATTTTGGTAACATGTTTTGGGGTTGGAAAATAATAAGCTATTGTTTAGAAGTAGTAGGCATTTTTAAAAGCTTTTTTAGGTTGCAAAGGTGTTTTTGGTGTGGTATTAAGCATATGGGAATTTTGCATGGGCGTCCATGCAACTTTCATCCATAATAGATTTTCTTTCATAGAGACTACACCTTTTTTGTGTAAAAGATTTAATCTTAATGGAAAGTTAAATAGATGTTAGATGGTTGGATGCTAGAATTTCTTAGGAAAGAAATTTGTGTAATTTTTTAGGAAAACAAAGTTAAGTCAACCTACATAATGAAAATTAGATATTTTCTCTAAAATGAATTAATTCACCTAATGTTGATATAGGGTTACAATATAAATAAATATATACTTCCGAGGAAAATATTTATTAGAACTTTAGTCTGAAGGATTCTTTCAAATCTCTCGGATGATTCATAGGAAAATTATGTAACTTTGTTTCTTTAGGATTATCCAACTCAAGGGGATTCTATGAAAATATATTTATTTTTTTGTTATAAGTTATCAAGCATATATTTTATTAAAATTTTGAAAAATATTTAGATAAGTTTGATGTACTAAAATTGGGAATTTTTTTTAATTGACTATATTTTGCCTTGCATGTACATTCTGGTTATCTGACTCTAGTCAATAAAGGAAAAGATGTTGACCTTTATTACCCTTGGCAGGGGTGATGATGATCTAAAAACCTAATTAATGGGGTAGTTACTAACATACTGTATACCATTGAATTGGTTCTAATTCCACAATGTAAGGAACATCTAAAGCTAGCAACTTCTATAAGTCCCACTATAATGGACATTTTTGTTAACAAATAGAAAATATATGCACATTTATTAAAAAAAATTGTTTGAGACTGTTATGAAAATAGCACATGTAACACAAGTTTGTTACACATGTATACCGTTTGTATAACCTTCCTTGGTTAATGGAGGTTTACTTAGTTCTTTTGATCAAGCTTGTACTTCATGGGGAGGATTCCTCATCCTTCTCATGTTTCTTTTCTCATTTAATACATATCTTTTGTTTTTGATAAAAAAAAAAATACAAGTTTATTTCATATGATTAGACTCATGTAATAATCACTTCCTATTTCATTATTGAAAAATAAATATACTTGATCTTTACCTTTATTAGGCTTTTAAGCTTACTCCTTTTATTAAGGTTATATTTGTTTCCCGAAAAGTACGAAGGAAAGAAAAAATGTTAAAGAAGATAATTTCTCATGTTTCATTGTTCTATGAAAATTTTTAAAGAAAATCAAAATATAATTAAAATTAGTTAGAAATTTATGCATTTTTAAATAATTTAATCTTTATATAAAAGGGTTAAAATAAGTGAAATGAATTCAAAATATTATATAAAAATAATTTATTGACTTTAAATTTATTTTTTATTTTCCTTCACTTTTTCTTTGCTTTCACTTTTCCACTATATTTTATTTCCCTTATATTTTCCCTCACATTTTCCAAGAACCAAACATAACCTAAATATTTTCAAGTACACGTGATTTTGGTAAGAAGAGAATTCCTTTATTTCTTTAGCTATGAGATTAGTTTAATTGGATTTTTTTTATTAGAAACGAAATATATATATTGATAATAGTAAAGTCCAAGAGAAGGATGAAAGGTCTTTCCCACCAAATACAAAACCTAATCAAAGTAAGACTATACTCTTCCATTATACGAGGATAAATACAGATAAAGACATGTATAAAATATCACAAAAGATCAAAATCAAACTCTCTCAAATGTTATCCACCCTTTTCAAACTATAAACCGAAAGTTAGCTAAGTTGAATAACATTAAGTTGGATTCCTCTAAAAGTGACAGTACAAGAGGCTCAAAAGGAGGAGCAAAAGTAAAGAAGATCCCACAACATTTCTTTTGTTCTACACTTATCTTGAAAGAATGCTAAGATTTTGCTCTTGCCACACAATCCACAATACAATGAGGCAAGTGATCTGCCAAAGAGTCTTGCTCCTAATTGAATTCCCCAACCCTCTAAATGAAATAACCATCATATCTTCAATACTCCCAAGAGGAACCCAATCCATATTAGCTATAGTGAAAAGCTTATTGCAAAGCCCCAATGTTATTAGGCAATATAGGAACAGATGGTTCATAGATTCTCCACTCCCTTTGCAAAGAATACACCAATGAGGACTTAAAGATTTTTAAGGTCTTCTTACCTGTAGCATGTCATTGGCATTCATCTTCTTGTGCACCACTAACCAAGAAAAAGTCTATACCTTTGAAGGGGCTTTTGATTTCCAAACAAAATTAGCTAGAAGGAATGGGATTGGATTTAAGGACTTGGACAAGACTGTGAAAAAAGATTTTACTGAGAATAAACCAAAGAAAGATAAGGACCAAACTCTTGAATCTGCAGTAAAACCAGACTAGTGCATTGAAGCAAGTGAAGACATGAGTCCTTTTAAAAGTTCAGTTTCTAAATCAATGAGATTGCATTGGAAGTTAAAAGTTTCAAGAAGGAGGATAGGAATTACCAAGGACAAGTAAGATGGTGATAGTTCTCACTGAGACAGCTCTATAAAGACCTAAAAATTGTGAACATAATGATTGATTTCCCCACCATAAATCTTCCCAAATTCCGATTTTCTCCCAATTCCCCACCACAAAGCAGGTTTATGGGTAAAAGTCCTGAAAACCTTGTGCAATAGCCTTCCAAGGACATCTGTTTGACCATCTAATTGGATATTTTTTATATTAATGGCTTATTTTACTACTACTTTTTAGGAGAATTGTTATAATTTGAGTTATGGATTTTTGTATGGAAAGACAATTTCTCGTTAAGACTTTTTGTTAGTTTAATTACTACTTCACAAAGATTCTGTGATTAGCATATTGCTAATTACTCCAGGCTTCACATGTAAAATGACTATAGTGTCCTGACCTTTGGGTTCAAGTCACTACAAATATTGATGAACGACACTTCATACTAATCAGTGTTTTCACACCAAAGAAGAAACAATATTGATGAATCCTAACAATAGCACTAATCAATGTGTTCAAACCAAAGAAGTAAGAGATCTCAAAAGAAATATTACATCACGTTAACTAGTTTTTTGCACAACTAAAATAATGCATCACAAAATCTTCAAAAGAAATATTATTAACTAGTTTTTTGCACCACTAACATAATGTTGCATCACAAAATACCCATTGAAATAATGCATCACAAAATCTTCAAAAGAAATACTATTATTAACTAGTTTTTCGCACCATTGACAAATAATACATAATGTTGCATCACAAAATACCCATTGAAATAATGCATCACAAAATCTTCAAAAGAAATACTATTATTAACTAGTTTTTCGCACCATTGACATATAATTTTAGCATAACTTTGTTGTGTTGAATCCTATATTCTTAAAGGGATGAGGTAAGGTTTTTAATGTTTAGGGTTAAAACGTCAAGAATAGTTATTAGTATTACTCTTGAAAGATGAGGTATGTTCCATAAATTAGCACCATATTTTGGGCTAAGCTAATGGAAATTTTTTTTTTTAATTATTATTATTATTATTATGATTATGATTATGATTATGATTATGATATCATTATCATAGTATTATTCCTAAAGGATGAGGTATGTTGTATAACTTAGTACCATATTTTGAGCTAATAGATTCATATCAAAACCAAAGGTTTTAATGTTTAGGGTTAAAACATAAAATGTCCAAAGTGGTTAAAACGTAAAACGTGAAGCATCCAGAATGGTTAAAACGTAAAACATGTTAACTTTGGGATTTTTTTAGAATTTCTCTCTCGTATTATTTCAATAGAATTACATCAAATATATACAAATTATAAGAGGTCAAAAATGGAAAGAAAAAAGAAAAAGAAAAAAGGAAGGAGCTTATTTCAACAAAAAGATCAGCCAACTAAACTAATAAGGAAAAACTAGATTCAAAAATATTTCCTAGCTGGAAAGTCTTCCTACAGGCTGTCCATATTCTCTAACACTCCCCTTCAAGTTGGTGATTAAATGTTCTTCATCCCTATCTTATTTATGATGTTAGAGAATAAATATGCTATAAATCCCTTAGTTAATATATCAACCAATTGGTTTTTTTTGGAAATGTAAGGGATGCAAACTAGCCCACTATACAATTCTTCTTTAATGAAATGTCGATTCACCTCTACATGTTTAGTACGGTCATGCTGAACAAATTGTGAGCTATGCTAATAGCTGACTTGTTATCATAATAAGGTCTCATTGCCCCCTCCCACCTAACCCTAAAGTCAATGAGTAAGATTTTTTTCCAAAGAAATTCACATATTCCATGTGCCATGAATCGAAATTCTGCTTCTACACTTGATCTTGCTACCACTAATTGTTTTTTACTCCTCCAAGTTACCTCCTAAGAAAGTGCAATAACCAGAGGTTGATCTTCGATCTGTAATTTATCCAGCCCAATCGGCATTTGTATATGCTTCAACTCTGATTCCTTCTGCCTTTTGAAATTGAATGCCTTTGCTTGGTGTTGCTTTTAAATAACAAAGAATTCTAAATACTGCTTCTATATGTATCTCCTTGGGATTATGCATGAACAAACTCGCTACACTCACCGCATAAGCTTTGTCCGGTCTAGTATGTGATAAGTAGATCAACTTCCCTACTAGCCATTGATATCTCTCTCCATCCATTGACACATCTTCTTCATCTCCATCAAGTTTGTGATTTAGCTTAATCGGGGTGTCTGTTGGTCTACATCCAACATTCCTGTTTCTTTGAGAAGGTCAAGTGTATACTTCTACTGTGAAAGAACTATTCCTACCTTTGAATGTGCAACCTCGATTCCTAGAAAATATTTTAACCTTCCAAGATCCTTAATTTCAAACTCATTTGCAAGTTTCGTCTTTAGTTTCTCCATTTCCTCCAAATCATCTCTTGTTACCACAATGTCATCAACATATACTATGAGAATTGTTATCTTTCCCTTCTCTGAATGTCTAATGAAGAGAGTTTGATCCTCTTTGCTTTGACAATAACCCATGTTTTTCATTACTTTAGCAAATCTCCCAAACCAAGCCCTAAGTGATTGTTTGAGACCATAAAGGGCCTTGTTTAGTCTACAAACTTTATTTCTCATGGAGTCTTCCATAAATCTTGGTGGTAGTTCCATATAGATCTCTTCCTCCAAATCTCCATGCAAGAAAGCATTCTTTACATTGAATTGCTAGAAGGGCCAATCAAAATTAGTAGCTACAGATAACAAAATACGAATAGTATTCATCTTTGCCATTGGAGCAAAAGTTTCCTGTATAACCCTTAGCTACCAATCTCGCCTTATATCTCTCTAATGTCCTATTTGCTCTATGCTTGGTAGTGAAAGCACATTTACACCCCACCTTTCTCTTGCCTTGGGAAGATTAACAAGTTCCCAAGTATTATTTTTCTTCAATGCACTCATTTCTTCCAAAATGGCTTTCATCCAATTCTCATCCCTATGTGCCTCTTGAACAGTTTCAGGTATTTTTATAAAGCTAAGTTTGGAAACAAGTGCTTGATATGAGAATGACAAGTTGTCAAAAGAAACAAAGTTGCTTAGTGGATGTTGGGTGCATTGTCTTTTTTCTTTTCTAGGGGCAATAGGCAAATCAAGGTTACTAATGTCATTAGGGGTAGAGATAGTTTGATTTTCAGTACCTTTATCAGGGTGAATGGTTGGAGCATGTAGAGATTCTAGAGCTGGTTGCATCCTCCTTGAATAGACTTCAAGCGGCGTTGAACGATTCTCCCCCTCTTTCCTTTGAATGATAGACTTAGGCTTCTCTATGGACTCAGGAGGAACAAATTCTAGAGTATTGTGGGGTAAAAATTCAAGTGAAGAATTGGTTTTAGAAAGTGGAAGGGTAAGATCAGGAAAAAGTTCCCTATCTTCTATGAATGGCTCCCCTTGAAGATAAGATTGGGAGAAGAAAGGTTGTTGTTCATTAAAGGTGACATCCATAGTTACAAAAAACTTATGGGACTTAGGATGATAACACTTGTATCCCTTTTTTGTTGGAGAATAACTAATGAATATACATTTTAAGAGTTTGGGGATCCAGTTTAGTTCTATGATGTGCTTGAATGTGAACAAACACCACATACCCGAATATTTTTTGGGCTATTCGACTAAAACCATCAAAGTGTGGATAGAATTGTGTGAGAAGATTTATGGGTTCTTTCAAATCAAGAACCTTGGAAGGCAATCTATTGATAAGATGAGCAGCAGTTAAAACAGCCTCCCCCCAATACGTCTTTGGAACATTCATTGGAAAAATCAAGGCTCTAGTTACCTCTAACAAATGTCTATTTTTCCGTTCAGCCACCCCATTTTGTTGTGGTGTATCGGTACAAAAGGATTGATAAACAATTCCTTCTTTTTCAAAATATGATGATAGGCATTGGTTGAAGTACTCTCTTCCATTATCGAATCTCATTGTTTGGATTTTGGCATCAAATTGGGTTTTTACCATTTTATGAAAAACTAGAAAAATAGTGCTAACATCAGATTTGTGTTTCATAAGAAATACCCATGTAACCCTCTTGCAATCATCTATAAAAGACACAAACCATTTTGCCTTAGAAATACTTTGAATTCGAGTAAGCCCCCAAACATCAGTGTAGATTAGGCTAAATGGAATAGAACATTTATTATTCCTTCAAAGGAATGACACACGATGGTGTTTAGCGAATTCACACACATCACAATGAAAACTTTGAATATCTAGTTTTCCAAACATAGTAGGGAACATCCTTTCAACCAAACTTGAGTCTTATTGGTAGTGTGTTCTTCCGACATGTAGGATGGATAGAATCATATTCGCCACTTTTAGCTTCAAGAAAGTACAACCCTTATTTCGCACTAGCATGCCCAATCAAACCACCCCCCCCCCCCCCCCCCCCCCCCCCCCTATACTGACTAAAGTTCCATCAGCAATCTTTATTTTTTGGTTTCCAGGATAAGGACAATAAGTGGAGAAGGACTTGGAGGAACTGGTCATACGGTTTGAAGCCCCTGAATCTATGATCCAAGTGCTTGTGTATTGATTTCTAGAGGCACTTAGGGCTTGGGAATACTTACCTGTTTGGGCAAAATGACTAGAACCCTCTGGTTTTTCAAGCTGTGAAATAAACTGCTGCAGTTTATCAATCTCCTCCTCGTTGAAAATTTCTCTAGTAACAGTATTTTCCAGCTGTTTCACTTCTATATCAGCAACATAACATTAAGGCTTGTAACCTGAATTTCCTCCCCTACTGCCATTATTTTTTCCAAAGAAATTTGAAGGCTTGCCATGTAGCTTCCAGCAATTTTCCCTGGTGTGACGATTCTTGCGGCAGTAGCTACACCAAAGTGAGTCCTTTTCACTTGGTTTTCGTCCCTCCATCCTTCTTGAATTTGCAGCATTAGCAGCAGCAATAGTGGTAGTCATGACTCCGTCATTAACACTTGACTTAGAGATAGATAGTGTAGAACCATCCACAGAATCAAAAGTTTTTAGCATTACATTTCTCCGTCCCTCTTCTCCTCTTACAATAGCAAATGCTTCATTCAATGAAGGCAATGGATCTCTCCCAAGAATTTGCACCCTAACTTGATCAAATTCACCATTCAAACCAGCCAAAAAATCAAAGAGTCTCTCTTTCTCAAGAAACTCTTGGTATATTGTTGCATCTTTACTACATTCCATCTTAAAACTTTGATAATGATCCAACTCAAGCCATAATCCCTTTATAACACTGTAATACTTAGTTATGGATAAGGTACCTTGTTTGGCATTATGGATTTTTGTCTTCAGTTCATAAATCTGAGCAGCATCCCGCACCTTGGAGTAGGTTTGATGAATTGCATCCTAAATTTCCTTCGCCATAGAGAGGAACATGCAAGTATGACTTTTTTCCGGCTTCATGGAGTTCCATAACCAAGACATAATCTGAGAATCTTCTTCATCCCAAGAGACAAAATTTGGATCATCCTTGTTGATTGTAGGACCAAAAAGATGACTTAGCTTCCCATTTCCTTTAAAATAGGTTTTCACCAATTGAGACCACTGCAGATAATTTCCACCATTAAGTTTGAAGGTTAGTATAGACATTTTGATGGTCACCGAGAGTTGTGCTCTGGGTTGTGAATTGGGTGGTTGTATTAGTACTAATTTCAAACATGTGTGAAGAAGAAAAGCAGTTTGTCTGGAAGCCTATTAGTATGAAAGAAAGTTGAGTTACCAGCAATTAAGGCTGGTCTAGAGAAATAACAAATAATAGTAAAAAAGTTGGTCTGGAATTAAAGGGGTTTCTGCTCAATAATGAAGACTGAGCAGGCTTATGGCTAAGGAATGAAGGTCAAATAGTGGGAAGATGGATCTTGGCAGAGAGAGTTTTCTTGCTCTGATACCATGTGGACTTTGGGATCTTTTGAGAATTTCTCTCGTATTATTTCAATAGAATTAAATCAAATACATACAAATTGTAAGAGGTCAAAAATGGAAAAAGGGAAGGAATCTTATTTCAAGCCTAGGATATTTCTATTTACAAAAAAGAATTAGTCAACTAAACTAATAAAGAAAAACTAGATTCAAAAATATTTCCTAGCTGGAAAGTCTTCATACAGGCTGTTCATATTCTCCAACAGTCCAAAATAGTTATGATTATTCCAGAATGGTTATAACGTAAAACAACCATAACGTAAAACGTAAAACATCCAGTAGAATAGTTAAAACATTCAACGTCCAGCGTAGTTATTATTATTATTATTAGAAGAAGAAGTTACCTTGAAGGCTTAAGTTGTTAGAAAAAGGATCCAACAATACACATCTAGCTAACATCCTCATTCACTTGAAGCCCAACTTAGACATGGACTAACAAAGGCTTAAGTTGTTAGAAAAAGATCCAATAATATATATCTAGCTAACATCCTCATTCACTTGGAGCCCAACTCAGACATGGACTAACAAATGATGAATCACATACACATAAATTAAGGAGCAAATGAATAGAGAGGTCCAAATCCTAGACTTTAATAAACCAGAGATCAAATAACATGCTCAATAACCTGTGATCCCAAAAGTAAGTAACTGGGGAATGAGCTAACAATTTAAGGAAAAACCTGCTAAAAATATACCTATTGAATTACCAATTGATCCAAAAGGTTTAAGTTGTTGGCGAAAAACCAACAATGTTCATCTAGCTAGCATCCTCCATCACATGCAATCCCAAACACACTTGGAGTATAGATAACAAACAGCATACAAATAAAAGAAAGAGAAAAATGGAGAAAGAGGTTTAAACACAAGACCTAAAAACCAGAGATCTAGTACTAGGTTTAACAACTAGTTACATTAGAACTCTTAAGCTATTAAGGAATAGGCCAACAATGTATCTCAGGCAAACAATGCCTATGCAAACACTAATTGTTGATATATAATGATTGAATTGAAATTTATACCAAAATACCATACCATTAGGTTTATGAATGTTTTCATAACTGCTAATTGACATGGTATGATGAAGCTTGTCATGAAAAATGGACATTTATTTTATTTGTGTGATGGACCAGGGATCTTCTCTAGGGGAATATCTTTCACTGCCAAAGATGACAAATTTTCATTTGTATAAGTAAAATCAACACAACAGAGAAAATAAAAGACAGACACTTACTGACTTTCTTGGTCCGAGTGAAATCCAATCTTCATACTATCCACTGCCAAATTGTTATCATATGAAGAGTATCCATTACCATCAGGAATAGAAGATCCTTGATGCTGTGAACAATGATTATGCAGTCAATCTCTTAAACTACATGTAATGGTTAATATATCTTCATAATAAACATAACTTAAACAACCAAAAAAGTTGGGAGGGCAAATCAGTTATTTTCCCTGTCTGCAATAAAAATGATTTTGGTCAATACTTGGACCTTCACAAATAATAAATAAATAAAGGTTGGCTGCAAAGTTGATTGTTCATACCAAATGATAAGGACAATATTTTTTGAAGGATCAAATCATGAAGAGAAAGTTACTCTTTACTGTAAACATATAGCAATAAAAAAATAAAATGTACAAAAATGTATAAGCTCAAGAGAAGAAACCTGATCAATAACAAGCTCAATTTTTTCCTTCCACATTAAGGCCTCTTGGATGTTGAATGCAGCCATCTATAACAAGAACAAAGCCTATACACTGTCAATGAAAATTCAGTACTATAAGATTTTAAGAAGATGCAGATGGTAGAGTTTCTCAAACCATTTTATTCTTTTTCTTAGACTGCCCATATCACCAGAAGGAAATTTTATTCTTTTTGTATTGAGCAAGAATTATGTTTAACACCCAAATAGCTCAACAAAATTTTTGGTTTAAACTATTGGCAAGCATGTATCAACCAATATTATCAGCATTAGTAGGTTCTAATCTGGATCATATTCCAGTACACAGATTAAGTAAGAAAAAATTGAAATATCTTGAAACAGTAGTTGCAGACAAGACACCATGGCCAAGACTAATTGTTGAAAATTATTACAGCTATTGAATATTATTACAGTTGTAATATGCAGTTGTAGAAGATATATAGCTATAATTACAGCTGTGTAAGTTGTACAGCTATGAGAGTACATATGTGTATATATATATATATAGTTGGGTGTATATTTATGTATATAATCCTTAATTTCTAGGGATTCTTCCTTTTCTTCCTTATTATTTCTTTTCCACTGTAGTATATCTATTTCATTGGTTGTATACTTTCAAGATATGAATAAGAAATACAATTTAATCCTACCACTAGGAAAATTCATGTTATTACGGATGTTAACTTTATTGAAAATATTCCTTTTTATAACAAAACTACTCTTCAGGGGGAGAGCTCTAATGAAGATCAGTTTTGGCAACAAGAACAACCAAAACCTAGCATTTTTCTTCCTGAAATAAATCAAAAAATAGATGTTTTAATTAGTGAAAAGGGGGGAAATACCGATTTATCTATGCTAAATAAAATTGCATCACAAACAGGGGGAGAAATTCTACAACCTATGTCCACTGAGCTCCGTGTTTATACTAGGTGTAGGTTTAATTCTAATACTAAGAATAATCAAGTTAATCTTGAGCACGGTCAATCATCAGCTCCTAGTTCTCAAAATCTAGGTAATCTTCCTATGGACTCCACTCCTTTACCTCTTTCCAATCTTGATATCCCTATTGGAATCTGAAAAGGAGTTGGGAATTGTACCAAATATCCCATTGCCAAATACATGTCTTATCAAAGACTCTCATAAAAATATAGAGCTTTCACTTCATATATCTCACTTATTCATTCCTAGAATTATACAAGAAGCACTAGGACACTCAGAGTGGAGGTCAACAGTTCAAGAAGAAATGAATGCCCTTTTGAACAATAGAATATGGGAAATTGTTGATTTACTTAAGGAGAAGAAGGCAGTGGAATGCAAGTGGGTTTTCATAGTCAAGTGTAAACCCGATGGTAGCATTGAAAGATACAAAGCAAGGTTAGTAACCCAAGGTTTCACACAAATCTATGGAATTGACTACCAAGAGACCTTTGCACCTATTACAAAGATCAATTCCATTCGGATTTTAATTTCTCTAGCAATACATTTTAATTGGCCTTTACACCAATTAGATGTGAAGAACGCTTTCTTAAATGGTGATTTGGAGGAAGAAATGTTTATGGATTTACCACTGGGTTTCAAAAAAAGTTAGGAAAAGAAAAGGTTTGCAGATTAAAAAAGTCCTTGTATGGTCTTAAGCAGTCTCCTAGGGCTTGGTTTGAGAGATTTGGAAAGGTAATCAAGCTTCAAGGATATATTCAAAGTCAAGCTGACCATACAATGTTTTATAAATACTCAAGAGAAGGAAAGATTGTTGTGTTGATAGTTTATGTGGATGTCATTATTCTAACTGGTGATGACAGTTTAGAACTTGAGAGATTAAAGAAAGCTTTAACTCGTGAATTTGAGATAAAAGATTTGGGTCCCCTGAAATACTTTCTTGGTATGGAGTTTGCTAGATCTAAGAAAGGTATTTTCATTTCTCAAAGAAAATATATACTTGACTTATTAATTGAAACAGGTTTACTTGGATGTAAGGCTACAAAAACTCCTATAGAACCGAATTTGAAACTCCAACTAGCAAGTCTAGTAGAGGTGATTGACAAAGAGAAATATCAATGCCTAGTTGGGAGACTTATTCATCTCTCTCATACTCGTCCCGATATTGCATTTGCGGTAAGCATGGTAAGTCAATTCATGCACTCGCCAAATCAGGGACACTTTGATGTTGTGTACAGAATTTTAAGGTACTTAAAGGGGACTCCAAGAAAAGGACTTCTATATGAGAACCGAGGACATCTCCAAGGAGATCAACATCGGGCTATTATACTTTTGTTGGAGGCAATCTTGTGACTCGACGGAATAAAAAGCAAAATGTTGTGGTTAAAAGTAGTGTTGAAACTAAGTTTAGAGCAATAGCCCATGACATTTGTGAAGTTTTGTGGATTAAACAATTGCTCGAAGAACTTAAGGGTGTTAGCCCTTTACCTATGAAGGTCTTTTGTGATAATAAAGTTGTCATTGCCATTGCACATAATCCAGTACTCCATGATAGAACTAAACATGTCAAGGTTGATAAACGTTTTATCAAGGAGAAACTGGAAAATGGATTGATTGTTATACCTTATATACTTACGGTTGAACAAGTTGTAGATATACTCACTAAGGGATTGCCAAAGAAGCAGTTTGATGATTCAATAAGCAAGCTGGCCATGAATGACATCTTCAAGCCAGCTTGAGGGGGAGTATTGAGAATCTCAATCAAATCAGAGAAATTCTGATATGGTTGTTACCTATTTTTTAGGGATAATTTGTTGTTGTTTTTTAGGGATAAGTTGTTATTTTTTAGGGATAAATTGTTGTTGTTTTTTAGGGATAAGTTGTATATTTTAAATTTATTTTGTTTCTAGAAATCTAGGTACAGCTGTAGATTTAGTTTGATGTGTTGTAGCTTATCTATAAAAGGAAGCATGTTTCCCTTCCTTTTTCAATTAATATATGACATTTTTTTATCCTATTCTAGAATTTCCAATACCAAGGCTGGATGACATGCTAGATATGTTGGCAGGGTCTCAAATTTTCTCAAAAATGGACTTAAAAAGTGGCTACCATCAAATAAGGATTCAGGCGATGAGTGGAAAACAACTTTTAAGACCAAGGATGCACTCTATGAATGGTGGGCCATGCCATTAGGTCTTTCAAATGCCCTAAGCACTTTTATAAGATTTATGAACCAGGTGCTTAAACCATGCATTGGAAAGTTTGTTTTAGTTTATTTTGATGACATCCTTATTCACAACAAAGATTCTAACACAACTGATATTTGAGGTTTGTGTTGCAACTTCTTAGGGAAAATCAGTTTTATGCCAACATAAAAAATTGCGTCTTTCTGCTAGACAAATTGGGGTTTCTGGGATTTACAGTTTCAACAAAGGGTGTAAAAGTTGCTCCAGCTAAGGTTGAAGCCATTACAAGTTGGCCCACCCTAAAAGCTTTAAGTGAAATTAGAAGTTTTCATGGTCTAGTTACATTTTATAGGAGATTTATTAAGAATTTCAGCATTATAAAGGCACCAATTATAGAGTACCTTAAGTGGGGCCAATACAGATGAGATTCTCAAGCTAAGCAAAGTTTCCAAGAGATTAAGAGAAGGATGACACAAGCACTAGTTCTAGCTTTACCAGATTTTGGTAATATCTTTGAAGTAGATTGTGATGTATCCAAAGTAGGAATCAAGGGTGTCCTAAATCAAGAGGGGCAGCCAATTGCATACTTCAGTGAAAAACTTAATAGGACTCAGAAGAATTATTCAACTTATGGTGTTGAATTTTATTCTATTGTTCAAGCTATGAAGTCTTGGCATCATTACTTAATTCAAAGGGAGTTCATTCTACATTGCAACAAAATCTGAACTGTAAACATGCAAAATGGGTGGCAAACTTGCAAGAATAAACATTCTCACTTAGACGCAAGGCTGGTTCACAAGACAGAGTGGCCGATGCATTAAGTAGAAGGGTTTATTTATTGCAATCACTAACAGTGTGGTTGGGCTGGAGGTTTTCAAGGAGCAGTACATGAAAGACTCATTTTTCCAGGAAATGCTTGAGATATATGATGCCAAAGATAGCAGGGTACTTGCTGAATTTGTTTTTGATGATGGTTATTTGTTCAAGGGAGTTACATTGTGCACAGCTGAAGGTTATTTGAGGGAGCTATTGGTTGGAGAATTGCATGGTGGTGGTTTAGGGGGACATTTTGGTAGAAATAAGATGCTGAATTTAGTTTCTGAAAGGTACTTTTAGCCGACATTGTGATGAGATGTGTATGCCATGTAGACAGATGTTGTGTATGCCAAGTTTCCAAGGGCCAGCAACAAAATACTGGCTTATTCAGCACTCTACCAGTACCTACAGTCCCTTGGATAGAAGTTAGTGTGGATTTTATATTGGGGTTGCCTCAAACAGCAAGAGTTGCACATTTGGTGTTTTTTGTGGTTGACCGGTTTTCTAAAATGGCACATTTTATAGCATGTAGAAAGGTCTTGATGCAACCCGTGTTGCAAATCTTTTCTTTCAGGAAGTGGTTCAAATAACACGGGGTGCCAAAAACAATCACATCTGGCAGATATGTAAAGTTCCTTAGCCATTTCTGGAAAAATTTGTGGAGGTTATTGGCTACAAAACTACAGTTTAGTAATGCATTTCATCCACAAACAGATGGCCAAATGGAAGTAGTAAATTGTAGGGGTATTTATTGAGATGTCTTGCAAAGGACAACATTAGGCAATGAGACTTAACATTAGCACAAGCTGAATTTATTGAAATTGTGTATGGACGGATTCCAAATCAAATCACTGACCTATTAGATGTGTGAACCCACCCACGAATTAGTGATGATACTATTGCCTTTGCAGAGAATTTAAAGGAGATTGAGGAAAGTGTTCATCAAAATCTATTACAGATGAGTAAGTTAAGGAGCAATTCAAAGAACTGCAAAGAAGCTGCAAACCAGCATAGGCAATTCAAAGAATACCAGGTTGGAGATTGGGTCATGGTGTTCTTATGGAAAGAAAGGTTCTTTGCTGGAACTTATCATAAGTTAAGGAGCAAGAAGTTGTGTCCTTGCAAAATATGGTGCAAGTTTGGAGAAAATGCTTATGAGGATGAGGTGGCACTTCCACAAGGTTTAAACATATCTCCCATATTCAACGTATTGAATCATTTTACTTTTCATGGAGATTTGCCAAAAGAATCATATGATGCGGGAGAAGAAGCAAAGGGTTGAACCCCATGTAAAGAAGTAGATGTTGTTGAAAGGGTAATCCAAGTGCGAGAAGTTAAAACAAGAGCAGGTTCATACTTCAGGTTTCTTGTCCAATGGGTAGGGAAGCCGGATGGCGAAAATTGTTGGTTGAATGAAGATGAGTTTATTGAGATAGATGCCGATAAGCGTCAAGCTGCAAAAATGGAAAATCATTCGAAGATGAGCTCTCTTTGACCGGGGGAGAATGATGGAAGCATATATGTCTTTTGAAGTCTTTTTGTTTTGTTTGAACTATGTAGTATTAACTAGGAAGTCAGAGAGTCAATCTTGGTTATGTAAAAACATTAAATCATTTCTAGGGAGTATAAGGAATATTATATAAGTTCTAGAAAACATAACTAGGTAGTTGAAAGCTGAAAATAAGAAGGTCTCAAAGAGGAAAGCTAATCGAGTTTTGGATTCTAAAAAAAAAAGGAAAAGAAAAAGGAAATTTGCCAGATTTCTCTTGACAAGAAAGACCGTTTCAAGCATTGGAAGATTAGGTTTGAGGAGTCAACCTTGTGGCATCTTCCAGTCCCTCTACCCATGCATATTGCATGAGAGGTCAGCGATCGACCACCAACTTGTTACAGCACCTGGTTTACATCAATAAGTTCTTTGGCAAGGTAGTTCTGATCATCTCTTTCTTAGAGACCTAGATCATCCAATAAGATGGTTGTTGGGTTGGCTAAGAGCATGATATCTCAATGTTTTTGTAGGGTGACTTTGGCCATCCAACAGATTTTTGATGGATTGCCATGATTTTGTTTGTTGCGTTTGATTGCATAATAATTTTGTCTTCCTTTATATTTTAAAAAAATTGTCAACAAGCAGTTCATTTATAACAATAGGGAAACAAGAATGAGTTATCCTTCAAACATAGATGCAGCAACACAAATAATACAAAGAAAAAGAAAGAAAAACACAAAATAAAAAAGGGTCAGGTTTTATTTTTATTTTTGCTCAGCTATATATATATATATATATTTTAAGTCATAGTTGGGCAATATTTTGATTATCTATCCAACATCTATGGTAGTGTCACACCCCAGACCAGATCCAAATCTCCTTCACCAAATAACCACAACACCAAAAGCCAAGAACTGAAATCTTACTCTTCCTCAACGACACAACCTATGATATCCCAATCTTTGGTTTCTGTAAGGCCATCCAAAAGCATATTAATCTCTGCCCAGATGGCAATGCCATCTTTTAAAACTTTCCACCCTCTAGATGTGCATACAACACCTACTACATTTTCAAGTTTCATGACCAAATTTGTTGAGAACCAAAGGTTAAGCAATTCAACTTAGGCTTCAACCCACCTACCCTCCCCATTCAAATAATACCCACCCAAACTCCCAAACAAACACCATCCCTAGAAACCAAAAAAAAATGGCCCTTGAAGCCAAGCTCAGGTGGCAAGTGACTGGGATAGAAATTGTCAGAGGTTCCAGTTTCAAATCCCACAAATAAAAATGAAAAATAAATAAATAAAAAAAGGTTACATATCAAGGGAAAAAAAAAAAGACAACAAAAAGATATGAAGGTGATAATCCACCAATAAGCAATCATACCTCAAGAAGTTCATTAACAATGCATTCATATCCATTATAACAACTTCCTTTTCCACATGAAGGATTGATATGAAATTGACTATCCAGATCCATAAGATTCAGATCAACAGAACTAATATTGAATATGGTAAAGGATTGATGAGATAGTGCAGAGAACCAAATAAACCAGTTTCAGTTCTATAAGTTTAAACAAGATCAAGAAAAGATACAAACTGAATTAAGATTTATAGAAAAATGAAGAAAAAGAATGAACCATGATTTGACGGGACTTGTCTTTCTTGTTGTAAACACACAACACATAGACCATCTGTTGGGAATGTAGAGTGGTTGAGGCAGCGCAAGAGTCACATTATCACCAAACATGAAACAGAAAGGAAAAATCATGATTATTAATCATGTTCGGGAAAGAAGTAAAGAATAGTTGTCATGAAACAAAGAGTACAAAAGTAACCATTTCTTGTGACTTCAAAATTGAAGGAAAGGTTACACCACCAAATATAAGAAAAGAGTTCAAACCACTAATGCTAATAAAAAAGGTATAAAATGGGCTATGAATTTATATCAAACCAAATCACCCATCATTTGCGGCCTCATAAGAATAATAATGATAATCAATGGAGAATATTGTATTCATTTAGCTAAGGTTTGTAGATTCTACGTCTTTAGTAGAATCACATTTAACCTTTCTTATTTTGAAGGATCTTAGATGAGGCTACAGACTTGAACACAAGATGTGTCCTTTTCTTACGAGCCACCATTAAATCTTGATCTATCACTAGACTAACTCTCATATCAATCCTCCCATTTATTCAAGTTATGTTGGAAAACATCACAAATGAGGGTTCTCATTTATTGAATCCAGCCCAAACACTGTCCTTGTCCACAATGAGGAACCACAAAATAATGAATCTCTTTAATAGTGCCCTTTCATGGTACACCAGCCATAGGTTGAACTCTCAAAAGAACAGAAATGTGGCTATATGTTGATGAAAGAAAGGAAAATGCATCAAAAAGCATCTAATGTTGTGAGATTGGCTAAATATATGCCAACCTCAATCAGTTATCCTCCAGTTATCCAAGGTGCAATCCCCTCAATTATTTTACATCTTCCATTCAATTGAATAACTTGGCTTTCTGATCACTATGACTTCAAAAATCATGGAATACTTTGATAGCAGAATTTTTTGTCAACTGCGAAGGTTATTTGGCACCTAATGGTGGATGTGGTTGGCATATCATAACAGAAATTGTGAATCCTGAAAAGCTGGGATAGTTATTCATGATGAACATAATGATAACAGAAAAATAAAAATAAAAATAAAAACATCTCGGTGGGCCAACTTTATCACAACATTTCAAAACAGAATACCCAGTTATTTCCAACTTGAGGATTCATTTTAGATACTAACTACAAGCAATCACTGACAACTGTAACATGAACTCCATAGCATCGTTTTTTTTTTTTTTCTGATAGGTATGAAATCCATGGCATCTTCTCATTTTCTATTAATCAACTTTTATTCTTAGTAATTTACCTATTAAAAATTGGTATTAACAAATTCTTAATAAACTAGATCATACCAACTAAATCAACTCCATGGCCACTGAGAATTGCAATGGTAACTGCATAGCATTTTCTTATTTGTTTATTTAGTCAACTTCCACTCTTAGTACTTTACCTGTTAAAAAATAGTGTCAACAAGTTCCTAATAAACTAGGTCATAAAAACTAAATCTCCAAAGCTCAGAAAGTGGCAAGCCAAGCAACAACAGTCAAAGAAGAAATACATTGTCTAGATCAAAAGATATGATTTGTCTCTATAATTGTTTTCACATACTCTAGTCATTTCATGAAAAGGAAAACAAGTAAAAATAAAATAAAAATAGAATATAATAAAAAACCATAACGCACATTCCCATGCTGTGCCTTCATGCCTCGGTCCTCCACCCTACAATTTCCATCAATAGCAAGGGCTTTGATTGGGACCTGAATAAAAGAATAGAAGCTGATTACAGCAAATATGAGTGAATTCAAAATTATAACAATAAATTCAATTTGGTCAATTGCTTTGTGTAATTACACACTATAAGTCACTGTTGCAATTATAAGAAGCCTAATTATTATAGTAGTTTTCAATGAGCAATAATGCAAAGTGCAAAAGGTTTAAACAAAACATATAAAGAAATAAAATGACAAATAAAATCCTGGTTGAGACTTGAAATATGTACCTGGTTTGTCTGTGGCTTCTTCTTATAATATGCAAGTAATCGCGGTTCAAGAACAAAATACCGCATATGAATGAAGGCCCGACCAATCTTTCGCCGCCCACATCGCACCATCCACCCTTCATACACCACCTTACTAGACTTGGTTTCCATTTTACTAGACTTGGTTTCTATCTTACTAGACTTGGTTTCCATCTTACTAGACATGGTTTCCATCTTACTAGACATGGTTTCCATCCTACTCCTATCTCTCTCTCTCTCTATAAAAATGCTCACAAACAATGCCAACCAATAATTTTCAGCTCAAAACCACTATTTTTTTCTCCAATTTGAATCAAATTTAATTCCCAAAAAAAATTTAAAAAATAAAAGAATCAAAAAATGGTCAAAATTCCTTGGACATATGAGTCACTTCCGCAACAACGTACCATAATTCTGCAAAATGAATTCAAAATTTACATTACAAAAAAAACTTGTCAATTTTTATTGGTTACATGGATCACTTGTATAATAACAAACACAATTCAACAAAGTGGATAAAAGACAAAGAAAAAATCAAATATTTAGTATATGGATCACTTCCAAAAACATCACACATTAATTCTGCAAAATGTTCAAAAAATCATTAAAAAATTATCAAATTTTACTGGGTCTAATGTCACTCCAGAACAACAAACCCATAATTCAGGAAAATAAATAAGAAAATTATAAAGAAAGCAACTTTTTGTTTTGTTTTTGGTTTTGGTTTTTTCTTTTTCTTTTTCTGTATATATAGACAACTTCCATAATATACCCTTAATTCTACAAAATGAATGCAAAAATGATCAAATTTTTCTGGGTATATGGGTGCCCCATGTAACAAAAACCCCATAATTCAGAAAAAATTAAAAAAAACAAATCTGGGTATATAGGAAACTTCCACAACAAGATACTTTAATTCTGTAAAATGCATAAAAACAATTAAAATAGAATGACGAATTTTTTCTGAGAGTATAGGTCACTTCGAAGACAGCAAACCCATGATTCAGCAAAATAAACAGAACATTTCGAAAAACTGATCAAAGTCTTATGGGTATGAGTCCTTTCGACAAAGAAAAAAAAAACAGAAAAACAAACTCACAATTCTTCAAAAAAAAAAAATTTGAATCTATGATCATTATAGCAATTAAATGAAAAATCAATGAATTATCATTTTTTTTGTCATATATTAGTTAAATTAAAATCGTTTGACGATTTTAAAAATTAAAAAGATTCCCCAGAAATAAAGTGAAATCAAACCTTGGGTTGTGGCTATGGAGTTGGAGAGATCATCAGAGAGCCCGAGAGATCTTAGCCGTCCGATCAGGAAAAAAAAGGGGGGGAAATGTAAGAAACTTTGAAGAAGAAGAACAGAGGTTGGGTTGGTTTATTATTATTGTTATTAATTAATTAATTATTAATAGAAATATAAATAAAATAAAAATATATGGCCTTTATTTATAGCGCCGGCGGGAACTGAGGGTCGTTTTGTACCGTTCAGCCCCTACGGTTAGTTAGAGACAGATCAAAAAATATATATTTTTTTCAATATAAAAAATTTAAAAATATATATATGCAATTTGAATTTTTCAAATTGGAAAAATAAAATATTGGCATATTAAATTTGAAAAAATATATATTTATATTTTATTGTTCAATTTATATTTTTTATTTTAATTTTTTTGTCATTTAATTTGTTAAATTAGTAGCATAAATTTTTTAAAAAATCCACTTGATAATGGAGAAAAAGAATTAATTCTAGTGATAAAATATTGTCCTATTAAGTTTGAAAAAAAATATTATTTATATTTTATTGTCCAATTTATACTTTTTGATTTTAATTTTTTGTCATTTAATATGTTAAATTAGTAGCATAATTTTTTTTAAAATTCACTTGATTATGGAGGAAAAAAATTAATTCTAGTGATAGTGTTTTTAGATGATTATCTTTTTTGTAATCAATAATTTTCATAATCAATTGAATTTCCAAAATCAATTGAATTTTATTTATCATTTACTTAAAAAAAAAAAAGTAAAAATTTGAAAATCAATCAAATTACTTACAAGACTTGGTGGGAGTAACAAATAAATATTATAGGCATAAGAGGAATATAAATCTAAATATGGAAAAAATCATAGATTAATTCCAACCATATTAGAATTTTTTACAATACCAATTTTAAAATAAAATGTAATGATTAATAAATATAATTTTATTATTTTCATAATTTTTTTGTGTGAGTAGAAAATCGATAGCAAACAAGATTTTATCACTTCTATTTTTCTTTCACTTTTCTCCATTAAGAAATAAAAAATATATTTTAAAATTTTTTTTGAAAAAATCCAAATAGAATGCTACAAGTAATAAAGATGATTTATGAATAATCATAATGAGGTTTTTAGACAAATAAAGATATTCACTCTCTCCATATAAAAATGGAGTTGATATCAACAAGACATTTAGTGTATGCTTTGATTTACTTTCTTCTTTTTTTTTTTTAAATGTAGTAATTCCTATAGAAAATATAATAACTTTTGTATAAAAAAATTTGGAATTATCTTATATTTTTAAAAGTTACTTTTAAAATTTGAGATAAAAAAAAATAATACTTTATCTTTTTTGAAATAGTTTTTAAAAATTATGTCCTTTTAAGTCGCTATCATTTTCTATTTTTAAAAATGGAAAATAAAAAGTATATCCAAACAATAGCTTGGTAACATGTTTTTAAATACATTTTTGAAAACAAATGTTAGAAACATGAAATATCTAGTTGGTGTTTCAAAAGTGGCATCAATTTAATAGTTGAAATTTGATATAACTTGAAAATTAATGAAAAACTCACAAAGCGGGACAAGGAAAACAATCTTGATCATAGGTGATGTTGAAGTTCCGAAAAAAAACTTTGATATAAAATAACAACCAATATTACTAAGTCCTCCAATTCATTGTTAAGAGAAGAGTGTCACCAAATTATTTATACATTAGTGCTCATGCACATAGATAAACTAGTTGTCATGTAAGAGAATCATATGATTGAGATTTAGAAGTGAAAAATATTGGTTTTATAAAAAATAAAGAAGTTATTGGGTAGCAGTATGAGGTCCAAACCAATGGGTGTGCATCATGTTTGGGAGAAACATTTAAGGCATTCAATGGAGATGTATTTCTTGACAGATGTCTAGATTGCCATGCGCACACTTTTGTCTAGTTTTTCGCATGATGAGGCAAAATGTGTACAAGTATGTCAAACCATGTTACAAGTTGTCCACTTAAACCTTGATTTATCTAAGTTCATTTAGTAATTTTCCCACACACAACATATCTAAAGTTAATAATAATGGCAAAGTTCGTGATGAAGGTCGTTCATATCCTTCTCTTGAATCCCCTAAAGCAAAACATCCACTTTGAAAACCTTGGCAGTGATGTATATAACCATAAGAAACCTTTTCTATGTTCTTGGTGCTATGGAATAAGACATAATATGTCTACATGCACTAATCCTTTGGTTTGAATTAGCCTTTTGGTTTTGGAATGTATTCATGCTTGTTTCCAACAGGAACATGTACAAATTGCTAGTCTTTATAATGTTGTGTAACCTAATAAATGTTCCATAGTTGTTATGAGCATACATGTTATATGTTGGATGGACTATTTTAATTGTGTATGTCTTTTGTTATGGTACAAGTTATGACTCTATGAATCATTCATTATATAGGTTGTCATTTAAATATTGTTTGTCATAAATGAAAATGTATGAATGGCATATATGTCTTTGTGTGTTTGTGTGCAACATTATCCTATATTTTGAGTTTTTATTTAATATAGTGTTATGGATGGTATTCAATGGTAATTATGTTTTTTGAAATTTGTCATTGACAAACAATAATATGGTTAAAGTGTTTTTGTAATCCATTGAAATTAACTATTGAATTAAATTTGTAGAATTGAAAGACATACTCGAGCATTGTTTAGGCATAAGCCTTCCATGATATACCTCTTGCATCCTTATGTTAATATTCCTTGTGATACTCACATTCCTTGATGACCTATTTGATTAATGATTCATTCTTTGTTGCCATTGAACATCAATTTTAGTTTGAAGTATCATGCCATATACTAAGATCTATTCCTATTAATGACTACTTTTAAGGATCTAGTAAACATTGTGGAATAATATGGCAAAGATATCCAACTTCTTCATGTCTTTCAAGAAGTTCAAGTACAGGAAAATAATAAATGCTTCAAAGCTTGAGATAAAGTTAAAGTTGTTGATTATGATGTACAACTCATTTTAATAGAAAAAATATGAAGAATGTATGACTATTTAAAACTAGTAACTCAAATGAATATGACATTACCATACAAACGAAGTAACACAAGACCTATAGATGAGAACACAAAATTATGGTTTTATAGACGAACTTTGCATCAACACCTTTCTACATGTATTTTGATCATTTTCCATTTTAGTGAAATTAGATTGATAAGATTGTCTTTTGTACAAATGAAAAGAAAAATATTGAATGGGCTAAAATGTAAAAACAATCTCTTATCTTGTAGTTGACACTTTGGTAGTTTTGTTTGGTTATAAATTGTTCATATTAGACTAGAGGCTTCATGGGAATTTTCCCTTTTTTATTATCTATCATGATTCTTAGTATGATGATTATTAAATGTCTTCATTACTTGGGTTGCATGAAAAATCTATTATCATACATTCTTACCTTTCACAAGGTTTTGAACCTTAAAAAACATTTTTCCTTTTGCCCTCATTTTGATATAGTACCGAATGCCATCTACTATTTAGATGTTTGCACGCCATATGAAAGGTCTAAAACTTAATTCTTTTATTCTAAAACTTGTGCTCTCGGCGTAGTCTCTCTTTACCTTTGGCAAGACAAACTAAGAGAATGAAAACCAATGAAGGGTGGATTGTGTCAAGGAAAATTAGTAGAATGAAAACATTCATCATAAATTAAGAAAAATATGACATAAGGTAGTTTTCTCTCATTGGTTTTGAAAAAGATGATGTCTAAAGGATTTATAAGTTATGACAAATGTCCCAATCTATGTTATGAGATCCTTAAGAAATTGTTCTCAACCCACAAAGCTATTTAAGGAAATACAAACTCATGACAAAGTCTTAGTAGCTACCAAAGATGGAATGGTAGAAGAATATTTCATAATTAAGCCACTCTCTATCTTTCAATAATTATAAAAACTATTGACACAATTAGGTAAGGAACTACATTCCAAAGGATACAAAGGTATCCTTCTAACGATTTTTAGACAGGTGATTGGTTTATTCTCGTCCCCAATGGCACCAATTTTTAGAAAAGGCTAGCTAAACTTCGTCAACAATGGCGCCAATTTTTGGTTCGTTCCTCAGCAATGATGTTAATTTTATTCAATTGAAATCTTGACATGTTGATTGTATTGATCGATTCTCTTGCCTATCTTAGCATGTTGCTTCTTCTTTTTGCATGCTTATTATGTCTTTCCTAGCATGATGCTTGATCTTATTGAATGTTTATCTATTTTATCTTATCTTTACTCATCTTGTGTGTAGATATGGATGATTTATACCTATTTTCCATGATCGATTGTTGCATGGCTACCCTTCTCCTGCATCACTGCATGTTTCTTGTCTATGTGGGACACACATTTTTCCTCTTATCTCCAATTCCCTAGTCTCAGTTGACCTTGTCTCTCTTGATCTCATATTTGATATGAGACTTGTTGCTTTTTTTATGCTCCAATCCAACTAGTGATTTGGAGTAGGGTCTAGTGATACATTATATGTATGTATGGGAGCATTCTGGAGGAGGTTGTCATGTTGATGTTGATTAGAGTTTGATCTTTGAAGACTTGTACAAACCAAAGCAAGATTTTAGGATACTTATGTGACCAATGTGTTCTTTTTGTTGATTTACATTGATAGGTTTTTTCAAATGCACCTATATCATTCACTATGCACTTTAGACTGCCATTGAGTGTCGAGTGATGTGAGAACCTATGCCATTAGTAATATGATCCACACCACGAAATTGAGAAACTTGTGGATCAAGAATGGCTCCAAGATCGTCTAAAAACAAATTTGTATGAAACCGCGACCCGTTGCTTATATGGAAGTAAGAACCTTGGTATAATGAAGACACCACAATCAATTATGGAATGATTGATTGATAA